>OX384032.1:30750882-32119007 GCA_947534325.1 Agonum fuliginosum | reverse complement strand
AATCGAATAATAATAAGTTACTTTACCTCAGCAAAATCGTAGTGAAAAGTACTACTTAAGGCTCTACACTTGTTGAACGCAATATTGCTTCAACAGAATCAGATTCTGGCTACATTGCTCAAAATAAAAATCTGAAATTAACCATAAGTAATTACGAAGCATTATTTTATTGAAAAATTCATAGAATACATTGTTGCGACAACAATTAGAGAAAATAAGAATTAATTTATGTATTGTAATATTACAAATGATGGCTTTATTATTGCATATTTATTAAATTTGTTTTAAATAGTTGATTCCTTGCATTGTTCGTGAGAGTGCTAAGAAAATATTTTTTTCAAAAAAATTACACATGTGACGAAAAAAAATAGTAAAAAATCGGCCAAATTGACTATTTTTACTAATTTATTACTAAAATACCATTAAGTATTTCAAAAATATAATTTCTTAGCACTCTAGAGTCATCTTTTAACTATCTATATATAAAATATGAACATTGTAGGTGTACTAACAAAAGCTCAGTTTGTAATATAGCAAGGTCCCTTTTTCACTATATTTTTCGCACAAGTGTAGCGCCTTAATCTTAGTAATGTGCCGTTGCCGGCAATTTAAAATCAAGGCAACATTGATGGCAATATTGCAAAAAAAATGGAAATATAGGGCAATTGGGCAATTTAAGCTTATTATTAAATAACATTAGTTTCTTGATTTTTAATTGATTCTTAAGTTATAGAACACCGATTAGTTTTTATAAAGGTAAGAAAAACCCACTGAAAAACTTAAATGCCACAATATTTTAACTTTTGGCAACATTGCTGGGAATATTGTCGGCAATATTTCTAAATTTAAATATTGCCGATGGCACATTGCTACTTGCAGCTGCATACATACGCAATGCGCTGCGAACTGTGCGAATGACTAATAGGTGGCAACATTGCTGGGAATATAGGCAATATTTATAAATTTCAGGCAGTATTTACTTTTAATTTTCCCAAAATTTAGCAACTTATAAGGCTCTAAGTAACTTTCCGGGAATATTCCCAATGTGGCAATATTGCCAATTAGAAATATTGCCTTTCATGTTGACATTTTGCAAATTATGTATGAGTATTATTTCGTGATTTTTACTCACGCCCGGAAAAATGCACTCACTCACGATACATTGCATGTCACTCACGCTCACGCCCATTACGATTCAAAATTTCAAAATTGCTAACGTTCACGCAGGTTACAGCATGACCCATCACGACCCGACAAAATTCACAACCCGCGCCCAGCTCTACTGGAAAAAGTGACACACCCGTCTTTAGGTCACCCACTCCTACATTAAAAATAGTATGGTAGTACCTACCCTTAAAATTAAATTATTAAAAATCAAAATTTTGTATTATATATTATGCCTTTAAGCGCTTTATCCCAACTTCGATGTGGCAGTCACACAAGGATTCTTTGAAGAATCTTTAAGCTTCTGAATCCTGGAAAAAAGAAATTTACTATGTTTTGAAGCTATCAATGAATTAGAAATTCTTCTTTTTCAAGACTCATTGACAATTTCATTTAGTGGCGACGCTATTTGACAGGCAATTCTCACCAAGATAATTTTCCTAAAAATTCAAAAGCATGAAAGAATCCTTGTGTGAATAGGGCATTCGATATTGCAAGTAATCGGAATAGATATTATGATGTTTGTGCGGTTACCAGCTGGAACCACTCATAGTTAATAGAAGAGTACGCTTCTGATAGCAATTATATTATTATTTATTTTTGAGTAGTTTGAGGATGCCTCCTTGATGCGTTTTGTATTTTTCTTCAATTGTTATGTGCTTAGTGAAATTGAAACGAAACATGACCTATATTTTTGCATATTTTGTGATAACTCACAACTGAGATGGTGAGATGTCATGTTTCTAGTGAAGATAGCACAACATCGCAATAAAGATGAAAATATAGAGTTAAAGTTGTCTATGAGTCAATTTTATAAAGTGGTTTAGGATGGGCTTTTAGTTAGAGTGATCTAGGAGCATAAAGACTTGAGGAGACATAGAGGAAGACAAATAATGTCGGACATTGTCAGGAAACGTAGATGATTTCTAAATACTAGGTACTTTACCTCCTACGATTGTATTTAATAATTAATTCAATTATGAATTAATTTTGAATGACATCTAGCAGTATATAAAAAATATTTTATTTGAGATTTATATTTTAATATTTTAGGTATATAGTTATAGTAGGTATAAGAAGTTATATTGGCCAAATATCATGATACAAGAAGTTTTATTTGTCAAAATACAATTTGAGTCATTCTAAAACAATAACTTTTAACACATCGTGCTTTTAATTTATAATAATGAATGCATTACTATTCAACTGCTGTAGATAAAAACAAAGTAGTTTTCCTATATTTTTGTAAATATTAAAATAAAATCAATCTTCTGCTATTGCAGTGACGTCAAATACTTAAAAGTACGTCACCGGGAATCTCTTCGTGTGTCATGATAAAAAAAATAAAACTAGTATTACACAAATATCATATTGAATCAACTTTCTTAAAAATTACATTTGCAATGGTTTGGATTCGAATATACACTCGGTAAAAAAAAGAACTTGCCGCTTGACGAAAATCGATTATTGTTTGTCTCCCGAAAACTTTAAATATACCTAAGAAAAAATGAATTAATTTTGTCGCCCTGTAGGTCGATTGATACACTTTTTTTCAAACTGTCATAACCGCGCCAAGTCATCGTAGCGACTTTTTTTGTGAAAACTTAAGGAAAATGAATGAATTTTGTCGTCCTGTACGTCGCTTGAAGCCCAGATTTTTTGCGCATGGTACAAGTTGTCAAAGTTTTTTTCTTTTTCGTAGGGGGTTTAACTTTTAAGGCCGTTAAAAACCAACTTTCATGGCCCTAAAGAGAAATCATCAAAGTTTTCAGGAGACAAAGAATCATCGATTTTCGTCAAAACTGAACAAAGTTATGGCGATTCGAAAATTCGCGTTTTTTCGTGCATTTTCAAGTAGCGCGTATTTTTTGTTGCCGAGTATATTTCTAATTTTGCACTTACAATAAACTGACAATAAACTCTACTTAAATTTAAGTTTCATTCTGATAAAATCGAGATTGGCTTCAAAATAGGAAAATTAAAATCTAGATTATTCAAACTCACGACTCAAACATAGGAAAATGCAACATCAAAAGATTCAAATCTATAAAATTTATAAGTAATAAAATACCTGCACCAAAAGATCGATTAACAGGAAAATTAAAACATAGAATTTTAACTTCGGTATAAATGCAAACACATAAAGATGAAAATTTAGAAAATTTATTGTCAAAACGAGTGTGTGGGACTCAAGAATAGTACCTACTGGGTTGCTCATTTAGTTTAGTTCAACCTAATTTGTGTATCCCCTTGTGTTGAAGAGACAATAGTAATTTTTGTGACAAATGTGGGAAATGAGTGATTCTGAAATCTAAAACAAAGTTCGCATGGTGTTTTCAGAATCACGTTTTCCGCATGTGTTACAAACAAGATTTTTTCTGCAATTGTCCTCAAAAACATTATATTAAAAATAAAATTTTTAGCAGTTTATATGTAACTACTTGGACGGCTTGCATATAGTTTATCTTTAATTTTAAAGCATAATGAACATGACGGTTGCTTACATAGCAATAATTAAATAGAACAAAAATATTTCATTTCCCGTACTAGTGCTAGAATTGACTATTTACGACACTTATTTTAAGTGTCAGAATGTCTATTTCCTACATGGTTACGGAAAAACGAGATTTGCATATTCCCTGTGTTACAATTATGCCTAATCTAAAATTCTAGATCTAAATTTTCTTGTGAATGATTTAATGCAGGTATTTTATTACTTATAAATTTTCTAGATTTTCATCTTCTCGTGTTACATTTTCCTAATGTGTTTTAATATTAGATTTTTATTTTCCTGTTCCTATGTTGAATAGGCATCCTGGCACTCATAAAATTTGTTCGATATTCAAATACTAAGTATTTAAAAACGCTTTCTGAAAAAACCAAAATCTCAGTAAAAGCATGTTAACGCCAGATTAATTGCTTCCAGTGCTAAATTAAATTTCATCACGCAAAAAATCCGATTTGACTTATTCATCGTAGAAGTTTTCATTTGTAAAATGAAAGACGCTCAAAGTGCTGGTCATTAGCTAATTGTTCTGACCTTTTTGTCTCAAATGTTCGTCGTAATGTAACATAGATTATTCATGTGAGAAATTCAACATCAACTAGACATAGAACTTAGTTTGTAAATAGAGTACTTACGTGTGTAATGTTCGATTTTATTTGACCATGACCGAATAGTGCTTTTTTTCTTGTTACAAACATTTAATGATCGAGAAGGTAATAAATGAAATGTGCTTTTTCTACGACTGTTGAATACGTTTATCACAAATACGTTTCTAAATAATTAATGCCCTGTATTATGCACGACCGTTCTTATGTATTTTTGACCAAACACAAAATTAGGCGTCCTAAAATAATAATGCGATAATATTCAAATATACAGTATAGTGTTTAGTATTATTACACATTATAGATAAAATAATATAGATACATACATACAAACATAATCTATCACGCCAATTTCAGAGTAACAGCCTGCAACCTTCCACACTGCACACATATATTTTACCATGTGTGCGGTTACCAGCTATCAACACAACGGTACTCGAAAGTGGAGTGGAGAGTAAATTACAAGGAAAATTATTATTTCCATTTCCACGACCATATACGAAACTAACCGTTTCCATACAGTTACCTAGCAACGAAAATAAACAATATCAAATATCCGTTCAACCCGTTTGATATGTTATCGAACAGGTCATATCACCACAGTTTAATTTTTTGTTTCACCTTTTTGTAGGCGCGTGTTGTCTTTCTGACTTTTGATATTTTTTCCTGTCATTAAGTATTTCGTATTAAATTGCATAATTCTATTAAAATGGACAAACATGATATTAAAAGTAATTTATCCACATAAATTAAAGTAGTATTTTTGCTACATCTGGTATAATTTAAAAATTTTAATAGAACTTATATACTTGTTAATGAAAATCGTGTATCACGTATTCCATGATCGTAGTATATTTGTTTCTCCGTAAAATTAAAATTATGCCAGTGACATTTAACTTCAAAATGAATAAAATGTTTAATTTTTATGGTCGTGGGAAAAATAGTTTAGGTACATGATTTTCCGAAAAATGTTTATTGCTCGTAAGATTTTCTAACTCGGCAAGCCTCGTTCGTCAACATTCTCACTCACACGATATCATTGACTTTCCTCGCTCATTATTGTAATATACTATTTTGACTCCCTGAAGTGTATAAACATAAGATTCACACATCGTTGATGTATATGGTAGTTGCGATTTTACACATAACATGATTTTGCTGCATGACGGTTCGGTAAAGGAACTGGAATTTTTTTAGTTTTATGGGGTTATTATATAAAGTTGCTTTGTAATAAAAAAGAAAGCCTACATAAACGCTAGTTTATACAATTTATTGTTCAATAGAGTCTGAAATAAATACTATAATGGATTAATTTTAAATTTGAATATTGTTGGCGCCATCTCTTAGCAGTTTTCCACGGCTAATTGACAAAAAAAATGTAATACAAAAATGTCAAATGCATCGCACTTATCCTTATAGAAAATAGATATTTTTAATAAAAAGGGGCATTCGAAGTCGACCAGAAAATATTACACATTATGCGTTCGTTAGGTGCGTTTTAAAATAAAACAAAACCTACCACACACCACACTTATAATGTAAATAACTATTTTATCTACGTAAAAACAGCTTGTTGGTTGCCATAACTCTCTAGTGAGTTATAAATTACTCTTTTATTTAAAGTCATCATAGTTACAGTGATATTTTCAAAGTTATTGCTGTAATTTTAAATTTAAAGCTTCAGATTAAGAGGAAAAGGTACATTTCACAAAATTTTATTACGTAGAATATAAAACTTTGAAGTTATTCACAAAATGGTGGTCAGAAACAGAATAGATATTAACCTAGAAAACAACACTGCAGATAAAATACAATCACCCAACGAAAAATACTCGTATTATTTTACTCCTCCCATAAATTTTCCAGTTTAATCATTTGTGCTGTTCCTGTAGTAGACATTTTTGTAAAAAAAAAACCATATCTCACGTGAAAATATTGTATATAAAGGAAAGTTCCACTAAAGCTTTATCGTCCGTGATAATTTCAACAAGTTTTTCTTTTTTTCAGATTTATTTACTGGCAGCATCGCCAAATAGTGTAGTTACAGCAGTATTTAGGATCCATTTAAATTTTCTAAATGGACCGTTATTGGCATTTATCTTCCCAGAGACAGATTCCCGAATAGTAAGTATTGAACATTTTCTATTGTAGTTTATTTGTGTTGACTGTCCCACGTTGAAGCTATCGTTGCATAGAAAATTCGTAGAAAACTTAGAAAAGAGAACGACGCTAGCTTTTTGTTTTGTTTGGCAATTATTTCAGAGTTTTCTACCATTGCACAATTTGTGATTGTTTATAGAAACGTACGTGCCCTGAGCTCAATAAATATCACATGTATTTTGTCCGTTATACTGTTTTCATTTTGTCATATATTTTCTATAAATACTTTTGTTGAAATATATATTCTTCCATTATTAATTTTACATACATTCATACTTAATCTACCAACCACGCCTTTCATCCAACTTGTGTGAGGCAGCCTCACATATTGTGATTCATTGATATAGGTGTCCAATGAAACTATTTAAGCATGGGGATCTCGAGAACTATAAGAGATACGAAGTTGGTTAAATTAGACAAAAGTTGCCCCTTTAGGAGGCCAATTTAGAAATGTTTTTGTTTTCCCACAAAAATGCATAGGTGGCTAGATTTACGAAAAAATGTAAATTTTGCCAATTTTGTTTTTCACCTAGTATATCTTTTCTGTTTGAATTAGTACAAGTTTCTAATTTGCACATTCAGTGCAGTCCTCAAAAAATATTATCTCATACAGATTTTGAGAAATTCAAACCAAATGCATTTTGCATTGTGGGAAAACAAAAACATTTCTATAGGGACAACTTTTGTCTAATTTAACCAACTTCGTATCTCTTATGGTTCTCGAGATCTATGCTTAAACAGTTTCATAGGACACACACGGTCACAACTTACAGGTACTCATTACTCATTGGTTGTTCGTTATTACGTACCTTGTACTGAAAGTAACACATTTTCAAAATTGAAAACAAGGAAATACGAAATACAATTATTGTAGTACCTACTTATGCAGTCTACTTTCTGTCGAGGTATGCACATTATGTTTATGCCAATCACCAAAATCACATTTTGAGCATGTACTGCTCACTTTTCAACTAAATTATACAATAATGATAAGTAACTATGAGTGTGTAGGCAAAAATTTCGAAGAATGCACTGCACTCGTATTATTTCCTTATGTTACAAATTCGCTTTACTTTACTTTTATCTTTGTTATCTTTTATCGTTGCTCCAATATAACTGAACCCTTAGACAATTTCCTACGTCTCTACATTTACGATATTTTTGCTCATACAAAATAGAATGAAATAACTTTTATACGGGATGAAGACAGTTATAGATTGACAGAAAATGATATACCCTATTATCTTTGTTTCCATTCTTATATATTTTACATGTCTTGTTAACTGCACCCTCACACAATATACAATTTCTTTCGACTATACATTTGCATTTACTTACATTTCATTTACGAAAGGATATGAACAATATTCGCTACTAGTGAATAGTATGAAATATTGTAACGTTTTTATTTATTTAGGTGAAGTGTAAAATCTGAAAAACACGAATGTTTATATAACAAGTTTATTAATGAAAAAAATTACAAATAAAAGTTCATGATAATTAAATAAACACACTATTAATTAAATTTGATACTAAATAGACACTAATATTACTTATTTACACTTTACTACTACTACGATTATTTATTATACACTATGCCTATTTATTTAAACATTAAATAACACTGTACAGTATTTATTTCACCATATATCAATTTCAACTTCTATTTATGTCGCCATTCAAATATAGACTGACTCACCGTCCGCTCGGGTAGCGTTTTTATACTCACGGCAGGTAATCTAGAAGAATTCCTTGCTCCGAGCATAGATTTATTCCAGAATGTCGTTAAGACCGTATCGCGTGCCACGATGAGTCAT
The DNA here is from genome assembly GCA_947534325.1 of Agonum fuliginosum. Classification (NCBI taxonomy): domain Eukaryota; kingdom Metazoa; phylum Arthropoda; class Insecta; order Coleoptera; family Carabidae; genus Agonum; species Agonum fuliginosum. The sequence goes on along the minus strand of OX384032.1, from coordinate 32,110,755 downwards.
CCACTTCCGGCGCCATCAACACAATAGAGCGTTGGCTAGACTCAAAAATGCCTACACAAACAGTAAAACGACCGTGTGGTAACATTCCCGAATACGCAGCATGAGCATATCATAATTAATTTTCCCACGACCATATACGAAACTAACAGTTTCCATACAGTTACCTAGTTATAAAAATAAACAATATTATTATCACACATCCGTTTAACCCGTTCGATATGTTATCGAACAGGTCTTAACGCATGGTTTAAATTTATTTTTCACCTATAGTAGGCATTTATTTGATAATTTTTTCCTGCCATTGAGTATTTCGCGATAAATTGCATTATTCCATTAAAAATGGACAAACACGACATTAAAAGTGAATTATCAACTTAAATTAAAGTAGTACTTTTGCTGTATCTGATATAATTTAAGAATTTAAATAGAATTTAAGTATATTCTTGTAATTGACAATTTTATATCATGGATTCCATGATCGTGGTATAATACTTGTTTCTACCTAAAATTAAAATAATGTCAGTAACACTTTAATTCAAAATATATTCATGAATAAAATGTTCAGTATTTATGATCGTGGGAAATAGTATATTACACAACGAGCTAAGAAAGTAAGTCATTTCATTACGAGTGTGAATGTTGAAATCACACACCAAAAATCATTTTAAAAAAATAACAGAAATTATATTATGAATTATGAACAAATTTATCAAAATCAATAATATTATTGCTATACAACAAAATTATAAAAAGCCTCATTTTTTTACTTCATTAATAACATTTTTAAATATTAACTAGCGTTCTAAGCACAGAGTTCTAAGCGATCTTACGTGTACCTCACCTAAAATCTAACTGTCACTGTCAATCGAAATAAACGAATTCAGTATTCAGTTCACAGAGTTACCAACCGTTCTTTTAATAATAAATTATTGCATAAAAATGTGAATTTAACGTACTTATTATAGTTATTATATAAAATAGATTTTAATTCGCAATATATTATTTATATTTATTTTTACTTTTTTATCAAAGTTCTTGCTTTTTACCTAAAATACACTCAAATTATCATCAGTTGGCAACGCTGCTGTGCGTTATGCTAACACACTAGTGTGTTAGGGCTAATCTGAAATGATCAATTTTCGTACACACTTTATCGTGTGGAATATATAAGTTTCTTATGTGGTCGTGAGTAGTGTTTCGGTCGAGACGAGAAATTTCTCGAATCTCGTCTCGTCTCGTCTCGAAATTTCTCGTCTCGGCGAGACGAGAAAGCTTTTTAAAAATGAAGGTCGACACGAGACTGGTATGTCGAGATTCTCGATTCTCGACATTTGGCTCGAGATTTCTCGACAAAATCCATCATTTTTAAAAACTATTTAAAATCACGTTTTATCAAGATTTTTTTTTTTAATAATTAAACAAAATATTAGCTGTTGGTAACGATTTTTGATTAGCGTTCAATCTTGCGTACCTATTACACTTTATATAATAATAATGAGTGTACAACTATGAAGTTGGGTGAATAGCATTGTTTTTCTCATGTGGCTGACACGCTTGCGTTCTTGCGTATACCTATATCTGGACATTTTATCAAATCGTAATATAGTGTACAGATGGGATCACTAAAATATCAGGTATAATTTTGAATAATAATTACCTACTTAATTTTATCAAAATTAAAAGTATTCACATAACCGCACATATTTTTTTATATTTTATATAAGATAATTAATTCTTCTTCTTAATTTATTGTCACTATATAACAAACAATTGCAGCACATATTTATAGGTCAGTTACAAAAATATTAACATTTTTACATATAAAAAATAAATATAATATAGGTATTTTAAAAAGTCGAGAAATCTCGACGAGATTCTCGACCGAGACGAGACTTAATTGTTCGAGACGAGAAGAAATCGAGACGAGACTTGTTTTTTTTTCTTCGAGACGAGACGAGACGAGACAAAGTGATTTCTCGTCTCGTCTCGTCTCGACAGAAACACTAGTCGTGAGAAAAATAGTTTACAAAACTCGCAGCAAAGTGTATCGAATGTTCGTTCGTCTCGTGCGTCAACATTCTCACACACGATATTATTCACTTTCCTCGCTCATTATGTAATATACTATAAAATGTATGTTTCCTATATGTTGCTATGATACCACGTTATCCAACAAAAAGAAATATAAATGTGTCCAAATTAAATGTCATATAGTGCGCACATTAATTAATGAAATGTAAGTAAATACAGAGTTGTAGAGAGACTAGTCTGCAACAGTGCAACACTTGTCAACATGCTCTTCCAAGTTCATGTTTCTTGCAAAAAAAAACAAAAATAATATTCGTTGATGACGACATAGATCAAAGTCATAGCGTCATAGTCATTTATAGGCCATTTCTATTAATTAATTTTGATACATTGAAAAAAAAATCTTCGTCATCAGTAAGTTATGCAGTATCTATTATCTCATTTAATTTTATCCTGAATTTGAGAAACACTCGGTATAGAATCGTGGCAGTTACAGATTTACAAAATTATCTCGTTTTGTTTCCATTCTTATTTTACATTTTTCCAAAAATTCAATTCAACCTTCCATAATTCTCTTTCAATTGTCCAGAAATCCTGGTCTGAAAAGCCCGCATTGCGCATGAAATTCGCAAATTCCTTCTTATTGAATAAACTCTCACGGAATTAATTCTACGATATCGAATGTTTCTGCCTTAATATTTGCCTTCTCGCTGGACACTTTGCACTTAGAATTAATTACAACCGAATTCAATAACGTCTAACGCGCCCAACTTGCTGACTATAACCTCAATTAATTGATAAATTCGAGGGAATTGAAATTCGAGCTACTTGCTGAATTTGCACCCTTCGCTGACCAGTGGCGACTCGAGAAATTTTTAACGAGTTGTGAATTTGTGGGGTTAATAATTAATGAGAAAAGAGAAAGTTAAAAGTTGTGGGTACTTTGCTAAATTGTTTCGGACGAGATAAGAGATTTTCTACAGAGGGGAACTTAAGAATTTTCTATTTTGAATTGCTGTAGCTGTGATTTAATATGGACAAAGAAGACGTAAAAGAGAATAATAAATCATTTGAAAAGTGGACTGCATATTTTATAAGTTACGATCATTTCGAAAATCCTAAATTTTTACTGGAAAAATCTACTGTTTTTCATTAAAATCCCATTTTATTTGTTTATTAAATCACATACATTTTAATACCCTGTTCACCGCGAGGAAAGTTTTTACTTAAAAGTTTCTTGAAAGTAAAACAAGTGCTAGGAGCTGTCATAAAAAATCTGTCAATACCGTTCATACGGAAAAATTAATTATTTTTATTAAATATATTTAAGATCACTAGCTTTAATATACTTTACCGAAATAATTAATTTTCCTATTTTAGTGCAAAAATATAAAAAATATTTTTAGTTCAGCATTGAACCGATACCAAAACTTAAACCGTTTTTCGGAAAATTAAGTTAATGGAAAATACACCACAATGGAAATTTTTTGACAGTTAAATTGGAATGTGTACCAAATGTAAATTGAACCTGAGTTGTCAGAACCATAGTCGGTCACATAACGCACTAAAAGCTATCCGCACCAAATTTTCTTTTATTTTTATTATTTAAGATTTTAAGTTCAATTTTCGTAACGTTTTTGACGGTTTTTGAGAAAACAACTTCAAACTATCTTCGAATAACAACTCTTAATGAGAAATCCAAACTTTAAAACTAAATGATTAAATTTTTCTCTCTGTGAAAACATTTTCCGCATTCACAGTTTTGACAAATTGCTAACTCAGTTATTACCGCGCCAATCTAATAGAGCTGTGAATAGTTCATATCAATACTTAATGAATTTTAAATTGAAAATCAATAAACGTCATTTGACGCTGCCCTATATAAGCAATTACGTAACAACTTCTGTTATGATACAAAATATACAGACCCACTTTATAAACTAATGATGGATGACTGTTAAATTGTGAAAGAAAATAAGTTTAGAACTTGAAAAACAGAACTTGATCCTTTGTGGAAGTTTAGTTTAGTTAGAAGCCTTGTTCGTGACGTCGTTGCTTTCAGGAAGAGGAAAAAAGATAGTTTTATTACATATTCAATGGAAAAATTTATTGTAGCATAATCTTGATTATTTGGTATTGTATTGTTAATAAAAAATTATCATTAATTAAAATCTAAATTGAATCATCAAGGATGTTCTGTGGAGTCTGATTTACTAAATACTAAATTCTTTTTATGATTATTTCATGTGGATGAAAAGCGAATATGATTTTATCTTTTAAATAATTACCATTTACATTTCTTTTTATTTTCTGTCTTTTTTGGAAATTATTATTGTTAATAATTTAAGGATATTAATCCCGCTTTTAAGCTTACGTTACAATTTTATTTTTTGTGCTACTTTTAGCTCAATTTCACATATGGATTCTTTGAGGATTATTTCATGCTTGTGAATCTTAGAAAAATAGAAACTCTTTGTTTTGAAGCTATCACAAAATTAGAAATATGTCTTTTCCAAAACTCATTGATGATGATAAAATTTAACGCCGCCGCTATTATTTGACAGGCAATTCTTACCTTGATTCTTTTTCTCATGATTCAGATGTATGAAAGAATCCTCAAAGAATTCATACATGAACTCCGGACACGATTAAATCATTGTGTAATAAAGGAAAGTAATTTTGCAGCATTTTCTTCTTTTATTATTGTAATAGAAAATAAATAAAATTTTATATACTCGTATATAATTATAATTTAACTTACACAATACGCAATAGCACTATTTTGCATATTTAAATTTTTTTTTAAAAACACAGGTAACAAATTAAAGTTAAGTTGAAAAAAAAATTTCTAACATAATGTAATTAGATGATTATTTATACTGAGATTTCAAATGTTTCTTTTCTAAAATACCAAGAAACATTGTATTATTTATATATTTCGTAAAGGTGACCCACGTTTTTCAAATTATGCATTTTTTTCAGTTACCATTAGAAGCATCTATTTATTGGATTCAACATGGAATGATGTTTGTGGTGCCTTATTACCTTCTTCGATTAGGAGGTAAGTTTTTAAACCGAAATATTTAATATTATTTTACTAAAATAATAATTTTTCAGGAGTTTATAACGTCGAGAAATTAACAGACTTCAGTTGGAACATTGCGGCGTACTGTATGACAATTATTTACCATTTTGCTGTACTGCAGGCAATCGGTATTGTGAGTATCTTACCATTTTTACCTTTAACACATAAAACTTTTATCAGAAAACTCATAAAATTTACAATAAAGTCGCCAGAAATAAATTCGAAGTGCATGTTTTGTTTTTGAGAAACAGCGGCCATTTTTCTAACCGCAACGCAAAACAACTTTAAGTTACGCACACACTTTACTAAGTAATTCAATAACGTACATGGAAATAGGTTTAACACCAGAAATTAAAATTCTAGAATGTTCATACACAGGAAAATGCAACACCAGAAGATGCAAATCTAGAACAATTATAAGTACCTACCTAATAAGACCCCTGCATCAAAGATTCATTCATAAAAAAATCAAGAATTTTAGATTTGGCATAAATGCAAACACAGGAGGATGCAAACAAAAACAAAGATAGATGCAAATCTAGAAAAATTATAGATAGGTTTAAAATCGAGTATGTGGAACTCAAGAATGGTATTATCTAATTTGTGTATCCCCTAGACGAACTAGTTTTCTAGATTTGCATCTTCCTATGTTTGCATTTATGCCGAATCTATAAAATTGTAGATTCGCATTTTCCTGTAAATGAATCTTTTAATGTAGATTTTTTATTAGGAATACATTTTCTTGATTTGAATCTTGTTCATGCATTTTTTCTGGTGTTAAATGGCCATCCACGTACATTATTTAAAATTTTACAAAAATATTGATAAATATTTGACCAGCCGCTGCAAAATAAATTTTAAAATGCAGAATTATAAAAATATATATTTGTCATACAAGTTATTCATTTTATGTTATTCAAGTTTTACTAAAGAATCTCTGCAGAATGTTTGCATAGTAACATTGCAATATTTATTACAATATCGCATGTTGTACTTTTAATAAAAACGCCATTTTTCTAACCCCAATTCAGCACACTATGTTCGAGCATCATTGAAATCGTTATTTCTTTTATTTGGCTAAACTCACGGTTGATAGCGTACAAATTATTTAGAGTGTTTGACATTACCTTTGACATTTTCACCTTTAATAAATCAATTACGGTTCTATTCTACCTTCTGTACACAATAATGGCTTTTAAGGTTGCTAGTTACAAAGTTGTTTGGTCCTCATTAACAGTGTTTCTGAGTTCAATGTGGTGTTTCTTTTTGTTTACCAGAAAATATCGTATCGGAACTTTATCAATATCGATAATAAAGTTTTATATTTAACTGATAAAGGGTTATTTGTCGGTTAATTACAATCTGTGACATTAATTGCATTTTGCTTTTATAAAATAATGCGAAAGGTGTGCAATTTAAAATATTAATTTTCTTATCAATGGAAATTAGAGCATATTTACATTTTACTATAATTAACTTTATTACAATGAAAACGTTACATTTTATGGTAAAATAATATTATTATATTATATTTTCTTGCTGATTTTACAAATATAATCACCTGTAAAGTAAATCATCATTATTAATAATTATTATGGTTACTGTTACTGCCTACAGATGTTTATAAAATGAAACAATCAGAATCAATTTTATAGTTTATAAAACATTGTAGTTGTCTTTTAGATCTAGTTCTATTTTCAATATATTGTTTATTGTATACTTATAAGTTTGATTGAATACAAAATTAATGCAAAATTCAAACTAAAATACAATATACCGGGTGTCCCAAAAAACTGGCTCACCCCCAAAAAGTAATTTATTTTTAAAGCAATTACATTCATTTTATAGATTTAGAAAGTACATCAAAAAACGCACAGAGTGAAAATATTCTATTTCCGGTTTAACCGTAAGTGACCCCAACTTTCTTATTTTAAATAGAATACCCTCTATATTTTTCAAAATTTGGATTCTACGCAATATTCTGAATTTAACTATGTAAAATAAAATAAGTGCATTTTTAAAATTATGAACTCAACTAAATCAACGTAACTGATTTATGAACAATAGTATTTCTTGAATCACAAATTTAACAAAAAATTGTAACGAAAATGCTAAAAAACATACTTTGAAACGTAATTTTTTATACCAATAGGGTACTTTACCATAGTAGCAAATTAGCAATCCAGTCAATTATATTGAAAGGAGACCTCAAAAATGAGTTATTGCCATGAAAAAAGTTTTCAAAAAGTTCATATGTAGTTCTATATTTGAGATTTGACGTATCGATACATCTACGTCACAATAATGCGTTTCACGTGTATTCTTACTTACAGTAATAAAAAAACTACCAAGTTGTATTTTATATTTTGTAACATTTAGAAACAGTTTATTTTACATGAGTACATTTTAATTCCAGCCCCATGGTTTGAGAAGATTTTCAGCTATACATCTACGTCACACAAACTTTAAAAATTAATTACAGCTTTATTAAGAACAATTAAGGCTTATCAGTACTCTCAATCGCTTTCAAATAACATGAAGTTTCAATAAAAAAACTTTTAAAAAATTGGTAAACTACCCTATTGACATATTTTTAGTAAAAATGTCTATATGCATCTCGTTTTTATCAAATTGCATTATTTATCAGCCCACTCTCTCCATTTGCTGGGTCATAAACTACAACTCGTTCAATAAAGTCCTAAGTTATGTAGGTACTTGATAGATAAATTTTAAATACAGATTAAAATTTATTACACTTCACTATCTATAAAGAATTGCATCATCTTTGGAAAACTAATTATCAGGCATTTAATTTATATTTTTAACGTTTAATTTATTTTCGTTATCGAATAAAATGAAGAGCTATCTTGAAATAAGCATGCTGAAACTACCTGGCTTTGTACGGCTGATTTTCATTTGTAATTTTTTATGAAATCATACAATAATGAGTGAGTTAAGTACATCAACTTTGAAAAATCATATTGAGAAGTACAAGAGTACCTACAACTTAAGCTCCTCTTTTTTCTACCAAACAGAGCTCTTGATATTTTACGAGTATTAACGAACTTACTGTTTTGCGATTTCATAAAAAATATATTATATAACTCGGATGTAAAGATATTTTTTATTACGCACGTGGTTATTTTTATAACCTTTCCACAGTCATAATACCAAATTCTTCTTTACGGCACAGCCTGTACATATCAACAACTATTTTTTCGAAAATCTGCATCAGTTATAAAATAGTATATTACTAGTCCAGTCAAATTAGAGTTTCACCTCGGAATGAGAGATAATAAGCTGGAAACTCGTATACACCTTCATTTTGGCGTTCTAAAAGTTGTCTCAAAAGTCTCATAAAATCTCGTGTCTGCGTCGTAAGTTATTCGAGGTCAAAGGTCACAAAACTCGGTTTTTCGAAATTATCTAGGTTTCTATAGCTCCAATGATGTTAACCTATTATAAAAATTGTAGAGAATAACATTTCCTACAACTTTGGTATTAAAAAAAAATTCACCGATCAATAGTTCAAAAGTTACGGCCGAAAGGAAAAGGAACGCTTTTTAAAAATTTAATTATGGCATTACTTTATGTCATAATATACAAAAACGACTGTAACTTTTCAACACATTAAAATATTGACTTCCGGTCTGAAGCATTCAATTCTTAAGACTATTTTCAATCTACAATACAATTTTTAAAATTTTGGAGATTACAAGTTTAGCCAAAATTTAAACAAAAAAAATAATTATTTTTTTGTATTTTCTTAAATTATTGTGTTTAATCAGCTCTAATTTCTGAATGAATCGAGATATCAACTTTCGGTTTTCAGCATTGAATTCCTGAGACTTTTTGCTATAAGGTACATTATTTCAAAAATGGTTTAAAGTACTTTGTTGACCTGAAATTTTAAGTGGTGGAAAATTTAAGTAATGTGTCAAATTTAATTAATTTTCCAATGCATGAACAAAAAATTGTCGAAACATTTTTATTTTCTAGTTCCTCATATTTTGCATAGTATAACGGTATAACGGGTATAACATAGCATTATTCACTTGAAGAAGTAAAATTTTTCGTTGCTATGCACTAATGGTTGCTATGCTGTAAAACACTACTTTACAAAACGATTATATGTTTCGTAATTCGGTCCATTAGTGCATTATTATGCAAAATACAAAAATTGTTATTTTTGTAACAAGTGTGGGAAATAAGTAATTCTGAAACGAATGCTAGTTGCATGGAGTTTTCCGCATGTGTTTCAAACAAGATTTTTTTCTGCAATCGTCCTCAAATACATGATATTAAAAATCATTTTCCGCATTAGTCCTAGAATGGGGGTGCATATGGGAAAACCGAAAATGCATTTTCCGAAAATGCATTTTCCGAAAATGCATTTTCCGAAAATGCATAGACCGAAAGTGCAAAAACCGAATGTAACAAATTCCGAAAATATTTAAACCGAAAATGCAAAACTCGAAAATGCATTTCCCGAAAATGCATTGACCGAAAGTGCAAAAACCGAAAATGCATCAACCGAAAGTGCAAAATCCGAATGATGTAATTTCCGAAAATGCTTCGTCCGAAAATGCATGAACCGAACTATGTATCATCCAAAAATGCATCGACCGAAAGAGCAAAACCGAATGCAACAATATTTATTATTATTATTTATTTGATAAATAAAAACTTATATTTTTTGTTTAACAAATTCGGTTTTTGCACTTTCGGTCGATGTATTTTCGGATGATTCATAGTTCGGTTCATGCATTTTCGGAATTTGCATCATTCGGATTTTGCACTTTCGGTTGATGCATTTTCGGCTGATGCATAGTTCGGTTCATGCATTTTCGGACGAAGCATTTTCGGAATTTGCATCATTCGGATTTTGCACTTTCGGTTGATGCATTTTCGGACGAAGCATTTTCGGAATTTGCATCACTCGGATTTTGCACTTTCGGTTGATGCATTTTCGGTGTTTGCACTTTCGGTCAATGCATTTTCGGGAAATGCATTTTCGAGTCTTGCATTTTCGGTTTAAATATTTTCGGAATTTGTTACATTCGATTTTTGTATTTTCGATCTATGCATTTTCGGAAAATGCATTTTAGGGTTTTGCAGCCTTCCCCCTAGAATGGTCTACTTGCATGAATTTTTTAATTAAATGTTTTTAAAGAAGAGATCAGAACTTGAGTTACATTTTTTTAACAAGCCCACAAAAATAAAGAAAATTTAATATTTCTATGTGACATAGAGCAAGCTGGAACCAATGACTGGTCGGTGGCCGTGCCGTAAGCCATAGCAACGACTTGTGCGAGAAACTATTATAGTTGGTTTCTTAATTAAACTGAGCAATCTGAAGTTAGAATGCTAAAACTGATCGTTTTTGATTGGCTGATGTAACACCAGTTTTACACCATACAAACTGTGTAATGTACCTAATCAAACGAATGTTCTCCATCTTGTCTCGTCAGCTGTTGTCAGTGACTGTATCGAGTTTGCTCGCTGATAAGTCAAATTTAATTTTGCCGCCAAAAAAATCTAGTGATATACAACTTCAGATTGCTCCGTTTAGTTAAGAAATCAACTATAGTACTACAAAACATATAATAATTTTTAAATAAAATTAATATTTTTACATGTTTTCGACCTAACATTAGGTACATAGTAATATAAATCTCATTTTCAATACCATGCAAGTAGCTCATTGGCTATTTCCTGCACTCATTTTGAGTGTCAGAATGTGTGTTTCCCGCACGATTGCGGAATAAATAAATTGTTCTCTAATATTTGTTTCTGTATAGCCAACGCAAGTGAACCTAAACCACATGCTGTGTCCGGCGATCCTGGACCCGTTTGGAGGACCGTACTACCGGATATTCGCGGTGATCCATCAAGCAATTCTGTGCCCGCTAATGTGCAAGGTGTTCTGTATAGTGTCGGCGTTTTTTCTCACCCGTTTTGGACCTACCAAAATAAAGAAAACTTTGTGCTGCGACGTCGCGAATCCCATGCCCCCGACGCCAGTGACCAACGGCGAACCAAAGCAACACAGTAACGGACATTCCCACGTTGACTAGTTTTTTTATGCTTACTATCACAGTAATAAACTAAATAAAGGCCTTGTTTCGATAGTTTTATAGGTACGTTATATACGAACGTCCAAGCTCACGTCATGATTCTGTATTCACAGAGCAAATTGTACACTTTTTTATTCCGAAAATAACAATTATTTATTAATGCTAGTTGGTTGCTATGCGGTGTTCAGAACATGGATTTCGTATCAATTTTCTAGTGTTTAAGATGCAAAACTGTCATCTGTCAACAGATTGTGAGCGATTCGAAATTGTTTAAACAATTGTACTGCGCAAATCAAGATGGCTGAACTGTCACTTGTTTCTAACAGTTCAGTGCAACTTGATTTTTGAGTTACATAAAGAGGTGCAGAAAGTAAAGGGAAGTGATCAATAAACTGTTTGAATAATACACCTAATTGTTTTGTAAACTTCAACACAGTGCAATATTTTCTTCTGCGACTTTTTGTAGTAAGTAAATTAATTTGTAATTAGTTAAGAAACAATACCTACACTTTTATTCTAGTCTACCCTACAATAATTATAAATAAAATAAATCAACATATTTCCGTCGTATCATTACATTATCATAAAAGACTTCATCATATACATTGCTAAATAAGGATTGTTCCACATGTTGTAATATTTTAAGAAAAAATATTTTATCCTTATATTTTTGTCGATTAGTTATCAGTGGTTCATAATTTACATCTGTACCAATAAAAATAAAACAATAATATGTTATTTAATCGAATGGAAATTTTACAGGTTCATATCAAATTATTGTTTAATTTTATGAACTGATATCACTGATAATTAAGTTCTCCGAAATATAATTTTCTTATAATATTAAAATTTAAAATGCATGTATTTTACCAATTATTTAGAAAAAGTTAGTATATCCTAGATAGATAGCAAATTAGTGCGTTTTAAGCGAAATGAAGTACAAATTACTTTAACATTTAACAGCCCATATTATCATATCAACAATATTTAGTTATTGTAACGGTTTTTGGACACAATATACTTTATTGTTAGTTATTTTGTTCAATAAAAATCAACACAAATACACTCTAAAACATTCCTTTGCTCAAACCGATATTGTTCAGTAAAAATCATTGAAATTTAAAATAAAATTTAATAAATGCTGGGCCAAAGAAATGCATGGTTGTTAAAAGCGTTGCCGGCTTATGAAGGATTAGACATTGCACCAAAGCAATATATTAGTATAGCTTGCGATCTAGAACTTACAGTTGTTGACATATTACATTCGGCAACTGAAATTTTCCCTTGTAAACTTGAGTTTTACGCATGGTTTTCAGTTATCTTAGAAACGTTTAAGAGTTGTGCCTTTAGGTACGTTTATTGTTAAATTCTGACATGGAATTTGTTTCATGTTGCCATACTTATCGTATTATTTGGAAAAATATACGAAGTTTTAAAGCTGCTTTATCGTTTTATTATCCCTTGTTATGTAAGTAAAATGTAAAATCATGTTTTAAAATTCTTATCATATTTATTAATTAAAAATATTTACATATTCAAAAAGAAAATACAGTTGTTAAATAAAATATACATTTATTTAAATTCACAAATTATTGTGTACATTTAATCAGTACAACACCGGACAGAAAATAATTTTGAATTTTCTAAAGTCTACCGTGCATAGGTATACAAATTTGAGTTATTGTATTATATAAAAAATGAACACTGATCAAATAAATCACAGTATGATAAAATAAAATAAAATGATTGTGATAACCATTCATTGCGGTAATACAAACACTATGTACAATGGTTTAAGTATGACACAAGTGAGACTAGAATAACAATCATAATCTGTCGATTCCGACATTTTCGAAAAGAAAACGTCGGAACATATAACTGCCATTAAACAATATATTCCGGCATCGTCTCGTAATGTCGTGAGTTAGAAACATTAATATCATTCAGAATTATTAAACTAATTCAGTTTCTTGTAAGAATTGGGCGGCTTGTATAAATAATAAACATGTGGAGTATACAATAAATTAAAAAGTAGTAAATGAAAAATTCACTAATAACAATCATATCACAGCAAAATAAAAATATTGGTAACTTAAAAATGGTACATGAGCACATTTGGAACATACATACAGGTAAGTAAAATAAAATTAAAAACAACGAAGGTTATGCCGACTTTACAAGGCATCAGTGGTTATATAATCTATCGGATTTAAAGTTCGATTTATTCAGAAATTCGTAAGTCTATGTGCACTTTACTTAAATTCTTGTTTTCTATCAACCACTATATTAAACTTGGAAGGAAGATTGCAGAGCCATCCTCGTGTAATTCTTGGCACTGGGCTCCACTTGTAACGTACACACTGGTTTTGAGAGACACTGTTTTATGGGGCACAATTATAAATTGTTCTGTTTCAACGGAAAATGGTCCCCTATCACTGATAAATTAAAATTGAAGTAAAATGAAAGTAACGAATTCTCACTAACTTAAGTTTAAGTTTGAACTAAATGTGAATGGGTTGAATTGCCTGGTTGAATTTGTCAACTGTATCACATTAGGCAAGCCGAATTCACTCAGTCTTATGCCAACTGCTGCTCGTAAATCTCTAGCAATTAAATAACAATGTTACTAGTTGTGTTAGCCGTCCAGTGGAGGCCCGAGGTACACCATCGAGACCTCGGTATTGCCGTATACAGCTGACACAGTGGGATACAGTTTTTTATCGGGTAATCCTAAAATTACATAAATCAAACCATTAACTTATATTCCTGCAATAAATACATAAAACTGTAGACCAACAGTCGTAAACATTGTTATATAAATACAATACTGTGCTCATTACTGTTAAAATATCAGTGCGTTGAAAGGCTGAAATGTCTACGTATTGGTCTACAGCAAGTGATAGTGAAATCTGTGCAAATTACCTCTAAACGCTACACCAAGGAACTCATAATTCTTTTCGAAGGAAAGAGTATTATCGTCGCAATCCAAGATGACTCTAATTCTCTCGCCAACTTGATACTTAGGTGCATTATTTAATAAAGGATAATTGCCTTGCGCATCACCGTTGTGAAGCAGGTGATTGTCTACAAGATTCCAGCCCCAACTTTGCTCGTCGGAGCCCAACAGTGCCACATACCCGTGACATTGTAGAGGTGCATCTTTTGTTGATACTCCTATCACAGCTACTGTTCCAAGAGGGCCCTCCCATATGACTTCCCATGCATGTCTACCGTGCCGAAATCCGATTTTACCTCGAGATGCATCCGTGCTCTGTGCTACAGGATTTCGGTGGAGTGTGAAACCGTTTGGTTTAATGTACACGTTTCTTGAACAATCGTTCGGATTCCAGGCATGATGGAACGCTCGTAATTTCGCCTTGTACGTTGGAACTGAAGATAACAAATCTGATTTTAACGCTTCTTCTGCTAACTTTCTTATACAGTGTAGCCGCCAAACGTCATTATTCTCATCATTCAAAAATATGTAATACCGTTTGCACACTAATGAACAGTTTCGTAAATCGTGAAGGTCCAGATATGAAAATATAACTTCTAAAACATTATCTGGTAATAAAGTTGCAATCTCGTCACACATTTTATCACTTTTTTGTTGACAAATAACCAGGCACACTCAAGCTTTCATACTGTCGGACATAACCCTTCTTATCATGTTTATTGTAAACTGAAGTTGGACCCTTCAACGACTTCAACAGATATCACTTTAACTTATTAACTACTCGATAAAGAATATGTTTCATTCAAAAAAACAAAATTATCTATATGAATTTTAAAATAAACATGAAATAATGTAAATATTTGGAATATTTGTAAATATTTTGTAGCGATTTAAGTTAGTGTCGCAATGGATTAGTGGCGGTGGTTCACAACTGTCAAAACGTCGGTAATACGCTTCCTACATTACCAACAGGGTGTTGAAGAGTCCTCAGCAGCTAGCGCCACAGAAGTGAAAGAACACCTGTCAGTGGCGTACTCTGCGCAATGTTATTCGGCTGAAAGCAGGTATTCTGTAGTAGTTTTACGAAGCACACACAAGTCCCACGTGAGGGTACTCGGCCAATCAGCTGTGATGCTTTGTGCCCGCCGCCAAGCTCATTTGAGGTCTGTGTGCATGAAATAGCTCTTGTTGATTTGGAACGTTTACGTGTCATATTTTATTTTAAAATATTTTTATTAACTCGATGTTGAAGTTTATTGATCCATTTACGTGATCGTACATCAAAAAGTAGTTTTAGTTTAATTATTCGCCTATTTTGGTTAAAGAAATGTTGTCTGCTTTTAGTCGCCATTTTGATGAAACAGCGAGGTAGTCTGAAATCGTTGCTTGAGTGAATGATCGAATTTAAATTATTATCGGGCAAAATTTATGTATCTGAATTTTTCAATTGTAAAGTGTAATCATTGGTGATGACCCAGCAAAATAATACGATGAATTGGCTCATCCAGGACGCCAATGGTAAGTTGATCAAACTCGTGCATGCTTTTATTTAATTTTTGGAGGTGGTCTTGAATCTTTTACGTTTAAAAAATTATTTATGACCACTGTGGGGTTCCTCAATACTTTTACTATTGATTTACGATTAATTATTTCCATGACCTTCACCACAAATAAAAAAAAATGTAGAGTAACCGGTAGCAACATGAAATCATGGTTGCACTATTTATTTATAACCTTTGAAGATTACTCATTATTTTTGTATTTTGTTAGGCCAACCACAGGTGATAAAAGTGGTGCACAATCCTTCCAAAAATCTCGGAGGGATTGTGACAGCAGGGATGAACGGCCAGCCCTTCAAAGTCCTAAAAGCTTCAACGACCAGCAGTTCTGACAGTTCCCAGGTTAGTTTTTCATTTATTTTTCTTATCGGTCCCACTGAAAAATCTGAACATTCCGTTAATAAATTATTAAATTATACATTCGTCAACTGTTTTAAATTCATGTAACGTCTTCGTCGACACCCATAGCCAACTAAAAAAATTCAAACGAGTGATTTGAGTTGGAGATATCAACAAAAATGTTCACATTTACTGCGGTTATAAATGGAAACAGAAGACCTAATAGTGTGATAGTGTTATCGTGTTACATCTGTAATTGAAACCAAAGTACGTAATTACATTTCGAAGGTGAAAATCGGGTGTGTAGCGCATAATCGCAGCTTGCCATGTGTGAGTGTAGTTTTTGGCAGTTTCGATGCAGGCTTGGCGCTATTAGTAAATAGTGTGCTATGAACCGGTCGCAGTTAGGAAGTTGGTCGAGTGACGTCACTAATCGCCACCGTATATATTAAAGCGGACCTGTACACATCGCATTTAGAAATGCGAAGGTGTTTCTGCGTTCCATACACCAGATAAAGCAGTTTTGTTTATACAATTCTGCTTTATCTGCCGCACACATAGATTACCAGATTATTATGCTGTGCAAGTTGAGAAGTAATAACCTATTATAACACAAGTTGAATTAGTTTATCTGGATCATAAAATTTAATTGTATAGTTTTATCGATTTACACTGCATTGTTGCTGTTGAAAGTAGGTTTTTATTGAAATATTTAACTTATCTTGGACGTGGGTTGGGATTCTGTTTGTACGATAAGTGGGGCAGAATTCTCGTTTTTGTCTATGTTTATGAGTGTTGTAATGTGACAAAAGTGTATGCCAGACCAGCAAGGATAGATCACTCTATGGGCACATAGGCGGCGGCACTAGGTTTTGTTTTGTGGGTATTTTTAGCTTAGGACTCACATTTCGCTTCTAACCTCAAAATAATCCCCATGTGGTATTTATAATCACTCCAAATTACTCAAATTAATCAAACATACTATTTCAAACAAATAAATTAAATCCGGCCTTGAATATTGTCAAAAACTTTTGTTTTTAACGATGTTAAATTTAGACGTGTCGTGTCGAAAATTCCGATCTTAAAATGACTTCTCGGTGTTGATAAAAGTATAAAAAGACTGGCTACGGCACCCATGCATTCAAACCGTATCATTGGTGTACGACAGAAGGTTTTTTTTCTGCGGCCGACAAGCAGAACTGAGCTAGCACTAGCAGTTCCCGCGCAATACCCGGCAGTTCCCCGCACCGCGCGTGCCAGACCCTGGCCACGTTTTCCCGCCTTGCGATTGCCGCGTGACTTGCGCAGTAGGCGCTGCCGGGACAGGGATACCATGCTTACGTCATGGTAAACAATTGACAGTAGAGTGCCAAGGAGGAAATATTTTCACTTGTAGTGGAAAACTCTTTAATAATTAGTTGTTTACGTTATTATTATGCAAAGATGTCGCGAATAATGGTGTAAACAAGTTATTAAACAATACGCATCGTTTTACTTATTGCGTATTATTTTGATGTTATACTGAATTATACAGGTGTACCATAACTTCGAGTACATACTTAACGTATGACAGTTTGATAATGCTGATTACGAATTAATTAATTTTTTAAATTAAAAAAATTTAGGGCAGTTTACTTACAGGAGGGTCCATTTTAGTACAATTGGATTTCTATAAATTAATTATTTGTTTAACTATGCAAAAAATAACTGTTGGGTTACACCGTGTACCTATGGGTGGTTGATTTTTCATTGTCCAGCTTATATCTTCTCAAATATTGAAGATACAAGAAAAAGTTAAATACATAAGTTATTTAATACAACCTGATCTATAATTTAGCATAGGTAAACAATTTTTAGGCTAAAAGTAGGCTATGATATTCTATTGTCTATTCTACACTCGTAAGTCACTATCTAGTATTAAGTTTTGTAAAATTATTAGACATAATAATGAAGGTAAATCCTTACTTGTTACACATCATTGTAAAGATAAATTTATTTAGAATTTTATATCGTAAAAATATACAGGGTATTCCATTTAAAAAATCGAAGTTAAATATTTTTCTGGAAAATTAGTAAACCTTGGAAAAAAATTGTTTATGCTAAATTATAGATCAGATTGTATTAAACAACTTTTGTATTTAACTTTTTCTTGGATCTTTAACATTTCAGAAGATATAAAAGCTGAACAATTAACTATCAACCACGCTGTATAGATACTGGAAGTTATTCTACACCTTGTTTTTGTTATTATAAATCGTGGATTTCAAGTTTTTGAAATGAATTTAAGTGATAATATTATCAATATTTGTAAATAATTAATTTTTACAAATTATATGTTATGAACAGTATACATATGCTCTAAAATAAGTAATGTACTTAAGTATGTTTACTTTGTAGGACAATAATGTATTTCTGATAAATTATTGATATAAATGCGCTAATACCATACAAATATATTCTTTGTCACCAATAGAAAGCAGACAAGCTGTATTGATTTCAAAATAGATACCATAAGCTGGTATCGTCTGCCTGATAAATGCGTATTTTCTCTTTGTCCTCAGCATACTAATTAATCTTGACTTGATTCATCAATTGCATTAATTTTAACTTCAAGGGCGCATTTATCTGTTATCTTTTGTTAGTGCTCGTCAACTAATAATTATTACAAATAGTAACTTAGTAATTAATGAAAATATGATATATGATATCAATTTTTATTCTACATAATTTTTTTATAATTATTTTGTTGCGTAATATTACTAATTATTATATTAAATTTTAAAGAAATAATTTGTCAGTTATAAATAAATAATTTATGAACTAATTATTTATAAAACAATTGTAAGCCCTGTTCGCACGATTATTCTTTGAAGATTCTACCAAGATTCTGAATCCTGGAAATGAAGTTTTCTTCTTTCTAGTAAGAATTACCTGTTAAATTGCGGTGCCGCTAAATTTAATCTTGAATGAGTCTTGGAAAGGAAGAACTTATAATTTATTGATTGCTTCAGAAACATGATTTTTTTTCAAGATTCAGAATCTTGAAACTTCTTCTCTTCCAGGATTCAGAATCTTGGTAGAATCTAATAATCCGATAATAATCTAATCACCCTAACCCAAACGGATTCCTATAGATATTTGGTGCTCATTTATTATTAATGATGAAATTTTGTGATTCTAACTGTAACCAAAAATATATAAATTTTAATAATAATATAATACTATACATTTTAATATTGTTCTATAATTTTTAATTTAAAAATTACTGTTACTTTTTAAATGTAACATTAAATTTTCATAACTAAAAATTCAATATAGGAATGGAATGCACTCAGAACTGAAGTCCCTTCAAAGCAAAGCTTATTTTTGACACACCTAAACTGTTCATAACTTTGAAAAATAATACTAAAAAAATAAACAAGCTGTTTAGCAAGTACAAAATTAAAAATCAGTTTAAAAATGCTGTTAAACTATTAGTGACTACTGCATTAAGTCTCCAAAGTTTTACTTTTATAAATAGTTCTCAATCAACAATGATGATGATGATGAATCCATTTGCAAAATATGTTCCTGTTTTTGAGCAGTGATAAATATAGCGTCATGTGTATTTTTTATTGTAAGATTCTGAATGAATTAATGTCTTTAAATGTGACCTATGACCATAGTTTAATTTATGTTTTCCTGTTTGTAATTAACAGCTACAGTTTTTATTACACACTCACACTAGTTACTGTAATTGTAAATTATACTAATATTTTATACCAGTCTACTATAATTTTTGTTTGTATTTCAACTAGAGCAGCAGTTACGAGAAAACTGTAGGTACACCAACTGTGAGAAGTATTACTATCTTGATTTTTATTTGTGTCAACTTCCCTTTTATTACGAACACGTACGTAATTTAAATAATTATTACGCTTGGACTGCTTATTTCATTTTTAAATTTTGATAATAATAGATCTCTATTTATATTACAAAGACAGATATGATATCATGTTTCGTTTTATGTGTCATGTATTATTATTTGAAAATTAAAAGAATAGCAATAGTCGCATGTGTTATGTCACCGACAGTAGTTCGAACAGCAAAAGTTCAAATCCAGTCAAGTATAGAAGTATACATTCCAGTTTTAATACATAAAAATCTCCTCTGTGATGTAATCTCCACCAGCAACCAAGAATATTCGTGATTTGACGGCTGGTAACCGCACACGCGGTTAAATATATTTATGACTCAATGACAACCAGTTTGTAAGGCAGACACACCCCAGTTGGTTAACAGGCATGACAAATAATACGTATGTATAAGAACGTACTACAATTTTTTTTAGTTTCAGTACAAAAAGTTAATATACCGCGTTTCATACTTTATCCAGTACTCAAACTTTGAAATAATTTTATGTTGCCATGTATGCAAAATTGGAAAAATTACGAGTTATTATTGTTATTTAAAATGATATGACGATAATTCTAATTTACATTTAATAAGTAACAAAGAATTATACTAATGCTGCTTTTAATTATTTAAATGTCTTGTATTTGTATATTTTTTGCTAGGTATATTTTTTTACAAATGCTGTCAGCTTTTTTATAGGTATTATAAAACATAAAATTTTAATTAATTAACATACCGGTACAAAGCACAGGATACAGGTGTATTAGGCTTTGTTTCATTTACTGAAAAAATATTACGTAGATAGGTACATACTTAAAATATGTTTATATTACTGATTACTTTAGTGGTTATTTTACTGTGGACACACTAAGTTGGATTAGCACATTACTATTATTAAAATCAATTTTATGGTGTTTACAATTTTTACATACCTCTAAAATTTGTTTTTAAAACATACTTACCTTATTATTATTTTTCAGGGACTCGAATTGCACAATATTACGGTTCAGGTTCGGCTCGCAGTTCACTGAACATTAGATGGTTTGGTTTTATTCAGGTTTTCTTTTTTTTTCTTGATATGAACCGGTAGGTAACTGGTTATCAGAAAAGCGATTCAAGTTCCGATTTCGGTTCTATCCATTTTTTAAAATATTTTTTACATTTTTGCACTAAAATAAGAAAAACCTCGATGATCAACAACATTTTCAAGAAAATTACAGAAAAAACTCCAATTTTTCTAAAAATTGAACAATACGATTTAGGTATACAAAGTTCAGATATTATTCCGGTTTGATTTTCTGTTTTTGTTTATATTCTCTTTTTTGTAAGTTTGTTGAGTAGGGTAGGTAGGGTAGGTTTTAGACAAAAGTTCATATTTTTATTTAAATTATTAAATGCACATAGGTACTATTCGTAATTGAAAATTGAACAGCATACGTACAATTTAGTAGTACTCCATGTATTTTTTTACTATCTTCAAATTGAAAAGTATGTCAAATCGTGTCTAGAATATAGGCGCCAAATTTTCACTCGTCGATTAGCAATTTTGGACACTGAAAACTAGCTGTAATTAAACAGCAAACACAGACACTTTAACGCTTATTTTCTAGGTCAATATTGCTGTATACAGTTATTTATAGCATATATTT
Organism: Agonum fuliginosum; assembly: GCA_947534325.1. Lineage (NCBI taxonomy): Eukaryota > Metazoa > Arthropoda > Insecta > Coleoptera > Carabidae > Agonum > Agonum fuliginosum. The sequence goes on along the minus strand of OX384032.1, from coordinate 32,089,168 downwards.
CTAAAAACTGCAAATAAAAATACTGATTCTAAATTTACAGATATACATTTTTTTAATAATAAATTTGATATAGAATAATATGTCCTTCTGATCAGTTGTACCTATACCTGTCATAGTGTTTCTGGGGTAATAATATCAAATACAGTGTAAATATATTGTATTCAAAATAACAGTTATTAAGGGCTTTATAAACTACTCAATTGCTGAGCGTGAGTGATTTTAAAAATTTGGATCGTGAACGGGCGTGAGCGTGAGTAACATGTAATGTATCGTGCGTGATCGAACGTGAGCGAAATTTTTTCGCGGAGCTAAAGTAAATTATCATTGTAAAATTTCATGGAAATATTTTAACGTGACACGTCGTGCGTGATCGGGCGTGACTATAAAAACAAATTCGTGAGCGTGAGTGATCGTGAATCAAACGTAAAATGACGTGCGTGATTGGCAGTGATTCCGTTTTCAATTTCGTGAGCGTGCGTGATCGTGCACAAATAAAAAGCTACTCACGCGCCCAGCTCTACTTGAATATTATAAATCGATAATAAATATTTATTGTATCGTATACAGGCCCAGATACGCAAGTGCACACATCACATCCATCGACATGCAGGGGTTTAAATTTAACATTTTAGGTTAAACCTATAGCAACAATAATTTGCTCAAATTAAAAAGATCAATTTACTGCTGTGTTCGAGGTTCGAGCCTATTATAAAATTGATATGATTATAATGTGATCCAGAAACACTATTTATGTTAAAGTTTTAGGTGGCAGTAGGGTCAGAAATAAAACTAATAAGTTTTGGGATGTTTCGGCGCCGAGACGGCAACCATCATCAGCCTTGATGCATCTAAGTTACATGTCATATAAGTGTGCTTCACGCACTCAAACTGTAAACAGAAACACTATGTTTAATTAATTTTTTTTTTAGAAACATAAAAGTTATAAGGCCCGTCTAAAATCCAACATAAAATGTACTAACGGGGCGAGTGTTTTGTGGCCAGTACAAGAATGTAAAATTTTATTTCAACATGGATTTTATAGAGAAAGAATAGATCTACAGATGTGCCTTTTTAAAATTTTTATTAAAAAATTGTACATTATAAAAATTCCAATTTATGCAAACTTTATACGGTTATATCTCATGATACAAATTTATTTTTAAAATTTAAAAAGACACATCTGTAGATCCATTTTATCTCTATTAAATATTTATAAAAATATTATCCTGGAGTCAATAATAATCTTGCAATTTACTCGCAACGAAAACACTTTTACAGTATTTTTCAACTTCAAAATGACATTGCGTAGCTAGGATATGGCAAAGTACGGAAGAAGGAAAAAAAGTTAAATTGAGAGTATTCTAGGAATTCGAAAAAAACTAGACGAACCGCTTAAATAAATAAGGTTTAATATTTTGTGATTACCTATCTGTTGTCTGAAATCGTTGTCAAAGAATTGGCTCGTACAGGGTGTTGTACCACGAAGATATGTACAGTTTAAATTTTCAAAATTGTCAAAATTTAGGGCATATAGTTTTTGAAGTGAAAATTGAATTAGTTTTCGTTTCGGTCAGCGGCACTAAGGGTTGAACACTTAAAAAAACCATTGAAAATAATTCTTTTCGACTGAGAATCAGCATAAGCACATTAAAAAGTACCTCCAAAAATTTAGTATGGTGGCAATATTTTATTGTAAACAAAATAGGAATTTTGGTGTAAGTAGCATAATATCCAAACAAGTAATTTCATTATTATTTTAGAATTTAGACTAATAACTGTCATTATTTATTTTCAATACAAGCTTTCCTTTAAAAAAATATTGATGTACCTACAGCTACAACATCACCATCCAATTATTGCACAATTATTTCCTTTAAATTTCCACAACATTAAATTCAAACCACTCATGCTACCCTAATGCGTCAATCATAGTAGGTACATCAACTTCAGCAACTTTAAAATTCCGTTACACATTATTTCTCCCTACAAAAGATTCCCGATAACCGCATTCACAACCGTTGTCACCATCACATCATCGTGCGGACACGGTCGGTTACATTACATAACCGGGTGTGGGTCTGGTAATGCTAACCTCCCGGTTACGTGGTGCAGACCATTGACAAAAAGGTGGTCAGTCAGTTTGGCGGACGCCTGGTTTCCCATTGTAAACGCAGACGAAAATGTGTAGGTAGAGGTTTAGAAACCAGGTAGGAAGTTAAAAAGAATGAAACACTTGTTGGCTCAGAGGTATAGGAACTTAAAAACGTAGGAACTAAAGACAGGTGTAGACGATTGAGGCTTTGAAGGTTTGTAGTAACGGAATGTGGGATTCAAAATGAAAATTCATTTGACGCTACGGAGAATGTATGAAGGGATGATATAGAAATTACTCAGGATTGTAGTCTCAAAAATGCTTGTTTACTCACAAAGATGAAAATTCATTTTAAGACCAGGGATGTACTTAGTATCGAATGGAAAGTATCGATACTTTTACTCAATACTCAATACGGTATCGGAAGAAAAGTATCGATGCTAGTAAAGTATCAAAATTATCGATACCAGTAAGTATCGGTTTTAAATTTTTATTTTATTTATTCTTGTTTATCATGCTTACAACATATTCATATTATATGTAAATTGATACGTATCATAATGAGAAAATAAAAATATTATACCACACACAATTCACAATAATTCTTCCTGAGTAAGCTCACCTAGAAATATTAGAATAGAAGTTTGTCCACTCTTTTACTAGGTACCTAAAAGTCTATTTCTTGTTTTTGTTAATGTAGCCCCTGCTTTTTAAAATAAAAGCTCTGCACTGCAGGAACTGATGCTGCTGGAATTAATAATTTATTTTGCGCTTGTTTATAAGAATAGATAAATAATTTTCATATCTTCATATTTTATAAAGGCACAACTGTTATTTATTGATCCTTTAAGCATATACATTTTTACCATTCTTGTACTGGCCACAAAACACTCGCTACGTTAGTACGTTTTGTGGTGGATTTTAGGAGGTAGACGGGCCTCTTAAGCCTAAAGGCAATTTGAATAATAATTTTAGAAAACAGAAAGCAATTTGTACTCAATTTATGATCTTATTTAATAGTTGTAGATAAATTGCACTGAGTGGTTCGAATTTTATACAGGAAAGCTCGCAGGAAAGTATGGAAACAAAATAAAATATTTTGAGTAAATGTCTGTTAGAAAATTAGTTGATCAAATATCAAGTACTCACTCTAATAGCCTAAAAAAAGAAAACGAGAAACAAATAATGTGAAAGTGAATTATAGTGTAACAGTGGTGGCGCTCAATATTTTCTCTGGGGTCCAAGAATTGGAGTAATTTTATTCTCCGTCAATACTCGGTTTAAAGTTAATTCAGTCACAGTAGGTAATCGCAATTATTAATATAGTGAATAAAAGAATATTCTATATTGGATTACATTAAAGTCTTCTGTCAAAAATGTTTGATTTTATTTGACAAGGTTTGGTCTATGGAAAATAACCCAGTCTGAAAAAGCCAAAGAATTACAAGCAAAAATTTATAAAAACTATTTGTTTTTAACAGATGATGTCAATGTATTTACCTATCAAACAAATAATTTATCTAGGATTTAATCAGCATGTAGCGATAATAGTATTTTTAGAAAGTGTTCAGTCGAAAAATAATTAAAATTTTATTTAAAAAAAACATACCTACATAGTTTTCAATAACATAAAAATATGGTATATTTGTTGAATGAACACTCAGTGTTAAAAAAGTGACTTTCCGAAAGGCAGCGTAGCTTTTGTGAGAAATTACTTACACATAAATAGCCCTCATTTCCATGGTCGTCTTTTTGCACAATCTCTTTCTGGTCCAATTGATCGTCTCGTCGGTTCTAATACCCCTATAAAACAAAAAAGCATCTCGATGATCGTGAAAATGTTCCCCTCTCGAAACAAAACAATCTCGGGACTCCAATGGCAACATCTACAGCAACTACGATTCAGAAAACCCAAAACGAAGAGTACGAGGCAACTTTCAGACTCTGTTCCGTTTACAGACTGCGCATCTTCTCGCTTTTGTTTGCTGCAATGGAACATAATTATCCTTGTGTTTAACTCAGGGGTTGCCAAAGAATTTAGTTGTGGGAGCGATCTTAAGAAGATTTTAGATTTTGTACACCTTGTGGAAGACTGTCATTTTGGAAAGGAAACTAAAACTAATATTGAATAAACGTAGTAGGTAGTTTATTAACTGGAATACTGTATAAAAATTAGAACGGATAGTTGAGTGCGGTTTTGAAAACTCAGGTTCGTATCCAGACAGGTATATATTTCAGTTTAACTGCAAAAAATCTCCCCTGTGTTGTAATTTGCACAAACAGCCATGAGTACCTACTCGTAAGATAACGACTGATAGTGATAACGCACAATAAAAATAAGGTAAATTTTAAATTCAAAAATACAAATTTTGTAAGTGTTTGTACAAAATACCTTTACTTACTCTGTTCCTCGAAACCTTTCATTAAAGGGACACAAGTTTATGTTATTTCGAGCGCCGTGATTGGTTTCTCCGTTTCTCGAGCACATGCAAATGTCGTAAACAAATCGTAGCGTTATACATACGTCTCGTGGAATAGGTATACCTAGTATAGTTATTTTTGTAACAAGTGTGGAAAATAAGTGATTATGAAACGAATACAATTTTCCAACACGAGCGCAGCGAGTTTTTGAATTTCCCGCACTCATTTTGAGTGTCAATGTCTATTTGCCGCACGATTGCTGAAAAAGTATTTTTCAAGTTTCGAGATTGTTTTAACCTCTATAAGGTAACTACAGTTTTGTCTCCCAGAAATTTTTGTACAAAATGACAGCTAGATACATGTAACAGTTTAATTTTTAAATATATGGGAAGCTTCGCTCTTTTCTTATTATTCAAAGTTTCCATTATGCCCTGTTCACAAATGAATTCATTTCAAGACTCATTGAAGATTCTATTTAGCGGCGGCACAATTTGACAGGCATTTCTCAGTAGAATTATTTTTCCCAAAATTCAGAGGCAATGAAAGAATCTTCAAAGATTTCCTGTGTGAACAAGACCTTAGTGGCTTTACCTTCTCAGGAACCATTGTCCAAAAACACAGCTCGATACATCGAACAGTCTAGCTCAAAAAAATTGTACTACTCTTCTCAAATTTTTCTTTGGTTGACCTAAGAGGCTCCTACTCTTTGGAATCTTCGTCTAAAAGCACAGCGCCATATTAATGTATTAAGCAGATTCTTCAATTTCTGATCACGTGTGCAAAATTTATCAATGAGATCAACAATAAACTGACAGCAACCAATTATCACTTATGTCAAAATGACAGAATGACAAAATTATTGACGGTTATGTAATTTAATAGTATTGTTTTAAAATGACTTTCGTGTTTTCAATAAATAGGTAATTAAATTACAACTGTGAAAATTTTTCTAGCCGAAAAACCTTCGACCATTGATAAATAAATAACTTATAATTTTGTCACAACTACCTCACGCACGTTGGGCGGTTACCAAACAATGTGATTTCGGAATGTGACAAAATTATTTCGTAATTATCAATGGCCTTGGGATATTACAATTGATAATGAAATATATAGACAAATGTTGTTTCAGTTGTATGAATAGATGAAGTAAGATTGGAATGGAGCGCAAACCAAATGTGTTATTGTTATGTGGCCGACAGTGTTTTGACATTTCAAATTGGAATCCAGTCGGATAGTACATATAATAATTAACTGCACAAAACTGTGATGTGGTGTACTTTCCACTAACAACTTTGAGTGATACACACGGAATATATATTTATACTAATGCGAGGCCACCACACCCAAATTGGGTAAACATGTGTCTGTATCACCCTACTGTGTAGTAGTTCCAACCAAATCTTATACACTCAGTAGTGGTTTTAAATTAAATTCAAAGAAATTTCTCTCCCCAAATTGGGTAAAGGTAAAGGCGATAGATATGAAGAGTTTATAAGTGTTCACAATAAGTAGTATTTGTTAAGTGGTTTTGCAGAAGCTCTAACGTAAAGTATTTAATAAAATATTATAATTTTGAGAACCCCTGGTTTAACAATCTTGGATGCTGCTCTGTGCATTTTAACAACTTCAGAACTAAACTTCAAGTTAAATAGTTACAAAGATGTCGAATTCTGTGCGATATACAGCAAAGTTAGTTTTAAAGTTATTCGCGATTGAATTAAAAGGATGATTATATGGATAAAACGACTTAATTATAACTGAGGCATAAGGTAATAATTACGTTTATAGAGTGAGAATTAAGAATTATAATGTTACTTGAGGCATAAAACTTCAGAGAACATGTACCTGAAATTTATTCAAATTGTATTCAGAAAATAAATACTATCTTGTCTTTAATTTAAAATTTAACTTTGGGCGGAGTTGTTCTGCCACTGTAGATCTCAGCGAGTAATATTTTTCGACCAGTTTCAGCAGCCCGAAAAAATTCTGGACAATTTATCTGTCAGATAAATCACGGCACAAATTTAGGAAAAAATTATTGACTAGTTTTATGTAATTTAGAAATCAGTATCAAAATTCTTTGATAAGTCGTGAATAGCTTATCCATCAGATATACAGGATGTATCAAAAATTTGAATAAACGTTCAGGGAATTATTATGGATCAAAAAGAATTCCCCAGAAATTAAAAAAAATTAAGGGTAGTTACTGGCAGGCTCCACTTTTGGTATGCCACTGAATTCGCATAATTACTATTAAAAATTAATAGACTTGTTTAGTGTGACGTCACTTTCTGGTTCCAAACAAGAAAATGGCCACTCGTTGCTAAGGTAGTTGCTATGCTAGTCTATAAAACAGTTTGGTTTGACAATCAAAAATCGTTTATAAAATAATTTATTACGGAACTAAACTTTATTACGTGTTTTTAAGCCACTTTAAAACAATTAAATCTCAAAATAAATTTAAAGACGCAGTTATTGTCAAACGGCAAACGTCAAACCAGCCTGTTTTACCGACTTGCATAGCAACGGTCTTAGCAACGAACGTTGTTTGGAACCAGTGTGACGTAACCACTAAACAAGTCTATTATAAGCAACATCTTTCATTACATTTATAATACTTGTAAAATCAATTTATTAGCAATAATTTACTATATGAACTAAAATAGTTATTAATGTATCAAGGGCATCATGATGATGTTTATGCTCATTCAAGGGCGACATGTTTACAAGCCCAAGGGCCTTTGGCTCGAGGGTCTGTAAATCACTTGAGGACAATAAACATCAATGATGCCCGTGGCGCATACAATATTTTATGTCTTATTATTTTATTTCAAATTTCGCTTTGACGTTTTAAATTTTGTAAATATTTTTGGTGTCCTAGCAACGAAGAGGAAACATTAATTTCAGAAGAATAACATTTATGATGTGTCAATATTACCATGGTAATTTCTTAATACCCTTGTGCATAATGTAGTATATATAACGTACCTCGTATCCATGACAAATAAACAATTACATATAGGTCTAGGAAGACAAAAATATTTATCAAACTAGTGGTAAGATAATATTCTCTTTCGAAAAGTTTGTATTTATTTTTGAAAAATTCTTTGTATTCACGGGTACATACTCATGGTTGTTAGTGGAGAGTTCATCACAGGCACAGGGAATATTTTTGTTCAATAAACAGAAATTGGTGTCTGACTGGATTCATACCTGAGTTATCAGGACCACAATCAATCGCATAGCGCAGTCAGCTATATAGAATGTTTCATAATTACGATTACATTTATGTTAAGGGTTTAATTTGATGTGCTGATACATGATATAGAATCAAAAAGAATTTTTGAGAAATTCAAAAAATTACGGGCAGTTTAGTAATACAGGGTTCATTTTTACACAGTAAAAAATCTGGTTTTAAATTTAACACTGAAAGAGCTTCCTTCCTATTTATCCACACCGAGTAGTGTTAATTTAACCAAAATTCATTTTGCTAACATTATACCCAAAAATATGGCCACAACACGCATCCTGTGTAAAAATTAACACCAAGAAAAAGAATTTAGCTTTTAAATTGATTAAATTATTTTGTTTGGTGTAAATTTAAACCACTAACTATGTATTTGTAATAATAACACTGATAAGTAAGTACAGTGTTAAATTATAACACAACATTTTGTTAAATACAACAGGTACAATGGTTGATTTAACACGGGACGTTTTAACTATAACATTTTTAACCATAACCATTATTTACTGTGTAGAACAATTGAACTCGCATAATTAACAATTAAAAATAAATTTAATAAACACCTTAATAAATAGAGATTACTGATTATTGTAGAACTTTAATTTAATTATCACAAATTTTGTAATAAATGTATTAAAAATAATTATAAATCCAGTGACACGAGAAATGTTTTTTTAAGAAAAGATACAGTGAAAATTATTTTTGGTATTTTAAAAAAATTCTTTTTGAATCGTAACTAGCGTAAAGTTATATAATACCCTTAACGTATGTACTCGAAGCTATGAAACACCCTGTATATCATTTACATAACTAATTTATTTTTGCTAAATTGTACGTTCGTGAAAGAGAGCTTTATGCAACAAAAACAATTAAAAATAACCGTGATAAATATAATCTTATTGCAGTAATTTTGTTTAGATAACATAAAATTAATGTTATCTAACTTTTCAAATCTGTTCGAGTGACCTTTGACATTTTAATATTATTTTGCGTCTGCAAAAGTTAGGTAACATTGGTGCAGTAATTAATTAAAACGTCTAATTAAGTATTTGTGGAGTATTTAAATAGATTGTGAGTATAGATTAATTATACTTAATCTTACAGCATAACGGGATGGTTAATGAATGCAGTATGATTTGTATTATTTTTATATTTATCAGTCAGCTAAGATTGCGAGCAATTAAAATGTATTTAGCTATTATGAAAATAAAGATCTTCACGTTATACAACAGACTACTTGAACCATTTTAAAATTTTACCATTTGTATCTCAAATTTGATACTAACATCTTATTTTGCTGTTTAAATTATTAAAAATGATGAATTATTATATAGTATTATTTATTAAATCGTATCATCAACTGTTATTACTTTTTAATATGCAACATTAATTTATTGATAATTATAAACAACATAATACATTAGTTAGGTACTTATAATAACTTAGTTATTTATAATAATTCATTAGTTGTTATGAACTTAATACGTTAGATACAACCATAATAACATCAAAACCTTCCATAATATGCAAACTGTCAACTAATTGACAGATAAAATTGTTGATTTGTTAACACCGCTGTCGTTTGATGATACGATTAAGCTTTGAATATAACGCGAATATATGCGATTTAAGACCCCTTGGATGTTCAAAGAGACTCGGTTTCTTGAATACCTTGATCTTCAACAGGTAAGGTACCTACCTATACCACGGTACATGTTAGTAAGTAACATAGCATCGATTAGAATATAGTGTGTAAATTTTAATAGTAACTGCTTTTTAAAACTTTATTATACACTCGAGGAAAAAATTAGGGGAACATTTTTTTGTTGACGAAAAATGTCCAATTTTCAAACCATGATAACTCGGTTGCATTTGACCCAAAATCAATAATACTTTGAGTTTTAAAAAGATCAAAATCTCCTCTTTCGAATGGTGTATCGAAAGCCACATTCGATACATCTCATGTCCCGTAAACCACCATAGAAAAAAAAAGTTTTTGACTGAAAAAAATGTTCAACTTTAACAACTTGCATGGATTGCCAAAAAAATTGTAGACCATATTCAAGGCAAGGACATTAAAGATCACACAATTTCCCTTAAAGTTCAAAAAAGAACAAATTTCTACGATGATTTGATCCAAAGTTATGAGCATTTGAAATTTAAAGTGCTTTTTGAGTATTTTAGGTTATAACTCCGATGGGTATGAGCCAATATCGATGAAGAGTAGAGTTTTAAAAAGCCCTACTTTACAGCTGTGTGAGCCGATCCGAAGAAATGTTCGCGAGGCCTCGCGAAATCTGGTGGAGCATTTCGCGCCCCAAAATTTGTCGTCTCATCGCCATGCGAGAGCGTTTTGCAGAAGTGCGTAGACAACGCGGAGGAAACACGCGATACTGAACATGACATTCTATGATACTTTAAATTTCAAATGCTCATAACTTTGGATCAAATCATCGTAGAAAAAATGTTCTTTTTTGAACTTTAAGGGAAATTGTGTGAACTTTAATGTCCTTGCCTTGAGTATGGTCTACAATTTTTTTGGCAATCCGTGCAAGTTGTTCAAGTTGAACATTTTTTTCAGTCAAAAACTTTTTTTTTATGGTGGTTTACGGGACATGTGGGACATTATCTGCTATGTTCTACAGAACATCAATCTATACTATTCCGTTTTCATATAACATTAAATAATTAATAGGTAAACGAAGAGAATAATAATAATAATTGTAATATTTAAAAAAAAAATTGAATGCTTTTACTGTTATAGTAGATGAAAAATTCAGAAAAATACAAGCATTTTGATATGGCGACTCGAAAAATAATTTGATTAAAATAAAAAAATCTGATTTTTATTTAAAAAATCTGATTTTTTGATTTTTTTCCAAAAAAATCGATTTTTTTCACACCCTGATTTACACACTATATTCTAATCGATGCTATGTTTCTGCTGTTTGTCTAAATATTCTAAAACAAAATTTGATATAAGCACTTTTTATTCTATGAGAGAAATTAATAATCTGAAGTAAAACATCAGTATAGAAGAGTATTGAAAGAAATTTAGTTTTGAGTTGTTTTGGAAAAGTGCGTCCAATCCAATCACTAAAACTTCAACGCTATAGTTTCAGCGTTCAGTGTCTGACACAGTACAGATTACAGAATGTCCCCAGGCGATAGTTATGCATACAAATGAAGTTTTTATTTAACAATATCTCCTTCTGTATTCCGCATTAAATTACACTGTATAATTTGCCAAATTCCCTAACAAATCTACGTCTAGCGCATTCCAACCCCGAGACTAGTTCTGTTCTCTCACAAGACAATAAGCAACGAGAGCAGCAAAACAGCAGTAAGGCGGTAAGAAACAAACTAAACACTACAAGTTCGCGTGCCAACCGGAAGTATAAATAATTCAGTGAGCAGTGAGTAAATGATCTGTTCTCTGCACACGAGACATAAGACGACGTTCTTATGTTGTAAGGCGATATCTTGTCGTTCACGCACACTATGATTTGCCATTGATTATTCAGGGGTAATAATAATTATAGTTTTACTTTGTGGAGCGCAAGCTGCAATGGACGACAGTTGTGTTGGTGTCAACTAGTATGGTAACTCAAACCAGGGTTGGCAAAAATCATGATACAAAAAAAATAATCCAAAATCATTGATTTTTTTGAATTAATCATGATTTTTTAGATTTTTAAAAGTTTTTTTAATTATAGCACTAAAGTAATTATTACTTAACCATTTATATGAAAAATTCCTTTTAAAAATATGTAGTTTGGATTATTATTGCACATTTCAGGTTTTAACACGAATTTCTTAAACTACTTATACGCTCGAATTAGAATTCCATTGAATATTGAATGGTTTTTTTTTTTGTTAAATATAATTTCATTTAATAAATACATATTGAAATTGAATTAAGACACTTGTTTTGTTCTGTACCAGAAATACTATAATTAAATTAATACAAATCTTTTTTTTAAATCAAAAAATGATTTAAATTCATGGTGTTATCGCCTCATTCCTAAGTAGAAGTAGCAAAGATTTTTTTTGAAAGTCCGTTAGTAAATACAATGCAGAAAATATGCCACATACAATTTTTTTTGTTTCAAAGATTTTTTAAGAATGGAAGTTGCACATGTTTTCTATTTCATTACAGAACTAAATAAAATTTATCTTCATAAAATATGAAACATAAGTAATAATCGAGGTAATAATATGAAAACTACGGCGCGTGCAAACGAAACCACAATATTTTTTAAAAGTTACCCTTCTGATGTATCATTGTAATCCCCCTGATGATGTCACACAGTGAGGTCTACTTAATTTTAAGTTTGATTAGTTTCGTTCGGCGTATTTACAAATAAAGAAGCCAAGTCCATATAACTCATATATCTTTAAACGAAATCCGTTAAATTTGAATCTAGAAATGCCCAAACCTTGGCCCAAGCCTACAGAACTCAAGATACGAAGCATTTAATAGTATATTAGTAAGTATCAGAACGGTAAGGACATTTTACCGATGGAAGACAATGTTTTGTCTGACATCGGTGATTCCTTAACGTTCGTGATGCCTATATCATATATCAATAGATACGCAAATATAATATTAATTTCATTTCACTGAACGGTAAGTGAATTACATATTGTTCTGTTTAATTTACTTACCGTTTTGTTTAGCCTATAGCAACCGGCGGAGATGTGATCCTGTCATATGACCGCGTCATTTTAGTTTGGTCATGACTGTCAGTCAGATTCATTCGTGACGTGACGGTCATTTATAAAATAATCAGTGAGTATGATGAAGATGAAAACGATGAAAATAGTGAAATTTAATGTTTATCCGTGTTTATCTTTTTTATATTTTTATTTTCGGATTTCAAAGTATATACTGTACAACGTGCTGATCATGAAACAAAAATATTTTCATGAAAATTCGCAAATTTAAGGTTAGTTTACTTGAAGTAGACATTTTTTGAACCACTGGAGTACCATACGTCATTAGACATTTATTAGTATTAGATATTATATGTAAACAATTACTTTCATTGTAGAAGATTTGAAAAAAATTATTAAAATAACTACCGACCAGTGGCAAAAAAATGTTTGTTTGAAATAGGATGCAATTTTTTTGCGAATTTTAAAAAAATTCTTTTTGTTTCATGCGATCAGCACGTCGTACAGTATATAACCTTTAATTTTTTCTCCTAAGTTGTGGAACATTTTGTATATTATGTTGTGTGTTACCAACCAACTCCTGGTTGTTAATGGAGAGATTTTTAAGCAGTTAAACTGGAATGTGTACTTGACTGGAAAACTGGATTACCTAATTTGACAAATTTGATTGCTATTCATATTTATTTTCTATTGAACAATTGAACTAAAATCAGACAATAGGCTGAAATTTCACTGAAATTGAACATCCAAATCTGTAACAGACATTTGAAATACGGATGTCGCAGAATGTCGTTTGAATGAACAGTTGCAAAATAAATTATAATCCTATTTATTTAGCCGATAAAGTAAGGAAACACACATCAAGTATATCAAAAAAGGAAAGCTTCATATCTTTATTATACGCAGAAGATAACACAAGTTATTTTTATTCATTCTTCAAATATCAAATTGTTCATTCGCAAATCGCGACGTAGTTTCACAATCCCAATCATGAATTCCCTACGCGTGGATATTACCATGCAGGAAATGAAGAAAGTTGAAACAACCAACATCGGTGAAGAAACTACAGATACGGGCAATTTACTTGCGGCTATGACAGCCATACGCTCGTCAAAGAAGAACGAACGTAGGGCCGGATCCGTCATGAAGCGGGCGAAGCGCCCGCTTCAGGGCCCCATATTCAAATCATTTTGTGAATAAAGGTAATAAATTGTCATAAAAACATCACCAAACTAGAGTGCGGATTATATGACATTTGCATAATATTGTATTATTTTTATTATGCATATTCGTATTTTCCTTACAAGAATAAATCAAAATATGATTTAAAATTTATCAATATTTTTTATGTTTTCCAATTTTTAGCATATTTTTATAATAAATGCATATAACTGCATATTTTATACCTTTTATGGTCATTTGCACCGCCTCTACTTAAATTTTAAGTGTTACTTAAATGAAAAATATGGAATCGATCTCATGACAGCAATGTTGATTTCTACGTTTGAAAATTTGATTTTGATTAGATACTGTTTATTTAAGGGAAGCTTAAAATTTAATTGGAAGCGGTGCAACTGGCCATCAAACCAAAATTTCAAACTGTGATAAAAAATTTATATTCATGGATACATCATTAATATTAGCTTACAATAATTGATACCACCTAATACAATAATACTTTGTTACGTTGCGGCATATGTAAACAGTGGCTCAACTCAAATAATACATTCCGTTCTTCTGAACAATTATGCGTTCATTTCCACTTCATCGTATTCCAGAAGTTGTACCTTGTTTTGTTTATTTTATGTACTATTCTAAAATCTAGTTCATTTTGCTGGAATTTGAAATTCTTAGTTAAAAAATGAATAAAATGTCGTTGCATATCTAAATATATTTGTAAAATTTTGCATATTTATTATATTTTGGGTGTATATTGGACATATTTTGGCCTTATTTCAATGCATATTGCATGCATATTTCAGTCACATTTGCCTGCATATAATCCGCAAACCATAACTAAAGGCCAGTCGTTAGGTCAACGGTAGTGTCCGCCCGCATGCAAGCGGTCCCTAGTTCGATTCCAGCAATCAACATAAATATACCACTGGATCCAAGTGTTTGGATTACACTATAACAACATTATCCATTCTGTCATTAGGAGTTAATCCTGTTAGATCGTGTTCGCTGCTGTTGAATGGCTACTACTAACTATCAAAGAATTAAATGCAACTTCAGTGAAGAATTATAACTATGACTTTTAGCTTATAATCTCACATACGAATTAATTATCTTTCTGGTAATTTTTGTGTGATTGAGTGTGCTTTCCAACAACGTATTAATCTGTTCGAGTGGTACACGAGAGGCTGACTACCTAGTTCAATTTATTTTCTATTTAAATGTTTAACAACATGTCAACAAAAATCCACTTATTTTTTTTTTACTTTGGTTGGTTTCACAGTGGTCACTGGTTAGCTATATCAGTTTTACATAAAATTATACATAGAGTTAAGAAATTGGAGACGAAAAGTTAAAATTAGTTGTTGAGAGTGATATAATAATAATAATAAAAACAGCCATATGAATAATAATAATAATACCTTATTATTTCCTACATAGACTTCAAATTTTATTACTTTACTTACTGCAGAACAAAACATACAGTATCTACACAAATTACCTATATTTCGTAAACAAGTAGCTCAGTCGTGTCCCTTTCTCCAAACCACACAGTCTCGTTCCGGTCTCCAAATAGTGCAGTCCTGTTCAAATCTCCAAATCGCTGCCTTGTTCCGTTCTCCAAGCAGTTCAATCATATTCCAGTATAAAACTCGGAACTTTTTATGTATTATTAAAGTGCTAGTTCAATTTATTTTGCTACACTTACGAACCATTGAAAAGTCCAATAAAGAGGTTGGGTGTCTGAATTTCATTTTGATAAACCGAGTTTAGTTCCGAGGAAGGCAAGTTCATTGACTAACTATAATAAATTATCAAATATTATTATATATTTTCTAATCATAAAATCTCTATAATAATAATTAAGATAAATATACTTACCTATCTATATATACAAGATAATAATTATTATTAATCTGTGTTTTTATGTCTGCGATTCTATTACAATACAAATATCGACTATTATACACTACAGTAGGATAAAGAATGTCCAAATTAAATTAATTTCATGTTTATGTAGTACTATTTGCAAATATTATAATTTGCACCTGAAAAGATTTCATTATTAATTTTTTATTTATTATAAAAAATTTATTAAAAATTTATTTGAAGGAAAAGTAAAGAAGTGCACATTCTTATTTCTATATCGTGAACTATAACACAATTGCACAGCACAATGACTTTTACACTTTTTATTCATTATGAAAATTAGTTTTAAATCTATGAGATCTGTAATGTGATTGACAGTAATACGGCTTATTATTTGTGAAGTATGGCGTGCGCAAACAATCTGCGGATCAAAATTTACCCCAGCAAAATCGGCGAGTGTCGCAATTGATTACGAAGTATAGATAATCTGTGGTATACCTATTTTAACAATATGAATAAATATAACTGCATATGATTATGGGAAACAACAAAAGCTTCCGAGACGCTTCATACCAAACAGAATTGTGTAACTACACAATTTCTAGAAATTTTCGGTATAGAGCGCTTATAAATTTTTCCTTTAGGTCCTAAAATATTTAGATCCGGCTCTGATTGAACAGCTAGGCTAAGCCAGGCAAGCCTCTCAGCCACAATCTCAAGCCAGAGCTATCGTTTCAAGGAAATGATGGAAATTTGAATGACACACAACGACAAGAAGGAAATATGCGTCTGGTCGATAGATCACCAACCGTAAATCTTCACACAGAAAGAGGATAATGCTAGAAAATCATGTTGAAAGCTGCAGAACATCACGGTAGCTTAAAATTGTTAATAGATACAAAGTTTAAAATGCAACAATTGTGTCTCCAGTACTCCAGTAGCTATACATAAGTAGTTAAATAGAAGTTTAGCAAATTTAAATTTATTATTGAGTTATGAAAATAGTTTTTTGTATGCAAAGTTCTGAAAGTAGCCTTTTGCAGATTGAGGCTAATCGAAGTCTGCAAAAATGTACAACACAACATTTTTCTACGATGAATTGATTTTTGTTAGCAATCAACGGAAAATTTATAATTTTTCGTCTTATCATAATTATCTACGGACGCTAAAAATTTGAATGAAGAAAAATAATAAATCAAACATAAATGTTAACAATCTTGACATAATATTTGAACCAAATCTTAATAAATTATTTATGATTACTCGAACAGATTTTTATGAGCAGCGGTCTGTAAATATTTTCAGACCGTCACCATTAAGCCGATTTTACAGATCACAGATCCAATTTATTCACCAATAAATTGAGCAAGGTGACCTTCAATTTTTTTCGGTAATAAATTGCCAAGTAGAAAAATATTTTTGTTCGTTTTACACGTACACCTCGTTTCACACTCATCAATTTTTTCTTTACTGTTACTGCCAACAATATTTTTGTTTCATAACCTATTAACTAAACGTTTCAAGACGGAATGAAATTAGATGAAATGTGGAAAACGTCATGGAAACGTAACATTTAATAAAATGAAAATTAAAATGGTGAACACAAAGATTGGCAACGACAAAACTAGAACAAATTCCCTAAAATATTGTAGAAAAATAGAACATATTCTATTCCGTCAATAAATTCATCAATTTATTGGTGAAGAAAAAATGATGAAATTTTTTGTATTAAGCTGCATTCAGACCGACCCACTTATAAGTGAAATATTTACAATTATAAGTATAAATCAAATGGACCATACATACCTACCAAATTAGTGGATGAACACCAATTGGAAAAATTTAGAACTTATGAAAATATTTAAATTTAAATACATAATAATTGTTTATTAAGTACAATTTGTTGTGTGATTTTTACAATTTGCATATTAAAATATTTTTTATCTTATAATATCCGCTATGCTCGTTAAGTTAGGTTAGAAACGGCCTACGGTTTGAATCTGGTTTGTGTTTGTTATTTGATATTTAATATTTGTTTTCTTGATTCTTTTTTACACTGTAATATTTTTCTGGGATTATCCTGTTGTATTGCAGTATAAATAAATTATTATTATTAAAAGAAAATGGATTTCCATACATATGTAAATTAAAAAGTAGAATTTATATGCTTTTAAATATGTTTACATATTCAGTAATAATATTTTACAACACAAGCATACGATATTTTCATTAATTACTATTTATAATAATTTAATTAAATTAATATCTATTTTGTATGTCATTAATAAAACGCAGCTTGCAAGTGACAGTTCGATGATAAAGATGACATGATATACCTATCGCACTATTCACTTAGTGGACTGATTGGAAAAGATAGAACTTTGGGAGGTTTTTAGATTTCACTTATAAGTGAAATTGGAATTTTGACGAAGCGAACGCTGAGCGCTGGTTGGTCAATTAGGCACTTATACTTATAAATGGGTCGGTCTGAATGCAGCTTTACACACAACAATCAATAAACTTGGTCCATTTATAGACCAATAAATTGCATAGTGTGAAATCCAAAAAACCTACTTTTAGTACCAATCGTAGAAAAAGGAGTACTTTAATAATACTCAATCATTTTTGTGTCCTAGATGATTCTTATGGTAAGAGTACCAGTAACTTTAGCATCAGCATGGATAAATCTAGACTACCTATTCTGCTACAACGCAGAGTAGAATTACACTTGACAGAAATGCTAAAATAGCTACAATCTACAATGAATGCAAAATACAAGTTGGACAAATTTCCATTCTTAAATAAGCTTATATTAATTTACTGAAGAATGTGTGTGACGGTGTATGTGATAAGCGAACTATAATACCGAAAAAAGTTATTATTTCTGTTATCTTTTTCACAAATTGAAACAGAAACCAAAACAAATCACAATTTTTAGAAACAATAAATTATAGGTAAATCATAAAATCACTAAATACCTACATCTATTTTTGTTTTCATTTTTTTGTGTTTCTATTATTAATTGCTGATTGAAATTGGTCGTGAGAGCCATTGTTTTCCCTGCAAAATCAATCACTATTAAATGAAAGTTGAAAACAAGTAAATAATTAAATTTATCAATGATTACTTATTCAACTGAAAAATTTTGAAATTTAAGGATAAAAACTGAAATATCTACTTGTAAAATGTAACTTTTATGTTAAAGATATTTTTGCTTCCCGCAACATACTTTAAAAAAAGATAAAAGGAATCATGCTAAAAATCGGCTATAGGGAATCCATCCTAGATAATTTTGCAATTGATATATTATTATTAAGTATTACATAGTGATAATGTTTTTTTTTTGTTTTTGTAATATAGTAATGATAATGATATGGTATTTGCTACAAAAGCTTTATATATCTCTATAAGATTGAAGGATTAAAATTATCAGATAATTAAAATCTTGTAGTTCTTGCTCGGCTGATATTTATATAATTTTGTGTAAAATAGTATACGAATATTATGATACAAGTGTATAAGTAAGCCTTTTAACACGGGTTTAAGAGGGGTAAGAATGAAACGCTGATCAGCGCTGACCGCTAAAACGCGCTGATCTGCAAAGAAATTCACAGATGGACATAAAACCTCGCTGATCTAAATTTAACTAAACCACATACAGAAACATAACACCCTTCTTGAGTCTCAAATTATCAGTTTTTGTAGAAACTCTGATTGTACTGAAGTATACTTAAATAAAGAAGCCTAATATCCTTCTCGAGTTCCACATACTTGGTTTTAGTAGAAACTCTAATTGTACTGAATTAAATAAATAAACTTTCTTCCCTTCTTGAGTCCCACATATTCGGTCTGGATTGATTTTATTCTTTTTTTACGTGCATTTGTGCATTTATTCGCAGATCAACTAATTTCAGTGGTTAGCGCTGATCAGCGTTTTATTTTTTCTCGTTTAAGAGCACGACGCGAAGCGGAATGTTTTTATGTTGTTGCTTAGCAACCTTTAAAACACAGCTTGTTTAAAAGTATATTCCGTAACTAAACCACGGCGACCATGGTTGCGGTTACCCGTTCCGTATCCTAACCAAGAAACAACTTGGATTTGGTTAGGTTATACTCAAATTTTGAGCTGTGAGCATTTAAATGAATTTCTTCAAATTTCAGTAATACGAATTACACCAAATTTGGGACTGTGAATGCGACTTAAGTAAAAAAATCAAACAAAAGCAAACTGTAAATAAATAAATACATTTCCTACATTACCATCGTAGACAACCAGTTAACGTTTAACTTGTTCCAAATCATGGCCACTTTTTCAGGAACCATAACTAACCACAGATTTACCATTACCAAAACCGCGGTTATTCGCTAATGAGTTATGGAATATACTATAAGTCTTGATTTTGCACGCATTTGCGTGTATAATAAACATCGATTATGATGCATGTGTAATAAAAATATTAAAATATGACATTTACGAATAACGCCATTTCATTTTTTAAATAATACGAGAGTTTTTTTATATAATATGCAAGTATCTTTGTCATATCAAATTTTGCTTCCAAATATGAAGAAAACTAAATAATAACCATGCCGCTTCTGGTTTTAAAATATACAATTCACTGTTATATCAAATGATTTCCAGAAGTGCCAAACTAACTTCTTGCAGTGTTTGGTCCATTTAATTGCCCCACCCCCTTCTCCCATATTTCCTCTGCCGCCCACTCGCCACCTAAGGCGCTTCATTCTTGTTTTCCATAGCCAGTGCGACCACTCGGGGTTTGTGAAGTCATTCTGCCGCTGCCTCTGCCTTGTGCCTCGGATAAAAACATTCCGTGGGGTTGGTCAAGGGAGGCGGCGGCGGCGGCTACACGACCCACTGCCGGGAGAAAAAAGCGCTGAAGGGCCGAAACAAAGCGGGAGGCGCCCTCATGAAGAGTGGCCGGATTCCGCAGTGTGGAGAAAGTGCTAGCGTAACGGAAATAGACTAGTGAAGAATTTTAAACGATCCTCTACTGCGCCAGAAAGCACTCAAAAACATGGATTTCGCGCCCGACTCCGCAGCGTTTATTGTTTTGTTAAATTTAATAATTTAAAGATATTGTTTAAGATGAAAGTACAATCTACATAATGGTGGATGCAGAATTTTAAAATTTTGCTTTAAACTCGAAATATGTTAATTTAAATTTTGACAATTTTTGATATTTTTTAAACACAAATATCTTCTATTTTAAAACGAATTTAAAAAATTCGATCTGTTATTTCGCAGATCCAAGCTTTGTTGACAACATATTAAAATTTGAAGTTAATTCACTTATAAATAAAAGCTGTACAGTTACGCGTGAAAATTCTCTTTTTTAAAAATATTGCAGTTTTTAAAAAAATACGGATGCTAAAATTATTTTTCTCCTCAAACATAAATTATTTGTTATTATTATGTTTAACAAAACAATGAACGCTATAGCATAGCGTGCGAAATCAATGTTTTTTTTTATTTTTATGCCATGGATAATTCGTTTGACAAGAAATGAGTAGGTATACTAATTTTTTTCCGCCGAACGTAGTTTTGATCAGAAAATAAAATTATAAATACTTAATTATGTTAATTATTGATTAATAAATAAACAATAAATTATCGACTTTCAAACTAGTATAACTAAGATTTTATCTACCTTTATTTTTGCGAATTTTGAAAAAAATATTTCTTTTTCTTTAATCAGTACCTTTAACAAATTTATAAGCAATTAAAGTTAGGGCGGAAGTATAGAAACATCTTGTATACAGGGCCGTGCTAGGGTATAGTGCCGCCCTGGTACGAATCTTCATTTGCCGCCCTTCTCTTCCTAAACCCTTATTTTTCGACATTACATTAAAAGCATAATTTTTTAACTAGGTAATTATTTGATATAAAATATGAAAACACAAGTTAAACATACTAAAAAAACGGAAAAAATTTGAAAACATGAAACAATCCTATACTTTTTACCCGTTTTATACCTAATCAACAAAATACTTTAAATAAAACATAACTTGAGTATTTACTTACACACTTACGCACTCTACGGTCTACATATTATTATCACGTCTTTCTTCAGCTGCAGTAAAGATTACTATTTATTTACTATACTATAATCTATCTTCCTCTTTTTTTAAAGAATCGCAAACCTCATTTTGTATTGATATTATTTCTAATTTAAGTCTTCTTGGTCATAGGCACCGACTTTTTATGGAGACAAAAAAAATTCAAAAATGTACCTACCTACTTATAAATAAAAAAAGTTACCTGCGTTTATAAAGAGAGCCCTAACCAATGAAAATTTGCATTTCTGCAATATACAAACTAGCAAAAATGTATAGTTCAACATTATTGACTGAATAAAACTAATATAAATGTAAATTAAAGGACATCCCAAAACTATGCAAAAGAATGCGCATAAAAATGACAAATATGACTGATAAACTAGCAATGTTTTGTTCATATTAGTCATTTTTGCAAAGCAAACAAGCAAATAAATGTCAATAGTCAGTTACTCATTTGAAAAATATCTAAAGAG
Source organism: Agonum fuliginosum (assembly GCA_947534325.1). Classification (NCBI taxonomy): domain Eukaryota; kingdom Metazoa; phylum Arthropoda; class Insecta; order Coleoptera; family Carabidae; genus Agonum; species Agonum fuliginosum. The sequence goes on along the minus strand of OX384032.1, from coordinate 32,067,132 downwards.
AATTTTATCTTTTAAGGATTATCCGTGGGCGTCAACTCAAAAATTAATGAATTGACACATCCGACAGTTCTGACTGCTAGATAAACTTGAAAATAACAACTCGCTTCATCGGAAATTATCAACAGAACGATAAAGAAATTATGCCAAGTGTTTTTATCAGCGTAACGAAATTTTACACATTCTTTTAAGCTCTTGTAAATCCTTGGATTTATTGCGGTACAGAATATTATCCTGATAGCGTAAGTGCTATCGCGAAATAAAAACAGCCATTACCGACTCCCGTTCTGATATATCGGAAGAACACGAGAACGATAGAACGAACGAAAAAGCGAGGGACCGAGGTTCAAAGCTGCCGTATCGCACATAAATCGAGAACAAGATTTTTAAAGCTTTTCCCTTGGTAAGGCAACCCTTTACCGGCTAACAGCATCGTACAAAGGAGGAGAAATGTACTTCAAAATTATGTTTTTTTATTGCAAACATTCTCATTCTCAATTAAATGTTTCGTAATTGAATCCTTTCGCAAATAAGTCTTTTTTTGCAAATTAGCTTCTCCAATTCCAATTATCTTACATTATATAGATTTATTTATCAATATAATATGTATAATAAGAGTCATGAATTTATTGGTAAAATTAGTACGCGTAGTACGCGAAATAATAGAAAATCGAGCTAAGGAATTTTTAAATTGATAAACAATATTAATCGAGTGAACATTTTTGGCAGAAGTCGCTTCGGTACCTTGAAATAGTGTATAAAGAAGTCGTCCAGCTCTGTATTTCTGTTATGAGTCAGATGCGTTCATTATACTAAATAAAATTGTGTTATTTTAAATTGTTAAATTTGTTTTATTCATGAAATAGTCAATGCGTATACCACTCGATCATCAAAAATAATAGAAAATACTTTCGCCGCCTGGTTCGACGTATTTTCGCAAAACGCCTCTCGACCTCCGGTCTCGAGTTGTTTCTATGGAAATACGTCTCATCAGTCGGCCAAACTTCTTACATTGAAAATGTTGACGAGTACACTAAAAAACTGCTGTCTTCGAACAAATAAAGCATTCTAATTGATCGAAAATGACGTGTATGGAAAATGGAATAATCATAAGTAAATAATAAGAGCGATGAATTTATTGGTAAAAATACGGATAATTGGCGTATTAACAGACAAGCGAGTGTCAAAATTGACACATTTAAATCACGACAGCGACTGTCATTATTTTCTTCGGAATTATGTTCGTTACAACACACCATCATTATAAATAAATTCATTTTAACAAAATAACAAGTACTTAGTGCAATACATTTTTTGCTAGTAAATATTTTATTTACATTCCAAAAGTCTGTAATTTTAAATTTATTACACCTATTTGTATGCATGGACAAAACATTTCAAATATTTATGAAATATTTAAAATTCTCCAAAATCAATTTGTAAAATATTTTAAAATTGTATGGAGGCTTTTACAATCATAAATAATAAATTCATATTTTTTATTATTCATTTATATGAGGACATCTATGGCAGACTAGTTTATTGATTGGTTTGGTACATTATTGTGAAATATTTACCACAAATAATAATTAATCACAAAATGCAATCGTAGTCTAGCAGTTAGCACGCATGCTTTGCTTACTAAGCTAATGTTCGCAAATTCAAATTTTGCTGACTTGTGCTAACCTTGCTTCGATACAAGCTTGCAGATAAAATTTCCTTAAAACGTTTGAAACAATACAACAACTTTTTCTCATTTTAACCAAATATATAACATTTTTACTTAGTGGTTCCAGATCGTCTTTAAACATAGGCAATTCAATAATTGATTGGGAATGTTACCTATTTTTTTTTTCATTTTTCTAAATTCATTTAACTTTCAATTTTCCATTCCCATCCTAGCCTATCCGGCCAATTTCACCGAATATCCGTTTTAGTCAAATGATAACAATTATCCGGCCAGGTAATAGATTACTGATAATATTTAGATGTAATAATATGTATACGTAGGTAGTATATAATAAATTAAGTATATTATATTAATTTTCAATAAACAATAAAATACAATTTTTTGTGAATGATTTAACATAGGTAATATATAGCAAGAAGTAAAAAAAAACACTCATTGTACAAATTGGTAGGAACTAGGAACACAAAACTCAATAAAAATTATATTGTCATTTATGATAGTACTGAAAATTTATAATGATAAATTATGGTACAAAAATTTCTGGCAATAATTTATTTCTTTTATTTGTCTAATTACTAATTAATATTTGAAAATGATAAAAAAATGAATTTTAAATATATTGTTTCTTTAATGTTCCATCGAAATTAGATTTTAAAATTTAATTAATTATATAAGTTTATTATCCGGTCGGATAATCCGGTATTCAGCTTTCTGATCAGGCCGAATATTCGTTATTAGGAATTTTGAAAAATCGTTATCCGCTTAATTTTCACACTCCATAACTAGATTCGTTACTTTTTAGTTTCAGTACCTAATATTAATTTAGTTTTTTTTCTAAAAGAAAGTTTTAGAATTTCTTGTAATTGAAAAATATATGTGAAGCTTTTTTGCCTAAAATGCCGAAGACAATAATTGAGTTATATAAATCTACAACATAAATGGTTCATTTTGTAAAGTACCCCCCTGTATAGATTTTAAAACGGAAAACAACTACGAGATAAAATTAATTATTTGTAAATAACAAAAAACCTGTACAAAAAGTTGTTTTACTTTCAAATTATTACATAATAACTCTTGCAAAAAGGTAATAGAAATTCCTAAGACAAAAGAACAAACCCCAAAATTCAATCCATATTCATAACCAATAAATTACCAATTGATCACAAATCGATATTTCTAATTTACAATTGTAATTTCAAATTTACATAAGTAATTACTCTTTAGATCCACCAATATTCAGTGTAGTCTGTAACCGAGCAAGTATATGTTTAGTAAATAGAATTACAAAGTCTTTTCCACCTTAATTGGACTAATTATTTAATCTAATTATACCCTCTTCTTCGTCGCTGATTCGCGCGCGCTCCGATGCTGTTTTCTCTCTCTCTGGGGTGGGGGCGAATATTCGCGTTTCAAATGTTTCTAGTCTGCTGCACTGGAAGCCGAGTGGTGTGTTTAGTGCTAATTTAATTAAATATATTTTGTTAATGTTTCTGTTGAGACTTTTTGTTAATTTTATAAAGTGGCTCTTCTTTAGGGTTTTATTACTTTGTTTTAATTTTAAACCTATTAAATAGGTACTGAAATTAATTACAAATATTGAAGAAAATTTGAAATTGAAAATTATTTATTATTTTATATGGTAATTTAGACAAAAATAAATAATGAAGAAAATGGTTTTGATATACCTACCGATTATCTAGAATACTTTTCTCTGCAAACAGTTTAAAATTATTGTCCCGCAACCCGCACAGCTGCAGTGCTATGTTGGTTGCTGAAGTAAAATTTTCATAAATTTTATATAATTTTCATATTTTACCACTTTTTACTAGAAATTTTAAGTAACAGTTACTATGTTTACATGCAGTTTTGAAACCGTTTCCAAAACGTTTTGAGTTTTAAAATATCCATGTAAACAATGTCAAAACAGTTTTTAGTTAACTCAAACCAAAACCAAAATTCTTGGGTTTGACTTGAAAATTAGTTTCAAAACTAGTCATGTAAACAGGTAAAATTAAGTATTGAGATTGCGCATTCGTACTTCACAGAGATTTCTGCCGTTTTTTGAACGTACTTACTAACCTACAAAGTACAAACACCAATAATAATTGTCAGTTGTGACTTAAAACTGAGTTGTTTTCTTATTTAGTGTTTTTGTAAATTTGAAAATAAAAATGCCAAAAACGAAACATTTGGAGTGAAGAGGTTATATTTTTCGTTCCGATCTGTCACTCATCTGCTATTTACATGATCTAAATGCGCTTGCGCCGAAACTGTTTTCGAACCTTCGTTGTTGTTTTGAAAATTGCATGTTTTACATAATTTTGACTGAAAACCCAAACCATTTTCAAAACTGCATGTAAACTTAGTAAGTGTATACAGAATCAATTTTAAAAATGTGTATATACAGGGTGTTCCGATTTAAACAATTTATTACTCACGAGCTTATATTCCAATTTTATATTTTTATAAAATAATAAAAACTGTACACACTACATATTTCTATAAAAAAAATATTTAACTTGGACGGTGTGGCATGGCAATATATATCGTGTATATGGATACCAGCCGTCAAATGACAGGTAATTCTGGTAGTCTGTGGAGAGTACACCACAAGAAACATTTTTGTGCGCTGGAATTTTGTACTTGATTTGATTCGAACCTGAGTTGTTAGAGCCACAGTAGGTCACATTACGCAATCTGCGCGAGATAACATAAATATACCGTAGATATCTAGTACTTATAAACATTTAAATAAAATTCCACAAAATAGTTTATAACAAAGATAATGAATTGATGACTGTTGTTATAATACACGGTTTTATAAGTTTTGAATGAGTGAAGATAAAAAAATGAAAATTTGGGGATCACTAAAGCGTTTGAGTCATTGCGAGACCGAAGAAGGTCGACAATTTCAACATTTGTTATAAAAATCGTAATAAACGTGAAAAAAACATTAAAATTAATTAAAATCAAATTCTTGAAAAAATTAAGATATCATTAACTTTAAAATAAGTTGAAACTCGACAGGGGTTGCTATTTAAAATGTTGGGGTGGTCATCCCCTAAAAAACTCCACGTTGCATGGAAGTTTTAAACTATCTAAGAATGTACTTAGTTGTTATGATTCTTTAGTGAAAGGCGAGATAGATATAATACGCAGCGTGTTAAAAATGGGTCAAAACCTCTGAAGGTAAGTTATATACATTTCGATGTTCTAATTCTTAGTCAAAAATAATTTTTTGAAAATTTACGAAAGGATAGGATTCTTCAAACTTACAGACAAAAAATGGCACTGAACATATTCCTTTTGTAGAACCCTTATCGCGAATTTTCACAAAATTCTATTTGATTGAGAATCACATACACAGCCACAGCCTCAAAGTTTGTGAACCTTTTTAAGCATCCTGTATATGTATATTTTTTTAAATTCGAAATAGTACTACTCGTAGTACTTCAAAGTAACACTATTTTATTTAACCTGGAGACATTGGTATTTAGTATTTCTAACAGTAAACCCTGCTAATTTTTTGTAAACCTTGTATAGCTAATGGAATTCCGCTTTTCTGGGAAGTATAAACCGTAAACTCCACTGCGGCAACCGCTTGATCGGGCAAGCGTAAAATAGGAACAAGAAAAGCTTTGTTTCACAAATTTTGTCAATCACGCACGCAATCATGGCGCGGTGCGTGAATCGACGCACACATTTGACATGTAATTACCGCCAGATAACGAACGAATATTTGACCTTTCACCCCGCCTAGCGTGCCTGATCTAGTGCGGTGCGAGCACAATTAAAATTATGTCAACTGTTCGTGCGTTCGTGTTAAAGGTTAACTAACGCAGGTGCAAATCATAAAGGAGGAAATAAATTACGGCAAAATTGTCATTAAATATTAATTAGAGTGTTATTTATATGGGTAGCGAATTTTTAGAAGGGTAGGTAAATTATAAAGTAGAGTTGTAATATGCTACAGATTTTTTATTATTTATATGCTGGTATGGAAATAATCCTGTAATAATTATTATTATAATAAAGGAAAGAATAGTGTATGACCTTTTAACATTATGCTAATTATTAAGTCAGTCTAAATAAGTATATGTGTAATTAAAATAAATAATAATCAATTATATCGAGCTGTGTTTTCCTATAAGTTGTTTAAGAAAAGAGCTAAAAGGAGATTAATTTAGAACGATTTTTTGCGTTTTATAAATTACATATTTCAGAAATATGACTAAATTTAAAAATTATAATGGTTTACACTTTATTTTTCATAGAATAAAATATTGACGACATCTGAAGAATCTTATAAACTGGTCAAACTAAAAGGTTAAACAAAATTTTTATGGTAACCATTCAACATGATTACTTCCAAATACAGAAATGTTATTATTATAGTGAAATTCAACCACTTTGTCTTGGGGCAGTCAGAATCTCAATCCGTGCGACGGTCTTTGAAAGCCAAAGTGACATCTGAGTTATTCTTATGCAATCAGGACAACATTTAAGACGATTAAGTGATCAGCTTGAAGTGTCCGAGTGCGATTTAATTGCAAATGTATTATGAATTTATATTTCAAAATTTGTATTATGTCTATACCTGTTGTTTCGAAAGTTAAAAGTATTGTATCTAAACAAAATTAGTATTAGATTAGATATATAATAATTGAACTGAAACTACAAATAATGGTCATTTAAATTGCGTTCCATATTATATAGCCTTGATATTTATCTCTATCTTCAGCTGTCATTGATAAACTTTAAATAACAATTTAACAATAAAAACTAATTAAATTTTACAGTAACATCTTTTATACTCGCAAATAATAATTTCTTTTCTTCAAACATCAATTAAAAGTTTCAATATCTTTATGTAAGTATATCAAAATAACAAAGTTCTTGAACAAATAAATAATTGAATAAAATTCAACAATGGTTTGTCGTAAAAGTTTGATCGAAAAAATAGATTTTAATAACTGAATTATTCTGCCTTTGCTACCTTTTGAACTCATCGAATTCGTGCAATAATTCCAACACTGTTGCGAAGTATCACGAACTCTAACCTTGTAGAAACGTTCAAGGATTTGTTTCATCTTAAATCTTGATTTAAAATGTAAAAGTTCATTTCTCTTTAAGAGTTAACTTATTTGAACCAGAGATAAAATTTCAGTTATATAATAAAAAATATTGATAAAAGCATTATGTGTTACTCAGACCCAAATTAACCCCTAAGAAAGTTTGTTCTTCGTTCTTAAACTTTGACTTTGGAATGTGGTACAAGTTCTTTTTAATATACACGTGCTTTCTGGGTATTAATTTAATACTGAACGTGAATTATTATCTAAGTTTGAATAGTTTTCTAATGTCTGAAATGATTTATCGACCATAAAACGATGAAGGTATGATATTAAACTGCAAATAAACGAAATGTGACACGGAATCCATGGAGATTACTTGTACTTTATCATAGGTAGAGGATATAGTTGACATTTTATCATGAAACTATGTCAATACCAGCGCATATGTCATAGAATATCCAATATCACGGATATTATTTTAATATAACTACTACAAAGCAAATTCTATTTCCTTTTCACTGTTAAGAAATGAGAATTGAATTTCGTAACAGTACAGAACTTGTTTATTGTAAAAATGAGGAAAATTGTATACCTTACATCGCCTTACATTGTAATACTTTTACTTGGTTGACGACGTAAATAAAATTCATAATAATAAGTTCGCGTATTCAGATTTAAAAATGCTTTTGATAAATTATTAATTCTTCAATAAAGCATCTCATTATAGCTATTAATATAACAAGAATATTATGCGATTTATAATACCGAGGATGTTGCTAAGCGACGAAGTGAAACCGAGTCTCTTTGAACATTCAAGGGGGCTTCAATCTCATATATTCGCGTTATATTCAAAGCTTAATCGTATCATCAACGTCAACGATGTTAAAACAAATCAACAATTTTATCTGTCAATTAGTTGACAGTTTGCATATTATGAAAGGTTTTGTTATTATGGTTGTATCTAACGTATTCAGTTCGTAACTAATGAATTATAAGTATCTAACGTAATGTAACTAATGTATTATGTTGTTTATAATTATCAATAAATGTTGCATATTAAAAGGTAATAACAGTTGATGATACGATTAAGTAAATAATTTCTGAAAAATGAAATTTTCAGCATATTTCACATAAATTTCTATACAGCAAGCGAAAGATCTACAACTACACAATACAGAAATATTGTTCCTAATTTGAAAACAACAATTTTCTGTTCTTGCTCGTTGTATTATAGCAGTAACGTAGTTTTTACTTTTAAATTATCTCCAAAAATATTATTCGTTATTTACATAATTTACGTATAAAGAACAGAAAGCAATCTCTCGCGCATGAATGATGCCCAGTCGAGATCTACAATCCTGCATAAGCAGCAAAAATACTTCTCAAAATACGCATATATTTTTCTACCACTTCACAAATTAATAAAAAGCAGGAAAAAATGTACCTGCACAAAATAGTTATTTACATACCAAATTCGGAAAAAGTAAGGTTCCCGGATGAGTGTTTGAACGATTCCGGGAACCATGTTTACGAAAGTCAGTGGTATGTACCTACAATATTTTTGTACAAAAAGTATGAAACACCAGCATAATTAACATAGTCCATACAAATAAACGATGAAGGAAGTTATTAGGAGATACTATTTTTAACTGTCAAAAAATATATACCTACATAATACATAATAATTTGTCGAATATTTACAAAAAGAATCAATTTCTTTTTGAAACTTATCAATTTCACTTATAATGTAGCAAATTTAAATTCTATATACTTGTTTAATTTTATCTTAGATTATGTTTGTTGATTATGTGTTTCACTATTGCCAACATTTGTAAAACAAAAAATCAAATGCACTAAATTTATTATTTTAAAATTAGATTTCACTTAATATTCCAATATTTTCTATTATTATTTCGCAACAGGGTGTTTGAGACAGTATAATATGTTATTTCAAATATAGCTTTTTAATATTATATGTTTTAGAAATAGATGTTTTTTCGAAATTTCCCAATCGTGTGACATAATAGAGACGTGGAAAATTGACATTCCTGGCGTTGCTTAGGTAACGCGAAACAACAATTTCAATATATGAGTACAAAAATTAATTTTCTGGATTGATAGATTTACTTTCCGAAATTTACCAACCAGGATAAGAATAAAACGCTGAAACTCTAATCTGCAAAGAAATGCACAGATGCACGTGAAAAGTAATCAAATCAATCCAAACCGAGTAATGTAGACCTCAAGAAGGGTATTATAGGTCTCTTTATTTAGTTCAGTTCATAATGGTTCAGAGTTGAAAAAAGAATATAATGCTGATCAGCACTGTTCAAAAAAAAAAAAACAATAAAATTATAAATTAATTCCTGACAAAATTTTCAATTAAATAATTATTTCTAACTTGTAAAATTGCATCAATTGCCAGTAAATCCCGAAAATCCCTATTTATCCTAAACCACACTATCTCCTACAGCTGCCCTAGGAATTACATCATCCAGTACCAGCTTCAGCTAATAAACACAGTGGTACACAATGGGGACCACTTATGGTCATGTTAGAGATTAATTACTGAATAGAGCGGTATTGGAGTCGCGAGGGGGGTGTGTGTTGTTACGTTATATGAATATATCGTATGCCAGTATGTTGCGCAGGTGTGGTTAACATTACCACATGTGCGGAGTTGTGCGGTCACTAAATGCGGTATGTGGTGGAGAGCCCAGGGTATGGTAGATGCGGTGAAGTTTCTCGAAGTGTAGAGGAATTGTTGGCAAATAAAAATATAGGTAACTCTTTCTAAGAGATCTCCATCTGGGGACAGCTATTGGAAGCTGTCAAATAGACATTAAAACTACGTTTCGTGTATGGTTATATTTCTCAATATTATCTAAGTGTATATTTTAAAAAAACAGAAAATTTGTCAAAATCCAGTCTGACACAGTGTACGTATTGCTAAGTTAAGTCTAATCTAATCGAGATCGCCTATACATAATTAATCGCACAGACCTAGATCATCCTACACCATAGGGTTAAATAAAAAAACAGCATTCGGTTGAATCTATCCCATTGCTGGTAGGATTGATTCCTGCTAATTAGGTAGATTCAATCAATAAAAGTATTAATAATAATCTTAAATAGCTGGAATCGAAAATAATTTTTCAAATCTTATTCTCCCAAAATGTATCAGTTAGATGCAGGAACCTTCAATTTTAAAACCACTTATTATAATATGAAACGTATATTTAGTGCCGTCCAAAGCTTAATTTTTGAAATATTCAATGACGTTGAGTGCCAAGGAAAATTTTCATCACAGGGCCATTACCAGATCTGTATTATACCTTCCAAATTACAGCTTTTTTATTACCAATTTTTACTAACTACATCCCTAAGCTGATTTTTTTTAAATATAAAACAGACACCGGTGTCTGCGCTGGCCTTGTATAAAAGTTTTCTGTTCTAGGCCAAAACAGACACGTTTTGCAGACACAGCGTGAGCTATCAGGGCCAAAACAGACAATTTTAGCAGACGTAATTTATTAGCCAGGCACACCTGAATCTAAACTATACTCTGTTTCAGCTTAGAACATAGTAGGTGGCACTGTGAATGCAGTCCGTTCTACACCCAAACATTCTATTAGTTTAAACTTTGGCGCGAACTTACCTATAGATGAATAAAAATTGTCAGATAACAAGGAAGTAAAAAAGAAACACACGAAATTGTTGCATTTTCGTCGTGAAACACACGTTGTTTTACTATTTTCAGGTTATATAAACTTGAAATTAAATCGCGAATCTCTCCAATGTTCGCTGGTGTAAATCCACCTCTCGTCTCGACCAATCAGATTCTAGCATATCATCGTCCTATCTTACTCAACGCTATGTTCTAAGCTGACATCAAGTATAGAGATATTGTTAGAAACAAATGCAGAAAGCGCCAAGATGAGCAGCAGATCTAATAGACTGTTAGAATTAGCTTTGCAATATTGTTTATTTATTATAAATATAATTTCACCGTGTCTGCTTTAGACTTGTCGTAGAATTTAAAAAAAGCATACCAGTGAGCCAAAGCAGACACACATCATAAAATCAGGATGTCCATGTACAGGGTATTTGCGGACGGGTTGGAACAGACATCACCGTTGGAAATCCGACTAGAATATATAAATTTACTAGTTCAGTACATTTGGACAAATACTGAAGCAGACACCATTATCTGCGTTGACCCTGTGATTAAAACAATGAACAGACACCGGTGTCTGCCATGGAACTCAATGTGTGTAACATTTTTGACAAACATAGTAGACCTACTAGCTTAGAAACCGGAAAATAGGTAAATATGACTATGGCAATAGAGTCTACAGAAATTTTAAAATTTATTTTTACAAACGAACCTTTTTTATATTATTTACATCTTCTGTAGAACTTTGAAAACAAAAATCCACTTTTTAAGAAAACCTATATATTTTTTATGCATCGTTTAATGTCAACTTTTCCAACTACCCTTTCTCCACGTTCATTTAATTATGACTTATCCAATTAAAAGTTGCAAGTTGGCTATGAGTGCCCTCCGGGCGTGAAACAAATGAAACCCTAGTACGGTGGCGCCGCCAACGAACTACTACACAAAAATAACTTGTTCACAATCTAAATCCAAGAGCCAAAGCCCACCATCGTCATACGAGTTACGATAGATAGCATAGAGTGTAGTAGTAGAGTATTCTATAAATACATTTAGAAAAAATGTCATTGATTTGTGACAAGTGACACACTTCAAAAGAAAAATTAATGGTTGTTTTTAAGTAATTGTGATAAATTAGGCTATAAATAACAAATATACGTACTTACTGTTTTTATAATCGTGACGCAGTGAGTAATTTAGATTTGCATTATTAAAATATAATTTAAAAAACACCGAATTTACAGCATCTACCAGCTATTTAGTTTTATACTAGCTTATCAATCAAATAGCATATTAAACTCAAATAATGTTATATAGTGCTATTTATATTGCTGATTGCAGTCAAATATTTTTTTATTTGTTTCTACAGAGCTTAGAACTTTATACAAATATACAAAGGTCTATTAAATCATAACTTCGAATATACAGGGTGTTCATTTTAAGTGGCGCACCATTGCTAACTCGAGAACTATAAGAGCTACGATGTTGGTTAAATTAGCAAACAATTTCTATTTTATATGACTACTTTAATGAACGAAACAAAACATATTTTAGACCAGTGGTTCTCAAACTACGGGGTGCAACTTTCTTATTTCAAATGGGCACCTATTTTTTTTATTCGCTTATTCGATTCAGTATTTTTTTCTGAATTCAACGAGATATTAGTTTTATACCCTTGCATAACAAAAACATAAGAAAAACGCTATTGAAAATTATGATAATTTAATTAAAATCTGATTATTAGTTAGTGTTATGGAAGAAAACAATTGAATATTTTGTTTCATATTAATTGTTAGTGAACAAGATTCTAGTATACTACACTGATCAGACCAAATAAGTTCGAAACACGTGTTCGTAGTTACCGTCACCTTATACCCTACTGAGTACTTAGTACCCTGAACTCATACACAGTAGCGGTCCTGATCTCTTGATTAAAATCAAAGAATCTTTTTCATTAACAAATAACAATTAACATGAAACAAATATTCAATTGTTTTCTTCCATAGCACTCTTGTAACACTCAAATTTTAATTAAAATATCATAATTTTCGATAGCGTTTTTCTCATGTTTTTTTTATGCCAGGGTATGAAACTAATATCTCGTTGACTTCAGAAAAAAATACTGAATTGAATAAGCGAATAAAAAAATAGGTCCCCATTTGAAATAAGAAAGTTGCACCCCGTAGTTTGAGAACCACTGGTCTAAAAAAAAATTTGTTTCGTTCATTAAAGTAGTCATATAAAATAGAAATTGTTTGCTAATTTAACCAACTTCGTATCTCTTATACTTCTCGAGATAGCAATGGTGCGCTACTTAAAATGAACACCCTGTATATGTTACGCGTTTATATAATTTGATATGCTGTTTTTATACATTTTTTACAAGTAAACAGGAATCATAAAGTTTATTTTTTAGGTGACTTAAAAATTGAAATTCCTACACTAACAATTTTGATCCCATTTTTATTATGAATTTTTCATGAGTAAAATGTGTATTATTACTAATTTATACTGCGTATTATAACGTAATGAATGCATATTTTTATTATGTTAACTTTTCGTGCAATATACACAGAAATGTCCATATTTTAAAATCGTAAATATGTAAATCATGGTTGGCAGTATAAATATTTACATATCTTGAACTTGCACCCGATTAGTTGGTTTTATTTACATAAACTAACTCATTTTAAAACAAACAACTATCTAAACAAATGAAATACTCCACATGTTATCTTTTAGGGGACGACAAAACACGGCGGAAACAGTTGAAAGTGACACAGAAAACAATATCATTTCGCCTGCTGTCTGACATATGTCGACAAACTAATAATATTTTCTCTGAACGATGAAAAGCTCATTTCAAATGCTATTTGCAGTAAATATGGTAAATTGATGCTTTGACAATTTGACTAATAGCACTGAAAATCATGTGTGTAATGTTCTGGAACCTTTATGTTTATAATTCCCATGAATAATGAATTTTGAATACATAATTTAAAAGCAGTTTAGTTTGTTTAATAGATTTCATGCGTGATTAAATATTTATGTTTTTTTGACATATTTTATGTCCCTGCGGATGTGTTAAACTTTTGATGTTTGTTTTTCCTAAAATTACACAAGATGATGTTAGAAGAAATTTTATAACATTTTCATTCTTAAACACGCCTTTAGTTATTAACAGGGGCGCACTCAAGGGGGGGGGCTCGTGGGGCTTGAGCCCCCCCCCCCCCAGACGACTGGACTTTTTTCAAATTTTTTCATTAAACATTTTAAACATTATGTAAGATTATGTAAGTTCACTGAAGACTAAAAATAATCGCCTTTTATCTGTTTTTATGATTATCTTAAATTCAAATAGTTCAAATTATACAATAATATACACTCCGTATAACGCATGTGTACGATTATTGGGATATTTTAATAAGAATGCGAACCTTGTGGTGAAATTTTGAACTTAAACAACGGTGCACTTGGGAGTGAAACTAAAAAGATGAAAGAAAGAACTGATACATTAAATATGAACTAAAATTAAAATATATGTATTTTTCTATATAACTGACATGACTCTGCTCAGAGTCGTTCTTATGAAAGTATATCAAGAGAGCTGCCGAAAAAACAGTGTGTGTGCACAAGAAAGAGAGTAAAACGTGCAACTGTTTATCTTTAAAAAAAATTAAACTTTCAATTTAAAGGTGTTTGACCTTGAACTCTAAAAAAAATTCGCCTGCGGCGCATTTCTTTCTTGTGTCGTACTACAGGTTTCATCAAAAAAATTCTTAGCCCCCCCCAACATGCAATCCTGGGTGCGCCACTGGTTATTAACATGAGTGGAAAATTTTGAATTCATATTTCTTACTTCAATTATTGCACAAAAACTGTTTAAAAGAAAAGTAAAATTAGTTTTTGCTTCTGCTGTTGCTCTGTCATTAACAGGTTTTTATAAAAGGGGTGCCTAACAATGTCTTTATTTTGAATAAGAATAAAGTTGTGTACATACGTTACTTCTTAAAAACGACCGTTAATTTTGTACACGTGTCTTCCTAATACAAAAGAAAACGTTACTCATGATCAAATTTAACAAATCACCTTGTAGAACCATTCAAGAAAATAAAATGACATAATAGAATCAAATAATTATGTATCGTAAAAGTAATTCTGTAAAAAGTAATCTGAGTCATGATTTGCTTGAGGCTGTTTCAAGTTTGTTAGAAACTTTAATAAACTCTGAAGCAAACTGTACAATCACTTACAAGAACACATCTTACGCGGAACGAATGGACATTTCAACAATAATTTAATAAGAAAGTTAATAAAATCAAAACGACATTTTACTTATACAAAAACTGATATATTCTGATATATTCTAAATCTAAACCAATATAATATCTCTAAACTGTATTTTAAACTTTCTTTATACTTACCAACATAATCGCCTTTTACCCAACTTGGATTTGGGTATGGCAGCCTCACATTTTGTGAGTCATCGGTATATTATACCATGTACTTATGCGGTTACCAGATATTTAGTTTAAATGTAGTAGACAATATAGTGTCACATTTTTCACTTATGACTATTTATATTGTAGAAAATAAACTATTGGGTTGCAGTCAAATAATTGGATTTATTACACCTCTATCGGTTTTGGCCCCACTTGAGCCCTCCTCAGGAGTTCTATTTGTTACAAAGTAATATATAAATTACATTTAGATCATAAAAATGTAGAAAAACATGAAAAACTTACGGTGTAATAAATCCAATTATTTGACTAGTTTAGTTTATTTCCTATAATATAGAAATTCCAGTCAAGAAAATTCGATCTTCATGATTATTTATGGCTAAGGTATATTAAATTATTTGTTTTAGAAGCAAACAACAAATCAAATTTAACTTTGTCAGCAAAATTAATGATTGAGTAGTAAATTTCAAAACAGTCATATCATAACTCAAATCATTATACTCACGTTCAATCCAATTAATAGGTTTATTAATTTTAGTGCAAATATTCTTTTGATGGTCGATTAATAATATTGTCGAAATATTGCTGTTTATTTCATTTAATTCACACTATTTTTTAAAGGGAATGACAAGCAGAGTTTTGCATATTAAGAACTATAATATACGAATATAGAGGTCTTTATTTAATGTACTTGCATTCTCAATTATATATGTCAAATCTACATCTATCTCTCGGATGCAACCCCTTAGCTTAACACTAGTATAACAATGAAGAATATATTTTAATTGATGTTTTTTTCTTCCCAGAGTGTCCTTCCCGGAACGCCAGTGTTTCGAGCAATCGGTGTGCCAAATAAAGCGGGCTCAAGTGAGTATCAATCCTATCAAAATCAATTCTCCTGTCAAACAAAATTAAACTTTCGATTAAATATCCGCAGGAATGGTCACTGTGCCAATCCAAGCAGTAACTGCACAAAAAAACGCAGATGGACAATTTGTACAAACAAAATTACGCTTATCTAGTTCACAAGTCGTAAGTCTACACAAATAAAAACTAAACTCTCAATCTATTTATTGTACTCTGATTCAGCCTGGATACAAATTAGTAAACACGAGCTCACAGCAACAATTGCAGCAGCAACAAAAAGTACAACAGCAACAAGAATCATCGACAACATTATCAGCAAATAGTAATGTCAAGAACTATATTTCACCAATATTAGATCATAGTGGGTCTAGAAAACGACAGGAAATTGATAGTGATTACACGCCGGAATAGTATGACCTTACAATTTGTATTTTTAGAAATTTGTACTAATTGATTCACTTTTTGTTTGCAGTAGTACCAAAAGAAGGAAAAGTGAAAAAGTAGGTAAAGGTCTCAGGCATTTTTCAATGAAAGTTTGTGAAAAAGTAAGAAAGAAAGGAACCACTTCGTATAATGAAGTAGCTGATGAGTTAGTTGGTGAATTCACTAATCCGAATTTAACTAATTCACCTGCAGAACAAGTGAGTATCTCTTCAGCTGACTGTGCAATTGTTCAATAAAAGATTACTACAACAATTATTGCTTTCAGCAGTATGATCAAAAAAATATCCGAAGAAGAGTATACGATGCTCTTAACGTCCTTATGGCCATGAATATTATATCAAAAGAAAAGAAAGAAATTAGATGGTTAGGTTTACCAACGAATTCATTGCAAGAATGTGTCCAGTTGGAAAATGAAAAGAAAAGAAAAATAGAAAGAATTAGGCAAAAAACACAACAATTACATGATCTCGTATTACAACAAATATCATTTAAAAATCTCAGTGAACGAAATCGAGAAATGTGCAGAACACAGGGTCCACCTCAGCCAAATTCTACTATTCAGTTGCCTTTTATTATTGTCAATACAAACAAAAAAACCGTTATAGATTGTAGCATCTCCAATGACAAGTAAAAAACAATCATTCCATATGTTAACATAATTCTAATTTGTTTTTTTTTGTTTCAGATTAGAATATATGTTCGAATTTAACGACAAATTCGAGATCCACGACGACATAGAGGTGCTAAGGCGAATTGGAATGCTGATGGGTGAGTTCGGATAACAACTCCGCAAGCGGTAATTATCGCTGACTGGTTTGTGATTTGGTTTTCTCTTCCTTGCAGGTTTAGACGAGGGCAAGTGCACTGAAAGCGATTTGGAAAAAGCCAGGTCCATGGTTCCCAAATCACTCCAGGAGTACGTTACGCGTAAGTACCTATTTTCATTATATTTACTAATTAAGTTTTAGTTATAATAACTATCGCATTACTAATTACTCAATTATGAAACGCCATATTCTAACACGATTCCTTCAAATCTCCAGTTATGTTATCCTTGAAATGTCTCGTAATTGTACCCAAATTTACACACCGAAAGCAAGCTTTTCTTTAACTGTATGTTGCTGACCAAGTAGAAAATGTACATATTACCGATCGCCGAGCGGAAAACGAGTTTTTTTTACACAAGTAACAATGGAACTATCCAAAATAGCTAACTAAAGAATGTAGTAATTAAATAAATTGGAAAATTATATACCTGTTTTCATCTCGTTTTTGGTCATTTTTAAAGCTGTTCTTAAACATATTTTTAAAATATTTTCATAAGTATGATCCACAATAATTGTGTATTTCTTTAATACTCGAACGGGCAACAGGTAACGTGAAAATGTCTCTATTTCCATTTCAATTCCTGGTCTTGCTATGACAATAATGCCACTTGCCACTTGATCTGAATGATTGAATTCATTAAAATTATATCCACTACTTCATAATTGGAATGCAAATTAATTTACCCTAAAATTAAAATAAAATATTTAAGATGCAAGTCCGTTTTAAAATAAATTCATTATTATTTTTATTTCAATTTGGCAAACGTCGAGCAGATTTTTTTGTTTTATGAACTAGGGCTCCTAGTTGTAATAATTTCCTAAAAAATCATAAATTAAATTTAAAATCCTAAGATTATCATAAAATAAACATATTGTCATAATAGTCATAATTTTAGCAAAAATCAAAGAACTACTTCTAGATATGGGAATCAGTTCAAACAAACGTCCAAAAATGAAAAAAAACTTATAGAGAATATTACATTACAAACTAAAATTATGGATAGATATTATTATTATTATTATAAGTACAAATCATGATTTCAATCATCGACATTTACGAATTTTGTAAAAAGTTCTAAATTTGTCATAAAACTTGATTCAGAATTATCCCAATTTCCTAAATAAATTTTCAAGTTTATCCCAAGGACCTCTAACTCGAACAAGTTGTGTTCTTGTTGCTCTTCCATTATTGCTTCATGTGCTCTATATTCATTACATACAAATACCTTAAAATAGAAGATAATTTTATAAGAAGAATAATAATCCTGATTCCTAAAACATGATAACCCTAGTATCATCTCCTTTATCCCGTGTAATTGAATGCTTTGCTTGAAAAGTCTAATATTGCGTAAATTATAGAATTGGCAACAGGCGCGACGGACCCAATCCACGAGATCCTCGCCCTGGCCGGTGCAGGCCCCAGCAGCTTGTGCGGCGCCGAGGAGCTCGTGGAAGCATCGCTCGGTGAAGGAGACATTTCGCACCAGTCGTCCATCTCGGATCCACTGTCGCCCACCGTGCACGACTACACGGACGACGACCAAGAGTCCGACATGTCGAGCGACGTGGAGATCAACAACTAGCCGTCGCCGCCTCCGTCACGTACCTGTTGCAACTTAGTGTTAGATGTATTCGTCCCGCCCGTGTCGCCAGATGTGTTGGTTTCGGATTCCTGATGACAATACACCCTTCGCCAGGCTGAGGTGTCAGTCGATTGCTAGGTTAGGAACGTTTGTGTCCGTTCTACACATTCAGATTTCTTCTCTTAAGAGTTTATTTCGAAGGAAACTGTTGGGCTATTTCAGAAATCATGAATATTACTTGCAGTTTCGTTGTTAAATTTACTTTATGCATATTTTATAATGGGTCCACTCTTAAAACATTTTACCCCGAACGAACAACGAACTTAACAATGTTTGGCTTCTTGGTGGTGAATCCCGTGCAAGGCCAGTTGATCCACGGGGAGCTATAGTTTGGAAGGGAAGTGCGTTTTAAAGTCTTTACAATAATATAAAAAATATAAGAATGGCACCAGCTGATCCTGTGCCTTGCAGTACGCGCAAGCAGAATTCGCCAAGTTTGTTGAGATGAGACTATTCTGTTCTGTGCATTCAGTTCGCTCTGACTAAAGTGTTCAAGTGTGGACCTACGATTAAATACATTAAATTTTGTTGAGTCATCACAGAAGTTTTAGTTATGTTATATTTATTTAATTTCAATTTTATACAATATGGTATATAGATATAGGATAATCATTTTTAACTTTTTATTAGTATATGAAATATTGAATGCAATGCGAGTGATATTCATTGTTTTTGTAGCATGTTATAATTGTTTTGTCAGTTGGATGCATTTGTTTATAGTAAAGTAAGTAATTTGTTTGTGTAAGGGAAAATGAATGTGTCGATGGGGCCCTAAGTATAAAGTCGCTCCTTAGCTCGGAAAGCACACAATTTAAGAATAAAACAGCGACAAGTCGATAATACAAATAGTGTTTCTACTACAATAATCTATATTTGTCTGTAGAGGTCTGTGCTGGCACTTACGTCAATGTATTTTGCACACTTCCTACTGGGATATTCCAAAACTTATTAACAAGAAACAAATCGATATTCTTTAATATGAACGTAAAGTTTAAGCCTTCTACCATCCTGATGCACTGAAAATATTTTTCGTTATATTTTGTGTGTTTTAAGAATCATCTTTGCTAAAAACTACGTGATATTATCAAGTGCTTGAAAAAACCAAATGGTGTTGAAAAGTGGTCCTTGTTTAAATTTTTAAAAAATTTGTAGTGGACCAAATATTTTTGATTAGGAAATAATAAGTGTTTTTCCTCTCCATTCCATTCGCCCACAAGTAACCCTGACGTTTGTTCCAGAACAAATAAAACAAACATTATTAACCATATCGAAAATAATGAATTATGGTGCAGTGCCTGAATTAGATAACAAAATTATATTATGCAACGATATGTTTTGAGATAACTGGTGTTGCACTCATTTATTTATTACCTAGTGATGATTAATTTTGTTTTATACGAATGCGACTGAAAGTAGATAGAAAGTACGAGAGTAGTTTTGGAACAAACGTCTTTTGTACGAATATTTGTTCGATAGCTCACGCTAGTAATTTTATGTACTAGTAACAACCTTGTCCATATTGTGGTCATTTATGTGACTTCACCAATATATCAATTTTTAAAATAAAATCGTACTCATTTGTAAATTAAACTCATCTATTTAAGTTAAAATATCAAACCAAACGGGGGATTATCCAGTAATATTTCTGTTGATTTCAAATAGTTGTATTCTAGTCGACATGATTTTATAAAACAGGAATTTCATGAATTAGATAAAGGGATTATTATATTGAAATGAAAGAGTGGAATGATTTATGAAATAAATAACAGAATTGAAGGAAAGGAGTTGCTTATAAAAAGGATTCTTTCAGCCAGCGTTCCTCTTCATTGGACAAACGAAAACTCTCCCCTTCACACATAGATATATACGCTAGTTCTGTGTAACAATACCATTGTCCATATAATATGAATCCTGTTGTAGGTAATCAGTGGTTTTTGTTAACGATTACCTGATCATTATTCATAGAGGCCATTTTTTAATTAAATACTGTATTTGTAGAATTATAATTTTAGTATTTAGTATTCTTTTATTAGTTTACAAGTAGGAAAGTACAATATTACAAATTAATACTTATCGATAACAAATTTCTTTTAATAACTGCAAAATTCAAAAAGGAAAGCATCTGTGATTGCTAATTTTTTGGTACATAGATTTTCTAGAAGTTTTTATAGGTATTTAATTGTTCACATACAAATAAACTGTGCATTACAATTTATTCTAATTGTTATTTTATTGCAAGTCTTCATCATCATATAAGTCTTCAAAATCTAAAAAAAGAAAATAAATTTTATACTCGTCACAAGTTGAGTATTTATTAATCTCACCATTGAAAAAATCTGCATGAACAGCCTTTTCATTTGCTGCTAAATCCATTAATAACCCACTCGATCCACCGGCCTGTTAGTAAAAATTGCAAGTTATAAACAATGAAATTAATCACATAATTTTTAGGTTAGAATAGTATTTTACCTCTTCTAGGTCCATATAAGGCCCAGCTCCTTCTGGAAACATCTCGTCGGCAACTACAGCAGGCTTCATGTTTTGCATTTATGAAAATTATTATTTATAACACTTTTAACAAAATTTAATGCGAAATTCTTCGCTGGTAACAAGAAATGTCAAACTGCCAAAAACATATGAGCAACTGGACGCATGCGCATTGCGCAGAACTGAAAAACAAATTAATGTGAACAAGTTTTGAACGGAATTTGTTTTACATAAACATTCATTTGTTTACTTTCAATTTAAAATTTAATTTCTTTTGTTTTTAAAAGTGATAGTACGAAATACGAACGTTTTACAATATATTTAAGTTTATTTCGGTCATCTTATTATAATACATCACATTTTCATTAAATATTAAAAATGTACAAAAGAATATGCACTTTATATAATGTTAACGTGTGTGTTTTAATGTGGTGTTAAAGTTAAATCAAGAAAAATAGTGGTGAACTTATAAATACGTACAAATTCAACCTCGGTTTCAACATTCGAGATTCAAGATACAACATTTCGTCAAGGTATGTACTTATAAAAATATTTTGGTTTAGATAATATATGGATTATAGATAGGCGTATACGATATAGATATAATACATTGAAATAAGATATAGGAATAAACTTTCATTCGTTAAATTACTGTTTCACAGTTAACAATTATTCAATTAAGTAGCGTTATATAAATGTAATTTAACGAGTGAATAACTAGTAAACAACAATGATTCGATATAAGTGCACTCAATAAAAAAAAAGTTGTCAAGTGCAATAAAAGGTAAACAGGAATATTATCACAAGTTACCTGCATTTTCGTCGTATTAAACCTTAATAATACTTCATTCTCGCAATCTTTGGTTACAATCACAACTGGTTAAATTTTGTAGTCTATTATTTTCCAAAACACGAGATATTTTTCATTGGAATATATTCCTCTTCTCTCTGCTTCTCAGAAAACCTGTAAGTTTGGACGCTTTTAAAAGACAGTTACTCAAAAAAAAAGAAATAAAATATAACACAAATTGTCCCCATATGAAAAGAATTTATTGGTTCAATAACTTTACAATGTATTACTAAAACGGTTTACAAATCATCTGACTCGGTACATTTAAAAATCTTACACGAACAGAGAAGTCATCACAGCCTGCATGCCCCCTAACCATGCCGGAAAGCAAAAGCGAAGATTTACGATTTTATTATCAAAATTAGGGAAAACTTGTAGGCTGGAAGCATACTGTTTAGTCTTACACATACTAATTAGAAAATTAAACACTAGAAGAAGATTAATTTAATGAATATTTAGAGCATTCATTGTTTGATTAATAAATTTCTATCAGGATAAACGATTAGTGGAAGAGTAGTTCTAAATGGAAAATTCTCAACTTAAATCTAAACACTGTTTATTCTAGTCAAAGGTAATTTTACATTACTAATCAACAATTTGATTAATTTTATCTAATGATTCGAGCATACAGATCGAATCAATTATTCACAGCTCAAATATTAACACAAAATAATAGGTTATATATAGAGAAATTTTTGAAAGCAATCTTTTTTTTGAAAGGTTGGAAACAAAGCAAAAGGGAACTAAAATACCGCCCATGTTCTCTTGTCAGCACCTTCATTCCCGGGTGTTTCAGTACTTTTATCTCCCTCCCTTAACATGGTGCGGCGGATAAATTGGTTATACACTTGTGAGCACTCACATGCTTAGGTACCCGCGGGCCTGCGAACGGCGTCTTCCCACTAAGTATGCAATTAGAACTATGATAATTAGCGCGGCTAACGAACAACCCACGGCTATAGGCACTATTCCTGGTGTTTCTCCTGCTTCACAGTCTTTCGCTGTAACAAACCACACAAATTATTACTATCAATTTTAAATACAACCGAAAAAATAAAGTCTACCCTGCAAAAGCTACCCAGGTAATGACAAAATATTTCAGAATTGACTGGAATGTATATACAAATTATAAGAACATAAGATTCTCAAAAATAACTATTATATTGCATATTATGTAAATGATTCATGATAAATGAGGAAGTCTTGTAGTATTTTTTATTAACTAGTTTGGATGTAAAATAAAAATCAAAATATATGACAGATGATGACTAAAACCGGTTATATCTAGATGAATCATATAAAAAGCAAAGTACGATTTTAAACTAACAAGAAACGTTAAAAAATGTAATGTAAAAAATCTAATTATGCGCTAAATTAAAAAATTGATGCAAACTTAGATTAGTTAGTCAATAAATTGGGAAGAAAATATTTTAAGGCGCTCGTCTACCTTACAAGGACAAGGAAAGTAAAAGTAAAATTAAAAATGCCCAATTTATGCAAACTTAACACAGTTATATCTCATGGTAGAAATTAACTTTAAAAATGCACATCTGTAGATACATTCTTTGTCCATTAAATATTTATAAAAACATTATCTGAAAGTCAATATTAAACTGACAGTTTACTCGGAATGAAAATACTTTTGCATTATTTTTCAACTTCAAAATGACATGGCATAGCCAGGATGCAGCAAAGTACGGTTTCGGACATCCGTGATAGTGGTATAAAAAAAAATGTAAAATCGAGTATTCTAGGAATTCGGAAAACATGGAACCGGGCCGATTAATATAATATTCTTTTCAACCGTCCGTATTTGATGCTATTATGTCATTGATTCTTGTAAAAAAAGAAGGCCATTTAGGGATTGTTACGATCACTATAACAATTGTATAAAAAGTAAAATCATTTCTTGGACTAATAAAAAAAAATTGTTGTTATGGTAAAAACAAATTGGTATGTTTACATTTTCATTGTTGCGTAATATGAGGATATATCAATTTAATTGAAATTACATCTCTTTACGCGGTTACGAAAAAATATTATGTTCCATTCATAAAAAATGCATGTTTGAGACTTGTAAGATCGCTGAACTCCGCTGCGCGTCGTTCGGCAAACGTCTTACTCGTCTCAAAACCATGCATGTTTTGTATTAATGAAACAAATAATTATATTCTTACCAGCATCGAAATCTTGGCTAGTAGAATCATGGAATGCTTGAACTTGAAGATTGCTAACAATAAATCTTCCAGTGGCATTATTATCCATCGGTACAGTTAAATATTCTTTTTGTTTGCATCTGTACGACATGGAAACTGGAGTTGAGAATTCATCTTTGGTGTGATTTACAAAAATCGCATTATTGTCTGCACAGAAAATAAAAATATTAAATATTCAATCATTTCTATGGTTCCAAAACTTACCTGAAGCGTTGGGGAAGTTGACTTCATCTTTAACTATATTAGCAACAACAGAATGCACCATAAACTTAGTATTATTCTTCTTAAAAGTAAAAGTAACTGTGTTTGAAAGATTAGCAGTTACACTCCACGTCAAAGTTAAGCTTTGTTCAGTGGCATTGGGGACACAATTGCCCGTAGCGTTGGCCGTAGGTGGCACAAAAACAGTGCCATTTGCGGATGTATTGTTCTTTGTTTCATACGGAACTTCCAGTTCCAGAATCATTTTCAGAGCGATGCATGTTTTGTTAGTTCCAGTGGTGTTTGCATACCATGTATGCACTTCTGGCTTGGGTTTCGGTGTCGGTTTGCTTGTTGGCGCAGCAGTTGTAGTTGCAGCAGTTGTTGTACTGGCTGCAGTGGTTGTTGTAGCTGCTGTTGTTGTTGTTATTGTTGTTGTGGTAGATGGGGTTGTTGTTGATGGTTTCGTTGTCGGTGCAGAAGTTGGCGGTGCTGTAGTTGGTGTCGGTGACGGAGAAGTGGTTGGTTCAACAGTGGTAGAAGTAGAATCGGGCACCGGTCGTGGTTCTGGACCTATATCTTTTTCACCTGCAATATTATTTATTATTTAACAATAAACCTACTATCGCCTAATATTACATGAAAATTTTGTAACCACAAAATGTAAATTGATTTACAGGTTATAACTAGTTTCATATTAAATAATTTATCATGCGTTTGCGGCTACAATATGTTAACAATCAAGGTTATTGAATTGTAGTTTGTCGTAACAATAAAAAAAACAAATCTTGTGTTAAGGAAAATATTGCATTATCTGTCTGTCACATTTTTACGTCATTAGCTGCCATTAAAACCTTTGTTCACGTAGTAATAACAGATCATTTTAGCCGTAAATTATAAAAACTAATACAAACTAATTTCACTTACCGTATGCTAAACATAAAACCACACTAAATATCGCTAAAAATATTAATTTCTTCATTTTGCTACGAGCGGAAACTAACACAGTTTGTTCTTCTGGAATGAAATGCAATCTACTGAAATAGAAAAGAGATCAGACAACACTTATTTTGCTATCTCCCTCGTAGTAAGTGTTTGCTGTATCTGCTATTCTTTTCTAATGGATATGCGCAGTTGACCAGTGCGCAAGATGGCAGACCTCGTGACCATTAGTAACTTGAATCTGCGTATAAACAAAAAATAAAATTTGCATAAAAAATAATATTTAATTACGGAAGTTTGAACTATCTTATTGATTGAATCTTTTTGCTTATCAGTATCGGGTTTCTTAAAAATACAGGAGTATTTGTTACACATGTATTAAATAATTGACTGATGATAAGAATCATTATTTTATGTAATAATAGGTTGAAGCATTATTATTATATTTCTTGTTTTTACATAGATAAAACTAATACATTATACTGTTGTCATGTTGTCATTTCTGCTTATATAGCAGACATTTTGATATGATAGCAAAATTGTTCCATTTGTATTTGTATGTGGTGATGACAACATATTGTTTATTTAACATTTTCTATAGGTACTACATTTATAATTATCTAAGTACATTTGTTACAATAATTCATATTCTAAAAATAAGCATGATGAAATCTGTGGTAATTCTGATTATAAATTGTTGTTTATTTATTAAATATGAAAAAATTGAATTTTAATTAAATTCACAACGAAAATTCTCTAAATACCAAAGTTTTTACACTGATTTTTAATTTGAGATGATTTTCCACTGATCGATCCATGCATACTATTATCAGTCACGGTCAATCACTATTCAGTTCAAGGATGTATTACATTTTTATGGTTTCATTTTTGCCCATTTCTCTAGCAAACATTCTTTTATGTAAGCTGAAGGTGACTCATTCTCTTTGTTTCTCGAATAAGGAAAACGTTATTTTTAAATTTAATTGAAACTAGGGGAAACCCAAAAGTACTGTATAATTAATTCAATTTTGTTTTTTCATTAGTTGCCATGCGGGTACCGGGTGGTTTATTAACATTAAATAAAAATAGAGTGTTGCTGTGTACAGTAAAATTGAAATATTTTATACCTAGTCTAGCTGGAGTTCCATAAACTAGCTAAATTTATATTTAAATGTCAAACGGTAGGTAAATAAATTCTGTTCTAATCAATACAGCTAAAGCAAGGAAGTCGTAAAGTATATAGTGCTCTATTTTCAACATGTCGATCGAATTTTTTGTATCAAGTTTAACAAAAAATTATTGACAACTGATAACGTGATAACTGATAAAATTATGTTCTATTTTAACCCTTTTATAGCATTTGCATAAAGCGCACTATTTTTGTGTTTATTCAGTAAAAATTAATTTAACGTATGTCAGCCAGATTCCCAGATTACTGGAATTGTTTACTTTATAAGAAAAATTTCCATTAAAATTAGTATTTATTTTTATTCTCGTTTTAGGTCAATTTTTTCTGTGAGAAATATTTCATTCTTCATTGCAAAAATTTGTATTTACATTTTTATCAGGGATAAAAAAATCGTACCGGAAATAATTATCACATCCGGTATGCAGAATAAAAATTTACGTAGGTATATTGTTAATCATTAGTTCTGCACATTATTTTGAAATTTTATCTATTACGCCAATTCTGTAAAATCGTATTAATTATATATACGCAGAAAATTATTAAGTTTAATAAAAACTTAATATATTGACCCGACAGCTAATGTTCAAACATTAACATTATCTTATTTAACTTTTTTATTGAAGATAAAACAAAGCGAAAACTATTTAATAATTCTTTAAATTGTAGAAGTAAATATTTATATTATGACATAAATGCGACTTTAGGAAAAATAATAACAAAGTTTTTATGTTAATTTAAACTGTACATATAAATTGATAATAGATTGTATATGGCTAAACAGACGATCTCTAAAATATTTCCATTGCCGCCAATGTTTTATCATAAAAAGATAAGAATATTACCGCGTATTTATGGAAGTTTTTTATTTGCTTAGAAATGTCTGTTGAACTGTAAACAAAATAAATATTATTCTGATAAGAGAATTATTTTAGAAATGTAATGGTTGTTAGTCAGGCAACTTACCTTTCAGTTGTGTGTTCTCGGTAGTAGCCTATTTAAAATGTTAATGAGGTCCTACTCGATATTTTGTTGTTGATTTAATCGAGGAAAATAAAGTAAATAATTTTTATATTAACTCAGCATTTTTAACTTCTTCTCAAATTAATATTTGAATTGAAAAATTATATTTCAAAACACTGTTAAGGCTATACTTCATCTTCACCCAAACAGGCATTCGTAGTTTACTAATAACTTGATTTAAGGAAAATTTAGAGAAAAAAATTATTTACAAAAATCCTTTATAATATTGTACTTAACAGCGGTACATTTTTAAATTTTCAAAATATTCGAAAAAAATGAAAATCCAAAATTTGATAACATTTTTATTTAAAATGAGGGATGTTTCTTGAAAAAATAACGATGTACTGCTGTTAAGACATTATAGCAGATAAAGTGTAATTTTCTTGAAAAAAATATTCCAATTGACAAAAGAGTTATTGGTTAACTACGAATTTTGATGGTTTTCCAGGCTTTCCATTGTTCAAAACAAGTCCGGAAAATCGAAAAAGACAATACATATAGCTAGTATCTGTTACCAAAATTTGGTTGATATAGCAATCGAAATGGGCGAGTTATGAATTTAATAAGTAACTACTACACCCTCATTCGAAAGGAGCCTTAAAAAGAATACTACTGAAATGAACATAAATTTTATTTCAAATTCTGTTAAAAACGAATTCAGAAGTTTATTTTCCAATTAATATTTATCACATTATTGTCTATATAAAAATCTTAAACAATTTTTAAATTTCATTCGTAATTACTTACTGTAAATACTGTAAACTTTAAAGATATCAGTTGTTATTCTGAAAAAGTGACATTTTCAATTTTATTTGATTAATTAAAGTTGAATGAGAGTAAATTAATTATTTGTCTAAATATTTGTACAAAGCAATATTGTATTTGAATAAGTAGGTACTTACATAGTTTCCAGTATTTTTAAAAAGCGCTATCTTTAATTTATTTCCTAGTGGGAGAAAATGCGACTGAACATGAAATTATACACTCGACAAAAGAAAAAACGCACCACTTGATAATGCACCAAAAATTATCTTCATCTTCAAGTTCTAACAAGTTTGAAATTTCCTTTTCAAAGACATGCAGTTAATCTGACGCCAAGTTAATTTCACGCCCTGCCTCTCCCTTGAGAAAAAAAAATGTTTTCGATGTCAAAAAATGTCAAACTTTGACAACTTGTACCAGGTGTAAAAAAAATCGTGTACTCAATCCATTACCAAAAAGATAAAGTTTATTCATTTTCCTTTCGGTGGAATTTTTTTTGAGTAACTGCGATGATTTGGCGCGAAGTTATGAATTCTTGAAAAAAATGCATTTTTTGACCTTTGAAAATTTATCTAAATTATCTACAAATGTACGCCTTACCTTAAATTGAAGTGCTTCTTTCGTTTAATATTCTCGTGATCGCTTTAGACATCAAACTTATCAAAATTTAAGCAGAGTAAAATCAGAAAATGCAGAGTAAATTTCAAAAGCTCATAGCTTCGGATAAAAACATCGTAGGTAATTGAAATTTACCAAAAAATGAACAAATTTTAACGCCATGTTGTTCAATTGGGTCGAAAACATTTTTTGGTACACCATACATGTTGTCAAAGTGCAAAATTAGCCGAGTTATGACCGAAAAGGCACATAATGCAATTATTTTTCAAAAATTTATAGCTTCGCGCTAAATCATCAGAAGTACTTAATTTTTTTTCCCCGAAAGGAAAATAAATCAACTTTATCGCCTTAGTAGTGGATCGAGTCCACGATTTTTTTTGCACCCGGTACAAGTTGTCAAAATTTGACATTTTTTGACATCAAGAACTTTTTTCTAAGGATCAATTTAACCGAGTTCTGGCGGTCTAAAAATTCTGAATTTTTGGTGCATTGTCAAGTGGTGCGTTTTTTTCAGTGTATTTTAACAATGCTATCTATTAGTTTTTAATTATAGGTAAAGCTAAAAGGTTCGGGACAACGTACAACACTCGAAAGTACTGACGTTGCCTTGTACTTTCGTTGCTTTGTACATGCGCGGTTTTGTATGAACACTGGAAAGTATTTGCGACGTATTTTATTTACACCTCCTTGTAACACCGAAATGTACTTTTCTCGATATTATTTAAGACAGTGACAGTACAGTTACCATCTTTTGCATCTTGGTTTACATTATCGTTTACATATTACATGAACGTGAAACTATCAAAATGTAAGTACCTATATTTATTTATTATAGATTAGTAGAATCAGTAGAATGAGCAGAAGGGTAAACTCAACTGTATGGCCAAACTTGAAGTTGGCTCAAGTTGTCAGCTTTATCTGGCTCAAGAAGGGTAAAAGGTTTCTATATTTAGTTTAGTTTAAGAATTGTTTTTTTTAATACTTTCGAGAAAAGTACATTTCAATGTTTGCAAAAGGAGGTGTAAATAAAATACGCCGCAAATACTTTCCAGTGTTCATAAAATACCGCGCATATGTACAAAGCAATAAAAATACAAGGCAACGTCAGTACTTTCGAGTGTTATATACTCACCCAAAAAATTAATTTATATTATATAACCAGTATATTTACCCTTTATATTTGTTCCTGAAGTATAGAAACACCCCTACATTCCTGCTAGTAAGAATAGGTAAACAGTTACTTTTGTTTATCAGCATTTTTATGGGATTTGTAAATTTTATATAATTATTTTTATAAATAATTTATGAAGACAGCTGTAGTGAATTAAAATAGAAGAAGTTTGTACAAGATTTTTATTGAAACTATAATAATAATACGTATAATTCGCTTGTGCCAATTATCAATTTAAGACGAATTCATGAAGACCAAAGCAAAATTCTTTGAAGCCGCTTTTTGAAGTTTATTTATTTTTTAAAAAATGTTTACATTTAAGCATCATAATGAAGTTTATTTAGGTCTGCATGCAAAGAATTGCATACATAATAAATATTACCTAAATACATGAAGTATAATCATTTAAGATTGTTGTGTCAGTAATGTGCTTGAACTTATAACACTAAAAAACATGTAGGTATAAGAATTATAATAATTTATTATTGTACACTGCTCGTAACAATATAAGTGGCGCACAAATTATGAATTCACCAGGTTGGGCATTTATCACTGCGAGTGGTATGGCTTATGGCATGGGGTGTGTTGACATGATTAGGTTGGTACCAGTGCTCTGGAGCTCAGCGCGAAAATCCTCTGACCAAGTGTGCAATAGATCGTCCGCTTTGAGTTCATGGTGGTGGGAGACGATGAGCGAACAACCTCTTACACAGTTTGCAGTCAGAGTATTTTATATACAACATAATGATTACATAGGTAGTAGTTATATTATTATTATTATTATTTTAAGTTATTTATAATAAGGGTATAATAACTCGTACAATCTATATTATGCTGACGCCGACTATGATAGAGAACATTTAGGCACGGAACTCCATAAATGGTTTGATGAGTTGATTGAGTTTTAGTATGTTATGTTAGCACTGATCCCATCTCATCTGATCTGATCTGACTGAAGACGCATGGCGAGTGTACGTTTGTATGTATGGCTGGAGTGAGCTGGGTTGATATGCACAACGCACGTTCAACTAAATTACTTCTACTAAGTAGCTCAAAATTGTGAAATTATTCGGTTTTTACAATATTCGTCTGTGGCGAATATTTCCTAAATGTATCACTAAACTATATGAAGTACAGATAACACTTAAGTATTTACTATTTATAACAATTTCATTTATTATTATTTGTATGCTTAATTTCTCTCATGTTCTGCGTTAGAACTAGCGTTATAACAGTGCTTAACATGTAAGTTTTATTTTAGTTGTATGCATTAAACTGAATACTGCTTTTATCACTATAAAACAATTTCACATTGAGTTGCAAATATTTTTTTTAATATATATATAATTTATATATATTTAATTTTCTTAAAAACAACGAAACATTATTTACAGAAATGAAAAATATAAATAATACAATTTGTAATAACACATTCGTCCCTATCACAACATTAATATGGTATAAGTTATGTAACATGTGCACGATACATACACCCGCACGTCTTGCGCATGTGTGGTGTATGCTGATACACAACAAGTGTTTATTGTTATTGGAACGTTTCGGCCACGGGCTCAATTGTTGAATCTTGAGCCAGGGCCCGCTCGGTAACGTTAACGTCGTTACGATTACGTTACGATTACGGTAGCGGTTACGTGGAACTTGTGTATTCTATATTATGTATATACTCAGTTAATTACAATATACGTTCAATCGACTACAACACCCTTAGGTTTCTATAGGTTGTCATACGGTACTTATAACAAGATTGTATAATGATGAGCTAGTTAAAATCCTTAGCACAACGAGTCATCTGCTAGGGATATTAAGGTTCATTGTGTACCGATAACACCGTAGACCAAGGGTAGGGTAGTCGATGTATTAATGGCGCGTGTGTGTCTGCGCAGACGCAGTGAACATTATGCGCAGATAGACATGCGCGACGATGCACAAGCGGACTCATTTTCTTTTAAACTCTAAAACTCTTGATAATTATAATCTAACGTGGCAGAGTTATTTTTTTTGTTGGTTTTTGTTTGGATATAGAATGTAAACTGCTAGTGTTGTGAACTAACGTAAGTTAAGTACAGGTAATAACTAAGTAGTAAGTAATGTTTGACGCTAATTGTAATGTAATCTAAGAGCTTGTTTGTTGGGTACGGCAAACGGCAACGACTACCCCGGCTGGCTCTGTCTGTTTTCTGTTGACTGTTGTCTCTACTACACATCCATGTAACAAATAACAAACGTAGAGTTTGGTGAGTGTTCGTTCGACTGATTCGTGTGAGTGTGTGTGAGATGGCAGTACGATGGCTCGGGTGGCTACGTTTAGTCCACCATCAGCTCGAAGTGAACGGAGCCTCGCCGGTCCACGCGGTCGTGGTGGATGTTGCGGGCCCAGGCTTTGCACTCGATGTTGATCAGGACGCCACCTAAACCACACACATACAATATTACATTACACATCAAACAAATACGAACACCATAAAATATGCTTATTTGTAAGTAGGTACCTACTAAATCACTTCTATTCGTAATTCAAATGAATCATTTCAATTCAAATACCCAGTTTAATTTAATTTAAAAAAACTTAATATAGCACTTTGATTTAAAGAAAATCTATTTTTAAATATTAAAATTTACCAAGACTACTTATAAAATTATAGCAAATTATAGTAAAAGTCAACATAATTATTGCTATTAATTAACAATTAATAAAAATGTTAAAATTTAGAAATACTTTTGAGGTGGAAAGCTGAGTGTGCTATGTGATCGACTATGGTTCTGACAACTCAGGTTCGGATCCTATTAGGTACACATGTCAGTTTAATTGCACAAAAATCTCCCTTGTGGTGTTGTATCCAGAACAATCTTAAGAATTCGTTAGTCGACGGCTGGTAAACGCACACACAGGAAAATATAACTGTTAGTATATGAGGCTAGGCTGCCACACCCAATTTGGGTAAAAGGCGTTATAGATATGAATGTATGCATACAGGTCGCGTATCATAACTTTGAGTACATACGTTAAGATATACAATCTGATTTGTAAATATCTAATATTACTATGTAATTACGAATTAATAAGAATTTTTAAGAATTCAAAAAATTAAAGGCAAGGACAGTTTGCTTATAGTGTCCATTTTAAGTACCACAGGATTCGTATAATTAACTATTTGTTTTATAATAAATATGTAAAAAATAATAATTATTAATCTAAACCAAAGCCATAAGAAATATTATCGTATAATACTTTTCTACGATCGGTACCAAAAGTGAACTTTTTGAATTTCGTTTTTACCTCTCGCCTCATATTCTATAAGAGAGGTATTGTAATGGGTCAAAATTTTCTAGTATGAGTTTTTGGTGGATAAGCACGTTTCAGGGTCTCTAGAATACGAATTTACTATTTTCACGATGATGTCTGTGTGTGTGTGTGTTTGTGTGTTTGTGTGTTTGTGTGTTCGTGTGTTTGTGTGTTTGTATGAACCGAGGATTTTTCGTCCACGATAACTTAAAAAGTATCAAACCGTTTATAACCAAATTTCTTATTTAAGGTTTTGATAAGTATCTTAACACCGGATAACATTTTGGTAGAAATCTGCAAACCGGAAGTAGTACTTTTAGAAGTTTGGAAAAGTTTTCCTTAAATATATTGGTACATTATTTATTTATGACAATTTTTGCAATTAAAAATAAAAGAAATTGTGATTATCTATGTGTACAGTTAATTATAAATACAAATTGCTGAATCTGGAAGTATTTAACAATAAAATAAAGTACAATTAATATTCTATCTTGTTGTCCATGATATGAAATTTGTTTCTACATAAAATTTGAATTATTATGACAGTGACAGTACAGTTGACATCTTTTGCTTGCATATTGGTTTACATTATCGTTTACATATTACATGAAGATGAAACTATTAAAATGTAAGTAAAACTATTTATTAGATTAGTAGAATAAGCAGAATTAGGCGAGAGGTCGTGTGGTGGCCACAGCAGATTTTTTGAAAATAAACCAATGCTTCTTTGCAGACCGTTGCTAATAGAGACGGTCTAAAAATATTTTCAGACCGCTGCTCATAAAGATCTGTTCGAGTAATCATAAATAATTTGGTAAGATTTCATTAAATGTATATTAATATTATATGAATTTTCTTCCATTCAAAATTTTACTTTCCGCAGATTATTATGATAAAGATGAAAAATTACAAAAATTTTGTTGATTGCTAATAAAAATCTAATAACCGTAGAAAAAATGTTGTGTACCAACTATTACGTCAAAAAGCTACTTTCAGCCCTTGGCATACAACTATTTGGAATTTTTGAAAACTTCTATTTGATCCATAGTCAGCAAATCAAATTATGAGTACTCGTAACGTATGTGTCGAAGTTATGATACACTTGAAGCTCCAATATCGTAATAAATCTGCATTATGAAACAGTGTCACCCTTATCACAACCGGGTTTGACCGTTTCCACTCCATCACTATTCGCTAATTCGCTTACGTTTGGGTTCTTCAAAGTTGACAGCGACGAGCGGACTGAGATATCCCTCATTGTTCATGAAGGGGAAGTAATACCCGGGAAAGCCGCGCTGAGGGTAGTACTTGATCGCACCGATGTTCTCCGTATCAGCGGGATTCTCACCCACGCAATCCACCCACACGGTATTGATCTACAGACATAGTGTATGTTAATGATGAAGAACAAGTGAACAGTGAACCACTTCAAGGGGAAATGCAAGTGCTGTATTATACTTTTCAAAACTATATTTATACAGAATTTTAGATTGCACTTTTTAATAAAAGTTCGTGTTTCAGATGCATTGTAATTACTAAATGAGAAACAAAAATTAACATGGGAAACATAGATTATCTGTCGTACTATATAATAAACTTCAATTTGTAGGTAGGTACTATTCAATAAAAAAATAATCGATTTTTTTAAAATCGGATTATTTTTTTATTCAAAATTACTTTATCGATTAAATCGACAATTAATTTTTTTTTCCACAGCTGATGTTAAAGTTCTACTTTATCGACTATTTTGAGTAGTACACTTTGACCGCAAGGATAGATAAAGTAAAATTTGAGTAGATAAAGTAAAATTTGAGTAAATAAAGTAAAATAAGAATATTTTTACATTTTTTCTTCAAATTCGTTTTCACACATTTCTGCATCCTCTTGGTAAAAAGTAGGAAAAAATTGGTGTTTTTATACACGACGATAAAATTATATTATCGACTCGAGAAAAAGAATTCACTCGCTCCTTCGTCGCTTTTGAATTAAAAACTTTTCTTTCGTCGATAAAATATAATTTACAAAAATTGATTTTTTGAAACTGATTTATGATCGATTTAAAAAAAATCCATTTAGTTTATAAATTTTGAAATCCTTAAATATCTTTAAAATCGCAAACAATCCGTACAATCTTACATGTTTTATGAAAACCTTATTATTATTTTTAGAATCATAGAACTATATAAAGTTCTATTAAAAATAAATAGGATAGACTGGTTTGTTAAAATAAAGTGCGAACTTTTAAAATAATTTAGAACGCTACTTAGTTAGTGTTTCATTTAATCGAAGTGGTTCGCCATTTGTATAGGTTGTGAGATTAGTCCATACTTACAGCTTCTTTGTCTGTTGCTGTTTTTTCTTTAATGTAATCTTGCAAATGTCTAGGCATCAGGGTTGGGAGGTTGTTTGTATCGTTGTATACTTCAGGTTTCCAGCTGAAGATCTGAAAATGATTAAAATTTAAATTAAAAACAATAATTACAAACGGACGAAACTTGAATACCTACTCGGTATCCGTATTTATTTAATATATTTATGACGAACAATATTTTATTTAATCTAAATTCTGCGTAAATAATTGTTTTATTACAGATAATATTGTTATTGCAACGTATATATTTTGGTGCTCGTTTTGGTGGCAGCGCAAGTATTTGAAACATATATCCATAATTCAAAACTTATTCTGTTTGTTGCTGCTGCTGTTTCGTAAATGAAAAATAATTGTTTTGTTGTTTTTCGTACTTGCTAATTCATATAGTTTTGCTAATTAAATTAAGAATGCTTGTCAAAAGAAGATAAATGTTTAGGAAATAGCGTGAACGTCTTGATCAAAAGAGAAACAAAATGATTAATGGCCTTTTGAGAGAATGTAAAGTTTCCACCAGAAAAAGGACGATACAAACAATTATGAGTTTATTGCCATACTTCCAAGAAGAAAGACGAGATTTTCGCAGAAAAAACCGAA
The DNA here is from genome assembly GCA_947534325.1 of Agonum fuliginosum. NCBI lineage: Eukaryota > Metazoa > Arthropoda > Insecta > Coleoptera > Carabidae > Agonum > Agonum fuliginosum. Next base: position 32,030,728 of record OX384032.1, on the reverse strand, counting down.
AGATGTAATAAATTGCCATCGTAGAGAGCAAAGATAAAAGATACACATACGATTTATTACATAATTGTAGAAAATATCTGGCCTTAGTGAAATCATTGAACGCTTGAAAAATATTGTGCATCTTTAATCTATTTTCTTAGTTGTAATATGTATCTTTAAAAAATAAAACAATGATGGCATCTCTTTTTATTTTCTCAAAGATTTTTCGATCATTGACTATGAAATTATTTTAACCCTTAAATTCCAGATGGGAGGACATTGTGGACCCCACCAATGGCTTCTTTGTTTCCATTTGTGTAATATGCAAAAATGAGAGCCCTGCTTTTTATGTCAGTTAACATCTTAAGATTATGTACAATTTGTTACAAGCAGCGAGTAAATTCTAATTATTGTTATTAAAAATCAAATCAAATGGACTACAAAGTTCCCCTTTCGAAATTAGAAGTAACAATTTTTTTATAAACATTGAAAATAAAATTAGTATTCTTATTGATGCAGATCTAAAAAAAAATAGGAGATAATTTCGATGATTCAAGTGATTTGAGTGATGATGAAGCTGGACTTGATGAAACTTGTGTAAATTATGTTCCAGCAGAAAATGTTTTATAAGTTTACATTATTACATAATATTATTATTTAAATGTTTAAAGCCTAATATTGTTACTTTTTAATCTAGTTTATATTCCTTTAACAAAATATTTAAATATATTGTTATTAATTCAGTAAATACCTGGGATCCACTCCGGACCTCCATCCTCCATTCGTAAACAACGCGCATTGTAAGGCATCCGGCATTTAAGAGTTAAATGCAATTCAGAAATTGTATTGATTATTTTATTTATACTCGGCTATACTTTGAATTTTTAATGCATTTAGTGTATCTGCATATTTATGATTTACGATTTACTGAATAACATTTTTCTATATTTTGACGATAAGTAGGTTACTTACCTAATAATCCAATTTAAATTTGATTTATTGTGTTAAAAAGTTTAAAGAAATTGATTTATAATTTTTGTTTTTTAATTAAACTAAAATGCCCACTGACAGAAATCTCGAATAACGTAGGGTGGACCGTCTGAAGATTTCAGAACGACCTATTTAGGTAGTTACGTATCCCTAGGGTGATACTACACAAACTTTTTTACTTATGCCACGTTGATTACTTTTCTGTCATGTGTGTAACCAACCCAGTGGAAGCCGCCACAAATCACAAAAAGGATAAATTTTTCACTACATAATCTGAAATTTTGTATACAACATAAGTAAGTAGGTACTTTCATTAGATTTTTATAATTGTTGTTTTTAAACCGATATACGTTGTATTTTTCGGTATATAATGGCATAAGTCATATACACAATAAGTTTTTGTTATTGAAAATATATTACAAATTTTTTAAAAAACATAAAATTTAGTGATCAGTTTCGAATCCAGTCAGATGCCTATACTTTCCTACATCAAAAGATTCATTCACGGAAAAATTAAAATCTAGTATTTTAGATTTGACATAAATGCTAACACAAGAAGACGCAAATCTAGAAACGTTATAGTTAAAACCGAGTATGTGGTAGGTACTCAAGAATGGTATTGAGTTGTTCATTTATTTCAGTTCAATATAATTTGGGTATTCACCTTGTATTGAGGAGAAACTAGTTTTCTTGATTTGCATATTTCTGTTTGCGTTTAGGCCGCATCTAAAATTCTAGATTTGCATTTTCCTGTGAATGAATCTTTTATTGAATTTTTTACGCATAAATTTTCTAGATTTGAATTTTCTTGTGCATGTATTTTTCTGTGTATGAACCATGGGTACCCCGTAATCCGTAAATTGACGATAAATAAACGCACATACGGTATAATAAGACATCTATATTTTTAATGATGAATCACAATGAATGTTTCGTTGATTCGCTCGTATCGTTGCTATCTTTGCTCAACATAACTGCACCCTAAACTTATTGGAAAATATGATGCAACTAAAAAACATTATAATCGTCCTCCGTCCTAGAAAAACATAAATTCCTCTTTAATCCCGTTAGTCCCCTCAAAAGTCCTCTCAAATTTCAGTTTGAAACTCCACTACGCCCATCAGTGCAATGCGGACAGTGAGTCGTATCGCGTATCGATTTCCCGGTCCACCCCCGCGGAACTTTCCCCTCCGCCCCTCTCCAGTCAAGGCGACACGATGTCTGCCCTCGCTCGCAGCTAGGCAACCCGACAACCCAAAGAGTAAATAATGCAGTCTAAATAGGTTATCTCGTCAATGGGAGAGTGAGATAATCGATTCGAGGACCTCGAGAGTAAAAACGAGGGAAATTGTTTGTAAGAGAGGGAGATTAAAATAAAAGTTGCTTTTTCTAGAGGGCTAAATTTATAAACGAAACTTTGGTTGAGTAGTTTACACGCAGTTTCTAAAAGTAAAGTGGGTTACATAACTGCCGTATTCTAAGGGTAGAGTAGAGTAGTATTTAGGTACCTACTCTATCTAAGGGTAGCTAGTGAAAATTTTGGAAATTCAATCTCTTTCTTGCAGGGATTTGAACCGAACCGGAACAGGAACGAAAACCAGAACGAACCGCAGCTATTTTAGTGAATCCAGAACAAATCCTAAACCGTTAAAAATATTTTGGTAAACCCATAGACGGAGCCGAACCGATGACAGTGAACCGGTTCGGAACGGTTAAGAACATTAACTAAAATTGAACATTTTGTTCATTAAAATGCTGATAATTTTTTTGTACGTATTGTAAAATCGTTCGATTTTAATATTTAAAAGTTTGATTGTTATTAAATAAATTTTGAACAAACAGGCAACCGCACACACGATTAAATATATGTAAGCCAATGAGTCACATAGTATGTGAGGCTGACACACCCAAATTGAGTAAAAGGCGTGACACATACATTATGTATGCATTGTACAGCATCCAATTAGCTGTGTTCAATTCTATAGTCGTATAACTTTTATCATTATCAGGGTTGGGATAACGAAGGAATACAAAGTACTCACAAATATTATACTCGTGTGAATGGTAAAGCAACTGTATACTATGAAATGTACCACCAAGTGCTAACTCGTATTTTGTTTGCCAAGATTTGCAATTGTAATTACCGAATTATACTTGGAAAATGGCAAATGAACTGATAGCATCTCTAGCTTTATTTATAACATGATATCTAAATGTAAATCAGTAAACAGTAAACGTTTCTGAATTTTCGCTTTCAGGTTTTGACAAAAATAAATTTATCCAAAACATGTGACAAAAATAAAAGTAGTTGTATTTCATGCAAAAGTTTAGAGTTATGAATATTGCAAAAGTTTTTCAAGAACATATTATATAAAACTCAAGAAGTCGAAATGTAGTTTCACAAGTTTGCAAATGCGAAAGCGTAGTGGGTTATAAAATGTGTGAAATGCAACTAAATAAAGTAATACATTTTCGCACGTCAAAAGTTTGTAAGACTCGAAACACCAGCGTTAAAATTTTAAATAAACAAGTAAACTACATATTAAAATATAATATTTACTATAATTAATTAGAAAAAAATATGTCTAAAGTATCAATTGGCATGTCAGCAATTCTTTGGATTCGAGCATCAAATGAAAAAATATTTTTTCAGCTGATTAGGTTTTTTACGAATTCCTAGAATACTCTCTATTTTACTTTTTTTCTATTCCACTTTTTCCTTACTACTACGACTGCCTAAAATCAGCCCGAAACTCGTACTTTACCACACCCTAGCAATGTAATGTCATTTTGAAATTTTTATAAACATTTAATACAGAAAGAATGAATCTACAGATGTGAGATTTTTTATCAAGAATATAGGTAACCGTGTAAAGTTTGCTTAAATTGGAAATTTTGGCGAATTTTTCGGAATTTTTATAATCATGTGCAATTTTTTTTATTTAAATTTTGGAAAGGCACAACTCTTAATTAATCCGTCAAGTATATAATCCTTGTTGAAATACAATTTTTCCATTCTTGTACTGGCCACAAAACACACGCTACGTTAGTACGTTTTGTGCAGGATTTTAGAAGGTAGAAGGGTCTTTTAAACACAAAACTATAATCAGCAAGCTTGGTTTAAAATTTAAATCATAACTTAAGACATTATACTGGTTTTATGAAATTTATCTGAATCTGAAAAGTGGATATCAATAAAAATGTTCAGTATGGCAGTATGAAAGATTTTATAGCGACGTTGTATAATTTAAAAATATATATGCGTACTACATAGAACTTTTTTACTAACACACCTAGTTTGCTATGCACCCCCTGGTAAAATAAATACGTTTGATGATCCCATTATTTTTTCCCAGCACGATAATGTTCTTTTTGTGTCTGGTATTCCGTGATGTGTTTGTAATGTTTGTTGTTTTGTTACATACCTTGTTGAGCTTGAGGAATATGCAGGGTCCGTGGTTGTTGTAGTTGTAGTCCTGGTCGGACACGCAAGGCTTCCATTGTGAGATGTCCACGTCACAGACTTTTCCTTCTGGGGGATGTTGGTTTTTGTATGTACACGGAACTCTGTTCTCGTTACTGTTGGCGTCTGTTTTCTTGTACACTGTAACACGGACACGAAATCATAAGTAAAAAACAACTGAATGTTATTTCTATAGGGGATTCTGTGTTTTTCTATAAAATATTACAGATCTGTAATCTGTAATAGACGTTCTGTACGAATGAAATTTACAAATTAGTAGAAAATGGTATTCTGTCTATACATTTGTATTGTAATCGTTTACAGATGTGATCTCATAGGTCTTGGTACATTGATAATAATTATTAAACTTACAGTGGAACTTAAAATTGACGCTATCGCTATGTTTGGTCTGATTTTAATACATTTTCATAACACTGTTAAAACAGTATACGAACAATGCATAGAATCCATACTATCTAAGACGAAATTAATTAATAATGCATTAATAAAGCAATAATTTGTAATATTACAATGCAAAAATTAACTAATATTTTCTCTAATTGTTGTCGCACCAATGTATTGCATTAATTTTACGATTAAATATTGACGATATAATGTACCTAACCAGTCGAATATTCACAATTTTAGTAGGTCTGTGGGAGTTTGTGGGTTTGGTTGGATTTTTTGCCTGAAATTTTATATTTAAGATCTTGAGACAAAAACTGATTTCAAGTTCGTTAATGAGCTTTATTTGACCAGCGGTAGTACCAACTTTATAATCTGAACTTTTTTATTTTGTGTTTTTATTATCAAATTAAAGCTCTCTGGTAAAAAATTCTATACTTATTTGAAACAACATTTTAACGATGATCAATTTTTTTTTCACATGTTATTCAATTATGCCGAAGGAAAACGAAAAATTTATTTAAATTTTGCTGAATGAAGTATCTATATAAAATTAAAGCCTTTACGAAAGCAAGTTATAAGTCGGGGAAGAACTGTGGTGGCCACAGCAGATTTTTTATATTGTAATTGTGTTTTTTAAGTTTTACCTATTAAGGTCGCGCTCGAAATCGTTTTTAGATAGTCATTTTTATGCACTTTATCTGCATAAATTTCTGCAAATAGGAACAAGTAATAGGCATAAAAAATATATCAATAGAATCATTAGAGTTATTGCCTTATGCTAAATAAAATAAATATAATTTGCAGAAGAAATGAAAAAGGAGGAAGCAAAATTAATCAAATTGCAATGAATTTTATGCAAAATGAATTATTATTACAGACATAATTTTTAGAATAAGGCACTTAGAAATGAATATATTATCATTTCTAACATAATTTTCATTGTAGGTTACATCGTTTATCCGAAATTTATGCAGAATGCATGTGGAAAATGAGCCATGTATAAGTTTTAAAGTGTCGCTGACGAGGCACTAGTAGTTACAGAAAAAAATATTTAAAAAAAATGAAATTATGACGTATAATAATATTTTTACTATTACAGACTTCGTGTTACGGTTTTTTTCACCTTTAAGAGCGCCTTTAAAATGGATAGCATATATAAGTACATCGAAAAAACTTATAATAATATTTGTTCCTTTTTTTCAAACATTTATGGACATTAGTACTCGTATAACGTAATATAATGAAAACGTAATTCAAGTATATTCAGAGCTGATATAGGTACTATTTTAATCATAACTTATAAATTATGAGGTTTATTGGAAACAATACAAGCGCTAACAGTGGCAAAATTAAGTCATTAATTATTCTATTGCATTTCAATTGTAATTCATAATTCAGGCGCTATGATTAACGCTTTAAAATAGCAATTATTCTTCTGGTTCCTGGTTCCGTATCAAATTATTTCTAAATGTTATGTATGTTTACATGATAATTAATTTCATAGTGACAAATTATTTCAACTGTGGTGAAATAATCATGAGTAATGTAATATTACAAATCACATTTCCCCAATGATTAATAAATGATTTACCTTCTAAGAAATTGTCGATTTCGGTCGTCCAGTACTTGTAGTTATCAGGACTGCTTCCCTTGAACCAAATCAGCGTACTTTCTACGTTGCTTTCTGGAGGCATAGGTCTAAAGCCCAGCCCTAAAACAAACAAATCACATTCATAAACCCGCCAAAGATATAACCATACATCACGAGCACGCCACTCCTATAAAAACTACAATATGAATCCTGGAAAGTGGAATAAACAGTCAAGCAGCAGAAGCAATCAATCCTAGCCAAACATCCGCACAGAGTGGAGAGTGACACACCCTTTACTTAAAAAATAGAATTCTTGCGTTCCTGGATTACGTAAAATTTAATAATGGTTACACATGATAGAAATTGGATGGTTTCTAGGTATTGTTTTTGAATTTTGAAGGTTGTGTGACCAGTAAAATATTTTCGCAAAACTTCAATAGTTAATCATAAGCTGATAATATTTCAACCGCATCTATTGATAAGTGAATTAGTAAAGTAACCACACATAAAAAATATTTCTTATCTGTATAATATTAAATAAAATGATGATAAATTATTCTTCGCAAAACGCATAAATTATTGCACATGGAAACTATAATATTTTCACATAAACTTAATTTTACATTAATTTTATTTATTTATTTTTAATTTAAATAATTTAAAATTACTTCACATATTCAAAACCAACCTAATCTAGATAAAACTATACTTAGCAAATAATTTTGGTTATAGCTATTACAAAGAAAGTTTCTTTCTTTCTAGTTATATAATTAATTTCTTTATATTCCTTGACAATTATTTTATCATTTTTACCTAAAACTATCTGTCAATATTTTAAATTTAGGGTGTTTTTATACTTAATTGAATGGTAGCGTATCTTATTAAAAGCAATAAATCAATTATGACGTTAATTAAACGTTGTGTAAATAATTACTTGCGGTATTGTGGTAGATTTCAATAAAATATTTAGAAAAGCCATCAATTCGTGGTACTAAAAATGGTCACTTTGCTATAGGAATAAGTAACCTCTTATTTTTGCGAATTTTTCAAAAATTATTTAAATTTTTTGCCATGAGTAAAAGCACCCGGTATATATGAAAACTTTACACTAATGCAAATTTAAACTGTAAGAATTATGAAATACGAGTAGTTTGGGTCAAAATTATTTTAAATAATTACAGCTTTAATTTTTAAATTGCTAGTCTTAATAAAATATTGTAGTACATTCTTACATTTTGTGCTGCAAATAATTTTAAGCATTGATCAATTTAAAATTTCGTAAAACCATCTACTAAAGCTGCAAATACAAGGTAAATAATCTTTTTTTAAATAAAATGGTGGCAGCGCGTTTCAATAAATTTCCATTCAAATATAAATCAAACACATGCATATTAATAACCATATCTGAATCACAACTGAAAAATTATAATCACTTTTATTTGATTCATAATCATATTATCACAGAACTGTTATAATAAGTGGTTTAATTTTTGAGAGCAAATTATCACTTCAAACATCAACACAACCATTTCAAAACAATTACTATTGGTTAAATAATAAATTTCTCTCTTACCTGGATTACTGCCTATTAACGAACTATCTAGTTGCCATTTTGGTACTTTGGCATCTAATGTCTGGTAAAATATCGCTAACATCGCTGAGAAGAAGCCTATTAGTGCGGCATAGAAGATGATATAAAATAGAAGAATTTTCGCTGTAACAAAAAAAAGAAACCATTAGTAAATTGCTCTTTCAATTCTAGGGAATTGAAAGGTGCATTATGCATGAGCGGATACATTTCAGATTACATCCTTAGTCGTAAAGAGTTTATGATTGGATAGTAAAAATTGTGGGATTGAAATTACTTTGGACGAGAAGGAATCAGTGGAAATCGTTACTACACTTTGTAGTTATTTATTTTTTTAACCTTTTACTACACACTGCACAGTGCAAGTTAAATAAATAAATATAAGTCCAAGTTATAGTCGAGTGCGCTATGTAACCGACTGTGGTTCTGAAAACTCAGGTTCAAGTACAGTCAGGTGCACATTCCTATTTCAATGCATATATTATATCCCGTGTGGTGTACTCGTACTCTTCACTAACAACGTAACAACCATTATACATATACCCGTGACTTTATACTGCTGGTAATCTTATCGCACACAATATACAGGGTGATTCATCACTTCGTGCATAAATTTAATGATATTTAGTACTCAACTTACTGATTACGGAACTGAAAGAATTTTTTCAAAATTCTTGCCATTGCAAACTAAATATTTTATAGTACGCAATATTAAATACAGTTGTACCAAAAATGTACCTACTCCTTTCGACAATCACTGTTAAATAAATTGGGTAAGATATAACGCTGATCAGCGCTGACCGCTGAAACGCTCTGATCTGCGAAGACATGCGTATAGATGGACGTAGAAACCCGCTGATCTACATATACATTTAATGAAACCTAACACCGTTCTTGACTCCTACATACTCGGTTTTGGGAAAAACTCTAATGGGCTATTTGCATGTTTCTTTAAATTAAATATGTTTGAAGAAGAGATAAAAACTTGAGACCCGTATTTTTGATTTTTATAAAAATTTTATCAACAAGCCCAAAAATAATTAATGACAATTGAATAATAATGTAACATAATGCTGCCATATCTCCTATACAAAATAATTTTTAATTTCTTATTTTATTTCAGTCCAAAATTGGAACGATTTTTTTAAAAAGAATTGCTTGTCATTAAATAAATAATTGAACCGAAACTGGAACCGGTTCATTTCAAGAAGATATGAACACCGGAACAAAATCGTACCCTTTAAAATACAGCGATCCGCGAACCGAACCTGAACCGTTATTTTGTGCGGTTCGAGTCCCTGATCTGTGCATTTATTCTTCGCAGATCAGCTCGTTTCAGCGATCAGCGCTGATCACCGTTTTATTATTTTCCCAATAAATATATGCACGAACTTGTGTATCACCGGGTACTACCGATGAGTTTCAGTATTTTTTTGAAACTGCCACACCCAGATTGTAATTTATTTATATTTCGGTTCAGGAGCACTGAATACAAATTAAAACGTTAAAACTGGAGTATTCAGTAAAATCTCGTGGTCAATGAAACTCAATTGAATTTCGGGGAAATAAAACTGCGTAAATAAAGAACATAACATTTTACGAGTATTGCCTATTTGTCTAATAAACTAACAAATTCAGAACAACTAAATAAACAAGTTTCGGTATGAATTCAAATATTTGTTCTTCCTCTTGTGACATGCGACATTGTAACAAATGCTAATTGCAGATACAAATTTGATTTGATGTCTTAATAAACACGTCAAATATATTCTCATTACCACAATTTAAATTAACAGCTCTAACAAAATGAAATTGAAAATATAAAGTAAGAAAGACGGTGCGCAAATAAACGCACTTGATTTATGGCCTCACATTTTTTATTTCTTTCAAGAATCAAGTTCAAATGCTTTGTTGTCAAGATCAGTAGTATAATAAACTTGAATGGCGAGTATTTTTAGATGCTGTACAACGCCCCATTTAATTCAAATATATTGTAGTCTTATTTTAATTTTTTGGCAAGAGGAGATTATCTTTTGTACACAATAAAACAAGCAATTTGTTTTGCAATTTATTAGAAAGAACACTTTTTCAGTAGCTGGCACTCCAGAAGATTAGTTCGCACGAAGATCATTTAAATTCATTTTAGCTGAAATTAGCTAAACAGTTGATGTCAAGAAGAAATATGTATTAACTGAATATAAATTAATTTAATAAATTCTGCAGTGTTTAAAAAAATACAAATTAATTAATTGATTCAAAATGTAAGTTGGATCTGATTGGTAATATTAATATATTTCTTTTATACATTGAAACTTCAAAAAATAAATTTGAAATTAATCATCCTGAATACCAGGCAATTCGATTGCAGCTCTGAATTGCTGTTTTCAGACAATATTTTATTTTCTGTTTATCGTATTATAAATAGATACTCGTATACAGAGTGTACCATAACTTGAGGTACATATTAGAATGGCACATAGAACTTGACGTACTGATCACGGAACAAAAAGAATTTTTTCAAAATTCGAAAATTAATTTTTTAAGGTTTGTGATAGAAACAGTTTTGGGCCACTGGTTGAATGGGTATAGTTTTAATATTAAATATTACGTTCTAATTAATAACTATGTTTGCGTAATTCAATAAGTTAATTTCGTTTCAAGTAAGTCGGCCACATAACTGTCTTTATTCAAAATAAATAGTATTGAGTGCTACTAAAAATGTTCTCCTAAAGTAAACTACTCTTATTTATAGTAATTTAGAAAAAAATATTTTTGTTCCAAAATCAGTAGGTACGTTAAATACTATGCCATTGCAAAATGTACCTCAAGTTATGGTACATTCTGTATAACCGTACTTATGGTATATAATTTTATTTATAAATATACCTACTAATATTTAATTACCAAATCATTTAACAGGAAAATCATGACTAAACAGCAAAGTATAATTTCGATATCACAATATTTTATAAATAGTATTCCTCAAACAAATAAAATAACCATTTGCAAAACTAAATAATAATCTCTCAAAAAAGATGATCAAAACATCTGTCATCTGTCAGTCAATTTTATCAAACAATTCACAATCGTCCAAGGCTCCTACGATCCTAATGACGTCTTAATTACAAACATAAACAATTTACTGTCGCAGAGATCTCGCTAATGAATTATCCAATATCATTTCGTGATTTGAACTTAGAACACGTGTTTCTGTCTCGAACAAATGAAGAAAATTCTCGAGAAATGAATGAACCACATATAATTGGAACTGCGAGGACAGTTGGCCATGATGACGTCAATCAACGTAAGAGTTGACGGAGAGATTGGGCGCGTGGTATTTCTGCTGAATTTCAAGATTTATTTTGAAACGAAGTCCTAATTTTAACACTTTACGATTACATTAAGTGGGAATAGTACGCAAAGAGTGACGTATTTTTAAATTAACGCAAGCACTCGCTTGAGATTCTTATCTAGAATTTATTTTTCTAATTAGTCCCGCAAACTCAGGTTGAAAAATTAATTAGGTTAAAACATAGTCGTAATTAGCTAATACTTTAAACGAATTCCAGTTTTATTAAAATTATGAGAGATAAATTAATAAAATTTAATTTGTATAAGAGACGAATTACAAAGTTTAATTTTAAACTTTTTCATTTTTTGAAGATGGGTTTCAATGGGATGGTATTATAATACAATATCGATACATTTTTGTTAGAGAATTTTTATTAATTTGAAGATTAACGTACCACTGCATGAATATTTTCATAAATGTAATACATAAAACGTTTTTAAAAAGATAATTTGAATTGCTTTTTAAATTAATAAGAAAAATTTAAATTTCTCGATTTTTCTAATGTATATAGAAAATATTATACAGGATATTTTTATACTTCGAGAAAAAAATGAAAGGTATACAGGATGGTCCATTTTAAATTGCGTTTGGGAATATCTCGAAAACTACGCATCGGATTAAAAATTTAAAAAAGACGTGTCAAATATTTGTGGAGGGGACCATCGAATAACACCAAAGTGGGGTGGGAGTAACTTTGAAATCTTAAATAGGAACCCCTATTTTTATTGCAGATTCGGATTGTACGGCTAAAATTAGGTAGGTTTTGTTTTAAACTTTTTTCGATTCGCGATAAATGGCTCTGTAATCGCAAAAATTTTGATTTATTGTACTTTTCGATAAATTACACTGAAAAGTACGTATTCATTAATTTGACAAAGGATACCCAATGGTGCTAAATTGAAAGCCCTCTTGCCCTCGGGGCAAAGTTTGGTTTAATTCGATAATTTTAGTAAAAATTCAAAATCTCATGGGTTTTTAAAATTTTTATGATATGTATTATTACCCTTAAAAAATTCCCGAAGTATAAAAACATCCTGTATAATTATTGCAGAAACTATAACTATATTTCATTGATTAATATACTGTAAAATTGTGTATAAAATTAGAATATTTAACGTTTTATTTCCATTTTATTAGTTTTTACTGGTATATGTTTAATTACCTGCCTACATTTATATAGGTACCGGGTTTGCACTGAAGTATGAAACGTATATTTTTTGCCATTGATTTTCAAATAACTCAAACGAAAAATGTCGTAAATAAAAAAACTGATAATAAAATTCTGCATTTAATTCTATTCTTTGGAATCCAAAACAGAAAACTGCAAAATTTAACAGAAATGCATAATATTTTATCTATGCCAATATAACAGATTTTTGAGAAATAACACTGGAAAATGTGCAACGATATTATTTATTTTATTTATAACCCTTCAAGGAAATAGTTTGAAATTTGATAAACAATAATTTATTACACTTTTAGTATACTTTTCAAGTGTAGAATAAATAAGCAAGGTGTTACTTTTATTTACTTAGTTCACCACTATCTTCATTTATTATTAAATATTGAATTCTAAAGTCCTTTCAAGCTTCCATTTTTTCCTATTCTTTTTTCATGCATTGAAACTGCAGCCGAATTTCGAAGTACTCTGCTCTGTACTTTGACCGATATCACATTTCATATTTACTTTTTTTATCGAGAATAAAAAGTTCAAGGACTGAGTTAAAGTGACACTAGAGAAGGACTAGAATATGGTTGTCGGTTTTTTCTTTATATCGAAGAGATGTGCTGAAATGGGAAATTTTACACGAGGATTAGGTTTCAGTGTTTTCTAAAGAAATACGCGAACTACATACTCGCGTATACAGGCTGGTTTAGTTTACAGTTTCGTAAAGACTTAATTTTTCTGAATTAAAAAACGTATACATTTTTTTATTTTTCAATTTAATTTATCACCAAAAATCAATTCAAAAATCTGAAAATGTCTAAATAACAATCAAATTAAAATCTATAAAAAGTAATTTGTAAAAATGTATCTTCTTCTTCTGTTTTTTAAGTTCTATTCACATAAACTTGAATTATTTTGTTGTTTTCAATTTGTATATCCCAAGAAAAAAATATTTTGTCGATATTATTAGGTTTGATACAGTGAACAGTATTGTATGTAAACGGGCATTATGTTTTTATAGACCTCTGGGGAATATGTACACAGACGGCATAGACATTTTTATAAATATAAATACCCTTGAAATATAAATAACTATTATGCGTTAGATGATAACTAAAATTAGTATTTGGACTTATGATTTTAAATATGATATTTCTGTATATTGATAATGATGAAATCAATTTTTAATGAATTTACGTTTTTATTTTGTATTACAATTGATATTTAGTACCGTTTGTGTTTTTCTTCTGTAAAAACTTCTGAAAACTATTTGCAAAAAGTATAACAATTAATGTTTGTTATGTTATGTATGTCAATGCAATTTATCGTTTTTAGAACGCTCATGTCCTTGCATTTTAATTATTGCTGTCGTACAACTGTAGTTAATTTTAAAATATTTATATTTAGCTATTTTACGCATTTTGCGCCATAATAATGATTTTGAATTCGTGCCAAGTTATTAGGAAAAATACTTTAAAATATATTTTGCACAAAAACATAAATACGAGTATATTTTAGTGGGTTGCTAAATAGAAGAAAATATAATCAATTTAAAACAAATATAGCAGTACAAAACATTTAATTTTTATATCTATGCCTTAAATTAGACTTTCAGATAATGTCTCACATAGTTTATTTGTCAGATGACCAGTTACCAGCTCAAATAAATAGTAAAAGTTTATCAATATTTAAATGCAAATAGAAAATATACACTCGAGGAAAATAAAAACGCACCACTTGAAAATGCACCAAAAATGACAAAATTTCAAAGTGCGATATCTCGGCTGCATTTCGACGAAATTGGATGAATCTTCGAATTCTGAAAACGTTGAAGTCTTATCTTTAATGTGGTGATAGCCAATGTGACAAAAAATCCACTCAAGTGTATGTATAATATTTCTTAATTATTATCAAATGCCTAGTTATTATTATTTCTATGGTAGTAAATGGATCATTGTTAAATAAAGCATGTACCTATATATTTGTTTTAATACTTCCCCACCCATTCAATTTTTATAGTACCTATATTTGAATGCTTATTTGCATAATAAAAATCGATATTCGTTCTCAATAAATTCAGTCTAGTAGGCTGTGCGTTGACACTCTTGTCCTCAAATTTAATTTAATTTTAGGCTAGCTATTTAAAACTCTTTAACGCTGCCAATAACTCAAATAACTAGCATCGATCATAACTTAGATACCTACTGTTTAAAAAGATTTTGTAAAGCCGAAAAAAGCAAACATCTCAAAAAGACGGATACATAAATACTACATACCACTTTTCTGTTTTCAGTTAGTAATATCATATATCACTTACTAGTGATTTATTAAAATTAGTCAACAATATTTTGGCAAATAATACTTTTTGTAGAATTGTTTCATTCCCTAGCAATACACTGTGATGCTTGAAGCAGATGCTTGGAAATTCTAAGATGGAAATTTAATTGGTCAAAAATCATTACGAAAGGTCATTTTAAATAACTTTAATAAACTAAATCGATTATTCAATATAGTTTTAGATAAGATAAAGAAGGTATTTATAGTAATTATTTACTTAATGATTATACGATAATTTTTTTATTAAAGAAAAGTCAATGGGCTCTTTAAAATCTTGCACAAAATTATATTTAAGTATATTGCATTTCTTTTACATACGAGTATAACTATTTATAGTTATACTACTGTGAAAAACTGCAGATTTATTTTTGTCTCTCTTTTATCAACGCGAAGTAAAAATTATATACCTGCCTTGGTAAGTAGGAACTTTAAGATATAACTTGTATAGAAGTTTGTTAAATATTCTGCGTTACGTAAGCATTACGTAATCAACACTTATCTTCTGCTGCTATGCTTGCAAAAATTTCAATTCTTTTTTTGTTAAGATAGGTTAAGAAGACGCATGTTATCTTTTGTATGGAAATTTTTATTTTTTTGCTGGTAGAATCATTTATGTCATGAAATATAGTGTTGATAAATTTTATACTACGCAATTTTTTTAATTAAAATAGAATTTTATCAGTAACATGACATTTATTTGAAATATTGATTGAATTTTTAATCAGTTGTATACGCATTTGGTGTTTCATTTTATTTCAATCAAACAAAATATATTTCGACGCTAATTAAATAACAGATTGGCATTTGTAATTTTGTTAAGGATTTATAAATGCTTTATTTGGTAAAATTTTGCATTATTGATACAATGTATTTTGTGAGTTTAATTTATTTTGCAGTTGAATTTAAATAAATTATCTTAGTGGTTCATCGATAAATTTCCATGAGTAAGTATTATGTATTATTTATTTGTTTATTTATGTTACACACATAGCGACCATAATACAATGGAAAGGATAAAACATATACCTAACAAAATACAAATTTTAAATAAAGCAAAAACTGTGGTGAGTAAAAAGTACTTTGTTGTCAATTTTATTTAACGTAACTTATAGACTTTTAAAGTTTTCAATCTTTTTTTTACAAATAATTCAAAGTTGTAGTAAATTAAATATGGGATAGATAGATGAGTGCGTTATGTGACCGACTATTGTTCTGTTCTGACAACTCAAGTATTTATTTGCACAAATATCTCTTCTCTGCTGTGGTGTACTTTCCACTTACAACAATAAGTACATGTGAATTGACGGCTGGTTACCGCACACATGATAAAATTCTTATGTAGGTAGTTGGTAAGAATGAGTTGTACAGAGAGAAATATAGATTGCTTAAACTCCTGAAACTTCATATATTTATTTTAAAATATAGATAGGATGTAAAGGCGATGTTACACGGTGCCAGTAACTTGTTTAAGTCACTAATATTAATATCCAGCTCTGGATTTTAGAACTAGCTTGGTGTAGCCAGATATTTCAGCACTAAATTCCATCATTGGTTTTAGTTACGATTCCAGTGAAGTGAATAAAAAGTCTATTACTGTAAACTGAAACAAGTGGCACTGCCACGCCTACTATCCTGTCAACTAAACCAGGACCTCCGTTTTGTAACTAAAGCAAGAACGAATTAAATTCGAATTGAATAAGAAAATCCCAACCACTTTTCACAAATTCTATACAAAAATGCTATTCGAGTGGTCGTGACCACACGAATACGTATTCTACTGGAATATAATGCTTTGCCGTGCATTGTAAACTTATCAACTGTAATTACACAAGACACAAGAGCTTTTTATTTCGCCGGATAAATTTCTGTTTGAATTGGAACCTTGTTGTCTAGCAACGTCTAGCAATTTGAAAAGAAAAATTGTTTAATAAAATCACGACTCTGTAGATGTAGATTTTATTTTAAAACAATTTTTCGAGTCAAATTGCTGTCTGGTGACAAGGTTGAGATGTCAAACAGAAATTTATTCGGAGGAAATAAAATGCTCGAGTGTAATTTAACGAGATAATTTAACGACTCCTTCACAAATATTCCCAAAATCGAATCATTTCACTGACAATAGAAATATGAAGCAAATAACATTTTAGTGTTTTGTTTATTGTTTGGTTGCTAAGAAAAAGGTAGGTAAATAAGGTTTTATTACTTGCAAAAAGTTACCTTCCTTTTTATTCGCTGTCAAAGCGATAAAATTGTGTTTTGTTTATGGCTTACTTTATACAGGAGTGGAATTATCAGTTATAAAATAGAGGCCCTGTGTAGACAGATTTTTTAGTAGTGTTTCCATTCGGTTTCCATAAATTTTTTTTAGAAACAAAAATTTTATACGTCCCTCTTGAAATAAACACTACGATTTTAGGGAGCTACTTGAACAAGTTGCTTACTTTGTAACTATTTAACGTAGACACCAACTTTCTTCAAAATCATGAATGAGTTACTATCACCGTGTAATGTAGTAATGAGTAGAATTACATGATTAGGTTTATAGTTCTAAATAATTTAATTTATTTAAATCCAGATTAAGTTGCGGTGGTGCAAACTGACCGTTATTTATTTTCGGGGGTAATATAACAAGTGCTATGATTATCATAGGTCGATTATGGTTCTGAAGACTAACGAATGTTATCACCTATAATTAATCATAGCCCGAGTTATATTTGGGGAGAATATGTAATGAATGAGTCCAAAATGTTTGGTTATATTTTTTCAATAGCTGTCAAAAACGTTTGTTGTCTGTTTACCTTTCTCAATTTGGCGTGTTCTTCTCTATTCTCTCTATCCTGACACATTTTAAGTCTGATTTTTGACAAACAGCAATTTCTATTTGAGAAACTGACAGTTTGTAACTAATAAACAAAACAGCGGTGATAAAAAATATCTTCGATATGATAGCCTCTTACTGCCCTATTTCAGCCAATCAAATTAGTCAAATCAAATATGTACCATGTGATACATGAATTATATATTCGTGTTAATAACATATATCGTAAATTTACTATAAAAGATAAGAGATCTCATATCTATATTTTTTGAATTCCACAACATTCCTAGTTAAAACTTATTATCAATTATTGCCATTCTGATATCCATCGATAATAATTATAACTCTCATCTTCCAAGGAGTACTTGTTTTTGTCTTCACGTGATTTACTCACTCTTATGATACCTATGATTTCCATCTAAAGTTATTGATTAACTTGTTACATGATTATCGCTCGTAATTTTCCACACGGCAAGTATCTCAAGGCCAGGTCCATAATTAAAGAGTTAATACACAATTAACAGCGAGCGTTGCGTGCGCTATACCTGTGTGCATTTTAATTTTTCATTATGGCGGGTTAGGGAAATCTCATTAACACTAGAATTGGTATATGAGTAATTTAATTGAGTCGTAAAAACAATGGAAGGTGCGGGTGTGTGGCGAAGTTTATCAGAGGAGGCGACGCGCGAATTAATTAGAGTGTGTTAATTAATTCATGTATTACAGGGTGATATCATTTATGTCACATGATATATTATGTTACAGTTGGGATACAATGTATGCGATATTAGAGAATTAGAGATAGATTTGCAATGTTATTTATTGCTATGCTGTTTATAGCCATGGGTTTTAGAATTTAATGATTAATTAATAATTGATAAAATGTTCAGAGGATTCAATATTAATCAGTACAAGAATGTACGCATTTTTAACTCATATCTTCTGTTTTAAATTGATAGGTTAGTTAAATGTATTGCCGATTTCATCTTATCTCATTATATGGATTATTATAATACTACAAATTATTATTAGTTAGTAGTTTTTAAAATTATCTTATTACTAGAAAGAAATGGAAATATTATCATACATCAGGATTTATCATAACTTCAAGTTACTGATTACGGATTAAAAACAATTTTTCAGAAATTCTAAAATTAAAGGCAATTTTCTTTCACAGTACATTTTTAGTGCCACTGGATTCGCTTTATTTCTAATTATCAACATCTAAATAGAATGAGATTCATTTACCTATTACACAACTTTCATAATATTATAGTTTTGTTAAAAATAACTATTAATTCAGTACCATTAGCGTACCAGTCCTAAACTTGAGGTAGTAAATACATGGGTGGTCACAACATAAAATTAAAATTCATAGGTACCCGTTAAAATAACGAAGATAATTTAATTTAAAGTTGACACTAAAACGTGCTAAAATGCATTGCGCATATGGAGGTTAGCAGTAGGTTGACTAAACTATTAGAAAATATCATATCATAACAACCCAATACATGTTTGGAAAAAACGAATATGTTATTCTTTAATATCTGAGGTATTTATTTAAAAAATAAAAAATATATTTTTGACGTCGTACTATTGCATTTCACTGTAAATTATAAATTCAATTATCTTCTTCATGTCAATGGATATTAACATCAAAATCTGCTATTTTTAATGAATTATTTCTCATTATTTGACTGCAATGGCCTCAGCTCACACCGAAATCACGTACGCCTATGATCGACGAATTTCCTACCTTAAGGCTTTTCGACCCTCAACAAAAATTTCGCATCTGGGTTTTCAAATAATCTCCTTTTGGTATACAACCAGAACAACACAGTCGGTATGTTCTTCATAGAAGGATCATAAATCATAACATTTACAACTTAATCCCTCTGGGTAGAATTCTAACATTCAATGTTTTGAAACGAAAACTCCTCAAGAATAAAATCTTTTACTTATGATATGAACAACGCGACTGACGAATATTGAATATGAATGTAAAATTAAAATAAGCCACCTATATGAAATTATTAAATATATTAATAAGGATAGTATATCTATACCATAACCTAGTCAAAAACACCAGTTATTTTTTGTTTATACTTATTTTAATAAATTGTGTGTTAGATATTTTATAACTATTTTGATAACACATAATATCAAATTTAAGATCATAATATATTTTTACTTCTCGTCATATACCTAGAAGGAACCCAAGTAGCATTTGTTGCTGTATTTTGAATATCACAACGTCATGAGAACAGTTTGAATATCTTTTTGGCAATAATTACCATAAATCAAGACCTTTCTAAAACAGTTTGAAAACGTTTTCTTTACGTAAATGGGGAATTATATTTTGGTTGTGAAAACGTTGTTGTGTCTTATTTTTTAGCCATTTTATAAATTATTTTGACAGAAATTTTACTACAATATTACCAAAAAGCATAAAGCTACAATTAAGCCTTAAACTGGTTATTACCAATAAATTGCCATATTTTGACTGTTTGGTTATTATTTGGATTGTAGTTAGCAATTTAGTTCTCTAATGTCCGTAATATAACTAAGTGAAAAATGGCTAGCAATACTTTTTACAGATAGTAATTATAAGAATATTATTTGCCGAAATATCAAATTAATCGATATAGAAATTTTACATGCCCAATCATATTTATTGCAGAACTTATAAAGATAATTTGAAAAATTATGTGCGCCGGTCCTATTTGCTTTACTTACATGGTTTAATTTATCAATTAAATATATTGTAAAAATATATTTTTAAAAAATTAATACCAGGTTGTATATAGATGCTAAAAAAGGATATGAGTAATGTTTAAATACTGATTTAAATAAGAAAATCTCTTTAAAAACCTTTTAATCTTCATTTTGTAGTATTTGTAAAACAATGGATGCCTTCACGTATAAAGGAAAAGATGGCGAAAACGCAGGAAAATTAAACAATTGCGATGACTATTTAAAAGCTAAAATGTGGCTAAAATATAACTATTGTTTTTCCAAATGGCTTTTAGAAACCAACAAGATAAAGGTCTAGTTAATTTTAAGTTCTTGTGACCAAATAATAGATTTGTTACATTTCTTCTCATTTTCCAAAGTTTTTTTCGAATTCGTAATGATATAATATCTGCTTAATAACAAAAATATTTTTAAATATTATTTTACATCAATTCAAATACCGATTATTTTTTCAGTATTGTTATTGGTATAGATCTGTTTTAAAATTTATTTATTTTAAAAATATTTTTATAAATTAGTAATTAAAATAATGTTTTAAAGTTGACAGTACCTATGTGCTATAAGTTTGTAATCCCACAACTATGCGACAAAGCAGAAAAACAGTAAAGAAAAACACGGTTTGAATTATAAAATGATATAGTAGAATTTCTAACAATTTTTAGCAAAGATGAAACATAATTGACAACATCCACTGAGCAATGGTCATGGTCATACGATGGTTGAAAATTGTCATTATTTTAGCATTTTTGACAAGAAAAAAACTAAACAGTTTTAGTTATTTTAGGGATGTATTTAGAGATTCAGAAACGCTTTTGTGGCTATGTAGGAATAAAAGAAATAACTAGAAGTCATTTGGATATATTTTAGCCATAGTAACCTATTGCTTGTTGATGATAATTGCCAATGAGTTTTAAACGTTTTCAAAACGTTTTAGTGACAAATGTTTCACACCATAATATAATTAATTTCGAATAACCAATTTATAACTAAAAGCTGGTGATGAAAACGTTTTAATAACTAGAAATAAGATTTTATAACAAACAAGTCAAAAAATGTTACTTGGGAAGGTATTTGAGAATTGCTAAAAATCAAGTTGTATAAAAAAATGTATATATTTAGCAGTATTTTTAATTAACAAAAAACACTTTTAACACAAATGGCTATCATCTTCGCAAAAATCATAGTCAAACAATAGTAATATCAAGCTTCAAAAATGTATAATATCAAGATTAACATAATTGTACAATTGGGCTTACGAAGCTTATATTTTTGTAACTGTAACCTAATACTTAATCCACAAATTTTTCGAAGTTCTAAGAATTGACTGTTAAATTCCTATAAATTGCAACTGTACTTTGGCAGTAATTACACAGTTATACCTAATTACTTAATCCACAAATTTTTCCAAATTCTGAGAATTGACTGTTAAATTCGTATATATTCGTGCCCTAAGGTATTTTTTGTTACTCTATTGCTTGTCTTATTATAGTAAAGTGATATTGGTTGTCGTTCTTGATATAAAACGTTTTTGCGAATATTCTTTATTTTATATTCATTATCATTATATTAGTGTTGTGAACAGTTAACATGGTTCAAACAAAATCATGGAGAAGACGAATGAGCAAACTGCGAGAAAACTCTAGAGCAGCGGCACTCTGATATTTGGCATCAAGAAAGAAGAAAAAGATTAACTGCTTCAAACTTTGGAAGTATTTGCAAGAAGAAGGCTACGACGCCGATGGGGAAAAAAGTATTTGGTTTGTTGTATAGCAATTTTAGAGGCAATGTAAATACAATGTACGGTGTTCAAAATGAAAAAGTTGCTATTAATGAATTTGAAGAAAAATTTCATTTGAAAGTTGAACCAAGTGGATTGGTAATAGATGAAAAATTACCATTTTTAGCTGCTTCTCCAGATGGCTTGATTGACCTCGATAAAATAATCGAAATTAAATGTCCAGCAAAACTAAAAGCCCAAACAATAAAAAGTGCAATTGAACAAAAAGAAATAAACTTTTTGAAAATATACAACGGGGAGATAACACTCAAGGACAACCATAATTATATGTATCAAGTTCAGGGTCAGCTACATATAACAAAACGAAAATTATGCTACTTTGTTGTGTGGTGTCCACACGACATATTTGTGCAAGAAATTCATCGTGATAATTTATTTTGGCAAGAAAAAATGGAAGATCAATTAAACAAATTTTATCACGATGGAATTTTGCCGGAATTAATAGATTCCAGGTATATACGGGACTTACCTCCCCGAGAAACATATTGATTATATTTTATTGTTTTAAGATTTTAGTTTTAACAAATAATCAAATATAATAATTATAATTTTGTAAATTTTTTAATTATATTGAACATACTTCAATATGTGTTTTATTTCATGTACTTATGCATGGCCGAATTATTTATAGTGGATTTATTTGTTAAACAAGGAAAATTAATTTATAGTATTTAATTATTAATAAAAATGTAAATGATATGATTTATGCAAAACAATAAATTGTGTTAAATGTAACACATTGACAATTACTCACTTATATTAATTTTCATTCCATTTACAAAACTCCAATCCAATACTTTTATGTTTTGTAGATACTCGTAATAATAATCAAGGTTTGTACTTCATTCACAACTCATATGTGTTTTTATGGTTTACAAATATTAATTTGCTCGGTAAGTACAAAAATTTAAGTATCAATTTAATATCAGCTTTATTGAGTTAAATAATTGAATGTTATATTGTAACTGCAACAAATTTTTGTAATTACAAATCTATTACAATTTAAATTAAACAATAATGTTTTGAAATTTTTCTGTTATTATATTACACGAAACAGTATCACACAAATTTATATTTGAAACAAGAAGCTGGAGGTTTCAACTTTATACCTGAGCCCTATCCTACCCCCTACCGAGTTTATTGCTTTGAGGTTCTCGAACCTGGGAGCAGAAAACAAGGATGTGAAATAAGTTGTCTAAATATTGGCGCAACGCGCAAAAACACGAACGAATTATTTGAAAAATTCGCATTTGCGAATTTTTCAAATAATATTTTTCAAGAACGGGTTATTGGATTTTTTATTTTTTGAGCATCCTCAGCATAATTTTACTAATGCTATTAAATAGCAGAGAGCAATTTTAAATAAAAAATTTATTACAGAAAATATGAGCATCTTTACACCTTCACTAATAGTACCGATATCTTATTAACAATAACATTATTTAAAATTCTGAGTCTGCCATTTAGTTTATAAAGTATTCAATAATATGCACATTTTTTTTGAAAAGAAACAAAACGTACAGTAACAAGAAAAATCATCTTAAAGTTGTGCAAAATAACAGTTTTCTGAGGCCAGGGTCGAACAGCCTTAAGTTAAAACTATAAAAACAAGGTGCGCTTATTTAAAAATTAGAACCATGGCCATGATGCAGAACATTGTTCGATATACGAGTACTTCCCTGACCATTCTCATGAAAATCCTAAAAATCCTAGTGCAGTATTGACGCTATATTTAGAAAAATAAATAGCAGTAGCGGCCGAACATCCTTTTCTACATACTTCTCCGAAAACAATATTATTCTTAAATAAATAATAAATTTTAAAATATCATTAAAACATACATTAACAAGATCTCAACGTTTATTTTACTAAACTGTATATAGGTAATTTGATATTATTATTAGCTCCTACCACTCATCTAGTATATTTATAACTATATATTTTTGGTGTACTTTATTTATATGTATATTTCCAAATGACAGATCTATAAAATATATATCGAAAAAGAATTTCGCTTTGAAGTTTAATGATTGAAATGTGACGTTCTATAAAAACCTCAATCTGTAGCGAAGCATCTCTGTCAGTCCACATTAGCCGCTTTTCTCGACTGACAGATTCTTTGGTTTTTGCATATAAAGAACAAATCTGTGTGAAACAAAAGGTTACTGTGATGTCATGAGTAATTTCATTGGAATAAATTTGAATTAATGTCTTAAATTCGGTTATACGAACTCTTGTCACGCCATGAGAAATAGGTTAGGGTTTTTTGCGAAAATGTAAATCAGTTTGAGGTGGAAATATACAAAGAATTTATTTAACCCTGTTTCTTTCAGTAGATACCTATGTTTTTACACAAACTGACAAAAACTGGCACAAGTATATATTTCCTTTATTAACAATTTTAAATGTACCTATATAGTTTAAGATTTGATAAATTATAGAATTGAACTTCTAGTATTTCTCTGCTTGTAGCAATATTATCTTTGTTATTAAATCATTTCATACATGTTTTTAAAATTAGCTACACGTTGAATTTAAACACTAAGAAGATTTGAAAATCATCTCTGTGGTGTACTCTACCCTAAAACCCTAACAATCATGTATAGTATATAGGTACTGGATGTCTACTTTAAATATAGGAAAAACAATGTTATTTTTTAAACTTGCAGTAGTTACCTATTTATTTTGGACGAAAGTTGTTCAATATTAAAAATCTTCGGCGGTCACCACAGTACTTCCTCGACCATAAATTTAACGTAGGCAGTGTCAAAGTGTTAACTGCCAATGTCAAAATGACATTTGTCAATGTTAAAGTGCCAGCAGTCATTGAGTCACGTTTAAAATTCGAGATTTTAATTGCATTTATTATAAGTTATATTGACATAATACGAGCAATATGTAAATTAAATTTAGTAATTATATTAAAAGCTCAAATATTTACTTTATAATATTTTCATCAACTCAAGTACCTATTAAATAAAAAAATCTGACGTGGACACCACATGACTTCCTTGTACGCCTTGTGTGTTCATACTTTTCTTAATAACTAAAATGTAAAATAATATTAAAAATTCTTTTAACTTATTATACTAGTATACTCACAAATATATTTTAGTCATTTTATTTAAACTGCAGAAGAAGATATAAAGCATATTTTACTATTGTCACTGTCATGTCATAATCATTTAAATTTTACGTAGTAACAAATGTTAAACGATCATGGAGTACAAGATACCGAAATACTAAATTATAATTATATACTTTAATTATTCTTAAATGATAGAAGATACAGAAAATTTTTATAAAATACCGATTGTAGATAATAATCACATAATCTTTCATTTAAAATAAAAAAAATTGTCTAAAATTAATTATTTATCAAAATATTTTTAAAAAGTACTACTTCCGGTTTGTAGACTGAAACCAAAAATAGGAGGTGCACAACTAGATGCTATAACAGTCCTAAATACAAAATTTCAGCTTTCTACGTCTAACCGTATTTGAGTTATGCGACACACATACGTCCGTACGCACGTACGCACGTACGCACGTACGCACGTACGTACAGACGTCACGACGAAATTAGTCATAATGGATTCAGAAAAGGTCAAAACGGATATTTCCGTCAAAATCTGAGAACCGAAATTTTTCGCGATTACAATACTTCCTTACTTCGTACAAGGAAGTAAAAATCTGACGTGGACACCACATGACTTCCTTGTACGCCTTGTGTGTTCATACTTTTCTTAATAACTAAAATGTAAAATAATATTAAAAATTCTTTTAACTTATTATACTAATACTCACAAATATATTTTAGTCATTTGATTTAAACTGCAGAAGAAGATATAAAGCATATTTTACTATTGTCACTGTCATGTCATAATCATTTAAATTTTACGTAGTAACAAATGTTAATCGATCATGGACTACAAGATACCGAAATACTATAAATTATAAATATATACTTTAATTATTTTTAAATGATAGCAGATACAAAAATATTTATAAAATACCGATTGTAGGTAATAATCACATAATCTTTCATTTAAAATAAAAAAAATTGTCTAAAATTAAATATTTATCGAAATATTTTTAAAAAGTACTACTTCCGGTTTGTAGACTGAAACCAAAAATAGGAGGTGCACAACTAGATGCTATAACAGTCCTAAATACAAAATTTCAACTTTCTACGTCTAACCGTATTTGAGTTATGCGACACACATACGTCCGTACGTACGTACGTACGTACAGACGTCACGTCGAAACTAGTCATAATGGATTCAGAAAAGGTCAAAACGGATATTTCCGTCAAAATCTGAGAACCGAAATTTTTCGCGATTACAATACTTCCTTACTTCGTACAAGGAAGTAAAAAATTAATAAAGTTGGTACCTACCACTGATTGTATAAAGTTCATTATAACGAACTTAAAATTAATTTTGTTGTAAAAAGCTTAAATATAAAATTTCAGTCGAAACTATTCGTACCTACGCAATCTCAAGTTATTGTGCTTCCGGATAGACCGACAGACAGACCGACTTTTTAAAAAATGTGTTTTGGGTTCAGTAGGATGTAAAACGTGAATAATAATCAAAATCTCGAACTGTCAAAAAATCACGATTATAATTAAATACTTCCCCTATTATATAGGCCGGGGAAGTAAAAAATAACATTATACTTTTCCTGTAGAATAGATTTCAAGTAGACATCCAGTAAAATGAACTTTAAGCGAGGTATTATCTAGAATTTTTGTTCCTCTAAAATTAAGTACTTAGTGTTCAATCAATAATTTTGCTAACTACATTTTAATTTGTTGCCCGTTTGCCTTTTAAATAAGTTCCTTCATGGGTTATGGTAGTAGCGAATATTTATCAAACGCTATGGTATTTATGAGTGTTAAAGTGACTTTTGTATACTTAGAATCTTGTACAAAATTAATCATGGAGCAATACACGACGGAAATCGCAGCTTATTATGAAAATGCAGAAGTGCAAGTGAGCGAACAATTTGTGGGACCAATTGGACGATATGGACATCGAGGATCTCTGGTTTCAATAAGAAGGTGCCACGTGCCACTGATCTCACAGTAGCAGAACCAATCACTCTATTGCACAAAAAATTTGATGATCGTATAATCTCACAAAACGGCGACATTAATTTAGCGCAAAGATCATGTGAATAACTCATCTTTCTCCTGGGTTTATTTGAAAAGTAGAGTCTACGAGAGCAAACCGAATACGATTGCTGATCTGAAACAGGAAATACGACGCGAAATAATCGACATTTATGATAATCGCATTACGTTATCCTACAGGATTCCTAAGAAATTGTATTGAATTATAGTTAAACATAAAAAATTACATGCACTTTTCTTTTTTGCGGTTTTCGTTTAATACTTCCATCAGGAAGCCTAACTTGAATCACCCTATATCTAACTTTTATTTTTATACTTTTATTTTAGTTAAGTATATTCTTTTTATTGTTCCACCTTGAAGATTATAAACGGTAATTATGGAAACAGATTTTTATTTATAGAATGCGAAAATCAATATTTAGTACACGAGTAGAACAGGTCAAAGAGAAATAATGTGACGATGTATGTGTTTTGTTATGTAACATGTTTTCGGTGAACCAGAAAGCAGAAATTAAAATCGTGCTGTGCAGTTGTGCATTCTTCTGAGCACCGGGCTTAAATTAGAATGCAGTGATATTGTGGTAAATTATTGTCTACACGCAAACGACCACATAAAATCACAAAATTGAAAATATATGCGACAGTTTTTAAAATCATGATATTTGTAGACTGTAAACTACTGTTTTCTGTTTCTGTTTATGAAAACATTTTGTACAGGATTGTATTAAAGGGTAAAGTAAATGGATTGATTGTTGGGCGTAAATTTAATATATTGACGGACTTTTTCACACGAGCCTAATGGTCGAATTTAATAAGCAATGGAGTGGATAGCCGAGTGAGTTAATATGTGATTTACTGTAGTTCGGACAACTCAGGTTTATATCCAGCCAGGTAGTAATTCCGCCGAGACGAGAATTAAAAATTACGAGACGAGAACTAGTTCTCGAGAAATCGAGAATTCTCGAAACTAAAACTTTGTAGGAAAATTGATATTATTCTTTTCGAAAATGTCAAATTATTTTTATTTCTAATGCTAAAATTGTGTGCAAATTAACTTCTTGCTTTTCAAATAGATGACAACAAAATTTATTTCAAGAAATTGAGACGAGACGAGAATGATTTCTTTGAGACGAGAATTTGTACAGCCGACAAATGACCAAGACGAGAATACTTAAAATTCTCGTCTCGAAAATTTGAGTTGCGACGAGAATTGACTATTTCTTATCTACATACATACATTTCAGTTAAATTGTTTTACTTATACAAATTTTTCTCCAGTTATGCAGTTATTTTTTCAATACCTGCACCGAAAACGCCATCTTTCGTCTCTATTATTAGGGACGAAAGTGAGATATTTCTGACCGTTTAGTACTTTTCCTCCCGCTTTATGCGGAAATCCACTTGATTTTTTCCTCCCGCTTTATACAGGATTACAATTTCCAAAATTGATTATTTTGAATATTTTTATTAATTTTATGGAATCGTGTGCATCTCGAAACAAAATTGTTCTTTGAAAAACACCACTTTCGTCCCTAGTTGCACAATATACTATTTATTTTTATGTTACCACGACATTCGTTTTAGGAAATTCTAATTTAAATGTTTTTAAACTATTGACGCATGACCTGATAATGCAAGAATAGAAAAATCGATCACCAAATACATAAATTATGAAAGTACGCAGTAGTATTCTTCCCTTATCCAATCTTTTTGTTACACTATTCCATATTTAATAAAACTTTTTTTTGTTATTGATGAAATGCGGAATAAACCTCTGCGAATTTAATTAAGCAGAACGGAAACTTATGTTCAAGATTTGTTATCCTGTTTGTGACCACAAATGCACAGTGTTGTGGTTTAGTGTTTAGTTTATCGGTCGTATAAGTACTAAACTTTATCTCGACATGTGTTTTATACTACCTTCTTAGAATACAACGCAGCCATGAACTTTGGAATAAAAACAGTACGCATATGGGACACAGAAGCCCTGAAGATACTAGATACCGACTATATTCAATTCTAACAAAGAAACTTATAAGTATATTTATTTATCCAACACCTCTTAATACAAGCATCATAACTATGGCGATTTTAAACAAGCAACGTAAAAGATTGCCCACTAGTGTCTTTGATCAAAATTATACTCACTTGTGGGTAAATTGTTACTTTGCTTGTTGGAAGTCACCATAGAAACGATGTTTTAGGTTGAAACTTAATATTTGTAAAATATTTAAGCAGTGTTATTAAGAGGAAATTATCTCACTCAGCCTTCGGCCTCGTGAGTTAAGATTTCCCTCGTGGGTAATTCCTTACTTTGCCCACTTGTAAAGTAAATAACTATTGTTACATGCTTAAATTCAGTAAATATTTCAGATTTAACACTAATTTTGACAGATTTTTACCTCTCGCCTCATATTCTATAAGAGAGGTATTGTAATGGGTCAAAATTTTCGAGTATGAGTTTTTGGTGGATAAGCACGTTTCAGGGTCTCTACAATACGAATTTAATATTTTCACGATGATGTCTGTGTGTGTGTGTGTGCGTATGTATGTATGGACGTATGGACGTATGTGACGATTTTTCGTCCACGATAACTTAAAAGGTATTAAACCTATAATAACCAAATTTCATATTTAAGATTTTAATAAGGATCTTAACAACGGATAAGATTTTGGTAGAAATCCGCAAACCGGAAGTAGTACCTTTTGAAGCTTGATATAGTTTTCCTTAAATATATTGGTACATTATTTATTTATGACAATTTTTGCAATTAAAAATTAAAGATAATATAGTTATCTATGGGTACAGATAATTTTAAATACAATTTGTTGAATCTGATAGTATTTAACAATAAAATAAAGTGCAACTAATATTCTACTTTTTTGAAATTCTAGTATCTTGTTGTCCATGAACATATGAAATTTGTTTCTACATTTTGAATTATTATGACAGTGACAGTACAGTTGACATTTATTGCTTGCATCTTGGTATATATTATCGTTTACATATTACATGAACATAAAACTATTAAAATGTAAGTAAAACTATTTATTATATTAGTAGAATAAGCAGAATTAAGCGAGAGGTCGTGTACTGGCCACAGCAGATTTTTAAGTATAAAAATGTGCTCTGTTTATACTTATATTTTATTTTATTTTTATTTTATTGTTCATCATTCTTCAACAGTATTATGGCCAGTGGTTAGGTGTGTCCACCTATAACTGTCTCCGGTTTGATCCCAGCGACTGGCAATATTACTACTGGGTCCGAATGGCTGTATTCCACTATAAGAAGCATTCTTTAATTGGAGACCCTGTGTTAAATGGCTTGTCGGATTTCCACGTGTATATTTATTTAGTA
This sequence comes from Agonum fuliginosum, assembly GCA_947534325.1. NCBI lineage: Eukaryota > Metazoa > Arthropoda > Insecta > Coleoptera > Carabidae > Agonum > Agonum fuliginosum. The sequence goes on along the minus strand of OX384032.1, from coordinate 31,999,984 downwards.
AATTCGACATGTTGGTATTACCAACATGATTTTGCATTGATCATAAATTGTAATTAATTTTTAATGACATTTTTATCATTGTTCTTGCAAAACAAAAACAACACTTCATTAACAAAATATTAAATTATCAACACAAATTATAGAACATGTACGTTAGTTTTACCTACATTACAAAATTTAAAATATTTTTTGCTGTAACCAATTTCCCAACATTGAGATAATATAGTCAATCTTTTAAATATCTCCATTAAAGATATTAATTTTGACATCATTAAAGCTGGTTTATAAGGGATGTAACCGATTTCTTATTATGTTTTCTGTAAAGTTAAACAAAGGAATTTCTATGTTACAGTAACAGTAACATAGAAATGACTAAAGATAGTTCAACGTCACAGAATACAACGTAAATTCTGTAAAACGGGGATACTTTGGCTGGTTTTGAGAGTTTTGCCGAATTTTTTTCGGGTAAGTAACTTAAAAACGTGTTGTTTCAACTTTTTATAAAGGCATCATACCGATGACCCTGTGGGATTTAAGTTACTCTTATTACGCATAAAAATCCAAGAAAAAAATTGTTTCTAGGGTGCCAAAGTAGGCAGAATTTTGGGGTACTATGGCAGCGCATATAAATTGAATTTGCTTGAAATTAGGAGCTGTTTATGATCGTCTTTGACATGGAAAAAATATGTATCATTCGTTCTACATGCAATTTTTTTTTCGATTATAGATACCTTTATTCCAAATGGTTTAAAATAAGTATTAAACTTTTAGAATGTTTTTTATTGACAACAAGCACAATTAATTTTAAAATATAAAATAAAAAGTCTTCAGGATCGTGTTAAAATCATACAGATTTATTTTAAGAACGTTTAGGGAGGAATACTTCACCCATCATCAGCTTGTGAGCGATCAACATTGAAATAGTAATAAAATCATAAGACTGGTTTTCGCCATGGTGGTTGGCAGTCTTTATCAACAATTTATTGTTCCTCACCAGGTTGAAAAATGGTTCGGTGGCTCGGGGGTCATAGATATTATTCAATCTGTTCTGAAGGCCCATGCCATATTTTCCACCTTTTGATAGACTGCGCTAGCTTTCAGTGATAATCAGTCAACTTTAACAATCTATTAATAAGAAAATAGATAAATGTTTCACAATCAAGTTTTTCTGAAGCTTATAAAAATTATTTTATCTTTTAACTTAATCTCAGATAGTATATAAAATTCAAAATGTCGACTTATTTTCCAGTTACAATTATGTTTCCAGAAAGACAGGCCGACCTTTTTCAAATTTAGCAAGATTCAAAGCAAAATGAAATACCAACGTTATATTGAATGAACTAAATAAAACTATACCAAAATAGAATTAAGGTCTCTTGACTGCTCATCACACAGAAATATTTAATAGGTCTCTCTGAAACCCTCCTGGAACTATTAGCCGCCCCTTGAGAATTCCAACTCGAAGCATCTCATTCCAAATTTGCATTTTATTCCATCTTCCACCCTCGAGGCACATTTGTATTATAAACGTTATGATTTACGGTTCTCGCCAGCAGCCGAATTCACTTGTTTTTCCGTTTTTCCTCCATGGCCTGCTTTCCAAGCTTTTCACAGTTTTTCTCTTGTTTTTCTTCGGTTGCATGCAACCTCGTGCAGCAAGAAATCGGAAAATAAAGAGAGAATTTTTTGCCAGGGAACGTTTTCTCGGAAAACAAACTCGAATTTAGTTCAAATAATTGACGTAGAAACTAGATATTAAATTTCGAGGAGGAAAAACGATAGAAGTGGCGCTAAGAAAGTAAACTCTGTTATCGAGTTATCATGTTATCAGTAAAGAATAAACTGTTACTCGTGTAGATGTGTATCGATAAGAAATAACTCAGTTTGGAGCACTGATTTTATCGATACTTCAGGAACTGATTTTTCGCAAAATGTTTTCAAAGAAAACGTGATAACAATAATTATTTTTAAATTGATTTTTAACACATGTTTGATAACATTTCACAAGATTATTACTTGTTAAATAATTTGTTTACTCAGTTAAGTAAACTTGCCTACCTACTTTAATTTTACTTGATGATTGAAATCCTGGTTGTGCAGTACCTGCGTATAATTTTAAAATGTTTGTTTTTTTAATAACTTCAAAGAAATATTTTTCATTGTTCCAAATTTTCTCACGATTTTAATTACCTATGTATATTAGTTACCTATGTATATTAGTTATTCAAAAATATTTTAATAATTTAACAATTTAAGCAAATGTTTGCACCGTTGCTTGCGAATTATTTGTTATTCTCTGGACTTTAACATGATTTAAGGAAGATCTCAAAAAGTTTATCTTATTATAATGGAGTTATAATACGAAATTACTGTAAGAATCGGAATATATTGTGTAGTAATTTCAAATTTAAATTATATAAATTTAATTATATTTTTCTTCTACTCTTGGTACTAAAACATCACTGGTTTCCATGGCACTAAATAACAATTTAAACACAACTCGACAATTCGTAGCTTTGGCCGTTTTTAGTAGTTGGCTTCTAATTTAACATTTAATTTTTGTGAAAAACTGAGTAAGATTAATGATTTATTTCAATCAGTGTCAATTTTTTTCCAATATAACAGTTAAATACACTTGCCTAAATTGAAGTTTGTAGCTATGTATAATATCATTTTTATTTGAACTAAATGTTCAAATTATTTAAATGTTAAAGTTTTACATATATTTATATTGTTTAATTTGTGGCCGTAGAAAAAGTATATTATCTGACTCGTTTATGAACTCCTCACGCTTCACTCGTTCCTAAAAAACTCGTAACTAAAATGACATTCATAAAACTTGATACATAATATACTATGCAACTAATCTATATATTTAATTCTGCGTAATAGTCTATACAGTATAATTCACTAGATAAATATAAAATAAGTCTGTTTTTTAGCACTTTCAAAAAATTATGATCAAATTTTGTTACAATATACAGGATGTGTAAATATAAGTTTATACGTTTATAATGTTAGTGACATTTATATTTTTATTTTACCAGACATTTCCACGGAGTGATACTACTTCAATTTCGACATCAGGAATCGGGGATAGACAGAATAAAAGGTAAGAACAATTTTATAATAAATAATAGAGATATAGACTATTGGTAGAAATACGCAGAAAAATAAGAGAGCAGTGATTTTTATTTGTAGGAATAGGAATGATTTGATAATATAAAAATTATAATGTGGAAAATAGTGCGTAATGTGACCGATTGTGATTCAGAGAATAATTCAGGTATAAATCAAGTCAAGTAAGTCCACATTCCAGTTTAACTGTTTAAAAATTTCTCCTGTTTTGTATTTTTCACTAGTAATCTTGAGTGAGTTAAGAGGTCCCTCTACCTTAAAATCCAGCATATAATGTACTAACGTAGCCTGTACAAGAATGGTAAAATGAAAAATGCCATTCCAACAAGGATTATATATTTAAAGGATCAATTAACAGTTGTGCCTTCTTAAAATTTTTAGATCCATTCTTTCTCTATTAAATAATGTTTCAAAAAGCATTATCTTGAAGTCAATGATAAACTGACAGTTTTATCGCAATGAAAACACTTTTACGGTTTTTTCAACTTCAAAATGACATTGCATAGTTAGGAGGCGGCAAAGTACGAGTTTCGGGCTGATTTCGGGCAGCTGCAAAAGTATGGAAGGGACTGGAATAGAAGAAAAAGTAAAATCGATAGTATTCCGGTAAATTCGGGGGAAAACGTAAGACGAGCCGCTTAACAACTGCACGAAACAACCCCCTTGTGGTGGACTTTCTACTAACAACCAAGAGTAGCCGTGAGTTGACGATTATATCTATACCGATACCAATGACTCACTGTATGTGAGGCTGCCACATCTAAGTTTATGAGAATAAGTTGTTCATAACATTATGCAGAGGTAAAACCGTAGAAAAACTCTCCTTTAAATTAGCTACAAAGAACACCGCTCCGCCTAATTATTCACCCTGTCAAAATTAATTTCACAACACTCTTTTCTTCTTCTTGATAAGCAATTATTCTCAGAGTTCAAGTGGGTGGAAAATTCCGGTGTTCTTAACATTCAGGCGCCTATAACCGCTTTTCGCGCCATTTAATTCCATCCAACATCGGCCAGAATTAAATCCCCGGACTTCGGGCTCCGTGAATTTAATCCTGCCATGCTCAGGTTGTGATGTAGAAGGAAAATATTCCCGGATTTTCAGAAATTCTTAGAAAAATAGGTGAGGTGTTGGGGACTGGATTCAGAGAAAAGCAAATATTCAGAGGAAAATAGTTTAAATCAGTTGATAAAAAAAATGTTGTAATAATTTTAGAGGAAATATTGTAAATGAAATAAGATTTTTGAGAAAAATTTGTAATAAGGAAAGATATTGAATCGTAGTTTACATAATCACATGTATACATTGATTAAAATATACCTAAGTAGTATAAATATTATTTTTTGCGTATAAAATTTAACTTGTAGTTATCACACAATAAGAAATAAATTGTTTTGATGAATACAAGAACCAAGAAGTATACTTTTCTGCACTCGCAAAAAAATCTATAACTAAACATAGTGTAGTCCTGCTTTTGGAATACCACCAATTTTTAAAATCTAAATATTGTCTTTAATTTTTTAGTGTATACTAAAATTGATACAAACTGGAGTCTATTTTTATGCTTTTAGAGACTATAGGGTGACTGGGAATGGTTTGGACACACAATTGCCATGCTTAAGTTTCCCTCTCTATAATAAAGATTATTTTGCCATTTGCCGTGACTGGGCTTTTAGTGTTCTTATGTAAAGAAGTAGCTAACAAAAGCATATGGACGCTGATCAACAACTTCAACATCGAGAGAAAATTAATATTTTTGACACCTCAGTCAGATGTAACTTTTCAAGTTTTTCTACAATACAGATCAATTCGTTAGCTATGCTGTTTTTGTATGTAATAGTGACTAATGGAAACATATGCCCGTATGTTTCAAGCAGACCAATATACTCATCAGATTGTATAGCGAGAAATTTTTCTTCGTGTACCTTGGTTATACAGTGGACATCTGTCCAATCTATCTCCGGACATGTAGCTTTTTATAAGCGATAGCTACCTTACAATCGTTTCCAACCAACAACTGAAGATGTATCCTTCGTGACACTTTCGCAGGTGATTTTGGTCCTGCCGAAAGCCATAGTGGACATCGTCCTAAGTTCAAGGATATGTTTTACTTCAACACAGACCTATCAGAGTTTTGTTTGCAATCATTGTTTCCTGTTTATGTTTTGTTGTTTTCTTTTTCAATATTTGGGTAATATTTCTGTTACCTATTGGCTGTTTTCATACCATTCCAGTTGCTACCCAAAGTATCCCCACGCCAGGGGATAATTTGGACAAATACAGCGCTATCATTAATTACCTCTGTTCTGAAATATATTTTCTCTTAAAAAGTTCATATAAAAGGAAAAGGTTCTCTAAGGATCGGGCTAAACATCGACGTAAAAAGCAAGTAGGTAGGATATTAAGAAAAAATAGAAAAATTGTCCAAACTATTCCTGGTCTCCCTAAGAACTATAAAATCCTTAGCCCGGCACTGTTTCTCTGATATAAAATTTTATCTTCTGTATACAAAATATAGTTATTTATTTGTACAAGTAATAAGGACATATTTTATTTACAAGCAAATAAGGCTTAGTTTATTGATTTGACACTATTATTATTTTTTATGCTTCTCAACACACTCATATACAAGTACGATTTTATTAATCGCTTTGCATTTTTTTATTACTCTGCTATTTTATTCATTTATCATTAGTGATTAATTTTAACCTTTATTACAATACTCATTTAAAAATTACTACTACTATTACTTTAACAACGCTGTAGAAGTTATAAATAACAACTTTATAAAGAAATAGGTTAGTAAGAAAAATACAATGAATTGTTAATGGAAGAAAAATTTTAAATGTCAAATCGAATATGAAAAAGTTCAATATGTAACACTTTCTGTAAAATCGATTGGTCTGATTGCTATTTACGAAACATTAGGTATTTTTCAAATTCTATAAAATGCAAATACTTATGTCAGAATAATCGAACTGAGGTTTCAAAATAACTAATACAAATGCCTTATGCCTTGGGTACTTTAAGAATATTTTGCTTTATAGACTTCGCCCTCAAATTATGTATTTTAATGGTCAATCCTGCGCACAAAATAGCTCCTTTATGAAATATTCCTCTTGATATCGGCAAATAAATTAATCCAAAATCCAAAAGTCTTTCATCCTTTTATAGCGCGAGATTACATGAATATATTTAATGAAATCCACTCCAGTCCGACGCTCTAATGAAGCACATTTTTAACTTCACTTAGAATTAATTCCATCTCGTAATTCGCTTAATTCATAGCAGAAAATTTTCCAGAGAAAATATTAGAAGCGTTGACATATTTTCGTAACAGTTTTTGAAAGTTCTAATGACTATTCTCCTCAACTTTTGTTTTTATGGTTTTGGTTATGAATTATACATTACAGGTTTCATTAAAATTCTGAATTCTATGCCGTGAAACTAAGTTTGAATCAGCAACTTTTTTGCAACTAAATTTTGTTATCTACGCGTATATTTAATTGTTATTTTATAAAAAGTTCGCGTAAATATATATTGCATACGGAACAATTGTTTTTTTGTCCCATTTTGAAATGTTAAACGAGATCAAGTAATTAACCTTTTAAAAAAACATTCGTTTTTTATTCAAAGTTAATTTTAAATGATTTACATAACAGTTAATTGATAGTTTACAGTAACTGTCAATTTAAAAACATTAAAAATAATTGATTCGTGACTTTAAGCAATTGTTTTTATTGTTTAGGTAACGTTTAAAATTTAAATTTTGTGTATTGGTCTTGCTCAGCTAATGAAATCATTCTCTTTAATATTATGTCGAGTATTATATTTACACCAGAGTGTTGAATAGTTAAATGGTTAAATATAACATCGTTGAAGATCATCAAATTATGCCTCAAACATTGTATCATCTATCTATGTCTTTTTTATTTACTTTAATTGCCTCCGTAAGATTTAGCCAAGGTTGTTCTTCCATCTAAGCATATTGCGCAAACCCTTGTTACAACCACTAGAATGCCCGATAGCTTTGTGGTTGCCAAGTTAATTGTGTTCCAACTTGGAATTGTAACGAGAGATACCGATCTAAGTCAAGCCATGAAAATTTCACACCTGACCCGGATTCGAACCTAAGACCTCTGTAATCTACTGCTATCTCGCTCTAATTAACGGCTCTTTCATACTAGACACTTTGTTATCAGTGGTTAGTTTTAGTTTTTAGTAAACATTGGATTTAAATGAAGCTGTCACCAAGAAACTTCCTTTGTTTCCCTTACAGACTTATTGGAAGCCAGTCTTTACTAAAACCGACTAATATGGTACTCGCAAAGTATTTTGGTAGAAAATTACTTTTTAAATTTCCCACCTTGAAATTGGTACACTCATCATTATGGCGTACTTCAAACCCTTATTGGTTCTTGCAACCAAATGATTACGTTGATTTTGTAACCGTTATTGGTCAAAGTGCTTATGACAAGAAAACAAAACCATTTCAAATAAAATTGAGATTAGATGGCAGGTAAAAAGTGGTATGGTATCTCCCTAATTTAATAGAGCTGATACCATAACAATTGCATTGACTCTGAAGCTACAAATTGAAGAATACGAGTGAAAAATGCTTTTAAAATCATTGTAACCATGTGGTTACAGGGTTCAATAAACGATATATATATATATATATATATATATATATATATATATATATATATATATATATATATATATATATATATATATATATATATATATATATATATATATATATATATATATATATATATATATTAAAAGAAGACCAATAAAGAGTTTTAACTAACAACCATGAACACCCGTGCCGTGAGTTGAAGGCTGGTAACTGAACACACTGCAAATATTATCTTAAATCGAAGATTCACAATATGTAATGCCGTGACAGTTGAGTAAATGAAAAATTTACCAATCACCAAATTAGTTTATGCTGCATAAATCTTTACAAAGTGCTCCTCTCAATTTTGCGCTGAAACTAACAAAGTCTAAGTCGAAAAAAATACATTTAGTTTGTATCTCTTTTGTATTCCTCAATTTGTGTTTGTGTTTAGCCAGTAATTCTATTCTGGACCTGTCCCTGATTTCAATGCGAAAAATATCTACGAGCAAAATTGTTCCTGAGTGAAAAATATTCTCCTGAAAAGTGACAGATCGTGCAATCAATCAGTTTGAATTATTTCTCGCAATCTTTCCCAAAACGCCATAAATATCATTGCACGCTAAATAAAAATATCAAAACTTTCCTCGCGCAACTGTAACTTTATGTGCCATTTCTCGTTCTTTTCTTCGTTTTGCGATGTTTAGATCTCTCGGAGGCTAGCGAATGGCATCAAGGATTAGAAAAACAGTGTATCATGGCGCAACCGGAACAGGAAATCGTTTTCCCGATAAAATATGTGCTCTTTGTTATATTAAAAGAGCGAAGGAAAACATCTGGTTATAACCCTCTGACTCCGGGCAGTAATATTGATTTTCTTTTGTTACGACTGCGGATTTCGGATTTGCTAGCCGTTGCCGAGGAGCCGTGTTCTCAATTTGTGGGGAAATCACTCACTGATATTTATTGACACGCAGAGCTTTAAACATAACGTAGGTACACGATTACGGGGTAAAATATTTCTGAAAGAAACTTTGTACATGAAATCGTAAACGTTATTTCATATTAGTTTGAATTGAATGGACGTTTCGTTATTATAATAGAAACAAGAGTTCCACTAAATCCACATACCTACAACCTACATGCTTATCTACTATGGGCTTGAGTTCTTCTGGGGGGTTTCTACCAAACGGACTCGATCGATATTTATTTAAATTTTTGTTTTCATAGATAGTGTGTTTCAAGAAAGAGTTAAAAAGAGTAGGGTATGGCGGGAGGTCTTGTGCTGGCCAAATCAGATTTTTTCTTGTGCCAAAGTAAATGTTTGGTCACAACGAGCCTATGTACCAAATTTTCAGAGTTAAAAAGCGTAGGGTATGGCGAGAGGTCTTGTGGTGGCCACATCAGATTTTTTCTTGTGCCAAAGTAAATGTTTGGTCACAACGAATCTATGTACCAAATTTCAGATTGATTGGATATGGGGAAATGGGTTTGGGGTATGGCGGGAGGTCTTGTGCTGGCCACATCAGATTTTTTCTTGTGCCAAAGTGCATTGTTAGGTGACAAAAGTCTATTTCCAAAATTTCAGCTCGATAGGATCCCAGGAAGTGGGTCATTTTTGACTTTTGTTTTTTTGCCGTACGTACGTACAAAACAAAACAGAGACTCGTATCGATTTCAACAAAACTGTGACTATTTGGCTATTTTAGAAACAATCGACAAAATAACTACACCGATCTCAATGACTACTCAACAGCAAAATTTTCCATGTTTTATTACTATTTCAACGACGACTATCGTGTTTTCGAAAACCGCAACAAAACATAAACTCAACACGTCCGTTTGGTGGAAACCCAACATTCGGTTTATGCAATTTAAAATTATAAAGGTGCAGTCACATAGCTCATGCCATGTTATACGTATTCTATGTCAATATTTCAAAATAACAATCAATTTACATTGTATATACATGTCATTGGTCATTTGACGTATATAATATTGTACATTTTTTCAGGTTTTCTTTGTTTTCTTCTACACAATTCGATTATCTTTTCTCTATTTTATCATATAACAATTGTTTCTTCGACTAAGGATGAGTTCCCATGAGTTGACGGATACTAACCGATGACTCACACTATGTGAGGCTGCCCAATTGGAAAAAGGCATGATGAAGATAATATACCCACTTGACAAAATAAAATCCCCAGAACATTTCAAGAATGTAAACATGATAGCCTATTAACATTCTATGTATATCCTAGCGATTGCTAATGTCCGCCCTTAGTAACATTATCTATGTAACATGCTAATGTTAATGTTAGTAATTTGGTAATAATATCCAAATTATGCATCCAATGTAATTCTCTGAGATCTTTGTATTGTGTATGTAATTTTTGAACGTATTCAGGATATGGCTAGGATGGACTTACGTAATTATCACTTAAAGTACAAGAATAAGATATTTTTAAACTTCCCATGGACGATTCTTGTGAAGTGGGTATGTAATGTACCTTTGAATAATAGTTTGAATTTGTAGGTACGTTACAATCGTTTCTAGATTACTGCATTGGTTCCAATTTCCATTGACCAATTTAACTTATGTAGAATAGTGCTAATGCTTGCTCATTAGTAGATTCTAAAGCATTTCGTATGGTCCAACTCGATTTCTCAACAGGAGATGAGTTAGAATTCGATATTTGGACCTCTCTCTCTGAATTCTAAAGCAATAAGTGCTCAATCAATAAGTAACTAAACAATATACAGTACTCGAAATTGGAGATGGCCAGACTTAGGAATTTTAAATTGGTTAACAATATTAATCGAGAGGACATAGATTATCAGCACATTTTTTGGCAGAAATCGCTTGGCTATCTTGAAATAAAGAAGTCGTCCAGCTCAGTTGCGTTCAGGCAAGTAAAAAGTTGGCTAACTTGGACTCAGCTCTGTGTAGAACATAGGCCCATTCTTTCTCTCCTTTATCGCTCCGGCCAACTCTGGCTGCACGGACAGTACGCAATCTTACTACTCATTCCAGAAAAAGGGTTGATGCGTTATTTTTAATACTACTTGTAGACATGCATAGAAACATAAGTACCAACAATTGCATATACAAAATTGTTAAACAAATTTAAATGATCCTACTCAAAATATTAATACAACTATGTAGGTAAGTATACCTAATACCACACATTGTCATAGAATATTTATTACGAGACAAAAATTTTATATTTGCACAAAGATTCAACATTATTTTACGAATTTTTTTTTGTAGATAATAAAATTCTGTACCTATATGAATTTGTAAACAGAATTGTTGGGTTCTATTCCTGAGCTTTATGTTTTTACACTTTTACAGGTGCGCTTTTATAGCGGTCTACCATGGATTTACAACAATATTATGATATTTTCCTTTGTTTTCCCGTTAATAAAGATATATAGTTTTCCTGACCATTATTTGCTTTTGTAGTACCTATGTTTTTTAAATTTTATAGAATATACCTTACACTTTTACAGTTTTATAACAGTACTATGAATTTGCAACCATAATTGATTATATTATGATATTTTCCTTTATTTTCCCATTAATAAAGATATGTGATGAATAATTTTCCTAATCATTATTTGCTTTTGTAGTACATTATGTTTGAAATTCCATAGAATGTAGCTTGACAGAAATAGAACATTGAATGGAATGGTGTAATTTATTAATAGAAACACAATATTCCACATATCGTAATGTAACATTATATTCTCATATAGCCTCCTACGTTGTGCAATAGAATGATTTGAAGCGTGAATATAATACACACATTATCTATAATGATAAGTACACAAGACCTAATTCAGTATATTTTTCATACCTACAAATTTTCTACTTCAGTAACTGTCACAAAGTTCGTCGTCGGCAAGAAATAATTTTGTTCAACAAAATGTCAAATTTTCTATCAACATAATAGGATCCCTAATGTCTGTAATTTACACAATTTCATGTTATAGGGGTGACCGTGGTTGGTTGTGATATTTTTTAGAAATTTTTATTGAGTAAAACGATTAAAATGAAATTTTTAGGATTTAAAAAGTAGCTTGTTGGCTATACAATATTTTTGGTAAGTAGACGAAAATTGTTGTTTTTCAAATTTGGCAGGTGTCACAACCAACCTCAGCCTTGGGGTAGGTTGTTACAGCATACGATGCAAAAAGATACAGATGTCTTCAACATTTTAATAATTATATATTTATAATTTAAATCAATATAATCATTTTAATGTCTTCAATGTTGATTTCTTTCTGATTAACAATGAACCTTTTTTTCTGGCTTATTTGTCAAAATTGCTGATTTTCTTGTTTTACGTGTGATCTTCTTTACTTTTGGCGCAGCTTTTGGATAATATCTATAATTATTTTACGAGAAAATGTTGCTTTATCATTGTTAAGTAAGTTCTTATCCTGAAAATAATTTTTAAAAAATAACGCGTAACTACCTGTCCCGTTTGTATGTAACTTTCTGCCCCCATACCAAAATGAAACATCTGAGATGAAATAAATAACGCAATTATTTTGAAATAAACACTAGAGTACAGGAGATGTTGCCATGATCGTTTTCGTTTGTGTTTTTATAGCACATCTCTAAGTCTTTTGCATCATCTGTAATGTGCCCTGTAACAACTTTCCTCCATATCAACCAGCTCCAGTCTTCCCTACATTAAAAGGATATTAATTTTATTTTAGTAGGACATTTTTTGTCGGCCATATGCGCAGAACATAAAATGTAAATTAATACTTTTAATTAGGTAATTTTATGAGTCGCAAAAAATGTGAGTTATTGTTACAAATTACGCAAGAGATGTAACCACAAAAAACAAAATTTGTAATTCTAATTTTTAAATGCTTCTTTTGAGAATTATGATAATTAGTATTTTACCACTACACGCCTTACACCGAAAGGTAGAAAGGCATACGAATTAAGTAAGTAAGTATTACCACTCATAATAAAAAGAATAAGGAAAATGCTATGTTAGGATTTTAGAGTTTTACAGATATCGTAAGTTTTCGTATTTATTATGTAATATTTGATACTTTTCCCAATTTGAATTTTCACAGAAACGATAATATTTTCTAAACCAAGATTCCTAACATTACTTTGCCCATTAAAGTCACTTTTACTTCCCCAAACTATGTAGCCAGTGGTTAGCTCCGGTTAGCTCAGCGGTAGAGGATCCGCCTAGCATGCTAACGGTCCCCAGTTTGATTCCCAGCACAACCGACAATAATACTAGTGGGTCCGAATGGTTGGATTCCACTATAATAACATCTACCATTCTGTAATTGGGAGTTAATCCTGTAGGATGGTTACCAGCAAAAATAAAAAAAATAATTGGGGGAAGTATTTCGTTATTTTTTTACATTTCGAGATTTTCATGAAACTTCACGTTTCAGACCCTACTGAATCAAAAAGTCTGTCGGTCTGCCCGTAAGCACGGCGATAACTTGATAGCGCGTTGGAATTTTGGACAGAAATTTTATATTTAAGTTTTTTACATAAAACTTAATTTTAAATTCGTTAATGAGTTTCATTCATTGGTACCAAGTATATATACTATTTTTTTTAAATTAAATACTATCGAGTGTGGGAAAAGAATTCTAGTAGAAGAGCAAAAATAACATTCAATTGTTTATTTTCATGAATTATTCAAGTAGATAAGTTTAGTAGAAATATTAAAATGATGATAAATTGATTAACGGATTAATCGGCAAGAAAGGGCATGAGATATTAAAAAATACTCATATGTAGTTGTTAATTGTATTTTATTCCAATATTTCGCTACCAATTTTGGTGCTTCATCAGGGAAACTAAAACGGTTACAAATGTAAATTTTGTAAGGTTAACAATATTAAATTGATACTTTCAATAATTATAACATATAAACAATTTTACAAAGTTTCTGTAGTTTTCAACTTTTGCAAAATGCAAAGTTAAAATAGATTAATTACATTTATTAACTTATTAATTAAGTCGGGGAAGTATTGTGATGGCCACAGCAGATTTTTTATTTTAGATAATGCTTTAATTATATATAATTAAATATATGTACTATATTTATTTACCTCAGGACCTTTATCAAGATTTGCTCTTAAAACAAAAAATTTCAAATATCTCCGTTTCTCAAATTTGTGCTAATTCTAGTTAATTAATAATTAAGAAAAATCCTGGTAATCTAATCACCTCTGATAACAAATGCCGGTTGTGAAACAAAAGAACCACGAAAACAACAACTAAGTGAAAAGCAGCGCTTGCTATGATGAAAAAACTAATTTGTCCTGGCAGCTGAAATATTAATGTTCCAATTTCCCGAAAACAAAGTTGTTTGTGGCAATAAGATTCAATCCGTCCCGTGAAATTATAAATAACGTCCGTTAACGAATCAGGACCGGTTTAGGGTTTAAATTATTCACCCTATCGCACCCTTCTCGCGGATTTTTCCTCAATACGACGGCCGTGAGATGGAGATGCATATGTAAGAAGATGGGATGTTAAAATTGGAATGTAGATTGGAATGTAGGACTGTAAAGTTTCCTTTTATTCTCGTTTTATTTCTGATGGAAAGCTTTGAATGTTTCAATATTTTAAAAGCACTGAACTGAAAGCGTTCAATTGTGCTGCTAGCTAGTTTTTTATGCATTATTTATGCCTGATATTTTTTTGTTTTGGTTTTCTCCTTAGGTGCACAACAGGGCCAATTCGTAATTTTCAATACAATTACGTTATAGTACATTACATTACTAGCAAGGTAAAACAGTTTTTACTGCTGAAAGGAGGAAATGACTGGAGAGCCGATCAGACGAGCGTGTAATATTTTACTCATTTGTAAATCAAAATAAAAATTAAAAAATTATAACCAAATTTTGTCATTCACACACAAATGTTCTTTGGAAGTATTACTGTTTATTATGAACATATTACTATCTACTAACTTGTTAAATTTTAACAGGTCAACTCTCAATTTAACAGGTTAGTAACTTGTAAAGATTCTTTTGCAAAGGTAATATAGGGATTGTTTAAATGACGTTACAAGTGAATAACATGTAAACATGTTTGGTCATTACAAATTAAAATAGATTTTAACTAAGACCGTTTTATTCGTATACCATCAATAAATGTTTATAATTTATATTTATACACGGCTGAAATCATCAAATCTAACAAAAGGCAAACTAAAATATATTTGCATATCAAACCTAACCTATATTTCTTAGGTTTCATTACATTTACAATACCTACATATTTTGTGATACTAATATTTGGGTAGGCTAGTATCAAAGTAAAATGTTTCGAAAACACGAAAAACTAAAGCATTAAAGTATCATTCAGATAGAGCTTAGTGCAGTTGTAACTTAGTGCCTTTGTATGGTAGTGCGAAACTATCGTTCACATAGATATAGAAAATTAGTGCTCATTGCATGTGAACTTTGACGTGAACTGTGAACATGTCATAAATAATCGTGTTTTACTTAGGTACATACATTGCACATTACATAGCAAATCTGCAAGTTTAACATCAATAGACATTTTAAACTAGATACCGGTTTATCACAGCGGCAACAAAATAATAAAATATTAATTTGACATTAATTTCGCATTTTTGATAGTTTAAAAGATATCGCGATACCGAGATACCTATTTCTGATTGGTCGTTGCATCGTAGCGGTAAAAGCAAAAGCCTGTAAATTTCTACACTACCATTCAACGGCACTATAGGTCAGTCATACGTACATACAAAATTATATTTTCATTCGTTCAGAAGTTACAGTTAATTAAACACAAAAATTACGAAAAAAGCTAAAATTTCTCAACTTTCAGTCAAAACGTACATACAAAATTATATTTTCATTCGTTCAGAACTTACAATTAATTAAACACAAAAATTACGAAAAAAGCTAAAATTTCTCAACTTTCAAACTATTTGACGTACAGAGCTGCGGTTGGGCTTAAATTGTTGCAAATTTAATGTACTTTAAAAATGATAAGAACGAGTATATATCGCATAGTTTACGAGTTATTAGGCAACAACTGAAAAAAAAATTGCAGTTTTTTACGTATTACGCAAGAAGCACAGGTTTTTCGAAGCTGCAAACTTGGATTCACTAACTGGTCCTAACAACAATTTAAAAATTAGAACTACATCACGCTTTGTGATTTTAATGTCTAAATGTGAACGGTTGCATTTATTTACATAGGGCAAGGATTTTGCACTACCATACAACTGCACTCCACTGCACTAATCTCTACGTGAATGCAGCTTAACATTTAATCACAATAATAAACACATTAAACAATGTTTTCTGTTTTCTATGCTTCCATTCAATGTTATTGGATTGCAATTATTCGATTCGGCAGTGAATAAATAATAAGTAGGATAAATTTAATCTGCTATGTTTAAATTAGATTACAATTTCAACTGCAGCAGTTATCAAGGCTCTTCAGTTGAGTTGTATATTGATTTTTAAATGCGCTCTCGTGATATTTTTACACAAGTGGTTATTTTTGTACCTATGTATTTATTGTTAATCTGGTACAATGTTTACTGACAAATACCAATAAGAAAAATGATGGTCATATATTATCATGGAATTGATGTTGGTATTCGAATGATCATTTGTCATATCCGGGCTGCTGTGGATAAAATTTATGATTGATGGCATATTTTTAAATTCCGGTTGCCAGAGAAATATGTTTCTTCTGCTTGATGCAATATTTCTTCCCTAATTTCATACTTTTTACATTTGCTTTTACAACTTCTTTTCAATTGTCCTGTCCGAATGTCTTATTTTCTTGCTCTTTTGCTTTTTGTTCCATACATTCGTGTAAACATCATAGATCGTTTCTAGAAACGGTTTACTCTCAATAAGAAAATGTTTCTCTTAAAATCTAAAACGAGTATTTTCTACTCTTGTTTATTCGTACTTCTCCCACTAACTATTTGGTATAAAGAGAGGTGAGACGACGAGAATAAGCCAAAATATCTTAGATTTTTTGTATGCTCTTGTATTTCAAAGTGGTATTTTAGGAATTTTAAATTGGTAAACAATATTAATCGAGCGGACATAGATTATCAGCAAATTTTCAGAAACCGTTTCGCTATCTTGAAATACTGTATAAATAAGTCGTCCAGCTCAGTTTTTCTCTTGACTCAGTTGCGTTGAAGCAATTTATAAGCTGGGGAACTTTGACTCGGCTCTGTGTAGATTGTAGAACATAAACACATTCTTTCTCTTCCTTACCGCTCCAGCTATTATACTTGCATGGTATTGAAAATGAGATTTTGAACACTATGAACCTAATGTTAGGTCTAAAACGTTGGTGTATTTAAGAAAAATTTGTTTAGGAGATATGGCAGCATTCTACGTCACATTTTCATTAATTATTTTTCGGCTTTTGAAAAAAAATTGTGAAAATAAAAAATAGCAATAATTACTTTTACTGCCTAGACATTATAAATAATTTTATTGTCTAGACACTAAAAGTGACTTCACAGACTGTCACATGTCAATAAAAAATCACTTTTAATGTCAACCGGCGAAAATGTTTTTTTTTGTTCGTTCTAAAACAAACATTGTGTGTAATTTGTCCCCATTCTAATTTTTCTCCGTGAAATTTAGATCATAGATCACACGATCAACCGAAGCAAACCGCCCTCAACCTCATTCTGTATGACCTTGATACTTCCACTCATTGCACCATTCGCTCTCCGGCTCTCCACAAGTTCTCGCCGGTCGGTATTGATCCACCACGCCCCTCCCACCGAGCTTTGCCCCCACTCCTGCCACTGAGCTTTCTCTCGACGCCAAGCTTTCTCTTCTCTCTCGCAGTTAACCTGACCCACTTCGTCGTCTGACCTGATAGTCGTCGACTGTTTACGTATGCGACGCCCCCTGTGTACGTTGCTATGGTGACGGTGAGGGAGGGGGAACGTCACACATGCTGCTACTGGAGGGGGCACGTGTCTTTGTCTGACGCAGGAGAAGTGTTTAATCGTTGCATACAGTTGTCTCTGTTGAATAATGAGTAATATGCGCGGTTTCTGTTTGAGGAGGTTATGTAATATTTATAGTAGTATTTAATTTTCTCTTTTGTGTTGTATTAAATTTTCTGAGTGTAATAATATTAAATTTACATAGTCTAATTTATTCTCATGTTCTTTGCAGCACGTTTTATCGTTCCTTTGGAGCACTATCAGTTTTCTAATTTTGTCTGACCCTTTCTTTCAGGTAGACGATTCTTTTCAATTTTGTCTTTTTCTTCGGCGTTTGTACGAGTGCTATCGGCAGTATTTTCTAATATTCATTTCCCTTTCTTGCGCACTTTCCTTCTCAGATTCTGACACAAACACACATATATCTTTTCTGATTTTTTCTACAAGGTTGGGCAGAATTTTTTCTGCTGCGCTAATGTCAATAAAACATTTATAATTCGTAAATTCATATTCGAACAAAAAATGTATATAGCTGCACGACTTGAACTCAGTATTTTCTCAGTTAAGAGTATCGACTCCACGTAGCTGAACACTGCATTTGTCCTATGTTAATGTATAGAAACGCTCGCTAAAAATACGTAAAGGCAGTCTAGCAATTTCTAAAATGCTCACGAAGTTTTATAGATAAAGCTAAATTTCATACATTTATTTACGCAGACGAAGAATGCAACTTTTTCATTAATTTTTTTTATGGATTCCAAAGACTTTTTCAAAATTCTAACTAGGCATAAACCTAGATTAATTCTTTCACAAACATCTAGTAGGTACCAGTTTTTCCTACAAATTATCAAATTTTTAATATGCAATGAGTAGGTAAAGCAAAGTTACACCTCTGAACTTGAAACTTGATAATAAACATGTGCCACTAGTCGTATTTGTTTGAATTTGAATGTAAGATAATTTTAAAAACAAATACTTGTATAATTGTTTGATTTAATTTAAAGTTATGAAAAAGACACTGTTGGATGCTTTCTTGGAAATAAGGACGCTAAATGAATAAAAAAAATATATACAAACAAATGTAGGAAATGATAAATTATGAAAGAAATATAGTACCATACATGCACATATTTCTTTTCAGTACCCTCAGAATTTTTTGAACGTGTTATTGAAATATCTTTATAAATACGTACCTACATAAAGAATTTTAATCTAAATAAAAAGACTGAAACATAAAAACTATACGTCAATTTATATTTGAGTATATTTTTGCTCTCTATATTTAGATGAATAGAGAATTTTTTATTTTAAAGAGCGTTAAACACATCAACTTGAAATAAGGATATAAAGCAAAAATATGTCAGTTCTATTTAACTACTAAGTAATATTTATATAAACGCTTAAAACATTAAAACAATAATAAAAATTGTTGTGTAACTTCATTTTTGAATGAACTCATATTTTGCATCTAAGTGCTAATAATAGTTCCTGAATGATAAATGATAATGAGTTTAAAAGCCAAGTATGTTCATTTGTATAGTAGATCGGCAATGGTTCATTTAGTATTTAGTCAGTAGAACATCATAATTATTTTATCATTTTAGTACCATGTTTAAGTTTTTCAATTATGTTAGTTGAAATTCTGGTTCTATTGTAACAAATGTAAGGCGCTACTCAGTAATCAGTCGATACTTAAGTTGTTCATATAACTCAACACCACCGTTATTAAAGTTTACAGATATCCCTCCATGCTATTTCCTTTCCAAAAGTTTTAGCACGATCCTATTCAACAAAGTACATAAAGCAGCAATCAATCCTGAGATTTATATCAAATTCTAGTTCTCCATTGTTGACACGCTTTGTTAATTTTCTTTTACTACAGTTTGCGAGAAATTCATTCCTGCTAATTTTTGACATGTTTTACTAGTCAGGATAATGTTTATTTCCTGCTAATCTTAGATCAGTTGGATTGTATTTTTTCGATCAGAATTATTTTGCTAGAAATAGCATATTGCAAGACAGAATTATTTTTATTTATTTTGATGGTAACCATTCGACAGGATTAACTCTCAAATGGTAGATGTTATTACACCACTCGGACCCAGTGGCACTATTGTCGGTTGCTGGGATCGAACTGGGGACCGCTAGCATGCTACGCGGACACTCTACCGCTAAACTAACCACTGGCCGTGAAGTCACTAAAATCTAGCACTGGATTTTAATTCTTGGTGCACTAAATTCATTGGTTTTATAGTTATGATTCCAGTTAAGTTCTATTTACTGGAACAAGTGGCAAGTGGCACTTCCACTCCTACTATCCTCGTAGACAGATTTTAGTAGTGTTTCTATCGTTTGTTTTTAGTTTTAGTAACACGAATTTTATAAGCTCCTCTTGAAATAAACATTACGATTTCAGGAAGCTACTTAAACAAGTTGCTTTACTTTGCAGATAAGTAGACATGCACCAATTTTCTTCAATATCATTCACTTTGAGTACCTACTGGATTTTAGCGACTTGAACGAGTTACTGGCCGCCTTTATTATTTCTAGTGAGCTAATTATCAGTAGTGCCACTTTTTGCCAATTGAATGTATCGCGCTGTAAAGCCTGTTATACATTATACTTTTTCGGCTAGAAACTTTGACAAGTTTCATACTAGATTTTAGAATGCAAAATATGATAATGTAAAATACGAAAATCTCCATCCAAGTTTCATACTAGAAACGTCCTTTTCCGACTTAAAAAATAGCTCCGATCCGATTTTCATCCAAGTTTCATACTAGACCTGTGCAGTAAACGCGCATTTTGAGTTGGCAACCTTCTGTACATACATCGACATCAACAATCAACAACCAGAAGCGACTTCGAGTTCTTGACTTTTCAGTATTGCACCTTCCTATATTCCATAATTTTAAATATTTTTTGTTATTTACATTCTCCATTCATATTTCTAATTAATAACAAAACGTAAAAATTACGGTTTAAAGTTTGGTGTTGGTAACATTGATTACCGGCTGATCAAGAAACTAATACAAAACTTGGATGTGGTTCTATGGACAAAAAGTCAGAAAAAGTTTCTAAAATATAGTTTCAGTTTATAGCCGAAAAAAATGTAATATAAAACAGGCTTAAGGATTTACTAGGTTAGGAATATTTTTATTAGCTGTTAAGTTAAAATCAGAGCAACCACATTTATTTAGCAATAAAAGCCTATTAATCCTCCAGTTTACGGTAGCTTAGTCCCCCCTGCGAATAGCAGTAAATTCTTCACACATTCCCTCTCTTTACTACAACTTTCTCTCTTAGCTTCATGTACCACACCATCAACTTTCCTTTTCCCTCTCTATGGTCTTTGGTGCTGTATGAAGTCCACTTCAAAAACCCTCTAACGTTCTCACTCTCTTGTGTTCTGTGTCTCTCTCGCTCATATGAGTCGGTCGGAAGTGTGATTGACAGCACCTACTGCTCCCCTGTGCAGAATGTTTGAACTTTCGTATCGCCAGGGGTAACTTCGATCGTTTTGTGAGCTGCACCTTTGTGAAGTTGAAATGATTTGATGTGAAGTATGAATTTCAACGACAAATTAGAAGTGAAGTTGGTTGTTCAGTCAAAGAGGAGTAGGTGTAATACAAAACGATGACTTTTGAAGTTGTATGCTAATGTTGATCATTTAAAATGTTATGGAACAAATAACAGTTTGCCGAATACATAATCCGGGTGCATATCTAAGATAAGAAGCAGGGATTCGAACCGTACCGGAACAGGAACGAAAACCGGAACGAACCACAGCTATTTTAGTGAATCAAGTACCAAATCTGAACCGTTATAAAGTAACCCATGCCCGAAACCGATCCGATGGTTGT
This sequence comes from Agonum fuliginosum, assembly GCA_947534325.1. Classification (NCBI taxonomy): domain Eukaryota; kingdom Metazoa; phylum Arthropoda; class Insecta; order Coleoptera; family Carabidae; genus Agonum; species Agonum fuliginosum. The sequence continues at coordinate 31,978,387 of OX384032.1, read as the reverse complement.
AAACCGATTGGAAACGGGTCAAAGCATTAATTAAAATTTAACCTTTATGCTTTAAAATTCTATAAATTTTTTATGAAAATTGTTTTATACCTACGTATTTTCTTAAATTTAGTCATTTTTTTATTCTAAAAATTTATAATCCAAAATTGGAACGAATATTTTGGGTCTTTTGATTGCTGATTTTTAACTGAAATAGGAACTTGAACCGTTTTTTTTTAAACAGGATACCGGTTTATTTCAAAAAGAAATATAAAAACCGTAACAAAACAACAAAACCGAATCTTATAAATCACAGCGAACCGTGAACCGAACCTGAACCGTTATTTTGTGTTCTTTGAGTCCCTGAAAGAAGTAAAGATTTTAAATTAAACTATGTAAATGTTATGAGACCGCGACTGTAGTTCAGTCAAGTACATATTCCAGTGTAATTGCACAATACTGCATATTTCTTGTGGAGTACTCTTTACTAACAAACCTGAGTAAAACAATGTGACAATCTACAACTGTTTCTTATGTAATTTAAGCTTTATTCAATTTTATTTGCACAGGATTATCGCACTAATTCTTCTTACGGAATTTTTTTGATTGCTTTCCAATAATGTTTTAATTATCTCGAGTGGTACACGAGTTGATTAGGTACGTTGTTAGAATACACGATAAAAAATTCTTGAACATGAATTAGTGCACGAATGCAGAATTGGTTAGAAAATCATGACATCGCCATTCTATTTCAAAATTCTTTTTCCAATAGAAACTTGAAATATTCACTAAATTTATATTTAACATAAATGTTTATTATTTACCTACTCCATTGCTTATTTACACTCAAAATTTTAACAATTTTAAATTTAGGTAAATGTCAAACTGATATGTGACAAAAACATTTCCACTTATTTAATCACAGTTATGTGCCTAGCTACTAGTAAAAAAGTTAGACCATGGTTACTATTATTGTAATCAATTATTCCATTGACTGTTATTTGTGTGAGATTTTCATTCAACTTTATTTTGTTTTTCTATACCCAATACATACAAAATAAGTATTTTATGCTCTGAACTAGTCAGTAATAAGTGAAGGCATTTTGAAATACATACGCAATAATACCTTGTTGCCTTTTAGTAATTTTTGTGCTACATTTTAAAATATGTTATAAGTTTTTACGCTATCAGCAGAGGTAATAGTTAAAAATAAGTCATATGAGCCAATTCTGTTATATTATCACAAAATGTTAGGTAATAAATATATGTTAAGGAGACAACATTGGATAAATTTTCTTTTACATTTATTATTTATAGCATAGATACTTTGTTATCGAAACTCAGACTGTACATAAGCAAAGAATCTACAAGATTTAAATTTTAACCCAATTCGTGCAGGTATATTTCGAACTTATATACATAATATTCCTTTATCTATACCTTTTCAACTTGGAAATAAACAATTTTAATTTTAATTTTAATTTGAAATTGTTTATTCCCAATATGGAATTGTTTGGTCCCAATTTGAAGTTGAAAAGGTATAGAATACCAGTTAAAAGAGTTTACTTTTAAATCACAAGTATGCCATACAAAATTTTATCCAATTACAAACCAATTAAAAACCGTATTTAAATTTGCCAATACAACATTTGATATGCTTCTAAGAGCAACGTGAAGAAAGGTCAAAAATAACAACACATTGCTGCAGTTATGGCTTCTTCAATTCACTATACCCTGTTTGAAAACGAAAGAATTTTGACAGATAGACTCTTGTGATTCTATTGACGTGCTGTTGGCAAGAGCAGTTCACACAAACACAATTCAAATGTTATGTCAGTATTTGTCAATTAATCTAATTTCATTCTTTGTAAGTGCTGCTCGTTATTTGTTGTTGTTTTGTCGTTTTTAATTTTACTTGGCTATTTTTATGTATTTTTGTCTTACGGTTTTATGAACTATTAGCGCTTCTTTTTAAACATCGAAAATGTTTTGGTGTAAACCAAACTTCTAAACCACGCCCTAATTAACTGTCAAAATTATTTTGTTATTTCAAACAGGGTATATAGATATAGACTCTAACCTCCTAATTTATTTTTTAAAAATTTAAAATTAATATTTTATTTATTTTGGTTAAATAAATTAATAATACTACTAGGCTACTACTACTAGAGACATTGAGCTGCAGGATCAAGTCCAGCAGAAGACACAAAGATAATGTGGATCCTAGTTCTAGGGGCACTGATTTAGGTAGCCCAAACTGAACCCTAAAGTAAACAGATAGGTATTGGTATTAATGATATTAGATTTTTAGTTTGGGGTAGACATTTGAGTACGTAACTTGACCGAGTTTGGTTCTTAATCTAACAACTATGGTTGGAATTCAGGCAGGTATACATTTCAGTTTAATTGCACAAAAATCTACCCTGCGATGTATTCGCCTGTAACAACCATGAGTACCCGTAAGTTGACATCTGGTAACCGCACACACGACATAACATATTGATGGTGCAGAAGTCAGGTAAGTCAACTTTTGGCGTTTTTGAGCTTTTATACCTAAAATAATATTAGACATAGTCTAAATCACCTGCGGAAACCTTCTATATCGTAGCAGTGCTGGAAACATGATAAATCGTACTACCTTCTATGCCAGTTTTAAATTTTTGCTGCAATTTACTTCTATGTCCTAACCGGATGATATATGAAGCTGTCACACCCAAATTGGGTAAAAGACTTGATAGGTAATGTATTATTTTGCATAGACCCGCAAAGATCAAAAACGGGTAACTGCAGAAAGTATTCAAAATATATCTAAATAACTGAATACGGATGAATAATGTATAAAGTCGCAGTCGTTTTATAAAACGACTTAGACGTCTTTTCTAAATGACTCGGCATATAATGTCATGTAATTTTATTACACAATATACCGAGGCTTTTGCTAGAAACTCTGAACTGAACTAAATAAACAACCCAATGCCCTACTTATTGAATCCGAGAGTCGGCTTTGGTAGACACTCTAATTGCACTGAATTAAATTTAAAAAACCTTCTTGAGTGTTAAATACTCGGTTTTGGTAAACTCTGGTTAAACTGAACTAAACAAACAAGCCTATACTTTTCGTGAGTCCCACATACTCATACCTAATATCCTTCTTGAAATAAAATGATGTAACATTGTGTTTTATAATATGTCTAAATGCCTAGATTATTTGTAAAAGGCTTATATAATTTTATAATCTGCCTACGAAACAAAATAAATAACAAACAGTAATAAATGCATTGAACACTGAATACTTATTGAATTCAAATAAAACGCTCTTATTTTTGCACTAGCTTATTATAATTCTATTCATTGTATGTGCATATCTGATACATTTTATATAATGTACGTCAACTATTGTATACATTTTAGTAACAATGTAATAAAAACTGATATATTAACAATAAAGCAAAGCAACAACCATAAAAACACGATATCGGTAAAGTAAAATCGTAAAAAGTCCCTCTTTTCATTCTTCGTGTATACTTCAAAAATATCTACCACGCCGCGATTGTATGCGTCTGGAATCTATTTTGGTAGCCCTCGGAAAATCTCTGACAGAGCCTTTCGTCACATCCGGTTTACGGCACCACGATAACACGATAACGAATACAAATTTTGCACTATTGTGGCCTTTAGATATAATCGCTAATTGTTTTAATTGCATTAGCAGGCGCTAAATTACCTAATAATAATTTGCAAATGCGCTTGTTTTGCAGTTTGCACAGATGTGATTATTGAAATGATGCAACTAGAAAAATAACTTTGAAAAGATGCAATTATGTAACTGTTGCAAATTTATTTATAGATGCATACAATTCAGTAAAGAGTATGAAATCGTTGTTTTGTTTCATATTTTAAGAATTATATAATTTTTAAAGGATTAGTGTATTTCTACCTTTCTACCACTGATAAAGTGTTTGATAAGTTATATTTGTCAGATAACCAAACTAATAAAGAATATCGTATCAAAAGTATAACATTAGTTTCCTGTTTTTTCTTGAATTATTTTATTTATCTGTTTCCTTATTCGATCGATATATTCAGGATTTTTTTCCGGAAGTGGAAAGACCTGTTTCTTTTTGTATTTTGATAATCCGTGAATAATCAAGTTTTTCGGGTTTATTGAATAAAAATAAATTCATAAGACTTCATTACTTAGTTAATTTTGAACTTTACAAATCAGTTTACAGATTTTTACAAAGTTAAGCTGTATCTATATAAGCATTTGGTTTTAAGGTTTGTATAGGTTTAGGTTTAAGAAAGTTCAAATTCATCTAATTCAATACGAGCTTCCACAGAGTTTGAAAGTGGAAAGTGTGAATACTCGTATTTAGTTACAAGAATTTAAACTTTCGTAAACATAAATATAAATGTAAACTAAAAGCTTATGTGAATGCAGCATCACGAATTTAAAATGAAACAATTATTTTTACTTAGGCCAGCGGTAAACTGAAATGCGGATATATGAAGTAATATGTTTTCCATTTTAAATGCATAATGTAATATAATTTGATTACATGTATGGTTCAGTTAGTATTTTAAATAATATCACAATATTTATATAGGTACCTACATTTCTATTTCTATTTTATTAGTGTTTGCCTGTTTAATCCAATTTTGAAATAATTTAACAATTGATCTGTAGAAAAATTGATTTGTGAAAGAAATGACAATATTTTCAGTATTTTTCTACTACCAAAAGGTATTTTACTGTATTTAGTAGAATATGTATACACAAGTGTATAGAACACTTACTTATAATTATAAATAAAAGATAATTAGATACCTAACGATAATGAATTGAATATGAATGCTTGCAATTATATTTCATAGATAACATATAATTATGTTCATGCGTGTATAAAACTAAATATAATATCATCTGGTTCAAATTAGTGGAACACAAAAATAGATATAGTGGTTATCCAGTTATACATATAGTTCATGTCTCAAATGCTTACAAATCATGTACACACTGTTCCATTTTCAAATATCGATTACTACCCTAAAACACGCTCGCTGTATTCGTCGCATACAATTAAACCAATTATCAGATAAAAGTCAATTTACTCAAAACCAACAATTCCCAATCAGATCAAGCCATCATTTCAATAAAACCAGAAAAATTATTCACCTTCTCGAAATCGATTGGCCAAAATGTCAAACCGTTTCCTCAGCCTGTCAAATACGCATGCGCAAATGGATTCATTTTTGTCATACAGCAAAACTAGCAAAATTTTACGATTTGCTTACGCTGTGCCTTACGCTATCGATTTAAATATTTTAAGTATATCACGAGGAGTGTATACTGTTCTTTAGAACATAGAAGAGTCAATTGGGATCAAGTGAATTGTGTAAAACAGAATGCGCTTGATTGTCGATTGTTATTAATATTTCACCAGATGAATCAGTAAACCATAACTAGCATTGGATCGCTAATCTTGATAATCTGATCGATAAATTTAATTTGGCATTCATAGTACAAGCGCACCAATCATTCGTGAAATATACAATGTAGAAGAATAATATTTAAAATATATTTGTTTTATTGATCTGTCCCCAAATCCTCTATTCAGTGTACTGATGACATAACCTAGTATGTTTTAAGTATACTTGGGCCCAAAATTTTTTTTTCGTTTCGTGATACCACTATTACATAATAGTGCATACTTCAAAGAGTAATACAAAATACACATGTTGTTTTATCGACATTGCGTAATATTAAACCAAAATATAGTCTTCAAGATTTTGTTTAATGAATGTAAGTAACAATTAACTTGTAATAAGCAAAGAAGTAACAAGACCAGTCGATCAATATCAACTAATTTCAACCAACAAAAACTGCTCGTTTCAATTATAAATTAAATACACTTTAATTACTCAGTTTAATGTATAATTCATTAGTCATTAATTCCTTACTACTAAGGCTGAAAGTACCCACTACAAAGTGACTTTATACAAAGGCAAGTAGCTTTGTCACACATGCACATTTATTTGATATTTCCATGTGGATATTCCGGCGATCGACCGGCGTCGCGTAGACGGACGTCGGGACGTCGGGCGTCGTCCACCATTGTTACGCCTTCTTGATGCTAAACGCGCACTACAACTACACTTTCGCGCTTAATCGCGCTTAACGGCACTACTGGGACAGGCACTACGTGTTTTAGATCCACCAATTCGTCAGCGGAGTACGAAACATGGCGAAATGGGACAAGACGGAATGATTATGTAAACGCAAGGGTAGGCAGAAAAATTGCGGCAAGAAACGGATGAAACATGATGCAATCGGTACTTAAAGGGTGCAGGATAGAGCTAGATTCAGAGCTACCCAATTATAAGTATAAGATCGCACTTATAATTGAAATTGAAAATTTGTGGAAGCGCTGGTACTTATAGGTACTTATAGGGTAGGCCTGAATCAGATTCAGACAAATATAAGTGGCTAATTTAACCAACCAGCGCTCAATGTTTGCACTAATAATTGAAATTGGAATATTTTAGAAACACTGGTTGGTTAATTTAGCACTTATACTTATAGTTGGGTAGGTCTGAATCTAGCTTTAGTGTTGGGTAATTAGGGATCAATACGACTTTGGATGATTTGAGTAGTTTTTGGGTGAAATGGGTGTTTTTGGGTGTTGGTGGGTTTTTGGTGGAGGTGCTAGTTTTGTGATTGGCGACTCACCCCAGCTGGAGCCGGTCCGGCCAAGGAACTGGTGCGTCTCGGAGTTCCAGACGAAGATGCGGAAGCCCTCCCATTTGCCTAGTTTGGGCGGCGGTGTGTAGTACTGTTCGGCCTTCTTCTCCGCCATGGTGCAGTGTCTCGTGTCTGTGCTCGGGCTGATGGCGGCTGGCTCGACCTACTACTACCCTCGACTGCACGCAGGTGTGAGTGGCGCTGTGAACACTGCGGCAGCCGCCGGCCTGGGACCCAAGCTGCGCACGCGCACCGCCTTCGATCGCGCCTACCGCAGTAGCCAGCCGCGCACGCGCCACTCTAAAGACCGATATCCAAGAGATATCGCCTATGAGCTTTCCCGCCTTATCAAAGCTCACGTGACCAACATTTGAACTTTGGTGGAGGCGAGACACATATCTTCGAATATTACAGATTTGTAATTATACTTCCGGTCTAAACTGCACTTTTCCGGTGCTTTATCAAATTACGCACAAAGTTGATTAACACTGCTACTTTCTTTGTAAAATATTTCGTTTCACAAAATATAATCAACTTTTTTAATTCATAGTTTAGGAATCTTTTACATATTGGATAAAATATAAAATTTAGGTAAAAAATGTTCCAAATAAAAACAAATATCGCACTAAATAACAGTACAATAAATTGGAAAAAAGAAAATTTTTAATTTGTACCTCACTGGATTAAATAATTTTATAAGTAGTTAAAATATTTGAACAAATTTATCAATTGACATTTTAGGTTCGTGCGCTAACTTTCGTCATTAGATAATATCCTTGGAAGTTGCTAAAGCGTGAATATTAACAACTGAGTTTCAGAATTTTATAATCAACTTTTTTAATTATGTTATGTTTTCACTAACAGACTAACAGACAAGTTGCCAGTATCATTGTCCGCACTTAAGAATACCAGCTCATATAATTTGCGTTTTACTGCGATATTTTTTACGAATTCAATAGATAAGTTATCTATAACTTTGTTCGCACTTAAGAAAATCAGCTCTTAATTTGGAATGTTGTTTAAAACTTTCTGTGTATGTTACTATTTTTGCCATATTTTTTCCTTATCCAGCAGACAAAGTTACCAGTAACTTTATCCAGATTTTAAAATACTGGCTCTAAGTTTTCACTCGCTGTTTAACCCTTTGTAGTATCACGCGTTTAATTCTAATCCTGATCTAACAGACAAGTTAACAGTAGGTAACTTTGTTCAAATTTAAAAACACCGTGGCTTTAAATTTATTTGGGCTATAAAAATAAATTTACAAATTTTTACCCTGCTCAACTCTTTTTTAATGCTATCCCTATCTCACATATAGGTTACCAGTTATTTTATCATATTTAAGAAACACCAGGTCTTAATATATTTTTGTGCGTTGCAGAAATAAATTTTGAATTCTTTGTTTAACCCTTTTTGGTCTCGCGCATGTAGCACCATCTATCCCCAATTTCCCCTATTCAATATCTCCACTTTCAACTGTTTCACAGAATTTTCGCGGCATGTGTCACTAAGCAAACTCGCGTACTAAAACAGATGTCGACGAACGTATCATCATGTGTCATTGTTGATAAAAATGATATCACACAGCAGCTGTTGCATAGCAACATTACGCAATAATGTTAACGCAGTTCAGATTGCGCGCTTTGTTTTTGTTTGTTTGCGACTGCAGGAGAGTTCTGCCGTCCTGCTGAACAGTGGTTGATAAAAGTGTTTGTAGATGGAGTTCGGCGTGCGCCTGGGTGTTATGTAACACGGAGAACTGGGCTGTGATGCTGGTTATGAACGAATATAAAGAAATGTAATACCTCTGTAAATGTATCATGTTTCTTCTATTGTTACATGAATCATATTGAATTAAACTTTTGTTATTTGTGTACTAGATTGTGAAAAGATTTACTGATTTAGTTCAGATTACATATATAAAGTTATATAATTTTATTAATTCATTTCATTCAATTTATTCAATAAGTGAATAATAGGATTAACTTGTCCAACACTGAACTCTCTTGATTCTTACAAAATAAATTTAGTTCGTTTAAGTCTTCTGTGGAGTAAACTACAATAATACCGTGTACATTTACAAACTGTGAGTTAGTGAGTATGCTGACATGGTGTTCGTTTACGAATTTTGCAGTGGTAATTCCGAATAACAGGGGACCAGGGGAGCAATGTCAATCAGTTACTTGTTCTGTCATCGACAGATGCGACAGTTGCTTTCGGAGTGGAGTATAACATATTTTTTAAACAAACTTTGTGAATTCTTTACAAATTAAAAAATGAATTTAATTTAGCAATAATATAGAAATTAGTAATATGCAATATTTATATATTATTCGTTTATTTTTTTAAAACTGTTCACATTCCTATGTGCAACTTCAGAAACCAATATCACCTAAACGAAAAGTTTGCGAGACAACTCCAAAAGAATTTTTTTTTCATTCATCAAAAATATGTAATTTAACCTACAACGATTTGTAAATAACAATATAGGAAAAAATGTGACAGATGAACAGACGTATACACAATTTCTGAAATGTTTGTGGCACCATTTTTAATGTATTAATTGTTTATGATATAATTTCAGTTTTGGATTTTCAGGCGTTTTATGGTAAAATCCTTTTTAGATAATACAGAAATAATAATAATAATAACATATACTGGCAAATGTGCAAATTGGTGAAAAATATTTTTCTTCAAGATGGAAAACATACACAAATTGATGACTTGCCCTAAAATTGAATTATTACAATACCTTATAATGAGTGGCGTAGATTTACTCGATACCATGCTGCCTTTCTATAGGATTCTTTTGCATAAAAATCAGATCGAAAAGCGGTACCTACTTGTGTACCTATCTTCTTTCATTTCTTAGACATGTTTGTGAGTAGTCAATAGTGCTTATTGTGTAGAAGAACTGAAAAATGCAATAGCTGTCAAGCATAAAATTTTACATTCTACTATAATTGAAAAATTCCTCTCTGTTTTAATAAGAATAGAATTTTTAATGAGATTTCATACAGAATAATTTTGTATTGTTTTCTGTTGTAGCATAGTGTTCCATTTATGGCACAAACCTTTTCTTCATAAAAATAATATTGTTAATGTGAATATATTTTTTTATTAATTAATAAGAATCAATTTCTAATGCCCATGAATTATTTTAGCCAAAAATTAAAATTCATGCAGTAAAGGGTTAATCATAATTTATTATTAGTAATAATTTTAAACATTATGTTCTATTTATAAAGTACTAAGCATAATATGTCATTTTAGGAAATTTATGATCAACAGCGCCCGACGTGAACTTTTAATAATTTGCGCCTTGTAAAAATAAAGGAATAGCTCACATGTCTTGTTGGTTGCTAACCTAGATATTTTCCTATGTTCAGTAGTAATTACTTAAAAATGGTTTGAAAAATGTGCCAGATCATTTTTATTAAATTATTTAGTGAAAAATGTTTCCTTGGGTATGCTGTAATAAAATTTCAATTTCGGAACTCGTGAGTGAAATATTGAAAAATTTGTATTCAAATGTAGAGAAATCGTCACAAGAAAGAAACTGAAATTATATATTTTAACAAAAAATTTTTACCAAACAGTACTATTTTTTCTGTTTTTGCTATAATTTGTATAAAATGTTTTTCATTTATCTCTAAGATCATTTGACTCCGCAACATATAAGTTTCTTTGCGTTTCTTTACATAATTATTTTATCTATCTCGCTTTTTGCCTAACTTGGGTACGGTAGTCTCACATACTGTGTTTCATCGGTATAGATGTTTATTTTACCGTGTGTACGATTACCACCCGGTTAAGCTGGTATGAGTACTTATGCTTATGTTATGTTTCTAATGCATGTATATGTATATTAATATGTACCTACATAGTAAGCATTAAATGTTAAATGTATTTAATCTAAAACACATTTGCTAATAGTTTCATTACATCTCCCCAGCTATTTGTGTCATAGCCACACGCGTGTCATTTTGAATACGTTAACGTAACAAACTGAACGTCTAATCTCAGACGTGCAGGGAATCCTAATCCGAACCTTCACATAGGCGTACGCCCTGCCAAAAAAAGTTTTATAACTTACAAACAGTTCTTTACGAGGTTCTTTACTTACTTTCTAAAATACAAGTCCTTCAATGTGTAAGAATCTTGTAAATTGGTAATAGTTGTGAAGAGTTGTTGGGTAGCCTATATTTTATGAAATATTAAGTGTTTATTTACTTACTTGTCTAGATTAAATTTTGTTAACATTTACGTCTTTAATTTAAAATTGAAATTGTAGTTCGTAGCAGTCATATTTGTATCAACTGGACATTATAAAATTAAATCTAAGATCGAATAATAATAATAATAATAATAATGCCATTCATTCATTCATCCTCTCATCCACAAACAAAGACATCATTGAGAAAATGGTCAAAACGGAGTCATCATCTTTTTCACTAAAATAAATTAAAATATTATAAAAAGTTAGAAAATTTATACTTTTTACTTTACTTATCAATTACTAATTAATAAGTAGTAGTAGTATTTCTCGTCTCATAGTTATGAATTTTAAACGAGACGAGATTGAGTCGAAAAATTTCTCGTCTCGGCGGCATCATTACTTTACATGGTTTCTTACTAAAAAAAATTTATACCCCATAAAAGCACAAATTATTAAATTTCAAAAATATTATTCAGTGACAGTGACAGCAAGTGACAGAGTGAATTTGTATCTGTAGTGACCAGCAGAGACACCTATGAACTAATTACAACTTCTGACCGAGGTTGTCAATGAAAAACGTGGCCAGTCGGTAAACCTAATTATTCTTTAACAGTGGTTATATTCTTTCATAATAGACGGAGAGCTAGCGGTCAAATTAGTGTGGACATTTTATTAGTCGTGAAATTGCAGGACTGGTGCCTTGCATACTTGCTAAAGAAGGAATGTGCAATTTTCCAGTCCTAAGTGGTCGGATCAGGTATCACCAAACGTGAGAATATGGGGCTAAATAAAGTAGAATTTATATAAATTATTAGGTCTGCCATTTGTGCAAGTTAAAATAAACAATATGTCTTATTTATAAGAAATATTGGCAGACCGTTTCCCCTCCACCAAATCCTCGCCAGAACAACATTAACTATTATAACCTTAAATTATAAAAAATTGGATTCTTACCATATTATTTTGTTAAGAACAATACTAAGTTATATCAAAAAGTTTTATTTTTGTTATTTTAAGAGTATTTACAATTTAATACAAATTTTTAAATTATTTGTGCCTAAACGTATTTTTTGCATGAATATTGATCATTGTTCTGCCGAGAATTTTGTAGAGGGGAAACGGTCTTCCAATATTTCTTATAAATAAGAACTATTGATTATTATAACCTGCACAAATGGCAGACCTAATAATTTATATAAATTCTACTTTATTTAGCCCCATCTTCTCTCACTTAGGACTGGCATTCCTTCTTTAGCAAGTATGCAAGGCCCCAGCCCTTCAATTTCACGACTAATAAAATGTCCACACTAAAGCCCGATTTATAAACTTGACGTTGACGTTGCTGTTACGTTGCCGTTGCTGTTGCTGTTGCTGTAACGTTGCGGTTGCAGTTACAATGTGGCGATTTATAAACTCAAAGTTCAACTGTATGACTTCTATTAAAAGAGCCACCTTCTCTATAGAAAAATAAATTAAGTTATGACATTAATCATTTCATATGATATTATTTATACATTAAATAATTACCTGATTGTGTCAAACTCTGCGAATCATCCATGTCAGTTGTCAGATCACAAAATTATAAAATTGACATGCAAGTTCAAAATCACGTGACCCGATCGCTCATTTTCATTGGTTAGACGTTCAATTACCCCAACGGTGAACTTCAAAAGTTAAAAGTTGGTTATCTCGAACGTCATGCGTACGAAACGCCAACTTCGAACAGTAGCATCAACGGAGTTTATAAACGAGTCATATGTTTTTCTAATATTTAACTTTGAACGTCAACGTCAACGGCGAACTGCAACGTCAACGTCAAGTTTATAAATCAGGCTTTATTTGACCGCTAGCTCTTGGTCTATAATTTCACATTAACATATTTGTTCCTAACAATATTTTTTCCCTGCTTCTACGCCACTGGCCCCTCTTTACACTAGTACCTCACTCTGCGTTCGCACCACACGATATAGATCTGAAACGCAAGACACTCACATCCATGTTTTTTAATCAGGATAATTTTTCTTTCCTCTACTAGCGCTGGCTCATCTCACTGCTAAACTTTAGGGCGTTGTAACGTAGGAAATGTTTTCGTTAATGTCCTTGTTAAATCCTGACCTTGTACTAGATACATTGAACATTACTTTATCTCTCTTGCCTTGTCAAAATCCCTAAACTTGTTCTCTTTCTGTAGCAGACAGGTCTGTGGAATTAAGTCAATGGGAATGGGATTAAAAGTTCAAATTGAAATTCCTGATGACGAGGGAGTTTTTTGAATTTAGTGGGTTTCTCTAATTGAAAGGTTTCGTGAAAGTTTTTTTTAGAATATTTAACAGAATTTCTGCGCCCGAATTTATATTGCAAATCAGTGGCGAAAATATGTCGATGCAGCCAATGTTGTAGTACACTGGGGCGCTCTGAGGCCCACGTTACAAAGGGACTCATTTAATTTGCGTTTACTAAACCTATAATATATAAGTAGTATGTTTGTTATTATTATTTAAATTCATCATAAAAATTTTCTTATTTTATTTATTATGGTTATTCTAGTTCTTAATTTTTCTTTCTAATAATAAATTGTAGTATTGTAGATAGGTACTTACTCAAAAAAGATATTGCTATATTTTTTCAGTTTTCCCTACACATATAACATGGTGTTCTGTATATATTTTTTATTATAAAATTCACCGTTACTCTCGGTAACAATTTTAATTTTACTACAATTTAGTCCCTCCAGCAGTTATAACTTGCAACAAATAATAACTAATTTTTAGGAAGATATCAATGTGTTCACATAAAAATTTAGAAAAATTCACGAAAGGACGAATGTTGCATTTTCGTTATTGATTTGAATTTTTATAGAGGATTGGGACCTCAAATCAAATTTAGTATTGGGACCTTTTATTTCTACGCCACTGTTGCAAATGCTGTCGAATATTTATCTAACTAGGAACTATATTGTTAAACATAGTTAAGGTCGCGCTCGAAACTGTTTTCAGATAGTCATTTTTATACACTTTATCTGTATAAATTTCTGCAAACAGGAACAAGCAATAGGCATAAATATAAATAATATATCAACAGAAGCATTAGAGTTTCTAGATTGCCCTAATAAGAATTCCTAAAAATAAATATAATTTGCAGTAGAAATGAAACTTTGGTAGTAGGTAGTATCAACAGCTTCTTGTTTATAAAAATCACAGTTATCTATCTATATCTTTTAATTAATTAATTATGTCTTTTATAAAATCTAATTATCGCTTGATAATTTTAAAGTAATAATTGTTGGTTTTCAAGAATTTAAATCAAAATAATGGTTAAAAGTTTAAGTGTGAACAAAAATTTTACATTAAAATATATAATGTGACATATTAAAGTACTTTAACTTCTAAAATTAAGTTATGCGCAACCCTAAAGTTGATTAAAAAGGCTTAAACGTGCCTCACTTTATTATACAATAAAATTCCTATATAATTAAAAATTCCCACAATTCTTCTCTTCCAACAATTTTTAAATTACCTACAACTTAAGTAAAGAAGAAGATATCATAACCTCCACGTCAGTCCTCCTAATGAAAATTAACATTTTTCTCGCATTTCCTCAATTAACTTCCCAGCGTCTAAATCTTTCATTTTCATGTACTACCCTTTCCACAAACGTACGAAACAAAAGACAAACAGACAACATGTCTGCCCTACGCCCTTCAAAACTACATTGTCCATCGAGATCGGAGGTCAGTGCAAGTTGCTAGTCAAGGTAACGCTTTGAATAAATAGAACAATTCTTCTAACACTCGTAGATGATGTAGCGTCAGTCATATATATACGTACAAACAGAGGTTGCCAACATTTTCACTGAAAATATTATTTTGCAATTGTATTTTTATTGAATGGATTTGTGAATGAAGTAACTGGACAATGAATTGTAAAGACTGAAAGCTAATCTCTATGCTTGATATTTTATGCAAATGATTGTATTAAATACAAATAATGTAATACAAAATATCATCCTGTTATGTAATATTATGTAAATTGTCATAAAAAATTAATGATTACTTTCACAGAAACACAAATATGTTACTTTGTACATGAACATGATAACATTGATGCATTGAATAATTTAGTTAAATTGCAAAATTTTATGATGTACTTAAATTGTTTTATTCTTCTAAGAAACTAATGAATACCTTATGTAAATTATTTTATTCAATTTTGACGTTTTAAACTGCTATTATTAACTCCATAGCCACAACCTTAAATAAATGTTTATTCACAAGTGAATTAAATTTTTTTTTAATCACTCAACACATTTTTAAATCACTCTGACGTTTTAAACTGTTATTATTACGTCAAAAATGCATAAAAACAATGACAACTTTCAAAATCACATTCTTTTATTAAACATCTAAAAAATAGTAATATAAATTATTGTCAAGTGAAATGATAAATTAAATTCAGCAAAAATAATTAACAAACCCGCAATCTTTATTGCTTTATTTTATGAATAAGTTGTGCTGTATAATTGAAATAATACAAATATGACATTATAACTTATTTGGAAGATAATTCTTGACTGAATTTGGAATTTGAAGAAGGAAAAATAATGGGTGCACCAGTCACTGTGATTATTATTATGAGTATTTATTCATAATGTCGACGTTTCGGTCTTGAGGAAGGTCTCAATTAAGACCGAAACGTCGACATTATGAATAAATACTCATAATAATAATCACAGTGACTGGTGCACCCATTATTTTTCCTTCTTCAAATTATAACTTATGACATAAATTAGTTCTACTTACTTGTAGTTAGTACTTATTTCTTGGTAATTCAGTGAAATATTAATACAAAAATCGTCATTAGAATGACACTGAAGTAAATCAATATTATTACGATTTTGTAAAAGATTATTTTTATAAATACAATGCGCTTAGCTAGATATAAATTTTATAAAATTATAGATCGACTATTCGCAATTCAAATTAAGAAATTACTATATGCAGCCCGCATCGCAATGACGTCACGAGAGGGATAAAATTCTTGTCTGTCGTATTTGTATTGCTATCACAAGGTCACAAGGCTGTCACAAGCGTTCACAGATTACAGATATAAGTTTTATATCGGTTTTATACTAAAAATAATAGTATTTCACCAATAGTTTTTTCCAAGTAAGTAAATTAGGTTAGGATCCTTATTGCGTACAGATTTGCATCCAAATACACAACAATTAACATTAATCTTACTTCTTTTCTTTTTTCCTTCCATATTAATGATTCAATTACTTGAAAACACTTAAAAATTTTGTCTAAGAGTTCAATAAGCTCACGAAATATCAGAATCCGCCGATTTTATTCCCTATTGTGACGTCACTTTTTCTAGTTCAAAATTTAGTCGCTTGGTGTGTATCGCTTAGCTTGAATCGCGAATAACACTTTTTTTTTAATCTGATGTGGCCAGCACATGACGTCTCGCCTAATTCTGCATATCTACTAACTACTCTAATGTATAGTTTTACTTACATTTTAATAGTTTCATGTTCATATAATATGTAAACGATAATGTAAACCAAGATGCAAGCAAGAGATGTCAACTATACTGTCACTGTCATAATAATTCAAATTTTGTGTAGAAACTTTCATATGATCATGGACAACAAGATACTGCAATTTCAAAAAAGTAGAATATTAGTTGCATTTTATTTTATTGTTAAATACTACCAGACACAGCAAATTGTATTTAAAATTACTGTATTCATAGATAATTATATTTTCTTTTATTTTTAATTGCAAAATTGTCATAAATAAATTATATACCAATATATTTTCAAGGAAAACAATATCAAAGTTTCAAAAATTAGGTACTACTTACTTCCGGTTTGCACATTTCTACCAAAACCGTATCCTATGTTAAGATCCTTATTAAAACATTAAATATGAAATTTGGTTATGAAAGGTTTGATTATTTATATAAATCCATACGTCCATACATCAATACGCGCGCACACACATACATCATCGTGAAAATAGTAAATTCGTATTTTAGAGACTGAAACGTGCTTATCCACCAAAACTCGTACTCGAAAATTTTGACCCGATTACAATACCTCTCTTATATGAGGCGAGAAGAAAAAACCACAAAAAAAATCTCTTTATTAATTCCATACATCCACAACAAAATTCGCACACTATAGTAGCAACTCCACCGTTTGACAACCTCCCAATGTAAAGGATGTTCTCATGTACGAAATCGTTAATATCCGGTCACTCCTACAGCCGTGTCCACCGTACCCTTCGCTGTAATCATCACAGCCTCAGCCTCAGCAGTCCGAGTGATCACTCTGTGTTCGTAGCCAGCACCAGGTCTCACGATGTCGCCGGTACCGCCGACCAACGTCAACAACTTCAGCCCCGACCTGCACCTGCAGTACTTCGTCAAGCCCTCCAATCTCACCACCTCGGAGAAGATCAAGAAGTACCTGTGGGATAGACAGGAGGGGAAGGTGTTCGGAAGGACTGGCTTGAGTTGGTGTGAGTAATAGTGATTTTAATTAATGCTTGCTTCGATTGTTATTAAAAACCAAGAACATGAATGTAAAATGTTAAAAATGCATGTATCTTTACATGTAAAGTACACAAACACACATGATATTCTTCGCAAACTGTAAATGTTAATTTGAAAATCTTGCCTCAAATCAAACACTTAATTGTTTCTGAAAAACTATTTTGACACGTGTTACATAATATTGCTATTATGTATGGTACTAGTTTCTGTTTTTTAAGGCGCACTCCTCCCAGAATCGAAAGTCGAAAGATAATCTAAAAAATGAGATTTTCCAAAAGGGCGAATTTTTTTATATTAACACGTGCCACCAAGATGTTCAATTTTAAATAGCGTTTATTTTTATTTTTGCGGGTAGTAACCATTCAACAGGATTTTCGCCCAATTATAGAATGGTATAGATGTTATTCCAATTCGTGCAATCATAATCGCAATCCGTGCAACGATCTTTGAAATTTAAAGCGCCAACGTAAAGATTCTTATGTAACCAGGACTACATTTAAGTCGATCAAGTGGTCAGCTTGAAGCATCCGAGTGCGATTTCGCAGAACTCCGGGTTCGTACATAATCACAAGACATGCAGGGAGCAACATAATAGACTTTAGGCATTTTTTGTTTTCTAATACCTACATAACAATTCTCTATATGAAAATTTTTTACTTAGCATGGTTTACGAGTATATTATAGATTTTGGGGTCACTGAACACGGTGGAATGATCAAAAATAACATCTGACGCACAAATGTCAAATGGTTAATACAAGAAAAAAAAACTCGCCCTTTTAGAATTTTTTTTTTATTCTAAGGAAACGCGACTAAAAATACAAAACTTCCTAAAATATCAAACACTGCAAGATGCATGTGTCTTTGCATGTAAAGTAAAAGTACACAATCCACGTGCTATTAGAAATTACAATAATTCTGCAAACAATACTACCTAGATTCGAAAATTTATAATTACAAACATCATCATGCAAGTAAAATAGTAAAATGTTGAATATGAATATTTTGAAGTCTGAACAAATATTTTCTTTTTCAAATTAATATTTGAAACATAAGAATCCTTTTAAATAAGGGTGTTGATGGGTGTCATATTTTTTATGCGATTTAAACTATAATAAGCTGTGAAAAGTGAGTTCTATATTATGTAGATAACTGTATAGTAAGTGAAAAATTGGTAGTAAAGTATGTGTTACGTAACAGTGTCCGGTTATTTTGTACATTAATATCTCGGTAATTGTAAAAGATGTTATATAACATTTTATGACATTAGTAACTGAGCTTTATTAAAAATGAAGCAACCAAAAAATCGAGAAATTAATGTAACAAATCTAATCGGATAATACGAGTTCAACCCCAAATGTATTCGTATCATCTGCTGTAATCCAATTATTACGAGTATATAACAAAATGTTCACGCTGTTATTGTAGCTATATTCTTGTAAATGTTTACATAATATATTGTTAGACTAAATTAAACGTAAATTTAATACTTTTTATTTAATTTCTCTTTACAATGATAATCAATGAACGGTTAAATTAATACAATGCATACAAGAATAAAAATTAAATTAAACCAAATTAGATTAAACACAACGCAATCACAAATGAAAACAGTGATTAAAGCAAAGGGCAATGCAACCCGATACTAACTTTACTAAAAATAAATTTAATTGTCAAATTTACTAAAAAGTACCAAAACATTTGGCGCTTGTTGATAAATATTACCCACGTACCTATATAACAAAGAGAAATTAGAAAAAAATATGTAAGTTCAATATCGTCAAACAACATGTAAAGTAAAAATTTACTTGAATAAAGCGACAATAACAGTGTGCAAATTATTTATTGGGAGATACGAAACCATGTGTTGTGGGACTCGTATAAGTAATTGAATATCAAATATTAAGTACTATATTTTATTTTCTAAACTGATTTTCTGGAGTAACAAATGAAATATAGTAATATTTTTTTATTTATTTTTCTCGTCAAGATGATTAATTCCACATCTGCAAAGACAGCAAAGAATAATCACCCATTAAATTTCTATAATGAAAATCTCTGCGCGCCTTTAATTACCAGGATGATTAATTTAGCTCCTTGAATATAGGACTCATAACCATAATTCATTTAAATTGAAACGCGGACAGAGTATCAGTATCAGGATCAGTATCCCAAAACCAATTCATTGATTTTAGATGCGAGAAGTTCTGCCCCTGGAGACTATGCAACTTGACTGGGGTACTGTAACTTTGGTTGCGTAACGAAACTATTAAACTTTTTAAACTTTTCTTTCCTAGTTCCCACTTACATTATATATGCCAGTATTTCTAAAGTTTAATAAACAGTTATTAATATTTTTTAACAAAAAGCAACGAATTTAATATGAGGTGTTATAATTTGCTCTTCAGTACTCGAGGTATATTTTTATTGAATAGAAAATTGAACATACTTTTTTTTAAATATGTTCAGTATTTTAGTTGTACTTATATTTTTTTACTGCAATATTTAAATAAACAGGTAATGATATTGAAGTTCGATAGAGGTACTTTATATTATAAAACTTGTTTGCGATGACCATTAAAAAAATGTGTGATGTTTGCTACATAATGCCATATATTAATCCCATAGGGAATAATATCAGGGAATAATAGTCAGTATTCCATCCTCTGCACCAATCAGAAAAGTACTTTGCCTGAATTTCTCAGTGCAAATTATTATTTTAAAACATTGCAATGTTTAATGATGTTACTGATGATGGAGAATTGGCATTTGGAAATGTCAAAATTTTTGTGTATTGGTATTTATTTCATTAAAATCATGTACGTAATAAATTAGTCGTAGATAAAGTACAGTTTACAACTCGCTATAATGGCTATTATTCCCTCAGATGATTAAAACCCATATTAAAACCCTCGCTCGCTTTGCTCGCTCGTGTTATAATAAACTTTATCTTCAGGGATATATCCATTATAGTGTCGTTGTATAATATACTATTATTATTACCAAAAACTAATAATTAAAATCCAATTTTTTAAAATTAGAAGTCGACTGTAGTGTCTAGTAAATTTTAAAATTATTTTATTTTTCAATGCATTTCTGGTGTATACTTACATTAACTTTTTAATTACGATTTTTACTTTACTCGGATACTATTAATAATTAAGATTAATAATACTATTAACCTTACACGGTGTTCCAATTTTAAGGTTCTTAATTTAAAACTCTAACAATAAGAAAACAACTTATTGCCACAGTTTATAGTTTATTATTATAGCCATGTTTAATTAATAGCAATCATTTTATTGATATTTGAGAAACAAAATAATTTTTAATATGAAAATAAACACCTCTTCCATCGTTCCATCAGCATTTAGTTGCATACACAAAAAGAAATATTCTAATATCAAACAATAATAATAAAATTATCACCCATGAAACTCTGCATAACTTACGAGCAGTGCGATAAGTATAAAGATAATGGAAGATAATTTCATTATTCCGCGTGTGAAATATTTTAACTTTAAAATATACCATTGTCATAATCACGGGTGAATCAAAAGGGGGGGTGGGGCATTTCTTTAAAAAATACCACCAGCGTACTGTTCTCTAATAAAAATGCAAAAAGACGCCGCGGACAAATTTTTTTTGAATTTCAAGGTCAACGGATATTTCATTAAATTTTTTATTGAGGAGAAATTGCATACATTTTACCCCCTTTTACACATGTAGAAATTAAAATTAATAACACATTTTTTAAAAATCAATGAAGAAAATGTTTTGTTTAAGCATTGAGGTAAATATAAAAATATACTTAAACTTAAACAAATAATAATTAATTAAATCAGTAGGTACCTTGATATTATAGTTAAAAATAACAATTATATCATGTTCCATTATAAAAATCGAGAAATGTATATATCTGTAATTTGAAAGACATTAAAGAAAAAATAGTCCCAAGGGGGGCATAAAAGCCATGCCTCCCCACCTTTGGAGGAGCCCTTGGTCATAATTTCGAGTATGCCTGTCCAGACCTTTTGTATAGGTAGATTACTACATTTGTCGAAACTTGTGGATAGATATACCTAAATAACAAAATATCTTTGTTTAGTTTGGTTTTCCGTATTTAAGGAGGTTCCCTACACATGCAGTGGCGTACTCAGATATCAGCCTTTAATTAATAAAAATATTTTTATTAATATAAAACAAAATTCGGTCAACGGGTGTTAGTTGATATTGCAATTCGTTCAGTTGCGGTGATATATTTTTACAATAATTTCTAATTCACTAATGAAAAAATGCTTGAAGATTTTTTTTCAATCGACAATATTGTTACAACTTGTTGCCAACCTTCTTCAAATTTTAGGAAATTGATGTCCGTGCTTGCATACGTTTATATACCAAAAATTAAGTAAATAGAACATTTCTAACATCTTTTTATTTAATCAATTAATGGAAAGCCATAAGAGCCCATGTAAAATATTAAAATTTAACAATTAATTTCGTTCAAACTACGTGGTCAAAAATTTCCAGAAAATTCAGGTATCATTTTTATGACACAGACAACATAAATTCGAAGTTTGGTTGCATTAGAACATTTTTTAAAATGTCTAGGGAACCTCCTTAAAAAGTAGCAACTTAATTTTTTGTCTCTATTATAATATTCTATTCAATTGTGCTCATTGTAATGCTTATTTAAAAAATCAAGAGTTATAAATGGTTTATTATTGTATAAAGGAACATTTTTTTAGTAAACTTACATAAATGTAAACGCAGCAAAAAAATTAAATAGCTACATATAATTGCTAATTTCTATTTTAAATAAACAAGTTTATAATGTGATAATACTACTACCTTATAATTTATACTAGTGCTAATATACCTACATTAAAAATATAAATTGTAAAATATAATACAGCAGATTATCACACATAATGATTAATTTTATACAACTAGTCAAAATTTACAGATACTCATGATTGTTAGTGGAGAGTACACCACAGGGCAGATTATGTAAAATTATTTTAGTTACCCGATACCGGTAGCCGTGCCGGGCCTGTAAATCTGAAATATCAGATATCACAAAAATGTGCTCATTCATGTAACATACGTTATCGCCCGTAGACTGTTATATGATAAGTTCTAAATGCTCTAATGACTCACACGGTTTGAAAAGACAGTTAGTTAGTGACTTACTTGCTTCTGACTTTCCTAATTGAATTCATTAGTGAAAGGTCGTTGCCAACGAGTTAAATACCATCTCTAAATCTGACATTTTGTTAGTGTCGAAAAAATACATACGTTAGATACTAATCAAATAAGTAAACATCACGGCTTTTATAAAACTGAAGTGCGCCGTTGCCCACACATGGAATGTTCAGTTACCAGCCATTTTCTAAAATTCTCAAAAGTTTTAAATTATTTAGTAATTTTATTCTAATTGTAACTAATTATTTAATAATAACTCAAATTCAAATCCAATCAGGTACCTTTCATTTCAGTTTATCTACTGCATTCATCTCCACTAACAACCATGAAACCATGAGTACCCGTGATAACCGCACACACACTGCAGACATAATAAATATCTACTAATTACTCACTCACCCAAGTGGGGTAAAAGGCGTAATAGGTCTACTTATTTATTTTGAGAATTCGGTATTAAAAATTTATTTCCTGATTAAATATCATAACTTGACCAAAATTAGTTAATTTGTTTGTGAAAAATACACCACAAAACCACAACTAATTTTACGTTTAATTGATAAAATAAAAATTCTGAGTAAATGATCTAAATAATATAATTAAAATAATAGAGAGAGGAAAATAATCATTGCATTCACTACATTGTGGTAGTAGAGGATATTTCAAATTGACGTATGATTCATCTAATAAGAGATGTAATTCTATATATTTGATATTGCAATCTAGTCTAGCAAAAAATTTCAAAAACTGATATTTTATCTTTATACATTTTTCTAGCAGAACTAGTTTGTTCACGTAATTATTCATTAGTAGTTATTCTTAGTATTCTAAATATAACTATGATAATTTAATCATGCTTACTTTTCATTTGTTATCTATCTTAACAACAATTAATTAATATTAGGTAATACAAAAACAATAGATTTTGTTATTTTCATAATAATTGTATAATTAATAAATTTTTTGTAGCTCATTTACAATTTAATTTATAATTTTGCAAAGATTCTTTATAGCAGTGGCGGCTCGTTAGGAAATGTCTCACTACGGAATTCCAAATTCCAGTAAATATAAAACTTCATATATTAGGTGTATACATTTTTATTACTCTTTTAACCCAACTTGAGTGTGGTAGCATCACATTTTGTTAATCACCGGTAAAGATAAATATTTTTAATCGTGTGTGCGGAAACCAGCCATGACGCACCGGAGACAGAGGTGCTCATGGTTGTTAGTTAGAGTACAGCACAGGGGAGATTTCCGTGCAGTTACTAACGTGAAACGTAGCGAGTGTTTTGTGGCCAGTACAAGAATGGTAAAATTTTATTTCAACAAGGATTATATACTTAAAGGATCAATTGACAGTTGTGCCTTTTTAAAATTTTAATAAAAAAATTGTATATGATTATAAAAATTCCGAAAAATACATAAAAATTTTCAATTTATGCAAATGTTACATATCTCCTGATATAAATTTATTTTTAAAATTTTAAAAAGTCACATCTGTAGATCCATTCTTTCTCTATTAAATGTTTATAAAAACATTATCTTGAAGTTAATAATAAACTAACAGTTTACTCGCAAGTCGAAACGAAAACGCTTTTACAGTATTTTTCAACTTCAAAATGACATTGCATAGCTAGAGTGCGGTAAAGTACGGGTCTCGGGCTTGTTTCAGGCAGTCGTAGTTGTGGGGGAAAGAGTGAAATAGAAAAAAAATAAAATCTATAGTATTCTACGAATTCGGAAAAAACCTAGGCCGCTTAACTGGAATATGTACTAAACTGGATTCATACAGAAAACATAAACACTGACAGTCACATACCGTATAGTAGGCTTTCCAACACTTTATTAGTATTTTCAAAGATAATAATATACTATTTTTAAAATTATAGCCAATAACGCACATAATAACGTTAATTTTTTATCGAACACAAATTATTTATAGAACTTTATCGATAGGTATATATGGGTAATCAGTCGTTAAATTCAAATAAAGTAAACAATTTAATAATTATTATAATGCACGTTTCAACAACACTCAACAGGATACTATTTGATTTTAAAACCCCTTTTAGTATAACAATAAATCATTGCGGTAGTTTCAACAAAATAAAATTTAAATACTTGCATAATTTTCGTTCAATGTACAATTACTTTACCCCTATTTACCTAAAAATAAACTAGTACCCTACTAATTTAACCCTAAACAAACAGCCCCCCAGCCAAAACTATTTATCTCCACCCCTGTATTTTCACACCCTTATATTATAATTTAAAATATTGACTGCACTTTGCAATGGTCAACTTTATAATATCCATTTCATTGCATTTCATGCTGCACCCAGTGACGTAGACACCAGTGCGTAGAAGTGGGGCGGGCGACGAGGGCACAAGTTCACGTAACTTCTGTCAATGACACATTATTGTTTTATTTCTCATACTCATACTCCCACCTCATTTTACATTACGCATACACTTACATGCGAGCAATGTGAGTGCAATGTGACGTCATTTTACGTTAAAGTTTCAGCCAATCATGGGATTGTTGCCATTGTTGCCAATGTTATAAAAATTATAGACAGAAGACAGGAAGTTTACTATTTTGATTTATGTTTTATTATTGATTTTAAGCAGATGGTTGAATTTGTTTTGTATATTCTTAAAATAAGTCTTGAAATGAGTCGGTGTTTGTTTTTTTTTGCATTTGCGGTATTAATTAAAGGCAAATGTTTATAGGGTTTGCTTATTTTTATTGGATATAAAAGCGCTGCATTTGGACGTTTTATTTATAATTTATTAAGTTATTTAAACTGCTTGCTAACCTCACTCAGTAACTTAAAATTTACAGAATTTATAAACTTTTTATTTTTTTTATAAAAATCTTATGTTACCTTTTTGTTTTTTTAAACTTTTTAAACAGAAGGTAAAAATGTAAATTTATACCTTTTTAGTATAATGCTCTTAAAAATTACTTTGCGAACTGTTTTGAGTTCACAAAATAATATTTTAGAGGATCCAGTCCTTTAAAATAACATAACGTAGGCCATTGCTGTTATTTACATTTATAAGATTATTTTCATTGATTTTTATTGTTTGATCGCCTGCGTTTTTCAAAATTTTATTTTAAACTTATATTTTAGGATAATTTCGAAATAGTTACCAAACAAATTTGGAGAGCATATATTAAAAATGTTGTATGTAACACGTACACAAACTGAGTTTTAGAAGACTCATCTCGGCTTGCGCCTCGTCCTCTAAAACTCTATTTTGCGTACTTGTTATATAAATAACTATTTTAGCAATGTAGTTTTTATTAAGTTCAAAATTTTAAAACAGTTTCAACTAGCGTCATATAAATAAAAGCATGTTTAACTTAAATGTTAGAATTATTTTAAATAAAACATATTATGTTATCTGCCAGTAGCTGTTGCTAACAATTTTCTTTTTGAATATTTTATCAAAATTAGGATTTACTTGTTTTCTTTGGGTAATTTTCTTGAAACAAAGAGTTCGCCTAAAGCCCAACCGTCAATCGTTCAAATACAAATATACAAACAAGTTTTTTGTGTTAAAACTAATCCATCAACGATCGCTCACAGTCAGTACCAAGAACTTTTGAATCTACAAAAAACTACAACCAAATTTTTATTTGCCTTTTCAATAAATCATATTATCCTTGTTGGCAACACTATAAAAACGCTGGTACATCACAGTGTTGCCGGTTCTACAAGACAAACCCATGTCCACTCAGAGAGAAGAAACTGCAACACTGTTAGTGCTACCTGCTTAGGTGGTCGGCAAACCGCTAGCACGCTAGTCGTGGCAGGCAGTCAGTCCAGTTGTTGTGTTTGTGTGGAGTGTTTGTGCCAAAATGACCGTCCATCAAGAGCCGCCTAACCCCTTCGGGAAACCCCCCGATATGTCAGAATACCAACGAATTAGAACATTCTTATACAACGACGATGAGGGCACAGTTTGTGGCAGAAACGCGAAAAATTGGGGTATGTTTGTAACTTCAAAACTCTGGGAAAGTTTTGTAAACAACCACAGGTGACGCCAAGAATGTCTTCGCTGTTAAAAGTGCTGCTTGCAGTGGATTTTTCTGTGTTTGAGGAGTAGATTGTTTAGAATGGTATATTGCGTGGAATGAATATGTTTTTTCGCGGTGTATGAATTGATTGGAGGTTAAAATCGATTTTTAAAGTCGTTCACCTGTCGCAGACGTAGAGTGCCATGCTTATGTTTACCTGGGCGTTTCTAACCTTCCGCAAACTTGGAATCTTGGATTTTAAAACTGAAGTAACACCGGAATTGTTATTTTCACTTTTTCTTTGTTTTTATCTGTCTCAAATACAATTAATTTCCATAATGCCCTAATAAAAATGTGTTATGGGAAAGGTACTTTTGAAATTCAGAAATTTTGGGGCGTGGTACTTTTTTAGAATGCAAATTTTTAATTTAAATAATTTATCACATTTGTATGACTGCTGTGGAGTTTATTACACCATTTCAGATAAAAGATATTCGTAGAATTTTAAAAATTAAAATTTTCCTTATATTTATATTCACTCAAGGAAAACCCAAGGTACGCGTAACGCAAAACAATAAGTAGAAATTTTATATTGTGCAATTTCGCAAATTAGGTCCTTGGCAATTTGAATTTTAAATCAATGGCCAAATAATTATTTTGTACAATTATAAATTATTATTAATTCTTTTATCCAGACTCGTATTATATAAACTAAAATACATAATGTATTTCTTTGTACCGCTAAAAATATATTGACTGACAGGGAATTCCAATAAAAAACTCATTATTATGCATAAAAAAAATTTGCTAAGAGTTGCGCTTTATTATATTTTCTTCTGGTAGTATTTTTTGTGGACTTGAATCGGTAGGAAATTATTATATTTAAAATATAATGTTAACTTTTGTATTATATAAATTAATACGAAGCTTATAGAATATTCTAATCATTTCTAATTATTATGGTTTATAACATATTTTTTATACCTACTCAAGAATATTTTTAAAATTTGCGGCTGTTGGCCCATAAACTTATGATATTGTACTAGATTTGAGTTTATTATTATCTTGAGAAATGTGTTGGCAGTTTTTATATCTCAAGGTATATTTATTTCAGTTTGTCCCAGACACAAAATCTCTGTCCCTATTGTAAAATTAGATTTCGCGCGCATATTGTCAAATAAATTATTCACATGAATATCTGGGAACATCGCCCGATTTTCTGATGTCACTGAAACAAACGACAAACGACTGTTGCGAATCGCCCCCTGGCCTATTGCGAATATTTAATTATAAATGCCCTGACGTAAAACAAGGGAAGCGCGAATAAAATTCCACGAATTTAGATCCAAGTTAGCCGGATGAAACAATGAAATTTGAGTTGTTTGTTTATTTTTCACTTCCCCTATTTTATTGTGATGAGCCGCTTAATTATGTCGACTAATTGCTATATTTTTTGTTTACATTTTTGCAGTCCATAATAACTGTTCTTAGTGTTGTTATTAAAATTTAAGTAGAAATTATTAACAGTATGGAATCAAAACAAATTATCATTTAATATGAACTAGCTATAATAATACACTAGTATTCAATTGTACAAAATACGTTAAATTATCAGATACTATGAGAAATACGAAATATGTTCTAGATAAAATTTCTTCCTTCGAGTAACCAATTTAGCAATGTTGTTGTTTTTCAGATTTAATTTCGTATGTTATAGTTTTTAAGGTCTCAATACTTGTCTGTCCTATTTTAGACACCTAGTATACATACAATGTTTTGTTGAACTGATTTTACCAATTATCTAATTATCATATCATTAAACTGATACTAGTTTCATTCATAAAAATCAGAACGTAAATTTGGTTACCTATTTAAATCAGTTGATTATGTAAAAATTGATTCAGTTATAATTTCAACACTATTAATTATTTTTTTATCTTATTGTAATTTAATCTAAAATATATTTAAGTTTAGCACAAATTCGTATTTATTATTAAAATAACATACTCGGCTATTTTGATAGCACAATGCTGCCTTCAATGGTTATCTTATTCGCGAATACTATCTTGTACAATAACAGAATGCCCACGCATTTAATTTATAGATAGATATTTATTTGAATTAGCATTTTACATAACGCTTTTTATAGCAACAAACAATAAATTAAACAATGCAATTATTGTTAATTAAGTAACATGTTTTTGTTTTAATTTATAGCATTCAATAACATATTCTTTTTTTTCAGCGAAGATCGGCCTGTTCTATCTAGTCTTCTACGGCGTTTTAATCGCATTGGTGGCAGTATGCATGACAGTATTCTTTCAAACATTAGATCCTCGCATTCCCAAATGGCAGCAGGAAGGCAGTTTAATTGGCACAAATCCTGGGCTAGGTTTTCGTCCCATGCCACCAGAAGATAACGTAGAATCTACACTGATTTGGTTCCGAGGAACAGAAAGGGAAGACTACAAATATTGGGCTGAAACCCTTGAAGAGTTTCTGGCTGGTGAGGATTATTTATTTATTAGAAGCATTACACATGTTTTTTTAAATTAATTTCAAAACAAATACAAGGGCTCTACTATTTAAATAAATGACTCTAATCACATTATGATGAAATCGTAGAATAATGGGCTATTTTAGCTCCGCAAAATCAGTACAAATTTAACTCGAATTTTTTCGACCAATCAGAAAGCCTGTGCACTCGATCGATTCCGAGTATTATCGAATTAGTCCGAGTGTCAGGCTACGGTTATAGCAACCCGTAATCATCATTATTTGTTTTTTGTTTTTCTTTACTGTTACAAATTTAAAATAAGTTCGATTCCCAGCAATCGACAATAATATCACTGATCCCGAGTGGTTGGATTCCACTATAATAAAATCTACAATTATGGAATTGGGAGTTAATAATAAAAATAAGAGATTTTTGCTATTTCATAAAAAAGAATATTATCTCAGCTGTAAAAATATTTTTTATCACTCACGTGGTTATTTTCCTCAGCTTTCACCTCGAAAAACTTCACATTCGTAATATATAACTAGGTATTAGGTAGGTATCTATTCTAATTTGATTCACTATTCAACTTAACTACTTTTCGGATTTACTTAATTTATTTTAATATTTGTATTGTACACAAAGTAAACCAGTAACCGGTTCCTAAAATACTTTTTCGCCAACCGTCCGTATTTGATGCTATTATGTCATTGTTTTATTTAAGCGGTTAGCGAAAAAATATTATGTTTCATTCATAAAAAATGCTTGTTTGAGACTCGTAAGATCGCCGAACTCCGCTGCGCGTCGTCCGGGAAGCGTCTTACTCGTCCCAAAATCATGCATTTTTTTCAATTAATGAAACAAATAACTATTTGCAAATTTTAAGTCAACCTAAAAGATCTGGAGGGAAAATTGAAGCTATATTTTAATCGTTAATTGATTGCAAAAGTAGGCTACCTTATTTCTGAAATTTGATCATAAATAAATGATATCATGTTTACATAGCAGCCAGTTGTTATATATACAAGATATTAAGCGATGTTTATACTTTATGGTATGTTTTTAATATGTCTTCGCATTTTCATTTTTCCTTTGTGGCTTATGTATTATTTTTACAAAAGTGATTTACGATTATCTTTGAAGCTATTATCTAGAGCGCTACATAGTTGGGGGCGAGCCAAATCGACTTGGCTTAATGTTGTTCAATTCAAGGCGTGTAGAGTAAATTTAGGAGGTATTTTGATTAAGTCACAACTACACTTTGTTTACGTAGTTTTACCGTTTTTCTGCACCTGCCACCTACAATTTAAAAACGCGGTTGGTTAATTTAGGTTGGACCAGGCTAATTTTAGCACAATGGTTCTATTTATTCAGTATTTATACAACATTAAACTATTATTTTTAACATTCATTCTCTTTCATTTTGTAATCGACCTAGATCTTATTTTCATTCAAGAAAATATTTCTATTTCCAGTGTACAAAACCCCTGGTTTGACCCCTGGCAGAGGTCAGAACATCTACGACTGCGACTACGATCGCCGTCCAGGAACAGGTCAAGTCTGTGATGTTGAGGTCAAGAAATGGCATCCGTGCACCCAGGAAAATAATTTCAACTTTCATAAATCTGCACCTTGCATTTTCCTCAAACTGAACAAAATCTATGGCTGGCAACCCGAGTTTTACAATAACTCACTGGATTTGCCTGGAAAAATGCCCCAAAACTTGAAGGAATATATCACCGAATTGGAGAAGACAGACAAAAAGAGGGTAAGATTTTTTTTAAATATTTATTATTATCATAATTATCAGTGTTGTGTTAGTAAATCGGCAGTTTGATACTTTGTTTAATAATAAAGATATGTTTCTTAATTCTGTTAACCTGTTCAAGAAATCAATCTTCCAGTTTACATTCGTAGTTCTACAATATACTTACAGGCTGATTTACATACACGGCATACACGGTGTATTTTTAAGGGTATTTACTGTTTACAACGCAAAAAGAATTTTTCCGAAATTCATAAAAATAATTGCACATTACTTGGACCGAACATTTTTCATGCCACTGGTCTGAATTCATTATTGTAACTTATCAGACCAGTGGCACGAAAAATGTTTGTGCCAGTAATGTGCACTTAATGTTGCGAATTTCAGAAAAAATATTTTTGCGTTGTAATCAGTACATCAAATAATATATACCCTTAAATTTTTTCCCCGAAGTACAGGCACATCCTGTATATTTTAATGGCAAATAATACTCAATTACGAGACTGGAACATTTAAAAAAAACTATAATATCTAGGTCATAATCCAGGTTTTCAATCAAACAGTTTTGAGCCACCGTTTTCAATTGTAATTTCTTAAATTTACTTAATTTTTAAATGTACAAATAATTATTGCAATTTCATAATTAATTAAAATTTTATTTTACCTATTCCATTCTTAGTCAGACATCCATTATGTAGTCTTTAATCCATTGGTTCCAAAAGTATACTTCTTGCACGAACTTCTCTTAATATATTATTTTTTTAAATTAATTTTGTTCCAAGTTCAGTAAGTCGAGTATACGATATGCCACGAAGTTATGAAGCACCCTGTATTATCGCTTTATTTTAAGTTACATTTTCTTTAAATAATCCGTATTCGGGTATTTAAAAATGTTAAATAGTAATATTTCTGTTTTGTTGTGACCCGGTGTGGTATTATAATTTGTGTTGAGATGTTATTAATTCGGTTAAATTGGACGACAGCTGGACACGATATGGGTGAGCTGTGAAGGGGAGAGCCCAGCAGACATTGAAAACATCGGTCCTATTGATTACTACCCGGAGCGAGGCTTCCAAGGCTATTTCTACCCCTATATGAACTCTGAAGGATACCTGAGCCCTTTGGTTGCTGTACATTTCCGAAGGCCAAGAAGTGAGTATTACAATGCTTTTTTTTTTAATTATAGCATTGTATAGTAAATAGCTTTACTCCTTAAAAATCCTTAAATCATTGAACTTTTTACTCAATTAATTATTTTCATCGCACTACTTTTCGAAATATAATGAAAAACAAACAAAAACCTAATTTATTTGATGCCTTATCATAATAACAACATTATAAGCCTCAATTTGCGGACCATAATAGCGTTCATTATAGGCCAAAGACAATAATGAAATACCAAACAACTCGTTACTATGGAAGCGAGTGAGAACATGTTTTTAGATTTAAATTTTGTGTTCATTAATTTATTTGACTTTTACTAATTTACGCCAGTATAATTTTTTATACAATCGTGTTATCAAACTCGGTTTCGCCTCGTCTGATAATCTTGACGACTAGTACCATAATGATTGATGTTACGATCCTAATAACATAAATAACTATTACAATATAAATTTATAATTTAATCTTGACTGTTGAAATTTGAATGTTGGAAGGTCGAAATAATGGATCACAAAAAGGAATGCTTTCAACAGCAGAATAGTCATAATCCGAATCAGGTTGCAGCCGAATATTTATTTTCAGAATAATCAAATTCCGAAAGCTTTTGGTTCGCACAGAATTATTCAAATTTCGCATCATGTTGCAACCAAATATTCATTTTCATAATATTCATATTCCGAAAGTTTTAGGTTTGCACAGATTTATTCAAATAACGCATCACGTTGTAGCCGAATTTTCATTTAGAGTATTCATATTCCGAAAGTTTTACTCGGTTACAACGTAAATTAGAAAATTTATAATTTTGTGTAAACCTAAAACTTTCCAAATTAGAATATTCTGAAAATTAATATTTGATTACAGTAATTCTTTACAAACCTAAAACTTTTGGAATTTGAATATTCTGGAAATGAATATTCGACTGCAACATGATTCGGAATTTAAATAAATCTGTGCAAAAGATTTCGGAATTTGAACATATTATTTGAATATTCGGCGACAACCTGATTCGGATTATAAATATTCTGCTGTTGACATGGCACCCGTCACAAAAGTTGTAGATTTTCTTATTTATTCATAAAATCAACGCTTCGGCAACGTTTTTAGCCTTCTTCGGGACAAATTGAAAAGTTACAATTGCTCGTCAGTTATTCTCGTCGTTAAGTTTTAAAATTTTATACGTTATTTGTTTATTTCTTGTCAAATGGTCATCGAAAATTTGATTGTTACACTCTGATCTATTTTCTGATTCGATTTTGTGACTTTATTTGTCCTGAAGAAGGCTAAAAACGTAACCGAAACATCAACTTTATGAATAAATAACAAAATCTACAACTTTTGTGACCTGTGTACCCATTATTTCAACCTTCCAACATTATTTACAATAATTATTGATTAAGCTTTTAATAATACAATGGATAATAAATATTTTTGCTTATAAATTTAATGAAAAATGACCTCAAATCAAACAAATTCGAATCGTATGTTGCAGAAATAATAATTTTAATGGGGAAACGAATTTTTCGACTATCTATATTACCTATATCAAGAATATGTATCAGTTAAATTAATAAGTTTAATATTATCTTATAAACGCGCACGCAGTAGAAATGTCTATATAATATAGGCAAATCGCAATAATCTGTAATGTTATTGATGACTACACAATTCCTAAAATGACACACAAAACAAATAACAATCACCGCAGCATTATTCTTTATTCATCTTGAAATCTAAATGCACAATCGTATCCTATCCTGCATAATTGAATGAAATAAAAATAACATAAGTAGTGTTCGTTTTGCTGTATGCTTTGATGATAAAACAACTTTAATTTATAGCCGGTATCTTGATAAACATTGAGTGTAAGGCCTGGGCAAAGAACATCCATCACAGCAGAGCTGACCACTTAGGATCCGTTCATTTCGAACTGATGATCGACTAATTAATTAGTAATGTTTTAGTTCTTGGACTTAATAAGTCCGTGTGTAGAGCCTGGAAATTATGAACAATTTTATTGAGTGACAATACAGTATTCATATAATTTAAAGATTATATGGGCAGTTCTAATTGACCATTTTAAATATTGAATTAAGATAATTTTTAGGACGAATCTCATAATTGTATGTATTTTAATGTTTGTGGCGTTTTGCAGTGTGCCATTATATATACTGCCCATTTTATTAGTTTAAAGTTAAATAATTGCAGTGAAACACTTGTGCCTTGTGCGCCATATTGGTAAATAAAAAGTTTCATTCATTTTAAAACAAAAACGATAATACATTTTACAGTTTAATATAATTTTTATATAATTTGAAGTAAGGTTGCAAAGGCATGTAATCATGCAAACAAAAATAGTATTTATATTTTAATTTTATTGCATCTTAGTGTAAAATATTATAGATTCATTTTAATTTTTGCACTTGTAACAACCAATTACATCATAATACATATCAAAGTTTAATGTATTATTTACATTATTTATAAATTCATTTTCATGTAATTTTGTTTTTGTAATTTTAAGGATATAATTGCTTTTTAAGAATTATTTTCGTATAAACGAATAAATTTTATGAAACGCAACAGTAACTTACTTAAGTTTAAATAGGTAAAGTATTACTTTTATTTTCTGATAAGAAATAAAATAATGCAACAATTTGTAAATTCTCATTGTGAACAAACTATAAATAATGATGTAAAAATTTTGAAATGTATATAAAATTATTTTTGTTAATATACGTATAACTTATTGTTTTAGTACCCTAAAAATATTTATGTAAGTATTTTTTTTTTTATGGTAACCAACCTACAGAATTAACTTCCAATTACAGGATGGTAGATGTTATTATAGTGGAATCCAACCACTCGGACCCAGTGGTATTATTGTCGGTTGTGCTGGGAATCGAACTGGGGACCGCTAGCATGCTAGGCGGACCCTCTACCGCTGAGCTAACCACTAACACACATACTTTCCTAACAAATACATAAAAATATAAATAAGTGTAGTGATAACTACTTTTAATAAGATTAAAAGTATATAAAAATCCAATGAAGACACATGAATATTTATTATTACTTATAGATTCTACACTATTTTCCCAGGTAAGGTGCATTTTATATCCCCTTTATTTATTCGAGAGCTTTTTGAAACTTCCGGAACACTAAACGTTCGCGCATGTACTATATTTTAAGTAAATGGCGCGCGCGCACAGGTTGGTACACCTGTGCTGTTCATTGATATGTATGTTAACCAATCATCGAAAGATTATGGCGAAATCAACATGCACATTCCAGTGGTAAGTATTGTTTTAAAGCTGTAATAAAATATTTGTACCATACCTCCGGAACCTTTTTGATCTAAGTAAGCCAGATGAAACAGTGAAATTTGAATTAATAATTTATTTTTCACGTCTCCTATTTTATTGTGATAAGGTTATGAAATGCAGTAAACAATGTTGGTGTCGCTTGACAGTTAGATATGGTAAAGAGTATCTAATTATTTATTATCCATACATTTGGTATTCTACAACATTTTGTAACTGTCAATTGTCAGATCTAATTCACTGCTAAATTTTTATTTGTTTGTCCTAAATCAGCTGATTACATAGTTGTCACTGTCAGATGATAATAACTTTTGACGTCATATCTAGGTATTCCTCATGTTTTTAAAGAATTCTATATTTGAAATACTAGTTTTACATTTTTGAGGTAAATAACTTGCGATAATTTTACTCAAACAACCGACAGCAGTTCTAGATATTTACCAGAATTATGTTTTATGTGAATTTGGTTTACAATTGACAAATAATACGGTAAGAATAAAACGTGCTGATCTGCGAAAAAATGCACAGATGGACGTAAAAACCCGCTGATCTACATCTAAACTAAATAAAGAAACCCAACACTCTTCTTGCGTAAGTATCAAATTATCCGTTTTTGTAGAAACTCTGATTGAACTGAAATAAATAAAGAAACCTAATAGCCTTCTTAAGTCCCACATACTCGGATTTGGTAAAAACTGGACTGAACTAAATAAAGAAATCTTATACCCTTCATGAGTCCTACATACTCTGAATTTATTTTATTCTTTTTACGTGCATTTCTTTGCAGATCAGCGCGTTTCATCGGTTAGCGCTGATCAGCGTTTTATTCTTTCCCCAAATAATAGGAAAGAAAAGTGCGAAATGAACCTTCATTATCATTATCTCTCTCAAACAAGAGATAATGATAGAAAGAGATGCACATACTGCGCAGTTGACTGTTTGCACCAAAGAGGTGCATTTATTCATTGTCATAATGTCATTTGTCATTATATTTGAAGTTTGTGATGAATATTTTCAAATGAAAGAGCGCACTGATGGTGTATCTCAATCTACGTTTAAATCTGGCAACATGTTAAGCGCCCAAGTAACAATTATGACCAAATATGACGTCGATACAACGTACATAATTTTAGTCATAAAGACGTCTTGAAGATCAATATAAAGTGAATAGTAGTAGTATTAATTTAGTAGTAATAAATAATAATATAAATTTAAAACCATTACGTTTAAAAAATAATGATAAATAAAATAATTGATAGTTCTAAACGCTATGATTTTGACGACTCTTTTTAGGATGCCGATGCCGAATAACAAAAATCTAAAGAACAAAAATATCAAAAGACGCAAATGCGTATGGGCTGGATGTTACTCCTACAACATCTAAGATGATGGGGTGTATGTTACCCCTACGATATCTTGACACATCAAGCCAAGATGTCGTAGGGGTAACATCCACCCCATCACTACAATTTAGAAAAATATTGTTACATTATTGTTAATTTATCAAGCATGTTATGAAAAGATACATAAAAGCTGAAGATGACTCGCTTAGCAGTCGAAACGTCCGTCAATAAAGTAATGTCTAACTGAATCATTACGATCCTTATCAGAATCTAAATTCATAATTTATTTAGTTCAGTTCAGACTTTCTACTAAAAGCCTCGGCATATTGTGAAATAAAATGATATGACATAATATTCTGAGTCATTCAGAAAACGACTAGGCGTTTTATAAAACGACTGATTTTATAATTTGCCTGCGACAAAAAATGAAAATCATCATGATAACCAAAAAATCAAACTTGGAGACATGTTGTATCCTAACATTTTAAAATATCAGAATTATAGGTTACATTATGAAGTTTTTAGGTCACGGTATATTTTTAGAACAATATCACTTGAAGACGTGGATCCAATTCCAATTTGTTAAGTCGTCAAAATATGTCATATTATGACTGAATTATGACCACAAAACATCACTTGAAGACGTGGATCCAACGTTTTAAGACCTCAAAATATGATGTCAGATTATGACTTAAATATGACCAAATTGTGACGTAATATTTTGGTCGACGGGTAGTCATTGTTACTTGGGTCGTGGATAGTTCTCAATAATTATGTTAAATGCCTATTGAAAATGACATCACATACTCATTTACAGGACAGACTACGGCGTATAAAATCACGGTGTCTACACGGCGTATAATTTCTATCCCCACCACAAGGTCCACGGCGTATAATTTCACCGTGTCTAAAAGCCGTGAGGGCCACTGCGTATAAAATCGCGATGTCGACACATGGGGCCACGGCGTATCTATAATACGTTGTTCATCACTCGTCAGCATTGTCTCTTTTTCTGTGGTTCTACTGTTCTTAGAGAAACCGAATATTGTGGGATTCCAGAAGAGTATTAGGTTCTTTATTTAGTTCAGTTCAATCAAAGTTTCTACCAAAACCGAGTATGTGGAACTCAAGAAGGTCATAAGGTTCTTTATTTAAACCGAGTAACAAGACTGATGAACATATGTTATAAAATCATGGTTTTGAAGCAATCAATAAATTATAAATTCTTCTTTTCCAAGACTCATTGAATATTCAATTTAGCGACACCGCAATTTAAAAGGTAATTCTCACTAGAAAGTAGAACACTTCTTCTTTTCCAGGATTCAGAATCTTGGTAGAATCTTCAAAGAATCCTCGTGCGAAAAGGGCTTTAGACACGGTGGAATTATACGCCGTGAACTCTGTGGTGGAAATAGAAATTATATACCATGAGACCATACGCCGTGGCCCCATGTGTCGACGCCGCGATTTTATACGCTGGCCCGCACTCGCAATTTACAGGGAAAAGGTTCATTAAAAAGAAAGTATAGGTTATCAACAGCTATCAATCTCATTAAATCATTGTACAGCCACATTCACAAAGTCTGACATATGGCAATGTGTACTTGCGTTCACTGAAATTTGGTGTTGGGAACGCAAGTACACATTGCCGTAATGACAGACTTCACCAAATTTGGGGCTGTGAATGCGGCTTAACTACATATTATTATATTTATCTTAAGGAATGTTCAAAAGTATTAAAAGTACGTGCATTACATTAGTAAATTTGATAATCCAATCAGGCTTAGCGAAAAGCGAAAGTTTTTTCATAGTTTTATTCTTGGTAATAGTCCAGAAAAGATAACAGTATTGAAACTGTAATGTTACAAACATAATATTTTATTTGTTACCGTATCATAATGACAATATTATAAACCTCAATTTGAGGCCCATGATGGCGTTTATTATAGGCAGAGGATCATAATGAATTCAGTATGGTAGTCAGTCAGTCAGTCAATCTTTGCAACTAAATGCTATAATAATTACGATCCTTATAACATAAATAATTATTATTGCAAGTATGTTTTTAATATTTCTGGACAGCTATTTAGCATTTTACATAACAATTATGTATAGTAATGAACAATACAGCTTCTTTGAATTAATTAACAGATTCCTTATTTTGTTTTCCAGGGAAGATCTTCATATTCTACGTTATCTTCTACCTGACTTTGGCCGCGCTGTGTGCAATATGCTGGATGGTATTTTTTAGACGATTTATTAATCCTTACAGTCCCAGATGGCAACTAGAATCTAGTATAATTGGTACAAATCCGGCCCTATGTTTACGTCCCATGCCACCAGATCAAAATGAAGATTCCTGTGACATATTAATATCGATCAATAAAACAAATTACAAATCTTGGACTGAAGAATTTGACAACTTTCTGACTGGTTAGATGAAAAAAATATAACGTAGATCACGCTTTTTACTCAATTTGGGTAGGCATGTCTCACATATTTGTGAGTAATCGGTATGCAGAAAGTTTCACAACTTCAGGATCAAAATTAAGATACATACTATGACATACTGATTGCGAATTATAAATATTTTTTTGAATTTGCAAAATTATTGCACTTTACACACGAAGTACACATTTTTAGTCACTATTTCAATTAGTATTTTTATTATGATTAAATTATGTTAAATTACAAAGATGTAGTAA
This sequence comes from Agonum fuliginosum, assembly GCA_947534325.1. Classification (NCBI taxonomy): domain Eukaryota; kingdom Metazoa; phylum Arthropoda; class Insecta; order Coleoptera; family Carabidae; genus Agonum; species Agonum fuliginosum. Next base: position 31,938,866 of record OX384032.1, on the reverse strand, counting down.
TAAACAAATTAATTATATCTTTTAGAGTGCATTCAGTTTTGCGAATTTTAAAAAATGTATTTTTAATTTGTGATCAGTAGGTAGGTACATACATCATGTAGTATCTGCCATTTAATTTTTATCCTGAAGTTGTAAAACAATCTGTAGATACCGAATGCGTATATCCGCATTCTCTGTTTTGAAGCTATCAATGAATTAAAAATTCTTCTAATTGAAGATTCAATTTAGCGGCGCCGCTATTTGACCAGGATAATTTTTCTCAAAATTCAGAATTATGAAAGAATCTTCAAAGAATCCCTGTGTGAACAGGGCATTACATAAAAACAGGAAAGCTCGAAGAATTCGCGGTTCAGTTTTTTTCTCAACGATTCAACAATTTATTTTAATATTCGTAAAATGATCCAACTTTTAGTTATTATAGCAATTTGCTTGACAAATTTGAAAAGAACATAATAATGCAACTTATTATATATTTTGTAATGTTCCTTTTTAATTAAAAATTGACATTTTCTTCAGTGTACAAAACTCCCACTGAAAACCTCGTCGACTGTGACTACGATCACCCTCCAGGAAAAGATCAAGTCTGTAACGTCGATATCGAGAAGTGGAGTCCATGTACCAAGAAAAATAACTACAATGTCGAAAAATCTACACCTTGCATTTTCCTTAAACTGAATAAAATCTATGGCTGGCAACCTGAATTTTACAATAACTCAAAAGATTTACCCGGCACAATGCCCACAAATTTGAAAGAACATATCTCTACTCTGGAGTCTGCAGGCAAAAAGAAGGTAAGAATTAATTCTTTACTTAATAATTTTAGTTATTTGCCGTAATAAAATTATAATTAATTTATTCAAAATTTATTATTTATTTATTATGGTATATCTGTATTTGTCATACTTTTCTTATTAACAAATTTCTGTTATTTAATATTGTATTAAAGCAATTTTCAACCTGTTTAAAAAATCAGTATTCCAGTATAATGTTTTCAATTTGCATCATATTTTAGTATTTTACTGTAAATTTACTTTAAATAACCCTTGATATAAATCTGATCAATTTAATTTTTGTTCTCTTGTGATTCGCTGTAGTATTATAATTTGTTAAAAATTTGTATTAATCCGATGTTATTGGGCTAGCACCTGAACACGATATGGGTGAACTGTGAAGGAAAAAAAACAGCAGACAATGCAAATATCGGCAAAATTAGTTACTACCCAGAACGAGGCTTCCAAGACTATTTTTACCCCTATATAAACACTAAAGGATACTTGAGTCCCTTGGTTGCTGTACACTTCGAGTCCCCAAAAAGTGAGTATTAAAATATACTTTCAAAAAGTATAGTTTTAATTTTAAGTTACAGGGCGTTTTATAAGTTTTCGTGCCACTATATTGATATTTTTTTTTTTTTAATTATTAATAAGAGATTCTAATAATTTAATTAATGTTGTTGAGTAAATGAATCTCATTAAATTTAGATGGCAATTAAATTTATTATATAGTATACGAATTAAAAATTATTTTTGATCCGTAATCAGCATATCAAATTGCATATTACGCACTTTATCATATATGTACCCGATGTTATGAAACACCCTGTGTAAATCAACTTAATTAGTAATTATACAACACAAATAAATATGCAAATTGGACAACAAGTAGACAAAAACATGACAATTCTTGTTAGAAATAACATGACCAACACATTTCGCAAATGTGGTTAATTCAAGTATAAAATTTTAACAAATAATAAAAATTATATTAATTTACTTCGATTTCTAGCTGATGTAGATATTATAGTGGAATGCAAACCATGGGCAAAGAATCTTTATCATGATAGATTGAACAGAAGAGCATATCTGGCTTTTAAACTCAAGATTTCAAAATGACTAATAAATGATTTATAAATAAAATAATTGTTAAATCATGTGGATTTTATTTATAGTCAAAATTTACGGCTTTATCTTTATGCCCATGTCACACCGACGTGGCATGAAGCACGGTGCTCGATGTGGCATTTTGCTTCGTTCAAAGCTGTCAAAAGGGTGTCACACCGGTATAGCAAAATACCATACGAAAATTTGTATATTGCTATGTTCACTTCGTACTTTGAAGGGTTTTGAAAATTATTTTTGACAGCTGAGAATTAAAATTCATAAATTTTGTGTGTTAATTAAATCAATAATTAGTTCATATATTGACAAAAGCTGAAAGGGTTATATTCTTATTATCAAATTACTTACTGTTACTATTTTGACATCAATTATTCACCAAATGTCAAAAATTATATTGAGGACTCACTGCGAAATCAGCAACAAATTTCCATAGGTATGTCAAAATGCTCGACGGAATAGCGGCGATAAAATTTTACGTTATTCATTTGTTCCCATAGAGCACCGTGTCAAGGAGGCACCGTGCTTCGTGCTATGCCGGTGTGACATGGGCATTAAGTATGAATGCGTGTAATTTATTATTTACTTACATAGTTAATATATCTTTACAAACACGTACATTAGAAATTTATACCGACGACTCACAATGATCTGTGAGACTACCATACCCAAATTGAGTAAACGGTGTAATTGTTAAACATTAATATGTTATTTTTACGCGTATTTGATTTACTTTATCATTTCTACACTTACAAACAATACGCACAATAACAATAATCGCACTACTGCTCTTAATTCATTTTGAACTTAAAGCACTATACTAGCCGGGCAGCCCGTACTGCGAAGCATTGTTCGTGTTTGACGTGATATTAGCGCCAAATAGTTTTAATGTTTTCTTGGCAAATCAGATCCTTCAAATTAGAAAAATTTGACCTTCGCAGTACGGGCTGCCCGGCTAGTATTACTTACCACCCTAAATGGGAACGTCTTCAACACTGGAATATTATAAACTAGAAAATTCAAGAAGAGAATATTCTTGACAGGAATAATAAAAATCACGAAATTCCAAGCAAAGGAAAATTCATTCCCAAAAAAAACATTAATAGAAAAGACATATCTGGAATCAAGTAAACACAGAAACTTTACTTGGCGGCCAAACCTGAAGTTGGCTGCAAGCTGTCAGTTGAACAACGCGTTGTGGCCGTTTAAAAAACGAGTTCTGTTGGATTCAAGAAGGGTTTTGTTAGCATAGATTAGTTTATGTCAAAAACACGGAGTTCTGTTGGACTTGGACTCAAGAAGAGTTAGCATATATTATTTTTTATATATTATTAGCCAGAATCCGATTTTTTCAATTTTTATATTTTAATGTCAAATTTGACATTTTAATGTCAAATTTGACTAGGCTATTATTTTTTGTACATACATTGCGGCCGACTGACCAGCTCTATCCCCACATTTAGCTGACTGACTGTCATAACTTTCATTTGTATGCAATATACTATTTGTATAACAATTTTCAGCCTTAGTAAATTCATTTTGTTACCTCGCAGGAACGACAACTTCGACAGCGTACCTGAGACGCCTGTTCTACGTTTCGCTTGACTGACCGCAGTATGTTTGTGCACACAACCACTGTAATAAACTATAAAAAAACTAGGCTTAGTAAATTCAGAGACTTTTTTTGGCTCTCCGTCTAGAACATGAAGATGGCAGCACTCGTCAACAAAAGTGGGGGGAATGTGTTTGCACATGCGTTGAAAGGTACTTACCAAAATTTCAGCCATTTTGGACGCGCGGTTGTTGTTTGACAATCGCTTAATAGTCCAGTCAAAATAGGAAAAATGACGGTTCAAATTCCGAAAGTTTTGAAACTTTGTAGCATTGTTCGGGAAGGTCTAGTAATGAACATATCAAAAGTCCTGACCCGTCGGTGGTGAGCGGGGGCGGGGAGACCACAAAATGGCTGCCAAAATTTGGTTTTTCTATAATATCTCGTTATCGCTGCATTGTAGAGTACAAGTACTTGTTACAAAGTTGTAGAGAATAAAATTTACTACAACTTTGATATAAAACAATTTTTTCCCAGATCAATGGTTCGCAAGTTATGATAAAGGCAAGCGGAGCGTTTTGATTGCTATTTTCAAAAATGTTGAATTTTTTCTAATGCAACTGTAACTTTCAAACAGATGAACATATCGACTTCCGGTTTTAAATATTCAATTTAACAGACATTTTTCTATGTCGGCTTGGCAAAAAACAGTCACTCTCTAGTGTGCTATGAGAAGAGGGATGATGCAGTAGAGACATCTATTGATAACCTCATTAATTACAACTGACAATAAAAATGTCAAACTTTTGACAAATTTCTTAAACATGACTAAATTGGTATTAGTATTGCGACTGGCACTATCGGAGGATTTTGATCAGTACATATAAGATTACTAAACCGTGGATTACTGTTAGAACTTTTGGGCAATTTTGAATTTCTCTCATAGCAAATAACAGATTTTCTTTTCAATGATAAATTCTGATTGTGTCTCTAAATTATCACCATCTGATATTAAAAAAGTAGGGATTGCACTGTCCAGTAACCTAGTACATCGTAAGTTGCATCAAGTGGTGGTAGTAGGTTTCTACTTTTACCTCTCGCCACTCATATCTGTAAGAGAGGTATTGTAAACATGCTAAAATTTCGATTGTGTGTGTGTGTGTGTGTGTGTGTGTTTGTGTGTGTGTGTTTGTGTGTGTGTTTGTGTGTGTGTGTGTGTGTGTGTGTGTGTGTGTGTGTGTGTGTGTGTGTGTGTGTGTGTGTGTGTGTGTGTGTGTGTGTGTGTGTGTGTGTGTGTGTGTGTGTGTTTGTGTGTGTGTGTGTGTGTGTGTGTGTGTGTGTGTGTGTTTGTGTGTGTGTTTGTGTGTGTGTTTGTGTGTGTGTGTGTGTGTGTTTGTGTGTGTGTTTGTGTGTGTGTTTGTGTGTGTGTTTGTGTGTGTGTGTGTGTTTGTGTGTGTGTTTGTGTGTGTGTGTGTTTGTGTGTGTGTGTGTGTGTGTGTGTGTGTGTGTGTGTGTGTGTGTGTGTGTGTGTGTTTGTGTGTGTGTGTGTGTTTGTGTGTGTGTGTGTGTGTGTGTGTGTGTGTCTGTGTGTCATTATGCCTGTGGCACACCGGTCGAGGAGCATCGAGGACCATCGAGTAACTCCTCGATGAAACGAAAGAACGCACCCGTCCGCGATGGATTTCTATTTAATCGGTGACAAATACATCAAAGTTTTGCGCGAAATCAAATCCAAAGATACGTCTGAAATGAGATACATTCGTTTCATCGAGGAACAACTCGATGAAAATAGCGGCGCCCCTATTTTTCGTCGAGGACGGGGTGCGTTCTATCGTTTCATCGAGGAGTTACTCGATGGTCCTCGATGCTCCTCGGCCGGTGTGCCACAGGCATAAGATACATTATGTCAAAAACTTTCAGTGGCTTTGGTTGAGCTGAAATTTAAAGTTTTACCCCGAGAGAATATAGTAAAAATTTTGTTTATTCTTTTGTTTATTGTGTTTAATCATAAGTTATATCCCGAATGCAATGAATTTAATCGATAAATTTGACATGTCTAGCTTATGAAATAAATTTTGCGCCACTATCGATTTCTAAATGGAAATCGTCTATTGATGAGTTTTGTTTGTTGCGTAGGTGCTTTATATATTATTTAAATTTGTTTTAGGTATATTAATCAAATAAATTAAAATATCACATAGAAAAATTTATGAATGAAACCCGACAGAGACTATTTTCAATAAAAGTAAGCTAAGTATATTAGTAATTATATTTAAATTATAATTTTAGAACAATATTTTTAGGTTCTGCCAATAACGGGTTATTCCGGCGTGTGCAGAAGGGATGAATTCACGAATATAATCTTAATAGATGAAATTAAGTACAAAATTAATTAAATTTTTGTAACAATATCAAAAACTCAAACGAATGGTCCAAGATGATTTGCAAACGAATGAAGTTTGGATTAATTTAATCAAAAATTATATAAATTTTAAGACCGGGTGTAGTAAAAAACAAGATTAATATTATATTTATATTATTTAGTTTATCTTTGTATGAAATATAAATATTAATTTAGTTTATGTAAACATGTGTTTTATTTGATTCAAATTAATAAAGTTAACGTCAAAAGTGAATCCCGTTTTGTCAAAATTGTTCGTTGCCCGTTGCCTAGATATTTTGTTTATTTCAAAATTTCACCAAAAATCGTAGGTAATGAAGCTCATACCAGCATCAAAATTAGAACTGGTATGAACTCATTCTAGTTCCGAAACAGAGAAAACAGGTTTTTAATTTTGATTCACTTTATAAAGTAGTCTATGTGATATGTCAAAATATCGTTACCTGGGAATCTTCATTGTTGTTGCTTAGGAACCTCTGGAACAGCGTATTTTTGTTATTTAATTATGCACGCATTTGTGTGTTTTAAATAACGATTATGATACATATCTAATAAAAAAATCTGCTATGACCAACGCATGACCTCCCGCCATACTCTACTATTTTACTAATATAAGTGTGTATGAAGATACTTACTCACAAATATACCATTGTAAGGGAATTCGGGAATTGTAGTTTTTATAATATTATTAAAGTTTATCATGGCCTTATAAATAATAAATGACATAATTTTCAATTACAATTTGTCAAAAAGTCAAAAATTTATTTGACATTAACACTCGAATATTTTATTTTTTGTTTTCATTGGTAGGCAGATAAATAAAAATTGTAACTAATTTGTAAAAAATTTAACTACCTTGTAATTGGAAAATGGTGCTAGGTAGATAGCAACATTTAGTATACATTGTTATTTTAGAAAATCCTATTAATCCATAAATTTTAAGGATATTCCAGAAAAACTCTACAGATCTTCAAAAAACTACTACTTCCGGTTGCATGATCAACACCAAAATCTAATCTAGGGTGTCAGAATATTATGTACAAAATTTCTTTTTTTTTATTCAGTGGTATTTGAGTTATCGTACCTCCAACATCCATCCACACACAACAGACATCATTGGGACACTATCAAAATCGTGTTCTAGGGATCTCAAAACGTACTTATCAATTGAAAACTCACTAGCGAAATTTTAGCATGACTACAATACCTCTCTTACAGTACTGAGTGGCGATGGCGAGAGGTAAAAATTATTAAATGTAATAGTTACATAGTTCATGCTGTGGTTCAATTAAGTAACGTATTACTTTACATAGACTACCCAATAATAATGTTATTATATTTGTATTTAGGTATGCAAGTATAAATTTGATTTAGTAACCTGAAAAAAATTCTTACTACAGGATAAAGAAACAAATGTTTAAAATCAATAATAATTTATTTAAATTTGCTACAAGAATAATATTCACTAAAACTCATAATGCTGACAAAGTTTACAAAAATGTATTGATCCGTACTTACACGCGTGTCAATATGTTTGATGATTTGATTTGAATTTATTTTACCTCAATTTAGTAAAATACAATATTGATCACTAAAAAAATAAATTCCAATGTTACACGCGTATTTTAAATCAAAAATTATACAGATAATAATTGATATTTTTATCCTAGAATTGTTTAACTAAATATTCTATGCAAAAATTAATATTAAGCATGAATTATTATTATAAATTATATTGACTACGAATTATAGATTCGGAATTCATGATAAAAGAAAAAATGCATTCAATCCGTATTTTTGTACTGTATTTAAAAATAATTTTGAAATTATTATGCGCTTAATTCGCAACTTAATATCAAAATTCAGAAAAAGCCTATACTTATACCGCAGTTTTGGTTTAATTGCCTTAAATTCAATAAACATGATACAATTCTTAAACAATTCAAAATAATATAAACCTGATGATTTAAAATTATCATATAAAATACAAAACAAGAAATGATTTTTCTTATACCGTGATGATTAATAGCATGACCGCACATAACATTCTAAATTGGAAATGAATTTTTGTTAAAAGCACCTCGGTACTAAAAACATTATATTATACATAAAAAAACTTCAATTCGAATATAGCAACAATGTTCCAAATTAGCAGGTACTAGCACATTAGACTGAGCAGAGAATTTGCGTATGCCATTGGTTTCACGTTCGGATGCGCCTAAAAACAAGTCAATTTATTTAACCATTAATTAAATAATATTAGTATTACTATTACTATTTAATATATAATATTTTATTAACAGTAATTGGTAAAATAAAACACTTACCACGGCTTCGTATGTAGTAAACTTTGGTTCCATATCTTTTCCTTTTAATGTAATAAAGGCGCCTTTATTGCCCATAGTATCACTAAAAATGAACAATTTATTTATTTATCTAATATTTCTGATTGTGATTCAAGATGTTAATTTTTAAAAAAATTTTATATTTTCTCGTAATTATTTTTTATTTTATACGTTAATATGATGGTTGATATTATGAAATATAGTACCGACAGTAACATTGATAGTTATAATTATAAGTTAGTAATGACTTTTTACTTAGAGGTGTTTGATACAAATAATTTTCTTACCAATAGTTAGGTGCAGAAAATACGGTGATACATTTGCCATCATGATCAACCTGATAACCTTCGTTCTTAACTTCATGACTTCTAATAACATAATCAAGTTTATTAAGTTCCAAAAATCTTTTGGTAACATCTGGTCCAAATTGACATCCAACCCCTCGTTTAGAAGGCGCGCGCCCTTGTTGAGGCTGTGGATCAGACCACAACAATTCGCACATCGGACCCTCTTCTGGTGGTTGTCTGTTCCGGTCCAAACTTCGAATCTCGGCGAGTGTAACGTCATCGCGGGTAAATAAGCCGCCGTGCATTACCAGAACTCGGTTATTAAGGCAGTGCGCTAATGGTAACCAGTTATACACTTCTGTGAAAAGCTCTGCCATTTGTGCGCTGTATTTGGCTTTTACTTCACCGTCAAATCCGTACATTTGGTTCATTGTTGCACTCTCATGATTACCTAACAATATAAATTGCTTTAATATCTGGAAATGTTTCTTTGCTTAGTATATTTACCTCGTGACATAAAGAAATGTTCTGGATACATAAGTTTAAAACTAAACAAAGTGAATATACATTCGACTGAGAATGAGCCTCGATCAACGAAGTCTCCATTAAATAACTGTTTTTCTAATTAAGAAAAAGATTTGAGTATCCTACTATATTTTGAACAGGTACTCGAACCGAACTGCTGCCATATTAGTGAACCCGGGACCAAACCTGAACCGTAAAAAAAATATTTATAAACCCATAAACAGGTTCGAACCGATAGTTGTGAACCGGTTTGATGGCTTAAAAAAATTTAACATATTTTTGTTAAAATGCAAAAAAAATTAGGAAAATTGTATTTTCTTCAGTTTTGTTTGATTTTAGAAATTATTTTTTCTTTTGAGCCCAAAGCTAGGAAGAATCTTTTAATTAATTGTTATTTAATAAATTATTAAGCCGAAATCGGAACGAACCGTTTTTTTGAAAACCGGTTTAGTTTAAGAAGAAAGTGAAATCCGGAACAAAAGCGAATCTTATAAATAGAACAGTAAACCGATATTTTGGGCGGTTCGAGTCCCTGGTTTTAAAATAAATAAAAAGGATACATAAGGATTCGTTTCCGATGGTAATCCATTTAAATTGAATATATTCATTAAATCATAGAATTGACCATGTATATCACCGCAAACTGTAAATTTATTTTCATCGGCTATGGGAACATCAATTAATGAAGGTTGAGCCATTAATAATGCTTTAACATCCAGTAGAATCTTATACGCATGTTTTCTATGAAGTTTTCCTTGGATCTTATAACATTCCATTAGATCAGTAACAAATTTTACTGTGACTTTACCATCCTCTAAGCTTGGACCAGTGTATTCATTTTCAATAGCTTTAACATAAAATAAATAATTAATCAGATATTTATTGTAATAGTAAAATAAATTACTCATTGCATCTAAGTTTATTGTATCTGCTATGTTCTTCTTCACGTCTTCAACCGAAATAGCTTTTTCAAAAGCAATTTTTTTAACAATTTTATTACACTCGGTATATTTAATTTTAGCATCTCGATCGTTAGGTCGCGCTTTTGTTACCTATAACATGAAATATTAAGTAAAATATATACGAAGTTATAAAACTTGGCATTGTCATACATATTCATAATCTTTCAGAGCTTCTTTGAACTTCCCTAATGACATATACGCTGCTGCGCGCCTATAGAAACCTTTAATATACGTTTTATCTAATTCAATTGCTTTAGATGCATCGCTAAGGGCATAGCCGAAACATTCGGTTTTTAAGTAGGAAAAACTACGATTTCCATAATATGCAGCGATGTTTGGATTTGTCTCAATTGCTTCTGAATATAATCGAATGGCAGTGTCATAATCTTGTTCTAAAATAAAATGTATTACAACGTGAAACTGAAAACAAGTGTACAGGGAAAATTTAAGGTTATGACATTAAATTATTAAATTGGCAAGTCAATTACAGTTAAATATGTATAAATATATAAAACTACTTCTACTTATTTGCTAAAGATTAAATGACTATGTGATTAAAATGTAAATGAGAGTGGAAATGTGGTAAATTAAATGAACATTACTTTTAAAATACTCGTTCGCCTCTGTTTTCAGTCTTTCAGCTTTATCAATAACTTCTGGAGTAGATGTATCTTCTGGTTTTGTATCTGTGCTCATTTTCTATTAAAAATATATAAAATACTATTTTTTATACAATATTTGATTGACCGGACACTCCAGCTCTCAAATTTCCTTCATAAAAATGTTACTGAATAATTTTTATTTTCCCCTAGTTATTGCGTCAGCGCGCTAATTTGATTTTAGAGGGGGTATTCAAAAAAATCTTTACCGATTTTTTGCTGTACCACGATTATAGCTATTTTTAATTATGGTTTAATAGTTAAATAAAACTATCCATAGATATTAAATACCCCAATTTTATTCAAATACATGAAACACAATATGTATAAAAATTACACCAATTAAATTAACAACCTTGATAAAAATGCTTTCTCACTCACAAAACACCATAAATATAAATAAATGGCTTAATTAGTTCATTAATTTCAAGAACATTATAATTTAAAATCATTTCTTCATCATTTTTGTTGTACTACATAAAATAAGTTTTGTCTTCAGTTTGTTACTTTCCTTTTTAAAATTCTTAATATCTATAATTTTGCAGTAAGAGCTTGTACGAATTTATTTGAAAAAATATTATAGCATTTTGCTGCAATCATATCTAGAAATAAATTATAATCAAACTATATTCAACATCTTTTAAATTTCTATTTTACTTACTTAATTTTGTTGATACCACATTTAGTTTTTCCGTATCGACATTATATTTCGTTTTATTGTTCCTGAAATAATATTATTTAATTAATTGATGCAGTAATAAAATATTCGGTGTGTACATACTCTTTTACTTTCGCCAATACTCCAAAACTCAATAAACTTTGCAAACAAATTGATAATGTATCCAAATTTAATGCATATGGATGCAGATTTTTATTGGTCACAAAATCTAATTCTAGCTGTTTTTGAGTTTCAGTTAATACTGTTGTATGTTCTACCAAAGACATAGTATTCATCTAAAAATACAAATTAATTTTAATAATAACAAATTTTTATGTAATAATCCTTTTACCGTTTTTAATTTGTCGCACATATAACAATAAGCGATAATGAACGGACTTATTAAATTCAATAATAATACTTGAAGTTTATCATTATTATAAAGAAGAATGGTGTCGTTATTTATAATTTCAATAACACCGAGCAGTTGCAATTTTTGCAATGTATCTTCAAAATCCTGCAATATTAAAATATTATTTAGAATTTATGTTCGATTAAGTAAACAATAAACACATTATGGAAGATGTAAATGAAAGATGAAAGAAGTAGAAAAATAATTTTCACACACCATGTCGTCCTTTTTGTTGTAAAAAGCAAATTCGAAGGAAAATATAGCACGTAACAATCGGAAGGAGTCAAACAGTTCATCTGTACATAGAACATTTACATTATAGATAGTAGAAGACAATAAAATAAAATCATCACTCACGTCTAGATATTTTTCTAGCATTACCAAATGCCAGAATACCAGCAGTAGCTAAACTACAGTTAGCAAAATAATGCAAAGTTGGATTTACATAAAGTTGTAACATTATATGCGGAATTATATTTGTCATTGTTTCATTCGACAATCGATGTGCTTTTAATTTATTTGCGTCAATATTATCCAAATTAACATCATTGCGAACCAATTCAATATTTCCAACATTATTAACGGTAACTAATCCACTATGAACATCAAAGGCATTTTCCAGAGATCCATCTTTAACTCGTGCACCTAATTTTTCCAAAATATCTTGTAACCAATTAATATCACCGGCAAGAGCCGACAAAGTATAGTTATTAGAAAGCGATAAAAGTACAGCGGCTAAATTAAACGGCAATAAAACTGCATGTTGTCGTTGAACGCGCAAGACTTCGTAGCCTATATCAGTAATTAATGTTCGATCTTCTAAATCTAATTGTTGATTATTTAAAGGAGCAACTGAATGGCTCAGTCGATTTAATTTGTCACCGAAATATTCTTTTGCTGATATTGGTGTTGTAAAATCAACGTAAATATTGCCATAATTTTCTTTTATAATACTGAGTGATTTGAACAATCCCTGCAAAGCAAATATTTATTATTTTATTTAAAAATTATATGTAGAGTATTTTTATTCGACTGGAAAAATTATATGATAGATTACAACCATCGGCAATCAGTCAGGATGAACAGGAATGAAGTAAAAGATTTTACTCACATCTAATTTCTATTTTTATTTGCATAACGTTTCGGCCGCACAGCGGTCATCATCAGATGAAATTTTTACTGATGTGTTTATTACTTTATATTATTTTTGAGCATCTGATGTTGACCGCTGTGCGGCCGAAACGTTATGCAAATAAAAATAGAAATGAGATGTGAGTAAAATCTTTTACTGCATTCCTGTTCATCCTGACTTATTGCCGATTAGTTGTTTTCTATCATTTAAAATTATAGCAAGAAAAACTTACTGAAGTACTTTCTTTAGGTTTTGGAATGCCTAGAAGTTCAAATGCAAATAACTTTTCCTCCAGAACTCGATCATAACTTATATTTATTGGCACAATTAAAACATCCGGAACTTCCGCAGTAAATAATGGCTTTAAGATCATAGATAATAGTCCTATAAAGTTTGACAAATAAATAATTATAAATTATATGAATTGTTTCATTAACTTACCAAATTTAGGAACCAAAGATTTACAACTTCTGCTTCTCGTTCCTTCAATAAAAAATTCTACTGGTAGATCTCCACGCGTAACAATCTGATGTACATATTGTTTAAAAGTTTCCCAGTACAAAACATCGTCATTATAAGATCGGCGCATAAAGAATGCACCCGTATCTCTTAAAACGCTACCCATTCCCCACATACCATGAAAATCTACAAAATAATAATTGTTACAATCAAGTAATCAAATTGAGGAAAAGGTTTTAGAAAATAAAATGTAAATCGTTCTTCTTCACGTTGTAATTTAATATTTATTGTCGACCGGTTTATTATTGACATGATCATCTTCAGGATCGGATGTAGAACTGGAAGTATCAGGCTAGATAAAGTGTTATTATAGAAACAAACTCCAAAGATCAATATCATGAATATAAACAGCTCATGGAAGCAGTTGCTTCGATTGTGGACAAAGTGCGACTTGGAGTTTGTTTCTATAATATACCACCTTTATAGGCAGATTATAAAATTAGGCTTTTCATTAAAAGCCTAAACATGTAGGCATTAAATAAAACACAATGTCACATAATTTTATTCACTCAAGAAGGGTATTAGTTTTTTTTTATTTAGTTGAGTTTAATCACCCAAAACTGAGTATGTGGGACTCACAAACGGTATTGAGTTGTTTGTTTAGTTCAGTCCAATCAGAGTTTCTAGCAAAACGAGTATTTAAGATATATTGTGTAATGAAATTATGACATTATAATGCAGAGTAATTTCGGAAAAGACTAGACGTTATATAAAACGACTGATTTTATAATTAGCCTGACATATTCATAACCCGATTCTTCCAGTTCTACAATCGGTCCTGAAGATGCCAAGGATCAAAATCAGTCGGCAATAAATCAAATTAGAACTTAAAGAAAGAAGTTATACCTTAATCTAAAAAACAAATTATGTAAAAATGACCATGAAAATCTACAAAATAATAATTGTTACAATCAAGTAATCAAATTGAGGAAAAGGTTTTAGAAAATAAAATGTAAATCGTTCTTCTTCACGTTGTAATTTAATATTTATTGTCGACCGGTTTATTATTGACATGATCATCTTCAGGATCGGATGTAGAACTGGAAGTATCAGGCTAGATAAAGTGTTATTATAGAAACAAACTCCAAAGATCAATATCATGAATATAAACAGCTCATGGAAGCAGTTGCTTCGATTGTGGACAAAGTGCGACTTGGAGTTTGTTTCTATAATATACCACCTTTATAGGCAGATTATAAAATTAGGCTTTTCATTAAAAGCCTAAACATGTAGGCATTAAATAAAACACAATGTCACATAATTTTATTCACTCAAGAAGGGTATTAGTTTTTTTTTATTTAGTTGAGTTTAATCACCCAAAACTGAGTATGTGGGACTCACAAACGGTATTGAGTTGTTTGTTTAGTTCAGTCCAATCAGAGTTTCTAGCAAAACGAGTATTTAAGATATATTGTGTAATGAAATTATGACATTATAATGCAGAGTAATTTCGGAAAAGACTAGACGTTATATAAAACGACTGATTTTATAATTAGCCTGACATATTCATAACCCGATTCTTCCAGTTCTACAATCGGTCCTGAAGATGCCAAGGATCAAAATCAGTCGGCAATAAATCAAATTAGAACTTAAAGAAAGAAGTTATACCTTAATCTAAAAAACAAATTATGTAAAAATGACGTCATTTCTCGCCCCATAGACAAAAAAAAATATTTACCCATTCCTGCAGCAATCGCTGGAATTTCAAGATCATAAGTAAAGCAAACGTAAGACATTAAAATAAAATCTGCGTAACTTCGGTGACTAGGTGCAAAAACCACAGGACATTTGCCCATTGCTGATTTTAACTAGAAACATATATATTAATTTGAGATTAATTTATAATTATATTATTTATATATTACCCGGTTAATACTGTCCTCATTAACGTGAATCCCCGTATAAATTTTCTGATTTATCTTTGCTAGTACTAGACCCAGCCATCGAATAATTTTTAATTGTTTGTTAAATCCAATTTCATCTAAAATTAATTTAACGGTTGATTCCAGTAATTCTTGTGGCTGTCCCATTTCTTTAGTGAGCTGAATTAAAAATAATTTAATAAGAAAATTATTAAATAGGTTTTAATATCTTACCTTTTGTATTACTTCTTTAATTCGTTGACTAGATAATACTTCTTTCTTGTGAGTTTCTGGATTAGGCCTTGTGTTTTGTTTAAAGGATAAAACAGTTTCTAATTTTCTTGAGACCCACAATAAATTGCTAAATTCTTCTCTTCTCGGTACTAAAATATCTTTGAACGACTCCATTATTTGATTTATTATTAAATTTAAATTAAAACTGCCACGCTCAAACTACAATGTTCTATAACGCGTAGTTTTTTAAAGTTGTTTGACTACATTATTTGCTGAAATGTATTAATTAATAATCATAGTCTAAACTCTAAAGGTGAAAGTCATTATGAATATTTTTTATCAAGTTATTACTTCCGTATTTAAACTGTTAAGGGCACAGGTAAAATTGTTCTTTAAAAGGACTTGACAGTAGACAGCTGTCAAAAATAATTCATAACCTATTCTCATCTATTCCTATTTTTAAAATTGTAAGAAACTTGTAGCTTTATCTTTACGCATTAAAAATATACCATTTTGAATATATTAAGTAATCATAATGAATTATTTTCTAATTTATGTTAATATATTATTCAATAGATGGCGCCTAAATTTTTCTATATAAAACAAATTTTTTCTTTGGTATCTAATTTTTTTTGTTAATTTTGGTTTGTAAAAATTATAGTAAAACGCTTTATATTATATGTTATATAATTAATTATAATAGAGACCATCATTTCATACATGTTAACTACAAAATGTGTTGAAGATTTTTTTCATGGAATGCTAAATATGTTAATATAAATTAGTTTGTTCGATATCCACATTAAATAATAAACAATTTTGTACAAATTCTTTCATACGAAACTACACACAATCCCTTTTATTTCACCTAACATTAAAATTGATTTCTATAAAAGTGTTTGATTTTGAATTACAAAAAGCATTACTTTAAAAAGGTCAAATACTTGATATCTTATATTAGAATAGGGGTGCAAGAAATATCACTTACAAATAATGTTTTAAAATACACTATCCTAGCATTTGACTAATAAAAAATATCTACACTAATACAAACAATTCAGCGAAAACAAAAACAGTGTTCGCGGTTATTTTATATTCTTTAACAAAACTACAAATAAAAATTATAGGACCAAACTAAAAACAAAACAAAATTACCCAGTTATACACTGTTATATTTATGATAAAAATTTCATATCTAGTACATTATGAATTTTTTTTGTTGAATTTTTGTCTGTTTTTGAAATAATATTACTGGACCATCAAGCTGTGTAGAAATTCACACCGAGGTATTCACCGAGAATTGAATATTTCTAAGTATCTTGGACATAACACAAATTAATCTAGAATGTGGAGCAGCTTAATACTAGTGCCAGCATAAATAAAAACTTACTTATCACACCGGGGACTAGGCGAATACTTTGATGTTATTTCTACACGTTCTATAACATAATAACTAGGCATATGTTAACATTGGTGTTGATAATATAACAAAATATGGGCTACAGTCGAAAAGACATATAGCAACGATGCTTATGAATAATCAAAGGAAGAAAAATCGAGAAAACAAGAAAACTATAATACATGAATACAGAGATATTTGTTATATGTGGAAATTTGGTAAGTTTATTTTTAACCAATTAGCTCCACAAATGGTACAAAATAAAAATTTATGTCCGTGCTGATCGATGCACCATCTACCTGCAACAAACAGATCAATCATTACTGAAAAATACTACGCAGTATCTTAGATTAACTACAATTATTTTATTAATAGCTTATTGTATCGCTTTCACTCAAATTTTAAATTTTCCTTAAATGAACAAAGTCGAATCAAAATCAAATTGTTATGTGACAATTAGACCGGGAGCTCATGATAGGTGATGATCTCCGATTTGATACAGCATGCCTTTTAGAGGATAGAATGTTGACCCTATACCCTATGACAACAAAGAAAAGCGGGTATTAAACCCTTGCACGCTTTCCGGTCATATGGAAAATTGCATTTTCCACTTGCACACAAATTTTGTGTTTTTCTCTGATTTAATAATGCATGGCCTTTTTTAAAAGAAACAAACACATTTAAAGTCTTAAAAATTATAGGCATGCGGTTCGCAGGATCCCAAAGGAATCAAACGGTCACGTGATCTTCTAATAAAAAAATACGATTTTCCGCGGTTTCATACAGCATATGAAATAGCGGTGTCAACTGGCCATAATAGTTATTTATGTATCAAGGGCATCATGATGATGTTTATGCTCATTCCAGGGCGACATTTTTACAAGCCCAAGGGCCTTTGGCCTGTAAATCGTCCGAGGGCTATAAACATCAATGATGCCCGTGGTGCATACAATATTTTAAGTATTACTATTTTATTTAAAACATTGCGCGCGTGACATTTCGCTTTGACGTTTCATTTGTTAATATTTTTGGTATCCTAGTAACAGACAGAAAATATATTAATTTCAGAAGAAAAACATTAGTGATGTCTCAATATTACCATGGCAATTTCTTAATGCCCTAGGGTATAATGTAGTATATAACATACCTCGTATCCATGACATAATTAAACAATTACATACTAGGAAGACATAAAAGGTATAATATTTCATTATTGTTGTTTTTATAATGAATACAAGTAATGTTTTAACAAAGTATGAATGAGTTTATATTTACGTATTTATGAATCATAATGAATAATACAAATATTGACACATTCAACAACAAAAAATATGTTAAATGAATAAATATATAATCTGCCTTTTACCCGTTTGGGTGTGGCAGTGTGATAAATTACTGTGAGTCATAGATAAATATTTCTCTACAATACTAAGCCCCGTTACACTTGAATTCTTTGAGGATTCTTTTATAGTTCAGAATCCTAGAAAAAAAGAAATTGACTGTTTTAAATCTACCTATCTACAAATTATAAATTCTTGTTTTCTAAGACTCTTTGAAGATACAATATAGCGACGTCGCTATTTGATAGGCAATTCTCACCCTGATTCTTTTTCTCAGGACTAACATAAAATCCATAACGAATGAATATGTCGAAATAGTATTTTATGTTAACTTTAAATGTATCATTCATCTGAATATAAGTCCATTTGCAGTTTTATAAATATTTTGTATCATAAAGATATTATATAAATTACGTTGTTGTATTTGATCTCAAGGGATTATTTTTTATACCGTGAGTTTATTTTAACATGAAACATACAATTTTTATATTCATGGATACGAATTTGACAGCAATGTATTAGATTGTCCTTTTTAAAATGAAACATAGGGAATCAATTTAACTGTATTATTCTTGAACAATATAAGATGTTTGGGCAGCTGCAATAGTTCCAAGGATCGCTTTCAACATTAACTTTTAATTGTTCAAAGAATAAATCGTATTTCCAGGTAGCAGCAGTGTGACACCAATTAACAAATTCAAATTTATTCCCTGTTTCATTTTAAAAAGAACGCTCTAATACATTGCTGTCAAATTCGTAACCATGGATATGATATACCCATGTTTCACGTTAAAATAAACTCATGGTATTTAATACCGAGTGTCAAGGATATTGAATTAATTAATTCCGTTGTCAAGTAAATACGTGCAATTTGTTACAGAGTATCTATGGTAAAAATATACATTTTGTCACAAAGTTTGTGTTGTCAATATTACAAATTACAAAATGTGTCTTTTTTTAAAAACTATTATGCATTAGTGAAGTGCAAAAAAATACTAAAGTACCTATAATCCCTTAGGTGTCTATTTTTCTCAGCTTCGGCTCGTGAAATAAACTTCACTCTCAGTATTAAATCATGCACTTTAGTCCCTTAATATATAATATACTATTTTACAGAAACTATTTCAAATTTAACCACAGTTATGGTAAATTGTGGTTGGAATACTAGTTTTCCCCATGGCTATGAGTCCATTCTAATTTTTTTTATTGTTTAATAAAAATAAATGATGTTTTCATAAAAAATAAACATACCGTTATGAGTGAATAAACGTTGACCGCCGGCTAATTCTTAAACGACATGCCGTCACCATGAACGCATCCGTTTCAGCAGCAGCCGGACTTGGTCGTCTCGATCGGACGACCCTGATCAATCTTCACTTTGCTAGCGTTGTCTACAGCAGATGATGGAGGCCCTACACGGTTCTTGATCTCCGCTGCCATCGTCATGAATGCCTGCTCTACGTTGATGGCATTCTTCGCCGATGTTTCCAGGAAGGGGATACCCAGTTGATCTGCGTACTCCTACAAAAGGTACGAAAATTTCATTGCTACGCTCTACGCATTAACAATGTTACGCCATATGTTTCAAACTACATTCCTATCGTACTTATAAAAGTTGTATAAAGTAGTTAATTTGAACAAAATACTAATAATAATACGACATGAATTTATAAAACATGCTAAATGTACTGCGTAAATATAAACTTACAAGGTCGTAGTGCATTCAAATATTTATGCGCTGAAGATACAGATTAAAATTTTATAATTATTCCAATAAATAGAAACATATTGAGGTCAATGATTTTTTATGACAAATTGTTTTTGATAAATTAACGATAATTTTTTTAAATAATATAATATTATGGTTTATCTTACCTTGGCCGTAGTGTAATCAACAACTTTTTTGGTGATGAGATCGCTCTTGTTTCCAACCAAAAGTTTATTAACGTTGTCACATGCATAGCGATCAATTTCTTCTAACCACTGTTTTACATTGTTGAAGGATTCTTGATCCGTGCAATCGTACACAACAATAATACCGTGTGCACCTCGGTAGTAACTCGATGTAATAGTACGGAATCTTTCTTGACCAGCTGTATCCCACTAAAAAAATTAAAACGTTATTACTTTATTATTAGTTGAATCTTTTAAAATACTTACGATTTGTAATTTGATTGTTTTTCCGTCTAAATCAATTGTTCTGATTTTCTGCAACAAAACACAAACGAGTTAATTTAATTGTTAATTAAAAAAGTTGCAATTATCTTTACTGTTGGTAAGTAGCACAACAAAGATATCTAGACTGTTAAATTTAAAATTGTACTGAATTTAAATACACACTAGCATTATTATTCGTTTATTATCATATGTCACTGATAATGATGACAACTTTATAATGCATGAGTAATAGATATTTAAATATTTATATACTTACAAAATCTACGCCAATTGTACTAATATAGCTCTCTGTATAAGTGTCGTCCTAAAAAATAAGAAAATATTAATAATTTTAACACATAATATTAAAAGTAATTGGAGTATATACGGTGTCTCAATGAATAAAAACATTGACATAATGAATGTTAAAGTCTTAATAATTGAATTTTAAAATGTAAGGTAAATAACAAATTCAATCAAGTTTAAACTTACGGCAAATCGTAGGAGAAGACATGATTTTCCTACACCAGAATCTCCAATCAGCAACAGTTTAAATAAATAATCACTGAAATATAAAATTCATAATTAAAAATGATTTTATGATGGTATTATAAATATAAATTAATAAATATAAATTAGATTTATGACAAATAATGATTTATGCAGTTTATACTTAGTTATAACAAAGAATTAATTAAATATAAACAATTAAGACACTTTAACGTACCCTAATTTGTTTATTAATACTAATAATTATTTCTAAGCAATCGAAAAACGTCAAACAAGGAAATGTTATAATAATGGAACGGAGAATAAGAAATTTATGAATGACTTCGAAAATATATTAGTATTACGTGTATTTTGAATGTGTCAATCAAAATTTCAACAAAAATGAGTCATATGACGAAAAAATGATACTCAATATGATATTCAAGTGGGTGGAAACAATCTTGTTACGACAATAAAATTATTTCCCTCTTTTGTATCTCACAAAATTGTGCAAAGATGTGAAATAAAGTCATTGCAGAAAAATTGTAGTAAAAATTAACAATAGTGCGTAATAAAAGTAAAACCAACTGCTTTGTCATAGGTACAATGTTTTACTTGAAAATATAGATCAATACTCACTATTCAGGATTCATCTTATATTTGTTATATTACTAGTACGAATTAGCCAATATATTTTAAAATAAATAATACGTTTCACAGCACTTCAGAGTGTAAAGTACAAACACTGGTTTCTTACAAACAAATACGCAAATTTAGAACAATGGCTACCAGACGACAGAACGGAAATCTGGACCCTGCACAGTCCACTTTGACGTAATGCCAAGTGGCAAATGACAAGCTACAATCGCGCCGCTGTTTCTTCTTCTTCTTACGCAAGAAACCGCAATATTTAAAATTTTAATGACGTTTATTTGCGCTGATACAATAATAAGCATATTAATAATAAAATACAATACACAAATAATTTTTCATAACAATAATTATTAAAATGCATCAATTAAATCCTGCGTGTTATAATTCTCAGAATGTTGTACGTCATTTTCATTACTTTCTGCAGCTATTTCTTCATTTTTATTAGTAATATCTTTACTGCTACTAACTACAGTATCATATTCTATTTCTTCATTTAGTTTCATTTTCTTAGATGGTCCAGGAATGGTATTAACAACTACTGTACGTTTTGGCAAGCTTTTAACCAGTGTAGTGTCATCTTCGAAAAAGTTTAATTTCTTTTTTATTGTTTCGTCGTTACATTCTATTTGAACATCATGAACTATTGTTTTAACTGTCTCGTCAATACTAGTTTCTGTGTCTGAATCTGAAATAATTTCTGGTTTTGTGCCATTTATTTTACATTCCACTTCACTATCAGTTTCTAATTGTTCCTTTCCTCTTTGAAGTTTTTTCAGGGTTTCTTGTAAATATTGTATACGTAATTTCTTTTCATTTAAAATAAGTATAAATTTACTGTAAAGTTCATGCTCTATATCTGTCTTTTTGTTCGTAAATTCTTCCAACTTTTGAATATATTTCTTTTTTTCTTCTGTAGCAATTTTCATCTGTTCTTTTGTTTCCGTTGTTTCATTTTGATAAAATTGATTCGAATTATTAATATCATCTATGATATTAATAGCTGCATTGTTGAAATCAGTTTCGCTAAGAATAAAATCAGCGAATTGTACAGAAATTTTACCTTGTTTTCTGGAAATAGTAAATTTATTATCTTTTCTTTTAAAGATAATGTTAGTTAAGTTCTTTGTACATAAACTTTTATGTACTTCTTCTAAATAAGCCTCAAAATTGCACTCATATTTTTCAGAGAGATTTTTTAATTCTTCCTTTGAAACCTAAAAATCATTTTAAATAAAAATAGAATTCTACGTGTATAATATAATAACATACATTCGATGTGTAAGCTTTAAAATCATCAATTAAAGTTAAAATAAATTTTTTTTCATCACTCCAAGAAGTATGAATACGATATTGCTTTTTCTTATCACATAAAACATTTATAAAATATGAAGTAGGATTTAAAGACATTTTATTAAAATTACGTTCATAAATTCATGATTGATTAAATAGTTAAAGAGAAAAAAATTAATAAATTGACATCATGCAAATGTCAAATTGACATTAACATTTCTAAAAAAAAAATTTGTTTGTTGCTCTGTTCTGTTGGCAACAATGCGTGTGTATTTTTATTTTTTAATGATTTGTTTCATAGTTCACGTATGTCGACAAATCGAAATGACAGTTCATAGAGCTGATTATTTGTGCTCTAATAATTTCAATATTGTTTTGAAAACATATTTTTGCGTTATTTCAAATATGTGTTAAGTTAATTGTGCCGATATTATGGTAGAAAATAATTATTGTTAATACTTATTAACATAAACATTTTAGTCAGCTGTAATCTGCAAATTTAATCACTGTTGATATCATGGCTTCAAGAAGTTTAACAGAAGTTTTTATTTTAATGAGAAACAATGCCATACGTAATAGGCATATTTATTCAGATCAGGTTAGATAATCTTATATCTTTTGGATTCGGTTTCTAAGCCAATTTATTTTAGGATAATTCGGAACGAATGTCTTTAATATCTTTAAATGACGCTGAACGAGGTGGTATTAATGGAGAAAGTCCTCCTTGGATGGATCAACTAGATAAAGCCCACAGCACAATGACCAAACTTTCCACTAAAATTGATGAGCTAAATGAGTTGCATTTACGACATTTGCATAGGCCTACATTAGATGACAGCTCTGAAGAAGAGGCTTTAATAGAAAGAGTCACTACTGACATATCTATGATGTTCAATACAGTTCACCGATTAATTCAGCACATTAAAAACCATAGCTTTGAAGGCAGCATAAACGAAAGACGTTTAACAAGCAACGTAACAAGAGCAATAGTATCCCGTTTGCAAGAATTATCAACTAAATTTCGAAGCACACAGGGAAACTATTTAAGACAAATTAATTCACGCGAACAACGGTCTAAGATGTACTTTGATAACGATGATGATATTACATTTGATGCTGATGATTCAATAGATGATCATTTTGTACTGAATCATCGTCGTGATCAACAACAGCAACAAATGCTTCTTCTTCAACTTGAAGAGGAAAATACAACCAGAGCTACTGAGAGAGAACATGAAGTGAACAATATTGTTCGATCGATTGTTGATCTGAACGACATTTTTAAAGAATTAGCTCATATGGTTGCTGACCAAGGAACAGTATTAGACAGAATTGATTATAATATTGAACAAACTCAATCACAAGTCCATGAAGGATTAAAACAATTAAGAAAAGCTGATGCTTATCAGAGAAGTAATAGAAAAATGTGTTGTATTGTTATTCTTGCTTCTGCTATCGTTTTATTGATTATATTGTTGCTTATTTTTAAAACTTAATTTTATTGTTAAAATAATATTTGTGGTAATAAGTGTAACATAAAAATATTTATTTATAAACTAATAAAGCTCTAATATATTTAAATATAATTTATTCAAGCATATTGATCAGTTTTATCTTCTAGTAATTTAAAGAATAAAATAATTACACAAACCGAGATTTATTTTAACATTTTCTCGTGTATATACATGACAAACATTAATAATTATAGTCATACACTGTTGTTTTTATCCATTAGTTAATACACAAGATTTTTACATAACATAAATAAGTCTAACATACAAATAATGATTACATTAAAATGAAAAAATGTTACCTAATTTTGGATGTTACAACGTAAAATATGGGATAATGGTGCATGGGAGAAATAAGGAACTATACTTAACTATATAAGACTAAGTTTCTTTGTATGTTTCCAACAAGTGCTTCTTGTATTCTACTTGGTTATACCATAGTTCAGCTGCTTGTGCATTAAGAGGACTATCGTTGTTTGGCTCTCCAAGCAAAGATTGAATGGAAAGTAAAATTGTTCTAACATCGTACAAAGCCGACCACTTGTCTTTAAGGATATCCAGGCAAATGTTACCACCTGAATCTACATTAGGGTGATAGCAAGATGTTAAAAATTTCACTATTGGAGATGTATAAGGATAGGAATTAGGGAATTCTAAACTAAGTTTATATTTTAGTCCTTCGTAGACAGTTTCTTTTGGGCCACATATTGTTCCAATCCATTTAAATAGATTTTCCCCATCCGGAAAAGCAGATATACTTTTATCCGGAGACATCATTAATAACATAAGTTCTTTTTGTAATCTAAAGAGAAATTTTCGATATTAGACTACGTCATGGAAGGTTGGAATTTACTCGAAAATCTTACCTTTTGCTCACTGCATGATTATCCTTTGATCTATTTGTTATTTCTTCGTTCTGCTTCACGGAATTTGATTGTTGGGCTAAAAACGGATTAATATTTTGAGCCATTCCAATTTATATAGATTTTTCTGTTGGCTTCCAAATAAACAGTTTAATTTGTTTAACACTCTTTTGAAATGACCAATCAGGTTACAGCTCGATATGATTTTCTTCAAACGAATTGACAGTAATTTTAACTTCTTCTTTTTACTATTAAAATTAAATAAATAAAAATATTGACTCAAATATTATTTCACTAACACCGATTTATTTACAAATATTTGTAATAATATCGATTAATAATATTGTGATTCAAGCGATTTCTTATTATTTATAGAGAATAAATTTGTAAGACGTTGGTTCTCCTGCAAAACTGACAGCTGTCAAATTTATAACCAATAAAAAGTTCCAGTCTTGGTGTTTATAAACTGTAATAAAATAAACAACAATATTCAGAATTTTTAAAAATAAATTTTATATTGCAGATCATTTATTAAAATGATGCCTGGAAGATTGGGACTTGGCCCATCTATTCCAGATAACCCATTAGCATTATCATGGCACGATTCAGCCTGGATTCCAATTTTAAATCCTTCAAATGTTATGGACTATTTTTCTGAACGTTCAAATCCCTTTTTTGACCGCACCTGTAACAATGAAATAGTTAAAATGCAGCGTTTGAGTCCTGATCAATTACAGTATGAATTTTTGTAGATAAATTTCGAACAGATTCTTCTAAGAATTTATTTTGCAGGAATATGACCGGTTTAGAATATGTATTATTACATGTTCAGGAACCAATTTTATATGTTATAAGAAAACAACACAGACATTCTCCCCAACAAACTACACCTCTAGCAGAATACTACATTATCGCAGGAGTTGTTTACCAAGCCCCAGATCTTGCAAGCGTTTTAAATTCTCGATTGCTTTCTGCTGTTCATCATCTCCAGTCATCTTTCGAAGAAGCTTCTAGTTTTTCTCGCTACCATCCAAGTAAAGGGTATTCATGGGACTTTAAATCTCAGCAAAGGCAAGGCCCTGACAGAGCAAATACACCTGGAGGAACTAAAACCAATGGAGACAAACCTCGCGAAGAACCTAGTTCATTGTTTCAACGGCAACGAGTTGATATGCTTCTTGGAGAAATGGTGAAGAAGTTCCCTTTGCCGAATCCAGTTGTGCAGCCGCCAATAAAATCATCGCAAGGGAATATAACCACTACCAATATAAATAATTCAACGGCAGCATCTATGACGACAACTGCTCCGTCAACAACAAATGTACCCACAACTACTACGACATCGGTTTCTATTGTGACTGTTAAACAAGAACCACAGGATAATGGCCAGATGAATGCTATTGATAAGGATAAGACAGAAATTAAGCAGGAAAAAATTGTTGGCAAACCACCTGAGAAAAAACCTAGGCTTAATTAAGTATAGTATATTTTTTATTTTAATACATCTTCCGTACATAATAAATGTGAAGAAAAAATACAATATAGTTAGTTTTTTTTTATCTACAACTATCCACATTAGTTAAACCCCACAGTGTTTATAAGTAAAGAAATAAATAATAATAATTGAATATTTGCTATAAACTTGAATAACATAAATGTTGAAGCGATTGAACAATATAATCGTTTAGATTCTTCTTCTGCGTCCGTTTCCATGTTATCAACAGCTTCTTTTTCGTTTGGAGGTGCTATAATACAGTTTTCTGCCTCTAAAGAGGAATGCCCACCCCTACAAAATTAAGCAAAAATATGTTCTCGTTGGGCCCATGAAATTGACTTTAATTTTGGTCCGATTTGTTTGCTCTTTTTTTAAATTTAAAGATAAAAGATGTCTCTAGGTCTGTCTAGTGCCATTTTTTTTTAATTTAAATTTTTACATGTATTTTTTAAGCTCCAAAGTTAGTAAAATTTTAAGAACTTTGAAGATAAAATATTCAAAAACTAAATTAAAAATTAAAATAGTGACACTAAGCGGTCATAGCCTAGACTTTAATCTTTCATTTAAAAAAAAATTGTTTAAAAATATTTAAAATTAGTGGTAATTTCATGTGCCCAACGAAACCCCTTTTGTAGTAGAAAATGGCTAAATACGGTTCATTCATCGAATCAACCGATGTCGTCACAATGGGTAACAATGGTTTGTGATGGCATCGCTTCATTCGTTAAATGGATCTTCAAAACTAGTGGGGATTCCTCTAAATAACTACACCCTGCTTCCATCTTTTTCTGGTGAGAATATACACAAACCGGGTGTAGATAAAATTGAAATATATAGTACTTATATCTAAATACAATGTTATTATTTTAATTTTGCCGCATTGTTGTCTTATTAATTAACTTAGATCAAAAGTGTACATACATATAAATACAAAAGATTGTCAGAATTTAAAACCGCACCCGACAAACTAATTTTATGTTTTGAACGATATTAATTACTAATACCTGTGTTTCATCAACGGTTTCATTTGCCGGGTGTAGAGTTCAAATAATGAAATATACGGAATATGTGAAAAAAGCAGAAAAAGGTCAAAGTAGCTGACCTCTGGTGGCACAAAAATAAAGCTTTAAGTGAAAGGTATTCGTTTTGTATATATTTATTTGTATTTATTTTAAAATTGAAGAAGTATTTGGCCTTATTTACGTTTTAGAAATGCACAAAGATATTCAATATTAATACATATCTGTTTCATTCGGAATTACTTATGTGTTATTGCAAGTAAACATTAATATAAGTGAAGCACTCGTAGCAGTCAGTTTTCGCGGTACGGTGCATTACATTACGGTGATCAAAATGAGCGATAAAAACAAAAATAAACAATATTGTTCTGTGCCTCAATATTCCAATTATAGAATAGATGATATAACCATTCACCGATTCCCTAATTATAAAATAATTAAAGGTAAATGGCGTATTACTCTCAGAATTGGTAAAAAATAACATTGGGTATCGGTCTGAATATTTCCTTGCATCAGATTTTTATCCAAGTAAAAAAATAATAAATACATAATGTTCATTTATGATATTAATAATTCTTGTTATTTAGTATCACATTACATCAAAAAGAGATTTTTTATTCAACTCTTTATAAAAGAAGATAAAAATGTTATTTTACAATTTCCTAGGGCGCTTTTCCAAAAATGGTACCTTATTTGGTAAGTTACAATCTCCATAGATTCGTTCAAGAGTCTTAAGAAACGGTTTCCACATTTTCGAACGGTAAACTAATAGTAATTAACACAACATTTATATTGAAATTTAGAAAGACCTCATATTTATTCGCTTCATAAGGCTGGGGTTGTTCAAAAAAAAAAAGGTTGATGATTTTATTGCATAGATAAAATATATGGGTCAATTTATGAGTATTGGAATGAAAACTATTTAAAAAAGTTTGCACTTTTCATTCATAATTTTGTTAATAAAATATCGCGAGTCTATTGCTATGACGTGTTTTAATTCATACGCACATAACTATAACATTTCCATACACACTCTCAAGGCTCTCAAGTTACCCATTTCAAGCATAGACAACCCACAATAGGTAGGTAGGTACATCAAACACTTTACGCAATGGGAGTATTCGGGCAAAGCTTATTGAGATTAGTTTTTTTTTTGCACAAACAATACAAGAACGCATTTTAAAACGAAAATCTATCTGCTGCTCAAACCTCGAATTTGAGGCCCGAATGTATCTGTCTACGATTTCGTTGAGAAAAAGGAGATATATTATACAGATTTAGCAGTGTGTCGAACAAAGGTAGCAATAGCGAACACGCTTTAAAAGTGAAATCGTATTTGTAAAATATTATATTTATAAGACAAATGAAATAATAAAACGCATTATTTATATACTGTGTAACATTTTACCTACAGTGCGACGCATGAAATTTAATACATTTTTAATTTAAAATGCCCTAAATTAAATATGTAAAAGTAGTATTTTTCTCTTTATTCGACATTTTTTTTAAACAATACTATGAAAAAATATGGTAAAATCGATGAGTCACACTGTAGAATTAATATTAAATATTGTTGTAAAAAAATTCCAATGTTCTTACACAAACATAGTACAAAGTTTGTCCGCTAGGTTTGTAAGTCTATGGGACTCATTCGAAGTGCTTCGTAAAATACGAAACATACGCCCAATACACGAAGACTGGTCAACTGAATACGTCACTCAAAGAAGATTTGAAATCGTTTTTCAAAAATCATATCACTTATGGAGCATAAAATATACACCTACTTATCAAGTTCGACGTATTCTTTCAAGAAAAAAATAAATCAAAAATTGTGAAACAACCCCAAGTTTAATCCACCGAAGTTTTATGTTTTATTTAATATTTTATATTACAAAAAACAACTTAGGTACTTATTTTTTCCGTTTTCTTTTCGATTCCTTTTTTTCATGTCGCGATCTCTTCAAATTTTCATGATTAACTTGCGGACATTCTGATTTTTTATGGCCAAGCTCTTTGCAGTGGAAACAAGCCTATAAAAAATTAATAATTTAGATGACTGACGTAATTTCAAATCAATTACACGATTTAACAACAAAAATGAAATGTACAATGAAATACATGCGAATTATTTTCAGACAGTACCGGACAGTACTTACTTGGGTAAAAGAAATTTCTCCACATTTGTGATCAGGTTGAGTACATCTATTACATTTTTGGCAATGAACCCAAGTCGGTTTCACACATCGAGAACAGTCTTGACAATGAATGTATGTTCTGCCGTCCTTTGAAGTACAAGAATTGCATAGTTTACAGTGCTGGTTTTCTTTATACACCCATCGTTTACATTCTTTACAAAATGTATACCCTTCTTCTTCAGGTAAAGGTATTTTGCTAAAAATATTCTTAAAGTTAGTATAAAAATAAATAAACTTTTATCCACGAATATTCATTACACAATTGTTTGCAGTGCATAATGTGTCCCATTACTTGCTATTAGAGGATTTTACTTGATAAAACGACTGAACGTATAACTACGCGGACAACGGACAAGCTAATTAGAATTTGTATCAATTACTTAGTACTACGGGTGTAACATACGAATTTCTATTACTATTATTGTTTACTATAGTTAAAATGGTTATAGGATGTGCATACGGTCTATACAAAAGTAATTCAAGATATAAGTGTCAAAATTAAAATTTAAAGTGTCAGCGATGAGTGCTCGCTTGTGGAACTTCCGTAAACATCGTGTTCATATTTTTCACTACATTATTATGATATAAAATATTAATCATTTTACTACTCATTTTTATTCTAGTGAGTAATGTCCCCAATAATTTACACTAGTGTTACAAATTATATAAATAACTCTCTACTGACCAATTCAGTATTTTTTTATCTCCCGCCTTATATTCTATAAGAGGAGGTATTGCGACGGGTCAAAATATTCGAGTGCGAGTTTTTTTTTCTGAATAAGCCCATTTTAGGGTCCCTCGAATACGAACTTAACTTTTTCTAAATGATGTCTGTGCTTATTTGTGTGTGCGTATGTTACAATTTTTTCGTTGACGATAACTAAAAAAATATCAAACATTAAACAACCAAATTTTCTATTTATAGTTTTAATACGAATATTAAGAACCTAGTAAATTTTTGATGCAATCAACAAAGCAGAAGTAGTAGATACTTTTATTACCTAATTATCTCGATTCATAATAATTTTTTGAAAATATTTTTAATTTTTAATGACAGATTATATTATATTATCTGCAATTAGTACATTTCATATATTTTCTGTATATGGTAGGTACTATTTAGGAATTAAAGTATTATTTAAAATTTACAGTTTGAAACTTTATCTTATTGTCTATGATTGTTTAACATTTGTTATCTCGTAAAATTAAATTAATAATTATGACAGCGACGACAGTGACAGTAACAAGTGACACATCGTTTATACTTTCTTGTGCAGTTTACATAAAATGACAAAAATATTCTTTTTATAGTAGTTAAAAGTGTAGGGTATGGCGGGAAGTCTTGTGCTGGCCACATCATTTTTACCTTCCGCCATACCTGTAAAGGAAGGTATTGGATTCATGCTAAAAATCGGGTAGTGAGTTTTTAGTGGATGGGCACGAATTAGGGTCCTTACAACTCATTAGATTTTGGTACAAATATCTTCACCGGAAGTGATATTTTTTAAGATTGAAAAGGTAATAGAGGGATTCTGTGAAAATTTGTTGGTTCTACAAAATCGCAATGAAATTTATAATCATATGAACATTTTTATATTTGTCAACAAACATTTATGTGATTTTCTTTAATATTTAAAGATTTACAAATTTGTATAACTTACAGATTTGCACAGAACCCCACCATTATTGTCAAAAATTTATATAAATTTGGATAAATATAGTATTTATTTGTAATAAGAATAAGAGGAAAAGTTATTTCCAACTTACGTTATAAAAAAATTCTTTATCCGGTAGCAATAAACTGTAGTAAAATTTTAAAAAAATTATCAGATAAAACGTTGAAATCTTATAATTTATGATCGGTTCATTTTTAATTCTGCGTAAAAAATAATGACAGGTATATAAGTCATAAGTAAGATATTAAATCTAGTAATTGAACGGAGGATGGCCTCAACACAGAAGAGTTTTCCTTGTGAAGGAATCTTTTGATTCAGGTGTTGGTGTTGCAAATTTCTGTGTTTGAATATTTTAGATTTTTTTATTTTTATTTGTAAATTTTAAATAAACCGGATTGTACGTATACATTTGTTTATAAATCTAGATATGGCGGAAGATTGTGTGCTGGCCACATCAGATTTTTTTAATAAACTAGAAATAATACAATAGTTACCTCAATGAAACATTGGTAAACATTCTTACAGGTGATCCGAATTTTCGTCCTTTATTTCCATCTCGAAATAAAGAATGATTGTCATAATCAACTTTGTAGTCAACCATTTTAAATCCAGACCTATTTTGGGTAACTTGAGGCTCCATAAAATATGGAAAAAATAAAAATATTGGTATACTATCTTGTATAGAGTTAAATTTTTGATGTAACATTTTTATCCTTTTCAACGTTTGATTTATAGGTTCTGTACGCCCTCCGAAAGGCGGATCTATAACGATTGCGAAATTTTCTCCACTAAAATTGTTTTAATTAGATTAAATACTGAATAATAACTAAATTTTTTTTGTATTACTTATCAGTCTGTAAAAAGTCTTTAAAAACACTTTCTGAATCATTCAGGAAAAAATTATGATTGAATAAATTGTACCAGCAAAATTGTAAAGGGCCATAAAAATTATGATATCTATGGTCGAAATCTAATAACAAACTCGTCATACTTGTATTGTTATTTAAAATATTTTCGTGTATTCTCGGTGCTCCAATACATAACACATTTCTGAAATCAAATTTCAATATGTTTCCTATTTATTTATTATGGATAGTCTGTTTATAAACTTACCTAACTTTAAGGGATTTTAAGATATTAATTATTGATGACACAGATTTATCGGTAAACAAGTACTGAGCCTCTTTTTTGTCATTATTTAACGGAGATAAAAATGTAGATGGAAAAGATATCTTTTCGTCACTCACATTTGCTACGACTTTATGTTCTTTATGATTATCCTGGTTTTTGGGAAGTACCCAACAGTTACATATTGTACAGTAACTTCTTCGCTGTTCATCTAGTTGCTGAATCTAAATTTTAAATCAATAGTTATAGTAAAATACTCAACTTTAATAAAATAATAACTTACTTCGTTTAAGAGCAAATAAATTTCTCTATGATTGATTCTTGGCAGTAATTTCTGTTTATCAACATTTTTAATATTCTTTTTCGACTCTTTATTCTTGTCTCTTTCATCTTCCCAAAGGAAAAACGAACATAATTTACGATCACGACAAGCTGAACATGCAAAGAATCTTCTCTTTTCACCAGATTCATTGACAACTCGTGAAAATAATAAAGTGGGCCCATGCGGACAATGTGGATGAGATGATAAATCTTCCAAGATATATTCAATTCCAGACATGTCTAAATTGATGTAAATAACCGATTGCTAACATTCGATTTAACATTTGTTAAATGTCTTGTAAACACATGTACAGTTGGTTGTGTTGTACATAAATTGACACAAATCGACAATGTTAACATGTGTTTAGAAATTGAAACATGATGTCAATGTCACTAAATTTAGGTTAAATTGACGTTTTATTCCATTTCATTCAGTGGATTCAGTGATACTAACTGTATGCAAAAAAATTACGACTAACGAAACAAAAAACCCTTTTACTTTCAAAATTTTCCCCCATATTATGGCAATAGTTATTAATTTATGGATTAAGAGCGTGAAGTAGCTATTATGGCGAGAGATTTTAAAGCCCGAGCGTTAGTTGAAGGCTAAAAATACGTCAAAGGCTATAAAAGCCATTTATCCACGCCAGTGATATAATAATCATATTATTTTCATCATTTGAGTGAAGTAATGTTATATTATCTCACAAGTGAAGTAATATGATGTGCTTTTGTCATATCAGCTATCACATTTATTCTACTTCACTCGTTCGTAGCCATGACTACTAATAAAAACAATATTTTTGTCAATATTTGACAGCAATGTTAAGGTTATAATATACCTGCCTACCTATTTATTCCTTAAATAATATTGTTGGAATAAATCAATTTTGAAATACTGTCCCATAATAAATAATTTATAAACGAATAATTAATAAATATCACGTATAATCTTACAAACTAAGAATTTGTTTGTAAATAAAACTGACAGGATGTCCTGCTTTGGAACAAATCTTCGAGCATATACTGACTAGAGAAGTAATTCCCTATACCAATGCATAGCTTGTTGTGATCGGAAGATATGCAGTAGGAGGGACTTGCGGGGCTGGAAGTCATGGTGTATTGCGGGCAGCGTTTTGCTGTTATTCTTTGTTACTTCTTGTCACACATGTCATTTTATTTAACCTTAAGTTCTGCGTTTACTTTGTGAAAAGCTTTATGAGGTTTTGTGAGTATTATTTTACTTTGTGGAATAATACTAAGAAATTACGCATCCCTCAATACATCACGGCTTTCGACCCCGCAAATCTCCCCCGCCGCATATCTTCCGATCACAACAAACGCCGTAACGCGGTCTCTAGTCAGTATATGCTCGAAGGAACAAATTGTATGTACTCGTACTCTGTTGTTTTGATTTTAAATCAAAATTATAGAAACTGGCATCTGTCAAAATATATAATTTTTAAAATTTCAAATCTGACATTTATACAAAATATAAATTTTTATTAATTTTGAGCAGTCGTAAATAAGAGATTTTTGACAATGGGGTACTTGCAAGGTACTAAAAATTAGATTTTTAACACTATGCACATAATGTTAGGTCGAAAACATTGGTAAAAATACAAATTTTATTTAAAAAAAATTATGTTTTTTAGTAAATTGAGATTAAATTTTCTGTGACGTCATTTGTGTGAACAGAAGGTAGGGGAAGCATAGTTAAGAATGTAACCTGTAGATAGCGTGCGAGTCAGTCAACAAATGTTTGAATTTGACATTTACTTGTCAAAAATCACATAAAATTTAGTAACAATACAATTTTATAAATGTAGACTATTTAGTTTATGAAAACACAAATACTTACTTATATTTTACAGCATCAAAACATGTACGAAGTACAAATGTGAAACACATCTGATCTGTCAACTTGCCAAACTCGTTCCCGCGCAAGCCGTAGTTAGGGGCGTTCACTAGTACAGCCGTTGCTATGGCTTAACGGCCATTTATTGGTTGGGTTAGTTTTTACGTCACATATTGAATATTTAAATTTAAATAATTTTTTTTGGGCTTGTAAATAAAAATTTTGTCAAAATAAAAAATACGGTTCCCAAGTTTTGATCTCTTCTTCAAATATATTTAATTTAAAAAATGCATGCAAGTAGCCCATTGTCAGCGCCAATTTATGTTATAAAATGAATTAGTATATTATGCAATCAGTTATAATGATAGCTATTAATAGGTACGCTGTAAATAAAAAAGATATTATTTGAATAAAAAATTGTAGAACTAATTACAGAAAAGATTATTTACAGGATTATCAGCAGTTAATATAAAAAAATTGGAAATCCAAACTGTTTGCATTTATTTGACGTGTCATTATGGCACACTGCGCTATATTGAGGAACGTGGTCTATAAAATGACGTTTTAAAATTATCGTTTTGACCATTTTTCTTGTAGCTCTTGCCTGTCCTGGTTTAACTTTATACAAACGAATCACATCGTTTGGAGAGATACACATGTGAATGAAGTAGAACATTTTTCTGAATTTTGCAAAACTGTCAGTCATCCAAGAACAACCAGGTGCTTTGAGCGTTTCTATTTGTTTTGATGATATTTTGAAGAGAGGCTATGTACTTATTGTTGTTTACCAAAATAACAGCGGAATTTTAGTCAGCAATATCAGATATATTTTCATCATCAGGTGGAACAGCTTGTAATTCAATATCAGTAGTAGTAGTAGTTGATAATAAATTTGTATCTTCAAAGATATTTGGGTTCACAGGCCAGATACCAGTTTTTTCAAACCCATTAAGTGCAGTTCTCATATTAGCAGATCTCAGAAAGGCTTGTCCAAACAACTTTGAGATTTCAAATAGTGTAATCACTTTTCCTGGATTCGTTCTCAACCATTTTCTTGCTTCATCATCATAATGGAGACTTAATGGCTTCATGAACGACACTTCCAGTTGGAGTCGATGTGAACTAAGTGGAGGGAAACATATCAAAATAATTCCACTGTTTCGTGCTAAATCAATAATTTGTAGATTTTTTGTATGGGACGCGTGTCCGTCTAAAAGCAGCAAAACAGGGTTATCCTCTTTTACATTTGAAAATTTGATGAATTTTAAAAACCACTTTTCAAACATTTCCGCAGTCATCCAGCCAGAATCATTGACTTCAGCCCACCCACCTGTAGGTAAACCAAATTCAAATTCTTTCTGTTTAGTGTTACACGGAAATATTAACATAGGTGGCATGTAGGTCCCACTAGCTGAAAAACAAATTTCAGCAGTGACGGTGTTTCCCTGTTCTGCTTGTCGTTGTTTTTTAGCCGCAATAATTTTAGACAACTGCTTGGAATTAACGGTAACACCTGTCTCATTGCAGCTATAAATTCTATCTGCAGTCAAACAATGTTCATTGATAACTTGAGTCAATAAACTAAAAAACTGTGAGACTGCCATCTTATTAAATTCCATTGCCCGAGCTCCTGATGTAGCCTCTGCCTTACTTAAACTTAATTCTGGATGACGTTTTACAAAATTATGAGCCCAGTCTATGCCTGTTATTCCCGATTCTCTGTCGAAATTATGTTTGCAATTATTTTTTTCAGCTAATTGAAAAGCTAAGCGACGAAGATCTCTTATTGTTACTTCAAACAATCTTATTTGCATCTCTATTAAATATGACGCAATTTCTGATTCTTGTTCTGCAGTGAAGACAGGCTTAAATTTCCCAGCAATCTTATTAATTACTGAACTTGGATTTTCTCGTTTCTTCCGTACATATCTCTCCAAAGTAGAAGATGGCACGTTGAAAGTATAGGCTGCTTTTCTATATCCCATTTCTCCGGCGATGATAGCTTCTACAGCACGTTGCATGTCGTCTGACGACCAGCATTGCCAGTCAGTTTTCCTTTTGTAGTTACGCACCATCTATCATAATAATAAATAAAACTAAATGAGTGATATAACAACAATCAACACAAAATTATGATATAAACATGTGAGCGGAACGGTAGGGGAGGGGGCAGAATGGGATAGTGCCCCTATGCAGATCTCCATTTTGAATACTGGCGAAAAAGTACTACATTAATAAAACACGACTTACCACGATTCAATATCTATAACTTTTACAACTATATTAGAGAAATCCCACGACCACGACGTTTATATAAGCCGGAATAAGGTACAAAGCAATAATAACAAACAATATTTATATTTTAATAATAAAGCATGGCCGCTAACAAAACGACAAAATCTGCGCACTCGCTAACCACGCTGTCCCATTCTGCCCACAGTTCTGCCACACGTATGGCCACACCTCCACGTAATTCTCGCAAATAATATAATATAGAATATAAAAATTCTAAAATTCTCCCTTTTTTCCCTTTGTACATCCCGCCACTGAATTAGGGCTCATAATTAATTTTTGATAGTTTTGCGATGTATGTATTTTGGATGTCTGGATTAAAAAACGAGTTATCGACAAAGTTTCATATTATTTGTAAATATCTTGACCGGAAGTGTTCTTTTTAAAGAGAAAAGGTTTTTTGTTAAAAATTTAGACAAATTTGGGTACATATTTGTACGTTCAGTATTTCTTGATATTTGTTTGTGGGCTCATCAACAATTTCTTTATTAATTTTTTTATAAAACTTCATAACAATATAATAATTATATACAATAATTAAATACTTATAACAATATTTTTAATTTCCCGCACTAGTGCTAGAATTAGCTATTTCCCACGCTCATTTTTAGTGACAGAATGTATCCTACATAATTTATAGAAAATGCTTTAACTGGTAGCATTAAAGAACTGTAGTTACATTTAAAAATTAAATTTATAAAACAAAACGCTAAAATCTTATTTTAATCCGTGATCGGCTGATATTATTTGTTTCTGCGTAAAGGGAAATTTTCCACGTGTTGGCAACACTGATCGACGTGCGTGCGCATGATCCGCACCACTGTAAATAACCTAACCTAAACAAACCCCGTGATAACTGTCACTGTCAAAGTCAAGACATGCTTTAAAGTGCTATTATCTTTTCAAATATAGAATAAATTGTGAAAAATACATATTTATTATTTAGTGCCTAAGATAGGTATGTGTTTTCTTATATAATAATTTGTTCGCGAAAACCTTTGTTGTTTATTATTCATTAATGATTTGAAAATTTTGGCGGGAATGCAAAATTAAGTCATTTTTAGTGTTTATAATCAAAATTCACATGTATGAAATTATGTTTACTTTGATGAATTTGTTAATAACTAGTGATGGCATTATGCGGAGAAATTCTTCAAATTGTGACGAAATAGGGTTTCCTCGAGATATATAATACCAGTTTTAATAATTAGCTTCGAAATAAAATATGCCCAATTCCCATGTTGTGTTGTGCCATGCTGTGCTATGTATGTATTCTATGAATCAATGCATGCATTCCCGTATGTTCATTTTCTATGTTTCGCTGTGCTATGCTATGCTGTGTACACTACGCAATCTCTGAATCCAGCTATATTGTTAATTACCTTATGTTTCAGAAAAATTCGTCCAGACGTGACTTCCATGGCAATATTGGTCTAGATTTCTATGCTTCTCCAAAATAAGTGGATGGATTTAAGTTCTCCTTGCGAAAGACTTTGGTGATAAATATTCTAGATCGCGGAAAATTATTTTCTTGTAGACAACATACACTTGTACATTTTTTAAATGGAGCCTTTACATGACATAATTTGTATTTTAATACAAACACCATTTTCACGTTTCAATGATATCGATAAAAACTCAATTTTATCGGAAGGTCGCCCGACTCCTATATTAACGGAATCATTTCTTGAAAAACGTCATGAAAAAACTGGATCTCGTTCATTCAGGTCAAGTTGGTATAAAAGAATTAGCTGGCTATGTGCCAGTATATACAAACAAAAGATGTATTGCTGGCCATGTATATTATTCAGTAATATAAAGAACGTTTGGAACTTTGATGGATACCGAGATTATAAAAATTTAACACGAGGTCTTCAAACACACACTACATCAAAAGAACACATTCGTTGCCACATGGCCTTACAAATTATGAAAAAAAGTAAAAACATTTTACAAGATCAAGATGCACTAAGGGAAAATGCTCTTTTAGGTAAAAAAGCTTATAATATAACAATTCGCAAAAATAGATTAATTTTAGAACATTTAATTGATGTTACAATATTGTTAGCAAAACAAGAACTACCTTTTACAAGTCAGAAAGAAATATTTCATTTATTAATTAAAAGAAATCCAGAATTAACGGAACACATGAAAAAAATTGAAAATTTTACTGATGGCCAATGTGATAGGATTCCAAATGAACTAATCGCATGTGTGGAAACATATTTATTAGAATACATTCGAAACGAAATTTTAGAGTCCACCTTTATTTCTTTACAAGTTGTCGACGCAAGTGAAACATCGGAATACTCTTTAATATTACGTTATGTCACAAGTTACGGTAAACTCAAAGAAAGGTTTATGGGTTTTTATACCAGTGACAATAGAACAGCCGAATGTTTATTTTCTATAATAGATAGAGCATTAACACCATTAAATTATAATGAAAAATTAGTAGCACAATGTTACGACGGAGCTGCTGTTACGGTTGGCGAATTAAACGACTTGCAAAGAAAAATTAAAACAGTAGCACCAATTGCATTATTTACTCATTGTTGTGCACACAAGTTAAATTTAGTTCTACAGCAGGGTAGTTGCTGTATAGATGAAGTACGATTTTTTTTTGCTACTGTTATTAGTATTTCGCATTATTTTTATAAATCTGGTGAACGTAGTTGGTTTCTGGACGAAATTTTAAAAGGAAAATCACCTCATGCCAGCACTACCCGTTGGATAACTAAATCTGAAGTTATAAATTTAGTAGCTACTGAATATGAAAAATTTGTTTTAGTTTTTAAATTAATACAAAACAATAAAAGTTCTAGTGCAGAATCCATTAACGGCGCAAGTGGTTTCTTAAATCATTTGGAGAGCTTTAGCTTTAATTTTTTAGCTGCTATTTTTTATGAAATTTTTAATATAACTGACCCTCTTTTAGACATTTTACAAAAAAAATATTTAGATATAACATGCTGTTCGGATCAAATCAGTGTTGCTATAACTAGAATTCAAAATTTACGAAATGAAAACAATTATGAGAAAATATATAATGATAAATTAAAGTTTATTGATCAATCCACAACTTTAAAAGAACACAAACAAGAAAACAAGTTATTATATTTTGAAGTTCTAGATAATATAATAGCCCACATGAATACTAGATTTTCAGATATTATAAATTTTAAATTCTTAGCTTTAGTAGATTTTTCTAAAAGTTTCCAACGTAGTAAGAAACAATTTCCTGAAAAAGACTTAAAGTCATTAATTCAGTA
This sequence comes from Agonum fuliginosum, assembly GCA_947534325.1. Lineage (NCBI taxonomy): Eukaryota > Metazoa > Arthropoda > Insecta > Coleoptera > Carabidae > Agonum > Agonum fuliginosum. Next base: position 31,898,464 of record OX384032.1, on the reverse strand, counting down.
TTATCCAAATACTTTTGATTCTATTAAATTGAAAAATGAATTAAGTGTTATTTATAATACGAATTATTTTCAAAATAACGTAAGTTTAGAAGTAGCTATGGATTATGTAATTGAAAATGATTTACGGGGTGTGTTTTCTGAATTTTACAAACTTTTGAGCCTAATTTTAACAATTCCTTCAACAAGTGTTTGTGTTGAAAGAAATTTTTCAGCTTTAAAGCGAATAAAATCTTATTTTAGAAACACGATGGGTCGAGAAAGATTATCTGGTTGCGGATTAATTTCTATAGAAAAGGAATTGTTAACAGAATTGTCAGAAAAAGAACAATTTTATGATGATATAATTAACAAATTTGCTAATATGGAAGAATGTCAAATAGATTTATTATATAAGTAATATATTTTTTTTAAATTTAATAATATGCCAGAACTAAATTTTCTTCCCAATTAATATATGAATATTTTGAATCTTGATGAAAATTATTTACATTGTTATCATAAATGTTGTAAGTATTTTATTAAAACACTTTGTATTATTATTGTTATTTTGTTATGATTATGTGGGAAAAAAGCTTTTGGCTGAACACGCCATTGACTGATTGTAAATATAGCTATGTTTATGTATCTATATTTTTCATATTTTTTGTTGTAGATTATTAATTACCTACCCATTTCACAATTACCTGTGTAGGTACGTATTTTTTAAATCCTTTATATTAACTTCACCGTCATACGTACGTACGAAAAAAAAAACAAAAGTAAAAAATGACCCACTTCCCGGGATCCTATCGAGCTGAAATTTTGGAAATAGACTTTTGTCACCTAATGCCTAGTGCACACGGAGAAACATTTTGACATGTTTCCCGAAAAAATTTTCCGGAAACTTCAATGTTTTAAAGGCGCCTATAAAAATGAGGCGTTTTCAGAAAACGTTGTGAAGTGCAACTAACTTCTTATTTGTCAAATCGTCAAATGTGCCATGTGATCATAACCATATTTATTGGATTTCAAAATATATCTCAATTTTCTGGAAACTTTTTTCAGGAAACTTGTCAAAATGTTTCTCCGTGTGCACTGGGCATAACAATGCACTTTGGCACAAGAAAAAATCTGATTTGGCCAGCACAAGACCTCCCGCCATACCCCAAACCCATTTCCCCATATCCAATCAATCTGAAATTTGGTACATCGACTCGTTGTGACCAAACATTTACTTTGGCACAAGAAAAAATCTGATGTGGCCAGCACAAGACCTCCCGCCGTACCCATTTCCCCATATCCAATCAATCTGAAATTTGGTACATAGACTCGTTGTGACCAAACATTTACTTTGACATAAGAAAAAATCTGATGTGGTCAGCACAAGACCTCCCGCCATACCCATTTTCCCATATCCAATCAATCTGAAATTTGGTACATATATTCGTTGTGACCAAACATTTACTTTAGCGCAAGAAAAAATCTGATGTGGCCACCACAAGACCTTCCGCCATATCCTACGCTTTTTAACTCTGAAATTTGGTACATAGGCTCGTTGTGACTAAACATTTACTTTGACACAAGAAAAAATCTGATTTGGCCAGCACAAGACTTCCCGGAATACCCTACTCTTTTTAACTATTTCTTGAAACACACTATCTAAGAAAGAGTTACAATGGAAACAAAAATATAAATAAATATCGATCGAGTCTCATAAATAAAGGATTTAGAGTGAAAAACTTTGTTTTTACGGGTTCATTTTTTAAATCCTTTATATTAACTTCACCGTCTTGTCTTCGTACGGCAAAAAAACAAAAGTCAAAAATGACCCACTTCCCGGAATCCTATCGAGCTGAAATTTTGCAAATAGACTTTTGTTGCCTAACAATGCACTTTGGCAAAATTTCAGATTCGCCGCCATCTTGAAACGAAATGGCGGCTAGTTATCTCAAAATGTACTGCACCGATTGCGGTCAAATTTGGTACATTAATAGCCAAGGATCTAACTTATGATATAGATATATTAAAAAATGACAGATATCTCAGTATGTACTGTAACCACTGAACTATATAAAATAACGGGAAGGACGATCTCCATAAGACATGTATATTAAAAGTGCTTCCACCATGGAGCCCTCCATTTTGGATGTATTGGCAGCACTGCTAACCCCATAATTAGTGTCTTTTATTTTTTATGTTGCCTAAAGTTAGTGACTTCTGTAACGATACGTCACGTTGGGTCGTCGACAACCGTTTTTATTTTGTATTTTTGTCGTTCGGTTTGTTGGTGTTTTTCAGTGTTTTTGTTTTATACTTTTTTGATTTACTATGTTCTATTTTAGTATATTTTATTTAAAATGCCCGCCATTATATCGGCAATACAGGCAACCGCTAAAATGAAAGACACTAGATTAAAATGAAAGACACTAGATATGGGGTTAGCAGTGCAGCCAATTTATCCGAAATGGAGAGCTCCATGCTGGAAGTACATCTCTGTGGTGATCGTTCTTCCCGTTATATTATATAGTTCAGTGACTGTAACTATTGCGTTCAAATTTGGTACAGTAAATATATATGTATAATTTATTTTTCTATGTTTATATTGTATGAGAATATATATTTTGTTAAATTTTGATAAATAAACTTTTTTCCAATTTAAAAATATATATTTTGTGACCCTATTCACAGTATATGATTTAAAGCGAATAACATGTTGAAAAACACAGCCGATTCTTTTCACACGGACTTTCGGGTGAATAGGGTCACTCAACAAAAAATAATATAAAAAAAAGTTATTAATATTTTTTATTTTTAACATCAGCATTTGAAAGTACAAACAAAGACTCAACATTTGAGTAAAAATTCAAAGCCATAGTGCTTGCCATTTCAAAGTTACAGAGCTTCAAAGTTCAAAAGTGATCCTATCCACCCCGTTTTACGGTAAAAGTTAAGAATCTGTCTTAAAACGTAGGTATATTCAAATGTTAGTCCGCCATCTTGAAACAAAATGGCAGCTAGCTATCTCGAAATGTACTGCACCGATCTGGTTCAAAAACAAAAATTTAAATAAATATCGATCGTGTCTCATATATAAAGGATTTATAGTGAAAAACTGTGTTTTTACGGGTTCGTTTTTTTAAAAGTATTTACTTTAAACTTTCCTGCTGCTTGCGCAATTAACTAAAAATTAACTGCGGCTAGATTGAAACTACGGTATTTATATCAATTCAGACACTCATTGTCAATTAACGTAAATATACGGCTAGTGAAAACTTTCATTTTATGACTTTTCGATTACTGTGCATGTGTTTATGTACCACATCTGTCACAGGAATATTTGCATAGAATTACTTTACTATAAAATTCATGTTTATGTTTCATTTACGGTGTGCGTAAATGTAAATACGATCACATCTCCAGCTATAGAATTCTAGCTAATATATAAATTACATGGATCAAAAATTAAATTTTCTTTATTTGTGCTTGGTTCATAAGATAATTATGACGGATTTACCACCATATTTAAGTGAAAAACTTGTAACCACAACCTGCGAGATAAAAATGTATAATGTTGTTCCTTCGTATCGAAAACTAAAATTTTAATTTTAATTCTCATATTTAGCTCCACATTATTATAATAATATCTCTGATTCTTTGAAATCCCTACCATTCTCAGTTTTTAAATTACACGTTCGAAAATAGCAACTAATTCCTGTACTTTATTTTTTTCTAAGAATATTTACATGTTTTATTGTATTTACCTCTGTTTAATATGCCAAGTATAATATAATGTATTTTTTTTTTCTCTATGTTTATGAATTTATTTTGTTTTTGTAATTTGGTTTAAGTGGAAGAACAGCCCTTGGCTGAATCTCGCCCTTGACCCTTGAATATTTGGAGCTCAATAAAGAAATTTATTATTAATATTATTATTGTGAACAATATAAATAAAATCCGTTGTTTTTACCTCCCGCTTACCTGTAAGGGAGGTAGGTATTGGGAATTATGCAAAAAATCGGGTAGTGAGTTTTAAGTGGATGAGCACCTTATGAGCACGAATTAGGGTCCTTATAACTAATTTTGTCTGTATGTATGTGTGTGTGTGTGCGCGTATATGTGTGTATGTATGTGGTAAAGGCCGGATTTCTGGAGGTCGGATAACTCAAATACGAATTAACCAAAAATTTTGATATTTTTATTATTTTATATTTGTATACTAATTGGAAGAGATGCTACGATTTTGGTACAAATACCTTGACCGGAAGTGTTATTTTCTTGAAGCATTCTAACATTTTTTGCAAAAAAAATTAGGTAGAATATTTTTTGACAGATGGTTTAACCAATCATATTGCGTAATGATGACGTCAAATGACGTAATGCAACCAATAAAATTGAAAATTTAAAATGATGTATCTGACTACATAATTTTGTAGATTAGGTTTTATTTTGTTACGTTAGTTACAAAAAATAAATAAATTTGTCACATGAAACGTCAAAAATGTTTAGCAAAATGAGTTGTTTTGGTAGTATTTTTAAGAAGAAAAATATTCTTCCTAGATACCATTCGAGATAATAATTTTTTGAGAGAATTTTTGTCTATTCCACGGCAACTTATTGCAATTTCACTCCACAAAACATCATCTGACAATTCCCCTCAACTTCGTTTCGGGAAATTGATAGATGATGTTTTGTGTCGTGAAATTGTTAGAAATAAGTTGTCGTGGAAACGACAAAACAATTCTCAAAAAATTATCATCTCTTATGGTATTACCCTTCGACCATAGATACCTTAGACCCCGCACGCAGTCATTTGTTGTGAAGCCGACACTTCTGTCAATTAGCCCACAGTTGGTGTAATGCGGGTTGCATTTTCACCGAAGTTGATGTAATGCGGGTTGCATTTTTGATTTGACAAGTGACAGTTCGTGATTCACATTATTGTTAGTATTCAATAAAATACAATCAAAATGCACAAGATAACTTCTAAATATACAAAATTGTGACACATCACAATAAGAATGAAAGAATCCAAGAATTAGCAATAAATGTCACTTAAAAAGTGTAAAGTATGCAACTTGCACTGCAGCAACTTTGGGATCTCTATCTCACTTCACACAGCCTCTCTGTCATTAGTGCTGGCTTCAAAACCCACTGTACATTTAAATAGGCGTTACGTGTCTAGAACATATATGGTCTAAGGTATTACCCCTGAAAATTATGCGACAGTTATGCCTGTGGCACACCGGCCGAGGAGCATCGAGGACCATCGAGTAACTCCTCGATGAAACGATAGAACGCACCCCGTCCTCGACGAAAAATAGGGGCGCCGCTATTTTCATCGAGTTGTTCCTCGATGAAACGAATGTATCTCATTTCAGACGTATCTTTGGATTTGATTTCGCGCAAAACTTTGATGTATTTGTCACCGATTAAATAGAAATCCATCGCGGACGGGTGCGTTCTTTCGTTTCATCGAGGAGTTACTCGATGGTCCTAGATGCTCCTCGACCGGTGTGCCACAGGCTGACAGGCATTACAATTTGTCATAGGACATTTGAAAGAACAAATTATATCTTACAATATTTGTTTAACATATTTGCTATATCTGTTACCAATAAAGGAAAACTATTTTTCAAAGATATATAACTTTACCTAACACGATTTGCGAGACGATTTGTAATCACAATATAAGAAAAAAATTAAAAACAAAAATGAAAATGTCAATGTGACAGATGAACAGACGTATACACAATTTCTGAAATGTTTGTGGCACCATTTTAAAAGAAATGCAAATACTGGAAATAATGTTATAAGGTAATAATAAAGCTATTAAAGAACTAAGGAATATAAAATTATTTTCAAAAAGTTTGTAAATTTATTGCAAAATTATAATTTAAACTAATGGTGGGATTCTATGCAAATCTGTAAGTTTTACAAATTTGTAAATCTTTAAATATTGAACAAAATCACATCAAATATAAAAATGTTCATAATAAAAGTTCACATAAATTACATTGTTACGGCGGGAGGTCGTGTGCTGGCCACATCAGATTTTTTAAATAACTTTGCGTAAAGAAAAACTATTATTTTCATTGCTTTTATGATTTTTTATGTTTTATAATATTAATATTATAATAATTATGCTGAATTTTGTAAATTTGTTATTGCTTATATACTAATTGTCCGAACATTTTAATTCTTTTTAATAAATTAATTATTCAAAAATAGCAGACTTAATATTATAATTATTTTATTGATAATTCAAAGTAACTAAATGTTATGACTTCACTGTACAACGGATAAACTTTCAAATTCGTCGTTTTTAACCCTAATATTTTGCATGAGATAAGGAATTTTTTCATGATCTGATAAAGCACTCCAAGCATCTAATGAAATTGGAATTACGGAATGTCCACATTCCTCAATTGATCGGAACATTAACGTATAAATACTTCTTAATATATTGCTATCCAATCTGTAATATGAAGAACCACATCCAAATATAGCGATTCTAAAATAAATGCAATTAATAATAAATCATTCGAACTATTAAACATCACCATACACATGGCTATCTGTGGGAATTTGAAGATCTTCCAGAAATAAAGGTCTTTTCTCTTCAGAAATATTAAAGGCCACTGGATATCCACCTTTTCGCATGACAACTATATGATCTACAAAATATGTACTGTTTAAAACTTTTTCGAAAAAAAAAAAAGAAAACATACGTAATAAATGCCCTAATTTTGTGACCACATTTGTAAGTACGTAAGATGAGCCACCGAAACCTCTTTCCAAAGCTGATTGTAATGCTCGATATTTATGTTCAGTTTCTGCAGAATAAATTTCTTGCACAGCTTCTTTCACAAGAGAAACATTTGGTAATAAATTATTATACTCGGATTTCAATGTTGAAATTGTTTGGTAAAGAACTAAGAAATTTTCTAAACACGCAAATGTACCTGCAAATCATAAATGGGATCGTTTAGCGGGATTTTTATGCAGTTGGCGCCACCACTGCGCAGAATGTAATAATGAAATTAATTACCATGTTGAATTAAATTAATTATGTAATAATCTTGCAAGGATTTTTTTAGAACATCTGGTATAAAAATATCTAATATAGCTAATCTTGTTGCAAATTTAATCCATTCGATTTTTCTTTTTTCTTCTAATAAATTTTCATTTTCTAATATTCCTTGTCTAACAGACTCCCAATATACAGGTCGGTAATTAGTTGCTATAAAATTTGATATAATTAGATAAGTATTAAAGCTGAAATAATTTATTTACCGGCAAAACCTGTCACTAAATTAAACACATTCCATGATTCAGCCTGTGAAACTAACTTTCGATTATTGTGACAAATTGTTGATAAATAATCTAATAGACTATTATGGCTGTATCCCTATATAAATAAATAATTAGTATTATAACTAATTTGGTTGTTTTGTATTAAACCACTTACAACTTTTGAAAACTTCTGTAATATCCAAACTCCTTGTTGAAATCCTAAATCATTTGCGATAACATGATCTGCAACTAAATTATAAAATTCTTTGTTGTAATAATATTGATGCTTTTTATTATATCGATGGGTCAGTTTCGTTAAAATAGTCTCTAAATCAGAAATTTGTAATTCGTCTCCATGTTTAACGATAACTCTCAAAAATTTGTTTAAAAGCGGTCCATATGATTCATTAGCATTAAAATCGCAAATAGACCAAACAATACTCATAGCTTCTTTTGGGTTAACGTTTTTATTAGCTGCAATAGCATCTAATAATAAATTTACAGTAGAATCTGATAATTTATTTTTGGAAGCATACTGCAGTAAATCTGTTAGTTGCGATAAATTGGTGTAATCCATTTTCATTGGTAATTGAATTTCAAAAACAATTGGAAATACAATCAAAAGAGCATCACTCAATGGTGATGGTTTAAATTGTTTTAGAAGAAAATCTAAAAAAATTATTTGTTGTAAACTCAAACTATTTACACTTTGTCGGACCATTTGTAAAATTGTTTGAACAATGGTGCTGTTCGATTGTACTCCTACAAACGATAATATTTTCAGTGCTTCGATTATTTCATTTATTTCTATTGACCGTATATTTGTCTTTAAAGATAAACATAATGTTTTAAATGTTGGATGAGATATAATTTGTTTTGATGATGTGCTAAAATAAAAATGAATAAAAAAATAATTCTAACATATAATATTATTCTTGTTACTTACTTTTCAGTTTTTTGTAAACTAAATATTGTTCTTAATGCTTGCATTACATGTTTGCTGTTCATTATTTTATGATGAGCTGAAATAATATCTAAAAGATTATGCGTTGTTGGTGCGCTTTTCAAGTTATTAAGTAATATATCCTGATTAATTGTACTTTTGAAATGGCTGATATCTGTTAAAAATAAATATAATTTAATACTTATTTATTAAACGCAATATTTGTTTGAATAAATACCTTTACCAGAAAAGTGTCTAAATACATCATACGAATTTTTAGTGTTTTGAATACTTTTTTGTAAAACTTTTACAGTTCTAAATAAGTTTCTAGATAAACTTAACATTATTCTGAAATTATAAATAAAGTTTTTAAATATCGCGGTATGAAAAAGGATAATTTCATATTGAAATTTCCCGCGTTTTTTAGTTTCAAACTGTTTTCACAGATGCCTACTCGTGTTGTTAAAATTGCAGTCGAAAATGACAAGTAAAATATGTCTGCTTAGCAAATGACTAGTGTAAAATGATATAGAAAAGAAGATACATGATTGTATTTCATCACAGTGTTAATTTTAACCTGATAGTGAACAACTGTGTTTCTTAATCATTTTAATTAATTTTAAGTTACAATGGATGACGAAAATCGTGAAGAAAGTAGAATTAAAAAATTAGGATTTAAGCCTCAAAAAGAAATTATTTACAATAAGTTACTACCATACGCAGAAGATTTAGATAAAGAATCATTACAGTTATATACAGATATCAAAACTAACCTAGCTAGATCAATTTTGTTGCGTGAAATTCGGCCAGGTTGTGTATTATGGACGTCTAGACTAAATAAGTAAGTGTTTCAAATAAAAATTATAATAATTAATATCCTATTAAATATTTGCACTCACAGTACTTAATTTTAAGCAATTTTAAAATGATGACAGTTTTCATCTCATGCTTACATTGCTTTAATGTGAAGAATTTATATTGCATCTGAAATTAGCTGCATGATAAGTACAAATGTCATATGAAAAGACGAAAGAATTTTCAATTTATGTTTTAATTTACTAGCAGCCGCAACATCCTCATTAAACAGAGGCTATTTTTATTTATTTTAAATTAAAATTACATTTTACATTGTGAAATTCACTTTCGATAATTTCTTTGTATTGTTCTGTTGAGTTGCGCATAGTGGGGGTAATGATGAAGAGTAAATGGACGCGCCATATTTAAAATGATTTAATATTTCCATGAATTGCAATAAAATTATGTTTTAGGTACATGAAAGTATATGGACTGAAATTTTCAAAGGAAGATCATATTGCGTTAATAAAGTTAATGTACGAGCTTGTAACAATACCTGATTTAGAACCGACAAGAGTATATAAATTTGCTTTAACACTTACACATTTACTAAAGTACGTATTTAAATATTATACATTAGTTTCATCTTGTAAACAATATTTTTTGAGTATAGAAAGAAAGATCTTATTTCACCTGACGAATTACAACTACCATGGAGACCTTTATACGATTTATGCGAACGTATCATGTCTTCGAGTCAGACTGCTATCGGAATGTACAGATATTTTTCTTCATTAGAAAACAATCTAGATTATTTAGTACATGCATCGAGAATGTAAGTGCATAACTTTTTCTTATTTACAGTTTATTAACTTGTTTCTATGTAGTTATTTTCCTGCGAGTGCTACACAAGAAATGTTAGATGAATGGCGTCCTAAATTATGCCCGTTTGATCACACAACTTGTATGAATACAGTAGAATATTTCGAATGGTTTTTACCAATTGCGGTACCACCTTCTCAAGCGCATCTTGGATATGAATTATGGTTGAAAGAGTTTATGACAATGTGGGAAGTATGCCATAATGCACCACAGTGGGAAGGGGTATTTATTTATTTATTTATATTAATACAATTTATTTTTAATTATTTTATTTGTAGGATATGTTGTGGCTAATCGCGCGTTTATCAACTTATAATGTTGGTTACATTGACTGGGAGCCTTACATGCCGTTAATGTTCACACGATTTTTAAGATGTTTAGATTTGCCTGTTAGTTACCGAAAAACTCAATCAGCAAAACACCATCGATTAGAGATAACACCAATTGCTGTTTGGATTGTTTTTACTATTGGCGGTGGTAGTTCTACTTTTAAGTATTTAGAAAAATTTATGCAGACTTTAGAATCCTATTATCATTCAGCTAATGTTGGGAGGTAAGAATATACAGCGTGTTTTATAACTTTGAGTACATACGTTACGGATATACAAAATTTGATATGCTGATTATCATAAAAAATAATTTTTCAAAAATTCCAAAATTAAATTTCAGCTTATCTTTAGAAAACAGTTTTCGAACCACTTGGTTGATATTTATATTTAACGTTGTTAGTTATTGTATAATCAGTAAATTAAACTCATTTTATTTAGGTGATAATTCAATTTATTTTCAATCGTTAATCACGTAAATCCAGTGGTCCTAAAAATGAAGTTTGTTTTGAATTTATGAAAAATTATTTTCGAACCGTAATCAGCATATAAATTGTATATGCCATTATCGTATGTACTCGAAGTTATAAAATACCCTGTATACCATATTTATCATAAAATGTAAACTACATGTTTGATATAATTTTTAGATGGGCAATAAAATTACGAGAATTATTTCGTAAGATACCATACTACTTCGTACTACGTTTACACACAGAACGTTACAAAAAACTGACGTGGGAAACACCGATTCCCGATTCTCATAAAATAACAGAAGCAGAAATTGATCAGTTCGTTGGGATAATGAAACCAATTGTAGTACACGCAATTTATTCTCGACAAGGTACTTCTGAAGTCAGCCAAGCTTTGCAGCACTTGGCAACATTGCGTCCTCAAATTATTATTCCAATAGTACTTGATAAAATTTATTCTACACTTGATTCACTAACTGAACCTCATAAACTAACCGCTTCTATGCAGTGTCTTGTAGCTGTTGCTAGACCAATGGTTCAAGGAGCTAAGAATGGTTACCCAGACGGACCAACCCATGTGATTCCTTTGTTAATGGCACTATTGCCCGGAATTGACCCAAATGACATTCGGAAATGTTTTGTTACTTTCCAGTTTATATCTACTTTTATTTTAATGATTCCTTTGATTGATTCATCGGATGCTACTAATCATTGGTCCGATTTAACTGAAGAAGAACATGCAATTTGTGAAGCAACTGCTGGATTTGAAGATTTTGTGCTTCAGTTTTTTGATAGAGTATTTGGATTGATTGAAAATAGTTCATTAGAAACGACGAGACTTGAACAAGTTGATATGGACAAAAAAAGCAAATTGGAATCGATGGCTGAAAGCGCTTTGTCGTCTATTTGTAATGTTATTGCTACTCAAACATCACCTCCAATATTTAAAGTAATTCTAGACTAGTTTAAATAGTTGAATTATTACTAACATATTTTTAATTTCAGTCTGCTTTAAGAAAACTACACTCATTTGTAACTGAACATATTTTGGAAACAAAAGTTTCTGGTCATATGCTAGCAATAATGTGTCGCGCCTTCGCTAGAGTCAACCCAGAAGAAACTCTGCGCCTTTTTATTCCTCATTTATGTGACAGAATTAATCAACTTTTGGGCGACAACGAGGATATTCAAAAAGAAGAAACGTTAGACAACGAATTTTTATATAATCTCCTAATAATTTCTGAAGTATGTTGTTGTGAAGTAAATAGTAAAACATTTTAAAAACTTACTTTTTATGTCAACAGATGTTCGATTGCAATGGAACTGCCTTGCTTCCGTACATGGATCGCGTGGTGAATATTTTAGACCAAACTCTGCATCTTTCTTGTCAGCAAGGAAGTCTAATGGCTAGCAGATTACTTGATTGTGTCTTAAATAGTCTCACTGTAGTACAGCCAATGGATTATAGAAGTGTACCGCCACCTTTCTTTCAACCTCTGAAAGAACGTTTATCTATTAGGTACAGTTTTATCTATTTGAGAATATATTTCTTTGGGTACAGTCGAGGGTACAGTTGTGTATATTACATACACGCCTTTTTACCTAACTTGAATATGCCAGCCTCACATTATTAGTCATCGATATAGATATACAGGGTGATTCACAACTTAATTACATATAGTACTCAACTGATCATAGAACAAATTTTTTTTTTTTTTAAATTCGTAAATTTCGATTATATTTTTTAAACCACTGGATTGTTGATTGAATAATGGATATCTGATAATGAGTAGAATAAAATAAAATTTTAATTAATTGTGCAATGGCACGAATAATAAATTTATGAAATTCCATTAGAAAATAGTGTCCCAAAAGTGTTTGGCTAAAAAAATCTTTAAACTAAAATTGCGAATTTTGAAAAGATCTTTTAGTTCCGTGATAAGTGAGTTGAGCAATATATGCCATTAAAATATATGCTCGAAGTTGTGAAGCACCTGTATATTATATCGTGTGTGCGGTTACCAGCAGTGCAGTTAAACTGGAATGTGTACGATTGGATTTGAAATGCAGTCGGTCAGGTTGCGCACTCATATGTTCGCCCCAATAATATTTTTAAATATACCTATAGAACTATTATACCCAACTAAATATTTTTTTATAATTATGATTTTTAAAATTACTTTCGATTTATTTAGAATTTAAGTAATGAAATTGGTATAACAAATTTACAGAGAGTGGGGAAATCCAGGAAATGTCTTCAAACTAGGATTAGAATGGTACCAGCCTGGTGAAAAAGAAATTTCGTGTGTTCAAACATTACTGAATCGGTTTCTTCCTCCTGAAATTGAGTGCCTTGAATCTTACTTAAGTGGAAGTAAAAATTTGACTAGAGAAGAATTACGAAGATCTTTGAGTATTGTTTTAGCAGTATTAGGTTCACAAACTGTTCTACCAATGTGGGAAGAACCTGCTATTCAATTGTAAGTACAGACTTTATTTAATATTTAATAAAAACATTTAATATTTATTTTTTATGCAGGATTTCGTCAAAATTAGAACCATGGGCATTTGAAATGATAATAGGTACAAAACAAACAGTTACAATGCCCGACGGAAGAAATGTAAGACAAGTCTTGTCAGATTTGATACATAGATTGCAGAAAAAAATTCTTGTTTCTGCTGAAGATGATACTAAAAGTTTATTTACCGTAATTTCTGTAAGTTTATTTAAATTATACAAACTTTAAATCATAATAATAATTATTTTTAAAAGATATGGGATACACTTCTAATGAATAAATTCCGATTGCGTGATTTCGAATCTCATTGGAAAAATTTCCATGTTATTAAGAAGTTACTAGAAGATCGTCTACGTGGTAACAAAGGGCATTTGAGACAATTACTTGTTGATCGTGTTATGCTACACCAAGAATTCAGAACGGAAACTAGAAGTTGTACGTTTACGGAAACCCATAAACAAATTATTATTGACTTGTTCACATTAAGCATCAGTCATTATAGTGAAGTAAATATTAATATTTTATTTAATGTATGTAAAATATGTATGCACAATTTTATGATTTTAGGTAAGAATCAGAGCTCAGAAGAAGTTATTTTCTGCTGTAGCAACATTTCCATATTCCTATACAGTTTTAACACCATATTTGCAAAAGAGTTTACAAGTAGATTCAAATGCAAATCATGAAGAATTCAAAGGCTGTCTCTATGTTTTACTTGGCCCAAAAAATAGTCCAATCATCACCCGACATGATTGGTCTTTCGTTCGCGATATATGGCCTTTGCTGGTAAAATCTAAACCATCAGAGAAACCTTCTGTTATTAATTTAATTGGAGCAATTGTTGAAATTGTTCATAAACATTTTCCAACGATTTCAGTTAAGGTTCATATTCCAGAAAAATGTTTAGAAATTGCAAATAGTTTAGGAAAAAATTCTCCAACTTTTTCGGATATTGTTAGTGATGTATTAGTAAAACAAGGTATTGATGATTTAGATGCAATTACTGAACGAAATACGAAAATGTACGAAGTAGTTTTAAATTCTTTATTAGAGAGTATTCTACAAGAAAATCTGTAAGTTTAATACTTTTTACTTTTGATTAATAATATTAATATGAATATATTTTCAGGCATTGGCGATACCACACGATGGCACTTAGTTTTATACGCGATTTAGTTCATCCAAATGTAAAATACAATGAAAAAATAGTTAGTTGTGTTGTAAATACTCTCTTACATGAATCTTTAGATTTACGTAAATTAGCAATACGTGTGACTGTTTATATATTGAAACAGCACAAACAACAACATAAAAAAATTACTATTGATCCTTTAAGCTTTAGTAATTCATCTCCAACAACAATTGTAATACCTGGTTGTCGTATAGACAATAATTGGGTACAATATAATAGTAGTACAAGACCTCAAAATGCTATTGAATGGGATAAACCAAGATATTTACATAAACAGTATCACGGATATTATTGTTGGCCAAAAACTGTAGAAATTTACTCCCCAACAAATGAGCAACCTAGTATTGAAAGAACAAAAGAACAACTTACTCAACAAGAGATAGTGATTTATGATTTCTTTTCAAATACTGAAAATATTGATAAGATTATTAAATATTTATCTATGGAGGAGAAAAAGGGAAAAGACAAATTTAATGGATACCGATTTATTATGTTTAAGGTAATTGTTCAGAATATTAACATAATTATATGAAATTATATTATTACGCCTTTTACCCAACTTGAGCGTGGCATTCTCACATATTGTGAGTCATCGGTATAGATATATTATTTTACCGTTTGTGCGGTTATCAGCCATCAACTCACGGGTAATGCGACGTTTCACGGTGCTAGTAACTTGTTCAAGTCACTAAAATCATTGGTTTTAGTTATGATTCCAATCAAGTGAATAGAAAGCATTTCTATTTACTGGAACAAGTGGCATTTCCACTCCTAATATCCTGTCACTAAACCTGTGTAGACATATTTTTTAGTAACGTTTCCATCGTTTGTTTTTAGAAACAAAAATTTAATACGCCCTTCTTGAAATAAACGCTACGATTTCAGGGAGCTACTTGAACAACTTGTTTAATTTTTTAACGACTTGAACGAGTTACTAGCACCGTGTAACCCCGCCTGTACTCATAGTTGTTAGTGGAAAGTCTATTATAGGGGAGATTATAATGTAGTTAAAGAACCAGGGATTCAAACCAAAGCTGAACAAACCACAGCAATTTTATTGAACTGGGAACGAAACCTGAACCGTTCTAAATATTTCGGCAAACCCATAACTGGAGCCGAACAAATAGTTGTGAACCGGTTCAAGCATTAATTAAAATGCTTTTAAATTTTTATTAAAAAAAAATATTTTCTTTAGTTTGGTCTTATTTTATTTCATTTTAGAAATGTATTTAATTTTAATCCAAAATTAGAATGAATATTTTTAATTGATTACTATTTAATTTTAAAAAAACTGGAACTTACCGGGTTATTTCAAGTGGAAATATGAAAATCGGAACAAAACCGAATCGTATAAAGCAGTGAACCGCAAACCGAACCTGAATCGTTATTTTATGCAGTTCAATTCTCTGATTTAAACTGAAATGTGTACTTGACTGTATTCGAACCTGAGTTGCCAGAACCGTAGCCAGTCACATTACGCACTCTATATAATGTTATTGTTTTATAGAATTTATTCCGAAATTATGGAGACCACCACTTACCTCTATTTCTGCCGCATTTGGAACGCCTCATTGCAAGCCAAGAAGAACATGATCAACGATGCGCTGCAGAAATTCTTGCAGCAGTAATTCGTGGCTCAAAACATTGGCCATTTGAGAAAGTTGATAATTTGTGGAAAATAATTGGTCCATTACTTCGTACAGCTCTTTCTAAGATGACAGTTGAAACCATTGGAGACTGGGGAATCTGTTTTGCTACTGCATCAGAAGGACGCGACCCAAATCGACACCACTGGTTATACGAATTGTTAATGGAAGATCCTTTACGAAGTGACGAATCTTCTTTCATTGAATGTGGACGACTTTATACTTTGCAGGTAATGTAATCAAATTTTTGTTAAAATCCTTTTGGTACTAAAGATTTCAATTTTAGGGAGCATTAAATCAGCAAGTTTGGAGAGTATCCGAACTATTTCAACGATTGTATACTTATTTAGAAGATTTCTTGACGCATCCGTTCCAAAATGTCCGGGAAAGAATCAGTAGTGTACTTACAAACATGTTTGAAACCGATATAGATTTTCCGGGAGCATGTGAATCTGGTCCGAATTCTTCAGTTCGCTGTCCACGTATTTCTGAATTTATGAAAGAAGTTGTTCCTCGATTAAATATCTTATATAAAGCAGGCATGAAAGATATAAACCATGTTAATCATACTGAAATTGACCATACTGTTGATATGATGACCAACGTAAAGATATCCGATAACGAAAAGGATGTCGCCATTAGATTATTTAAAACAGGTAATATTTGCTGCTTTCCTTTAAATAATTTATACACGACTATTGAATAATACTTTCATTACACAATAATTGTTTGTCGTGAATAATTTGCTTTATTATTCACTAGTGATATTCTTGAATTCGGGCTTTTGGCCAATATAACTTCTATAGTCTGTCCCAAATAAGAATATAGTATGGGGCAAGATAGGGCTTACGATTTCAGCGTTCTGATTGGTCTAGCCGGAAACCAAGTTTACATCAGCGAAAAATTTGTGATATGCGCGCATCATTTAGCTGTCGAACGCCGTAGTAGTAACAGCTGGTATTATTGAAAAAGTGAGTCGTTGATTAGCGTCAGTAGCGCGTGACGAGCGGAACATAATACTATTTCAAAAATACCGCGCTACGTTTAAATTTCTATTTAATGTGTGTAAAACGGGCTAGCTCCGCAGTGCCATCTACTATACTCTTATTTGGAACAGGGTATAGTATTAAAGCATATTCGAACATAGTAGTTCGTTGCTGGGTAACGTACACAAATTTCATGAATAAAAGATTTTTGACAGCTGTCAGTGCAAATAAATCTTATAAAATGAATGAGATATTAAGTATAGTTGTGGATAATGTACCTATAGTATTCTACTCGAATTTAATTTTGTATTACTCACTTGCCTTTAGCTTGTGTTATAACTTTCATTTTCGTAAGTAATAACCATTGTTAAACGAGTTGAACTACCATCAAATAATATATTATTTTTTTATACTTGTGTATTTATTTTTCAGTTGCCAAATGGATAATCGGAAGTATTAGCCGCTCAAACTTCGGTGCAATATCCGAATATTACGAAATATTTCCTCTGGCATGTTTACTGCAGAGTTACGAAGCAGATGAAGAATTATGCTTAATTTGTTCATCAATGCTGGCAATTCTTGCGCAGTCGTTGACATTACCTAAACATCTACCTGTTGCTTTAGCTGCAATTCGTTCTGTAGCTAAAAGTAAATCTTGGTCTGCAAGAGCTGCTTCTGCAGAATACATTCAAGTATTTGTTTTCCACAACATGGCGAATATTCTCAGTAATGATGAATGGATTGAAGAAGTTAAGAATATTGTGTTAATGTTACTAGAAGATGATCAACCGGAGGTTAGAATTCAGGCCAGTCAAGTATTAGGAGGTTTACTTCATTGCCAGTTTATTAAGTCTTCTAAGGACCTCTTGGTAAGAATATTTCACAAATTACTATAGTCACCTCGGATACTCAGCCAATGCACGTCATCACTTGCTGGAAAAATTTTATAACACTAAAATAACAAGAACAGGGAAATTTGGATATTTTTAAGAGGAAAAAATTATATAATCGTACACAATTTCTAAAAAAATGTGTTTAGTGTTTATTATTTACCACCTACAGTGTGAATAAAAGTACAATTTTCATGACGTGCATTGGCTGAGTATCCGAGGTGACTATAGTAGTTAATTTTAATAGCAGCGATGTAATTAAACTTTTGAGCGTTTAATTGATAAGTTTTTTTGGTTCACTGGGCTGCACGTTTGTTTTACGTTTCGGGTTAACTCGTTTACACGGGATGTTTCATGTAATAGTGCACAGCTTCGGAGTATAAATTAGATACCAAACGACAAAAATATCCCAATAGTATAACGTTTGAATGATCATTTTTGTATTACGTATGTGGAGCGTTAATTACGTTATTAAAAAATATATTTACGCACAACTGTATCAAGATTGTTTGTTTATAACTTCTTTGCCACGGTAGATACTTTTGATTTTCATCCTTGGGGCAGTAAAGTAGAAAAAACGCCCATAGGTGTAATGTAAAGAATTCATCGAATCAAAAATACGAGCTAAAAGTTTATTTCAAGAACCGAAAGTGAGGGAAATTATTTCCTGAAGAATTACAGGTACCTACTTTAATCCTGAGGTTTATACACTATATTTGAACTCACAACTTCATTCTCATACGAAAGTATAATAGTTTAAAAGAAAACACATTTTGTAATTTGACAATAAGTAAAGTACAAATTTTTCCCACGACCATAAACGAAACTAACAGTTTCCATACAGTTACCTAGCTACGAAAATAAACAATATCACACATGATGACATTTGATTTTTTTTCTGTCATTAAGTATTTCGTGATAAATTGCATTATTCCATTAAAATGTACAAACACGACATTAAAGTGAAATTATAGTAGTACTTTTGCTGTATCTGGTATAATTTAAAAATTCAAATAGAATTTATATTCTTGAAAATCTTGTATCATGTATTCCATGATCATGGTAAATTTGTTTTATTCGTAAAATTAGAATTATGACAGTGATATAGTTGATTTCTTAACTAAACGGAGCAATCTGAAGTTGTCTCGCTGAGCCGTATTTACACAGTGTAAAATATCAGAGAAAAATATCACTAATTTTTTTGGCGGCAAAATTAAATTTGACCTAGGCAAACTCGATACAGTCACTGACAACAGCTGACGAGACAAGATGGAGAACATTGGTTTGTTTACATTAAGCCCATGTCACACCCACTGAAATATAATAATACTGGAACGTGCACTGGCGACGCCAGCCCGAGCCGACGGAGCCAGCGACTCGCTGGTGATTGCGTCTTTGTCGTACAGTCCTGATTGGTGGCCCGAGTCGACAGAGACAGCGACTCGCGGCTGATTGCGTCTTTGTCGTACAGTCCTGATTGGTTTGTGGTCCTGATGGCCGCGTGTAAGACAACGATAGAATCACCAGTGAGTAGCTGTCTCTCTCGGCTCGCTTTTCGTACGCAGCGAGCATAGGGAGTGCACGTTCCAGTATTACTATATTTCAGTGGTCACACCTATATGTCTTCGCCTGATGACTGATGAAACCAGTTTTGACATACGAAAATCTGCCGAATTGGTGTCACACCTATAATGTCAAAAATCATATGAAAATTTATATAAAGTATTTATAATAAATCTAAAAATATCATTTATATGCCTCCGGCCGGTATCGCTAGTTTTCCATATCTCAAAATCCGCCAGAAACTCTTTGTTGCCAGCCTAGGCCGGCAAACGACCGGAAGTTATAGGTTATAGGTTGGCATCTTGACATTACTACAGTTGTCAAGCAGATGTCAATTTTATGCGTTGAATCTTTTTTATAGAAGAATTAACAAGATTTTGACAAATTTTAGACGTAAATCGTTAATAGAAACTGAAATAAATATATTTTAAGCTCAAATGCAAGTATTCAGTGCACAATTTTTTAGGTTATGTATAATTATTTTATATTTTTGTAATGAAATCGGCACATAAAATATTGTGTATTACACGTCCAGAAACTGTTATGCTAGTGCTCGTAATTTGCAAGCCTCGCCTGTGGCTCGGCGTGTCAAAAATACTCGCTCTTGCAAAAGGTCAGTTTCTGGCCTTGTGATACAAATAACTATTTTATAAACCTTTGCCCTCTATACTGGTTTAGCAAATTTGAATTCATTTAAACAAATTATAATAACCAACAACAACAAAACGTGCTATTTACTATGTAACTCATTTCACGCTGTATGTTATTTGAATTTCTGCCCGCCAATCATCGCCGTGAAATGAGAACCAAACGGTGACATTTATGACTTTAATAGCGGCGCTCCTATTTTTCATCATACAAATCTATAGTCTGTCCTAAATAAGAATATAGTATGGGGCAAGATAGGGCTTACGATTTGAGCGTTCTGATTGGTCTAGCCGGAAACCAAGTTTACATCAGCGAAAAATTTGTGATATGCGCGCATCATTTAGCTGTCGAACGCCGTAGTAGTAACAGCTGGTATTGTTGAAAAAGTGAGTCGTTGATTAGCGTCAGTAGCGCGTGACGCGCGGAACATAACACTATTTCAAAAATACCGCGCTACGTTTAAATTTCTATTTAATGTGTGTAAAACTGGCTGGCTCCGCAGCGCCATCTACTATACTCTTATTTGGAATAGGGTATAGTTTCATCAGTCATCAGTCAAAAACATACAGGTTTGTGTGGTGTAAAACTGGTGTTACATCAGCCAATCAAAAACGATCAGTTTTAGCATTACAACTTCAGATTGCTCCGTTTAGTTAAGAAATCAACTATAGTTGACATCAAAATACATTCATAAATAAAATGGCCATGCGAAAATAGTGTACACAACTCTCAGAAAAATGTCTATCAAACGTTCGTGAGATTTCCGAACACGGCAAGCCTCGTGCGTCAACATTCTCACTCACACGATATTAATCACTTTCCTCGCTCATTATGTAATATACTATTATGACAAATGTGTATATTTTTTACCACAGATATTATGTAACAAATAGCACGTATTTACTTGACAACGGGATTAAATATGAAAATTAATTTTAATAGGGTACTTAACATTTTATTATATTGCAGAAATTTTTATTTTTGTACAATATTTGACTTATAAGAAGATAATTAATGTAAAAAAAATCAACAATTAGGTTACGAATGTTTATAAAAATTGATTTAAAATTTACATGCCTCAAAGCAACCCCTCTAATGTGACGTCACGTGTGCTAGCCATAAGCCGCAGGTGCGTTGATGTTTTATTTGGGAGAGATGTTAGGGGGTTATTTTGTAATGTCAAAGTGACAGCGATTTTAAAGTTTATTTTATTTCTTACCTAAAACTACTCTTTGCACAAACAATATGTTGTAAAATTAATACTTATATCGCTTATATCTCAAAATAAAGACAAAACACGCAGATGTTCTATTTTGATATCTTCAAAATTTCAAAATTGTCACTGTCAACACAATCACAACAAAAACAAACTTCCCCTTTGCCCGACAGACATACGTAACAAAAAAAGTATAGCTGTCTTCGTCTAACACTACGACGGCACGTAGAAACTTAACCCAAACATGCGAAGCACACGTGACGTCACAAAAAATACCTCAATTTTCAATAATTTTTTTCTCCTGTAATAATAAAATTTTTGCAAAATAAAAAAATACGTCAAACTTAGATTAAAATATAGTTTAACATATAAAAAAATCAGCATAGGTGTTAAGTACCCTATTCCTTAAGATCAAATTAATAACCTTAGTAGTCCAGGCAACGAATGCTCAAAAAAATGTATAGAGGGAAATGCTTGGAACACAATTTTTGACTTCGTAACTTTGTTTGGACTAGTTAGGAGGTGAACATATCAAAAGTCCCCGCCCGTAGCCCTTAAGCCGAGGTGTGGCGGAGAGTTTGAAAGTCTCATTTTTCGGTTTTTTACTTATATCGCGGAAGCTATGCGTCCTACCGACATGACCACTCCATACAATGAAAGCTGATTAAATTTGCAACAATTTAAGTCCAACCGCAGCTCTGTACGTCCTTTAGTTTCCGAGATATGACACTTCTAAAATTAGCAAATTTGAAAGTTGAGAAATTTTAACTTTTTTCGTTATTTTTGTGTTTAATTAACTGTAAATTCTGAATGAATAAAAATATTGTCTTCCGGTTTCTTTCATTAAATTTCACGAACATTTCTCTATAAAGTACGTAATTTTAAAAACTTTTTAGGGCGTTCATTAAGCCAAAATATCAATTTTTTTTCGACAGAAGTATTCAAATATTTTGTATTTATTGTGTTTAATGAGCTGTAACTTCTGAATGGATAAAGTTATCGACATCCGGTTTCCTGCATTAAATTCTACGAACATTTTCCCATAAGATGCAGTATTTTAAAATCTTTTTTGGGTATTTATTAAGACAAAACACCAAATGTTTTTCCGAGAGAAAATTGAGAAATTTTTTAATTTTTAATATTTATTGTGTTCAACGGATAAAAAAATGACTTCCGGTTGCTTTTATTAAATTCTACGACCATTTCTCTATAAGATACATTATTCTAAACAAATTTAGGTGTTCATTGCGCCAATATATCAAATGTTTTTATAATAAATAAAAAATTTCTCAATTTTCTCTCGGTCATCATTTGGTGTTTTTTCTTAATGAATACCCAAAAAAGATACTGCATCTTATGGAGAAATGTTCGTAGAATTTAATGCAGGAAACCGGATGTCGATAACTTTATCCGTTCAGAAGTTACAGCTCATTAAACACAATAAACACAAAATATTTGAATACTTCTGTCAAAAAAAAAATTGATATTTTGGCTTAATGAACGCCCTAAAAAGTTTTTAAAATTACGTATTTTATAGAGAAATGTTCGTGAAATTTAATGAAAGAAACCGGAAGACAATATTTTTATTCATTCAGAAGTTACAGTTAATTAAACACAAAAATAACGAAAAAAGTTAAAATTTCTCAACTTTCAAATTTTTGAAAAAATTGCTAATTTTAGAAGTGTCATATCTCGGAAACTAAAGGACGTATAGAGCTGCGGTTGGACTTAAATTGTTGTAAATTTAATCAGCTTTCATTGTATGGAGTGGTCATGTCGGTAGGATACATAGCTTCCGAGATATAAGTAAAAAACCTAAAAATGAGACCTTCAAACCCTCCGCCACACCTCGGCTTAAGGGCTACGGGCGGGGACTTTTGATATGTTCACCTCCTAACTAGTTCAAACAAAGTTACGAAGTCAAAAATTGTGTTCCAAGCATTTCCCTCTATACCTTTTCGTTGACTGGACTATAGTCCCTAAAAATAAAGACTAAAGAAGAGTTTTACTCCCGGAAGAGCAAATATTAAACAAAAATAACCTACACTTTCATGTTTTGTATGGAATCCTCTGTATATTTTTGTTGTTATTGTAGCACCAATATTTAATGAGATATTTTTCTCAATTTGGAATCTAAAATGCATATTCCGAAGTCTTGTACTGTTATATAACTGTTGCATAATCTAACATCAATGTTTCTTCACGATTTTTATAATAAATATTCTTTGTTGTAGACTATATTCAAGCAAAAAGCAAAAACACGTTTGAAGCCACTGTCCAGTGAAACTTTGGATAGCGATGCGCGCCGATTACAATATCGCGCTGCCGCAGTTCGAACTCGACACACTGGTATTCTCGGGCTATGCGCGTATATTAACGCACATCCATACGACGTACCAGAATATTTACCCGACGTATTCCTAGAACTAGGCGCGCATTTGAACGACCCGCAACCTATACCAGTAAGTTAAATTTTGTATTTAATTTTGAACAAATTTGGCAACTGTTTTTTTTTTATTTAGACAACAATACGTAAAACACTGGGCGATTTTAAACGAACTCATCATGACAATTGGGAAGTACACAAGCTCAAATTTACAGAAGATGAACTGGCAGTATTCAGTGATTTAACAGTGCCACCTTCATACTACGCCTAGACTTCAAATTTTACAAATTATATTGCATATTACATATTTCTTCTCACTACCAATGAATAAGGATTCAATAGAAATATAAACAGATTTATTATTAGCACATTATTTCTAATTTTATACATTATTGCAATTTTTAAAGAATATTAAATTAGTTTTTAACAATAAATTTGTTTGTTGTTCTATTTAATCCAATATGAATTTTACGATAAGATTTGTATAAAGTGATTATAATGTAATCTTTAAGTATTAAAACTTATTTCTAAATATTAGGGCAATAATTTAAGCATACAATAAAAATTACATTCCTAAAATAAATTCTTATACTTCAAATTTATGTTATCTAGAATGCTTTTATTTTAAAATAAAAAAATAATTATTAATAATTGCTTATTAAAGCCATATTAAATATTACATTATCATCACGTTTTTAAAGGCTGTGTCAACTATTCTTCATAGATTTATAATTCATCTTCCGAATGTAGTACATTCGACATAATTGCTATAAAAACTACATAGTACAGTCATACTATGGCATAAAAAAAACTCGAGTCATGTGACAGCAAGACCAATTTATTTCAGACTGTTGAGATTATACAGTGACTGTTTTATTTTTTTAATTAACTGACGATATAGCATAATAATTGTTGGGTTCAGGATAATTTTAATGGTGTATATTTTATTTATTTTGCCGTGTCCATTAATATATATTTACACTTTGCACGATTCTTTTAGGGGTGTAATTAGATTTTATGTTTTTGGTTTGTTAAATGTGAAGGTTATTATGTATTAATTTGTATATACAATTAATTTTGAATATACAAACTTTAAACTACTATATTTATTTTAATTCATGAAAAAATAAGTTCCAATAAAACATACAACTTAAATTATATATTATTTAACTCATCCAACAAACTCTTACATTTTGATCTTAAAACTTTAATAGCTTCAAGAAATAAGACGTCAGGTTTTAAAGCTCCAACTGATTCCACAGTGACTAGATATGAAACACGATTAAAATGTAAAAATTAATCAAAAAACATTATACTTACATATAAAGTGATCTTGAACTTTCGTCATCTCAACAGCATCCTTTAAATCATCGTATCTATAAATATTTCTGCTACTTGTGTCATATCTGGGGTCATTAACTGTTGCAATTTTTTTCCCATCAGCAGTACGTTTTAAACCAATAACACCAGGTGAAAATGATTTCTGAAGTCTTTCAGCTTGCTCGCCCTCTACTTCACGAGTTAAGCGAATATCCGGTAAAAGACGGTAGGAAGCAGTAGCTGAAAAATAATCAAATTAATGTTTTTATGCAACTCTAAGCACAAAACGGGGGAACATTTCAACACTAGAATATTTATAACTAGAAAATTCAATGAAGAGAAAATTCTTACATTGAATCTTAAAACGAGCGAAACTTTATGCTTAAGAAAACTTATACAAAAAAATAAACATAAAAAGAAAATGCATATCAAAAATCCAGTGGACACAGAAAATTCATGTAAAGGAATATTCCAATCTAGAAAAATCTTATTCGTCTTCTCACAGTTCGGCTCGAGTATCAGCGATATGAGTATGGGATCCTTAGGGCGTTTGCACACGAAGCGACAGCGACACGATAAAACGCGCGCGATTTATCGTGTCGCAAAACAGCATCGTTTTTACACGTAACGATTTATCGTAGAAGTTACTTTCCATTGTCGTACACTGTTGTCAGCTTAGTAGAAAAGTATCCCCTGCTAAGTAAAGATGGATAATTGGCAAGCTAAAAGAAAACTTTATCTTTGTAATTTCAGAAAATTTGTCCCAAGTACAGGTTCGTTCTTCTATTAATTCAATTAGATCGGTGGGCTTAAACTGAATTTGCTGCTTGCGAGACATATGGCACCACTGTCCAAATTAAAATATCTATTATGTCGTATTGCCTATCGTTCTATGTGCAAACGTGCATACGAAGTGTGGCTATTAAATAAAGAGACTGCACGTGCAGTTGGTGTTCTAGAGGGGCAGGAGGAAAACGAATTGGATGGCTGGAAGTGTCTACTATTCCGGTACGAAAACACGTTTTTGTCGCTGTAGTAGTATTTTTTCTATAAAGGTTAGAAACGAACGTGTTTACTTCTATATTCTATTTATGCATTTATATGTATACATTTTCTTGTGTCTGAATTTTCTGGTGTTTTATGATTCTATGCAAAATTTTTCTTGTTGTTGAATTTTCTAGCTGAGTTTTCAAGAATTAGGCATTATAGCTAAAATCAAAGCGTAAACCACTTCTCTTCCTAGAGTATTATGTAGCCTCACCGGCCGTTACTCTAGTAAGGTGAATTATTTTAGTATTTATGGATATGAATAAAATAAATGAAATGCCAATACATTGCTATAGTAACGTGATAAATTAAACACATTTTCATGGATACGAATAGGAATAAAACAAATGAAATACGAAAAAATTTATTTTAGGTAAAGAAGTAGTTTACGCCCTGGATAATACATAAATAACTATTATGATTAATGAGCAATTTTCAATTTCAAACAATATTTTGTGTTAAGACTAATATTTTAGTTATATATTATAGCCTTCTGTAACTAAATATAAAAATTTCATCATAATTATTATTAATATTACATTTCTTTTAAAACCGAAAGTTATATCATAAAGCTAAATTAAATCTATTAAAATTGTATGACTTACCAACTGGTGAAAATTTAGCATGATCCCGTGCAATACCTTTAACAGCAACAAGTTTTAAATCCAATTCATGACCGGGTCTCATTTTAGAAATTAAAATATCGTCATGAATAGGACCAACGTCTTTTTCTTTATAAATCGTGGCTTGGTCACCAATTGGTAACCATTTAATGTGTTTGCTATAAACATTATTATTCTTATACATATCGTCAGCACGTGTAGATTCATTTTTAGCGTCATTATTCCGAGTACATTTAATTTTAAGTTCAAATTCTAATGTATCTTGTTCACTACCTTCTGTACAACCTAATAAATGTAATTATTATTATTAGTATGAGTAACCTCAAAGTATTCTTTAAGATGTTACCTTCTGGTCTATATTCAAATTTACGTGGGTCAGCTTTTAAAGGTATTAAGCCAAGTCGATGTACTAAAACCTCATCTTGTATAATAGATGTGTTATTGTAAACTAATACTTTTTCTATAGCCATGCTGGGTACATCGCTTAACAACAATCTACGGAAAGTATTTGCCAAAAATGGATGAATTCCAATTAGATCGAATTCCATTTCAACTTCTTCATATCGAATAATTACAATTTTAAATTTACTTTTAAAAGTTTTTATGTCCCAAACATCGTCAAATACTGTCGATGCGGTCGGTACATTCTTAAAAC
Source organism: Agonum fuliginosum (assembly GCA_947534325.1). Taxonomy (NCBI): domain Eukaryota; kingdom Metazoa; phylum Arthropoda; class Insecta; order Coleoptera; family Carabidae; genus Agonum; species Agonum fuliginosum. The sequence continues at coordinate 31,871,082 of OX384032.1, read as the reverse complement.
ATAGAAAACTGTAATATATGCATATATTTCACTGGTTTGCTTAGTTACCTGAGAAACAGTATGTTCATTTAAAATTACTCGAGGTTTTTCATCGAATGTATTAACCATTTTAAAGAATTTAACTTAAATTACATAAAATAACCTGTCATTACCACGTGAATGTCACTTTGTCACTTTATCACAAATGTCAACAAATTTTAGTTGGTAATAGTGACATAGTGATGTTTGTTTTTATTTTTATTGTTGGTGCACCTGTTACGTTAGTTCCTAGAAAATGTGACACGAGTGTTGCTACGCATGTCGCTATCGTAGCTGTCGTGATTGTATTGTTCTGTTGACCCATCAGTTATTATTACTTTGTTGTGTTATCTGCTCGAAAGTAAAAGTTGGTAAAAACTTATGCATTTATATTTGTGTTGCCAAAATTAAACTCCCGAATTTAATCATGAGTGATGATGACCGAGATATCGATATAGAAAGTGATGTAAGTTGACATTATTTGTTAACAAATGTTCTTGAATGCAATTTATATTTATGCTACACTTCTAACAAATATTTTATTATTTTTGTTTTTACTTTATTCCTTCCTAAATTAATTCAAATGTCTTTATTTAGGAGGGGGACGACTCAGATTCAAGATCTCAATCTCAAAGACAATCCAGTAGCCAGTATTATTCACAGGTTAGTTTACTCACATGTACTTTATCTGTCACACCCCTATGTTGATAATTTCTTATATTTTATTTAATAAATTTTAAAATATTTCTTTTGAAAGATCGGTCAAAAAACATTATTTGTAAATAATTCTGTAAACTTAAGTAAAATAGATTTAATTTAAGAAATATTTTGATATTGCTTAAGTATAGTTAGTTTATAGAGCTTAATGATAAAAAAGAGTGTAGAATGTGGTTGTGCAGGCCGAGAAACGAGCTCATCACAACGCACTCGAGCGGAAACGTCGTGACCACATTAAGGACAGCTTCAGCAGCTTACGGGACTCAGTACCGTCATTACATGGTGAAAAGGTGGTAAGTAATCATTAAATTTCAATTCATTCACAAAATAAACACATGTTATTCAAATAGGCGAGTAGAGCCCAGATTCTTAAAAAAGCTGCCGAGTATATCCAATTCATGAGAAGAAAAAACAACTCCCACCAACAAGACATCGAAGATCTAAAGAGACAAAATTGTCTGTTGGAATCACAAAGTAAATTGAGCATTTTATATCTTTTATTATTTTAATTTAATGTTAGTTTGTTTACTGCCAACAGTAAGAACCTTGGAAAAGGCGCGAGTAAGTGGCAACTTCACTGTAGACACAACCGATGGTAAAGATGGAAGTTATCCCCACGAAACCGAATCAGATACTTCTGACACGGAAACCACCGTTCAAACTCGCCGTCCGAAGAAGTTGAAGGTGTCCGGTGCACATCATTAAACTGACAACTGCTGCTAGCTCAGCCGCGTTTCTGACCAGTACAAACACCGAGGTGGTCCAAGATTCATAGTGAACCTCGGACGATAATCTCATGCCACCGTGAACAGACTTCAGACTTGCTCTCATGTATTGTTAAACTGTGTGAACCAATGAAATGATTGTCTGTGATCTGTGAGTGGATGCAAATTAGTATAGGTGTTATTCTAGTAACTGTTAGCTCTACTGGGTATATTTTTATACCGTGGATTGCTAGGTTTTTTTATTATTATTTTGGGTAACAATAATTCTTATTTAAGAATGCGCGTTACCGTATGTTTAATATTTTACTAATTTGTTTATTGTACATATTTTACTTATTATAATATTATATATTTTTGGTCATTTTTTGATCACTGTGGTATATAGTGTTTCATGTTTAAAATTATAATATTTCAATATAAAGTTAAACTTTGTAAACCATTTATTTATGTTTTATTTTGGCACATGTACCATTCAATAAAGTGGTAAAAATGACATTGACCGTGATTTTTATTTATATTCAAGCACAACAAAGTAAATACGACGCCAGTAATAAACTGAATCAATACAGCAAGTGTGTAATAGGTTGTCAAAAGATTTTAATAGTGTTACATAATTAAATCATGCGTATCAATTTGAAAGTGCTCCATATGTTAAATTTTTGGATACGTCACAAGATGGCTGCTCATACGATCTACGTGCTATAATAGACAATGAATTTATATTTGAATTATTAGTCATAGATAATTTTAAAGATCGTATTTTTCTGAATTATTCCGAATACGCTTTGAACTGTACAAGTAGTCTAATGGCAGCTAATTTAACGAATAAAATCGAATCGACCACCGACAAAAATTCAACAATGGAAGAATGTTACGAAAACTTAATTGTTGTTGATATTGGTGCTAATTTAACCAATAAAAAATATACCAGAGATCTCGATTCTGTTATACAAAGAGCAAAAGATGCAGGTAAGATAAATTTGATAAGGAAATATAGGTTATGTTTATTATTTACTCATCCGACAAAATGATTAATTTTTATATGGAAAATTTAATTAATATTCATTGCAGGTGTTCAAAAAATAATGGTCACTGGAACTTCAGTAAAAAATAGCAAAGAAGCGTTACGACTGACTCGAATTTATCCAGGAACGTTATATTCGACAGCAGGTAAATTTGTTTAAATATATTGTAAATTGTGCAATCATGATTGATTTATTTTTCTGTAAGGTATTCATCCACATGATGCAAAATCTTATACGGATGAATCATGGGAAGAATTACGAGGAGTTGCACAAAATGCTGAGTGTGTGGCTATTGGCGAATGCGGTTTAGATTACAATAGAAATTTTTCGGAGCCCGACGAACAGAAACACGTATTTCACAAACAGGTAATTAGTTTCAAACTAGAAATAATAATTAACACAAAGCCGACTTTGTTTTCTTTAATTTGAAAGTGAGAAACTCTAGGAGAATGCTATACTTTATTCACGAGTAGTCTTAATAATAATTCATTCATTTTATAAGAAAAATTTGCAATTTTATTTTCGAAAGTTACGTTATCTAGCAACGGACTATTATGTTTGAATTTATGCTTGGATACAAGAAGTTCTATTGGTCAAAAGTCCTGAGACAAGAAGTTTTATTGATCGAAGAGCTATTTGAATGTTTGTAAAAAGCACTTGTGCGTATGAGGCACATTAATCACTGCAAACAATTGTATAATGAATATATTATTCAATAGTCGTGGATAAAACTATTTATTTACACAGACTCCTATTTACACATCGGTACACTGTAAATATTTAATATAATTAAACAAACTTATACATAATACATAATATTCTTTTGTAATTTTTAAATTAAATTAATTTATTGACAAAAATATGTTAAAAATCTCTTTTCAAAATTTCATTGTTTTCTTTCAGATTGAACTAGCGTGTGAACTCCGAAAACCGCTGTTCGTGCATGAAAGAGAGGCCCACGAAGATTTGCTAGAAATCTTAGGACAATTTGAAGGAAGGTTACCATCAGTTGTAATACACTATTTTACAGGAACTTGCGAGCAAGCCGTACGATATTTAGACCGAGGTTTTTACATCGGTTTAACCGGTTATTTATGTAAAGATAAATCAGACAGTGGTGTTCGAAAACTTCTAATGGGAGGTGCTCTACCCCTTGACCGGTTACTTGTTGAGACTGATGCCCCCTTTATGTACCCAAATACTCGTGCATCTAAGTTACCAGCACATGTAAAAGACGCGTTAACTGAACGATCCATGACTTTCTTACATCGGTATTGCACATTTCAAAGAAATGAACCGTGTTCTTTGCCTGCAATTGTTGAATTAGTAGCAGCATTTATGGGTAAAAAACCTGAGGAAGTTGCGTTAGCAACTGCGTTTAATGCGTTGAAACTTTTTGGTTTGTCATGATCGCGGAAGATAATTATTTTGAAGATTTTTCGCTGGGACTTGCCTTGCTTGATCAACCTATATTTTATTTTTTTAAATTGTTGAAAGAGTGTAGTGTATCTTGCCGAGAAATAATTGAATGGTAGAGAGAGGCATATTGTCCTGGTGGCTTAGGTGCGATTGAGTGCTTTAGGGTGGATGATATTCATATTTTATTATTAAATTTCAGTCAATTGCTAAAAGTTTTATCAATATTTTTAAACGTGCTGTTCAACAGCCAAATGAGTTATTTTGTCATTTTATGATATATTTTATCAAATATTTAAAAACACTGTAAAATTTTAATGTTAAAAAAAATTATTTGTAAATGTTGTAATGCAAAGTGCCTCTGGTAAAAGTATGGACTGCAAATTTTGAATTATTTTGGATTGTATGGTGCTAACTATATTTAAACTTTTCTATAAAATATCTCTGTACTTGGTGAAACCTTAAAGAGCCATTAGAAACTATTTATGTAAAAATATTCATTGGATTATAACTTGAAATATTTATGTGCTCAAATATATTGAAAATACTGTGCCTTACTATGAGTCGGTGACTCTACCTGCTGTAACCTTGTCGAAAATAAAACAAATGAAATATCTATGGTTTGATTTATTCACATGTCTTATTTACATTCATAAACATACAAAAATAACTTTAAATAAATAATTTGCATGTTATATTTCTATTATATAATCAAACTTTTTATATATTAAACATAATATTTTAGATAACGACGTAATTTCTGTGAACAGTAAGCATTATATTTAATTCATTAGTTTAACGCGAAATAAAATTAGGACATAAAAACAGTAATACCTTTTAAAAGCGATAAAATTATTGGTTAGTAAAATACTTAATGTTACCTTTCACGTCAGTTACTGATAATGTTGTAAAAATAAGGCTGCCAATAAATATCTGATATTGTGTGCACCCTGCACCAGTTTCGTGAAGCGGTCATGTTATCATAACTAATTCAATTTATGAATTTTGTTATGGTCAACAAACTGATCTAACTTATCCAAATTTCCCCACCATAGACGTAATTTATGTTTTAATATCAAACTAAACCAGGGCGTTAGAGGCGCATCAAATCCAGTCGAAAGAGTATTCATGTGATCTTTAGGAATGAAACTAATTTCACTTACTTCGTTTGGATTTGGCTTCAAATCCACATCAGCTAATAAGAACAAAATGTAATCGATTTCGTGTTCACCGTACTGACCATTTCCAACATCGTAGTATTGAATACGCGTCAGATATTGGAACTTTTCCAGAGGAATTTGCTCTTTAGGAATGCCTAGTTCGTAATTTAATCGTCGTTGAGCCGCTTTTTTTATTCCAGTCGCATTTGATTCATCATCTTCACCGGGAAAATCAGCAACTGGATGACTGCAGCATGCATTTGTGTAGCAATCTGGATACGTTATCTATAACAATGTATTTAATAAAATTTATGACCATTTTTATTTTCTCATTATTACCTTAGCTGCTGATCGCTTTTGTAGCAACATATCTCCTCGGGTGTTAAATAAAAATACGCTAAAGGCCCGGTGCAGTGGAATCATACCATCCTTTTGAACTGTGTGACATTCTTGTTTACTTTTCTGCCCGGTAATTTTGTCATTCTCATCGACCAAATAACATAGTTCCTTAAAAGCAGCGGCTTGGAGTTTATCAAAAGCTGGGGCTGGTTTAGTCTGAATTGTACTTGATAGAAACCGCCCTACTGTCTTTTGAACGCCAAATTGTAAAGTTTTGAAAAGCATTTCTGCAACTAAAACAAATACGTATTTTAGGAAAAGTACTTACTTACACTTGTCAAACTAAATGTTTCTCATACCATAAACTCTTAACAAAAATAGAAAGTTATTTCAATATGTAAATAACAGTATTTTTCTTTATAGCAATACAAGTATTTGGCATAATTTTACTTTTGACATATATTTGACACATGCCCAATACCCAACTACGTAAGATACGTATTGGCAGTATCTGCCATCTACATTGTTTATTTAAAAATAGAAATGATGTACAATGTACACTTTTTGAAAAAAATATTCAAATGAAAACCTATAAGTAGATTAAGTCATTTGAAATTCAAATTACAATTATTTCACTTTTTTAATATTTTTCTACAATCTTACATAAGACTTGTTCTTTTATATAAATATTATAAATAAACTATTTAGACGATAATTTATATATTTTGCAAAAAATATTTTTTACACATGCTTCACATGCATCATAATCGAGTTTAAAACACGCTGTGTTTTTAAGGTTGCTAAGCAACAACAAATAATATTGTAACCATTGTAACCAATCTCCCAGGTAACAATATTTTAACACATCATAAAATATAGCCTACTTTATAAAATGAATCAAAATTCAAATGCTGCCTTCATGCTTTCCAACTCTATTTTTCAAATTAGGATGCAGGTGTAATTAAAAAAAGCGTATGACACACCCACAGCACAAGCGACGTTAAAATCACTCCGCTTCGCAACGTGCTTTTTAACCCGTCGTACGTGTTTTAAAAACTTAAAACTTACTAATATACACGCTTATATACTTTTACTTGTATCATAATATACTAAAACTAATTAAATATGAATTATTTACTTACTGCAACCAATTAAATTAAAAGCATTTTTAATATAGATTACTATTTTTTTGTTTTCCATTCTGTAAAATATTCTTCTGCAGACGGCTTTATAACAATGCTTTCTACTTTTATAATGTAAATAATCTTAAAATCTTAAGAAGTAATGTGGAAATTTACAGTAAAAATTTTACATAAATAAAATTAAAGAACGTTAAATCAAGGTTTAAATATATAAACTGGAACTGGCCACTCATTATTATCAAATTCTAAAATAAATCATTTTCTCATATAAATTATGTATATGTGGTACTTTAACACGTAATATCGCAGTTATATAATGGAAAAGCAATGAAAATAATCTAAGTAAAATTTATGTTACAGTAAAATGTAATTATGATAATAATAGTCTATCCATTATATCAATTTCATTGGCATCGATTTTCTTAATACAATTCATTCAGTATAAATATTGTAACGAGTATCTCTTTAACGCTTTACATCAATGTAATTATTAATGTATAGCCCATTACAGTTACTTTTTTATAACAGAAATTCAATATTAAAATATCGCATGCAAGATAATTTCGTGCTTGCATACTACACATTTTACCTTTTAGTTTTAGTAAACAAAATAAAGCGTGATCGCCATTTGTTCCTGTTTCCTATCGTTACTATGGTAACAAGCAATCCACAACAAATACAACAATGATATTATTGATGTACTTAAAGACAGCTATGTTAGTACCTAGTTATTGTGTGAAATGTACTCTGACAGCAGACACACAAATCAGAATTTACATCAGACGCAGTTTAAAGATTTTCAAGAATTGCAATGGACGGGGACGATAACTCTTGGGTTTTTGATTCGTTGATCTGTTTCTTAAATGGGCCTGTGTGGAACGCGCCGTTGCAAAGTTTTATCGAAGAAAAATCTCTTAGTAAGTGCTGAAAATTGCAGATGTTCTGTTCCATTGTTATCGATTTAAATTGTTTTTAGTTTTTGAACCATCAGACAAAGATGATGTTGAATATCGCAAAATACACGATGAATTCAAAAATTTGGTAAAATACAAAATAATTATTGTTGCCTAATAATTAAATAAAATATTTCAGGTTGATTTTATGCTTGGAAGTTATATGGAAGATATTGGAATAACACCAGAACAATTTGAAACAGCTTGTAACAATGGAATGCATCAAAAACTACCGCAACGATTTCAAGAAGTAGGTACTTACTTTTAAACTCACCTTCATAATTATTTTCTGATTTTATAATATTTCAGAATTTGTTTGAACAAATATGGGCCGCAAATGATTTCGATATGTTCAAACGGATGATGACTCAAAAGAATATTGAACTTCAGTTACAAGCTTTGGAGTTAATTGAACAAAAATATGGAGTGACTCCCCAAAGTTTCATTCCTGGCGATGATCAGCCGGAAGAGCCTCCCAAAAAAGAAAAGTATCCTGCTCCCCCTCCGCCGCCGTCGCCTTCTACAACTAAGAAAGAAAAAAGAGAATCAGTTACTCCATCTGAAAAAGAAGTTCTTGTTGAAGTCATCAAGTAAGTTAGTACAATAGTACAAACTCAACAACACGATTCTATTTTATTTTTAATAAAAAAGACAGTACTGGGATTCAACCAATTTATTTAAAATAACACTCTCAACCCTCTCAACGTTTCGATTGATTAATATGTTGAGTGTTATTTTAAATAAATTGGCTGAATTCCATACTGTCTTTTCTATTAATCACCTAAACTGCCAAGGAATATTCATTGATCATTATTTTTTTTATTTTACAGGCAATGTGAATCCGAAGAACCACCTCCAGAATTAAATCCAATCGAGATATCCAAAGAAAAATCATTTTTAGAAGAGGAAAAATCGTTCTTAGAAAAGGAGAAAGAAATACTGGTGGAAAATAAATTACACCCAACTGGTTACAATTTATAAATTATAAGTATGATAACAACAATTTAAAATCTCTAATTTCAGATGAGGCCAGCAAACCAGAAGTGCATTTCAAGCCCAGTGCACCACAAGTAATATTTGAAATATTTTAAAAATTGTAAATATGTTAAATTATTACTTTCAGGTCGTTGATGATATAGAAATGAAAAAAAGACAGGAATATCTTAAAGCTCAACGAGACAAACTGGTAGCTCTTAAAAAACAAGTAAGTAATTTATTATTCGATGAGAGTTTAACGATTACGAACGAGAAAGAAAATTTACCTATTATGTTATAATTATTCGAGTGAGTAATTGTCATGTTAAATTCGAATGGAATATTATACTTTATCCACACTATACTAAATAATTAAACTTGCACTGACAACTGTCAAAAATATTTTATTTTTGAAATTTGTGTACCTACGTTACCTAGCAACGGAGTATTATGTTTGAATATACTTAATACAAAAAGTTCAATTAGTCAAAAGCCATAATACAAGAAGTTTTATTGGTCAAAGGGCCAGTTGAATAATTATTTTTTTAAACTCACTAGTGTGTAATAAGGCACATTATTCTTTGTAAACAACTGTATAATAATGTTTTCTTCAATGGTCGTGGATAAAAATATTACCGAATTTAACAAACGATGCAATTTTCTATTTGTTTGTCTTCAGGTGAGGAAGAAGCATCTGGAAATTGAAATTGGTAACTCGTCGGTAAATAATATTCGGCCACAATCCGCAAAAGCAGCAGAATCGGTTTTGAACACAGGACAAGTTGGTGTTCAACCTGAAACTTTGAAAATCCGCAAAGCTTTAGCAGAACGACTTAGAACAGAAGTAATTAGCAAATCTGATGCTGGAGCTTCTGAATAAAATGTTTTTGAAAAAATAAACCTTGATGTGTAATGCTTGCTAATTATATGTATTTGAGTATTTGAATGACGTAAAATGTCTGTTTAAAATTGCGAATCAGCATCTATTGTTTGCTACATAATTAAAATAAAAAGATAAAATCGCAATGTTTTGTATTTTATATGCTGAAATAAAATAATAGTCGTATGAATAAATTCATTTGTGTATTTTTAAACGATATTTTTTTCAATAAAATGTTTGCTTTTATAATTTATGTTAAGAGTTGTTAAATAATTACGAAGCGCGTCTAAGTTAGATTTTAATGACAGACAAAATAAACTAGATTACCTACTTTTCCCGTATTTATGATGCCTACTGTTAGATCAAATATCAAGCATACCTGGAAGCGATAACCTTGTCGTAAGGCTTAAGGAATTAGTTGGCGAGCTCAAGATCACGTTTAACTCTGGAAGCAAAGAAAACATAAGCAAACATGCTTAGTGAGGAGCAGTAACACGCTGGTGGAACACTTCCACCTCAGACTCTCACATCACACATCAATCTCCACATCATACCACATTCAAACATTCGTATCTCGTTGGCGACCTGGTTAGGGCCACTCCAGCCCCACGGCTGCTCGCTGCACCGTTGGCGATCTGACAAGGACCACTACAGCCCATTAGCTGCTCGCTGCATCGTTGGCGGCCAGTCACGGTCCACTACAGCCCAAAACTGCTCGCTGCATCGTTGGCGGCCAACCACGGTCCGCGTACCCAATGTCTCAACACTTATCAGTTATCACACTCTACACATCATGGACACACACGGCTCAACTCACCAGGCCAGATCAACACGGATCTATTTCACATAACCATATACACTTTACTGATTTATGATCTGTTCTTCTCGAACACTACCATTAAACTGAAATCTAAGAGGCTAGCTAATGAGTTTTATTGTCTCAAGAGTTATCTAATTTGTTTGTAGTACTCTTATTAAAATAACATCTCGTAACATTTAATTTAACAATTTTTTGTAACACATTTTGTTAGGAACTGTCATCATCAAATTTTTAAAATTTCTATAAAAAAGTAATTGATTCTTAAACATATTTTATAGAATGAACGGTATTGATAGTTTTTTTTATTGCTGTAAATATGCTTGTATTTTATTTTAGGTAACTTTTAAGGAAAACTTTCCTCCTGTGAACAATCACAAAATATATAATTATTATTATTCAATAGTTGTAGAAAATGTGTAATTGCTATTGCATTGTAACAAAATTACTTACGTGAGTAGGAATAAACCACTGAAGAACTGTGAAAAACCTATGTATATACAAAGAAACAATTAGTGTTCATAATCATAACGATTATTTGAAAAACATAAAAACAAAAACATCAATGTACATATTTTTAACAAAAACAAGTAGGATGTAGATAACAAGGTATAAGAATAAAAACTAGTCCATTACTTATTAACTTACGTTTATTAATTAAATATAACAGGAGTACATAATTTTATTTTACATTTTTAAACTTTTTTTAAAATCTCAATTTGATTGTTAATCATCTGACAGGAAATAAAAATAAATGCACGTCGGGAGCTGATAATGGGAAGGCCTGTACGGACCGAAACATTTACCTCTACTTCACGTTTTCGTTTAAATTCACACCGATTTGGTATCGTAACGGCTTCACGCACTTGGTTCACTTGACGTTTCGCTGGCAAACGAACCCCATATGAATTGTGTTCAAACATTTACAGCATTAATATTTAATAATTATTTTATTACATACATACAAGTACACAAAATTGTGTAACTAAGAGGCATTTGTTCGTTTTGACATTTGAAGATCACTGAAATGTTAATAGATTGTTTAAAATTTGTGTGATGCAGTGAATAAAATAATATTTACTTTTTGATCTTCAAATTTCAACAGATTTAGTATAAACAAATGCACCTGAAGTTACAAAACATAAGTAATTAAAAATAGCAAAGATATGTTATTAAATTTACAGTTTAGTACTTACGTTTGACAAGTTTTGCGACAGTTTTTATAATTATAATAAAATATATATTATTATAGCCTATGTTTATTATTTATTTATATTATTATGTATAATTTTGTTTATATAAAAACACTTAGGAGATAGTTCTCTACAAATGACTTGGAGTCGAAAACGTTTGTACTTGGACGACGCAAATTGTCGAAAATCGTAACTACTAAACTGTAAAATTGTATTTTATAAAGTGAGCAAGCATTGCTACAGAACAAGAAACAATGGTGTTCAGTTCTTTCCTTTTGCTCAGCTAACGTGAATTTTATTAAAATTTATTATAGTTGTCAGACATCAATTCGATAAAAAATAGTACTTGAGTTCATGTACAATTCTGAAAATAAAACACCTGTTTTATAATTTATCCTGAATAAAACAAACATAAAATAAATAAATCTACAATTTCCATTTATTATTTATTTACAAAATAATAGTTATTTGATTCAATTATAATAAAAACAATAAAATAATGAATCATCTGGTAAATGAAAAAATCAAAATATAAATTTGCTACAATGTCACAAGTGGTAAAAAATATAACGAATGATAACTGACTGTTTTTCTCAAAAATAGTGAATGCGAACAAGTGAGATGCCTCTCTTAAATGTTTCACCCTGTCCTTTACCAAATAGGAAAACAGAGATATTATTTTTATAACATTTCAAAAAAGTCATGGGTTTACAATCACTAAAGTTTATCTTCACATCTAATAAAAGCTGTCGAAAAACTTATTAATTAATCAATATAATTCTATAAAATATTAATAGAATTAAATGATTACAAATCTGAACTTATTCACATAATTTTGTACTTGTAATTGTCCCTCTGCGTATTTAAACAATTTATATTTTAGTCAATTATAAATAAATGGAATACATCTATAATAAATAATAATAACAAAGTTACAATTAGGAATTGCCAAAATTTGACACCAGGAATCAGAAATAGGTGCCACAAGCGTATGATCAAATTGAAGTGAATAAAATCAAATTCCTGATGTGAAATATTGGGTGAAGCTTATCAACAGCTTCTACCAGATGTGAATGGAAATTGCCAAAAACACCATGAAGTTTTACAATTATTAAAAATTATTTACAAATAGAACGTTGACGGACAAATAAATTATTAATATTTAACGGCACTTGTATCAATCAAGGAATATAAATATATACATCATTGAGATTTCGTAGTTACTACTATTCAAATATTTATTTTCGGTAGACATGTATTTATGCAAAATATTTTTTTTGTTTTAATCATTCTTTCACGCTCTCTTTCTCAATTCATTACAATACCAACCTGTGAACATAAACAAAACATTACGAAGTAAAAAGTATAAATCACATTAAAAAGAAAACTACACTTGCTTACATTCTTTATAGACGATATATTTTCGATATAATATACTATCGATTACCAATTTATATGATTTTTTTATTACTTACTATAATTATAATCATTATGACACGACCATTCTATAAGGACAATGCGCGGGGACTGTGTTCGTTTCCGCCGCACTAGAGTTTATTGGCGTAGAAATATACATAGTGTATATAATGTTGTGATGAGTCCCGTGTGATCAAGCTGCTTCACGCGGCATTAAGTACGTGTCGCTCGCTTTGTCACTGGTTTCACAGCACCGTCACCGTCACCGTCCGTCACTAGTGAGATCACACACATACACACACACTCGCGCGCCTAGTTGCCGTCTCGTCACGTCAAACGTACCTGCTGCTGCTGTTGCACGGAGCACCGCGGTCCACTACGCTTACCCGACTATGACAGACGTGGTCGTTTTGCATTCTGGGACATCACTTCGCCGTCTTCCTCTTCTTCGTCACTGTCGCCTTCATAGTCCACCAGACCCTACACACAAATCATTCACATCAAAATACAATAATATACGTGACATAAACAAATACTCATATGATTCTAATTTGCTACCTTTCCATAACAAATGTTAAAACCAGACGGGTGTTTACACTTTCTTCAATTTTTTTATGTTATTCTTCATAAAAAGATTATATCGATTCCAATAAATTGAACAATTTAAATGACAGGATTTGCGTAAAAAAATTATTGAAAACGGTTTTTTTCCTCCTGGTTAAACTGTTTAACCTATGGTGGGATTCTGTTCAAATCTGTAAGTTTTACAAATTTGTAAATCTTTAAATATTGAACAAAATCACATCAATATTTGTTGACAAATATAAAAATGTTCATATGCTTATAAATTTCATTGCGATTTTGTTTAATATTTACAGTTTTATAGATCTGTAGCAACTACAGATTTGAACAGAATCCCACCATTAAACAACCGATGGACGTCATAATGCCACATTCACGAAGACAGCCACAATAGGGTAGTTTACCAATTTTTTTTTAAATTTTTTTATTGAAACTTCATGTTATTGAAAGCGATTGAGAGTACTGATAAGCCTTAATTGTTCTTAATAAAGCTGTAATTAATTTTTAAAGTTTGTGTGACGTAGATGTACAACTGAAAATCTTCTCAAACAATGGGGCTGGAATTAAAATGTACTCATGTAAAATCAACTGTTTTTAAATGTTACAAAATATAAAATACAATTTGGTAGTTTCTGTATTACTGTATGTAAGAATACACGTGAAAATATATTATTTAGATATATAATTTATAAATTTGTCTTCAAAAATTTGATCCTGAGTTTTAGTACCACTTATATGATTCGCAGACCTATGTCATTCAACATATCTTGCAATGAGAGTATTCGGGCAAAGCTAATCAATTTTCATTACAGATTTAGAAAAAAAAGTATGATTTTATGCTAGCGCGCTAAACTGCACATATTTTACTACAAAATTCGGGCAAGGTACATTGGAATTATCAAAGAATTTAATTTAATTTTTGTTACTTCAATTAATGACATTGATTGGAATGATAACGGGTCCACGATATCTACGAAATATATTATAAAATGTCAAATTGGTTAAATATTTTGACAATTATATCGTTTGTCTGTCCCTATGGTTTGTATTTATATTTTACGGCTAATATCGAAGACTCAACGAAGCTAAGTCCCTAACGTGTAATTTATTTGGCAGAAATCGTTATAAATCAATTTAATTTCTTGTGATTAATTTTTAAAGTACATTACTTTACATGACAGTTCATAGATAAAGAAACACTACGTTGAACAAAGATAGACGGCATACACGTTGCAATAATTCAGAATAGGATAGATGTGTGAGAGAGAGAGCTTGAGAGAGAACGCATTACTGTGACGTAGATGTACGATACGTAAAATCTCAAATATTTAAAGAACTATTAACTTTCTGAAAACTTTTTTCATGGCAATAACTTATTACTGGGGTCTCCTTTCAATATAATTGACTGGATTGCTAATTTGCTACTATGGTAAACTACCCTTGTTAAGCCGCGTTCACAGTTCGAAATTTGGTGTAATGGGGGCTTAAAGTTAAATTCTATTATTAATTTCTATTTACTACCATACACCGCACTGTTTAAAATACTTGTTTACAATATTTTTGACATTTCAAATACACGCGTAATGACACAATGTGTGTGCGTTCATATATCACATTTTTTGGGACTGGACCACGGCTGCCATCTAGAATAGTTTGGCCTGTAAGCCCCCAGTCGTATCACTAAAATTTGAAGAAATTAATTCGACTGTTCACAACTCGAAATTTGTGTGTTGGCTGTTTGTCTTGTCAGTTTCAGCTGGTGTCAGCACAGAGTGTCAGTTTGTTTTTGTTGATGAAAAAGTGACAAAGAAAAATGAAAACAGAAGATATCATTGCCAAATATCCATATTTGTACGATAAAATAAATATATTTTTTCTCAGTTAATAGAACGAACCTTTAAATTTACTATAGTCTGTTCCAAATAAGAATATAGTATGGGGCAAGATAGGGCTTACGATTTGAACGTTTTGATTGGTCTAGTCGGAAACCAAGTTTACATCAGCGAAAAATTTTTGATCTGCGCTCTGCATTTAGCTGTCGAACGCCGTAATAGTAAGAGCTGGTATTGTTGAAAAAGTGAGTCGTTGATTAGCGTCAGTAGCGCGTGACGCGCGCAACATAATACGATTTCAAAAATACCGCTCTACGTTTAAATTTCTATTTAATGTGTGTAAAACGGGCTAGCTCCGTAGCGCCAACTACTATACTCTTATTTGGAACAAGGTATAGATAAATTTGGGGTTTGGATACTTTTCTACGAATTGAAATTCGAGTGCATAAAATTTCAGATTGATGAACACAAGTACACATTGCCATATGACAAGCTTCACAAATTACACCGAATTTCACCAAATTTCGAACTGTGAACGCGGCGTTAACATTTAAGCAGTGTCGCTATTTCACTCTACATATGTTACTTTGTATCTATCGTAATCACTTCCTTTAACCAGATGCCCAATGCCCAAGCATGCGCGCGCAACCGAAGTTCAACAGGATAGGTCAATTGTTCTTAATAAAGCTGTAATTAATTTTTAAAGTTTATGTGACGTAAATGTATAGATGAAAATCTTCTGTCAAATTTCAACTAACCGCACTTTCTATTTCTATTGTCATAGCGTACTGCGCAGCAGTTTTGGCGTCTCAGTCAACACATGTTACTTTGTATCTATCGTACTCGCTTCCTCTAACCGGATTTCCAATGCCCAAGCCCAAGCATGCGCGCGCAATCGAAGTTCAACAGGATGTCAATTAAGTCTTATCAGTACTCTCAATCGCTTTCAAAGAACATGAAGTTTCAATAAAAAACTTTTTTTTAAAATGGTATACTACCCTATTCTTCCAAATGCAAAAACAAATTATTTTTATTTTTACCACGAAATGGAGATATACGTAAAGTAGTATGAACGAGTATGAAGCATTAAATCGTGATCAAGAACCTATTGCTACTTCTAAAGCCTCATTTCCACCGACTGTTTTAGTGCTTAATGCATAATGATTTGTGCGTAAGGCCATTTCCACCTATTTTGTTTAAGGACTAATGACATTTGTTGTCGAATTTTGTAATTTAATCATTGCCGGCATTTTTGCAATATTAACGAATGGAAGAACTGTTAATTTCGTAAGTAAGGTATTCAGTTCCATATTTAGAAACAGACGGAAATTGACAACCCGAAACAAATAATAAATATGACACATGTCAATCATTATGCTTGAGCGTGGCTTGAGCATTACGCCTTATGTTTGGAGTTTGCAAAGTTTTGTTCTTATGCGTTGCTCTTAGTACTTATTTTTTAATGCTTAAGAACTATGTTTAATGCATAAGTACTAAGAGCAACGCATAAGAATAAAACTTTGCAAACTCTAAACATAAGGCGTAATGCACAAGCATAATGATTGACATGTGTCATATTTATTGTTTGTTTCGAGTTTTCATTTTCTGTCCTGTTCCTAAATATGGATTTGAATACCTTACTTACGAAATTAATAGTTCTTCCATTCCGTTCTTCAATGCCGGCAATAATTAAATTACAAAATTCGACAATAAATGTTATCTCTGTCGAATTACTCCTTAAACAAAATAGGTGGAAATGGCCATCTAATAAATAATCATTATGTATTACGCCTTACGCACAAATCATTATGCATTAAGCATTAAAACAGTCGGTGGAAATGAGGCTTACCAATAAATATACGAGATGTGCGAAAATAATTAAAATGTAAGTAAATTTGAATAGTTTCAGTGAAGTGTCAACTGTCAGGAAGGTTTGATAAACAAAAAGTTGCTTTCTGCTTGCTGATTTCACATGACATGTTGAAGTGAGAGAGTTTACCGTCATCGGATTATGACGTCAGGAGACCTATTTTGTGAAGTTATCACCTTATCAATTATTGTGATACGTTGATGTCGTCAGCCGAAGGTAGTTTAAATCTCTGAAATATAATAATAATGGAACGTGCACTCCCTATGCTCGCTGTGTACGAAAAGCGAGCCGAGAGAGACAGCTACTCGACTGTGATTCTATCGTTGTCTTACACCAATCAGGACTGTTCGACAAAGACGCAATCAGCCGCGAGTCGCTGTCGGTACCAATCAGGAGCCGCGAGTTGCTGTCTCTGTCGGCTCTGGCACCAATCAGAACTGTACGACAAAGACGCAATGACCAACGACTCGCTGTCTCTGTCAGCTCGGGCTGGCGTCACGAGTGCACGTTCCAGTATTATTATATTCCAGTGGTTTAAATGTGATAGTTTAGTTTCTTTTGAATGGTTAGGTTTACGCAGTAAATATTTAGGTTGGCAATACCTTCAAAATATGAAACATTCGGCTTATTTGTTTGGCTTTTGTCTGTGAGTTTAAAGCGTTTTGTAATTTCTTTGTTTTGATCAATTAGCCTTTTTGAAGACTATTATTGTTAATAGCATTTTTCTTGTTTTGTTTAGTTTTACTTATTTACTTGTTTTTTTACCTTGTTTTGTATTAGATTTGTTTGTTTGTTTCTTGTTACTTTAGTCATCTGGGTTAGTGTATTGTTATAATTTGTAGTTTAATTGTTACAAAATAATACGAAACGTCAAACTATAGTAAAATTTTTTTTGGAGAGGAGCACGTCATCAATGTTGGTCACTAGATAATGACGTCACGGAACCAGATAACGACATCACGGAATACTAGATTTACATAGTATACTAATTTAAATTTAAAAAATGTAATGTATGTTGCATTATTAAATTTACATGCGATGCTTATTTTTCGATTAATTTAATTGAATTATTAGACGATTAATATTTAATATCATTGTAAAATTTAATATATTTCCAGTTAGAACTCTACAGCGTTACAGAAAAAATATGAATGTCATGTAAACGTACAACACTAAACACAATTCTTAATTCAGTAATGCCAATGTGTGGAGAAAAACAAACTACAATTATTTGAAATAAATTAAAAATGCATTAAAAACATTATGTTCGGCTTTAAAATTATTGTAAATTTAATGAAAATGCACTTTTCTTATAGTATGCAAAAAAGTAGTATTTATTTTATTCATTTAACATCACTAGGTCATTACTACAGTTATTTTTTATTTTCTAATGTTTTGATGACGTGACTCCTCTGCAAAAAATTTCAACTATACCACCGTTGGTAAGTCGCTAATACCAACTACAGGGGTACGTTCTAAAACGTAGGGGAACGAGGTAAGGGTACACTCTAGCCGTTCTAAATTGCAGTGTGAAATTTACTGGGTAATAAAACGGTGAGTTTCTGAACGCTCTAGGGTACACTCAGCGTGTACTTTTCTTCCCCTACTCGGTCAGTGCGTTAAAATTTACCCGTCATGCGCAATAGGAATGTTTATCGATGTATTACAACATATTTGATTTATTAACGATTTCTATGGTTTTGCGGACTTTTTATTTTAAATTATTTCATATCGTATATAGCTAAAAAAACATATAGACATAAAAATGTAAATACAATTTTCTTGTATACTGTTTATTAAATTATTTTTGAAAATTTTCTTTTGCATTATATTTAGACTAGTTTTCTATGAATTCATAAAATAACAAAATTATATCTCAACGGGTTCAAATGTTACAGTAAGATAAAAATTAAATTTTAAGAATTTCAATTTTACCTATTTTCTCCCATTTCAACATTTTTAAAATGTTTCTTAAACAGGGTTTCAAAGCATTTTTAGATAAAATTTATGGCCCAAAAAACATGAAAATATCTCAATGCGTTGATAAGCAAATAGCTACCGATATTATGCACTTTTTCGTACTATCCAAATCCATGTTGTAAACTTGTTTGACGTATGACAGATGACAAATACGTACCTTGCCCTAGTACGTTCAGAATGGAAAGGAAGAGTAATGTCACGTGACATTACACTTCCTCTACCTTCACTCTACCATTTCACTGCGTTTAAGAACGTACCCCTGAGGTGGTGGTAACTCTTACACTCGACATGACGTCATACCGAGATTTCGTACTCAATTCTCACAGATGGCAGCACAACGATCACCAAAATACTTATCAATTCACTATGATAACTTCACAGAATAGGTTTCCTGAACTTGAAGCGTTTCAAATGTATTAAAACTTTATTTATTCAATAAATATGGAACCATAAATGTATGATTTAAGAAAGAGTTTACACTAATCTTTGACCTAATTGTGTTGAAATCAACAAATTTGAGTAAAGTGTACATCCCCATATTGTGTAGCATTGTTTGTAATTAATTTGTGTTATTTACGACAAAATATTCCTTATAAACTAGATAATTATGTAATCGAGATGAATTAGTAGAAGGTAGAAAACCAGTTCATGTAACCGTTAATTATTCTGTTTTAATTGTTTTTAACATAGGATAACATAGGATTTAATTCTAGTAGCATTGTGCATAGATGCAGACATAACTTAAATAACTTCGTTCGTAATTATTTTCCCTATTTTTCACTGAGCACCGTATACTGCCCTTTAACTGTAAATTATAGGAATCCAAGTATTGGTCTGATTTACAATATTAGTGATAACATTGATAGCGACTAGATGACAAAATATTGAGGTGGACATCGAGAATCTCGTTGCTCAAAAGGTGAATGTAGCAGAAAAATGTGTTTTCCATCAGCAAAAACATGTTAAGTGTAGTAACGTAGTTCACGATTTTGATATAAAATTATAAATGTGTGATAATTCTTAAGCCTGTTTTACATTATACTTTTTTCGTCTAGATTCATACTAGATTTCTCGTTTGATTTCCATCCGAGATTCGTTCGATTTTCATACTTTATTTCCAAACTATTCGTATACAATCGGAATTCTTCGATTTTTTCCGAAGTGGTCCAAGTTAAGCAACTTCAAAATAATACATAATATTCTTACTTATTCTGACAAGTGACAACTTAAGATCTGGAGGTTAGAATTTATAATGGAAAAAAATATTAACACAACTTGAATAATACGTACAAGTCCAAATGTCAACGTGAACAAATCAAAACAAAATATTAAAACTTTTAAAGGTTGGTCAAACTGACTCCAGATTGATCTGCGCATGCGTAGACAAATCTAGTATGAAAAAAGTATGTAAATCGAACGAAATTCGGATGGGAATTTCTGATTTACATTATACTAGAAATGGCTAGGAACTACTCGGATGAATCTCGAACTAGAATCTAGACGAAAAAAGTATAATGTAAAACAGGCTTTAGAATACTCTCGATTTTACTTTTTTTCTATTCCACTCTTTTCTTCACTACTACGACTGCCAAAAAACAGCCCGAAACTCGTACTTTACCGCATCCTAGCAATGCAATGTCATTTTGAAAAATACTGTAAAAGTGTTTTAATTGCGAGTAAACTATTAGTTTATTATTGACTTCAAGGTAATGTTTTTATAAACACTTAATAGAGAAAGAATGGATCAACAGATGTGCCTTTTTAAAATTTTAAAAATAAATAATCAGGTGATATAACTGTTTAAAGTTTGCATTTTAATTTTTTTTTGAATTCTTATAATCATGTACAATTTTTTAAATTAAAGGCACAACAAACTGTTAATTGATCCTTTATATTAAGTACCGTGAGTTTTATTTAACGTGAAACATGGGATCTTTCATATCCATGGTTACGAATTTGACAGTAATGTATTATGCCTGTTTTACACGATCCATTTATTCACCAATAAATTGACCAAGTTTTGTTTTCAATTTATTTTTTCTTCACCAATAAATTGATGAATTTATTGACGGAATAAAACGTGTTCTATTTTTTTACAATATTTTAGGGAATTCTAGGGATTTTTTTCTTGGTATTGTCGTTGCCAACCTTTGTGTATACCATTTTCATTATAGGTTACGTTTCCAATGACGTTTCTCACGTTTTATCCAGTTTCATTTTGTTTAGATAGCGTTTAGTAAATAAGTAATGTAAATGTTGATGACACTGTTGACAGTCACAGTAAAGTGTTAAGTGTCACCTCATATCGGTAGGTTGGTACTATAAAAATTTGCAGAATATATTGAGAAAAACTTGATGTGTGTAAAACGAACAATATTTTTCTACTTGGTAATTTATTGATGAAGAAATTGAAGGTCAACTTGTTCAATTTATTGGTGAATAAATTGGATCGTGTAAAACAGACATTAAAGCGTTTCATTTATAGCTGTAAATAATATCTGTCAATTAGGGTTGTGGTTGTACCTACTTATACAATTGAAGAAAAGGTGCAAAAATGATACTTTGGTATAATGCAGATGTTAGCCTCAGACAAGTATCTGATTTATTTCGTGTATTTGAGAATTTGTTATAAATTGTATTCTGAAAAAATATCTATTAAATGTTTATATTTCTTGCAACTTTTTTCATTTCTAAAATGATTAGAAATACATACATATTTCATTTGCTATGTTCTATTTGAAATAAAACGCTCTAATACATTGCTGTCAAATTCGTAACCATGGATATGAAAGATCCCATGTTTCACGTTAAATAAAACTCACGGTATAATAATCCTGGTTGAAATACAATTTTACCATTCTTGTACTGGCCACAAAACAGTCGCTTTGTGCTGGATTTTAGGAGGCAGACGGGCCTTTTAAGGCAGAATACAATTTTTTTGGAATGTTAAATTGGCGAGGACGCCAACTAGTCAGTATGGCCAACTGTTATGACATAAATTCTTTAACTAATGGTTTTGTCGCATTGTTTGTAATTAATTTGTGTTATTTAAAAACCAAAGACCAATATTTTCAAGTAATTTATACTTGATTTATTATCTATAACTTCATTACATCGTCAAAACAAAATTTATTACACGAGCCCAAAAGTGAGTGTCGTACTCATTCTAGTGAGTAATTAATATAATGTTAAACTCGAATAGAATACTACTTTATCCACGACTGTATTAAATAATTCATTATTTATTTATTATTTTATAAGATAAAACACTGACAACTGACCGTCAAAGATCTTTTATTTTTGAAATTTGTGTACGTTATCTGGCAACGGAATATTATGTTCTATTGATCAAAAGCCCGAATGGCCCGAATATAAGAAGTTTTATCGTTTTATCCAACACCTCATAATAAAAACATAATTACTATGGTGATTTTAAACAAGCAAATTAATTAAAATATTGTCCACTAATGACATTGCTCAAAATTATACCCACTAGTGGATAAATTGTTACTTTGTTTTTGGAAGTCACCATAGTACCGATGTTTTAACTTTAAACATAATGTTTTAAATATTTAAGCAGTTATTAATAGATGTTGGATAGAACGTTATACTTCTCATGTGCAGGGTTGGCAAAAAACCACTTTTTTCATATAAAAACCGGGCCAGTGGTCAAAACTGGTTTAAACCGTCCGAAACTGGTTTAAACCATATATTATTATTAATTTTTAATTTTGATGATGATGAATATTAGAATTTAAAAAACTTTAATTTATTATATTTTTTTCTCGAATTATGTTTCAGAATTATATTTTGTTTATTTATTTGTTTTGAAATTATAATATGTTTGTTATAATATATTTTTGATTAATACATTTACATTTGTTTTTAAAATCGTAAACAGTGTTTCATTTACTCCTTCCTAAAATTTGTTATAACCTACGTATTATTTATGATCTTATTAAAATTCTATACGACTTAGCACTTGAGAAATACAAATACAAAAAAGCCAGTTGCTAAAACTTCATTTCAACCAGGACGGTTTTAACCTGTAGTTTAAACCATAGTGGAAGAAACTTGCCAACCCTGCTCATGTGGGAAAAAGAAGAATTATACACTCGAGAAAATTATCTCGTGGATAATTCCTCACTTTGCCCACTCACTAGTAAAGTAAATAAACTAGTATTGGTCAATGAACCAGTTGAATAATAAAAAACCATTAGTGAGGTGCATTATTCTCTGCGAAAAATTGTATTATGAATGTTGACAACTATTGATGTGAATAAAGATCATTTCGAGCAATTATTTCATTTCAAATATGATATTTAATTATTCCTAACCTCCAAAATATGCCAGCATTGCCACTTGCTAATGATAATGTCAATACAAATTATATGAATTTTTAACGTATCTAAAAGTAATATTAAATTTTAGGAAACGACAACTCGCAAGTATCAAATTTGACAATTTACCTTTGACATTTTAAAATATAACGTTATTTCTATTCAAATTTGCCTGAATTATTACACAATTTTTTTTACAGATACATAAATCTATATTACCAAATATTGTTAATAAATTTTATTGCGATTTAATAAAATATTTAGTTTTATAAATGTCCATCACTTGCAAATTAAATCAGAATTGGATTATAAAAGAAATGTTATTTACCTTTTTGAAGAGCGCTGAGGGTTTGCTGTCGGACTGTTGCTGTTGGTGCTGTACAGTGACCACAGCGGCAACAGGCTGAGCCGGCGTTGCTCCTGTCGACGCATTGTTATTCAGTGCAGCTTGTTTACTAGGCAACGCACTGTTTAATTTTGGCCCATTTGTTTCCACTGCAGGTGTTGTGGCCGTCATTGCTGCCGGAGATGCTTTTTTGTTCCCTGTACCGCCTCCACCATCCATTATCTTCCCGATGGAATCTAGGTCTGGATCTAACTTCTTAGATGAAAGAAGTTCGTTAGTGGCGGGAACCACCGCTTCGTTGTCCTCGAAGTCATCATCCTCGTTAAACCACATCTCTTCCTCTTCATCTAATTGTCGTTGATCACGCCGATAGCGACTTGTGCGTAATATTGACGGCACACTGGATACAGAAATAAGCAATTTTAATATAACTTGTAGTTAGACAGTATTTAAGTTTGAACAAACCTATCGTGATAATAATAACTAACTAAATCTGTGGTTTTTGATAAAGAAACATTTGGCACGCTAAATAATGTATTGGTTCCGATTGATCTTGTATCTATTAATACGTAATACGATAAATAAAAGGATGTTAGCTTTAATGTTGAAAACACTGCGGAAAACGGGATGCATGAAGCATGTAATTAAGGCCAGCGTTGTTGTTTTGCTAATTAAAATATAGCGTGGATAAAAATAAAATTTTGAGAATCTTGGAAGTAAAAATAGAAGACTAACCTATCAAGGTTCCGTTCCCTGTCCTTCAGCATATCTTGATAATGGTCGTACCTGAGTTTGAGAGCTTTGAATGTCTGCACATATTCAATGGTGTCGAGCCGTTTCCCGTAGTTCTCGACCACATGCGAACACAGCGTCTTGATGTCCTCTAGTTTGATGAACTCAAACATCTCAATGATGGCCGAGTCCAGGAGATTATAGCGACCGTTGTTACGAACAAATGCGTCCACAACCGGAGCGAAAAGGTTGCCCTTGATGATGTAACGATTGTAAAACTCGTCCTTCAGCGCGATTAATTTACGCATGAAGCGCAATGCGCACAGCACCAGGAACTTATGAGTGGATTTCATTAAAACAAGAATCCGGCGTAGAAGATCCTTGTTCAAAATGCAGTTCTTAATGTGATACGTGTGGTGCTCAACGCAAAACGATAATAATTCGAGAATCAAACCTAATAGTTGAACTGTACGGTAATCTTCCTTGGCTGGCTCCCCATGCGCTGTGTTTTCCAACAGAGGTGCGATTAAAATATGCACGCTGTGTTTGTAAAAAAAATTAAGGAAGTCTGATTTTTCTGATTTATTAACTGACGCGAGCATGTTTTCTGGGTCAAGTAATATGCGTAACACACCCATGAGCTGCACAGCACCACCGAGCTCTGGATCTGAATCGCAGATCATTTGTTCCATTATGATGTTGAGGAGCATGTGATCTTCATCGGTGTTATTAGCTTGCTGTAACGTATACGCCCGTACAACAGAGGGAGAGAATTCTACAATGTAAGTAAGAATGTCTATCGATGCTGTTTTTGTCTTTGGGTCTTCACTAGCTAGGGTAATCTCCAAAGCAGGGAGAATATCTAAATTTGTTAACGTCTTGTAGAATGTTTCCTTCGCCTGTGGCTGAAGATTTTGTGAATAGTTGCAAAACTCTTTTAAAAATAAAACGAGATCACGCCGTTTTGGTTCCGGTGTGCTTTCGTCTGTCAACATTTGAAATAATTCGACGAGAAATTTTTCATCCTCTTGTACTAATGTGACAATTTCTATTTTGTTGAAGAAAATAAAACTGGACAGCGTGGATAACATGTTGTCTTCGAACACAGATGGCGTTGGTAACACTACATCTTGGATATATTGTACGCGAAATGTTTGGTGAATTTTGGATAACAATTCTGGATTTCTGATCGGGATGGCCTCTCTGAACTTCGCCTGTTGGCGTAAGTACTCCCGATGTCGTTTCGGTGCACTTTGTGTAGGTTCATATTCGAGGCATCCTATCACATCGAATATTGTATCTTCGCTGAACATTACTTCAAATAATGCGTTCTTATTCAATAAAAAAATATTTTTGAATATATCGTACAAATGATGCAAGCCCTCGGAATTTTCCAAGTCCTCGCACATATGGAAGAGGTTAAGCAGCTTCTTAATGTAGCCGTCGCTCTCTATGGCAGTGGCTAGCTTTTCTTTCCGCACTGGCGAACTCAAGCAATTACTAATCAACTCGTTTATATCCTCGAGTCGGCTGAGCTCACAACTAGGGAGTTCAACGGGTGGCGCCGAATCTGACATATCATCAAAGCGTTCATCTTCGGACTCTTCAACAATGTCTTGTGTAATTTCCACTGAGGGATCTTTACCCTGTACTTGACATATTTTTTCCCAAATTTCATCGCAACCGGCTTTCTCTTGAAAGCTCAACGCTAAGTCAAAATTATCACCTTCTGACCAGACTATAAGTGTATCCTGTTGTTTCTGGTAAGCTGTGTCTGGCTGTATTTTGGATTCTAATAGTAACGACCCATCAGATTCTGCCCGCACTAATAATGAAATACCCTTCAATCGGTCTACGTAGGATGACGATACATGTCCCGTACCACGGTCATCCCACTGTCTATCCGCGTTTAGCGCATACAATTTCACCCTTCGTCGCGTGTCCGTCATCTCGAAATCACTAGTTTTGCAGTTTTATTGCCGAGATTTCCACCACATCCCGTTAATTTAATTAATTTCTGAAAAAAACAAAGATTACTTTATGCAATGTGTAACGAAATCAACTTATTAAGCATTTATTTTATATTCAAATTATGTAGTGTTTCAGTATTTGTTAAACATAAACTATATGTAAATTTTCGAGAAATACATTTTTTTAGTGGTAAACACTAACCTTTAACAATAAAAATCACGATAATTCATCATTCACTCATCACTACCTTTGTAATAAGAAATTTGGCTAATTTACTAAAGCTTTCATTGACGATAGATTGGTTTAAAACACACACAGTAAAATATAAATAATGAAAGCACATAATAAATAAATGTATTTAAATGTAATGAAAACTATTACACTACATACTTATTAAAAATCGAATCGTACAAATATACTGACGTTATTTCGCGAACTAGCAAAACATTAATTATCGCCATATTGGATCGGATTCACAACAACGCTCTACGGGGTCGACAAAACCGAATTCAAGGACAAATAGAAAATCGCGCGTATTTCAAATCTTCAATAATTTTAAAAAATAATATAAATATTGCCTTTGTATTTTCGTAATAATATATAAGGAATAATAAGAAATTATCGATTATTTTAGATAAAAAATAGAATTTGAAGTAAACAATTACAAGATTTTTAGTTAACATAAAAATTATTCTTACTTGAAATATAATTTGTTTCAAATAACAATATTTTCACCACAGCTTAATATATAATTATTATTTGATTATTAAAACAGACGTTTTAAATAACAATTTTTTTATAATAATAAATAAAATACATAACCTTAAATATTACTCATCTGCCAAAAAGCAAAATGTCAAAAAATTATTCATTAAAGCAAACGGAAAAATATTTTCAAAATGTAGACGGAAATTATATTAGATTACTTATAAATTATTATGAAACTAAACGATCGTGCGTTGAAATAATAATTGAAGACGTTAATAAAGAAAAAACAAGACGAAAATCTATTATTGTGTGTTTAATAGCTGTAATTAATATAGTATCACTTTACTTGAACTTATTCCACGAAGGACTATTTTTTATTATTTTTACTATAATTAGTTGTTTAATAGTACAATTGTTACTACAAGTAAGAAATGGTAATTAATAATGATTTGATCTTACGTATATTTCGTAATCTTTGTTATATTTTTCAGAGAAATTGTTAATAGTAAAATCTTTAGGAATTCAATCAACAGTTTCATATTATTTAGGTTCTCAAACCACGAATTTTATACCTTGGGATTCAGTACAAAAGCTATTTATAAATGAAGTTATAACTTTGGTAATACATGGTTTATATATTTTGTTTCATAGGTAATTAATTATTGTATAATTTTTTAGCAAAGAGTGTTATATTTTCTAACTATTATGACAAAAAACGAGAAAAATGTTAATAGTCTTATACCATTATTTAAGGTAAGATAGAAAACTTTGCTAAAATATTAAATAAATAATACAATATTTATTTTATGTAAATATTTTAGCATACCAAACCTCGGCTAAAATGTCTGGAAATCGTTTATAGACAAATGGAAGATATACTCAGATAACATTTTTAAATTATTTATTCATATGATACGTTTTTCTGTTATATGCTGATAGAGATGACAATTTTTCATTTTAATATGTTGCATTAATATTGTGTCTAAATTTTTAAGTTTATCTTTTAATATTTTATACTAGAATATAAGAACAATTATTAAATAAAATAATGTATCTTACCACTGAATTTTTTACCTTTTTCTTATCAATTAAATCTTGATTTAAACAATCAATTAAGTTATCTTCTAAAGAAAATTCTTTAAAATCGTCCTGTGTTTGTTCAGATTGAAGTTGTTGTTTATTCTAAAATATTACATATAAGAAATGAAATTATAAAAATTATACTAGTCATACCAATAATTTTAATTCTATTTTGCTGTTTTGTTCGTAGTATGTAGATATTTTGTCTGAATATTTCTTTCTCATATTAACTACGTATGTTTGAATATCATCAAAATCTTCTGTTATTATTGTATTTGACATGTTTATTAATTATTTTTAAATACTTTCATTTGGTTCAAAAATGAAAATAACCTTTGACAGTATTTGTCGTTAAAATGTTAAAAATTTTAAATTCAAAACTACAGTGTTACCACAATAAAAAACTTAAATAATTATTTTTGAACTCAATAGGAACAAAATAACAAATACATCATTTTAAACAATCATTGTGATCGTTCTAAATTCTCATCATTTCATTTTCATCAAATTAGAAGATTAAATTTATTTTTATCTACATTTTATTTCATATCTTCATTTCAGCTTCAATCACAACAAAGCTTGAAGGAAGCAACGCATGCGCATTTTAAACAAACATTCCATCATAATTGACAGCTGACTTTATCATTGCTAAACAATTTATTAACATAAATTGTTGGTTCGAAAGCATGAAAATCAACAACTGGCTTTAGAATTTCATTCACTACATCTAAAAAATAGATTGTAAAATAATAATTGTAAGTGACAGTTTATAAATACTATTATTACTCATTATATTATGCAAAGATTTACATCAGTAGTGATCAGTTAAAAGTGGCTTACTACAGAAGGAAATTTGAATATTTAGACTCAAGTATGGAAATAGATCAGTGTCCTAGTCATAGTACACCGGGTATGTTAAATTATATAATGTTTATGTTATTACTTACTGTATTTTATGTACATAGGCCCATCTAGGGTACTGGCTTTGCCTCACATAGATGAAAATCATGCTTTAGATAACAAGAAACCTAAAGAAAAAATGCTTGAAATGTTAGATATGCTAGAAACACATGTCGAGCGTTTAAGAAAAGAAGCATCTCAACTTGAAGAAGAAAAAGACGATTTACTCTCTTCATTAGATTCGATTCGCCATGAGGACACTCTAAAAGAATTACCTGAGTGTAAGTTTTAACGCGAATTTATAAACGTGTTTTTTACTTGTAATAATATTTACAGTTGAACAGGATGACATATTACGTTACGCGGATCGAATTATAAATCGATGCCATACAATTGATGTTCATATTCGAACTCAACGCGACCAAACACAAGAAGAAGCTTTACACCAAATTAATCACTTAATTGATGGCTTAGTGGTTGGACTACGGGCAGATCCCGATGGAACCAAAGCCCGTTGCCATTCTTATATGAATGCGTGCTCATCACATTTCGTCAATGGAATCACAGATAAAAATTTTGAATCAGCGCTTCTGGGATGCACGCTTGATGACCAAAAGCGAGTTAAAAAACGTTTGCAAGGCTTGTTAAACTATTTTGATAAGCTTGAAAGACAAATGGATTCCTTAAATTAATTGTTGACTTCGCGAGATTTCCATTTCAGCTTACGTATTTCAATTTTAGACTATAGTACCTGTTTCAGTTCATTAATATAATTATTTGAAGCATACAAATAACTAATTTTGCATGATTTTTACAAAAAAAATTAAGAATTATTTTGCTTTTCCTAATTTTCGCTTACAATTTGTTACTTAAAATTATGACAACTTATTAATCGGAGAAAAAACAACGATAACTAACAAAATAATATTTACTGTTTTTTGAATAAATCAAAATGGTTATTTGGGCTGTTGCAATGCTAATTCGTGTTTGCATTTGACAAGCCGGACAGCTTATAATAAATATGTGATAAATTTGGTCATGGCTTGACTTGGTATAAGACTGTTGTTCCTTAATGAAATAATTCAAATTGGTATACCACCGAAAATATGTAGTAACTTAAAGTTACCAAAAAGTTACAGAATATCTATATAAATAAAAGTTTTCCTTGAATACGTAGTGAATATTATTGTGACTTTTTGGCGTCTTACATTTTGATAGATCTCTGGGAAGAATAAAAAACACTTTCTTGTGATTTTTATTCTATATTTGTTGATATACATACGATATAAAATTATATCTGCACAGAGAAAGGTAGTGGCCAGCTTTGAGTATACAGTTATGGCACGACGATGTATACATAATATCCTCACATGTATCTGCTGTATTGTTACAAACAAGTGCAAATGCTCGAAACATTTTTTTGAAGTAGTTTTCAATAAATTATTGAAGTTTTCAGTAGTAAAATTAGTGAACGAGCAGTTTACACTACCTGGCACCTGGGTCTCGTAAGCCAGAATGGTTACTTATTTAGTTTTGTTTTTAATTTATGTACATAATTCGTTGTAGTCGACTATATTTAAGCATTTCTTGCTTATACTCCATTCGTGAATTACTGTACAAGTACATAATTTATTTCTACACATTTTCTAGTTTTGCTGTTCAATAAACTATGTACAAATATATTTTTTATTTTACTAATTAATAAATTTTGTTTTATATTGAAATTGAATTCATTGACTTTTTAATTTGTTTAACACTAGGTAGATCATCAGTCTGCATTTTCTTATTTCTACATTTACATATTTTAGTAGTGCTTCATTATTTATACATATTTAACAAGTATATATTTTTGGACAATTTTAACAATAAATATATTTACACAAGTTGATTTTGCACATAAAATTCAAGTTGATCAACTTTCAAATAATTGCTCTCTTGTGGATAAAAATTAGTATATTAAAATATTTTTGAAATCTGAGATTCTATCAGCTGGCTTGAAACATTAAATTTTAATAAGGTTGAATGCAACCAACAATTTTTGTACCCATACATTAAATATTATACTCTAGAACCGTTTCGGATTAATCACTTAAAATTGCACAACATTTATTAGCATATTCCAGCACCGAAAATCACTGAAACTGTCACAAAATTATTTCCAAAATTGACAGCATCTAATTCATATACCAAAACTATAATCAACAATACCGAAGTAGTTCCAAAGTGTTTAAAATTCCACCAAATATTTAAAAATCATTGAGTTAAACACCTTTACCTAAAATCTTACTCCCAATCCACTTCTTAAGCCCTGCTCGCACGAGGATTCTTTGAAGATTCTATCTGGAATCCTGAAAAAGAAGAAGTTTTCTTCTTTCTAGTTATACTTATGAAGCAATTACTAAATTATAAATTCTTCTTTTCCAAGACTCATTGAAGATTGAATTTAGAGGCACCGCAATTTAACAGATAATAATTCTCACTGGAAAGAAAAAATCTCCTTTTTCAGGATTCAGAATCTTGGTAAAATCTTTAAAAAATCCTCACGCGAACAGACCAAGATTCTGAATCCTGGAAAAGAAGAAGTTTTCTTCTTTCTAGTGAGAATTATCTGTTAAATTGCGGTGCTACTAAATAGCATCTTCTATGAGTCTTGGAAAAGAAGAATTTATAATTTATTGATTGCTTCAAAACCATGAATTTATTTTTTTCAAGATTCAGAATCTGGAAACTTCTTCTTTTCCAGGATTCAGAATCTTGGTAGAATTTTCAAAGAACCCTCGTGAGAACAGGGCTTCAGTCTTCTTTTTCGCCCGATGCTAATATTGTGTTAGTAAATCTTGAATTTCCGTGCAGAGCTGCAAGAAGGATGGACGTTGGTGTGGATCAGCGTCCCAACAAGGATAGACAATGCGAACATAAACAGCTTGTGGACATGTCACTGGGCATGGGAACCGGGCGCCGCTTTCTAAAGCAGCCAGAAGAGCCTGTTGCTCTTGTCCACTAGTATCGGGAGTACTGACACTATTATTTCCGGCCATTCCAGAACTAGAGACACTTGAAACTGCTAATTTTGGTTCTTCTCCAAGGGAGAACATTTCGTAGAGCGTTACTCCATACGACCAAACGTCTGACCTGAAATTATTTTAAAAATCAGCATCGATTTGACAATTCAAGTTCGAATCTACACAAATAAACATTTAAGTTTAACTGCACAAAAATCTCCCCTTTAGTTTCCTTTGAACTAACAACTGTGAATTGACAGCTAACCGCACACACGGTATAATATTTATCTATACTGATGACTCACAATATGTAAGACTGCCACACCCAAGTTGGGTAAAAGGCATGATAGAAACATATATCTATTTTAACTCACTTTGGTGAAAATTTTCCATCTCTTAAACTTTCCGGAGAGTACCATTTTATAGGCAGATCTCGATTTGTTTTCAGAATATAATATTCATTTGTACCCATAACTTGCGCTAAACCAAA
The DNA here is from genome assembly GCA_947534325.1 of Agonum fuliginosum. Lineage (NCBI taxonomy): Eukaryota > Metazoa > Arthropoda > Insecta > Coleoptera > Carabidae > Agonum > Agonum fuliginosum. The sequence continues at coordinate 31,838,473 of OX384032.1, read as the reverse complement.
ATCTGAAATTTTAACATGGAATTCATCAACAACTAAAATATTTCTAGCAGCTAAATCTCTATGTACTATATGTTTTTGTCCTAAATAATCCATGCCTCTTGCTATATCTAGCGCGTATGTGAGTAATTGTCTAGTTGTTAAAGTTTCTCGATAAATTTTCAAATAACTTTGTAATGATCCATGCTGGACGTATTCCATAACTAAAGAAATTTCTGGATCTTGATAAACTCCTAAAATTTCAACAATATTTTGGTGTTTCAATGTTTTCATGATTGCGATTTCTCGTTCGAAATCTTGTAAACCAGAAGCCATTGCTGAGCTCTTTAATTTTTTAACAGCAACTTGTCTCGGTTCGATATCTTTATCACCGACGTATTCCAAAGTTCCGCGATAAACTTCACCGTAAAAACCTTGTCCAATTCGTCCTTGAAGAACTACGTTGTAATCATCATCCAATTCGAAAATACTCTGCATTAGATTGATGCTATCTAGTGAAGTTGCGGCGGTGGAAAAATTGAAATTGGATAAAATCGTTGACAAATCACAAGAATCTGCATCTTCGCTGTTTGCGCCCAAGTCCTGATTGTAGTTTAGTAAATGATGAAGACTGCCGTTTGTTGCCATTCCACAGTAATTTGTAGAAACAGATAAATCACTATCTACTTCACTCATCGCCGAAACTGACAATAATTCATCTTTGTAACCCAAATATGTTTCATCTGCAACCAAAAAATACATATTAGTTCGTATTTTATGGAAATTTTGTTTAGACTTACCAGTTGTATTTGAGAATAAACTGTTGGTTGATTGGTTAACACCATTATCATCTCTACCGTGATGCTCTTTCAAAGATTTTGAAAACACTTTCGCATAAGAGTGAGTCTTTCTCGAATTGAAAACTGAAAAAGATAAATAATAATTAATGCATTATAATTGATTTATAATAATTTATTTTACCTTGATAAAGAATTTGATTAATATCTCGCATGATGGCTTGAGGTCTTTTACGTCTATGAGGATCAGGATCCCAACATTCTCGCATTACTTGATAAATATCCTCTGGACAATTTGGTGGTTGTGTCAATCGTTTTCCACCAGCATAAAACTGCTAAAGAATAAGATTATTTTGTTATTTTAGCTGAATATTTTAAAATACATACACGCATCGTGTCTAGTTGATCTGCAGGAGGTAGAACTTCACCATAAGTAAAAATTTCCCATAAAGTCGTAGCAAACGCCCAAACATCGGCTGTAGGCGACTGTTTTGCGTACTCTAAATTTGAATAATATTCAACAGGTATCCAGTGTACACTAAAAAATAATTAATATAAAATCAATAACTAATATAAAATTAATTAATTAATTATAAAAAATTTTACTCTTTAGCTCCGTAAGACATGTGTATTCCAGGGTCGGATAATTTAATTGTAAAAGTGGTATCATCGTGTTGAGCAGTGAGCAGTCGCCTGCAACGAATATTCCCATGTACAATTCCATTTTCTTCAAGATGCCACAATGCCGATGCCAAATAAGACGCAGCTTCCACTAAATCTACGGGCTTTAACAGTGTTCGATTCGTACGCAAATATTCATCAAGTGGCCCTAGTCGCACATATTCCATTACCAAAGTCACTGGGCTTCTTAAAGTTACTCCATAAAGCCGAACAATCGCGTTAGATGATAAAAATGCCCACTGATCAGCCAGTTCCATAAATTCTTTCAAATATTGGTCGCAGCTATCATGTTTCAAAACTTTCATAGCTACTTCTAATTTTTTGCCTTTTGTAAGTTTCCACATACTTCGATAAACTATTGTTATCCCGTCTTTACTCTCCCTTTTTTGGCCTTTATAAACTTGTAAATCCCTGGTGTTTATACAAAGAGGTGTTCCAGGGAGCAAACATGCTACACTTGTACTATCGGTTAGCGAATCACCGGTTAATGTCTCCGGTTGACATAAAAGTAAGGGTGATTGATCATATTCTGATGGTGGAAGACATTCTTGTAAATAAATTAAAGAATCAGGGTCACTATAAGCAGCCATAAGTTGATGAATACTTTTATATCGACGTAAATCATCGTTGAAAATAAATTCATCCTGACCAATCTTTTCTAATTTGTAAGATTTTGGTTTTAAATTGTGTTTGGTGCACACATCTATATAATAAGTGTTGTACTTTGCTTCGCTCTCCCGTAAAATAAAACAACCAGGCCTGTTAGCTCGCTTTTCCTCTAATTTCGCGTACGAAAATTCTCCACCAACTGGACCGTGGCATTTTATCGAATACAATCGTTGAAGAGATGGTGTAGGAAGATCTTTACATAGATTAAAGATCCATTTTACCATCAACCGATAATAACCATCCAACAAACTAACAAACGATTGCATAAGAGGTAAGTTATTAAATTTTAGATAGGAAGGTATACCATTTTTACGACTTATTTCCACAGTACCATCATTTCGTACTGATACGAAACACAGATTATTAATTGTACAAAGTTGTTGCCACTCCTCACGTTTCGAATCGTAACAGACACGGATGCCTGGTTCAGATGGATGGAATGGTGTTACTTTAACATAAACACTGGATACAATACCATCTTTATCTGTTACTGCTCGATATTCTTCTGCTAAATATTCTGGTGCCATAGCTTCCAACTGTTTTAAATATTCTGCCTTTACATACCACGCATCATGTCCACACTTTTTAATTTTTCCTAAAGAATCATGTATAGGTTTTTTTATAAAAAATGAATGTCTTTTTATAACTTCTTTGGGTATATATTTCTTATAATCATTCTCTACAATATCCCTTGGTATATCCTTTTCTAACATTACTCTGTACATGTCTGCAACACCAAGTCCAACAAGTTCTCGTCTAAACTTTTCGTAAATAATATCTGGAATTTTATTATCCAGCACGTCATTTCTAGCTTGATGGAAGTAATAATCATACGCTTTAATATCCACCCGTTTAAGTTTTGATATGTTTGCGACTTTATATCGTATTCGTAAATCATATTTGATATTTTTCTCTGTGAATTTCACACTTAATGCGAGAAACAATTTCGAACCATGTTCTCTTAGTGCAAACAATTGCCTTGCAACTGGCCCGATGCCCAATTGTTTACAAACATAAAGACACACATCTTCAGTTGTAGTTTGGTTTTTCGTGAATGGCACTTTAACGATTTTTGTATCAAAAACCGTATTAACAAGTATCACAGTTTCATCCATGTTACATCTGTTTTAATTTTATCAGCTATAATATATTGTTATCTCTAATCACTGAGTTTATATCAGTTAATTTAGGTTATACGAACAATTCGGACTTTACTTATTAGCATTCTAAGTTTTTTCGCGATGCGACATCACCATTTTATGATAAAAATGTCCCTGACACTTATGATGTGATAAAAATGTTGCAAACAACCAGTAAACAACACATATTCCATAACTGAAGCCCATCAAATTTAAACATTAATTTTAAAACTAAATATTAGAATATAAACTTTGACATGTTTCTTGAAGTACACTGCCTAAATAACAAAGTTGTCCTGTTTATGTTTTACCTGAATACATCTTAAAAACAAATATGTTAAGCTATTTTTAACTTTGCATATTCAAAATATTTGATAAGTCACATACATTCATGACATTAATGACGTACTTCGATAAAACAAATAAAGAATTTGTGAATTTAGCAACATTTTAAATTCCAAACATCTAAAGCTAGCAACAACTCAAAATTCACTAATCACTACAATAGTGACCTCTTTCGAACAAATTTGAAAACATTACAAAGCGCATTTTTCAATTTTTTCAGATTATGGAAAATAATTATTTACTTGACATTAAATAACTTCAATCAATTAATTCTACAAGCTGTATAACATAATACATCATGAATAGGAATCGTTTGGTAAATGATATTAAATAATATGAATATGGAACGTAGAATATGAAATTTCTAAATTAAGAGTATTTTTAATTTCAGTTAAAAAATTATGGACACTCTTGCACTCTCACAGCAAAACAACTTCGAGAAAGATTTACTGTTCCGTATATACAAGGTCGTAGACGTAATTTTTTCTCTAATTTATTTTTAATATGTGATTTAAATATGCAAGTAACCAAATTTTGTCGCAGTGAATATGATTTATTTTTGGAAAAAAAGAAGCATTTGGAAATAGCTCCAAATATTATTCATCCATTAAGTACTTTTCGAAAATGGTGGGAAATTTTTATGATAGTTATCTCCTTGATTGTTCTGGTCTTCATACCATTTGCTACAACTTTTAGTCTTTTACCCTATTTAAGTGATATTTATTTATGGAAAGATTATGTACGGATAAGTTTAGATATAGTTTGTATTCTAGATATTGTCCTACATTTTCGAACTGGGTATTATGATGACCAACGGGAAATAATTTTGAAAAAAGGGGACATTGCACGGTATATTTTATTTATGTTTTATTAATACTTTACTATGTCAAATATACTTTTAGACATTATATAAAAGGACGTTTTTTGTTAGACTTACTATCTTCTTTTCCACCTATTTACTTAACTGCTGGAATTAAAAAATATAAAAATAGTCATATTGTATTTTATTTAAATCTTTTACTTAGTGCATTTAAATTTCTGCGAATATTTTCTTGTATGCGTTATATGAATAATGTTGCTAAGGTATAAATAAAACTTTGTAATTTATGAAAATAATATCGTTTGTTATATTTCAGATGGAAAATGTACGAAATTATTACGCAAAAATTGTCTTTATTATTATAATAATCATATTATTATTTCATTGGATTTCATGTTTGTGCATTGTTGTAAGCATTATTAGTGTAAATCTATATTTCTCTGATGTTCCAGAAATATAGTAAGTAATTAATTATTATTATCTACCTATCATATTAATGTTTTTAAATACAGCTCATGGCTTTCGCAAAATGATGTATGGAACTCGTCAGTTGGATTTGTGTACGCTACAGCTCTATTTCGCACATCATGTATTGTGTCCAATGCGGAATACGAATTAGTGCATGATCACTCTATGGAAGATCAGTTATTGGTTTGTATATTATGGATTATTTCTAGAATTTTGTTCACAACATTTGTCAGTGAGTAAAATTTAAATATTTAAAAAACATTAAAGTAACAATCCGATTTAAAGGTCTTTTGATACAAATTACAAGATCGTTAACTTCATCGCAAACAAAATATAAAGAAATGGTATTACAATTAATGCAATACATGCATCACAAACAATTATCATCTTATACACAAAATCGATTAATTTCTTATTATGAATTTCGATTTCAAAAAAGTTTCTTCCGGGAACAAGAAATTTTAAGTACAATATCTGGACAGCTACGTCAAGAAATTTTGATGTTGAAGTGTTTAAAACTTGTAGAGAATGTACCGTTTTTTAAAGGTTTACCACAATCTTTACTAATGAGAATTGTACTGTCGCTACAATTGGAAATATTTTTAATCAATGACGTGATAATGAAAGCCAAATCAAAAGGGTCCTCTATGTACTTTATTGGTACAGGAACTGTTGCTATTTATACGGAAACTGGCAAAGAGGTAAATAATGATTGTTCATTTGTTGGTCATATTGCAATTTTTTTAAATTATAGATTTATCATTTACATGATGGACAACATTTCGGAGAAATAGAATTGGTAATGGCAGAAAGTACTCGTATTTCATCTGTGGTTGCAATAGAACCATGTGAATTATACCGATTGGATAGAAAAGATTTCATTCAAATTATCCGACCGTATCCAGAATTACTTACAACAATAGAACAAATAGCAGCTGAAAGACTGCAGTATATAACCGCAATCGACGAAAAATACAAGCACTTCTATAATGAAAAACGCAACAATCGACTGAATATGGTGTAAAAGTACTAAGCACAACTATTTCTATTGTATATAATTTATTGATGACTACATAAAACTAAATAATTAAATTAAATATGAAACGGAAACAGTTATTCTGGAGATAGACAATACATAAATTAAAATATATGTGCCATATATATACAAAGGATCAGTTTTATCGGCAAACTGATAGATTACATTGGGACATAAAAGAGTTATATTGTGAGTACTATGCTTAGTCGTTGAGTTCTACCACTTCATTAACAGCAGGGTGAGGAATGGGGGCTGACGGTGGACCGGGAACCATCTGTGGGGGAGGATCACCCTGGCGGAATGTTGCCAATGCTGCACTACTACTTGGTACTTGTGGTCGTGGCTGCATAAGATTCTGGTTGTAGGTGCTGATCATCTGTGCCAGTTTGCTACGAATAATCATTATATACTTTAGTTATTTGTTATAATACTAAAAAATAAAGATATTTAAGCTAAAATTTAATCTATTTCATGTAGTATATATTCTGTCGGTGTTGTATAGAATTACGATTTGATCAACATTTTTTGTTATACTTGAACAGAATTGCTTGAATTCTGTCTTAATAAACTAAAGAAGTTTTCTAAAATTAACAAAGACATCCACAAAAATACGAGATGTTACTCTGGATATTATACATACATGCATAAATATTATAGAAACTTAATTATTAAATCAGGGACTCGAACCGCACCAAATAATTTAATAGTTTAATTTTAGAAATGTTTTAAATCAAACCTTCTGTACCGGTTCACATTTATTGGTTTGGCTCCGGTCATGGATTTATGAAAATATTTTTAACTGTTCAGGTTTGGTTCCGTATTCACTAAAATAGCTGCGGTTCGTTCATATTCCGGTTCGGTTCGAGTTCCTGCTTAACTTTGCAATTTTCTCTTATTTACAGATTGTGTTTGTTTTGTTAATTTTCACGAAGTTTCTTTAATTGGTTTTATTATTACCTTCTTACTTTTTGTAAAATTAATATGTTTACTTGATAAACAAAAAAATATTTGTAATTTACTAACTGTAAAATACTTCGTTTTTCAATATTAGGTTGCTATTACATTATGTTATGGTAAATCTGAATAACATACAAAAAGGGAAAATGAGTAGATCGGTAAAGAAATGGCAAAGAAAAGACGAAACGAGCTAAATAAAATATGGAAAAAACTGAAACATAAGATGCAGGACAGACAAGGATAATTATATTTAACAGTTTATGAAGCAAATCATACATAAAAGGGAAACGGGATAGTGCGGTAAAGAAATAGGAAATAGGTGACGAAAAGAGTGTCATAAAATATGGAAAAAACTAAATATAAGATTCAGGACAGACAAGGTAGAAAAGCAAAGGATAAAACAGATATTAATAAGTAAAAATATTGAAAAAATTGGCTTACTTGATGTCCGCAGGGGTCATAGGGCCACCCCCAGGAGCATTCCTTAGCTGCTGCATGTACTGCTGGTAGATCATCTGCATGCGACGTTGCTCTAACACACGAAGCTCATGTCTCTCTTCCACTCTCCGGTACATCTGTTGACCACACGGATTTTATATTATTAGTAGGCGCATCTAAGTTCTCCGTCAGTGTACCATCCCGTGCACCACCGAAATGCATTTCATGTAATAGATTACTTATTGTAGCCTGAAAAATTTAGTTCAACGTATTCGGAATGAGAGAAAAGAACAGTATCCATAAACGCCATCATGATTTCCTATGTATTAAAAAGCTTGTGAATAAATCTTTATATTTACTATGTTTAATTAAATTATAGTTGTTATAATTATGCATTAAAATAATAAAAAATAAAACAACTATATTATAATAACTAAATAAACTATTAAAAAATAGAATAGTTGAACGAAAAGGAAATAAAATAAATGGCGTGCATGGTATACGACAGCCAAAACTGAAAATCGAACAAATAATCTGACGCCTAAAATTTAACCAAATTCAATATCTATAATCCTAGTGCACACGGGGAAACTTTTGACAAAGTTTCCTGAAAAAAGTTTCCAGAAAATGGAGATTTTTTTTTTAAACAATAAATATGTTTATGATCACATGTCACATTTGACGATTTGACAAATAAGAAGTTAGTTGCACTTCACAATGTTTCCTGAAAACGCCTCATTTTTATAGGCGCCGTTAAAACTTTGAAGTTTCCGGAAACTTTTTCCAGGAAACATGTCAAAAAGTTTCTCCGTGTGCACTGCGCCCGCCTAACATGTAATCTTGTCAAAATATAAATTTCAATTTTGGCTCCTATTCATGACATATGATCGAAAATGTAGTGAGATAAGTTTTTATCCACGACTATCAAATAACAATACATTCATTATACAGTGTGTTATGTAAATATACCGCCAACACTTAGCTGCTGAGTCAAAAAAGCAAAAGAAGCAGTAATTCACTGTTGTTTCATTTATGCAGTCTTTCGCTTAGGTGCAAAAGGTCTTTTAATTCGCTACATTTATTTAAGAAAAAATCTGGAATCAAGTAACATGTTTATTGTCAATTATTGTATTACTTGTCCAATTTGAAGTTTAGATTAGCGTCATAACCTAGTAGTAGCAACAAGTTAAAAAAAACAACAGAATAATTGAAAAATGAACACGAAATTATTACAGATTGCACTGACTATTTCCCACATATTAATTAAACCAATCATTTGCTTCAATTTTTTAAATTCTGACCAATGACGTACAAAATATATCGGCAAAAATTGAAAAAATTCCCTAGGGATTGTTCAAGTGACAATTTACCCGTTACATGGCCATGTATGACAATTTTATTGATTTTGTATTGTTATTAATTGAAATTAAAAGTGTCAAATGAACCTTTTTGCGACAACTTCTTACGATGAAATAAAAATATATCAAATATAACGCCAAAAAATACAGTTACGTCAAAAACCTTAGTTTGGAACCAATTATTAATGAACTTGTGAAACGAAACTAAAATTTAAAATTTTGACACTCAAAGGTTAGTAAAAAAATTAAATGTCAAAATAAACAACCGTTTCGGCACAAAAAATTAGTCTTTATTTAAAAACACGAAAAACCATGAATAATTATTATTCTAATCGGTCTGCAGCAGTGTCAAATTTTGCTTACTCCGGCATTAGAAAACATTTAATAATAAAAATATTAGGACAGTCCAACGTAAATTTATTAGTTCATATTTTATGTCTGTTTATTTGGGAAATAGTCTAACAAAATATATCTCGGGTCTTATTATTTTGCAGGTAAAATTATTTCTTAAGATTGTAACATTCCTCGACAAATTGAATGATAAAATCCCTCGCCTTCAGCTCGGGATTTTGATAATGTCATTTGTCTCGAAATGTTACCAAGCAACAATCTTTTGAAATAAATTTTACCAGCAAAATAATGATCCCTTGATATATTACTATTGACTATCGCCCTCACCTGTCAATGTCAAAAAATCAACCAATTAAATTGACGTATTTCTTCAAAACTAACCAATCACGAATTAATTGTGCGGATATTTTGACAGCGACAATTTGCCCGGGCAAATTGTCGACAATCTCCCGGATCACCCGCAATGGTAACTAAGATTGTTTTATAATATATTTTTTACATTAAAAAAATTGATGATGCGTAACCAAGGTAGTCAATAACAGGATGACAGGTATTCAAGTTATACAGTTTTTTTTCAAAATCGGCATGAAAATCGTCATTTCCAGACTAATTTGCGGCATGAAAGTAAGATTTTTACTTTCAACTTTGTTTACTTGTCATGACAACTTTTTCTAAAATTTGTGACAGCTCTGATGATTTGTCACAGCTCTGATGATTTATGCAAACCTAATTTTTTTTATAATTTTAAGCTTAATTGCCGATTTAAAAAAATAGAATACATCACGCGTCATAAAAATGTCTTTGCTTGACTCGGAGGCTTTGAAGAAATGCTCGGACGCTACGCATCCTCGCATTCTTCAAACGCCTCCTCGTCTGCAATGAAACATTTTCATGACTTGTAATGTAAATTATATTAAACAATCTTTCTTTTCAAATTGCTAGGCAACAAGGTTTCAATACAAACAGAAATTTATCCGGCGAAATAAAAAGTTCTTGTGTAATTTTAATCAATAGAACTTCTTGTATTATAGCATATTTAAAAATTTTAGTTCGTTACTAAGTAATTTACACAAATTTCAAAAATAAAATATTTTTGGCCGCTATCAGTGCAAATAAAATTAATGAATGTTTTAGTATAGTCGTGGATAAGTATAGTATTCTACTTGAGTTTAACATGTAGTTACTCACTGGAATGATTACAACACTCGCCTTCGACTCGTGTAATAAACTTTCATTCTTGTTAGTAATGGTCATCGTTAAACTCTCATCGAATAATACACTAACAACACATTTTTCGATCTTATAAAAAGGCCCGTGCACTTAATATCAAAGCAATGTTCACCATCAAAACTGTTATTGTTTTTTCTTCTGGGTCAAATATTCTTTAAATACAGGATGTTTTACAATTTCGTGCATATATTTCAATGACATATAGTACTCAACTTATAGTCGGGGAGCTGGTGACCTTTTTGATGTCATTTGACCAAAGCTAAAAACATGTTTTTTCAATAATACTCACCTCCCTCTTTATAGTGATCTGCGAGTCTGCCAAGCTTTCGACGTTGCAAACCTTGGCGATAAGGGTTTAAAGGTCGCAAAATAATTTTGCAAATGTATCATTTGACCAAACTTGAAACCTACTCAGAAAGCTAGTTTTGTGTCCAAGAAGTGCTAAAAACCGAGTCTGCCATCAAAATCTTATAAACAAATACGTCTGCCAAATTTTTAAACATTGCAAAAAAAATTTGAAAATGTATCATTTGACCAAAGCTGAGATTGCACACACAGGTTACTTATCATCTAAAGAAGTGGAAAAAATAAGTCTGCCATGTTTTTGACATTGCTAAAGCCGTCTGCCAAGCCAATTTTGGTCCGGCGGCTCGACTACGTTACAGCGGCTTCCCGCTTGTAACTTTGAAACTAATGGAGCAATCGGAATGCCCCAATGAAATGATTTGTAGAGAATTAAAATATCTACAAAATGAGAGGTCGAACGTCTCAATCGGATAATTAGGCCCTAAAAAATTTAGGAAAAACCGTAAAATTAGGCGTTTTTTTCGAAAATTCATAGCTCCGTCATTTTTTGAGCTGGAGCGCTAAAATTTTGACAGAAAGTAGGGATTATAATGATATTTATATGTGCCGAAGGTAGGTGCTAATTTTTCAGGGCCTAATTATCCGATTGAGACGTTCGACCTCTCATTTTGTAGATATTTTAATTCTCTACAAATCATTTCATTGGGGCATTCCGATTGCTCCATTAGTTTCAAAGTTACAAGCGGGAGGCCGCTGTAACGTAGTCGAGCCGCCGGACCAAAATTGGCTTGGCAGACGGCTTTAGCAATGTCAAAAACATGGCAAACTTATTTTTTCCACTTCTTTAGATGATAAGTAACCTGTGTGTGCAATCTCAGCTTTGGTCAAATGATACATTTTCAATTTTTTTTTTGCAATGTTTAAAAATTTGGCAGACGTATTTGTTTATAAGATTTTGATGGCAGACTCGGTTTTTAGCACTTCTTGGACACAAAACTAGCTTTCTGAGTAGGTTTCAAGTTTGGTCAAATGATACATTTGCAAAATTATTTTGCGACCTTTGAACCCTTATTGCCAAGGTTTGCAACGTCGAAAGTTTGGCAGACTCGCAGATCACTATAAAGGCAGGTGAGTATTATTGAAAAAACATGTTTTTAGCTTTGGTTAAATGATGCGCAAATTTCGGTCACCAGCTCCCCGACTATTACTGATCAGGAAACAATTTTTTTTAATTCGTAAATTTAACGGCAGTTTTCGCAAGAAACACATTTTGTAAACCACTGGATTATTGTATTATCTGATTAACTATGAATGCAATTAAATTTTAATTAATTGTGCAATAACAAGATGAAATTCCATTTGAAAACAGTGACTGTTTGATTTAAAAACCTGGACACTGAAATTGCGAATTTTTATCAAATTCTTTAAGTTTCGTGATAAGTGAGTTGAGCACTATATGCCATTAAAATATAAGCACGAAGTTGTGAATCAGCCTGTATGTACATAGCTAAATAATATTTTTTTGCAACAATAAAAAAACTCAAGTAAACATACAAATAGTGTAAGCGTATAATTATGTTAAGTGTGTTATAAATACTTATCAATCAATCAATTGATGGTAGCCATGTTTGATGACTCAGCTGCACGAGCTTTATAAAATATAAAAACTTACGCTGTAATCTCCTCGAGTAACCTGTTCGCTAATCCTCTGCACAATCATCGGAAGAATATTGTTAATCTGAGCTGGAGTCCACCCGCTGTTATCTTCTTGAACTAGAATTCTGAGTGTCTCGAACATGCCATTTCTGACCATAGTTTGCATCAAATTAAATTTAGGTGCTGTCTTCTCATTTTCAAATTCTTCCCAAGCTGCACGTCTTTCTTCTTCATTGAGACCTTCATCAGCCTTATCCTCCAACAAAGAATTATGTTCATGGTACTTGAAGATATATTTCTCGTGGGATTGAAGTAAATCGGCGAAAAGACGATCTTTAGGGACTAAAGGAATTGGTCGTTCTTCGTCAGGAATTGGATTGAAAGCGTAAAGTTCAGCTAAATCGGTCTGATTATAATGGCGATCAATTTGTTGTTCATCGATGACGCGCTTTGAAATGGCCTGTTTTGTTACTTGACGCTCATAAATTTTGTTCTCCATAGTGCCCTACAAACATTTTTGATTAATATATAAATATATAAATTGTTTTTTCTGCAATCGTCTGGGAAATAGACATTAACCTCAAAATGAGTGCGAGAAATGAAATTTTTTAGTTTTATTTAATTATTGTTATGTAAGCAACCGTCATGATGCTAAAAAATTGAAGATAAATGAGGTGTAGCCACCCAAGTAGTTACATATAAACTGTAAAACACTGAAATTTTATTAATATTATGTTTTTGAGGACGATTGAAGAGAAAATCTTGTTTGTAAGCATGCGGAAAATGTGATTCTGAAACTGAACTTGCATCCGTTTCAGAATCACTCATTTCCCACACTTGTTACAAAAATAACTATTTTGAAAACTTACAAGAGTGACAAATCGGTAAATATAACACGGTTTAGTCTGTCCAAATCGGTAAACCCGGTAAATACTCTGAATATCATACGATGGATTCCAGGAAACGTCAAAAACAATAACTCGATTAGCAGCTACCAAATTGATACCCAAGCCACCAGCTCTTGTAGAAATTAAGAATAAGCGAGCTCGAGTATTGGCTTCATTGTTAAATGTCTTGCACCAAGTCGCGCGGTTTTCACAAGAAGTTGAACCATCTAAACGGAAGTAGTCGAGACCTAAAGCCCAAGATCCAGTGTAACCACCAACTTGGGCTGAAGATACGGTATCACCACTTTGAGTTGCTTCGTCAATTTTTGATAGGAAATATTCTATCAAGTTCAGGGAATACAATGATTGGGAGAAGACAAGCCTGAAAAATTATTCTTTTAACTATAAATAATTTAAATAATGATGTTTGTACATACACTTTATCTCCTATCATTTCACACTGATGCAAAATATCGAACAGAAGTTTAATTTTTGAACTGTGGTCAATGTTATCAAGTTCATCGGCTTGACAGAATTTAGACCACCATTCATCTGATTTTGCTTCCGGTTCTGGTTCTTCTACGGCTGTACAACAAATAAAAACGATGTTGATATATTTTGATCCTTTTTACCTAACGCCTTATATTCTATAAGGAGAGTTATTGTGACGAGTCAACATTTTCGAGTGTGACTTTTTAGTGAATAAGCACGTTTTCGAATCCTTGAATACGAATTTAACTTTTTCTAAATGATTTTTGTGCGTGCGTGTGGCTGTATGTTACAATTTTTTCATTGACAATAACTCAAAAGCAAAAGAAAAAGTTAAATCAAACATTCAACCAAATTTTAAATTTAAGGTTCTAATACGAATCTTAAGAACTCTTAATTTATCACAATATTTTCTATTTTTTTAATGAAAGATTATATTTTTGTTATCTACAATTAGTATTTTTTTCTGTACATGGTACTATTCAGAGATTACATTATTGTTTCGGTATCTTGTAGTTCATGATCGTTTAACATTTTTTGTTACTACGTAAAATTTAATCACAATGTAATTGATTCTGACAGTGACAGTGACAATAGTGACACATCGTTTTTATCTTCTTCTGAAGTTTATATAAAATGACTAAAATGTGAAGTACCTATAGTATAGAAAAATGAGTAGGTAGAGGTAGGGTATGGCGGGAGGTCTTGTGCTGGCCACATCATATTTTTTGTCTATTTGGAAAATGTCTTAAATGGAACAGATAGCACAGTGCGTGCCGTGACTGATTGTAGTCCTGACAACTCAGATTCGAATGCAGTCAGATACACAAATTTAACGACACAAAAACCTCTCCTGTGGTATATTCTTCGCTAATAACTATGAACATCCGTGTGTTAATAGTTGGTTACCGCGCACAAGGTATAATATAACAACTATACAGATTACTCACAATTTGTAAAGCTGCCATACACAACTTAGGTAAACGGCGTGTTAGATATTATATTATGTATGTAGGTATATAATATATATTTATGTAACAAGTGCATAATCTAGAACTTTATTGAAGAGCATTTGTTTATGGCAGAGTGAGCGCAGCGAACGAGGCTAATAAATAAGTATATAAAGTTCGATTATGTATGAATTACATACAATATTTTATGTACGAATTCATTTTTTATATTGCCTAGAATGACAATTGTATTTGACAATTACTTTGACAAAAAAAATTGATAGTATTAGCATTGTATTAGTGCATTTTTTCTATTGTTATGATTACAAAGTTGTTTATTGATTATTTGTTTAAGAAAACTATTGAAGCACACGAACTGACATTTTTTAAAACCATTCTTATTTTTGGTCTAATAATAATGAAAGAAAATATTTAAATTGCATCAACAGTAAAATAATCACTTCTCCTGACTATGGCAAATACAGAGAAGTACCGAAAATACAATATTGGCGTAAGTATGTAAGTACTTCAATACTAATTTCCCGTCGTATAAGATATCCAGATAGGCGAAGTATTTGATGTTATGCGCCACAATTAAAACAAAAGAAGGAATATATATATTTATTAACAAATTTCCTAGTTTTATTCCTAATCCTTAATACTGACGCAAAACAATTTAACAAGGTTAGTACCAGGGGGCTGTCAGCTCTATTGTTTATCCTTGAATTCGTATTTAGTTCTATCTAGCATCAAGAGATGTTTTCCGGTTTGTGTCCGAAATAATTCTAACCAATCAAAATGATTTAGATGAAATGTCAAAAAAATTATTATTTTGTTTTATGTATAATTCAGCGCGTGTCACGGTGTAGTTTGAATCTCTTAACAGTTATTATGAATATGATCAGTATTGTGATTACTTTTATTGTGTGATGTGTACCAGTTTTAAACTTTGACAGAAGGGAAAAATCGTAAGAAGAAGAATAACTTTATTTGTAAACGTGCTAAATGTGTTATTCCATTTGTTACTGTCAGACGTAATCCTGTTCAAAGAAATTGCAAGACTTTTATTATTTATTTTTGAATTATGTATAATTACATTATTAATATGTTTCCAATATATTTTTTGAATTGGACACTTGTGTTTTATTTAAAGTTTTTGTAATTTTATGTCAAATTTTAATACCCTTATAAAAATTATCAAGATAGCTTTGATTAAGTTCATCCTAGCACTGCAAGTTAGCGCTACTGTACAGAGTAAAAAATAATAACCATAGCTGTCTTGTCTGGAGATAGATAGTTTGTGGTTAGTACTTAGTTATTTTATTTTACATAAAATATTACTTATATTATATTGTAGGTAGGTAATTTGAATGTGTATTTCTTATTGTAATTTGTAAAATCTTCATTTAATTGAATCCTTGTTCATAAATAAAAAAATTAATTAATTTTAATTGTTTTACGTTATCATTATGTACTAGTGCATAAACTGTCACTTTATGCATGCTAAACAATGTCATGAACAATTGATTATATAATGGAGTAATAAATTCTTTTTATGCACGTCATATCATAATTTGACACATAAGTACACGAATTTGTTTGACGTAAACGTCAGTTTATAGCCCACGAACCAGTGCGCCATAAAAAACGTCAAATTAATGCAAACATTTTAGATTTTCTACAAAAAAAACTACTATAATCCTATAAATAACCATTTTTTATAATTAGTTGTACTATTTTTTAATTATATAACATCATTTTTACTTACATTTAACATAAATTATCTTGTAAATATTTAATTCAATAATGACAACTTTGACATTTAGATTTTTGTTTATTTTCGGATTTTTTTGGTATCTTAGCAACAGTCAAAGAATTTGATAATTTTAGGTAATTTGAATAAGTAAATTATATTAAGGAGGTTCGATACCGTTTTTGAAAATATTACCATTCATCTGAAATTTTTACAAGTTGAAGATGGATGTATTTATCGTACACTGTTAAAATTTCAGATCAATCGTCCACACCGTTTTATAAAAATAAATTTTTAAAAATTTCTGTTTTACATGGGAGTAAATGAGAATACATTTTTAAAGGGCTGTGTAATCTATAAAAATAATACCACCAGAAAGAGATTTACAGTAATTATAAATCAGACATTAATAAATCATGAAACTAAAATTCAGTGGATTCTTCCACACCGTTATTGAGTTATTCAAATAAATAAAATTTAAAACGTGACACATAACTAAAAGAGCGATAACTACGGCAACGTCGCAAATCATAGATTGGCGCGAAATTTAAAATACTGTTGGAAAGTAAGAGTATGCGTTTGTTGAAGCATATTATATTATAAAGTTTGTAACAAATGATATTATATTTATATTTTCACAACAAATAAAATAAAATACACATACACAAGTCATTTTTAGGAAACTGGACACACTTTCGCAATGCGCATACAAACATCGTTACGAAACTATCGAAAATAAGTAGGAAGAACTATTTGAGTAAGAATTATTCGTGTTCATCTACTAAAAACTCTACAAGGGATATGACGGGTCCATGATCACTAAATTTGTTTGCAATTATTTCGTAACTAATTCCAAATGTCGCTAATCTTTTAATCATTCCAGAAGATCTGACTCTTTTTAAAGGCTGTACAGTAGAAATAATAATATCTGTATCTTTTGTGTAAGTTTGTCATATACTTGATCAAAGCTTTCCCCATTACTAATTATTTCTGAAACAGAAAGATGAATTTCTATCAATTGTTCTAATAAATAGACATCATATTCAGCCTCGTATTCAGCGTTATGAGCATACTTTGTAGATAATGATAATGTTTCCGACGACAAAGTTGTTAAAGTTAGTTGTTGCTTTTTAGATCTACGTTCAGGAAATCTGTTTTTAAATAATTTTAAAGTGTCTTGGAAATGACTGGACGAATACTATCAATTAAATTATCATTTCTTATAGCTTGCATTAATCTTGGAGCGTCAAAAGAACAATTATGAGCTATTGCATTTAGGTACTACCTCTGACAACACTTGACAGTTGTGTTGACACCAACAGTTAGGTTAGAATCACTGCAGCCAACAGTCAACTAAAATACTAGCGCTGTTGCCGTGTTTTCGATTGATTTTTAAAATTATGAATTTTAAAATATAAAATCTTTAGGACTTAAAAATACAATTTAATTGAAAGATAGTAATAAAATATTTATAAACAAATATATTTCGCTATAAGATATTTTATATTTTCGGTGTTTTTTACAACAAAATTTAGTGGGTAGAAGTTGTCACTCTGCAGAAATACAATAGATTTTTGTTTAGATCCCCTAGATAGATAATCGGTATCGAAACTCCTTAATTAATTTATTAGAAAATATTTACCCGTGTACCAAGGAGGTAACTTGCTTTTATGGCTCTTGACGTGTTTTTAGCCCTCGGCTGACGCTCGTGCTCAAAATCACGTCTCAAGCCATAAAAGCTTCCTTACACTCTTAATACATAACGTGTGATGCCATATATTAATCCCGCAGGGAATAATAGTTAGTATTCCCTCCTCTGCATCAATCAGAAAATTACTTTGCCTGAATCAATTTCTCTGTGCAACTTATTTTTAGAAAGCATTGCAATGTTTTTTGTTTTATGATGTAACTATGGTGATAGAGAAAAGACATTTGAAAATGTCAAAATTTTTGCATTTTGTATTTATTTTTTAAAATCTTGTAATTATAAAAAATAGTCGTAGATAAAGAACAGTATACAACTCGCTATAATGGCTATTATTCTCTCCGATGATTAAAACCCTCGCTCGAGTTATAAACTTCATCTTCGGAAATAATAGCACTATTAAATTTTCGAGTCACCGTTTTAAATTGAACAGTATACCCAGAGGACTGTCAGGGGTAATACCATAAGAGATGATAATTTTTTGAGAATTGTTTTGTCGTTTGCACGGCAACTTATTTCTAACAATTTCACGACACAAAACATCATCCATCAATTTCCCGAAACGAAGTTGAGGGGAATTGTCAGATGATGTTTTGTGGAGTGAAATTGCAATAAGTTGCCGTGGAATAGACAAAAATTCTCTCAAAAAATTATTATCTCGAATGGTATTTAGGAAGAATATTTTTCTTGTTAAAAATACTACCAAAACGACTCATTTTGCTAAACATTTTGACGTTTCATGTGACAAATTAATTAATTTTTTGTTACTGACGTCACAAAATAAAACCTAATCTACAAAATTATGTTGTCAGATACATCATTTTACATTTTCAATTCTATTGGTTGCATTACGTCATTTGACGTCATCATTACGCAATATGATTGGTTAAACCATCTGTCAAAAAATATTCAATTCTATTGGTTGCATTACGTCATTTAACGTCATCATTACGCAATAATTATGATTGGTTAAACCATCTGTCAAAAAATATTCAGCTCTATTGTTTGTCCTTGAATTCGTATTTAGTTCTATCTAGCATCAAGAGATGGCATTAGGTGTTTTCCGGTTTGTGTCCGAAATAATTCTAACCAATCAAAATGATTTAGATGAAATGTCAAAAAAATTATTATTTTGTTTTATGTATAATTCAGCGTGTGTCACTGTGTAGTTTGAATCTCTTAACAGTTATTATGAATATGATCAGTATTGTGATTACTTTTATTGTGTGATTTGTACCAGTTTTAAACTTTGACAGAATGGAAAAATCGTAAGAAGAAGAATAACTTTATTTGTAAACGTGCTAAATGCACTTAAATATATTAATACTGGAACGTGCACTCCCTATGCTCGCTGTGTACGAAAAGCGAGCCGAGAGAGACAGCTACTCACAGGTGATTATATCGTTGTCTTACACTCCTGCGCATGCGGAGTCACGCGGCCATCAGGACCACAAACCAATCAGGACTGTACGACAAAGACGCAATCAGCCGCGAGTCGCTGTCTCTGTCGGCTCGGGCACCAATCAAGACTGTACGACAAAGACGCAATCACCAGCGAGTCGCTGTCTCTGTCGGCTCGGGCTGGCGTCGCCAGTGCACGTTCCAGTATTATTATATTTCAATGGCTAAATGTGTTATGCCTCGTTTTCATGTATCCGGAATCCGCAGATTTCTTGCGGAATAAAATGGCCGCCACGAATTCCATCCTCCATATTCAACATAAATAAACATATATTTGAAGTTATAACAACTGACAGTTTAAACGTCAAAACTTGCGGAGTTCCGCAGAAAGTTAAAAATAATTTAACTACTGACTGAATTCGTGGCGGCCATTTTATTCCGCAAGAAATCTGCGGATTCCGGATACATGAAAACGAGGCATTATTCCATTTGTTACTGTCAGACGTAATCCTGTTCAAAGAAATTGCAAGACTTTTATTATTTATTTTTGAATTATATATAATTACATTATTAATTTGTTTCCAATATATTATTTAAATTGGACACTTGTGTTTCATTGAAATTTTTTGAAATTTGATGTCAAATTTTAATACCCTTATAAAAATTATCAAGATAGCTTTGATTAAGTTCATCCTAGCACCGCAAGTTAGCGCTACTGTACAGAGTAAAAAATAATAACCATAGCTGTCTTGTCTGGAGATAGATAGTTTGTGAGTATACCGAACTGTATTTCTGTATACGAGTTTCTGAGAGAAATGACAAACAAAACGCTCACATCGTTCTAAGCTACATTCAGATTCAGACCAGGCGACTGTCAGCTCTATTGTTTGTCCGCATCAAGAGATGGCTTTGGTGTTTTCCGGTTTGCATCCGAAATAATTCTAACCAATCAAAATGGTTTAGATGAAATGTCAAAATGTGTTATTCCAGTTGTTACTGTCAAATGTAATCCTGTTCAAAGAAATTGCAAAACTTTTATTATTTATTTTTAAATTTTATATAATTACATCATTAATATGTTTCCAATATATTATTTAAATTGGATACTTGTGTTTTATTTAAAGTTTTTGGAATTTTACGTCAAAATTTTAATACCCTATTAAAAATCAACAAGGTATAAAAATAAAAACCATAGCTGTCTTGTCTGAAGATAGATAGTATAATATAAGTATAAAGTCTAATTTATAGATTGACGCTCCATTTACGCAACGAAAACGTTCCCGCTAACGCAAAACATTTAACCAACTAGCGCTCAACGTTTGCACTTAAATGAGTTACTTGCATTATTTTTTTATTAAATATTTTTGAAGAAATAAAAACTTAGGACCCGTACTCGTATTTTTATTTTCACAAAATTTGTATCAACTAGCCCAAAAATAATTAATGAATATTGAATAATTTGTGATGTAACGTAGAATGCTGCCATCTTCTATACAACATAATGACGTCACAGCAAAATTTCTTTCTTAATAAAAATAAAATTTGTAATTTTACCAATGTTTTAGACCTAACATTTGGTTCATAAGTGATAAAAATTTCATTTTCAGTACCAAGCAAGTAGCCTATTGAAATTGGAATTTTGTGGAAGCGCTGGTTGGTAAATTTACCACTTTAAGCTAAGTGTACCGAATTGTGCTTTTATATGAGGGTTTCTAAGTCACGGAATCACTAGATCAACATAGGAGAGGACGGAAGGGAGGTAAAACTGTAATTCCGAATTCTTTCTCATGTTATATAGTTCGAGGTACCGAGTAGTACTTTATATTGGTACTTTTTGAAGTTAAATGATTCGATGTATCAATATGAGGGTTTTTAAGGCACGTAATCAAGACATCGTCATAATATTTATCAAAATAACTTACCATGTCCCCCAGGATTTGCTCTTGTTCGTCGAGTAGACACAGAAGCTTTTTTATTTGAATCGCTACCACTTTCATCACTGCTTTCATCTGCAGTAGTTGATTTCTCTGTGTCATCATCGTTTATGAAATCCTTCAAAGATCCTTCAGAATCGTCCTAAATACAAAAGAAAATAATTAAATTTAAAAAAAATTCTTTTAAAATACATACATCTTCCAAGTTGTCTCTACGCAATTTATCCTGGTTGCTTTTATCAAGAAGTACTCTAGGATGAATACAAATTCTTTGTAATTCTTGAAAATCTTGGAATAAATACGACGTGCCTTTTACTTCTGTGTTTCGGGAGAACTTTGTAAGATATTCTCTGTATAAATCAATTTGACACGGAGTTAATGTTATGAATAAAACAAATTCGTGTTTTGGGGGAAGGAATGGCGCAAGAACGTTGTAATCTCGACGTTCAACAACAGCGTCTAACATTTTATGGAGTACATGCGCTCTTCTTCTCATGATTTGTATATCATGAGGTGTTGAGTCTGTGTACTGACCGTTTGTGATTGGATTCACGAAACGATTCAAGTATTCTTTATATGTTCCCAATAAACTTGGTTTTACAAAATGTACCATACAAAAATCTACAAAATCATTTATTAAAATTGTGTGGAATAAATGTAAATAAATATCTTACATTCTTTAAGATTGTTTT
Source organism: Agonum fuliginosum (assembly GCA_947534325.1). Classification (NCBI taxonomy): domain Eukaryota; kingdom Metazoa; phylum Arthropoda; class Insecta; order Coleoptera; family Carabidae; genus Agonum; species Agonum fuliginosum. Next base: position 31,816,435 of record OX384032.1, on the reverse strand, counting down.
GAAGAGGAGTACCAGTCAAAACAATCCTCCGTTTAGTTCTCAATTTATTCATTGCAATACTGATCCCAGTCTTTTCATTTTTGAGTAAATGACCCTCATCACAGACAACTAGATCTGGCCCGGGTTCTAACAAAACTTTGTTAAAACCATTTGCCAACTTTTTCGACATTCTTTTCCCTTTCGGGTTACTAAGATTTCTAAACATATCGTAGCCTATAACTAAAACTCCTCCAAATTTCATCCAATCTTGCATTTGATATAGTCGTTCATAGTTTTGTTTATGGTGAACTAAATCGAATACATTAACTTGCTCGCCGTCTAAATCATCCAACCATTTTTTAAACTCGCTCACCCAATTTAAAACTGTGCTAAGTGGGCACACTACAAGAACGGTTTGAACATTTGTTTCGTCGGTGTTAGTGAGCAGTGTGTGAATTAATGCAATGACCTATATAATAATAAAATGATTAGTACAAGAATATTTTATTTAATGCTATATTTACCTGTAAAGTTTTACCTAGACCCATACAATGTGCCAAAATACATCCAGAACCTTCAGTACTTTTTGCACGTTCGAGAGATTCAAAACAAGCGGTCCACATAAATTGTACTCCTTTTGCTTGATGAGGTTTTAACTTTGCAACAAGATCTGTATGTACAGACAATAATTCTTCTTTTGTTTCTTCATTAAAATCTAATATAACTTTATCAACTTTCGCATTTAGATCTAATTTGTTGTCATAGATTTCATTATACTAAAATTAAAATAAATAAATTATTTTATTTTGGTTTAGTTCTGTATGTTTTTATTTATTAATTAAATTTTTAGGAACATAAATTTTAATTAATTGTTCACTTACCAGTTTTTGTTTGTCAGCAATACGTTTTTTACGTTCCTCTTCCTCTTTAACAGCTTCTTTTGTAGATTCAGCTAATGAATCTTTGCTCCAAACCTTAAATGAATTATATTTAAATACATACATTTTTTATAAACAAAACTAGAAGATATTTACATGCAAATAAAAACAATTAAAATTCAAAAAAAGGAATTTATAAATTAAAAATACATACACAGAAAATAAAAGATATAGATAATAATGTAAAACTTAATAGCGTCATTCGCCGTTATCAAAACGTACATTTCGAATCTTTTTTCTTGTGCTTTCTTCCTCTTCATCCTTTTTCTTTTTTTTATCTCTCTTAGCACGCTCTTCTCCATCTGTACTTTCATCAGAATCTTTAACTCTTTTAATACGACGACGTACTGGTTTTTTCCTGAATTATAATGTAAGTTAGTAATCATATTAAAGTATAATTATTAATAAACTGTATACTTTGTATTCTGCTCTTCTTCTGAATCAGAGGATGAACTTTGAGCGCTGTTTTCTTTCTCACTATCAGATTTGTCCTCTTTTTCATCTTCAGATGATGACACATCAGAACCTAAACGTCTTGCCATACGTTTAATTTGTTTCTTTGTTTTGCTACAAGAAAATAGAATATTGTAAGCGTTTTAATTTTTATACAAATTAGTAGGTACATCTAATTTAATATTGTTCTATTTATGTAATGCGTACTACAACTAATAAGCGACTCACAACTATTCACATAGTGTATACCTTTTTATAGGAACAATTTCCTCTTCATGTTCACTAAGGTAAATACACATTAAATTATTGAACTATTTACTTATTCAGTAATGTATATAGACATAATACACAAATATATTTTTCTTACCTTTTAATATCATCTGCAATTTTATTTTTCTTGTTTCTAAAACGTATAAGTTCTTCTTCAGAGTCAGATGCATCTAATTTTCCTCTGAGTAGTGGATCGTTTCGCCATTTACTTTTCTCCGTATCTTCTTTCTGTTTCTCGCTATCTTTACTATTTTCTTCCATGTCATTCTTTGTCTATAAATTAAAAAAGTTACTATCTACACTAATTAGTAATATTTAGTTGATTTACTTTTTCTTTAACATTTTTTTTGTCTGACTTCTTTTTATTTCCGTTCTTAGACTTTTTTTTATCTTCATCTTCGTCATCTGAAGAGCCATTGCTGATGTCTTTATCTGATTCTAATATATCCTGAAAATAAGATGTTTAGAATAGTGCAAAATATGACATGAGAGATTGTTTACATCTGGAATAGGTGGATTTGCATCTTTCTTATTGATGTCCTCAGTATTGATTATGGATTCATCAGACATATGTGATTCATTATCGGAATGTTCTGTTTGCCCATCCTCATCATCAATATCGATTTTCTTCTTGCGTTGTTGAAGTTTAGTCTGTTTTTCATTCGTTTTAGTCCGTTTTTTATCTTTCTTTACATCACTGTCTGAAGACGAAGTAGCACCCTTCTGATTCCTTGTGCGTTTTAAAGAATTCATGTTTGTAAGTCTAAAAATAAAATTATAATTTTAGAAATATTTTATCATTTTTTTCCAAAAAGTAAGTTCTGGTTAATTTAGTCCAATAAGCAACAATACAACAATAAATTTCATCAATTTAATTCAGTATTTAAAAATCCTGCTTTAGAATAAATTAAATTTTAAATATAAATAGTTCGTCGTCTAACTCTAATAAAAAATACCTTTTTATTTCAGCATCTTCCTGTTCTTGAAGATAATACTCTTTTAATTTTTCAACTGGAATTTTAGGCAAAGAAACATAACACTTTACTTTGAATTTAATATCTTTTGTATAATCATAATTAGGATCAATATTGAATGATTGATTTTTACTTTTTCGCTTTTTATCATTAACAGATTTTTTCTGGTAAGTTCTGGAAGAAGTTGATGAATCGCTTTCATTACTTGAAGAAGTATTATCTTTAATAGATTTTTGTAATGCAACACGTTTGCTTCTTGCAAGTCTTAGTTGTTCAAATGTTTGTTTTGCAATGTGTGATTTTTCTTTTTTTCTATCAAATCGTAAACGTCTTTTTCTATCGACAGAACTTTCGTCAGAATCCTTTTTTCTATCACGACGTGAACGTCTTGTTCTATCGACAGAACTCTCATCAGAATCTTTTTCTCTTTTTCTATCATATCGGCGTCTGGTTTTATAATCATTACCAGAATCTTCTTTCTTTACCTTTTTAGACTTCTCTTCAAGTTTCTGTTTATTCTTACTTGTTTTCGGTCTTTTCTTATTTTCTACCATTTTACAATCAGAGTCCGAACTGCTTAATATTATAACAGAATCATTCTTTTTATGAGAAACTGCTTTATTTACTTTAAGTACTTCATTTCCTTCATCTTTCTGTGCTACTTGTGGATCCAATAGTTTATTGATATCAATACACTTTAAGAAACCAATTTTTGGTTTTTCCTCTTTCTCATTTTCATCATCTTTGTTAGTTTCAATGTCGTTTTCACTGCTAACAGCTTCATCTATAGTGGTTTGATCACAATTTTCATTCTGATTATCTACTGAAGAATCAGTATTATCTGACATGTCTTTCTTATCATTTTTGTCACCTATTTTATTAATATCTTTTTTTGATTTTGTATTTTTTGTTGGATTACTATCAACAGAGTTGGTATCGTTTGATTCATTATTTTTAAGTGCATCAAACAAATCATCATTAGTTTTCGTACTCTCAGAATCTTTTGAGATACTAAGTTCACTATTTGATTTGGTATTTAAACCAGACTTTTTCTTTTCTGCCAGAGCTTTTTTAGACTTCTCAATTATAATTCTAGGATCTTCCAGATAAGAATCAGAGTCATCATCAAGACTATTTGTTTTGTTCACTTCGTTAATTGTATCCTCCAATTCATCTTTCTTGTAGTTAGTTTTATCAGATTCTTTATGATCTATGTCAGATTCGCTTTCAGATTTCTTGCTATTTTTCTTATGTTTTTTACGACCTTTCGACTTTTTCTTATGTGAATCTGAATTGTTTTCAGTAGCATCATCATCCTTTTTGGAATCTTCTGTATTCGAATCATTTATAACTTCTTTTTTCTTGGAACTATCTATAGTTTCGTTATCAGAATCATTCTGGCCCACATCAAATTCGCTTTCAGATTTCCTATTTTTCTTATTCTTTTTACTAGCTTTTGACTTTTTCTTACATACATCTGAATCACTTTCATCAGATTCAATTTTTTTGGTACTTTCTTCTGGTTTTTTCTTTTTCTCGGTTTCTTTTAATTTCTTTGTATTTGAATCCGATTCATTGTCAGATTCAGAAAGTTTATTATCTTTCTTCGGGTTGTCTATATCCGAATTATCTGTAACTTTAGATTTCTTATTCTTTTTACTAGTTTTTGACTTTTTGTTACGTACATCTGAATCACTTTCATCATTATCAGATAGGATTTTTTTCGTACTTTCTTCCGGTTTTTTCTTTTTACCGGTTTCTTTTAATTTCTTTGTATTTGAGTCAGATTCATTGTCAGATTCAGAAAGTTTATTATTTTTCTTCGGGTTGTCTTTATCTGAATTATCTGCAACTTTAGATTTCTTCTTGTTTTTACTAGGTTTTGACTTTTTGTTACGTACATCTGAATCACTTTCATCATTATCAGATAGGATTTTTTTCGTACTTTCTTCCGGTTTTTTCTTTTTACCGGTTTCTTTTAATTTCTTTGTATTTGAGTCAGATTCATTGTCAGATTCAGAAAGTTTATTATTTTTCTTCGGGTTGTCTTCATCTGAATTATCTGCAACTTTAGATTTCTTCTTGTTTTTACTAGGTTTTGACTTTTTGTTAGGTACATCTGAATCACTGTCATCATTATCGGATTCGATTTTTTTTGTACTTTCTTCTGGTTTCTTTTTTTTCTCGGTTTCTTTTAATTTCTTTATATTTGAATCCGATTCATTGTCAGATTCAAGTTTATTATCTATCTGCGGATTGTCTATATCCGAATTATCTGCAACTTTAGATTTCTTCTTGTTTTTACTAGCTTTTGACTTTTTGTTACGTACATCTAAATCACTTTCATCATTATCAGATTCGATTGTTTTAGTACTTTCTTTTGGTATCTTTTTTTTCTCGGTTTCTTTTATTTTCTTTGTATTTGAATTCGATTCATTGTCAGATTCAGATAGTTTATTATCTTTCTTCGGGTTGTCTATATCCGAATTATCTGCAACTTTAAATTTCTTATTCTTGTTACTAGCTTTTGACTTTTTGTTATGTACATCTGAATCACTTTCATCATTTCCAGATTCGATTTTTTTTGTACTTTCTTCTAGTTTTTTCTTTTTCTCGGATTCTTTTAAGTTCTTTGTATTTGAATCCGATTCATTGTCAGATTCTGAAAGTTTGCTATCTTTCTTCGGGTTATCTATATCCGATTTATCTACAACTTTAGATTTTTCACTTTTCTTATTTGTTTCTTTGGCAGATTTACATTTGCTGCTACCTGAATCAAAATCGACATCTGAGTCAAATTTGTCTGTACGTTCTTCAAGTTTTTTCTTATTTTCATTTTCTTTTAATTTTCTTACACTTGAAACTGATTCATTGTCAGATTCTACAAGTTTACTATCTTTTTTCGGATTATCTGCATCTGTACCACGTCCATCATTAGACTTATTATTTTTGTTATTTCTTTTATTCGCAGTTTTAGATATTATGTTATCTGAATCTAAGTCACTCTCTGATATTATGTTATCTGAATCTAAGTCACTCTCTGAATCAAAAAAATTTGTACTTTTTTCAAATTTTTTCTTCTTTTCACTTTCTTTTAATTTTTTTACGCTTGAATCTGATTCATTGTCAGGTTCTACAAGTTTACGGTCTGTTTTCGAATTATCTGCATCTGAACCTCTTCCATCATTAGACTTAATATTTTTCTTATTTCTTTTATTCGTAGTTTTAGATATTATGCTATCTGAATCTAAGTCACTGTCAGAATCAAAAAAATTAGTGCTTTTCCATAGTTTTTTCCTCTCAATTGCCTTTAAATTCTTTGTGATCGAATCTGATGTATTACATTCTGTATGGTTATCATCTGTTTTAGGATATTCTGTATTCGAATCACATGTAACTTTAGATTTTTTATGTGCTTTCACAGATTTAGATTTTTTGTTATCTGAATCCAAATCACAATCTGTTGTACTTTCTCCCAGTTTTTGCTTTTTCTCATTGTCTTTTAATTTCTTCGTGCTTGAATCAGTTTCATTGTCAGATTGTACAACTTTTTTGGATTTCTTTTTATGTGTTTTACTAGATAATTCTTTTTCAGAATCACTATTATTGTTGAGTTCAGAAGTAAGTTTTTTATTTGTTTCTTTCATCAATTCCTTTATTTTTTCATTTTTTGCATTTTCTTTGTCAGAATCGCTAATGACCTCTGATGTTTTCCGTACTTTATGAACGATTTTTTCATTTATTTTAGAATTATGCACATCAGTATCACTAAACTCAATATTATCATCAATCATTTTGTTTGATATATCAGTATTTTTTCCAGTGGAGTCAGAATCAGTACTACCATTTTCAGAAATACGACTTGAAGAGACTGCTTTTCTTCGCTTTTTACGCAGTTTTGATGTTCTAAGACCAACATCTGAATCACCGATTTCACTGTTCTTTTGCTTTGACGATTTCTTGTCTGAATCACTGATTTCACTGTTCTTTTGCGTTGACGAATTCTTGTCTAAATCACTGATTTCACTGTTCTTTTGCTTTGACGATTTCTTGTCTGAATCACTGTTCTTTTGCTTTGACGAATTCTTGTCTAATTCATCTGTTTTTTCTATCACAGCTGCATCACTATTAGAATTTACTGAATCATCTGCTTTATCCTTTTGTAGCAAATTATCGCCCAAATCGGTGTTTACATTTTCAATGTCAGAGTTAATTTTACCTGTATTCTTGTTTGTTACTTTATTTTCATTAATAAAAGCTTCGAGACTAATAAGAAAAGCACTATTTACATCGGTAACTGTTGTATTTAAAGTATTTAAAAAGTCTTTAACTTTGTTAGCAAAATCAATCATGTCAACATTGACATTTTTCTTTTTAATGTCATTATGAAAATTATCAACTGTAGATATATTTGATTTTAAACTAATTAACTGTTTTATAGCGTTGCGAATAAATTCGGGAATATCTTGTGTTGTTTCGCTGTCTTCGTCCATTTTCTTGAATGGTTTGTCGTTATGGTCGTTTGTCTGCAATTCTACAACGAGCTAGTAAATATCATGCAAAATTACTTACATTACACCCCTTCCAGAATTGTAAACTGCAGACATTCAGGAACAACCTGGAAGGGGTATCAATAAATATTAAATTTATGAATAATATCAGATTTTAAAATATGTAAATAAATAATAATTAAAAGAGATTAACGGCATATACTTTCCCGCGCTTAAAAAATAAATTCAAAGAAAAAAGGCTTCCAATAATGATCATAATAACTTATATACTATACAGCATACCGAAAAGTTACACTCTAACGTTAAAAATAAGTCATATAATAACAAATTTAACGATTATTTTCAGCATAAAATAATAATTACTCACCTCAACTTCAACAAACCACAGCCGCCATATTTGACACTTTTGTTTTATTTCTATGGTTTTATTTTTCCACTGCTGGTACTACTTCTTCTTGAGCTATCCATCCAAACTTTAATTATGCTATAATTATGCTCGACGGGTTATTATTATTATTCTATAAAAGTACGTTGATTATTTAGTAAATATAAAACGTGACCACTAATTTTAAGCAGTGCAAATTTTATTTTCTATGCTTTTCACGTCACATCATACTACGCAATTATGTTGGTAGCAATGAATTGTCATATTTTTGTCAAATTTGAAAACTGTCAGTCTGTCAACAAAATATAAAACATGGCACGTGGTGGACATAGAGGAAATAATAGAAGAAATTTTCAACATAATACCAGAAAAAAGAAGTATAATGTACATAATGTAGGAAAGTCTAATGGTAAATCTAATTTTAAACGTAAATATGACGACCATGCCAAGAATAACCTAGAAGAAAAACGTCAAAAAATTGAGGAGCCAGTACAAAATAACAAGTCTAGTTCTGAAAGTGAAGAGGAGGTAGAAAATCCTTTAACACAATTATTAAGCACTTTTAATTATAAAATTCCAAACAAGAAAACTTTAGCTATTGATACAGATTCAGAATCATCAGATGATGAAGCAATAGAACAATCTGAAGTTGAAGAAACTGATATTTTAGAAGAAAATATATCTGATAATGAAAACAGTTCATTGAATGAATCAGAAGATGACAATGACAGTGCATCTGGAAAATCAGAAGCCGTCGAAGGTGAAAATGAAGACATATCTCATGGAACAGACGAAAACGAAGATACAGAAATAAATGAAGAAATTTCAGACAATGATGATATAGATAATGATGAAAATGTAAAGAATGAAGAATCTTTACAAAATGATGAAGAATTAAACGAAGAAAACGATATTGATCAAGACGATGAATCCGAAGTTGCAAAAGATCCTTTTGTTCAGCATTTATGTTACGATTTAAGCGATAATTTAGCTGATGCAATGCAAAACACACATAAAAAGACTGTGCACTCTTTTGAATGGCCGTGGTTGGGTAAACTGAATATCTCCATTCCAACTTGTGAAGTAATTACAAAAGGAAAATCTAATTTTACAATTGCGGAAGACAAAATTTATGCTTCTGTAGGTCAAGTTCCTATAAGAATAGATCCAAAAAAAGTTGACTTCTATGAATTAAGTATAAAAACACAGATTCACGAACATATTCAATCGGCCAATACCGAATTAGATGATGACGAAGATGGACCCTTCACGGAATTTCAAACAGAAATATTTTCTATAATAAACAATTACAAAGATTTATATTTTACTGAGAGAACTTTTGAAAATGGCGAAGAAATAAGATATATCTACTGTTTACATGCAATTAATCATGTTTTGAAAACTAGGACGAAAATTTTACATCATAATGCACGATTATCAAAAAAAGACGACGTACCTGAAGAATACAGAGATCAAGGACTTGTTAGACCAAAGGTAAGAATTTAATTATATTTACATAATTTTTGACTGATATAAGAATTTAATATTAGGTATTAATTATTGCACCATTTCGAAATTCTTGCTTAAAAATAGTAGAAAATATGATTGCTTTATTAGTACCAAATGAAGCTGGACAAGTTATAAATAAAAACAGATTTATGGATGAATTTACTGGAGGAGAACTTTTCATGCCCAAGAAAAATCCAAAACCAGAAGATTATGAGTTAAATTTTGCTGGAAACTGTGATGATAATTTTAAAATTGGAATTCAAGTTACAAAGAAAAGTTTAAAGGTATAAATATTATAAGAAACATAATTATAGGTACTAATACTTTGTATTAACAGCTGTATGCAGATTTTTATTCCTCCGATATTATAATCGCTTCACCTTTGGGTTTGCGAATGACAATCGGTGCAGAAGGAGAAGCAGAACGTGATCACGACTTTTTAGCATCGATAGAATTATTAATATTAGACCAAACTGAACTGTTCCTCATGCAAAATTGGGATCATCTGACTCACATTTTAGATCACTTGCACATTCAGCCAAAAAAAGCACATGGAACTGATTTTGCTAGGATCCGAACATGGGCCTTAAATGGTTGGAGTCGCTACTATAGACAAACATTAATATTTTCGTCGTTTGCATTGCCAGAAATTAATGCAATTTGTAATCGACGGTGTACGAATTATGCTGGATCAGTGAAAACTTTGAATCCGATAAAAACAGGAACAATTATGAATGTACATGTACAAGTTCCACAAGTTTTTAGACGATTTGAAGCTGATAGTGTTTTAAAGGCAATTGAAGGAAGATTTGAATTTTTTATTAATAAAGTTTTACCACAGTTCAAAGATACAATCATGAAACATACTTTAATATATATTCCAAGTTATTTTGATTATGTTAAAATAAGAAATTATTTTAAAAAAGAAGACATTGGATTTGTACAAATTTGCGAATATACTAAGGTATGCATAAGAATTTTTATTTATTTTGATATATTATGTTTGTATTATATTTGTTTTTAGGATCCAAAAATTGCCAGGGCCCGAGATTATTTCTTTCACGGTGAAAAACATTTTATGTTATATTCAGAAAGATTTCATTATTTTAGAAGAATAAGGATAAAAGGAATTAGACATGTTATATTTTATCAGCCACCAGTTTTCCCCCATTTTTATTCAGAAATTTGCAACTATATGACGGTAAGTACTTTATTATAAATATATTACATATCTAGTAACAAAATTTATATTTGGTCCATAAATATATGAATTATTAAAATTTATAAATAACAATAACATAATAATACTTGTATTTAGTACAATTTTAATATGAAAAATATTAGATAAAATTCTACATACAACAATAATGACATTAGAAATGTAATTGTTATGTATTGTTGAAAGACAAAAGTTGCTATGCGCTATGGTTTGAGTATATTATGATGTGTATAAAATTTGTTGCATTTCTTTCAGGAAGCAAATTTGAACAAAAAAAGCGGCAGCGCATCTAATATGACTGTGACGGTAATTTATTCGAAATACGATTCGCACCAAGTGTCAGCCATTTTGGGTACTGAACGATTGGCAAAGATGGCCGCATCTTCAAATAACTTTCATATGTTCACTAGCTCTGATAGCTAGCGAGCAGCATATCGTAGGTATTTGTAAATATTTATTATTTTTAATAATAAACTTTTAACTATTATAATTCTACCAGTCGTTATTCAACTCCTATTCAGTAATGATTGTTACAAAATCTAGTTTTAAATTGTTATTTAAACTGAGTTTCATTTGACACACTTTCACTGTCGTAACTTAAAACTTGATTATCCATTGGGATGTTGTTATCATCAATCTTTGTTTCTGATGATGCTTCATCATAAAGAGATTCTGCTGAATCTTCTGTTGTCGTTTGCCACGCAGGCATCGAATCTGTATCCAATGTAGGGGGGGATACTAAACTGAGCGCATCTTCTGTTTTCAGCTGTTTTAGCGCTTCTGACACTATTTCTGCAAACAAATAGAATAATTGATTATTATATTAAATATAAAAGTCAAGATGACATTTTAATGTTGTCTAGAAATAGACCTTTGTATATAAAACGTTAGAAATATTTAACTTATAATAATTGTTTACAAGAAAATCTAAATATAGTTTTATTAACACAAGAAAATAAAAATGCATTCCATGTACGAAAAACTGCATAACTTAAATTGTTGTAATAATTACGATAAAATATTTAATTGCTTTACCATGGCAATTGCATTTAACTTTTTCATTATTCGTATCCGTTAGCATTCTGTTATTTACTTTTGTATGCGGGTTCCAAATAAAAATGTAATAAAGGGACAACATAATTGCCGCTAAAGACACAGAAAATATATAGGCTACTACTGTTAAAACTCGAACAAGTTTCTTTTTATGTTTTGGTTCATATAACCTGTCTTTAGCCTCATCTCCAGCAAATTTTATGTTCGTTTCTTTTTCTGTTGGAGATTTTATCCATGGAGTTTGATCACTGTTAGACTTAATACTGTTGCTTAAGGCTGATTTACAAGACATTGTTTTGCACAAACACCTTCACAATGGATTGTTTTTGGTTTACGCACTAGAGAAATATTGTGCAGTTCTCGAAACTCGAAGCGGAGATAGAATATCACATTGCAAGCTATTCTTAAGTTTGTTTATTCATCACGAACGGATTGTGAGTGATGTGAGTTCCAGCTGGATCGATCAGCAGTCGCGCAACAATTGAATCAAATCATTTTAATTGTTGGAATTATTCACTATTACGGATTTTTAACTATTGTACAGTAATAGTTGATTCTAACTGTTTATATATTATTGTTTATTCATTGTTGGGAAATGGTCTGTTCTTAATTAAATTATATTTCAACATTTGGTCGCGTTTTGAGTATTCTGGAAATAGATCAATAGTGGTCCATGTTACAAGGACCAATGCGCATGAACACAAGAATTTATGTTTGGAAAAAAGTTGAATTTGTTTTTTAATTGATTGGAAATATTGTAATAAGTTTTGATCTCCCAACAAAAATATTAAAAGAATAGTCGATGACCCGTAAGCATAATGCAACTTCAGTTATTTTAAATTTTGTTTATCGCGACTCATAACGAAATATGAATTATGAATTTTAAATCATCAATGTTTTGAAGTGTATCTTCCATGAAAAACTAATATTGCATATTGTAACTATTTTAAGACCCAGGGTATAAAAATAAAATATGAATATGAGTTTACTTAAGTAGTTTAAGATATACAGATATTTTCGCGAAGATATAATTTCTGTTATAGTAAACAAGTTCAAAAATTAAATTACAAAATCTACTGTAATAATGTAGGTAACTTGATACCCGTGTTTACTAATTTCATTGTAAATTCAAAGGATGACCTTAATCTATCACTTATAGTGATTCTTGGTATAGACAAAACACAAATATTGGAAATAACATGCACTTTTGTATTATACAATTACAATTTACAAAGAAATACAAACAAAATAATATTCACATGCAATTATAATTTCAGTTTAGTTTTTTACCAGATGTTTGATTTCGATTCGGCGGATTCCACATAAGCACGTAGTACAAAGACAGCATTATTGCAGCCAAAGATACGGCCAAAATGTACCCAATCACGGTCAAAACTCGGATAATTTTTGGCGTATGTTTCGGCTCGTCATAGATTGTATTTGCTTTTATATCATTTTCTTTTCCGAAGTTTTCCATCGACACATTTTGATCTTCTGAACTTCGGAGATCTTCTTGCGAAGAAATATCACAACTCATTTTTTCTTCAAAATATTTGTAAACAGTTGCTGATCTTTGTATGTTGTGTTGAAAATTGATAAATAAAATTAGTTAGTTAGTTCATGTTGATCAGCAACAAGTAAGGTATTTTGATTGTTGAAGGCACAATTCTGTTGCGTCGCTCTTCTGTTTGAAAGGTTTGAAAAATGTAAGTTTGTCGCTGTGGAAGCTCTTTTTGCCATGCGCTGACTAAAATATAGTACAAGCTTTTGCAGATTAAGAGGGGATGGATTATTTTTTCCCCTAAGGATTTGTTTGATATAAGATATTGGTTGTGGACACTAAGACAGCGATTATAAGTATGTTGTCAACTAAAAAGGAAGTATGAAACTGATTCTAAATCTTCTATTTTTGGACTCAAATGTGAACTAGCACGTGTTTTTTATTTTATATTTGTGGAGGTTTATTGAATGATGTAGAATTTGATGATTGCTTATTTGAGTTTCTTTTATATTTATTGTGATATTTTGGCATCAAAGGAATATCGTTTATAGTTTTATGAAAAATGATCGCTTCCTTTTTATTGACACCGTCGCCGATGTATTCTGATCATTTAATTAAGTGCTGGTATATAATCCGCGATATTGGAAACTTGATCTAGCAAATGAATTACTTTAATCAATTTAACTGTGACATAACTGTCCAATGGGTTCGATGGTTTAACATGATTAAAAAGTGGTATTGATATTTACTTTATATGAAGTTTAATATGGAATGAAATTATGTCAAATTAAATTTTTCATGAGAAAATTTCTAAAAATGTATTTGAAATTTAATAGCAATTTTAAATTTTGGCGCTTTCATTTTCATTGTTGCAGAGTATTGACATCTATTGAAATAATAGTGTATTAATAATTAATTCTCGGCAAGAACACGCAAATCTTAAAATATTTTATCACAAATACAACTTGTCAGAGTTTTGTAAATATTTAGTATTTGCTACTAAATTTTAGTAAATATTTAAAAAAATAAAAATTTATGTTTCGACAGTTGTCAAATATTGTGCTGTGCTATGATTGGTTTAAAAACAGCATTACTAACCTATATTTCGTAACGTGTTTGATATTATAAATGAAATGATTCAAAGTAACTGGATTTAAAAATGAGGAATTTACAAGAATTAAAAAAAGAGAAATTTAACGATGAGGGTAATTCTACCATCACATCGGAAGAACAGGTCATTTCTTGACTCAACTACTAAATGATTTTACAAAATAAGAATTTATATTTTAATTTTGTTACAGATTAAAGTAGAAAAATCAGTGGAGAAATTATTCGATACATTCGTCTTGCGAACATGTGTTGATAAAGAATTACCTAAATTAAATCGATGGGAGCATGCCAATTTTCTCAAAAATTCCATCGTTTATTTACCCGCCAGTTACGAAGTAAGTTATAAATATTATTCTACCATTTTGTAGTAAATGTTTTGATTTTAGTGCCTCGATGCTAGTAGAGCATGGCTCTGTTATTGGGTTCTTCATAGTATAAATCTATTAGATGTGCCATTACCAAGCGTTTTACAATCGCAGATAGTTAAGTTTTTAAGCAAATGCCAGAATCCCGAAGGAGGTTTCGGTGGTGGTCCAGGCCAAAGTTCTCATTTAGCACCTACGTATGCAGCTGTTAACACTTTATGCATTATTGGAACAGAGGAGGCATATAATGCCATAAACAGGCAAATATTTAACATTTTTACCTAATTATTTTATATTTATATGTTAATTTGAATTTAGGGAATCTTTACAACGATTTTTATGGACTTTAAGATCTCCAGAAGGTGCTTTTAGTATGCACGTAGATGGTGAAGTTGATATACGTGGTGTATATTGTGCGTTAGCTGTTGCCACGCTTACAAACATTTACACGCCACAGTTGTTTGATAGTACTGCCGAATGGGTACTTGGGTATGAAAAAACTATTTTTTTAATATTTAATTTCTTCTTATTATGTATTGTGTAGTTGTCAAACATACGAAGGAGGGTTTTCGGGCTGTCCAGGAATGGAAGCACACGGTGGATATGCTTTTTGCGGTCTCGCTGCGCTTACAATGTTGCGAAAGGGGCATTTGTGTGACTTAAAAGCTTTACTTGTAAGTTATGTTTGTAATAAATATAATATAAAATTAATTAGTATTTTCTCAGAGGTGGACTGTGAATAAACAAATGAAATTTGAGGGAGGGTTCCAGGGCCGTACTAATAAGTTGGTCGATGGCTGCTATTCATTTTGGCAAGGAGGCGCATTTCCACTTTTAGATGAATTACTTTTAACTTCATGTAATTTAATAAATTATAAAGTTATTTATTATGTTAACTGAGTTTATTTTTTGTTAGGTGACAGTGAGCGTCCAGAAAGTTTACTTTTTAATCAGGAAGCACTACAGGAATATATTTTAATATGTTGTCAGAATCCGTCTGGCGGCTTGATAGATAAACCGGGTAAACCACGTGATATTTATCACACTTGCTATGCCCTTAGTGGTTTGTCTGTTGCTCAGCAACCGTATAAACCAAATGGAGAAAGGGTTATTGTTGGTGCAAGCGCAAACGAACTTGTAAGTATGGTATTGTTATCGTTTATCATTTTTGTAACTTGATTTGTAAACAAATATTTGAAATTTATGTAATGATTTGTTAGGAACCAACTCATCCGGTCTATAACATTAGTCCATTATTGGCGATGCAAGCAATGTTACATTATCGGCAGCTACCAGTTCCAACAGTCCATCAGACAAATGGCAGTTGATGTTATTATAAAGACAATTGCCACCAAAGCTAAACCTTGTTCGTTTTTGTCATTCGCTATACAGAACTTTAGATTCAAGTGTAATGTTTTATATCTATTATACATGATTTCCAAATTTGAATAAAATTGTTACATAATTATAAATTTATGATATAATAATGTTTTTATTTTATTAGTGTTTTATGTATAATTTTCATTTATATTCCTTGCTTTTTAAATAATGTGTTATTACTTTTATATATTTCACTTTTGGAAATCATTAATAATATAATTTTGACTGTGAAAATTTCCCTATATAGTTAAAAATTTACTGTTTCGTATTTTGTGAAACTGTTTTATATTTTGTTTGAATTTTTAATAAATATACAAATTTGCCCAGGTTAAGTAGTGTTTTTATTAATAAAGATGATGCATTGGAAGTAGAAAGTAATACGTTTGGTTTGAATTTCGCGCGTTACGTCAGCGGCGCTATCATCGCTATTTTTGGCGAAGACAGTTGCCAAGCGCATGCCATTTCTGTTAAATTAATCTCAGTTTACTTTTGAACGTGTTGTGGAGAGGATTGTTATATTTTTATATGTATATTTGATATTTAAGAAGTGCCTGTTTTATTTATACAACAATTTTAAACGTTTTTACAGTTCGCTTTAATGTGTTTAAGTGCCTTGCGAATAAAACAATAACTAGTGAGAACAAAGTGCAATATTAATTTGTTTGAAACTTTTGCTTCGCGGTTAGTTGACAATGAGTTGTTTACAATAAATATATTTGAATTGCCGGCGTAAAGTGCAAAGTGTTATTTAAAATTCATTTTAAATTAGAACGATGATTTCCGAAGGATATATAGTTGGCGATGGATCCTGGACCCTCCGGGTCTACGTAACCGATCTCCAGGTGGAAAGAACTCTTCGTGTCAAAGGAGATCTTCACATCGGCGGAGTGATGCTCAAACTGGTCGAGGACTTAGGTGTGTATTCTTTGAAAGATCTCATATAGCTGCCTTTACAGTTATTACACCTGTTGCAAATGCCTTTCTGTATTTATTTACCCTGGAATGTGACTACAGTAGGCCTAATTGTTGAACATTGTTGATAATTCGTCACCTAGCAATTTGCAGATTTATTTATATAACCTAAAATTTGAATATAATTGACGATTACTTCATAAGTTATCTGAACTTTATTTAAACATAAAGAAAACTTGGTAGGCGGGTTGGCAAGGTCGAGTTACCTGTCTGCGGAGGTCGTTTTTGATTAACCCCCTCCATATTTGCAATCAGGTGTATAGAAGAAAACAATAAAATATTTCGTTTTTAAATACTGATTTATGTAATAACATTTGCCAGAAAATCATAGGAATTTTCTTGCAAATTTCTTGGTTTTTATTCGTAAACATAAAGTCTAAAAATAATTTGTTATCAAAATAGAATTATGCATTTAGGTTTCTGTGTAAATTTGCAATGTCAGTTTAAAAGTCCAGATATAAACTGAGTAATCATAAAAGGCTAAAGATAATGATAAGAATAGACCTTACAATTGGTTAGAAAATTATCAATTATCAGACGGGAATTTTTTATTTTTTCTTATTATCACGGTTTCCTGCATTGAACAGAAAATCGTAAAACTGATTATTTTGAGCAATTAATTTGACATACCAGCAGAATAAAAATTGTAATAGCTTTTTTGACAAATAGAGACATAAAAATCTTGCAAATTTATTACAATCATATATTATAATAACGTAACTAACATAATATGAAAGATATTTCTGCCAAAATATAGCTGGCGTTCAAAATAAAAATAACCTTATTTTAAATTCGTCAATGACTCATCATTTAAAAAATACGCGACCTACATGAAACAAAAAACATTGGTTAATAAACATCTGTTTAAACAAATCACATATTGTTGACAAATTCAGGTTAAATATTGAATAAATATAATATGTAAGTGTATCAGGGTTACATAAAGCGGCATTTTGTACAATTTTTGCGCATTGGTTGAGAACGTTGTATATAGGATTAATCACTTTTGCGTGACGAGAACGAGACCACTGTCATATACCTACATACAGATGTGAGTCACGCCCCCGATTTATTAAGTAAATAGAATGATAATCTGTAATTTGTTGTTTGTTTTTATTGCTGTTTAATAGCTTAATTTGTGGGAGATTTTAATGTTTGTGTAATACAAGTTAGCAAGGTAATAATTATTGTTATCAGTCAGAACTGGGCAAATCGAAATCAAAATATTTAAGTATAAGTACCAGTACCTACTATCTATGGTCAGTACATGTTACCAAGTACATTTATAATAAATAAAGCTTCACAGTACTTAAGTAAAATATAAGTTTTTCTTGTCAAAAGTACTTAAAAATACTCAAGTATTTTTCAAGTAGCAGTAATTTATTATTACCGATGATTATCTTTTTTTTATCGAGGAAACTTAAGTAGGTACTTGTATTATTTCAGTATAATTGAGAAACTTAAATATTTAAAAAGTATATAGGTACCTACTTCAATATTATTTACGATTATGAAATGAAAATAAGTCTTAAGTACACGTTTTTACTTCGTACTTAAAATTTCAAAGTAATAAGTACCAAATTTTTTTTTAATACTTAAGTACCTACAAGTATTATGTACTAGTTGTTATTAAAACTTGATACTTAAGTACCTAAATACTTAAGTAGTGACCAGCTCTGTTATCAGTGTATTAGGTGACCATTAGGTGAAATTTTAAGATACATAGTTTCGAGCCATTTTAAATTAAGCATTTATAATTTAATTTGTCATAGTGACTTCATGATTGTGCTAATTTTGATAATTCTTTTATATGACGAATGTACCTACAATAATATACATTATGAATAATGCTTTAAAATTTAGATTGTTCATCATAATTTTAATGATAACATAAAACGGAAGGGACGGAATTATTTTAAAATGCCGATTTAAAACAAAATAAATTACATTTGCACAACTTCTGACGAACTTCTGACTTTCCTGCTGGTCTTTTTGTAACGTGAGTCGTAGAATCAGTATATAGGTTACAGATTCTGCATATATTATTTTGTATTGTTGTATCCGGTTACTAGTCGGCAATTTATGAACAAGTACTTAGGTATACATAATAAAGTTATAAGTAATAAATTAACTGACTGTAAATGCACTAAAAAGTTTGAAATAAATTCTGCTTGTGTTGTATATTGACGAAACAAAAATAACCGAATAAAGTAAGAAATATTTTATGGTAGTGAATTAATACCGATTAATAAGTCGTTTAAAATAAGATATGAGTGCAGATACACATGGATGTAAAATTATAATCGATTATAATCAAATGTTTATCGAAAGTAAAAATAATATTTCATTTTCGATTTTATATTACTGCGCTTCTTACTCAAATTATCTAGAAATTTATTTCATATTTAATTTTGTAATTTGCGCGGTTAGTCAAGTGAAAAACCTATGAATCAAGAAAAATGATGATACCGAGGATGATACTATTATGAATATTCCGTGAAACAATTTTGTAATTATTTTTCAATAATGCACGCAAAGAAATTTTGTGACATTTTTAACACAATTGTGATTTTATTTTACACAAACACGGTTTATTATTAGGACAGCAGCAACGTGTTGATATAGTTACCAACGTTTTGTGGTAGTTCTTGTATGTTACTTTCTACCACAATATTGCGATTAAATTTTAGATTTAAAATATACAGAATCAATTGTGGTATAGAACACAATACACGTTTGGAAATAATTACTACATATAATATTTATATATTACCACAATGAATTGTAAAAATCAAAATTATATTTAGTTTTATGTACAAATATCAGATTTTAATAATACTTCTTTTAGTGATAATTATTATGGTTTTATTCACACAATGAATGCAGTGAAAGTAATAAAAATATTTAGTTATTACTTTATAATTTGTAAGGGCACAGTGTTAAAATTAGACACCTTCGTTACTAAGTATTACAAATTTAGCAATATAGTGCATTGCTAAATTTGAAAGAGTAACGAAGGTGTCTCATTTTAACACTGTGCTCTTACAAATTGTAAAGTAATAACAAAATATTTTTCTTACTTTTACTGCATTCATTGTATCCATAATACCATAATATGAAATAAAAAATAGGATCATGAGGTTAACATTAAATTAACAACAAGAACAAATGAAGAACACTGCATTATTTACCAAAATATAATATATTTTATTAAGAAAATTAGGTTAGGTTAGGAAAAAAACATCTTATACGACTATGTGACATACTGAGATATAGATTATTTCTTTAATCAAATATTTTCAATATGAAGAAACATCTCCTGCAACAGTTATGCGACTCTAAAAAAGGAACCATGAATAAAAATTATATGTACCATGTAGATACTTGGTAATGTACCTAGAATTAGAATATCCTGATATAATACATAATTAACTTACGTTTAAAAAATCGGGACAATCCCATTGAATCCCATTAAATTACCTTCTCTTTAACATTTTTATCAGCTATTCCTTCATTAGTTATTTATCAAATATTTGTGAGTTCTTTAGTAAGTTCTTCGACACGTATGCACACAACAAACGCTGATACACAAATGAGAAAAATAAAGCTTGCCGGTTCAAACAAACTTGCAGTAAAACTATACAAGAAAATAGTTACAAAGTACAAACCATTGTGGTAAATTCAACACTTCAATTCAGCAAATATTGGAAATTACACTTATTGTGGTAAATTTTACGTGAAATTTTTGGTTTATATTTAGTTGTACTTTTACCACAAATATTGTGCTAAAATATACAATGTTGATATACTGGTTATTAACGCATCTTATTAACTTTAACATCAATATATAAATCACAAAATGGTTGTGTTGATAACATATAATTTTGTGAAATGTATTGAAATTTTTTAAATTTACTACAGCAAATGTATAAAAAAATAGCATAACCAAATTACAATAACATTGAAGTTAAATGCGCCTGTATATTTTTTTCCGTGTGAACAAAACCGCAAAATAATTTGTGTTGCAATAATGAATTCATCATTTAAACATTCAATTATTTTATTATTTATCTATTTCCGACCTATTCCTATCACATAAAATGCACAAAATAATAATAATATATACATACATGCAAAATAAAAGAGCATAATTTTCAGTTTTCTCACCTATTTTATTTTCCTTCAAAGGTATAATTTGTAATTTATTCCAAATACCAATCAAGTGGTCAGTTAAGTTCGAGATTAAGGTGCAGACATCACACATCATGAACAATATTGCACACATACTTAAAAAAATACACATCTCAGGATAAGCTAAAGTAATTGAACAAAAATTGCCATTTTTGAGTCCCACTCGGTTTTGGCAATAATTTTGTTAAAGATTGCACTAAGTGCCTAGTGGTAATTTCCCTCCACCTTCGGCTCGTGAAATAAATTTTATACTCTCAGCCGAGCTCTCAGCTAAAGTCACATTAAGAAATATGTGCAAGTTTTTTAAGCATGTGTGCAAAATGTTACACCAACGAATCATATCGTTTAATTTTTTTATGCAACAAGTTCTGTACAGAACAAAAACACGTCACTTTCAGTGCGTCTCCCCTATTTTTTCTCCCTTGATGGATGTAATTTGTCCTGAACACGTGTTCCAGTGGCTCCCGTAATTCGGGGCCAGTGGGGCGTTAGTAAAACAGTGCACAGTGTGGTATGACGTCTAAAAGTCGGGTTGGGCCCTTGAGAATTAACAGATCAAAGTTAGCGACGATTTCTCCCCCGCCCTCTCCTAAATCCGGTTCTGGGACCATGTGTTTTACGTCAAATGTAAACTGATCACGGTGGACAAGGATGGAGATGGATGCATCTGGTAGCTGATGAAATTAATTTTACAGAGATATTTAAGTGTGAATTACTATACAAGCTCTTGAATATATTTTTAACTACGGGCAGTTTTACACTGAAAGAAAAATTTCGGAGGGAATGATTCTAGAGAAAGTTTTCACATAAGAGTAGTTAATTTTGACTACATTTGTATTTAACTGTATTATTTTTAGGAAGAAATAATCATTTTTTCATGTAGTTACGCAATTCTAACAACGATAAGGAAAAGTTTTCCACTTTTTTACCTCCGCATGTGGAACAAATTTTGTTAACTAAGTAAAATGTGGAAATTAAATCTTAATTTCTTAGAAACATACGTTTTTGTGTAATTTACATCTACAATAAATGAATAATAACATATGAGGTATGTAAAATACACTTTTGGAGTTAAATTTCAAAGTTCTTTTATAACAGTAGTTAACTTCAACTTACAGACGATATTTACTCTTAACGGAGAAATACACAAGTGAAAATTTCCACTTTATATTTGTTAACTTCCTCTAAAAATATTATAATTCATATATTAGTAGTTAAAATTATCCAGTTTTAACTAGTTTTTTAGCGTTTGGCGGTTCTGAAGTCTGCCCCCGCTAAACTCTTGGTCTTTTGCGTCTAGACTCTAGTGGTGGTTCGACGTGTTTAATTTTGTGTTGTAAATGACGGAAAAAATATGGAAAATATCCTAAGAAAGATGTTAAACTAAATTATGCAAAGCTACAGTAAACTTATTTGATTGTTAAGAGTCGGGAGGAAAAGAATACGTAAGTATTAAGTTTTTTCATGTTTTGACTAGTTTAACTAGTTTAAACGAAAAAATATAAATATTTTAATTTATTAAACTTATTGTAGGAGTTATTTTACGATCCCGTAAGCAGCACTAGTTTTCTAGAAACCCGATCAAGAACAATTAATAGGACATCTTCATCTACAATAGGATCAAGAACAAAAAAAAACGCCAACTAATGAATCTATTGACGAACTGGATGAATCAAGCGAAGCATATTTTCAAGAATCTATTAACTTTTTAAAAAATGCATGTGTAAAAATTCAACTAAAAGATATATTTGTTCACATACAATCTACCGTGAACCACAGAAAAAGTTTAACCAGCATTATTGAATAATATCCACATTTCAAAGATACTCCAGGTCTTGTAAGTAAATTTATATATTATATTTTATCGGATGTTTAGGTCCTTTTTTTCAATGTTAATTTAATTTTTTTTCAGGTAATTTACCAGAAATTTGTCTAATGTTTGTTCTAATTATATTGTTTTAATTATTATTGAAGATTGGGACATACATACAAATAATTGTTGATAGCTTTGCTTCATTTGCTTCCCCCAGCAGCCAGGGACCGTGCAGGGTGGAGCCAAAAAAAGGTCAAAGTCTTCTGCTGTCGATAAGCTATTTGTTCATCATTCAGTAAGTACATTTGTTATCATATCATCTGATGTATTTTGAATTAAATATATTTCATTTAAATAGATAGCTAGTCGTCTTGAAGAAGCTTTCAACAGCAGGAAAACTACCCAACCATTTCTTATTGCCGTGGGTCCAAATAAGGAAGCCATATCGGATTACTAGGTATATTGTAATTGCCAATAATTTAGCATTGTTTTGTGAGGTATTATATAATTATATGGTAATGTTATAATGTTAAGTCCTAATAGATATAGCCCGGATTTAAAAATACTTTTGTATTCTAAAAGATTGTTAATATATTTTTTTAAATTAATATAATGATACATGAAATATTTTCTTATTCACCTTTTTTATTACGGTCCTGAATTTTATGAACTAGATATTTTTATTACGGCCCTGTGTAAAAATTTGAAAGGAGGGTTTAACATCCATAACCAGAGGTATTTAGCTACCAAAACATGGTTAAATATATCTCTTTTTTGTATGTCTTTAACTATCAAAGGTATGCATTTCGCAAAAAAATCTTAGTTAACTATCTCTTTTTAAGTAGTTAATCTAATACATAAAATGAGATAATATCAATATTATATGAGTAAATTGCATAATGTCTTGTAGTTAATAGCATCATTTATTTAACTCCGTATGTATGTTCTTGACTACATATTTCTCTCCTATATTCGTCAAAATCTAACTCCGTGAAAGTAACTACTTATTTTAACTCCGAAAACGGATGGTCGCGAGGGAACTACCTAAGTAGTTAAAAAAGAGTTAGATCTAACTCCGTATTTCTTTCTGTGTATATTTATTATTATTGGGCGATAACTGAAAATAACGATTTTACATAATTTTGTAAATAAGTATTTCAAGAGGTATATAGATAATTAATTATTATACATCGATATTTGTACCAAATTAAATATGGAAATATATTTTTTTATGAAATCGTACAATTAACTTGATTAGCTCCACAAAATCATAGTGAAATGTACAACTTTAGGTCCGCATTTTTCGACCGATCAGAGAGCTACCTGAGTGCACTCGATCGCTGACAATAATTGGCCAGATTGTCGACTATTTAGTGTTAAAATTAAAAATATGAGTTTTATTATTATTATAAGAACCACAAAATCCTCAATAATTAAAAGTTATTATACCCCCTAAAACTAACCCTATGAGCAACAGAAGAATAAGCAATTAATAACTTTAAATCTGTTTGTCGTAAACAAATAATTAGACCGAATTAAACTCACTAATATACCCCCAACTAAACTGATTCCGAGACTGATTCTAACAAATAAAGCATTTTTAATTCTTATTGTTTAGCATAATTATTATTATATGTAGTATTGATAGTATTAATTTACTTTTAATTTTATTTTTAATACTTACTTAAAACTATAAAATTATTATTAAAATTAAATAAAAATAGAACTTGAAATGAAAATTGCAATTGAAATGTAACTGTGTTCTTCATGTTTTCTGTTTATGTGTTTTACCGCATAATCTGTGTAAAATTTGTCGTGATATAACGCTGATAGCCTGATAGCGGCTGATAGTGTACTATAATAATTCACGTCTGTTTATATTATAAATGAGGCGTAATTTTAAACGAACACTAAATACTTAGTGCCGTCCAGCACTTTCATTTAATTAAATGACATCAGAACGTGGCGAGAAATTTATACATTAATACAGGTCAAGGGCATCCTAGATTCTGACCACATAATTATTTTAATGCACAATACATTTATATAAATTAAAATTTAAAATTACCCTCTTGAAAGAGTATTTTACAACGTAAATTATTTGAAAAACAATATTACGACTAGCCATAACTTGTAATATCGATGCATAACAAATAAGTAAAAAAATATTTGTCATTTGTTTTTTCTGCGTAATCTATTTTTATAATTTACTCTAGTATTGTTAGATTGTTACTTACTGTTACGCAAACGGTAGTAACAAATTGTCGCAAATTTTAGTAAATATATTAAAGTACAATTTCTATAATTTAAGCATAAAGACACTTTGAGATCACCATTTATACAATGTTTACTTTATATACAATAAGAAATGAAGCATGTTCTGTAACTTTTGATAAATATGTACATACTTATATATATATAAATTAATGATAAGATAAAATGTAAAAGCACCGCTAAAAATCAAATAATTGTTCTGTTTACTGCAATTATAGTAAATTTATCTATCGTTCTTCGCTCTACTAATTTAATTAGCAAAAATCTGAGAGAATGTAAGTAGTTCATATCCATTAAAGTTCTAAAATGGAAAATTAATAATAATAATAATAATAAATCATAAATGAACTTATATGGTTCTTTTCTTACGTCTCGATTTGCAATGCATATGTGAATAGATAATAAACTCGTAAAATCAAAAAGAATTATCTATAAATAAATCTACGCAAGAGCGCTAGCGTCTATTTATTTACAAGAGAAAGTTTGTGAAATCATTCAACCTTATATGGTTTCGATTTTATGCGAAATAAACGACGGATATATGACACATTCACATAAATAAGAAGAAACCCACACTTTTTATTTAGAATAACAAATAAACATGCAGCTATAAAAATACGAGAATACATTTTAAGAAAAGGATGGGCTAAGACTCGATAAGACGTGATATTTCAATTTGGTGTAATTTATTTTTCAAAACGGGTAGGTAGGTACATAACATAATTAGTTATTTTGCACTTCCGGGACTAAAACTGTTCTTTAGTCTTTATTTTTAGGGACTAAGGTTCTTAATTTGATCCCAAGGGATTATTTCTTATATTTAATCCCGTTGTCAAGGAATTGAATTAATTAATACCGTTGTCAAGTAAATACGTGCTTTGTTACAGAGTATCTATGGTAACAATATAAATATTTGTCATAAAATTTACTGTCAAAATTACAAAATGTGTATTCTTTTAAACTATTTTGCATTCGTTTGAGGATGAAGTGCAAAAATAGCGTATATACCACAGGACTAAAGTACCTTTAATCCCTCAGGTGATTATTTCACTCACCTTCGGCTCGTGAAATAAACTTCACCCTCAGGATTAAATCATGCACTTTAGTCCCTCAATAATATAATATACTATTTAAATTTATTTATGAGTGTTAAAAATACTATTTTTAATAACTTTTGTATCTCAATATTAACTTCATTTCCGTTAACATTATTTATACGTTATACCTTCTTATTTTGAATTTCGTAGTTACATCGAAAGGTAAGGTAATATTATTCTATGACAGTTTTATTCTCAAAACATATACTTTTTCTAAGTTCGCGCCAAATTTTGAACTAATAAAATATAATGTATGAGTGTAGAACGGACTGTATTCGCAGTGCCATATGCTTTTTTCTTAACATGAGATGAGATATAGACACTGGATAACTTGTCATGTTCAATTTACAAATGAACTCGCTTTGTGCACCGCTTCAGCTTTTAGCGTTCTTGGACAAATTCCTGTTCATACCTACTTTAAATTTAAATACCTTGCAGTTAATTGGACAGGCATGTGACAGGGCAACAACATACAACCTAACATACACACACGCATCACGCATACAAGTACACCTGGCCACTCACTGATTGGAACGACGTTTTTACATAACTTGCGTCGCAAGAAAGGAATGCATGCATAGTAATAACTTACTATCTTACTATCGCTCTGCCCATCTGATATTCACAAAAATGTGAATTCCTCTGAGGTAAATGATGGAGACAAATTTAATATATTAAAAAATGACTCATTGTTATAATTGAACATCTATTATAAATTGTAATAATTTCGATGCGATATTTTCTCTGTATGACAGATTACCAAGGTACCTACCTATTATTGTAGAATTTAAAAAAAATACAAATGTTACAAAATTCAGACAATAAAACCAGAAAAACAAAAAACGACCTGCTTTCGATTATTGGAAAAAAATATTCTTAGAACATTACCTACTAGTATAAGAAAAAAAATAGAATCGTCATATTCAAAAAGCATAATGAGTCAAATTAAAATAAATAAGCTTCTTTAAAATTAAATAAATACAGACTCAAAAAAAGGCAAACAGAATGTAAATAAGATAAATGGGAAAATATGTTTCTTAGATTCTATGCTTATTCGAAAACTTTTTAAAGATGATTCCTGATTCGTATCAATGTGAAAATAAGTAATTCAAATATGCCTAGATTTGTATAGATAAAGAAAACTAAAATCATTATACTAATCCACGATGAATTGTCAAAATAAATGATTATGATTTTAGTATGGAATTAGGATTAAAGGATTATTTAGCTTAACTCAGATTAACTTAAATTGTGATCTTTGCAATAAGTGCTGCTATAATGACATAATGCTAAGTACCCTCGTAAGTACCTATCTTTTTGTATTTCTTAAACATTCTACCAGAAGATTAAATCGAATCACCCGCGCACATAACGTTAGTTGTATATGGGTTCTAATTCTAATGAGTTCTAGAATTGCGTTATTAGACGAATCTTAAACCTAGAAGTTCGTTCAGAGATAATTGGGTGTTTAAATTTTGTTAATTTCAATTAATTATTCAAATGCAAATGACATTATTATCATTTAACATTTTTAGGATAGACAGAGGTTCAAATTTCGGATTGTTTTACTTTATTTCGTAAAATAATTAAGTACTAGTTCGATCCTAGCAACCAACAATAATACCACTTAGGCCGAGTGGCTGGATTCCACTTAGAGCTGGGCGCGCGATTAACTTTTTGTGCACGATCACGCACGCTCACGAAATTAAACATGAAATCACGCACGACATTTTTCGTTTGACTCTCGCTCACGAATTGTATTTTTATTTATTTATTTTTATTTTGTGATATAGTCACGGATCACGTTCGGGTCACGTGAAAATAGAGTTACAAATTGCATTATCATATTAGTAAGAAAATGCAGAATTTTGATTCGTTTGCGTATTCCCGAAATCAGCTGATAGTCTGCTAGTCACACCTATATAGGTATTGTGGACATTGCTAAATTTATTAATAATTATCTACTGACTAAGTAATTCATCTGATTTTCTATTTGAAAATCCTTTCCAATCAATTTCTCCTCAATTAAAATCGCCAACAATCCTACACCACTACTTACCAACATCTGTTTCTATTACGTATGCCTCGGTCCATATAAAGGCTGAACCTGTCTCCTGCCTATCATGGTCAGCAGGCCGAAAAATATTCCGAAGGCGACGAACAGCAAGGAGCAAACCGAGCAAACATTGCACAAACAGCAATAGAAATAGAAGAGGTGTTAGCCTGTTAGCTCTTATTTGTGATAGGTTGAAATGTCATATACGAGATACGTAAAAGGTAGCGCGCGCCTACGAACAAAGCAGGAATTGTTCAGTTTGTTGATTTGTTGAGGAATGTTGAGAAATTGAATAATGTGTGGACCGACTACCGACTGTGATTCTGACATTTCAGTTTCACTGCTTCTCCCTGAGGTACTCTTCACTAACAGACATGAACATTATGAGTTGATGCCTAGCAATCTCATATACACGGTATTTGTACCGATGGCCTATCTCAGTATATGAAGCTGCCACATTCAAATTGATACAAAAATCTGATGTGGCCAGCACAAGACCCGCCGGCCATACCCTACTACTATAGATACTCGAAATAGTTATTTAACAAACTAGTGTGTTAATGAGGGCGATTAATAATTGAGACTTTTTAACGCGTGAGAGAAGCGAACGCGTTAATTGTTGAGATTATTAATCGCCTATTAATACATGAGTTAGTTACAATATTTTTCCGTTGGTCATACCTTTTTAATTTGAAAAAATTTCAATTTTATTCCATAACAAATTAGGACCGCTTCAAATGTTCACCACAATTGGATCGACAACAATGGACAACTCAACAATAAAAATCAACTGTTTTCAGGGAGAAGCGGGTGCAGTCAGTTCACTTAATATTGATTAGCACATTAGCAGTACTAAATCTTAAGGTTTTTTCGTTTTTAGAATGATGTTATTACTTTTATATTCATTTTAAAGCAATTCTACGTAAATATTATTTACCTAGAAGTGTGAAAATCATTTCTTTTAATTCTGTTTTGTATTTTGCGAAAACTTAGAGCTGGTCAATATAATACAATATTACGTGTATTGAACGCATCCAATAAATCGTTGATTAATAAAAAATTATGCATTTAGGGTCATAAATGCATGATTTTTACTTCCTTGTACGAAGTAAGGAAGTATTGTAATCGCGAAAAATTTCGGTTCTCAGATTTTGACGGAAATATCCGTTTTGACCTTTTCTGAATCCATTATGACTAGTTTCGACGTGACGTCTGTACGTACGTACGGACGGACGTATGTGTGTCGCATAACTCAAATACGGTTAGACGTAGAAAGTTGAAATTTTGTATTTAGGACTGTTATAGCATCTAGTTGTGCACCTCCTATTTTTGGTCTCAGTCTACAAACCGGAAGTAGTACTTTTTAAAAATATTTCGTAAAATATTTAATTTAAGACAATTTTTTTTATTTTAAATGAAAGATTATGTGATTATTACCTACAATCGGTATTTTATAAATATTTTTGTATCTGCTATCATTTAAAAATAATTAAAGTATATATGTATAATTTAGTATTTCAGTATCTTGTAGTCCATGATCGATTAACATTTGTTACTACGTAAAATTTAAATGATTATGACATGACAGTGACAATAGTAAAATATGCTTTATATCTTCTTCTGCAGTTTAAATAAAATGACTAAAATATATTTGTGAGTATACTAGTATAATAAGTTAAAAGAATTTTTTATATTATTCTACATTTTAGTTATTAAGAAAAGTATGAACACACAAGGCGTACAAGGAAGTCATGTGGTGTCCACGTCAGATTTTTTTACATTAATGATACTCATTAATAAACGATCAACGGAAAAATTGTTTTAAAATAAAATCACTCCACCTACGATGTTGTGATTATATTAAACAATTTTTCTTTTTTTATTGCTAGGCAACAAGATTTCATTACAAACATAAATTTATCCGGCGAAATTAAAAGCTCTGGTGTAATTATTACAGTTAATAATTCAATTATTTATCAAAATAATTTTAGAAAAGTACTACTTCCGGTTTGAGGACTGCTTCAAAAAAATAACTGGGTTCTTATGATTTGTGATTTGTATTAATATACGTTAAAATTTATTTGTTAAATGTTAACACACTAATGTTAACACACACATACATACACACACGCACACACACATACACACACAGACACACATCATCTCGAAAATACTTTATTCGTATTCTATGGATCCTAAAACGTGCTTATCCACTAAAAAAAAAATTGATCCATCACAATACCTACCTACCTCTTAGAATATGAGGCGGGAGGTAAAAATGTATTTTTTGCTGAAGGTATCTTACGCACATTATTATGTTAAAATTTTAATTTATTTTAAAATATAGTGCTAGTAGGAGGGTAAGAAAATATTAGGCAATAATTGTTTTAAGGACCTTTTATCTCAGTTATTAAGATCTTTAGTGATGCCGTTTGTCGAGAGT
Source organism: Agonum fuliginosum (assembly GCA_947534325.1). Classification (NCBI taxonomy): domain Eukaryota; kingdom Metazoa; phylum Arthropoda; class Insecta; order Coleoptera; family Carabidae; genus Agonum; species Agonum fuliginosum. Next base: position 31,785,942 of record OX384032.1, on the reverse strand, counting down.
AGTCGAGAGTGCACCCGACTCTCGTCTCGACTCGGAATTTCTAAAACTAATAAAAGTCACTCTCGTCTCGTCTCGAAATTTCTCGACTAATCTCGACATGGAGTCGAGAGTCTCTAAAATAAGTAGTGGTATTTATTTATTTAACATGCAAAACAAGTCAGTATTAGTTTGTAAGTGTTAGTGCGGCCTAGGTCCAGTCTTATGGGATTACTTATACGTATTTTGTACGAAATAACTCTTTTGTGATATATTTAACTATAACTAATACATGTTTATTTTATTCCACGGTACTTCATCTATACTTGACTAGTTAGGTACCGAAATTTATAATTTTTATAATGAAAATTAATTTTTGTTAATTAATAAAAATATTTCGTACCTATATCTTTACTAAACTTATTATTTTGTTATTAACTGTTACATAATTTTAGGAATAGGTATTATTTTTATTAAATATCTAATTGATTTATGTAGATCAAAATAAATATTTTATTTTTAAACATGTAAGTTTGTATACATTTATTGTTTGTTGATCTTGGGAATATTACTTAAAATACAACTTTTTTGTGAAAGATCCCATTTATAATCTGGTCCTGATATTCCAGCATCATTAGCATCTAAAAATGCGTCACGAACAAGAACGAAAAATTTTTGAGAGTAATTGTTTAATCCTATCATATTCACAATAAAAGCATATTTCTGTTAATTTTAATCTTAAGCAAATTGTTACTATAATCAATTATATAAGACGAGACTCGAGAGTCTCGACGAGACTCTCGGCGAGACTTGATACTGGTCTCGTCTCGGTTCGAATTTGTAGCCGAGAGTTGCCTCATGGTCTCGTCTCGATTTTCTCGACAAGACGAGACGAGACCGAGACTAGTCTCTACTCTCGCGGCAACACTAAAGATCTTTAAAATAAACCGTATGAATTAATTATAATTTATCAATTTTATCATCTTCGTGTGCGAGATGAAAAAATTGGGATTTAGCAATCTTTTTCATTAAAAGAGTTCATTAACTTCTTCGATTCAATAAAATAAAGAAAATCCTGAAAGTGTAAGTTATCATTTGTTGTATATTTGCTAGATTTCATCATAGGAAATTATAATTCCCAAAATGATACGACGTGCGACCACAGGAATAGAATTTTGTAATTTTTCCGTGAATTGTGCGTTTAAATGGTCTAATACTTAAAATATACATTACATGGTAATAAATAAAGTAATAAAATAACTTAACTGCAGTCTCAATGATAAAATAAATATTCATGGAACAGAAAAACAGAAATACTACTTTTTTATCTGTTGACACAATTATTCTTTTACGCGTAACAGTTGTAAGCAAGAAAAGGCGGTTTTCTGTTTGAAGTCGATTAGAAGGAAAATGAAAATGCGGATTTCAAAAGCGTTATTCTTGACTTATCGTTAAAATATGCCTTCCGGGAAAATCAAATAAAATCTTAATATTAAAATTTTAAGTATTTTGATAAAACATTTTTTAAAATTTCTTTTGTAGGTAGATAAAATAAGAGGCATGAAAAAATAAACAGAATAAGTAGCACTGCAGAGAAGACTTGATTAAATTAAGAATAAAATATAATAATTAATAAATAAGTTCACCTTATCGAAATTTATATATTAAGTACAATTGAAGACCCTGCAGCAACAAGGATGTAGGTATCTGTATGTTTTTTAACATTTTGCAGGAGAACAAAAAAACTGTTTATTAATTAAGTTATCAATAGTATAAGTGATTCGGTTGGTGTCAACGTATATTGATGCTTAAGGTACATATATTTATGAAGCAATGCTAATAAAGTTGTATACATTTTGAAAAAAATTTAAAAAGCGATGACAGATACCTCCTTTTCGCTCCCAATTTGCTAAAAAAACACAGACAACATTTTTTCAAAATAAATTTATTCAAAATTATAGAACAAAAATAACATGTTCATGTTATTAAGTATATAATATTGTTATGTATCAAAAATACTTTATTCATCTCCATTTTCGTCATCGTCGGTATAATCTGTTTCTAGTGCAGGTAATTCATCTGACACTAACGATTCGTAGTAGTTTCTAACTATCTTAACTATCTTAAAAACAACGGTAGTATCGAACACAAAATTAGGTTATGTGCATCTATATAGTTGTGAAGTACAAACATATAATGAAATTCGTTTGGTGCAAGTAGAAGGTATATGTTCCAGATACCTTCATGTTGCATAAAATGAAAGAGGATGTATGTGGATATTTTAGTATAGTGCCCTACAGACTTCGAGTAAATATATCGTTGTTGTACCAAACGATAGAGCGATTTAAAAAAAATATATATCCGTAGATAACTCATTTTGGCCAAAAATGACAGATACCTCCTTGTTGCTGCAGGGTCTTCAATTCTATAGGTTGGTTTATAATGGAAGTAACCGTTTATTTATTCTGTATTCTGCAAAGTTGAACAAAAGCATTACTATGTTACGGCGTCGAGTCGTTATGAACCGTAATACTCGTAAGTAGTTAAATACCTCGTAAATACCAATACAGAATAAGTAATCGGTTACATCCATTATGAACCAGACTCATGACCAGCCTTAATTTTGCCATTGGCTTAAACCTAACCTCTCTAAATCGAAATCTGTATCTTAACATTAATTTTCTTCTTCTAATATATTAGTTGTTATTTAAAAACAAGTGTTCAAAAATAATTTGTGTAACATTTCTGCCAAAACTACAAGTTAGCTACACACCTCTCCATTAATATTAACAATGAAGCGAAACATTTCCCACATTTTAAATTTAAAACATACCCATCATCGCTACACCATTTGGCAAACTATCAAAAAAGTCTTTTGAAGTCCTATAATCGATTCTACGTTTCCTGCGATTTCCTTGATGGCAATTCTACTTTTCGCGATCTAGTTAAGTTACCTGAGAACTATAAAAACCAAGCAATGTTATTCCTCCCTCCGAGAGGAAATAACAGGGCGAGGGGAGGGAAAGCATCGATTCTAGCCGGATATTTGACAGATAAAAATAAACTGAACACTTTCAAGTGAACAATGGTGAGAAAGGAAGTTCATAATGGACGCGGATAAAAGTTGGGGGACTTTGTTTTTTGAAAAAAGTTTGTTTACCTTCTAGAATCAGATAGTAGTTTTATTTGAGACGACTGTTGTTTTATTCTTTAACATAATATTGTTGTGTAACTACAACTCCGGAAAATCAGGGTTTTTACTTTTTAAGTTTACTTACTTAAATTCTGATTTGGTGCACGTCTGTAAAAAATATATAGGTACTTAGATATATAGGTAGCCGATACGGTGAGATAGTACAGTGGTAGAGTGCTTGGCTCTATCGGCTCTGATTAAAGTTGCATTACACAAACAGAGGTCATGGGTTCGAATCCGTGGAAGATGTTAATTTTTACGGCTTGATTTAGATCGGTGTTTACTCTCGTCACCATTCCATCTTGGGATACAATTAACTTGACCACCACAAAGCTATCGGGCACTGGCTAGTGGTTGTAGTGAGAGGCTTATATGGAAGAATAGCCTTGGCTGAATCTCGCCTATTGCCAGGAGGTAATATAAATCTCGATAAAAGTAAAAGTATAGGTCGAGTATAGGTATACCTAATATTTATCTATCACGCCATTTACTTGCATATAGTCACATATTGGGACTAATTAATTTTACCTTTTAATTGTGTATTAACTGTAACTAGTTTTAAATCTAATTAAAAAAATATGTTATTATCAGAAAACTATTATAAGATAGAAGAATTTCTGGAATCCTAATATGTAATTCCATTTTTATACTATACTATTTGTACTCTGACGTTTTCTATACATGTGTATCTTGTGTCTTGAGAAATAAAGCCTTATTATTATTATTATTATTATTAATTGGAGCTCCACATTTTTAAAGAATAAACGGTCTTAATAAAAAATTGTTCTAGAAATCGAATTCTGCAAACCGAAAGTTGATATCTTTGTTCGTTATAAAATTATGTCCATATTTCCGTGATGAAGCAATATACATACCTTAATTAAAATAAAAACATATTTTCAAAATATGTTATTACGATTTTCTAGAAAATATAATCTTTTTATAGGGATTTTTTCTCTCTACAATTTTATACCTATAACAGGTTTTCTCGTAATGTTCCCATTCGGTTCCCATTTACGAGATTATTAAGAAAAACGTAAGTATACCTACGCAACCCCCAAAAAAACCCTAAAACAAGGGACGCGGAGGGCGAATCGTCTGGGACTTTTAGTATGTTGTTCAGGATCAGGACATCAAATATAACAAGTGTGCAAATTTTCAGCTTCACACTATTTAGTACAAGGTTAATCCTAAAATTACTGGGCTACTTATATTCATTTATTTTTAGATCCGATTGTGCTTAGATACTTATTATTAAATTAATTACCTCATTGCCGAGTTCCACTTATTCTCTGCAAAATTTATCGAGGAATGCCATCTGATTTATGTCGATTCAGCATAAAATTCCGCCTGAATCAACGGTTAAAAACAGAACATAGAAATAGACTTAAAATACTTCAAATACTTTCAGAATGGTTCTTATTATCAACACATTGCACATGTTATATTTTATCTATCTCTCTTGAACTTTTTCACTATCCAATTGGTTCAAATGAGAGGAAGAGTTTTTCATCTCTTTCTAGATTGTAATGTGAGTTCGCGCATGTGGTTGTGTTAGTGTGTAATACTCGTATATAATCCGCTTTTTCCTCTCGTAAGTCGAGCATGGAGAAAGAATTGAAAATATTTCAGTTCGTAAAAGCTTTTTAATTCTTATTTATGACTAATAGTTGGATGATTTAATATCCTTTAAAATCGTTTAAAATCTTCCGGAAAATTCTTTAAATTTTCTCCAAGATATGTTAATATATTTTTTATGAAAACTTATGAAATGGAACTTTATTTGCTATGTAAAATTTATGTCGAAATATCTATATCATTTTCTAACATTATGCCATTCATGGCTTTGTAGCTTGTAGGTAGGTACATAATCTTTTCATATTTGCGGTTAATATTTCTATTGAATGAATTATACAAAGCAGTATAATGACTGTGACTAAAAGCTAACAATGTTTCATTGTATACGTCGCTATTTTTAAAATTATCACGTTCAACGTTACAATACAAATTATAAAAGGCGAAACATTGTTTACATGGTACGTGATCTTGCAAATAAATAAAATCAATTCGAAATTTGACAGGAATATCATAAATTAAATACATTAATTTAAACATGACACAATATATTAACATTCGTATATATTTTCATTTATAATAAAATAAAGAAAAAGTAGTCGGATATCGATTTACACAAAGAGCTGGACAGTACTCGAATACATTGCTCAAAAGTACTAATTCAAAGTACAAATTTAGTACCTACTCTGTACTCGTATTCGAGTAAGTACATTTGAAATATCAATACTTTTACTCGTACACAATACTCTAAATGGTTCTGTAAGTACTTTTCAAGTCTTTTTTCGTAGTATTTTAAATTACTTGGTGTAGGTACATCAAATACTTGCATTCTATTGTTTTTTCCAAAGTATACCTATACGAGTAAAACGATATAGTTTATTTTTATTAATATTGCTTGAAACTGTCGAATGCATCTACCACTAATTACGTTATGTCTTTTTTATTGGTCGTTCGAACTGTATTAAAAATGGTGAGTTAAATTGATAAATAATATACTCTTTTTATTAAGCTTCCATTTTTCAATACAGATGACTACAAATTTTATATATAATTGCATTAATAATAGTTATGTATGTTATAAGGATCATAACGTCAATCATTATAGTACTATTCGTGAAGATTATTAGACGAGGCAAAGCCGAGTTTGATAACACGACGAGTACCATAATGATTGGTTACGATTCGTATTGTATACAAAATTTTATCTGCTGGCGTAAATTAGCCAAAATTAAAATAAATTATTTGGCATTGAGCAAAAAATTTAAATCTAAAAAATCATGTATAAGTATGCCATTTTTGAAACTTCCTTATCTAGTCACTTCCTTATCTAGTCGCTTCCTTAGTAACGAGTTTGTTCTTTCATTACGGTACTGAGTTCCTGACATACTGGATTCATTATGGTCCTTTAATGAACACTATTATGGTCCTCAAATTGAGGCTTATAATGTTGTCATTATGACACGCCATCAGATAAACATAATTTTAATAAAATAACTCGCATTTACTGTAATGACGTCATTAAGTACTCAATACTCTGTACTCGTTACAGAAAAGTTTTTCAAATAGTCGAGAAAAATATTCAAGAGTATACCTACTTTGTGATAATATCAGTATCAGTACTCGTATTCAGTACTCGAGTACTTTTTTCGGTACTTTGCCAAGCTCTGTTTACATTATAAATAATCCAACCGTAAAAGTATAATTTTTCAATAAATCGTTTCTTTGGGTTTGATATAGGATATAGTATTGACATACTTAGGAAAGGAAATAAAATTCAATTCATACAAATTTCAGCTATAAGTGCGCGTAACGTGATCGACTGTGGTTCTAACAACTCAGGTTCAAATCCTGTCAGGTGCACATAAATACATTCCAGTTTATTTGCACGAAAATTGCCGCTGTTGTGCACTAACAACCATGAGTAGGTACCCGTAATTTGACGGCTGGTAACTGCACACACAGCATGATTATAATATCTGTACCGATGGCTCAATATATGGTGTCAAATTCTTCTTTAATTAGCACGTTTTTAAGTTGAAAATGCGTGATTCTAATAGGAATGCACCGAATCGGGATTTGACCGAATAACTATGAATATGTACGAAATTTTGCCGAAACGCCATATATTCGGGCGAATTCGCCGAATCATATTTTTGCAAATGCATTGCTGATATTACCTAATGGAATATAGTTTGACGATTTGTGGTTTTATTACTTTATTATTATTGAACAAAATCGGTAGCAATTCTAGAATAATTATCTGCATCTGTCAGTAAACTCCAGTAAATATAATGATTATTTCTCGTTCGTGATTATTAATGCATCCATTATATTAATCATAATCACACTCCATTGCAGTTAAGCGATTTGTTGCTCACAAACATCATTAAAATAGTTTTATTTGTTTCATTGGCCCCTTGTTGGTTGTTGGTCATTTCACAACACAACACTTTAATGACAACAGTTTACGCTGTGTTTTATTTCCAACAAGTAGTAATTAACATTAACAAGACCGCAGACAATGAAAAAATAAATTAGTAAACACGCAGAAGACGCAGACGACATGGAAATCTGTTCGAAAGCGCACTGGAGATGATTTATGCTGAAATTTACTCAATTCCAAAACGAATTCAATATCTAAAGACTAACCTCTGTAAGTTCGGATTTTTTAAATCAGCTTCAAGTTTCGCAGTAAAATTAATTTATTTTATTAAATAATTGAAAACTAGCGGCGGTATATTTTTTGGTTTAGATCAGCCCTGAAAAAGAACTAAGTGATAGACAAGAATCTAAGAAAATAGATAAAAAGAATACACTTTGGATCTCCGAAGTTGTTAACTGTTTTCAATACACTTTCCAAAAATTACTTGTGGTGCTTCTTGAATTTTATTAGTTAGGTAGTTAAAAGAATATACAGGGTATTTCAGGGTTAAGTCTTCGAGTCTTCGAAGTCTTCGAAGGGTTAAGTAATCAAACGTAATGAATGTAGCAGCTCGAAATAAGAAAAAATTTCAATTTGAAAATTTTCTCGCAAACGCTTCGAGATATTGGCTTCTGAAGTTACAAATAGGAATACACTTTGGATCTCCGAAGTTGTTAACTGTTTTCAATACACTTTCCAAAAATTACTTGTGGTGCTTCTTGAATTTTATTAGTTAGGTAGTTAAAAGAATATACAGGGTATTTCAGGGTTAAGTCTTCGAGTCTTCGAAGTCTTCGAAGGGTTAAGTAATCAAACGTAATGAATGTATAGCAGCTCGAAATAAGAAAAAATTTCAATTTGGAAATTTTCTCGCAAACGCTTCGAGATATTGGCTTCTGAAGTTACAAATAGGAATTTGAACAATATTGCTTATTATCAACTTAATTGCTAAAAACAATAAGAATTTACAAAATTTTTAAATCTTCCTTGTATTCGCACTTGGCTGAAACATTTATAGCTAGTTAGCTACACATTTTGATATCACTCGAATATACATTCGTCTTCAGCTTCGTGCATACTTTTATCCTCTTGAATTAAAGCCTACATTATGTGCTCTGCTCGTTAAATAATATACCTACTATTATAAAAGGTAGTTCAATTTTGGATTGAACTGAGTCAAATCTTGAAAAAATAATGTTGTTTCATCATAAGTAAGTAAGGAAAGGACGGATATTTTATAAATTTCATAGTAATATAATATCAAAATTTATGAGGAAAACTAGCGAGTAATTTATTGTGATCACAAATTCCAAAATTGGTAATATTGTAATATTACTCATTTTTCAGAGATATCCTTATTTTTAATTTTTAAACCGTAAACTTGATAAGAGTAAAGCACAATAACACTACTATATTATTTGTCCTATTTACCTCAATCTTTATTTGACAAGTCCACAGAAATCTCCCATTTTTTTCACCAAAGTAAATTATTTTATCTTGAAGATTTTTTGGGAAAATATTGCTATATTAAATTATTTCAGTTTAATTTATTATTGCATATTATTTTTAGGTCATTTTCTTGTTTTTTAAAAGGTAGGTACTGAAAGAGTTAAATTGGGAAGTGTTTAGAAGAATCAAGTTTAGGTTTAAAACAAGAGAACGTAGCGAAGCGGAAATCCTGCGGATGACGTCTCGAACCACAGATTTGCACCGCAAACATCCTGAGGCCTGCGTAAATCATGCACAGCAAAATACGCATTTAACAGAAACAAACTTTAACTCATGATACAGAACATTACATACCTATCTTCGAAACTTAATTTTTATTTAAAAGATTCAAAGTAATGCGCAAATCATACATTTTTCATCGATTTTTCATATTATTTCATATTTAAGTATTCAAGACAACTCTAGAAAAACAGAAATATTCATTGTCTTTCGAAAATTTGAAAAGCAAAACATTGATTCATTATTCTTTTTAATACAATTTTGCAGGCTTAATGGTATTACAATAATTATTTGCATACCTAGGCTGCGAAATGTCTGTTTAACGTCCGACAGAATTTTTGGGCGAGGTGAAAGCCGAGGCTTAAAATGTCTCGATGACACTAAACACATTTCGCAGACGAGTTATTGCGCAAAAATTTATGTTATATTTCAACATTTTTTACCTTAACCCAGGAAATTTAAAAGTAGGTACTTATTGAGTTGAGTTGGTGCGAGTATATTATTCATTATTCCTAAAATAAATCAGTTATTTTATTTTAGGACATAAGAGAATACTGACCAAGAATTCAAATATAAACATCAAAAGTTTATAAGTTTCCAAAAAAAGAACGTCAAATTTATGGCAAGTCAATACACCAATTTTACTCAAAATAGAATAAAGCGTGAGGAAATTTTCTTGGAAACTATTTTCAAATATTTATTGTTTTGAACCATTTTGAACATACACATAAATTTGAGTTAGTTAACACATTACTATTCATTTACACAGATCTATTTTAGTCAAAATTATCCTGTATATAGTGTTGTGGTATATGGCTGTTTTAATATTTATGAAGAGCTAGGGGTAGTAAAACACTTTCATATTCTGTATGAAATTTTGTCTAAGACTCAATTTAAACATCATCATCATAAAAAACTACGTAATTTAATTTTAAAAACAATTTGCAAGAATAGTAAATGCTTAGTTATACGGTTGCAAAGGATTTACTACCAGTTATATGTATAATATATATAATTACGATACTGTTTCCAAGGATTTACTGCACACCAGTTATGTAATATACGAGTATATTATTACGTTACTGTTCCCAAGAAATTTTTCATTTATGGTTGTAGATAAAATTAAATACAAAACTCGAATTGTATTGCTCGTGAAATTGCTACACTCCCCACTCACACGTGCGCAACTTTTTCACTCGCATGTAATGTGCCTTTTACAATTCTTTTTATGTAATTATACTATACAGAGTGTAACCCAACCTGTGTAAAAAAACTGATCATGAATCAAAATTTTTTTTGTTGAAAATCGGAAATTAAAAAATGGGTTCAAGCAAATGAGACATTCTATAAGTAGGTACCTACAAATTTCATTTTTTCCTGTTTGTAAAATAATTATTACAAGAATGTAATTAGAATTACCTACGCTATTAAATACCGCATAACTATTGTTTATTATATTTAAATGTGAAAACCAGTGGTAGGTACGCAAAATGATATTGTTTTGAAAACTACTGATAATTTTACGAATTTCAACAAAATTATTTTCGATTTATGATCTGTGCGTCCAATACTATACACTCTTAAATTTTGTTACACAGGTTGGGTTACACCCTGTATAAAATCAACTACTGTAATGCAATATTTTCCATTAGAAGCGCGTGTATACATTTTTCTCTTTCTATCCTGCAGGAAAACATCTTTAAAAATGCGGTCAACTCATGCAAACAGATGAACGCTAATATTTCACAGAATTGCTTCAATGCATTGTTATATCCTTTTTGAATATTAACGAGTGTATGTATGTCTCTCACTTATATTATAAATATTTTATGAAGAATTTCAAACATGGACATGAATGTATTTAAATTCCGACTGTATGGTTGGTAGCTACTTATTAACAATGTTGATGAATGCCTGCTGTCATGTTTGTATTATATCCTTGACGCAACCTACTTTAGAATTTAGAGGTTAGAGTTAGGTAAATAAGATAACGAAGGAAAACATATTTGCAAAAATTTGCACTATGGGCACATAATATTTGCATAGAAGACGAGGTCGTGTAAACCAGAATTATTTGTCAGTTTGTCGATGATAAATATTTTTATAAAAATCGCGAAATTTTCCACAAATCTTATATGTTTATTTTATTATTATGGATGGGGTGGATAGGATTAGGATTTAGGATATAGTGTGTAGAGTGACCATTAATTTTTTTGATGACATCAGTACATAACTCTATTTTATATAGTATTATTAACATGTTATAATGTGAGGGGAGTAGTAGCAATACCAATACCTTTATATTTTTTGAGTCGGTATGTACTATTAAGTATAGAAAAGATAAACTAAGAATTAAAATAATTATAAGAAACATAAGAAGGAATGGACTGCTGGCGGGATTTTTTTTAGAAACATTTCATAAGTAGGTAGGTATAATAATAATTAAAAAGCAAATTTTTCTGAAAGGTTTAGGGAAGAATATATTTAGAAACTGGAACGAATTTAATTCAATCTAATACTGCTCAAAAGGAGGCTAATTTATTGTTATTTTTTTCAAAAAAATACAAAGGTCATTGGGTACCTACACATAAAAGCAATTTTAACGGTAAACAATTGTGGACAGAAACTTAAAAATAAGTATACCTACCATTAAGTACCTAACATTAGTTGTGCATTATGACGACAGTAAAAGTAGTGTAAATTTAAACACCATGATCCATGATAATCCCAGCAGGTCCACACTATTTTGGTATTTTAAGTGTTAATAATTTTTGTGTCTGGCTAAAATAAAAAATATTATTTTTCGCCAACTATACGCATTTGATGCTATTTTTATTGTTTTTTTTGTAAAAAAAGAAGGCCCTTTAGGTATTGTTATGATCACTAGCAACTGTACAAAAAGTAACTAATTTCTTGGACTAATACAAAAAATTATTGTTATGATAAAAACAAATTGGTTTGTTTACATTTTAATTGTTGCATCTATTGAAGCGATTAGCGAAAAAATTATTATATGTTTCATTCATACAAAAAATGCATGTTTGAGACTCGTAAGAGCGCTGCGCGTTTCTTTGGCAACCGTCTTACTCGTCCCAAAATCATGCATTTTTTGTATTATTAACTATTTTTTATAATATCTTTTCCACAAATCAATCCATTCTCTCAAATCATGTCGTAACTCCTTATCTCGCACTCATGAATGAATTCCTATTACAGCATACCTCTGTGACGTCACCGGTTCAACTATGTCTACCTACACCCGCACACCTACACACTAACACATGCATACATTCACGTTCACTCACATTGCAAACATCAGCAGTTGACATTCCCAGTGGCGTGCATGGCGTGGGCGTCTGTGGGTGTAATTCACCGTTAAGAACTGCCGCCCTCTTGCCCCACTCGGACGGCTATGGCCAGGTTGTTGTACTTGACATAGACGTAATAATTGAGAAGTGACCGAGACTTTTATGGCTATTATGGTGATATTGTGAGAATTTGTAATTGTATTGGTGTGAGTCATTGTTTGATTGGAAGATAAAAATTTGGAAATTGCTCAGGGGTTAGTCATAGGGTATTAAGATTATTTTAAGTGGTAGTAAATATACATAGTTGGTTTTTCTTATTTGTTGTTCTTTCAGACTTAAAACAAAAAAAAAAATGTTACAATAATTTTCCCTGCTTTTGAAATCTATTATCTCATAATTTTATAATGCTGTACTCACGGTTAAGGAGGTTGGTGACCGTATATTAAAATGATGATGAGAGGCTGAAATTTTATACAGTGCCTTCATTTCACTATTGAGATTCTTAATTATTTTTTTAAAATTTTCGTCTATCTGGTTTTTGAGTAATTAAATGTTGAAATTACGATCGTTTTACATGGACTCTTATGGCAATTCACTAAATTTTTGTTTAAACTATATGATAAAATGATGAAAAATTCATAGAACTTGTATTAATATTTCCTATAAACCTTTAAAAATAAGTTCTTGAAGATTTTGTGTAGTACTTTTTCTAAACCATTTGCAAGTTATTGAAAAAAAATGTAAGCATGTCAAGCATTTTTGATTAGAGTATTAGTAATTATTGTAAAAATAAATATCACAGCAACTGAATAAATTGCAATGACATCAGCCAACTTGCGTTGAGGCGTTGAGCGAATTTTGTTTTACATTATCAAAAATATTTTTATTTTCATATCCTACCTCTAAGGCTAATGCCTGGGTACGCCACTGCAGGCGTCCCCAACCTCCTTAAAGAATAATTAGGTTTACGACTGGCGTTTTTCATTGGCAACCCCGGTCAGTAGTTGAAATTAGTTCCTAAATGTCTTTGCTGGTCACTACTGATACAAATTCATTTTGTCACTTGCTATCACTGAATAGTATTTTTGAAATTTAATAATTTGTGCGTTATAGTGATATAGAAATATAAAGTAAAATATAAAGAACATAATATATAAGCTTATTAGTACATTAAAAAGTAACAGGTAAATACTGCTGTCGACTGCTGTGAAATAATGAAGAGTGTTTTAGAAAAACTGTCAACATAGATATAGGTTATTTTAATTTTAGGAGAAATGAGTAAAAATCGACATATTTTATAAACTGAACAATGAAGATGAATAACGCACTACGAGACTGTGTCCATATATTATGAAATTATTTATTTATAACGACGACCTCTCTCGTAGAAAATAGCGGATTTTCATAAACGTTTCTTAATAATATTTTCGATCCAAAGGTAAATTAGCCGCTTAGATATATCTAAATTACAATTTTAGTTACTATTTATAGTATTGAAGTGTATTTTTACATGTAAATCAGTGTCAATATAGTATCCTTGACACAGCTAGATCCATTACATATTCTGACCGCTAGAAAAGAACATGTTGGCAAACATAATTATTCTTTAATCGTGGTATATACTGATTACAGAAAAAAAATCGCAAGGATAAGGAAAATAGTAGATTAACTGTTTATTTATTATGTTATTGTATAAAATAAAATAATAAATAGTACCTACTTATCAGACGAATCAAACTATCTACAAATAGTCATTTCTTATGTAATAATTAATAAATAAACAGTTAAATGGACGTTCAAACTTCAAACTAATGGAACTATAATTTTCACTATCCTTATATTTTTCGAATTTTGAAAAAAATCTTTTTGTCTGTAATCTATAAAATTATATAATCTATTAAAGTTAAAGTTAAAATTTTACTTTTTACTACGATAACGGAGCTACGATTTCATAAAAATTTTATGAAGTATTCTTCATTTTTCGAGACGGAACGACAAAACTGGCCTATTTCACGAGACGGTACGATAGGTTAGTCTATTCCCCAAACCGGACCAGCGTTCCGGTTCGCTCCGGTCCATTTCGAGTCCTGCGGGCTTTATATTATTGCGTCAACCTGCGATTGTTTGTAAAGAATTTCATATGGAAAATCATTATCATGTATGTATTTATATTTAAATAAATGTAACTTCCCTTTATCATTAGGTATTCCTATCATGAGTCATCAACCAAAATAAATGAAATAAACCACTCAACCTCTCCAACTCTGATTGTGAATGTTTGCTTGCAGCATAACAATGACCGATTAAATCAAATTCAATCTGTCGGTCACAATTATTTAATGTCTGATTGATAATTTCTATACATACAGTCGCAAGTCGTACTGTGTGATTGTGCCTTATCGTACTTGATACACATCATGCATCATGATCGCAGTTGCCTTGACTTCGTTCTCTGATTCTATTTTGTTGGGTTAATGACGCGTGAAGAATCTAGAGAACTTATAGGAACGAGTCACCCGCATATAGAAACAGAGAGTATTACGTAGAGGCAGTAATCGAGATATTGATTTAGATTATTAGTCAAGAACAGGGAAGATGGCAATAAACCATAGACTGTGGTTAGCTCAATAACGGTAGACCTCCGGGCAACCAAACCATTTTTCAATCTGGTGAGGAACAATAATTGTTGATAAAGACTTGTCAACCACCATGGCGAAAATCAGTTACATGATTATATTACTACCTATATCAATGTATGATCGCTCACAAGCTGATGATGGATGAAGTATTCCTCCCCAATCGTCCTTAAAATAAATCTGTATGATTAAAGATCTTGAAGCCTTTGTATTTTATATTTTAAAATTAATTGAGCTTTTTATAAATAAAATACGTTTTAAAAGTTTAACATTTATTTTGAACCACTTAGAAGAAAGATATTTTTAATTGAAAAAAAAACTGTATATAGAACGAACGTTACATGCCAAAGGTGATCATACAGCTCCTAATTTCGAGCAAATTCAATTTATGTATCTGTGGCGTGGCCAAAGTACCTCCAAATTCTGCCTACTTTGGCACTCTAGAAACAATTTTTTCCTCGAATGTCCTTCAAGTTTTTTATTCGTAATAAGAGTAACTTAATTCAACAGGGTCATTGGTAGGATGCGTTAATAAAAAGTTGAATGTAACAACACGTTTTTAAGTTACGCGACGAAAATCGGTCAAAACCTGTCAAAGTTCAAATTGGTATACAATATAAACCGAGCGGACAAAGATTATCATGAAATTTTTTGACAGAAACTGTTTCGCTACCTTGAAATAGTGTATACAGGTTGGTGGAGTTGAAATGCGAACATAGGGAAATATATGACAAAGGAGTTATCATGCTAGGCATCTTGATATACGTGGAATAAGTACTGTCAATGTCAAAGTAGCTGTCATATTATTGAAATTTTTATTCTCAGGGGTAATACCATAAGAGATGATAATTTTTTGAGAATTGTTTTGTCGTTTCCACGGCAACTTATTTCTAACAATTTCACGACACAAAACATCATCTAGGTATCAATTTCCCGAAACGAAGTTGAGGGGAATTGTCAGATGATGTTTTGTGGAGTGAAATTGCAATAAGTTGCCGTGGAATAGACAAAAATTCTCTCAAAAAATTATTATCTCGAATGGTATTTAGGAAGAATATTTTTCTTGTTAAAAATACTACCAAAACGACTCATTTTGCTAAACATTTTTGACGTTTCATGTGACAAATTAATTAATTTTTTGTTACTGACGTAACAAAATAAAACCTAATATACAAAATTATGTTGTCAGATACATCATTTTACATTTTCAATTCTATTGGTTGCATTACGTCATCATTACGCAATATATGATTGGTTAAACCATCTGTCAAAAAATATTCATTAAAATATTTTCTTTGCATAATAATGTATGTGTACGAGCAGAACGAGAAAGTTTACATGCACTTTTAGATTTTATTATTATTTCTGTTATTGATTACTCTTTTTGCCACACAAATTCACATTACTTCGTTTTATGACACTACTACAAAATATATCAAGATACCTGGCATGAAAGTTCGATTGTCATGTATGTTCCCTATGTTCGCATTTCACCTCCACCAACCTGTATAGAAACCGTCCAGCTCGGTTTTTCTCTTGGCTCAATTACATTTAGGCGAGTAATAAGTAGGCGAATAGTGACTTAGCTCTGTGTAGAACATAGGCACATTCTTTCTCTCCCTTTCCGTTCCGGCCAACTCTGGCTGCTTGTACTGTACACCTATTTTGAATTTATGATCTTGGGTTAAATTTCCGATCTTCGTCATAATTTCGTGTTTGAATGATAGAATCATCGACTAGGTATACTTAAGACAATTGTATGGATAGCTCACAGTTATTTTTAACTGAAATTACTCGTGCCAACTCAACTTTATTTGATCAGAACCGCAAATAGAACGAAACAAATGGGTGTCTAATTTAATCAGTTTCTAACGAGGAGGAGAATCATTGTATAAATTGTTCAAATTACGAAATGTTGCTGTCACTTTATCTAATAACATTAACAACGTTAACGAAAACAAACATAGACAGTAGTTGTTACTTATTAATTAGTTTTGTATGTTCTGAATTAGGTACACTGGTAATTGGAAGAGAAAATTTGTTCCTTTAAAATAGCATAGGTACCTAGGAAATATTCAATAAGTATTAATGATATTAATAATAATCTACTGTGCGTTATTATTTGAATGAGTAATTGGCTTATTAATATGCCAATTGGTAATTGGCATGTTAATAAGCGAATACAGGTATATAATTTATTTATAGTATGTTTTTTCAAATGACTAGTAATAAATTTGTAGAGATAGGTACCTATATACAGTACGCGAAGTAAGAGATGACCGAGCTTATGAATTTTAAATTGGTAAATAATATTTATCGAGCGGACATAGATTATCAGCAAATTTTTTGGCATATAAAGAAGTATCGAAAGAAGTCGCCCAGCTCGGTTTTTCTTTTGACTCAGTTGCGTTGCAGCAAGTAATAAGTTAGCGATCTTTGACTTAGCTCTTGTGTAGAACATATAAGCACATTCTTTCTCTCCCTTACTGTCCGTCCAACTCGGATTGCACAGTTGAATTTTAAATAATTTTATTTTTAATTGACAATTATTAGTGATAAAATAATAAAATGAATAAAATTATTTTTTGCTCGATTGGGCTGTTTTATCAACTTACCATGCCTGATTCTAAGACGGTATGTTGTTCTTACCGAGCTAGGCTAAACAGAAAGGTAAATTAAACAGAACGATAAGTAATCTATACTTAGTAAAAAATATGTTTTTGATTCAACATTACTAATTATGAAAAAAATTAATATTTGCGTATTTTCAAATAAATTATGCTTACTCCAGTAGTGCAAAAAATGAAGCATTACGAACGGGAACGTTAAAGAATTACCGATGTCGCGATGTCAGACAAAATTGAAGCCATCGC
This sequence comes from Agonum fuliginosum, assembly GCA_947534325.1. Taxonomy (NCBI): domain Eukaryota; kingdom Metazoa; phylum Arthropoda; class Insecta; order Coleoptera; family Carabidae; genus Agonum; species Agonum fuliginosum. The sequence continues at coordinate 31,768,231 of OX384032.1, read as the reverse complement.
TTTGCTTAGAACATTGTCTTCCCGGTAAACTGTCCTTACCGTTCTTAATATACTATAAAATTCAGACTGCTGTTCTCCATTTCTCATCAATTATACAATGGAATCAGATCTGGAGAAATTCCGTAAACAAGAGTAAATTATAGCTGTCGCAATAATTTGTTTTTGAGATTTTTATATATACGTAAATATAAATTAAGTAATAGACTATTAGATTTGCACACTATACTGTATTGTATGTTATAACTATAAGGAACAAGAATTACTTATGTTGACAAAAAAGCATAATACAAGAAATTTGTTAGAGAAAAATAATTCAAATAAGTTAGGTATACTGACTCATTTAGCGTTAGCATTAGCAACAAACGAACAGGATATAATGATACTTACACTACTTTATATTAAAGTTTATTGGTTTATTATCATTCTCTTTAACCCATTTTTCCTATTGCGGCTGTCATCATAGTAGGTCCTGTCCTACACAATGGTGATCAATATCTCTGACCTGACCTTTGGCGCCCACAGTTGTCAGAGGCAGGAAGCGCCACCAGGAAGTATCAGCTCAGCAGAGGATGTCGATATGTGCATGATTATACACTGAGCAAAGTAATTAAATACCATGCCATCATACATGATGAACGCTTACTGGGAATTTGCATGAATTGAGAGCTGAATGATAAATGTGATTCATGGAACTGTGAGAGATGTGTTAATTGGATATTGACCGGAAGTTGTTAAGGTGTACTACGGAAGCAGTGATGGAAAAATGGTGGATGAGTGTGAGAATATTTAATCGAATTCGATTATTCGATACTTATTTCTTGCAATTCATAGTTTAAGCGTTTTATAGGGTATCGATTCCATGTAGCTCATCACCGCGTTTGTCATGGAAACATGCGCCTAAAATACGTAAAAGCAACTTATTAATTTTTTATATGCTCACGAAGTTTTACATGTAAAGCAAAATTTCATCAATTTATTTGCAGACGAAGAATGGAACTAGGTTTATGCCGAGTTATATTTTTCTAGAGCTGTACCTATACAATTAATTTAAAAAATATGGTTATTCTGTATTCGATCCATTTAAAGTTGAAGTGCCTCTGGTTAAGTTCATGAACGACAAAAAGTACACAACATGACCGTGACTTCTGCTAAAAAATGTTATTAAACTACAAACACATGTTGAGTTCAGTTCAGTTTATAAATAACAAAAAACTTGCCTTGTAAATGCTTACTAGTTCATTCACTAGTGCATATAGCATAACTTGTTAGCGACATATATTTTGTAATTAAATATTTTACATCGTTTTTTTAATTAACAGGTTTGTAGGATTTTTAAGTAAAATAATGTGAACAATAATAACAAGAAAACTATTGTTTATTTAATGAAAAACTTGACTGAATGATGATATGATGAGGAATGGAAAATTTATTGGAATTCAGTCGAAACAAACTCTTCAAAATTGACTGAATTCCAGTAAATTTTCATTTCCGTGCATGGTATAACAATAAGACGTACAGACACTATAAACATTTTATAACATTTAAAAAAATTGTTCAGAAACATCAATTTATCGTTTAAAATGGGGTTAAAAATTGTTTTTCAGTAATTAATTAGCAATAAAATAGTTAAAAAATTTGAGACTAGCCCGATATGTTTCTGCCATAATGGCTCCGCTGGCTTGATAGACCCCATGTCTTATGTCATAATCATGAAATAGAACATGCATATTATTTCAAATAAAACCAGCTATGAAATCTATTTCAAAAATTTGTTGAGCACAAGCATTTCACATAAAGTATGTTTCATTTAGAAATGTGCATGTTGATTCATTCATCATGAAGTAAAATGAACAGTAAACTGTCACAAACAAATATAAGAATCAGTTCATGAATTATCAATGTTATAAATTATTGTACCCTTCGAGCATATACTGACTAGAGAAGTAATTCCCTATACCAATGTATAGCTTGTTGTGATCGGAAGATATGCAGTAGGGGGGACTTGCGGGGCTGGAAGTCATGGTGTATTGCGGGCAGCGTTTTGCTGTTATTATTTGTTACTTCTTGTCACACATGTCATTTTACTATAACCCTAAGTTCTGCGTTTACTTTGTGAATAGTTTTATGAGGTTTTGTGAGTGTTATTTTACTTTGTGGAATAATACTAAGAAATTACGCATCCCTCAATACATCACGGCTTCCGACCCCGCTAATCTCCCCTACCGCATATCTTCCGATCACAACAAACGCCGTAAGGCGGCCTCTAGTTAGTATATGCTCGAAGATTGTACCTATTCAATTTTTATAACGGAAAAGAAATATTTTATTTTTTTAAATCCAACTTATCTGTATATACCTATTTAGTTTATGATTCTCCACTTACAATAAAATATCTGAATGCTCAAGTATATTTACTTATCAAATTGCACCTAAAAACTTTCTCTATCTCTCGAGATTAAAATTCCTGAGATAAATTGAAACGGTTGGCTGACAATTTCAGGAACGCAAATGCCAGAATCAGAATCTTATCTGGCGCCTACCGCTAACATTCAGCCACGCTACACTATCTTAGGCTTTGGTTTAACTTACGTTTACTTTAAGCCTTTACATTACTTCTTGTAACTTAATCTCTAATGGAGGTTGAAGAAAAAAGACTAGAAAATCTGCTTAACCTTCAGCTCGTGTTACTGAATCGAGGAGCAAACGTGGAATGAAAGTAAGACAGGATAATTAGAGAAGCCTTGCATTTTGCAAGGATCGGGTTGAAAATTAATGGGGTTTAAGATTTCTTGACTAATTTATTACCGTAAACTGTCAGTTATGTTGTTACACAGAAAATTATAAATATAGGTAATCAACTGCCAAATTTTTCGTGCGTTAAGTATATTTCAGTAAGTTTAGATTTTGTTTGTGTATTGTTTATGTATTTACGACTTGGATATTATGACGTTCATTTTGTAGTTCATTTTCTGTTTCTACAAAACGGCGAGATTGCGCAGAGGTTAAAGTATGCATGCCTCTGAACACAGAGTACTTAGGTTCGAATCCAAATCAGGTGTCAAAATTTCAAGGATTGAACTTGCATTAAAGGGTTTAATGGATGAACATCTTAGAATAATCTCGACCAATCAAAGTAAAAAAATAAATTCATTAACCACGATACATAGGTACCATATCAAATATTGTAAAGAAAACACTCAAATTGCCAAAGTATTTTGTTTGCATAGTTTATTATGTTATACAGCTATGTAAATAAGACTTTTATGGTCATTTGCATTTTTAAGTGACACTTAAAATGAAAAATATCGAATCGAACTAATGGCAGCAATGTTATTTCTACGTTTTACAATTTGATTTAGATTCGAAATTGTTTATTTAAGAGGAACGGATACTGGTGCAATTTACAAGTGAAAACAAGGTTTCGTTTTCACCATCATATCTAATTTAAATATTAACATTTTAAAATATTTATTTTTTTAATTTGTAGAGAAAGGTTGTTTGTATGACATTTGTGTATTACAATTTTAAATTTTTGCTTGATTTGTTATTATAGGCGTTATAAACATTGGCAATTTTGTAATTCATTTTAAAGTGTATTGTGTTTTGAATTTTAAAATTTGAATACAGAAATGTCACAGAACCAACTTTCTTCTACAAATTAAAAAAAAATTGTTAAATTTTTTAAATATTTAGACTAAATTTTACGGTGAAAACTAAACCCCTTTTTGACACAAAAATAAGGTCACGCAGTGTAAATATTCGAATAAATATTGAAATTTCAATTTAGTTCCACCTCCAAACTAGAGTCGTATTGGGTACCAGGGTTGAAAAAAAACATGTTTTTTTCAATTTTAAACAAAACATTTGTTTTTTACTGTTTAAAACTGTATTTTTGGTTTAAAACATGTTTTTAACTCTGCACAAAAAAACATGTTTTAAACAACAAAAAAGCATGTTTAAAACATGTTTTAAACAGGATATCTGTTTTAAATAAATATTATTTCCATCGAAATATGTCGCCAATGCTACTTTTTGTGCGAAGACGGGGATTTACATCGCTCTTGCTGCGTAGCTAGGAGTCACCGATGGTCGGTAGTTGAATTTGTTTTGTTTGTGTTATGCGTCGCGAATGGATTTCGATATCATTTTTAAACACCTGATTTAAAACACAGTTTAAAACATGCATTAAAACATTAAGCCGTGTTTAAAACATGTTTAAAACAGTTTGTTTAAAACAAATTGTTTTAAACATAACAACCCTGTTGGGTACACTTATTAAAATTCTAAGAAATTTACTCTTTTGATAATAAGCGACCCGCACCGATAAATTTTGGTAGTGCAGTAACCGTTCCTCTTAAGGAAAACTTAAAATTTAAGTGAAAGCGGTGCAACTTTGGCCATTAAAAGTATTGTGACTTATGGCATGGCTATAGGAGTGTCCGACTTTCATTATCGATTATGAGAAATAATCTATTTTTTTAGATTAATTCATAATGAAAATTATCGATAATAATCATTTTTTTATTTATCGATAATCGATTATATTGATTATAGATTATCGAATATTGATAAACGATTTTGTGATTATTGATAATAGATTATTTTGACTATCGATAATCGATTATTATTGCGGGTGCGAATGATTCCAAGTGGGAAGAATGAAAGAAATTGTATGAAAAGGATTGTCAATGTAGTGTTAAAATTAAAAATCTGACGTGGCCATCACACAACCTTCCGCCATATCTAGATTTTAAACAGAAATGTATACGTGCAATCCGGTGCCGATTTAAAATATACAAATAAAAATCTCAAATATTCAAACACAGAAATTTGCATCACCTGAATAAAAAGATTCATTCACAGGAAAACTCTGCTGTATTGAAGCCATCCTCCGTTCAATTACTACATTTAATATCTTACTTAGGACTTATATAGCGCTAGTATGCCAACTTGTCACCCGTCTCACCTGTCAATATTTTTTACGCAGAAACAAAAATCAACCGATCATGGATTACAAGATATCAACGTTTTATTTGATAAATTTATTTTTTAAATTTTACTGCAGTTCTTTAATGCTACCAGATAAAGACAATTTTTTTATAACGTAAGTTGCAAATAACTTTTCCTCTTATTCTCATTACAAATAAATACTATATTTTTCCAAATTTATATACAATTTTGACAATTAACCTTTTCAATCTTCAAAAAATATCACTTCCGATGAAGATATTTGTACCAAAATCTAGGGAGCTCTTCCAATTTATATACAAATGTTAAATACCAAATATCAAAATTTTCGGGTAATTCGTATTTGAGTTATGCGACTAACAACCCTTGACCACACACACACACACACACACATACACACACACATACACACAGACATCATCGTGAAACTATCAAAAATGAGTTGTAAGGACCCTAATTCGTGCTCATCCACTAAAAATTCACCACCCGATTTTTTGCATGATTCCAATACCTTCCTTTACAGGTAAGCGGAAGGTAAAAATATGAGTTTTTGTTTCAAGGGGTTTGTGCCATGGAAATGACTAGATGTATGTGTACCGAAAAAACCTGGAAATATCTATTATTATTATAAAAGGTTTTAGAAAAATCGATAGTACCTAGTTAAACAAATTATCATATCAAATAATCGATAAATGAATAAACTATAACAAAGAATCGATAATCAAAGAATCGATGATCAAACAATTGAAACTCCAAGAATCGAAAAATCGATCATTAATGAATCAATATTTGAAGAATCGATAATCATAGAATCCATAATCGAAGAATCAAAATCGTTTGATCGATGAATCGATTATCGATTATTTTTCCCAGCATTAGGCATGGCGCATTACTGATGTTTTACAAACGGGTTGAACTACATAAACACATTCATAATGCTCTTGATATGTAACTACTATGGCTTCTTGTATATAAAATAACTTAAATCAAGCTAGGTGTACGTGTTTAAGTAGACAAATTCGGATCAAATAATTGACTATGAAATATTCCATAATCCATAACTGACAATAGTTCCATATTATGCTTGTATTTACTTTATTTTATCTTGGTACAATTTTGAAGTAGATATTAGATGATTTGTCCTTGTCCATTGTTGGGTGTGTAGTGTGCTTAGGGTATATTCGAGGGTATATTTAAATTATAATAATATTTCATCGATAACCGATGCAATTTTGCAATAGATAGTAGATATCAATGCATTTCCCATTGCTCTTGAAAAATTTTAATCCTTTAATAAATATTTTATCATAAGGTTAAGTCAATAAATTGTACACATCATTTATTTTTATCTACTTCAAATGTTGCGAAATATTTACAGTAGATTTCCTGAAAGATTTTTTCGTCTGTCAACAAATAAGAAATATTCACAGTATCACGTATTATACATTTTCGAAATTCGAGTCACTCATATTTATACTCGGATTTGTATACAAAGAGGAATCCAAAGCTATGAAATTTGTGAATAACTTATAATAAATATTAAATAATTCAAAAACATTTCTATATTTTATCTGGTTTTAATCTGTAGTATCGTTAAAAAATAATGTGTTTCGTGTCTTAATTCAACTGCACTGGCTTGATGCTTTGAATGTTTACATTGGAATCCTCTTTGTATAAAAATCCAAGTATAACTGCAGTCAACACAAATGCTTAAGATGATCCTCTACCCATGGCAGAAAACAGTCAAAAACATTGATTCCGCACGCTATTCTATATCGTTTATTGTTTTGTTAAACTGTTAAACATAAAAATAACAAATAATTTATGTTTGAGAGGAAAAAATAATATTTGTAAAAAAAACTGCAATATTTGTAAAAAAGAGGGTTTACGCGCGCGCCTGTACAGCTTTTATTTGTAAGTGAATTAACTTCAAATTAATTAATATATTGTCAACAAAGCTTAGATCTGCGAAATAATCGATCGAATTTTTTTAATTCGTTTTAAAATAGAAGATATTTGTGTTAAAAAAATAACAAAAATTGTCAAAATTGAAATTAATATATTTCGATTTTAAAGCAAATTTCAAAATTCTGCATCTTGCATTTTGTAGATTGTACCTACTTTTATCTTCAACAATATGTTTAGATTATTATATTAACAAAACAATAAACGCTGTGGAGTGGCGCGCGAAATCCATGTTTTAGGCTGTTTTCTGGCGAGGTAGAGGATCGTCTTAAGTATGTAAAATCGCCTGTTATTTTCCTATAACTTGGGACACACTGCACATCTACGTAAGTCCTGACATAACTGGTAGTTAGCAACAGCAACAGAAGGAAGAGATAAAATAGCAACACCAGCACCCGCACCTAATGTACTGGAAACTGGAGCTGTTATCTCAATCTGACTTTGACTAATGATAGTTTCTGTTTAACCATGCACTTATCTACTCTTTACTATGTAAGTGTAGGCTTAATGGGATTTAAATTATATTGCGAAAGTGCATCCTGTAATGTGTAGCGTGAACATTCAAAGAGGTGTTGTAGTTCTACTGCTTTATTTTATTTTACATTTGCATTCATTATGGTAAAATAAAAATCAAATTTACACTGAAGACCTAGCGATTGCGATCTTTGTTAGGAGATCTTCTGTCTGACTTTAAAAAACATCCATGGTTCATTTTAGATTCCTGAGTCTGTTGCGAGAAAACCAAGTGGTTTGAAGGAGATAATTTGACCCATTTTCCTACGTTATTACAAGATAAGTGTGTTTATGTATCAATTTAAATAAAAAAATACTTACAAATGGTACTCGATAGCAATTCTTTGAAAGAAGAGTTTATAAAATAAAATATAGGTAGTATAGATAGTATAACAATTCCTAATTTTAAGGTATAATAACTACGCATACGAATAAAAGTTTAATATTGGTTTAATACTTGAGGTTATCAGCCAAGGTAAACTCAACTGGAAAAGTATATTTTAGGAGTACAACTACAGGTTGTATCATAACTTTGAGTTTTGTTAATAGGAATATTATATTTTGATGACTTTGATGATTTCGCATTAAAAGAATTTTTCAGAAATATGAAAAATTATATACAAGGTGTATGATAACTTTGAGTAGTACCTATTGAAAATATTTTGTCCAACTCAAACGCTCGAGCTGCAATTATCGTTAGTGTTCGACAAAAGTATATTTTCAAAACTTGTTATACAAATTAATAGCTATTTTCAAAATTTTAAAAAATAAATTTCAACATTTATCCCGAGAAAATTTTTCATGACTGAATTGATAATTTTTTTTTAACCTAACTTAATAATTTAATTAATGTTGTATAATGCGTAAAATTATATCATTCAATTTAGGTATTCATTGAATTTATTTTTAATAGAAATTATGCGAATCCAGTGGTATTAAAATTGAACTGTGTAAGTAACCAACTCCTACCTATAATTTTTAGTATTTAAAAAAATCCTTTTGTATTCCTAATCAGCATATCAAATTGTATATGGTAACCTTAACATATTATGTACCTGCTCGAAGTTACAATACATAGGAACTATATTGAATAATTTATTTTTTTTAGAAGATAAATTTTAAATTTAGAAACTTATCTATGTTCATTATCTGACAGTAGTATATGAAGTAGCCAGAACCTTGATTTATGAGTCAAAAAACCATTTTAGTAATTTTAAACTTAACGCCTTGTTCACACAAGAATTCTTTTATGCTTCTGAATCCTGAAAAAAAATTCAGTGTGTTGCATTAAAAATTCTTCTTTTTCAAGACTCCTTGAAGATTCAATTTAGCATTGCCGCTATTTGACATGCAATATTATTCTGACCAGAATTATTTTTCTGAAAATTCAGAACCTTGAAAGAATCCTTGTGTGAACAGGGCTTGAGGGTCCTACAAATTTTAACAGATGAATATTGCTGCAAGTCATATTCATCTTCTTATAACTTGATACCAATCCTCAATCTACCATCAGTCTTCGCGGCGTTTACGTTGATCCCTTTGAAGGCGAATACGGAAATTCAAATGAGTTCAGTGAACCAACCGTAAGCCCGAGTGGTTTAGTGGTTCAGTTTCAGTTACCAATGTTTGTGTTCTAAACAAACCTCGCGTGTCATGTGTGTTTGTACAAATATGTGCACGATGCATTAGAAGCATTAGAGGCGAGGATAGAAGCTGCAAACATTGAGGGCACGTAGGATGTTCGCGGAAATCAAACTCGATGTCGATGTCGATTCTAAAAGAGTTGAAATTTTTACTGTTTGAGAAGTAGGAAGGTCTTTTCATTATTGTGCTATTTTTATGATTTGAAATTAATTTATTTAATGCTCTCGATTATGCTCACTGACATTTAAATTATAAACAGTTTTATTTGGTTTGGATCTACTTGTCTATCTAATTGAAATTCCTAAATTACTTTTCTCCAATAATTTCAGAAACTAGTGGTGGCATGTTAAGGGCTGGTTTATAATGGATGTAATCGGTCACTTCTTCTGTATTCTGTAAGATGTGTGATGTGAATGAGAAGTGTGTGGTTCGTAATCATTTCAGTAATCTGCTAACATGACGACACAACCTTTCTTATATATGTCAGAAATGGATCCGTTTGTTGAAAGTTACATAGTTGGTTCTGCAATGTTTATAACAATAAATATTGTAGCGAAATATTACATACTCATCAAAAAGTAAACAAAGATCAAAAAAGAACAAATAGGACTTGCTTGCTATTTGTTGGGAAAGAGTGAAGTATGTAACAGAGTGGCTTTATACAGAGTATGGCTGACTCCATTATAAACCAGCCTTAGTATCAAGTTAAATCCCTATTAAACTAACCTGCAAATTTTCACTGGACCTTAGCGGAATGTGCGATAATAAACTAAGAACACATTAGTCCTTCTGGTTTTAGACCAAAAGACTCCGGATAAGTCCGGATCGCTCCGGAAACTATCGTGTTTTGCCGAGAGTTTTGATATTTTTCAATGCTATCCAATGTAGGTAATTATTCATTAGAATTTTATGTGTCATTTAGTTCGATAAGAAAAAATATTTTTGGGATAAATATTTAATTTCCGCAACTAGAATCAATATTTATCTATCACACAATACTTATGATCATTGTTCATTGAAAATAAACTGTCATATTCTGAGTACAGATAAATAATAAGATATTTATAACTTAAGATAGCCCATTTCTCGCGAATTATAATAATTATTTCTTTGATAAGTGCGCAGCGTTTAGCTCTGTGGCACCGAGATTGAAGTTCATGTCATCATGTCAATATGATTTCCGCATTTGAGGCCAGTTTAACACAGTTTCCTGACATATCACCAATTCAATGAATAAACAATGAGTTTAACTGCATTCCGATCTCGACCACATCCACAAGATTTCTGATTGTGCTCGCAAAGGTCAGAAATGTGGGAATGAATGCTGCTTACTCGAAAAGGAAACATCTAATGCGTGTTCTGTTATTCTACATTTTACACATCTACTTTATAAAATTTGTAGTACAATTAAAACTAGTTTTATGTTCACACGCATTTTAAGCTAGCAGGATCCATTTAATTGAGCAGAATCACTTTAAACCATAACCATATGGAAAATTAAAGGCTAATTGTAATTAATAGGTGTCCTATTGCAGAATTTGAGGCTCAAAAGGGTATTGGATTCTATATTTAGTTCAGTTCAATCATAGAGTAAGGAAAACCGGGTTGGTTGTGACATTTTTTGGAAAATTATTAATTATTATATCGTAACGTTTTATTATGGATTAACAATGAACATTTTTTTCTGGTTGTGTATGTCAAAATTGCTGATTTTCTTGTCTTACGTGTGATCTTCTTTATTCTTGGCTCAGCTTTTGGATAAGGTCTATAATTAATTATTTTAGGAGAAAAAGTTGCTTTATCATTGTTAAGTAAGGCCTTATCCTGAAAATAATAAAAATTTCAAACCAATAACTCAAAACTTTGGGGCAGATTTTAACGCAGATTTAACTTTCTGCCCCATATTAATACCAAAATGAAACACTTGAGATGAAATAAATAAGAACTACGCAATTATTTTAAAATAAACAATGTGATTTCATAAACAAGGTACTTAAAGTAACAAAAATTATATAAATCCAATAATACGACATTAGACCAAAATTACGAGAAAAAGAATACAATTTAAAAACATGCTGTTTTTCATTATACCACGTATACGCAAATAATGTACACAGTGACTTTACATAGACGCCACTAGAGTACAGGAGGCAATTAATAATAAAAGTACATCTCTTAAGTCTTTTCCATTGTTTGTAATGTGCACTGTAACAACTTACCTCCTTAACAACCAAGCCTGGTCTCTTCCACCTATCGTATGGGATCTTGAAATACATTTTAGAGCCTCAAATTCAACAATAGGGCACTTAATTAGACTTTCATTATTAATTATCCTTTATTTGCCATTATGGTTTAAAGTAATAATTCTGCCTTATGGGTCCTGCTAACTTGAGGTATGTAACAATAACAATTACATAACTGTACCAAAGAATCGGAATTTTGTATTGTATTTGTATTTATTTTAAATAATTTAAAATTAATATTTTGCATAAGTATGAAAATCAGGTTAAACTAGTTTTGTTTGATTTCTGTTAACATTAATTTCTAAACGAATTCCACAGTGGAAGGTTTTTTATTTTATTTATTTATAACTATAAATTAAGACCTTGATCTTTTTGATGAAAATTTGCTTTTAAAAATGTTATTTAACAGACTAAAAATAATTTTCAAACAAAAACGAACAGATTACACAGATTAACTTGGCCCATATCCTGTTAATGCAGTGTGAAAGAATTATTCTAATAATAAGTTATCTAAAATAAATGTTATTATCTGCTATAAAACATTGCAATCTCGCAGTTAATATTAGCTGATGACATTTACTTTTATAGACACGTCGAACTTCCTACAGGATACATACATTGTGGTTGGTAAAAAGAGATACAGATATAAGACGTCTCTGTTTATATCCGTAAAATATTCGTCGCGACGGAACCACAACCGAGACGAAAACATTTTATTTGGCGTCGTTATCTTGGAAACAGTTCTTTTTCATCATTACACAACGGGGAGATTGGATTTATGTTCTTTTTTAGTATCCATATAAAAAACAAATTTTAAGGATATTAATTTTATAAATTTGTTATGCGGCTGAAAATGAAAAGCATAGTGCAAAAGAAGTGTTTCAGGATTGAAATACTTATTTGACGAAAATTGTAATTGCTGGATAATGCTTGTTGTGAACGTTTTATTTTTAAAAGCTCGCGGGAATATAAATATTTAATAAGTTGATGAGATTGGCGTGTGGAATAAATAGATCATTTTTTAGGGGTTCATGTTAACCCTGTTTGGAATATAGCGTGGTTTTTAATATTTTTGTGTATTCAATTATTAAGTTATTTACATTAGTAATTATACTGTATAAGAAGGCTAGATAACATTACACTAGCTTCTGTCTAAAACATTGAACTAGAATATAGATCGTATAAAAATTCTTTTATGTTTTTATGACAAATAATAATTGACCCTGACATATTTTTTTCACATTTCATAATATTATGAAATGTCTGTTTTATCCGACTCAATTTTTTGACCAATAGATTGATTAAATATATTTTATTTGTATTGTTTCAATAAATTGTTGAAAAATAGAACGTCAAGACCAAATTGATTACAAACAGCAATAAATTGAAAATAAAATTTCCGAAATATTAATCAATAAATTGAGTCGTCATTTTTAATCTAGATTCTACAAAACCCAACTAATTCTTAGACAGAAATTAGTGCAATGAATCTGGCCCTATGGTTTTTTCGTTCAAATGGAATTTTTCATTTGAAGAAATACCTAACTGACTAAAATGCAAAAAAATATTTTATTTATTAATAATTTATACGCCAAGACAAGAATTTCACTCATAAAATATGTACCTATACAATAATTTCTATTTCTACTAATTGACCAGTTTCTCTTGGTTTGACATCTCATGGCGCATCGAGATCATTCAGGTCTTGCCGTCGCGACGTCTTGGAGGCGGTCCAAGACGTCCGTCGGGGGCGGCGCCGACCCCATTTCAGAATAATTGCAGGATATCTCATCGCTTAGTGCTTATACAGTTCAATGTTCATGGGAACAGCTGATAGCAGGAAACAGCCGAGGAAATGGCTAGTTACAAAGATGGATTCGTGAATTCAAACTGAATAAATTGCAAAATGGGAGCATTAGCCAAAAGAGGTTAAGTATTTCTAGTAAAAATTGTGACAAGTTTGTCACCACTAAAAATCAGTAGCTATTAACTTTCTTAATTGTGCGAAAAACTAAGAATATCTCGAAAAACCTGGCGTTATTTCAACATTAAGAAATGTCATGTAACACTTTTAAACCTACCATATAAATTATTTTTTGTCATGTTCACATAAGAATTCTTTAAGGATTCATTCGTGCTTCAATATCCTAGAAAAAAGGAATTAGGTAACTGTCGGGTAACTGTTTTGTAGCTATCAAGAATTAGAAATTCTTCTTTTACAAGACTCATTGAAGATTCAATTTACCGGAGTCATTATTTGACACAAGCAATTTAATATCATAGTAAGTTTAATTTGTAACAGAGGGACTTGACCCGAACCGGAACAGGAACGAAAATCGGAACAAACCTGACTATTTAGCGAATCATAAGTCAAATCGAAACGATAAAAAATAAATTGGCAAGCCCCTAACCGGAGCCAAACCGAAGGTTGTGAACTGGTTCGGAACGGTTTAGAGCATTGATTGAAATTTAACGTTTTTTCGTCAAAATGCTATTAAATTTTCATGAAAATTGTTGTATTTTTTATTAGTTCAGTCAAGATTTAAATTTTTATTGAAATGTATGTGTATTATGTGTTTTAGTCCAAAACTGGAACGAATTTTTAAAATTACTTATTGGGGATAAAAATATTTTGACTACGAGTAGATCTAGTAATGAGCTATATTAAGGTAGTTAACATAACATTAAAAAATAATAAGTTCATTTTTAAAATTAAATTTGACAAATGCAACTAAATACTCGTATTATAATTAAAATACGTAGAAAAACTTGTATTTATCTCAGACAAAAATTACACATTGCGGTTTTGAATTTTTTTTTATCTCGGTTTAACTCCGAAATAATTATGTGACAAAATTTTGATAGTCCATATTTGTCCTGTTTTATTCTTTCAACACAAAAATATGCAATTACATTTTCCTCACCACCTGAACTATATTTCAAAACTGTCCTACTTTCCATGGTTACTTACCCGTTATGAAATACGCTATTTTTGCATTTTGCTAATAAACAGAGACTTGGCGTTCGTCCAAGAATATCGAAAATTCTGTCTGGCGATTAAAAATAAGGGCATTGAAAACATGTGTAGAGATTTTTAGATGTTTGTTTAGAAAATGTTTTATTACTGCTTTTTACTTAAGTGAGGAATGTTAAAATCTGTTGTAGTTTGTAGTGTAAATTACTTTTATTGCTTATGGAGAAAGCTAACACCAATTAAGAAGTTTAAAAAAATGTTTAGTGACAATGATGCGTGAATTATGAATGGAAATCGAGTGTACATCTTCATATTTATGTTATTTATGACGTTATGGTGGGAATAAATTTGCGGCACATGTCTACGAGTTATTTAAAATTCATATTAACTTGCAACTGTGTATGAAATATGTTTTAAGTTCACAATTATCCATCTGTATAGGATCATTAGGTTCATAAACGAAAACGAAAAGTTTCTACATGCTGTATTCAGATTAGATTTTTCATAATTTTCTTTCCAAAATTTTCGATAATTTATCTGTCCAATAAATTTTAAAAAGCAGCAAAAATGGAAAAAGTTGCAGGTACGATATGTTATTTTTGATGCAATGTTCTTTTTTTAATCTGCAGATAAGTTATCGGACACGAACCCCGAACCCGGACCCGGAAAGTCAATAGACCTGTGATTAAAAAACTATTTAGTAATATAACAAACCACGAATAAAACTGCCATGAAAGTATTTTTTCCGTATTATCATTGAAATTTAGCATAATCAGTTATCAGCTTTCTATTTTGATCTTATTGTTTTACGTAATACAGTTTATATTGATAATCAACTATTTATAAGTTTAAATTTCACAGAGTTAAAAGTATTTTTTGCAATTAAAAAACGAATTTTAAGGTTTGATATTTTAATTTTTTTGTTTTAATAAATATGTTTCAAAAAATTGAACTCGTGCTGCGCACTCGGTCAATTTTCATCGACCAACTTATGCTATCACCGATGATAATCATAAAATCATAGTAGCCCCCCAAAAATAAAAAAAATTTAATCATAGTTCATATATGAACTATTTTGACATAGGTATACCTATGTCAAAATAGTGGAATATAGGCTCGCTGGAAGCTGTAGTCCCGCCTTGTGAATGGGGAAAAAGATCTTCACGAAAGCGCAAGCCATGGAATGCTTTTTACCTTGTTGAACTAATTTTGCTTACAGCTACATTACCCCCTTAATTTGCACGTTCACTCCATCAGAATCTATCATATTAAATCATGTTATTGTTCATACGAAATATAGATCAATAAAGGCACAAACACTTAACAAATTGCAAAATGATGTTACCATTACTCCAGTTTACTGATCTAGTGATAAAATAGTAAACAATTTGTATGTAAACCATTTTAAAATAGCTTTACTGGCAATATTCTCCAAATAAACAACGTTTATTGTGCGTGAAGCGTGAACCCATTTGAGTTATTTTGATTAAACTATTTGTTGTGCACCTGCACTTTGTTTGTTCTGCATTTTGCGTTTTCAGTGCGTAAGAAGTACTCGTACTCGTATGCGTAGTAATGAAAACGCGGGATATTTATTTTTAGCGTCCGCCCGCTCTCGAGTCTACATTTAGGACTACGCCCCAGTGTTAGCGCCCCCTTTTCAACACAACTCGGAATACAAACAAGAAGAGAAGAAAACAGAAACACAGAAGTTGTGATAGTTTACTTCATTCAGTAGCACGTGTCCTATAGTAAATATTGTACTCGTAGTTTGAGGCGAAAATACTCGGAGACCGAGAAATGTTTTTGGTTTTTGTTCTATTTTTAGTAATATTTATGAACGAACGAATATAGGTTTACAGCGAGATATTGTTGTTTATTTTGTTGACGCTATTCTACATTTTTCAGCAGCAAATTAAAAGATACCTAATTTGCCTGCAAAATTACTAGTTGATTACTAAACTGTGAACAGCAGAAAATTTAATCAAAATCAAAACTATTCTAACATAAGTTGTTGTATTCGTTTTAAAATAAAATTGAGCATCAAACTGTGAAATTCAACAATAAATAAAATGGTATAGTAGGTATTTGTTACTTTAGAATTTAGATGGTTTGCGTTTAGATGTTATCCCAGTGAACATATTACCTCCATGCGAAGTTACATTTTTTCATCTTATATAGAGATCACTTTTGCGATATTACATTGTAATGTACCTACCAGTTTCCATTGCAAAAGTGATATTGCAGTTGTGAAAGTAATTTTTATTTTATTATTTGATGCCGTGTCATAATGATAGCATTATAAGCGTTCATTATGGGTACTCAGTACCATAATGAAATAACAAACAACTCTTTTTTTACTTATTTACGCCAGTAAATACAATTTTATATGCAAATCCAATCATTATGGTAAAAAACTCGGCTTCGCCTTGTCTGATAATCTTCAAGACTATACTTCATTTTTTAAAGAAGTAGTTTGTCAATTTTGCTACGCTATTATTGGCCAATCGTAAAACAAAATCACACAACATAAACAAATTCTCGTAAATGTCACGAACTGCTGTCAGTTGTTGACCATTTGAGTAAAATTATTATTGTTCATTATTATACCTACAAAATGTGTAAAACCAGTATTCCAATTATTGTCTTCTTAAAAAAATGAAGTATAGTACCATAATGATTGACGTTACGATCCTTGTAACATAAATAACTATAATAATTACACTCTTAAGTCCACTAATTATTATTTGTACTCACACTGAAAAAAATCAAGGCATTGTCTGTTGGTGGTTGTTGTCTCAAAAATAAAACGCAATTTTAAATTGATGAGACGGTGTATCTCTAGGTTCTACATAAAATCAGAGAATTATACAGAAACATAATCTTACTAAGGAATTGCTTTAATTATGGTTTAAATTAATTTTATAAACCAGTTAATATGTCATGATTTTTGTCTTTTTGTGTGTTCTATATAATTTATGATCCTGCAAATTCGCTTCTAAGTATGCAGTTGCATTTTAAAATGTCAGTCAGTGATATTTACTTTACTTTTCCTCATACTTCATAACAATGAACACGTATACCGTACAATTATTTATTATATAACTTGGTTTCATTATTTCACCAATTAAGAGCGTAGACCATGTTTCAGCAAAAAGTATAATTGTGTCATTCATTCTCACAATTCGTAACTTACTGCGTTTACTCCTAAATGAAGGAAGCAAAAAAGTTTACTACAGTGTGTTTGAAAATTGAGCCGATCTATTTAAGTCTCGTTGACGGATGACGTAAGCGTATGTAGGCTATAAAACTGCATTTATTTCATCAAAGCCAAGCATTGGATTGGGAAAGTAGAACTCGTATGTCCATGAACGGCGCACACGCATTTTGTAAACAGAACGAATTTAGTTCCTAGATCGTTGGTGTTGGCGACGAGCAATATTCTGCCCACACTGTCACACAAACACACATTACAACTAAAAAGATTTTTTATTTCATAAGAAGATATCTATCAACGAGTATATCAACTTCAATAAGAAATAAGAACGTCGTTTACAAATGATTGTTTAATAGTATAATTAGTTTTAATAGATTTGTTTATCGCTAAAGAATTTAAATGATTGCAACAAACAAAAGAATTGATTAATAATCACATTATTATTATTGCGTTATTAAACGATATTTTATTGTATGTTTACTAAACAGGATTAGTAGAACGATACAAAATGCAACCAACTCTACGGTACTGTAGCGCACGTTGCCCCCTTATACTTGAATTAAAACAAATTCCTGTCATTTATTGTTTTATCTTTTGCTGCGTCATAACGACAATATAAAAAACCTCAATTATACGACCATAATGCGTTCATTATTGGCTAAGTACTATAATGAATCCGTTATGGTTCTCAACTCAGTACATTAAATAAACATAATAAATAACTCGTTATTGGGCCTCGTCGCTAAGAAAGTTTCATAAAAAGCATACCTACCAGATTTTTTGATTTAAATGTTTATGTTTAATATCAAATATTTTGCTTGATTTTTTGACTGATTTACGCCAGTAATTATTATGTATACGCATCGTGTTATCTAATCTTCACGACTAGTACCATAATAATTGATTTAGAAATTAATTTTGACAACGGGGTGTTGGGTTTAACAAGAAATCAAATTATTATTTTGTTATAAGACGTCAATTGATATACCATGTGCCATCTGCCCCTTGTTTGTTAACTTGGCTAGGAACCCTGAAACAAATCTTGTGTATATATTATATTTCCTTCTATTCTTCTAAAATTGAAAATTATATAGAACACTTTAGTGCTCAGTAAAAATCTAATAACTTTTAGATATGATTATTCGCTAAAGAAGTGTTTTTCTTGTTGCAGACATTGCGATGGACTGGTCAGACCACGCGCTGTGGTGGCCCGCGCGCAACAAATGGCTGTCGCACACCCGCCACACTCTTGACCAGTACGGAGTCCAAGCCGACGCTCTTCTCAACTTCACCCCAATGCACAAATGCCTCCGAGTTCAACTGCCCGATCTGCGTAACCTGGACGTCCGCGCCGACTTCTCCGTCAAAACCTTCAGCGCCGTAATCCAACTCTGCCGCGACTTAGGAGTACGACACCCTGAAGAGCTCAGCTTCTGCAAACCCTTGGAACCGAACCATTTAAAACACAACTATAGTGACAGTAAATCCCAGAAATCTAAACAAAACGGCGTACAAAGGAACGGTCATGGACCCAACCCACCACCGCTCCCAGCAGACACGAATACCTTCATAGCAAACGCACAACCTCGTCCCCATAGCCCTGCAGGAAGCACTGGAAGCCTTGAAAGATCGTCCGCGCCGTTCATGTGCGCGCCGGTCACACCACATCGAAGTCCGGCCACGCCGAATCATCACGGACCACCTACTTCGACACCTATCAGTTCACCTGTTGGTACAGGCACCTGGAAAGTCAGGACAAATGGCTATGGAAGCGGTGAATTAAATGGAAGTTATTCGCCGAACACGACAAGTATGAGCTTGGAGCAACTCAATGGAGGATTGGATAATACTTTGGCTCACACTCCACCTGTACCCAGCCCTGAGGCGAGAAAGAATTTGGTCAGGCCGAAAAGTTTGGTCGAAAAGGCTCGCATGAATGTTGCGTAAGTTTTTTTTTAGTTACACAATGTGGCGCAAAAGTAATCACCCGATTTCCTAAAGCTTTGTTTGTATATAAAAAAATAGATCTGTTTGCTGATTGTTTGCTTAAAAATATATTATATTTTTTCCTATTAAATCGCGAAGATCATATGTGGTCGTCGCCACAGTTCGTGCTCGTTTCACAGCATTTTCCAAGGCTCGTGTCAAAACTTCTGGCGATAAATTCTTCACTTCTTGTCGGCGGGTCTCCTTTACGGACGCCGAAGTCTGTAGCTTGTTCGTATAGATCCGTGACTAAAAAACCCCAAAGAAAGAAATTTTGAACGGTCAAATTGGGCGATCTCGCGGCCCAATGCAAAACGCCAAAACGAGAGATTAAGCAGCCGGGAATCGCTTGCTTTAGAATGTCCACTGTCGCTCGTGCTCTGAGTGCGGAAGCACTTCTGCTAGAACCACATGTTCTCCATACCCAATTCGTCAATTTGGGGCAGCAAGAAGTTCTTTAGCGTTCATCAGTACTTTAATTTATCTATACATCAGTCACAGCCCCAGTAGCGATATTCTTCACCAAGCAGCTGCTAGAGGATCGACCACGTCTGCTACTGTCCTGTTTTGAGCCAGTCTGCTCAAGAGTCTAAACGCCGCAGTGTGTGTCCATTTAATGCCACACAACAAGGGAATCGGCGACGAAATTTACGTTGAGCCAAAACCACCGACCGATTATTTTTTGTCGAAACATTTTGACACAATTATTCCACGTTCTTAAGGAGTATAGTGATTCATGGTTCGTTTACGCGTATTTTACATCTGTTTACTTCACTAATGTCAAAGTCAAAGTCGCGATGACATGAGACGCCAGCTGCAAAAAATGATAGCATCATCCTATAGGGTGATTACTTTTGCGCCACATAGTATATGTGTGAAATAAATAAATTTTATCCACGACTATTAAATAATACATTCATTATACAATTAAACAGCCAAACAATATAATTGTTTGCAATTAATAATGTGCCCCATTACTCACTAGTAAGTTTTTTCATAATAATTTAATTAGATCTTTGACCAATAAAACTTCTTCTATCATGCCTTTTAACCAATATAATTATAATAATATACTTTTTTTTTGTTTAGTTGGTTAGATTCATCCCTATCTATCATGGAACAAGGCGTCCAAGAATATGACACTCTGTGCCTACGATTCAAATTCTCATCTTTCTACGATTTGAACCCCAAATATGACGCAGTCAGAATAAACCAGATCTATGAGCAAGCCAAATGGCAATTACTCAACGAAGAAATCGACTGCACAGATGAAGAAATGCTGATGTTCGCAGCATTACAACTCCAAGTCAATTTACAAGCAACGCAACCTCAACCTAATCTAGACAACGGAATCTCTGCTTTGCCGGCTGAAGATGATATCGATGCGGCCTTAACCGACCTCCAAGTGACCTTAGAGGGCTCTAGCATCAGTGCTGCCTCTGGAGATATCACCCAAATCCCTGAACTGTTTGACAATCTCAGATTTTTGAAACCAAAACGATTTACATTGAAAGCGTACAAAAGATACTGGTTTACGTGCAGAGATTTGAATTTAATGTTGTATAAAACACAAGAAGAAGCAAGATCTGCAAATGGAGTACCCGCACAATATGTGAACCTCAGAGGGTGTGAAGTAACACCGGAAGTTAATTTAGCACAACAGAAATATGGAATTAAGTTAGAGGTTCCGACAACTGAAGGCATGTCTGAAATGTGGATCAGGTGCGATAACGAAGAACAATATGCAAGATGGATGGCAGCGTGCAGACTTGCGTCTAAGGGAAGATCTTTAGCTGATAGTTCTTACGAAACTGAAGTTAGAAACATTCAAAGTTTCCTGCAAATGCAGCATCCTGCACAAGCCCCTGCTATAAATCCTGCATCGCTGGATATTAATCCTGATGATTATGTTGCACCAAAATTCCTGCGAAAACTCAAGGGAAAGGTAAATAAAATATAAAAGTACTTGATTAAGTTGTTATTATAATATAATATTTTTACAGTTAACACAACGTATTTTGGAAGCCCACACCAATGTTAAAGATCTTCCATTAATTGAATCAAAGTTAAATTATATAAAAGCCTGGCAATCATTACCAGAATACGGTATTGCATTATTTGTTGTTAAGTTCATGGGCCAAAAGAAAGAAGAGTTATTAGGCGTAGCGCATAATCGACTCATGAAAATGGATATTAATACTGGGGACCATCTCAAAACATGGCGGTACAATACAATGAAGGTAAACTATTTTTCTTATATTCGAAATAATAATGGTCTAATAAATTATTTATTTATTTGAATTTAATCCTGTATTTTATTTTATAATTTATTTATACGACATCCCGGAAACGATGTTTTTTCGTCACCAAGCTATAAATAATAATAGTTCACAAAAATAACAATCAATTATTATTACCTGATAATGGATAGTTTCCGAAACGTATAAACAAATAAAATGTAAAATACAGAATTAAGCTTTTAAAGCACGCATGACGGGTTTAAGAGCACGGCGCGAAGCGGAAGGATTTTAACGTCGTTTGTGCTTTAAAAACACTTATACTCGTGTGCTATGAGCTACTTTTTCTTTCATCTGCATCCGTATTTAAAATAGAGCTGGAAATAGCATTTTAATTTTGATTCATTTTATAAAGTTAGTAGGTTAGTAGTCTGTGTGATGTGTCAAAACATCGATACCTAGAAGATTAGTTACAATTTCCATTATTGTTGCTCAGTAACCTTTTAAAACACAGCATGTTTTTGTCTTTTGATTATGCACGCATTTGCGTATTTAAACAACGATTATAATGCAATGTAATATAAAATATTTTTTCATAAATAATTAGAAAAAATATTTCAATCAGTAATTCATATTTTTATTTTCCAGGCGTGGAACGTAAACTGGGAAGTAAAACACATGATGGTGCAGTTCGAAGAACAAAATATAATTTTCAATTGTTTATCGGCTGACTGTAAAGTAATTCATGAATTTATTGGAGGGTATATTTTCTTATCAATGCGGTCAAAGGAAGCAAATCAAACATTAAATGAAGATTTATTCCATAAATTAACAGGAGGATGGGTTTAGTCGAAAATGTAACCCACTTTGATGTAAATATGTTCACCATCACACTTATTGTAATATAACATTATTTGAAGAGGAAGAACGTTCCAGAACGTTAGAAAAATAAAATAATTGTAGGCCTGGAAATGAATGTTGAAGAGTAATAAATTAATATTTTCTTTAATGGTTTTTACTGTTAATACGTTGATTAATTATTAATATAAATTTTACCATCTGTATTGATACTAATTTTATTTATCGTTGCTTAAATGTTATTTGTATAAATAAAATATATTTAGTACGTTTTACTATTAACCAATTACAGAAATTTGATAATGAAAATTAATTCACAGCAATCAACAATTTTATCACCTGATATTATTCAGATTTGACCATGTTAACTACTTTAATTATTTTATCATTTTAAATCTCGTATTTGTACACTTAACATGTAATTATTATAAATATAAAGAATTATTGGTTACAAAATAAAGTTTTAATTATATTTAAGGAAGGTTACTGTATTTATTGTTTTGGTCCGCTATTATCGATAGAAGAGTTTGGTTAAGATTTGCATAAGCTTGTCTGTTACAAACTTGTAGTGAAATTGGATAGATGTGTTTCAAATGTGCAAAGTTTTGTGATAAAACTGTGTAAATAAATAGAAGAAAGTGATTTGTAACGACGGATTGCACACTAAATGTAAGTATTTGCACATATTAAATAATATTTATTAGTCTGTAAATATTAATATGCGTACAAATCAACCTAATACTTGAGCAGTAAATCTTAACTATGGGTTATGAACATAATGCCAAAGAGATATTTTCAAAAATGTTTAATTTCACTTTCTAGAATGTCAACAATGTTTAGTACCCCATTAGAAAGTATACTAACATTTATTTTAGAAGCTGTGGTTACCTTATTGCCATAAACATGTTTCTTTCATTAAAGTAACTTTTCAAGTAGGGTTTTTAAGTAATAAATATAAGAAGAAAACTTATTTTTATTGAAAGGTTTATACCTATAGGATGTTTCTGTGATTGTGAATCAATATTATCAATCTGAAAACAAAAGATTTTTTTAAATTCGCAAAATTTGGGGTTGTTTCATTAAATTTTAAACATGTTTAGTGCTACACTGGTTTGGTTACTTTCAGAGAAACAAAATAATTTACATAATTATTAGATTATTATAATATGTAATTTAAGTAAAAAATAATATTTTTAACACAGTTATGAAAACAGAGTATTTTTACATAGGTAAACTACCCTAACTACCCTGTTGCTAATTTTTATAAGTTTCTTTTGTTTTATAAGTACAACATGTTATATTATACACTGCAGGATGTTGCACAACTTAAAAAAAATTATTAGGCAACATAATAGTACAAGATGTACTGATCATTTTTTTAAATTCCCAAATTAAATTACACTCAATGACGTATACATTTTTAGTGCAACTGGTTTCATCCACATTAATTACCACATCACTGGAATTTAATTGATGCGTTTATTTCGTTTATTTATACAAAATTCGGTAAGGGATTACTTGTAAGTTTAGGTGATTTTATCACATTAACAATACTATTGAAACTGTGGCTCTCAAAGTTTAATACGGAATAATTAATTTTGCGAATTTAAAAAAAATTCTTTTTGATTCGTGATCAGGACATCATGTAATATCTGCTCTTTAATTTTTTCCTTCAGTTGAAACAACTCGTATATGTTAGTATAGAAACACCTTGCAGCGTAGGAAAGTAAGTATACCAAAGTGTCATACATGTATTGCGGGTATATTGATATCTAGAGTAAAATTTTCTTTAATTCTTGATTCTTGATGCTTCAATCTTAAAACAAAGTAAACAATCTATTATGACTCATAATAAAGGTAAATCCTATTACGAATATATGTTAATATTTAATTTAATTTATGCTTTGAGGTACCTATAATTCTTGCAAATTAATACACCAACAATTTTTATTTATAGTTATTAGCATATAACAAGGACGAATACGGTGTTTTGTTGCTCTATTTTTACCTAAAATCTTCTAAGTAAACAAAAAATTTCGCATGCAAACTCGACCTTGAAATTGGCGTATTCGCGAAGTTATTCGTTCTTACGTATATTATATTCCGCACATTGGTGTGATCGTCGCAAACAGGTACAAGTAATGTCCGGTCAGATAACCTACAATTCGCTTCTAAACTTTCCAATGCGCTCTGCATTGGTCACGGGACGGGACAGAAAATACGACATTGAATGTTTTAATGTTTGCTTATTGATATTGACGACTTTAAAAAGTGTAACTTGTAGGGCAGCAGTGAACCTGAACGGAAATGTTGCTATGGTTTTGTTATGATTTGGGTTTTAAGTAGTTTCTCTCTCTTTTTATTATTATTGTTTTGATTATAAAGTAGCTATAATGTCACCTGAGGAATTCAATGCAGTTTTATTGACTTTTGTTTATTTAAATAAGAACTGCGCAAGAGCGCAACAGGAAAATTTCTATTTTTATTGGCGAATAATTACAAAATTTATTAAATTTTGTATTCATTTATATTCTTTGAAATGGAAATTTATAAAATAAAAGTTAAAAAGCTTAGAAACACATTAGCCATAATGTTTTTCTGGCATTTATTTATTTAGAAATGAAAACATCAACGACTAATTTCTTTTATGAATAATTTTAATTTGTTTTACCATAATTTTGCTACAGAATTCAAGTACAAACTTATTGAATTTTGATGTATTAAATTAAATAGATTCATTTCTATTAAATATTTGTTGCATGTTTTGTTATAAACGCAGAAATGAATGCGTTAATAAGACATTAATCTCAATTAAAATTTTAGATGGTTTGATTTAAAAAAACTAGTTTTAAAGCATACATCATAATAACGTTTTTACACGATCGGTCATTTTTTAATGTTTCCTGGCACTGTACTGTCCAAGGTAGGTAGTAGGTTTTGTTTACAAATTAGAAGGCGGTTAACAATCTTAGAAGGCGGTAAGAACTCATGAAGAAGGCGGTAAGCATTAAACAATAACAGAAACCAAGGCGACAGCATCAAATTGCAAACTAAACCTACATAACCAAAAATAAACATTATTTTCAAATTTATTTTTATTGTATCGATCTGGCAAAAAATATTATAAGCATCACGGACGTTTATCCGTTTATGTATTTTGTACCGCTTTCGGATAACATTGGAAACATCGGTCTCCAAACATTATCCTCAACCGGTAAACTGCACATACCGCCCTTAATATACTATTAAATGCTACAGATTATATAATATATAGTATATTTTTTTCATATCGAGAATTGAAAGTGAAAAATATCGTGCGAGTGTTAAGTTTGACGAACGAGGCGCAACCGAGTGAGAAAACACCACAAGCAATATGATATTTACTTTCAAACTAGTCATGAACGCTATTTTTTCCACAAAAAAGCACATAATTTGTCACTTTTTAATACACACACACATTCAAATGACATTTTTACTGTCATTTCAATTCAAAAAATCAATAAATAACATAGCAAAAGCTGCCTGGTTATGTGGATTTGGTCTC
This sequence comes from Agonum fuliginosum, assembly GCA_947534325.1. Lineage (NCBI taxonomy): Eukaryota > Metazoa > Arthropoda > Insecta > Coleoptera > Carabidae > Agonum > Agonum fuliginosum. The sequence goes on along the minus strand of OX384032.1, from coordinate 31,742,082 downwards.
ATAATAATAACCATACCGTGCTAGCACGATATTCATTTCATGCTAGTTCTACTCGTAGATCATGAAATTTGTATCTTTCTGCCGCTGCCGCGATATCTATTATTTTTTGTAGAGGTCGTCTAAAAACATATTTTTCGATATTGACAATAAATATTAGTTCCATTTAAAACTAGTTAATACATAAACAGAATTATTAAAAATTATGGTTGTTTTAAATAAAATAAATAGTTTGAGTGACTGTACCTATCTTATTTTCCAAATTTGAAATTAACAATTTAACTATATGTAATTTAATATTGTAATGTAATTATCTAATTATTAATTCTGTGTCACCCAGTACTTATGTCAAATTTTCTTGATTAAATTTTACTCTTGGTCTTTGGTTGTGAATTGTGACAAAAGAAAGTACAATAATTTTGGTGATACTCATGAAACGCAATGAGTCATGACACTGCATAAATTAAATTCGAATTAGCATGGAGTAAATCTATAATCTTATGTTTCAAAGAACAATAATTATTATATTCTCTAAAAGAAATTTCGATTCTTTTTGAGAAAGTTCTATTTTTACTACATCCGAACGCTATGAATTTTAATCAATTAGTGTTTTGATTTATCATCACAATATTAGTTTCTACTTGTGATAGAAATCATCACAAAAAATAGGTGTAGATTTTATAGTATTTTCCTCTATTTTATTTTGGAAAGTCTCGGTAATAATATGTATTTTTTGTGGTGATGAAATAGAATAACATATATTTTATTAGAACAAAACGAAGACGATCTCCATTCACTCAAATTAAGATTCTTGTAAGATGTTTTTAACAGCTCTGAGTGCTATATAAGGATGAACTACTTCTTGTAAGATAATTCACTTGAAGACACCTGCGTGGTATTACCTTCGTAGCTATTTGATAATTGATATCTTTATATAGGTTTACAATCGTTGATCTAATTGAAATGTGTTATTGAGTAATGAGTACTATTGTAAAAGTAAACTGTTGCACATAGAATCAGTCTATTTTTGTTGTTTCTTTCACTAAATTAAATTGTTTATTGTTATTCGTGTTACTAGTATTATTATATCTAATTGAATTAAACATTTTCCATAAAACAAAATAAATTATAGAGTAAGTAGTGTTTCATAATTAAAGTGTCCATTTATTTTTTTGATGCAATGTATAATAAATTTACCTATAGGTATATTTTTTGAGTATCAGGGTATCAGCTATTATTGAAAAGAGAAAACAAGAACTAGGTTACAAATGTAAGAAGAAAATGCACCGCAGGCGAAATTTTTTAGAAACATATTACATATTGTACATTTATTATGATGAATTTGAACAATAATAATAATGGAAAAACAAGTTTTACTTTAAGCTTTATGCAGGTCCAGAAAAGTAAATCAGTACATTTACTTAACGTATGTAAAAAATCTGTATAAAATGTCTTTCAAATTGTTTTCAGTACAAGGGTCTGAAAATCAGTACAAAATCAGTACGAATGGTCACTCTAATTCAATGCAACCCGAATCAGCAATAAAAACTGAGGGTTACCTACTATTTAAGATTATTAAGTTGCCTCCCTTCTCACCCCCAGGGTGTGATGAGGGCAATTTACATTTGGTTAGTACAAATAAAATTTCATCTACCTAATAATCATTAGCGTTTATTAGGGGGTTATTGCAGTCACACAATGGTCAAAACCACAAGCCTGAGATGCGCCAGAGCATACAATACAACCCTGGTAATAAGCTTCGATAAATTCTTACCCTACCAGTGGAACACTGGGGGTAAAATATATATACTCGGGTTAATAAATATGGCAAATACTGAACTGTTCGACTATATTTCTTATCTAAGTTATCGGAGACGTATTTCTCAATCCGTTTTGTATTTCGAGAGATATTTGGGAGGATGGGTGGTCTGAAACATGTATATTTGTTAATGTTCTTTTAAACGCGGTCCTATTAGCAATGCGCAATAGAATCAAACATTTATGCTCATTTTCTAGGTTACGAGTAAGTTATGATTTATTTTATTTGCCTACTTATTTCAAATTAAAATACAAAAACGTAAGAATGTTTAAGAATAGAAAATATATGTTGAATTATATAGTGTCTGCTACGATTTAATTAGTTTGACAATATTATTTTAATTATAGTATTAATGGTATAAGTAGGGAAGATAGTGATTTACTAAGTATAAGTTATTACGTTTATCGTAGGTATACAGGTGTTCCACAACTTAGGACAAAAAATTAAAGGGTATATTATCGGTTGATCGTGAAACTTGACGTGTGTACATTTTATTTTTAAGTATCACTGTTTTGATGGTGTACTTATTAGATATTATGTAAACAATTACTTTCATTTCATTGTAGAAAATTTGACAAAAAATATTAACAATAACTACCGATCAGTGACTAAAAACATGTTTGCTTGAAATACAATGCAATTTTTTTGCGAATTTAAAAAAAAATTCTTTTTGTTTCATGATCAGCACGTCGTACAGTATATAACTTTTAATTTTTTGTTCTAAGTTGTGGAACACTCTGTATATACACACAGGTACTACCTAAGATTTATAAATGAATCCAAAAAACCAGGCTATGACTAATATTCTGCGTCGATATTTCATATAAAGTTTAAATATAAACTACATTTAAGTTTTAATGATACTCGATTTCCTCTTTCAAGAAGTATAATTAAAGTATGAAATGTGGTAGGTATACATAATTTTGTTTAATGTTTATGAATTTTCATCACAATTGAAAGAAGTAATAAATTGTGTGCAACTAGCATTTACATTTTTCAAAATCTATTTAAAATTTATGCTTTCCCTATTCGGAGAATAAATACAACGCACAAAGGATGTTACGTTATAACTGTATATAGTTACCATCTTATTACAATATATCATTTATCTTCCTTTCTTCAAATTCTCGTTAAATAAGTATTATTCAATCACTCATTCAGAGTCAGATTCATAGATATGTCAAACATAAAGAACAATTTATAAATTGTGTCACAATAAGAAATGCAATAATCAGAATCCGTAAATATTAATTTAGTCACAAATTTTAATAAACATAGTTTTATGCTAAATTATATTGTTAAGACAATGCGTAATAATAATCATCAACAAAAAAATTACGTGAAGTTCCGTGAAGTTCATCAGGTACCATTATTCTTTTGCGTAGGTTTTCAATTCAAGGAGACAAGAAATTATCATAAAAATATTACCTTTTTGCTTTGATAACCAAAGTTAAAATTTTCTTGAACTGGATGATCTTTAAGGGAAATTGTCAAAAAGCAAAGTTAACTAAAAGAAAGGACTCTGTTCAGAGAAAATATTTTTGTGTTAAATTAAAACTTAACCTTGTTGTTAGAAATATACATTGAACATTGTATAGGTATTAGTAATAGGAATAGTACTTTATTGTTTATTAAAGTTATTAATATTTTATATTACCTATTCGCATAATGTGTTTACTATGCGTATTTATGTATAATGGTTATGTAATGACTAATAAGTAACACAGATCCGGAATCAGATAAAATAAATAATTATGAATTGCATTTATTAGAAGAACTTCATTTATTATGAATACTGAAATTCACGATCACCATGCATTTTAATGAGGTAAATGATTTAAAATTTCGCATTGTTTGTATTTGATTTTGAAACATTAAGTTAAAAATAATTCTTAATCCCTGAATTAAAATGTGGTTTCAAAATATTGTTATGCCCAAAAAAACATAATTTAATTAAAATTATTACCTAGTATATCCTACAAGTAACCACAGAGAGCTACTTTGAGAATTAACAAATTAACACTCGTTTTTTGTAAAGGGTCATTCGGATTTTCACATTCTCCCATTTTGAAAAAAAATTATAACATCTTCTGTATTTTAATTAAAACATCATTTTTTCCTGATAATCCTGCAAATGAATGAAGAGTAAAATGCGAATGGTTTGAAATATGAACTTTTCGTAAAAATCGAAGTACGGTGTCTGTCGTGCACATGAGTTTTTCTGCTTAAGGGGCTCTTCTACCTTTTTTATACTACGGCTGCCACAAACTCGTACTTTGCCACAACCTAGTTATGCAATGTCATTTTGTAGTTGAAAAATACTGTAAACATGTCTCCGATATTTCCATAATAACTTTATTTCTTAAAGAAATTAAGTAAAACAAAAATTATTCGAAAATGGAAGGTTTTAGTAGACTTCTTGCTTTTTAAATCATATCAAAAACAAAAAACAAAAATCGTCATTTTTAAATTTTTTAGGTACCTCGTACCTCAAAAGACAAAAAAATAGTATATTACATTACAAGTCATGAAAATGTTTCATTGCAGACGAGGAGGCGTTTGAAGAATGCGAGGATGCGCAGCGTCCGAGCATTTCTTCAAAGCCTCCGAGTCAAGCAAAGACATTTTTATGACGCGTGATGTATTCTATTTTTTTTAAATCGGCAATTAAGCTTCAAATTATAAAAAAAATTAGGTTTGCATAAATCATCAGAGCTGTGACAAATCATCAGAGCTGTCACAAATTTTAGAAAAAGTTGTCATGACAAGTAAACAAAGTTGAAAGTAAAAATGACTAGGCATGAAAATAAAATTTTCATGCCCAGTCATGAAAATCTTACTTTCATGCCGCAAATTAGTCTGGAAATGACGATTTTCATGCCGATTTTGAAAAAATATAGAGGCATTAAGAAATCCTTTGTTAATACACTCATTATGTAAAAGCATCATGTATATTTCAATTATAATTAAATTAAATGTGGAAGGCATACGTACACCTCTGTAATGCTGTAAAATTTTAGGGTAGACGTACGCTTTATAAAACATTTTCATTAGAAAGTGGTATCTATATTTAGTCAGTTTTCATAAAAAGCGTTTAAAATTCTTTCAATTTCAGAAATTTTAATAGCAAATTTCAAGAAAACTAAATAACTAAGTTTGAAATGTAGTAAGATCCAAAATAATTATAATTAGGAAAGTAAACTGGATCTGTTCAAAATATTTATTTTATTGCAGGAAGTATTGAAAACATAGCCGCAGGTATTTTATACTTATTATTCTGTGTACGTTTAACTCATTTTTGTTATTTTCAGCTGAAGATGGACGAATTTGTACGTCCGAAACATCCTGCAATAAAATAAATATTTTGAACCGATCCAGCAAGCCTGTTTACTTTCCTAAAATAAATAAGAACATTTTCATGTCATGTTATAAACTAAGGCATTATATATATTTTTATTACTAAAATGTTTATATTAACTTAGAAAAACACCTCTATATTATAAGAAAAAAAACATGTGGTTTTATTTACACTAATTATTCTTTAATTGTAACATTTTTCGATTTGATATTATATTCTTCCCCTAATAGAAATATTAATTGACATTATTGTCCTATATTACATTATTTGGTAAGCCATTTCTCATAAAACTGCTACTAAAATTAATTGTTCTATTTTTGGAGTATTTTGGAGCTATTTTAAATCTATTCGTACGCCATCTTATACTACTTTGCCCTTTGCTTACTACAAAATGATGAATATGATCTTGAAATTTTGTATTTAACATAGATTTTTTTTAAACATTTGCGGCGCTTTTCATTAGTCTAATTTTCCCATAAAAACCTCTATTTTTAAGTTTTTATATAAATTACACGTTCACCTTAATAATAATGAATATTCGATTATCGCCATTTATCGGCAAACATGAAAGAACTCTTACTACTACTTGTCTCCATGCAAGAAAAAAAACAACTGATTGCAAAATATTTGCCAACTGTAACTGTACGCATTGAAAAATCTCAATGAGTTTTGCAAATCTTGAAACTTTTTATTCATAAACATCATTAAACTTTACAATTATCACCATTTTTTCGTAAAATCTCGCTAACTTATCTCCTAACACATATTTATAAAATTACAACATCGCAAATTAGCAAACATACATTGCGCTAGCATTTCTACATTCTTGCAGAACTGCCTTTTTTCTCAAACAAAACAGACGATAATTCAATGTGAAGAATGGCGAGGCGTTGCAAAAAAGAAGGGCTTACACCAGTGGCGTATGTACGATTCGGCTATTTTTGTTGAGAGTCAATTAATAGTAAATCAACTGCCTTTATTAATTATCAATTAAATTAGACAATATGTTCAACATTTAAGAGATATAACTCTGGTTGTGACAACTCAGATTCGAATTGAATGTATCTGACATTCCCACTTAATGAGCTATTTCTCATAATTTTTTTTATTACAAATTTTTGAAGAAGAAATAAAAACTTGAGACATATTTTTAATTTTTACAAAATTTTTATCAACAAGTCCAAGAATAATATTAATGAAAATTGAATAATACGCGATGTGACGTAGTATTCTGCCATGTATCAAATACGAAATACTGACGTCACAGAAAAAAATTAATTATTAAATCTAAACGTATTTTAAAGCTATCCATCAAGCAAAAACATTGAATAAAGTTAAATTATTATAACTTGCTACATTTCATTTCATCACTAGTGACGAAGTGACGGAATGAAACCATGCCGTAACAAGTGATAGAATGTAACCATTCCATAATTGAAAATTATGTAGGAATGATAACAGTCTATAACTATCGTATAGAAAAACTAATTTGTTATGTGAATTTTTTTGTAATAAAATTAAAATACTTGTGTAGTGAGCTGTCACCTTTATTTTATTTATATTTACATTTTAATTAATCTAGTTTCCTTTTATATTTTATATATTGTTTTTATTGTTTTATTGTTTATTATTATACATAACTACAAAATAAATAAGTATATACACGAATTTTATTATACTCTAAAGAATTTTATATTTTATACAAGTAAAAGTATTATATTTTATTAAATACTTTTACACTTGCATATTTAAGTGTTTGCATACTTACATTTTTATTTTAATGACTTTTTTGATGAGGTATGTATGTATTATCTATCCTAGGAGGGGTCCTACAATTATTTTCTAAATCTAACTATACGCCACTGGTTTAAGAATAATTAAGAACAACAATAAACTGCGCTAACACATGTATTGTTACACTAGATAATACATTAAAGAAATGATCGCTTGATGACAGTTTTTCTCTATTATCCATACCAGGATATGACCTATTGTTTAACTGAATATATTTGCGTGAATCTGCATGAATGAGGGCGGTAATAATTTTGTTAAGCGTATGGAATGGATTGTTAAATAGGTGATTCGAAACATCTTATGCAAGAATTTTTTAATGAGGAGTCATTTAGTATTTATTGTACTAAAATATTAATTACTAATTAGCTATCTGGTTTGCGATATACGTACTTATAAAATGACACATTTAGAATGTCAATTATTGTGTAATTCGATTTGGGCCCAGACCAAATATTTGAGTTTATACGCAAATTAATATTTTATAGAGTAGGATTTTTATACACTTTTCATTCTTACTGCACAAAAATTTCCCCTGTGTTGTACTCTCCACTAACAACCATAAGTACCCGTAAGTTGACGGCTGGTAAACCGATGACTCATAATACGTGGGTGGTGGGTCTGCATACCCAAATTTAATTTTAAAATGCATGACAAACATGTAGATACTCGTAGGTATAAAACTATTTTAAAGTTAAATAAAAAATTCTAAATAATAAAATTATATACGAGTATATTTAATTTTCGAAACAGTTACCTGACATTATTAAAATTGAATTAAAATGTCAATATATTTAACATGTTAATAAGAAAATTGCAAATAATGAAATAATGCATATATTGGTATTTATCAATGTATTTATTTAAAAATATGTGATTTGCATTAAATTAAAAATAATAATTGAGTTATTAAGTGTTATTTAATAACAAAATAAAATGAAATCACTTTTATTTTTAACATTTTTCATTGCCGTCAATAAAAATAAATGCGTATAATTAATTCTGTATTATATTTCATGCCTAGACGGTTAGTCTTTTCAACAAACTGTCAATGTGTTTTGAATGTCAAACACCAGTGGTGGATCAAGGGGAGGACAAAGGTAATTACTCTCTCTAAGATTATATTTTGTTTCTAAAATTGGACAACTATTCAATTTATTCTTCAATTATTATCTATTTTTTACTGCTAACGCAGAAGTAAAACTTATATTTTTATTTATTTTTACATACCTAAAGTACCAAAATGTAAAGAAAAAATTGGGTCGGCCAGATCACTTTAATAAATCAGCAGTTATGGTCAAATTATTTTTAAGACCCCCAGCATAGGTTACTACCCCCAGGCTACCTACTTTACACTCACACATATGCATTACATTTATTAGCAGCACCAGTGCGATCTCGCTCGGCCGAATTCAATGGGGGTCTCCATGATTTTTTGTTTATACATTAAAATATTTTTTATTTTTGCCAAAAAGCTAATAAGCCAGAAAAAAATAGGTGCCGCAAAAAACGATGCTTATGTGACGGTGTGACGTCACCGGTCCTGAGAACATATGTTTACCGCGCAGACAAGGACCGAATATGATACGTAGTATTTCGTACTTATTTCAAAACTGGTCTGTCGTCCATTCCGTAGTCAAAACGACAAAAAGCGCTCTTACACGAACAAATCTACTCATGGTTTGGTTTCAATATTGTCTACGTCACGTATTTTCAAAAGAGTTACATTTTCATTTCGATAAAAATGTAATAAATCTATCAAAATTAACAATTATTATCACTTTTCTTAACTTATATATGCTGAAAATTGATATCCAATAAGTATTTCTTTAAAAGCCGTAGGCTTAGAAACCCTCATTTCCTCCTATCGAGGTAGCGAGTTTATCTTGCATGGCCCTTTAGGTGATAAAGTGTTTTTAGTATCCTAAAATTCAATTTAAACGTATCTGACTTTGAACTAAAAAAAATTTTCGTCTGCGCCAAAATTTTTAATTACTCCTCATGCCCAGTATGAACATCACCTAGATCCGCTGTTGTCAAACACGTTATTAAATGTTCCAGTTTGATAGAAAAACTGACCGTCTATGTCACAGGCTTAACTTCACACATTTTATGTCTAATGTGTGCTATTACAATCAGATAACATTTTCTTAGAAAGCGCATCAATTCGAGGTTATGTCTACCGGGAACTTCATTCTTCACCATTCTTCCATTATGACATAACCGTTCATTTCTTCTAAACCAAACCTCATCTTCTAGAACTCAACGATGTCATCGACAGACGAATTATTCGCTGTTAATTATCCGTAAAGCTTGTTGAAAATGTCGGCCACTGTAAGAGCCCCGGTGCGTTTATAATTTTACGTGCGCTGGTAATTTCTTTGTGAGGTAACCGGACAATTTGCTGTCATAATGATGCACCGAGGCAAGAAGTAGAAATGAGAGATGAACACATTATTTTGCTATTATTCTGTTTACTGTTTTTGTTCGAGAAAATTGAGGAGTGATGGTTTTAATTAGTTTAAGCAGATAAAAATAGAACGGTTTTGAAATGAAGTAGAGTAGATTTGAAGCGCTGCCACCAAATTTTGTTTCTCGAGTTAACTTATTTTAGATTTTGATGACCGAAAGTGATTCAGTATTTTTACAGTTGTTAACTAAATCCAGATCAGACATAGTTACATATTTAATTGGATTTACTTAATAATTATAGATAGTTTAATTGTTTTATACAGACTGAACGGAAATGTTAATTGGTTTCAAAGGTCATTGGTTTCAAATTTTCAAAAAAATAAGTAGGTATTGAATAAATCAAACTTTCTTTAAGCAGCATTTATACAGAGTGATTCAAATACAGTATGTATAAATAGCAAATTGCGTATAAATACTGTAGGTATGTATAAATAGCCACATTCTAAATTTTAATTACTGATCATGGAACAAATATTTTTTAAATTCGTAAATTTAAGTACAGTTCCAATTTTCGCAAGAATCACATTTTTAACACCACTGAATTGTTGATTGTATAATGGACATCTGATTACTTTTTGAAATTCCAGTATCTTGTACTCCATGATCGCATTATTAGTTCTAACGTAAATTTTAATTATTATGACAGTTACAATTGACGCGTTGACATCTTCTGCATCTTGGTTTAAATAAAAGTATTAGATTGAAAATGAAATTATTAATAATTATTACCTACCTATATTATTGATTAGTAGAAAGAACAGAATTAGGCGAGAGCTCATGTGCTGGCCACATCAGATTTCTTTTAAAATGTAACAGGATGATTTACAACTTCGTGCATATATTTAAATGGCACATAGTGCTCAACTCACTTTATCAAGGAACTGAAAGATTTTTTCAAAATTAGCAATTTTAGTTTCCACGTTTTTTAATCAAACACTTTTGGGTCAATGTTTTCAAATGGAGTTTTTATTTACTATTCTTGCCATTGCACAGTTAGTAATTAAAATTTAATTTAATTCCATTCATAGTTAATCAGATATCCACTATACAATAAACAATGCAATAGTTTCAAAAATGTACTTCAAATTGCCCTTAAATTTACGAATTTTTAAAAACGTCTTTTGTGTACTATATGCTATTAAGATACCTACACGGTTTTCCAAAAGATCCGGGACGGTATAAGTATTGAACGAGTGAAGAATAAAAATTGAAAATTTGGGGATCACTAAAGCGTTTGGGTCATTGCGAGACCGAAGAAGGTCGAAAATTTTAACATGTGTTATAAAAATCGTAATAGACGTGCAAAAACATTAAAATCAACCAAAATTTAAATAAAATATCGGTTTTTGGTTTATGGAGATGAGTTTCTTTTTTTATTACCTTTAAAAAATGTAAAACTAGACAGAGGTTGCTATTTTTAAAATGTTGGGGTGGTCGTCCCCTAAAAAAACTTCACGTTGCATCAAAGTTCTAACCTAAGAATGTTGTTTTTATTACTCTTTAGCGATCCCCAAATTTTTTTCTACACTCGTTTCAAACTTATAGCTCCGTCTCGGGACTTTTGAGAAACCTGTGTATATGTACGAAATTGTGAATCATGCATATAGGTAATTAAATACAAATAAAGTAAACAAAAACGTAAATAACACGAGAAAATAGCTTGGGCAAATAATATTATTATTAATAATTAATCTTCACACATCAATTTCATATTTCTAATTTCTGATACACAGATCCCAACATCCACTCCTTGAAATTACCTCAAGAGTTGCTAAAGTAGGTTATAACTATTTAGTGTTAGATATAAACTACAATCACGCTCTTCTGGTTATGAAATACTGAACAAAGCATCATAAATGCAACATTTTAATTCTTTCCTGCAACTTGGTGCAGCCAGAACATCAACATCAGCATCACAAGAGTTACAGTAACTCGGTGTGTTACTGTGTTGTAGAGATGTGTGTAACGATGTAATCCACGTCATAACAGTGTGGAAAGTAGGGAAATTTGTTGTTATTTGATGCGATTACACGATGAGTTAATCTGAGCGTTCGTAACCGGAAAGATAAAATTGAATTACAGGTTTATCTAACACTGATATGCAGGAATTAGTTGACACTAATTACTAGACACTAAGGATGATTTTAAGGAGGTTGGCGACCGTACATTAAAATGATGATGAGAGGCTGAAATTCATACCTTCATTTCACTATTGAGATTCTAAAATTATTTTTTTAAATTTTCGTCTATCCGGTTTTTGAGTAATTGAATCATTAAATGTTGAAATTACGCTCGTTTTACATGGACTCTTATGGAAATTCTCTAAATTTTTGTTTCGCATGCTTTAAGTTTAAACTATATGATAAAATGATGAAAAATTCATAGAACTTGTATTAATATTTCCTATAAACCTTTAAAAATAAGTTCTTGAAGATTTTGTGTACTTTTTCTAAACCATTTGCAAGTTATTTAAAAAAAATGTAAACATGTGAAGCATTTTTGATTAGTGAATTAGTAATTATTGTAAAAATAAATATCACAGCAACTGAATAAATTGCAATGACATCAGCCAACGTGCGTTGAGGCGTTGAGCTAATTTTGTTTAACATTATCAAAAATATTTTTATTTTCATATCCTCCCTCTAAGGCTAATGTCTGGGTACGCCACTGCAGGCGTCCCCAACCAAACAGAAGTTATACTCCAAACAGAAGTTATACAAACAATTTCTGTACTTTATAAAAGCGTGTTATTTTTGTTAGTTCAATCTGATACAACTGATCATATGATTATGATCAAAAAATGTTACAGAAATGTAGATTACATTATTCGAAAGAATACACACAGTTTGAGATAACTGCTGTTCCTGTAATAACAATAACAACTTTATAGATACTGATCTGAATTACTTTTCGTGGAAGTAAGAATATTATGATCTGAGTTTATGACAACTTAATATAACTGTTCCGAATCTTATCCAATAATTAGATTTAATTGAACAGGAAGAAAATGTTATTTTTGCTAAATGCGAATTTTTATGTACGGATAAACTTTGAAACATGTAACATAATCACTAAAAACGATAACTAGGAAGTTTGAGTGTTTTTATTAAGATCAGTGGCGCACATACGGGGAGAACTTTAGGGGCTAAACCCCTCCACCCGCCAAATGTTTAAATACTAATATTTGTAAAATAAATGTATAATACCTTTCATAAAATTTAAAATCATATTCATTATTTTAATTTATTCAATAAATATTAGTTCTTATAATATATTTTTTATGTATGTGCACGTTTACAGACAGTTCTTCTATGTGACTGACGAACTAACCATTCGTCCAGCGAACAGCAGTCTTCGAAGTTCAAAACTATTTATATTTTAATAGCAACTACTTCTACTATACAGTCGCAGTTATAAGGTTTTAAACATGTACCTAGTTTTTTATATGAATCAATTTTTTTTTCATTTTAAATGTATTTGACCTTGACCCAAAAAAAAATTGCCTACGGCGCATTTTTCTTCTCTTTTACTAATAATTCAAGATTTCCAAAATTTCAGCTCTCCCTAAAAAATATCCTGGGTACGCTAGTGATTAAGATTTTATCATTTTTAATGCGACCGAAATACAAATAATATTTGTATATCGATCGTGAAATATTTAAAGTGCCACACACGTCATTTTGACCAATTATATTGCTTTATTTGGCAGTTTTCCAGATTTGCAAATTTTAAAAACCACATTAACATAATAAATATTTCTAATGATTTGCCTTGATATACTGAAATTTTTGACACACACACTAAAATATTGAAGGCATATAATTTGAAAACATAATTTAAATTGGTAAAATTTATAATTCATCATTCATCAACAACACTGATTAAAAATATACCATTCATCTATATTATTAATTTATTTGTTATTACGTAACAACTTGTCATAATTTTACCGGTAAATTAATAGCTCTTATTATATTTCTTATTCTTATATAGTTATAATAATATTTAAATGGAAAGCTACGAACCAAATTTGCTCTATTTCTCTTAGAATTTACGTATAATAAGACTTCTATCTACAATCTAAAACTAATCAAAGTATCAATATTATGTATATTTATGTATCCCACATATTATTTATCTTTATAGATCTTTGAAGTTAAAATAAATTATATTCTATACGGTCATATATTACATAAATGGTATGCAGCAATCAACATAAATATAGATGCACTAAGCGATACCAATCTTCTGTTTATTATGTGTTGTTATATAACAAACAATTGTTTATTTGCTTTATTAATATTTAGGAAAGTTTAATGTACCAGTTCAGTAAATAACCGTTTATTAGTAATTAATTACGGACATGTTCTTTAACTACTTTCCTTATTTGTATTACTTAGCTTCTTACAAATTTTACTAGTTTAATATAACTTTATTAAGTATCTATATCGAAGAAAATAATAGTTGAAATAATTATAAACAAGACAGTATTTTACGATGTAAATAAATTTAATTTCATTAAAACATTCTAGCATCTATCTCTTAATTAATATTGCCTATAAAAAATCAAATAATGAATTTCACTGTATCTTGTTAAAATCTCTCAAATTTACATAATTGAAAGTACAATCTTCACTTAACCTCTTTTTGTTTTGCTGTTAACTAGAAACACAAACAAAGTGTTGCACATACTTTCCACCTTTTTCGCGGTTCTCTTTTTCAAATTTGATAAAAATCACACAATATACAATTAAGACAAAAGTTCACTGACATCTAAGAAAAAAGTCATGTAAAATGTCTTGTATGATGAATTTGCGTTCTAGACAAGGTCAGTCCCACGATTTTTAAATAAATTATTTGCGTTTATAATTCGTATTTAAATTAGTGAAAGCGAGACGTCATCATATTTAATACAATTCAATTTTCTATCATAACATAACCCCGTTACCTGATATACATCTTAAGTTTAATATATCATCACGTCATTCTGGATATGCCACAAAAAATTTCGCAAATTATATACGTGGGTCGAATAAATTATCAGTTAGATATGAGTGTTTAAGTTTAAACGGTTTTTAAACTATGTATAGTAGGCGAAAAGGAAATGGGATAGGTATACTGATTGGAAAATAAAACAGCAATGTCACGTTATAGGTTGTACTCTTTTGACTAGAAATATTATTTTCCTGGACAACAAAGCAAGATTAAACTTTTATAAAAATGAACTCTATACATAAAATGCCAGTTTCTGATTATTTTCCTTAATATGCGATTTTTATACTAAATACGAGTAAAAGGTATATTGTTGATTTAAAAAAAATGTGTTCTAACGTTAACTGAATACCTACTTCCATACACTTTAAGTTTGTTATGGGTATAATGTTATTATTTCTTAATTTATTAATTGTTCAAAAATAATTACAATATCAAATAATTTTTAATGAGAATATTGGACGACAAATTTTTTCTTAATTCATATTGTCAATATTAATCTCTGTGAAACAATCACAGTTTTACTGTTTTATATAAATAATAAATATTCATTAACTAATATTTTTCAATATCAACTTTTGACTTTAATTTTTTGAAAAATATATTGACTGATAAAAAAAATTAAGAAAGAGGAATATTGGTTGCCCCAGTCAATGAAGATAATATACAAAGTGATCATAAATGATTGACCGTGCCACATATCGTTGTCATTTGTCTTTGCCACTTCGATATTATTGCTAGGGATGCGAAAATATCGATATATCGATAAATATCGACATGAACATCAGGCAATATTAGGTACTTTTCGTTTGGTATCGGATGTATCGATAACTCGATATTATCGATATTTTCCGATAATTATCGAAAAGTGATAGCAACTGATGTATATCGATATTTATCGATATATCGAATTTTTTCCCATCCCTAATTGCTACTAAACTATGCCTACCATCCTAACCTTAAAATGTAATTATAATTTTCTCCCAATCTTAATTAATAATAGTAGGTAATATAGGTAACTTGCTATCTGCCTTACAATAAATGGCAAAAAACAAGAAAACTCCCAAATTTATCGTAATTATTACCCAAGGTGGGTAATTTATAGGCGTGAATGATATGTACCTATGTATTTTATATGAACTATTTTTAATGACAAAAGTGGAATATATTTTTAAAGACAAATTTAAATAATGATCTTATCACCATTATCCGTTCGAATGAAAAAATTTTACATCCATCTTATTTCCCAAAGTTGCCTCAGAACTGTCATAGTATACATCATATTTTTCTCAATCCAATTATCTCATTCGCAATTTTTCTCCGCCAAAAACTATTTCTCAAACCTTACTAAACAATGCGAGCATCATAACCGTTGCAATTATCAATTGCGCAATTTATTCACTGCGTGGTTTACATTAAATTTACACTATGAGGTCTCAACGGGGCACAATGATGCAACGATGGTCTCGTTAGTTGGACGTAAGCCACATTTGCTACTTTTCATTTGTTCAAGGTCACATACTAAGTTGTAATCGAAGATAACGTGTGATTAAATCGAATCTTCATGAAGGTTTTAATTAGATGCGGCCCCAGAGGATTATTAATTTGAATAAATTATTGTGCATTAGTGGAGGTTGCATCGTAACTTTTCATCTCTGGTAGTGCGGCAGGATTGTACTGAACGGATCTTTTTAATTGAGGTTTTAATTAATGTTTAGAAACTTATTATTTCGAATGTGATAATAGTACATTAATTCTTTAAGGTGAACAACGGTCAGTGGTTGTACTGTGAAAGTTAAATGATTACTTAAGCCCTGTACATCTTATGTGTTACATGTAAATAAGTGTCAAGTTCAATATTATTAAAAGTTAATTCATTAATGCTAATATATTACTTAAGAAACGTTTATTAAAATATCAAGTTACCTACTACCTTTTAAATTTTATTAGTTTCGGCTCGGATACTATGTTTAATTGAGAAAATAATGTTTTACAAATTATTTATCAGTTAGCTCTCATAGTTAGAACCTTACCAATTTTGAAAGAATAACACAATAATAAATTATGCATAAGAACTGGAACACACTTTGTGATCTCTTGAGCCCTGATTTTTAAAAAACATATACAATCAAAACACAGGTATTGGTCAAGGTGTATAAGAAGAAGAGGTGTGCTCAGCTAAAAAATTATGACGTCACTATATTCCTTCTCATCAGTCGTCAAGTAAAAGATGCAATAATTTCATGAGCAATGTTACAATTTTATTAGAAAATGTACAGTTACAGGTTATTAATAGATGATCTTATTTTAATTAATAAATTTATAATTCTTTTATCTTTTCTCTATAATGGCGTGCCATGATATTAAAAAAATTAAAAGAAGGTATTTTGTGACGCCATTTTTACCTAATTTCAAAAATACAAATCTTTTTAATAGAAATACCTACAATCAAATACAAACGAAATACAATCGATTAAGCATATTTTCAATTATTTTTTTTACTTATCGCTGCTAACTTCCCGCACCTTATTTTCTGTCGATAGAAAACATGTAAAGAAGAATTTAATTTAAAAATTAGGTACTGCAACTTTTCGGAGGTGTAAATATTTTGTATTTATTGGACTAATTTTTTAATTTCTACATTTTTTGAGACCACTAGGAAAAAAAATTAAATTTAAAATTATCGCATATCTGTAAAAAAATCTACTTTCACCCCTGGGTATAAAACAAGATTTTCCTTGGATCTCGAAACTATAACGACTACGAGGTCAATTATGACATGAGCAGTTTGTTTTATTGTTTATTTAGATTCTGTTGAAAAATATTTAAAATTCCCAACAGTTTAAAAGTTATTGAAAAACAACTGAAACGTGAAGGAAGTTCTGATAACTTAGGTTTGAATCCAATCACCCGGTGTCCGGTACATATTCTGGATTAATTGCACAAAAATCTCTCCTCTAGTGTACTCTCCACTAACAACCATGAGAATCCGTGAGTTGTTAAATTATCGCAAACACGATACACGGAAAAAAATAATAATGATTTATTCTTATTATGTGCCGCTGCCGCACTCTAGTTGGGTAAGAAAGGAGTCATAGATATTATGATATTTTTGATCTACTAATTTATTTAAACTTTTTAAAAATTTGGTTGGAACAGGTTAAACTGTTACTGGTGTACAAACTTTACCATAGTAGCAAATTATAAATCCAGTCAATTATATTGAAAGGAGACCTCAAAAATTATTTATTGTCATGAAAAAAGTTTTCAAAAAGTTATTAGTTCTTTAAATATTTGAGATTTTACGTATAGATACATCTTCGTCACAATAATGTGTTTCACGTGTATTCTTACTTACAGTAATAAAGAAACTACCAAATTGTATTTTATATTTTGTAACATTTGGAAACAGTTGATTTTACATGAGTGCATTTTAATTCCATCCTTATGGTTTGAGAAGATATTCCACTAAGATCACACAAACTTTAAAAATTAATTATAGCTTTATTAAGAACAATTAAGGCTTATCAGTACTCTCAATCGCTTTCAAATAACATGAAGTTTCAATAAAAACGTTTAAAAAATGGTAAACTACGATATTACATCAATTTCAAATTAAACAACATAATCATCCAATCCATCTCTGCCCTTCATCTTCTGCATCTTGAGTTGCTCAGTTGCATCTCATCTTCGAGTTCAATGTCAACAACTATTCACACTAATCAGAACATTGAACATCGAGAAACAGATTGTTCTTGAACAAACGATCGTTCAATGTTTCATTTCATAGCCTGCTTCGGACAGCACGAGCAACATTGATATTGCTACTACACTACCTTGATATCCTTCAATGCGGATTTATGTAGATTGGAGAAGATGATTCTTCTGAAATAAAAATGTAGGTCAACGATGAACGAATGCACGTGAGCATTATGTGTGAGTGTGTTGGATGATGTGCCGTGGACAATTGGAGTATATTGTGCAATTGGCATTGATAATGTTAATTGTGGATTAGTTCACCTGGTTTTTTAATAGTGCATGGTTAGATGTTTGAACTGCGATATAATTAAATTCTACATTGTAAAACATATTCATTTGGTTTAGTATAATGTAATTTTGAATACTTTATTATTAATATAAAAATAATTTAAAATGTACTGGAGGAAAAATAAACGAGACACGAAATTCGTGAAATTTTGTTAATTTTCAAACCGTCATAACTCGTTGTATTTTCGACTAATTTGAACGAATCTTCAAAGGCGAGAAAGTTTCAAGTTTCTTCTTTAAGGGCATGCATGCGATCGCAGTCGTAGCCTCTTCCGCCTTCCTCAACACTTCCACCTATAAAAAAAAATATTTAAGTGTAAAAAACTGTACGGTGGTGGAAAAAATTTGTCGGCTCGATTAACCATTAGAACAATAAAGTTCAACCAACTTCCTGTCAATGGCGCAAAGAACGATGGCTTGACTCAAAGTTATTAGGATATTCCTAATTTCGCTCTCAAAGGAGAGGCAAAGAAGGTTTTTTTTCCTAAAAAAATATCTAATTCCGACAAAAAGATGCCGAGCTGTGAGTCAAAAACCCCAAAAAGCACATTTAACTTCAAACACCCATAACTTTGAGTCAAGACATCGAGGCACTTTGTTCTTTACGTCCTCGTCCTTGATAGGAAATTGATTGAACTCTATTGTTCCGATTAATTTAAGTCGACAAATTTTTTCCAACACTGTGCAGACCGTTAAAATTGGAAGGTTTTTTCAGTAAAAACAGTTTTTTACATACAGGGTTTAGGGGGGAGGAGGGGCGCAAGGAATTACGACTAAGATCGCATACATGCCTTTAAAGAAGAAACTTGAAACTTTCTCGCCTTCGAAGATTCGTCTAAATTAATGGAAAATACGCCGAGTTATGACGGATTGAAAATTGGAAAAATTTCACAAATTTCAAGTGTCTCTTTTTTTCCTCCAGTTTACCATACTGTTGTACTGTTGGAAGACGAAGACAATCGGATAGTCCTTTTATGCTAGGTATCAAATTTGATATTGAAATGTAATGTTCTACCTACAAACCTACAAAGGAAAGTCGGATCTCGGATGTAGCAGTCTCACAAACTGTGAATCATTGGTAAACCATTGGGACAATTTAAATGCAGTGAAACTTCGAAATCTGTACTTGACTGGATTCAAACTTGAGTTGCCAGAACCACAATCCATATCGCACTCGAATACTGCAATCTAGCAATTTTTGAATTGCTCACGAAGTTTTATTGATAAAGCAAAATTACAAAAATAACTTTTTTTCCTATTTTTATGGTCCGAAAATTATCTATAATTCAGAGAGAGTAGATATGTTATCGCCTTTGTACACGAAGTTGCAAGACATTGCAATATTATCTGGTTGTTAAAAAAAAAAATTGTCTTAGCATGGCAATAATTGGCGCACCTACTTTATTACTAAAAACTTATAATTAAGTACCTATGGGCCATAAAAACCAGGTTACCAAATGAAATAAAAATGTCATTGAGCTATCCTAAATGTTTAATATATTTTAATGCTCCAAATGTGGCTCCAATATTGTTACAAAATTTAAATTATCTATTATAAATATTAAATTTTTCAATAGTTTTTGAAATATTATTTGTACTTATATCATACACAGTTTTCCGTCAATTCAATCATTGAAACAGTCATGAAATGTAAAGGTGTATTTGGAGATGCTAATTTACATGATTGAACGATCTTTGATGCTCCTGACCTGCAAGTTAATAAATTTACGTAAGAATGTAACCTTCTACCTAATTTCAAACTTTAATACTCCACTATTCTACATAAATGGAAAATACCTTTTACCTTTTGGCTACAACTAATAACTATTAAAGTCATTATACCATTAACAATTTATAATATCTTGCAACAATTCGTAAACTAAATAACAAAGATGACATTTAAAATTTAACAAAGAATTTTTACATCTAGATTCTAGATGTTAAGTATCTGTAACATTACTATAACTATAATATAAGATAGCAAAATGTTAAAGCCGAAAACTAAAATCGTTGCTACTCAAAACAAGGCGATGGTCCGATAATAATTGTTTTATGGATTTAAGTAGGTCATTTTCGTAATATTTTTTCTAATTTGCTACAGACAATAAATCAGAGAGCTTTCAGGTTTGAAGTTAGAAAACTATCATTTTTCACCTTGAATTTTAGCGAATATTTTTGTTACACAGTCATCAATAATGGCCACAAATTAATACTTATGAGATATTAAAAATAGAAGACTATTTGAAATTGTATTTGTACAGTAGCAAAAAACTAAATACTAAATTAGTTGTCTTTATGAGATTAATATTATGTAATCTATCATAAAATTTAAGGTTATAGGAATTAAGAAATGCTCTTCTAAGAATGTTTCATCTATACTTATATTTTATACAGTATGATTCGTAACCAGGTGTTCATTTTTTATACATACATAATACATATCTTTCACACCTTTTACTTAAAGCCCTGTTCGCACGAGGACTCTTTGAAGATTCTACCAAGATTCTGAATACTGAAAAAGAAGAAGTTTTCTTCTTTCTTATGAGAATTTCCTGTTAAATAGCGGTGCCGCTGATTGAATCTTCAATGAGTCTTGCAAAAAAAGAATTTATAAATTATTGATTGCTTCAAAACCATGAATTTATCCAGAATCTTGAAACTTCTTCTTTTCCAGGATTCAGAATCTTTGTAGAATTTTCAAAGAATCCTCGTGCGAACAGGTCTTAATTTCGGTATGGCACAGCCTCACATATATTGAGAGTTAAGCTGGATTTATAACACGCACAGCGCATAGAAAATAATTTAGCACAACATAGCACAGCACAGCGCATAGCATTTTAGTTACGGAGGTTTTATAAGCCGCACACAAACACAGATTGCTATAGGAAGTAAAAGAAGAAGTCCTTGTCTTACAGTGTTGTCTTATGACGTTATGACAGCTGTTTTGTTGGTTAAGCTAGATTTGATTTGGTATTATTGGACTTTGTGATTTTGTTATTATGTTTTGACTATTTAACAAAAATTATTAATATAATGAACAACGAATGCGCGTGCGTGTAAGAAGTTAACTAAAACGAACTGTCACGAAAGCAACGAATAAACCCGAAGCACAGAACTGCACAGCACAGCCCATAGGAAAATGAACATTGGTCAATAATTCGTGTGCTATGCTAAATTATTTTCTATGCGCTGTGCGTCTTATAAATGGATGTACTCATTTCCATATGACCAATTCATATGCTATGTTATGCAAAATTATTTTCTATGCGCTGTGCGTGTTATAAATCCAGCTTTATATATTTTATTATGTAACCCTGTACCCTGTGCGCCGTGTGCGGTTACCAGCCGTCAACCCACGGGTACCTACTTATGGTGGTTAGTGGAGAGTATACTTCTGATGTCAAACTTACTAATTTAATGTTTTTAACAAATTTGTAAATTACCTACCTAAGTATATGGAAAGATGGATAAAAATGACATCTCCAGAAGTTGTTTAATTTGGTTTTTTTTCATTATGAATCACCTGTATTTTGAAATAATTTTTCTTACTCTCACTAATACGTACAATATAAGCCATTGATTAATAATTAATAATATTTTATTTTGTACTAATTAATTCATACAAGAAATTCTAAACTGTATAGATAATTACAAGAAATCTTGTTCTCTTCAATATAATATATTAATCATAATGTCAGTTGTACAATTAAACTAATTTAGTAATTAAACGAGAGAAATCTTTTAAAATAATATTAATTTATTCCAAGGAACAGGGAGGCATCTCTCTAAATTATATATAAAAGTATAATTATAAATGTAATAGACATTTTAATTTTTACCTCTTATGATTTTCTCCTCAAAATGTCGGTTGAACAAATGTCAAACGTAATATGCATCTTCATTATTGCAAAATTGAGTATTTATGCTTATAATTCTTCATTATGATCTATAGATGGCATGCGTAAAGAGAGATAATTGTATAAAAAGGCGGAAATCTAAAAAATAGGAGAAATTTGTACAGGAATAAATTAATCTCAATCTCGACGAGGTTTAAAAATAAAGAATTGTAAAAGAAAATATAATGATACAGCCGCAGGCAAATAATTTGTTTCGTAAAAAATCGAATAATTACGATTATGTAATAAATAATACAGCATGTTTTAAATTAGATTCATTTTAGTAGAATACTAAAATTAGTTGAAAACAATTTTTGATTGAACTTTTACTACAAAATGTTGTCCCACATATTTGGATTTGACTATTAGTTTTTAAACTTGCATCTTCCTGTGTTTGATTTTTCTACATTTCCATCTTCAAGTTAAATTCTAGATTTTTACCTTTCGCCATATAGTGGGATTTTAGTGGATGAGCACGAATTATAGAGTCCTTACATCTCATTTTTACTTCTTTGTACGGATAAAAGAAAGTATTGTAATCGCGAAAAATTTCGGTTCTCAGATTTTTACGGAAATATCCGTTTTGACCTTTTCTGAATCCATTATGACTAGTTTCGTCGTGACGTCTGTACGTACGGACGGACGGACGGACGTATGTATGTCGCATAACTCAAATACGGTTAGACGTAGAAAGTTGAAATTTTGTATTTAGGACTGTTATAGCATCTAGTTGTGCACCTCCTATTTTTGGTTTCGATCTACAAACCGGAAGTAGTACTTTTTTCAAATATTTTGATAAATATTTAATTTAAGACAAATTTTTTTATTTTAAATGAAAGATTATGTGATTATTACCTACAATCGGTATTTTATAAATATTTTTGTATCTGGTATCATTTAAGAATAATTAAAGTATATATTTATAATTTAGTATTTCGGTATCTTGTAGTCCATGATCGATTAACATTTGTTACTACGTAAAATTTAAATGATTATGATATGACAGTGACAATAGTAAAATATGCTTTATATCTCTGCAGTTTAAATAAAATGATTAAAATATATTTGTGAGTATAGTAGCAGTAGTGGTAGTAGTACTTATATATTAATATATTTGTATAATAATAAGTTAAAAGAATAAAGTCAGATTTTTTTATATTATTCTACATTTTAGTTATTAAGAAAAGTATGAACAGTTTAATAGGCGTACAAGGAAGTCATGTGGTGCCCACGTCAGATTTTTTATATTATTGCGATGATGTCTGTATGTATGTGTGTATGGATGTGCCATGCATGCTCAAATACGAATTATTCAAATAATGTTGATATTTGGTATTTTACATTTGTATACAAATTGCAAAAGGTAATTAGATTTTGGTACAAATATGTTAACCGGCAGTGGTATTTTTTAAGAATAAAATATTATTTGCAAAAATTTCGGTAAATTTAAATAAATATTGTATTTTTTTGTAATGAGAATAAGAGGAATAATTATTTGCTACATAGGTACTTTGTAATCCATGATCGGCTGATATTTGTTTCTGCGTAAAAAATATTGACAGGTAACATTAAACTATATACATGGGTAACGTGAATAAGTATGTAAATCATCAAATATTGTCGTGGTTGCAGATTTTTGTTAAAAATTAAATTTTCTAAATACAGCGAAAGGTTATGATGGCCACATCAAATATTTATTTTCTAGTGTTGAACCCATATCCTCTTAAATCTATGAGAAAATTTAGCAAATGCAACACAAAGATATTTTTAATAATTCATTTGCAATTAGATAAATGACCTTTAAGTTACTAATTAAGATTATATTAAATAAAACGGGGAACTTTTTTGATAGGTACAAATTATTTTGTCTAAAGTTTTTTAAAAACCAAACCAGTAATTTTATCTGTCATATTATAACTATACTACATAAACAAAGAATAAATTACAATTATAAATAAGGTGAATATGTAATTAAAATATAATTTTTTATTGTTATTAAAAACGGAACTGTCAACATTTTTTTACAATCCTAAAGACGAATTTCACTAAAATAAAGGTTTAAATTTGTTAGCATGATTTAAGTGCGAGCTTATGGCAGAGTTGTACAATATTTTTTAAATATTTAAATAGATAAAATATAGAAAAGAAAAATATGCTTTATTATTTAGTTCCTCAAGCTACTAGTAAAAAATTTCTGCAAAATTTTTATATAAACCATGGTTACTATTATTGTAATCTTCCATTGGCTGTTATTAGTGTCATGCGATTTTCAAAATAAGTACTTTAAACTCTCATGTCCAAATGTAAATAACAATAAAGCAAATAATAATATGTCATAATATCAACTATTACATCTCTCACAATATATTACAAGCATCCACCCACATTTCTCAAACACTGAAAACCAATTTAAAACATAAAACTCCTCAAATAACATTATAACAGTAACAACCGCAGGTGTAAATAAATCTTCATCTTCTTGACGGATCGAATAATGCAACAATGCCATACAAACAGCAAACAGCGAACTACAATGCAACTAGATGTAATGTGTAATGCATTTTCAGTTGAGAAAGTTAGCGAACGGCAAAAGATTCAGTCACGTTGATGTTTCAAGTGCTCTAAGTAAGATAATAAATAAAACAAACCACTACACACACACCGACAGTTGAGGAGCGTAGCTATAGCAATACATGAGGATTGTGGCGTAACAATTATTTAATTCCATTGTACAGCTTCGGTTGATTCATTATTGATTGAGTTCATTTGATTTAACAAGTGACATATTTAAATAACTCATAGTCCAGGCGAAGAAGGAAATTTTTTCAAATTCAAACTTGAGGAACTTAACTGAATTTAATAAGCGGAAACTTTAATGTCATATGTCAGTTTGACATTAAATTAAAAATTGGTTAAATTGTCATTTTAAGTGTAAATATGCAATTAATAAGGTAAATAATACATGTTTATTAATGTTAAATACAAATTTAGGTAATATTTCAAGTTTCTATTGTAAAAACAATTTTTAAAAAAAACAAAGCGGCGGTGTCTTTTCGATTTTCTTACCAAATATGCACTCGTGCATTAATTCATGTCCAAGAAATTTTTCATCGCGCATTCCAACAACGTAATTGGCTCAAGTGGCACTGAGAAAAAATTTCGGGAAGAAATAATTCACATGTGATATTATACGTGAAAACTTTCCTCGTGTGAACAGGGCATTATAATAAATTGTAAGCAAAACAAATCTATATAGGTACCTAAAGATGAGCTTCAGGAAAAACTTATACATCGATTAATTTATTTATGCAAACGAAACTAAATATGAGCAAGATTAAGTTTTTAATTAATATTTATACATATGTAATTTAATTTTCATTGCTCCTTTAATTATTTTGTGTATTTTTTTAAACAATATTTATAGCATTAAATTTCTATTTTGATAAAAAAAACAGTGCATCAGTGAAACTATTCCATTTGAAAAGATTTAAAACTGAAATTTTGTTATTATTTTACGGTACGACAATTATTTATATTCATACAATAATTCAAGGTTAAGTTATGATAATATTATGGTTCTACTTCTGAAAAGTTTAAGAAATAAATAATGCTTATGTAGGAATATAAACTTTGACAAAACTACAAGATAATTATTGTTTTTCCTCCAATTTGTACAGCAATTACTGTAGTTGAGTAAGCTTAAAAAATAAAATTTGGGAGTGGCGGGACATTAAATGAAGAGGTAGAAGAATTTACAAGGTTATAACAACTTTTAAAGAATTAAAAAAATAATACATTGACAGCGAACATGATGCAAGTATGCATTATTGACATAATTCAGGAAGAAGCAATAAAATTTCCTTGTTATTTTATCCTTCGTTTGTTAAAATTTAATAAATGACTGGCATTTCATTGTTAAATGTAGGAGAAAAATAAACATTTCCATTTTGAGAATCTTGTCCATATCTATTATCTAAAGAATCTTCTTAAAAATGCTAACAAGTATTTTCTACTTGATAATGTCAGAGTTATGATGAATGCTTATGAACATGTATCTAAGAATTTAATAAAGTAATATATAATTATAGTAAGCCATCTATCTGGTTAAATATGACAATGATGTCAAGGAGAAAATTATTCTTATATTCTTAAATTTTTTGGAAGGTCAATGCATTTGAAACATAAAAAGTTTATTTTTAGATTTCGTGCATTTGATAATATATGGGCAATAAAAGAAAATGTTAATCATTTAATATGATTTCTATTAATAATCTTGTTCTTAAGCGGCCTGTCTACGTTTTTTTTTCGGAATTCCTAGAATACTTTCGATTTTACTTTTTCCACTCTACAGCTGCTCGAAATCAGCCCGGAACTCGTACTTTGTGCCATCCTAGGTAAATATGCAATTTTAAAAATAAATTTCTGTCATGAGATATAACCATGTAAAGTTTGTATAAATTGGAAATTAATGAATTTACTTAGAATTTTTAAAATATTTCATCGTAAAATAACACTGGTGGTAACACTGCTTACTTTCCTCTTTAGAGAGGGAAAACTTACTTTCCTCACTATTTCGCGATAAGAAAAGTGTGTTTTCTCCGCATTTCGTGAAAAAATAATGTTTAGTGTGATACATCAATTTTATATCCTAGTTACCTACTAATAAAAGCAAATATCAAAGCTATGACTTTATTCCATATGGGAATGGATATATGGAGTATTATTCCATACCTACCAAGTTTCAACCAAATCTATAAAAGTTTTATTTTTATTTACCTTAATAAAAAAAAATTATCTACGATTAATTGATAATTAATTCATTACAATATTATTTAAGTTGAATAATATGTACCTACTATGCAATACTCGTACAAGTATACTTGTATAGAAGTAATAATATTATAGTTACTTTTCTTGTGACCAATTATTAGACTTTTGTGTTATACATTGACAAAAATATAATTTTCTGTACTCAGCCATCCAAATATTTATAGTCTGTTGCTAAGTAACGTAAATAAATTTTTTAAATAAAATATTTATTACTGACTCATCGCTTACGTTATTATTCAAAGCCTGGAAATGTAGGCTGGTTGCTATCAAAAAATTAAGGAACATTTTTGTTGCAAATTTTTGCCACAAATAGCGTTTTTCAGGGACCCGGTTCCGATTATTAAAAAATAAATTTTAATATTTCAAATTAAAATATATGTATTGAAAATATACTCTATTTTATTAGTGATTGTATTATTTTCATAATTTAAAAAACTATTTAGGTAATTTTTATTCTTAATTCTGACATTTTCACTGACTGTTGTAGTGTGCGTAAGGCGTAATGCATAATGATTATTTATTAGATGGTCATTTCCACCTATTTTATTTAAGGACTAATTCGACAGAGATGACATTATTTGTTGTGGAAGTTTTGTAATTTAATCATTACCGGCATTATTGCGATATTAAGGAATGGAAGAACTGTTATTTCGTAAGGAAGCAAGGAAGGTATTCAAATCCATATTTAGAAACAGGCATAAATTGAAAAATCTAAAAAAATACTAAATTTGACACATCATGTCAATCATTATGTTTCTGCATTACGCCGTTTGTTTGGAGTTTGCAAAGTTTTGTTCTTATGCGTTGCTCTTAGTACTTATGCATTAAACATATAGTTCTTAAACATTAAAACAGTCGGTGGAAATGAGGCTTTAATATGATAGCGATGTGACAAATTATTTTCTGTTTTAACGTATTTCACAGATAACTTAATTCCTAATTCATACTTCCGGCACAGATAAACGTATACAGATCAACAGCTAAATTGGATTAGATGTGCCGCCATTTCCATCGTAGTACTTGCAACTGTGGTAGATGGCAGCATAGCAAACTGAGGATTACATATGCCCGTAGAATTTATCTGTGCTTCCGGCCATGGATCGGGTTCCTTAAAAGTGCCCTCAATCGATCAAATTTTGCATTCAATTGTCCCTAGCAACGAAAATTATATTTCCAGACCTTGAATAACAACGTAGGCAATGTTTGACTTTATTTTAAATTTTCACCCAAGGTGCGAGATTTTTGTTGTGCAATTTAAAACTGGAATAATATGTACCTAGACTGAATTCAAATCTTGCCAGAGATCATATCGGTCACACCAGACAATATGATTTTGCATATGATAAAGTCGTAAGAGATATCATCTGCTGCTTTATTCATTTCATGTTCATATTATAAGAGTTTATGATTAGTATACTTCAACTTTATTTGACAGTACACTTCTTATTTTGCGCACTTTGGTTCAGTTATCTTTGAGTAATATTATTAAAATGGACAGAGATGAAACTTATCAAATGTCGTGTTGCATTACTCGTCCAATCTACCTACAAAATTAAATAATTCTACATAATTTATTATAATAAGAATAACTTTCGATATAGTAGTTTTAATCACTGATTATTGCAATTATTAGGACTATTTTAATATAAAAATTTACTTACTTTGGCCATTTTGAAGTTATATTATCAAATTCTGAAGTTTACAATACTGGACAGCACCTAACATTAGCATTAACATAACCTCAATGTCAACGAAAATCATACAAAAAATCATATGAAAATAGGGACAGTTCTATTTCGGAAATGTAGTTATGTTTCGTTATGACTTATCTTATGAGTTCTCTTATGAGTCGTTCTGTACGACAAATCGAACAGTATGAACGTAAAAATAAACACATATTATGATTTATCATAATGCGAAATCATATAATAAATCACATAATGTAAACCCTACTTAATTTACTGCAAAATATTTCTAAAACACATTGGATATACATAACAAACATCTTGCTAAATAATATATACCATATATTATTTCCCTGACGTCAATAACTCAATTATACACTGAATTCATTTAAATATTTTCAAAGTGTCAATTATAATTTGTAAAACATCCTGCTATACGTAAGAAATCTTGTTATATAATCGATTTGTTGCTGTACATTTTTCCGCATTGCTCGATTGCTCCCTTTGTTTTTCGACACTGACTTACTTTGACTAAGATTAATAAAGCACAGGAAACAATTAATAAATTAGAGAATTTTGCAACAATCCGTTTAAGTATCGATATTTCTCTTGTAGGCTGCTATTGGTTTATCGAATTTGGTCATCGAGAAAGCGAAGATATTTTCTTTAGTTTTATTGTTGTACGCCTTTTGGTCTATCATTAAATTTTATTTGAAGATATGAAGACAATATAAATTTCCGTTTTCGTTCACAGGAAAAGTAATAGATTTATATTTTTAAAATTCTTAGAAGAAATTTCACTATTAAATGACACTTTGTAGAAGTTTAATTCGACCAGATTTTGTATGTACATAGATTAGCTGCAATACTTTTTATATCTTCTAATCACATAAAAAATTAGTTGGTCTAGTTTTCAAAATTTTCTGAAACTTTACTTAATACATATAAAAATGATAAAGACGATCCTCTACCACGCCAGAAAACGGCCGTTTATTGATTTGTTAAACATAATATTCTGAAGTAGATATTAAATATAAAAGTAAAAAATACAATCTACAAAATGTTCGATACAGAATTTTAAAATTTTGCTTTGAAATCGAAATATGTTGATTTTAATACAATTCCTTCTATTTTCTATTTTAAGACGAATTTAAAAAAATCAGTCGGTTATTTCGCAGATCCAAGCTTCGTTGTTTGAAGTGGATTCATTTATAAATAAAAGCTGTAGAATGACGCGCGCAAACCCTTTTTTTACAAATATTGCATTATTTTCACAAATATTGGTACAAAAATTATTTTCCCCCTCTACCATAAATTATTTGTTATTATTATGTCTAACAAAACAATAAACGGTGTAGAATAGCGTGTGAGATCCATATATGTTTTAACTGTTTTCTGCCATGAGTGCTATCTTGATCTTGATATTCGCCGAATAATTTGTTAATCGAACTAAAATAAGCGTCAATTGTAACCTTCACATCGTTAAATTTTTTAAGCCATTGATCTCTAAATTTTTAATAAGTTATTGTATGATAATTATTTGCAATATTTTTTATTCATGGTTCAAGTTCATTATAATGTTGTTAGTATGTGTAATCCAAGTAAAAATTATTTTATAATGAATTCCTGTAAAGTTATTGTTTGATATTTCATAATTTTAATGAAGTTATTGTTGAATTTACGTCAAACTTTTTTGGTCCTCAGGATGTTAACGTGAAAATCCTTCACGGTATTATATTTTCGAAAAAAATCCTAATTGACTTTAGTTTCTTTTTCACATTGTATCTTCTCCATTCTAATAATTATAATATAACCTATAAAAAACTTCATTTCCATGCAAATGTTTATCTTAACAGCAACGTGAATAAAATCGTAATTAAACAAAATTTTCCCAGTAAAGTTGAATATTAACATCCTGCAGAATAAACCAGTACCTTTGGTTTTTCTTTGTTGGTATTTCTAAACCAATATTGTCACACCGTACGCAACAACAAAAAGGTGAAAATAGCTTTCGAATAGCAAATATAAAAATATTAACTTTCTTTCTTCCATGGTGAATATCGTCAAAACAAAATATAAAATAGCAAATGTTGTAATGAATTTTTGCTTAATTATTAGTCATATATCATATTTTGAAATGTAATTTTACATACAATTACCATGTAGATAGAATATCTCTATTTTATCTGAAACAAGAATATGAAAGCTTAAATGTTATACATGAATAGTAATATAATAAGTAATAGACTCACCAGCTTGTTTTATTTATGTTCAGAGAACTAAAAGTACATATTTGTGAAAACACGAACTGAAAATTCTGTACTGTACACAATTATTATTCTCTGTAGACATGTAGTATACAGCTAAATAACTAAAATCTTTAATAATAGTTGCTTTTAGTATTATAAAGTAATTCTGCAAATTTTCACTTTTTCCTTTTTAAAATACCAACTAAAACTACATACCTACATAATCATGGACGTAACAGTAGTAGTGACAGTAGAGTGCGTAGGCATATTGTAAAATTAGGTTTTTATAAGGCATATTATAAAACAAAATGTCATATCATTTCATTTCACTGAAGAAGGGTATTAGATTCTTTATTTAGTTCAGTTTAATCATCTAAAACTGAGTATGTGGGACTCACGAAGGTGGGTTGTATATTTAGTTCAGTTCAATCAGAGTTTGTACCAAACCGGGTATTTATTAAGACTCAAGAAGGGTATTAGGTTGTTTACTTACTTACTTACAGAGTTTCTACCAAAAGCCTCGGCATATTGTATAATAAAATGATATTACATTACTGAGTCATTTAGAAAACGACGAGACATTTTATAAAACGACAAAGGCTTTTTATAAATCGACTGATTTTATAATTAGCATGCGACATATTCAGTACGGAGGACATTTTTTGTAGGGAATGTGTACCGGTCTGGATTACAACCTAAGTTGTCAGGATTAAAAGAATTTATGAAAAGACGGCTGAAAATGCTTCCAGTAAATAAGAAAGTATATTTTTAAACTACTAGTCAGACGAATTAACGCTACCAAACTCTTTAAAAATCTTGCTTACTATGGCAAAATTTTAAATTTTTGTAAAATATCGCATGCACAAATTTTTTTAAATAGGTAGTAGGTAGGTAGGTACCTACTTAGTAATTTATTTGCCAAATCTTTCATTTAACGATCGAAACACATTATTGACGATATAATTTCACATTTTTTATTAAAATTAGTTTAATTAATACAATGGTTTAATAAAACCTTCTTTAATATGCAATCAGGGACACAAGGTATCACCAAACAATTAAATAATCTTTTAACAAAATATAATGTAGAATTGTATAGAATACATTTTTTGACAATTCGAGATTTTGATGAATCTGCACTGAACCTAAAACACATAATTTTTTCAAAAGTCGGTCTATTTAGTTTCAAGTTCGTTAATTAGCCTTTATACAATCAGTGGAATCAACTTTATTAATAATTTTTTTAAAATTTGTATTTGAATTGATGACAATATTGTAAACATTTGCGCTTTTAATATTATTACTTAATTTAATTTATCCACGCCAATGATATAATAGTCATATTATTTCCATCATTTGTTTGAGGTAATTAGTTACATTACCTCACTTGTAAAGTAATATGATGTGCTTTTGTCTATTATCTCTCGCATATTTATAATAATATACTTGTCTACCTATTTATTGATTAAATATTCTTAGAATAAATCAATTTTGAAATATTGTCCCATAACAAATAATTTATAAACGAATAATAAATAAATATCACGTATAAACTTACAAATTAAGAATTTGTTTGTATATAAAACTGACAGAATGTCTTGCTGTCAAACAAATTGTATGTAGGTACCCTGTTGCTTTGATTTTTCAAATCTAACGTTTAAACAAAAATATCAATTTTTATTAATTTTGGGCAGTCGTGGATAAAATTTTGTATATCACATGTAGGCTAAAGCATATTACAGTTACAGCACTCATGTGATTACACGACTCGGTCTACAACCTCGTCGTGCAATTCTTCACATTAGACTGCTGTAATAATAATGCTCGTATCTCACTTGTAATATAAATAACTATTACATATTACGTTTACGTCACTCAATGACTGCTGTCACTTTGACATTGACAGCTGTTACTTTGACATTGACGTTTGTCACTTTGACACCGCCTACGTTAAATTTATGATCGGGGAAGTACTGTGGTGGCCATAGTAGATTTTTTTAGTTCATGACATTCAATACAGAAGGTGTAATTTTACTTTTTTATATAAAAAAAATTAATTTTAGCAATGGTTAATATTAATGGTAATTAATAAATAATTTATTACAAAAAAACTTTCCATTTGATAAAAAATATGATTGTATACATGTCCATGTACCATCACTTGTCGCATCATTAGGTAAAAATAGCTAATTTTTTCTGCATCTTAATATGCATTTTATATTACATCTGCAAGTACAACAATACATAATTTATGATTTATCCTCAATGAATCAATAATGGTTTTTGTTTATTTTCAGATCCAAGGTGAAGATTAACGATAATTGTGAAGGAGTACCGGTATGAAATTATTTTTACTTTTTATTTACTGTTATTTTGTGTATCTAATTAAACATTATATTTATTTATTCATTATTCATAAACCACAAATGTTAGAAAGTAAAGTTTTACAAAGTATATAACATGTATTGGAATATAATATTAGTTTAATAATACGAGAAAGGTTAAATCAAAATAATGATTCTTTAAAATTGGAGCTTGAAACTTGCTTTACCGGCATGCTCAAGTAAAACTGCTCCTGCCCTTAAATTTATTGGTTGTATACTTTTTATAGTAATTAAGGATTATTGCTTTTGTATAAAACAAATACTGAATGTTGTTAATTATACATTCAAAATTGTGCCTGGCAATGAAAATTTCTGTAGGTCAAATAAGCAACGAATTATTTTTTGCTAAATGTGTGTAATATTGTCTTTCTCTGCACTTTCAACAAAAAATAAAATTAATGATATTTCAAACGACCCACGATTACAAGCTGTTGCACTTGACATCTTATAAAAAGATATTAAATTTACAATAATTAATGCAAAAAATAAGACAAATAAAATGAAACGTACCCTACACAAAAATTAATTAATTTTTAACAGTAACAATAAGTAAATATTTCATAGCCAAAATGTTAAATGAAGATTAGTATCATTATTATTTTAATATAAAACATGCCAATAAAAGGAAGTTTAGAGTTTTCACTTTAAAAAACAAATTAATTTTTGATATATAGGTATTATTGTTTTATGAGAACATACTGTGGTAATTTTTTACCGAAATTGTACGGGACATTCTGACACTTAAAATTAGTGAGGGAAATTGCCAATTCTAGCACTAATGCGCGAAATAAAGGTACAGTCAAAGTGCTCTAAAAATGACATTCTAATGTGATGACATCACATACTACGTTTCCATTGTATTTTTTTAAATATTATCAAGTCGGTTAGTTAAAATGTCAAAATTGGAATTGGATGTAATTTATTACCTACTAGTTAAGTACTAATAAAGCATAACCTTATCATTTGATTTATTATTTATTAAAAATATACGTAAATTATTACATTACCTACATGCCGTGAAAAAAACAAATTCGGTTTGACAGGATTGACATTTACGAAATAAGTGAAAAAATTAAGAATCATACGAACGGGACACAGAAATAATAACTCTTTTACAAACTGAACTATTATATATACTATGCTGATTCGAACTAATTTTGAATTTATTTATAACGACGATATTTTTCACATGTTTCATGCCTTTTGCTTCTGAATTCTGGAAAAAATTAACTCGTACCTATCAATGAATTACAAATTCTTGTAATTCAAAACTCATTAATGATTCAATTTAGCAACATCGCAGTTTGACAAGCGATTCTTTTTCTCAAGATTCAGAAACATGAAAGAATCCCCAAAGAATCCATGTATGACTCTTAATGACTAAAGCCAACATTTTATCCAACTTAGATGCAGGGTTGGCACGTTTAAAACATTTCGTTTTAAACAAATGTTTAAAACTTGTTTAAAACAAAGCAAGTTTTTGAAGCACGTTTTAAACATATATTTGAAACACGTTTTAAACATTTTTAATACTTTATCTACGTAACAAAACAAAGTTCATATTGCTAATAATAGTGTACCTATAACATAATACTGTTTTTCACTATTGTTGTCACCCATAACCATAATAATAAGTATAGGTAGGGGAATCTCCAGCATATTTATCGCCATAGTGCGTAATGATGCATATTTCAGAACTCCTTGCTGATTAAAACATTGTTTTTTTGTGTTTAAAACATGTTTTTTTTAAATCAGTAAAAAACACGTTTTAAACAAAAAAATCTGCTGTGGCCAGTACACGACCTCTCGCCTAATTCTGCTTATTCTATTAATCTCGAGACTAATCTAATAAATAGTTTTACTTACATTTTAATAGTTTTATGTTCATGTAAGATGTAAACGATAATGTAAACCAAGATGCAAGTAAAAGATGTCAACTGTACTGTCACTGTCAGAATAATTCAAATTTTATGTGGAAACAAATTTCATATCATGGACAACAAGATAGAATATTAATTGTACTTTATTTTATTGTTAAATACTACCAGATTCAACAAATTTTATTTATAATTAACTGTACCCATAGATAATTATATTTTCTTTTATTTTTAATTGCAGACATTACCATAAATAAATAATGTACCAATATATTTAAAGAAAACTTAAACAAGCTTCAAAAAGTACTACTTCCGGTTTGCGGATTTCTTCCAAAATGTTATCCGGTGTTAAGATACTTATTAAAACCTTAAATATGAAATTTGGTTATTAAAGGTTTGATACTTTTTCAGTTATCGTGGACGAAAAATCGTCAGTCCATACATTCATACAAACACACACACGCACACACACACACACATACACACACACAGACATCATCGTGAAAATAGTAAATTTGTATTGTAGAGACCCTGAAACGTGCTTATCCACCAAAAACTCATACTCGAAAATTT
The DNA here is from genome assembly GCA_947534325.1 of Agonum fuliginosum. NCBI lineage: Eukaryota > Metazoa > Arthropoda > Insecta > Coleoptera > Carabidae > Agonum > Agonum fuliginosum. Next base: position 31,706,112 of record OX384032.1, on the reverse strand, counting down.
TGACCCATTACAATACCTCTCTTATAGAATATGAGGCGAGAGGTAAAAACAGTTTTAAACAAAAAAAACAGTTTTTTTTGTTTAAAATTAAAAAAACATGTTTTTTGCCAACCCTGCTTGGATGACAGCCTCTCATATTGTTTTTTGTATTGTATAGTGCGATTTCTAGTCAAAACATCAACTCTCGGGTTATCATGGTTGTTAGTGAAAAACATAGAAGACCTTTATGCAGTTAAACTGGAATGTGTTCCTTATAAGCTGACTGGATTTGAATCTAAATTTTGAAATAAGTATTCCAGTTTAACCAGCGTTTAATTATTTAAACAGGGCTCAGCTTAAAATTTACTGTTTGTACCATATTATAAAAATAAATCTTTTTTGCAGTTGCGGATTTATAGATGCTAAGGTTGTTAGGGCATCATCAGGCCCCTGATTAAAGAGAGCCTTAAATTTCAAGTCCCCGATATCGACTGATGGTGGTACGTTGATATAAAGTTCATTAAAATTTGTATTATAATATTAAAATACCTACTTTATAATTTTCCAATATTTTACTTTTAATTTTTGAAACAGGCTGTAAAGGAGAATTTTTTATTACGAATGTGGGAATATTATTTTTCAAGGAAAATAACCACAGGTGTAAAAGAAAATATAAGAAGTATATTATATTTTTTATGAAATCGCAAAATTTTATTAAATTTGTAACAACAAAGCAAAATGTCAACAGAAAACAAATGGTGATAACTGGTTGTCAATCGCACAGGCAACGCTATGATTTTGCGGAGCTAAGTAACTCATTATAAAAATTATTATTATTATATAAGTTATTTTACCGCTATATTTTTCTATCGCAAGGATTCCCAGAATAACAATAGCATCAAACACCGAAATATCATGATCCACCAGGACTCTAAATGGACCGGAGCGAACCGGAACGCTACTCCGGTTCATGAATTGGCCGTTCCCTCTCGTAAAATAAAGAACCATTTCTGGTTAAAAATAGTATATTATATATCGTGGGACTAAAGTGCATGATTTAATCCTGAGGGTGAAGTTTATTTCACGAGCCGAAGGTGAGGGAAATAATCACCTGAGGGATTAAAGGTACTTTAGTCCTGTGATATATACGCTATTTTTTGCACTTCATAATCAAATGAATGCAAAATAGTTTAAAAGAATACACATTTTGTAATTTTGACAGTAAATTTTATGACAAATATTTATATTGTTACCATAGATACTCTGTAACAAATAGCACGTATTTACTTGACAACAGGATTAATTAATTCAATTCCTTGACAACGGGATAAAATATGAAAAATAATCCCTTGGGATCAAATTTAGAACCTTAGTCCCTAAGAATTAAGACTAAAGAAGAGTTTTAGTCCCGGAAGTGCAAAAAAATTTAAACATATTTTTACTTTTATATTATTCGTTATATAACTGTTTATATATAAAAAAAAATTGGTGGTATCAAGATGACATTTATACTTCAATTCAATTGTCAAACGTCCAACTTGAGAACGTACAAATTTTAGTATTATCTCCAAATCTGTTTTGCTTAATTAATAATTTTATTAAATAAAATTTAATTAATATAATTCTATATTTCCTTATCACCCATAATAGTCCAGTGACAGTTAAATAAATGGGAATATTAATGTTACCAACCAAAACGTTACACATACATTTCCCTAAATCAACTTGGTGTATATTACAACAGTTTAATTTAAATATTAAACAGATACCAAATAGAAGAAATAGTATAAAGAACTCATTCTATAAGACTTTTTCGCATTTGTCCTTTAATAAACTTGCCTTCAGGCTCGTTTTACTAAATTTGGACGCGTGCAAAAAAAAGCTTGTTCTTTAATATCTTTTATTTTCAAGAAACCTCGTGTTTCGTTTCGTAAAATTTTTCATTTCGAAAGCCCTGCGATCCGCCATTACTTTTGTATGAAACCTGTAGTAGCACTATTTTTTTGCACAATACATTTACTACTTGACCCATTGTACCCACCCGCACAATACCACCTAACCTCACTTATTCCCATCCCACCTAACCTAACCGATAGTGACAGTGGTCAAATGTCACCGCTGCCCAGTGAGGTGAAGCAGTGAGAGGATTCCTCGCCGCCTCCGTGGGGCGGCGGCGGCGGCGGAGGCGGCCGCTATGTAGGTTACCGCGAGTCGTGGGGATGTAGGACAGCTATATACACGCGAGACGCCGCAGCCCTGCAGTTCATTCGGTTTGTGTGAAGCGAAGAGATCGAGGGAGGTACTTGACAGACACAAATGTAAGTACTGTGGGCAGTGGTGGTACTTGCTACTAATAGTATTGTTCGGTACGGTGCTGGTGTTTCGCGGTTTTTTTATTGGAGCTATATGTTCCGGAGTAGTAGGTAGAATTGTATCAAAATTGTACTGTATACGTACGGTGGTGAATTTCGGTTTTTTCAATTACAGTTTTTGGCGCTTTCAGTATAGAGCTGAGCATTACTTAAGTATTTAGATACTTAAGTATCAATTTTTAATAACAAGTAATTTTAAGAACTAAAATAAAAACTAGTACTTAAGACTTCATTTCATAATCGTAAATAATATTGAAGTACTTTTTAAATATTTAAGTATTTCATTAATACTGAAATCATGTAGAAGTATTTAAGTTTTTTCAAATGGTTAAGTAATGATATTGTTCAAATTGCGACCAACGCAACATAATACGACATTCTTACTGTGAATTAATCTTCCTCAATAAGAAAAAGGTAATATTTCATGCAATTAATATTAACATAAAAAATACTTGAAAAATACTTATTTTTAAGTACTACTTTTGACAAGAAAAACTTTTCTTTACTTAAGTACTGTGAAGCTTTACTTAAAAATGTACTTGGTAACAATAAGTACTGAACATTGGTAGTGCTGGTACTTATATACTTCAGTATTTTGGTTTCGATACTTGCCCAGCTCTGCAGTACCTGAATAAATTTAGGTGGTACTGGTGATATAATACAAATTGTACTATTCGGGGTTGTGACGTATTTAGCGGTTTTTTATCTGCATATCTTGAGCTGAATTTTATATAAATGGTACAAAAAAAATCAGATTTGTAAGTACCTACCTGATTTAGTACTTATATTCAAAAATCGTACAATATGATTGTAGTGTATTTCGCAGTTTTTTAATTAATTTCGCTTTTGTAAGCATAATTTTATATTTTAAAAGTTCTTATGGGTAGATACTTCTAAATATGTACCTACTTACCTCAAAATAATTATTCGAAGTACCTACTTCCTTTGTAAAAATAATTCTGTAGGTGCGGTTTTCATTAGTATTTTTTTTTTATCAAATACCGTCATTAAGTATTGCCGGTATAGGTACGGTAACATCTGTAGTGATTTTAAATGCAATAAAAAAATTGGCTCCAGTACAAAAGTCACTAGTGACTTCAAAACTCTATAAACAACATTATCTTCATGTCAAACGTTTTCGTATGCATGAAAAAAAATCAAATTTGATGCACTGGGCAAACCTCGTGTGTTAAACTTTTTCGTAAAACTATATATCCAACTTTTTTTTTCTTTTCCAATTTAATTGTTGGTAAATATGCGAATTTAAGGGGCTCGTCTACCTATTTTTCGAATCCTAAAATACTCTCGATATTACTTTTTTTTCTAATTCACTCTCTTCCCTACTACTACGGCTGCCCGAACCCAGTCCGAAACTCGTACTTTGCCGCATGCTAGCTATGTAATGTCATTTTTAAGTTGAAAAATACTGTAAACATGGCTCCAGTATTCCCATAATAACTTCTGTATTTTTTGAAGAAATTAAGTAAAACAAAAATTATTCGAAAAAGGAAGGTAAGCTGCAGGCTTCTTGCTTTAGGTTAAAATTTTTCTTTCTCATATCAAATCGTATCAAATAATGATAAAAAACGTCATTTTTAAATATTTTTTACTTCAAATTCCTAGGCCAAAGACAAAAAATAAAGAACTAGAGGCATTAAGACATTCTTTGTTAATACACTCATATGTAAAAGCATCATATATTTCAATAATTATAATTAAAGTAAACGTTGGAGGCGTACATCTCTGTAACGCTATGTAAAATTTTAGGGTAGACGAACACCTTAAGAAAATTAAGTACTAGACTAGATAAAGTACAAAAATTAATTCTACTTATACGAGGCGTTCTATTTTATTTGGTATGCTATGTAGGTACTGTTGATTAACAACCATAATGAGTACCTACTTATTAATTTCTCGTGGGTTGACTGTATACTGTATGGTAACAGAACTAGCAACTCACAGTAATCTGTAAGACTTGTTTGTATTCAAAAGTAATTTGTCCTAATGATTTTTTCCGTATTCTAAAGTAAGGAAACATACATTGTTTATAAACAATTATTATGATGTAGGTAGTACAGTATTTTAATTGTTTGTTGATGCTAAACATCTTTTGTTTAAAAATTTTAGATTTTGAAACATTATACCGTTTTTCGCAATTTTGAAATTGTTTATAAGATAAAATTTAGTAAATTTACATAATTTTAGAATGTGGAATTTAAATAAATAATTTTTACTATCTAAATTGTACTGTTACATTACCAAACTATAAAAAATTCTAAAAATTTATGTTTAAAAACAGTTAATCATCTTTCCAAGAAAAGTCAACAGATAATAAATGAATATTTACACAATTTAATACTACTCAGTAAAACACTGTCTAAATAAGTATTTGTTAAATTACTTTAACATTGAAGTTAGTGTTCTGACTTCCTGTTGAAGTCTCAAGTCGCGGTGGGGATCTGGGGCAAGTAACATTATCTCCAGGATATTTTTGCATTGCAAGTAAATGACGGGACACTTTTTTCTCGGCGATGACTTATAGGGAATAATTACCGTTTGTAACTGTGAACCATGCATCAAGAATGTTTGTTAGAGTTTGTCGCGTGTTCCAGCATTCGAATTTTTTATCAATTGGAACGAATAACAGTAGTTTTTGGCACTTTTTTGGGTAGTAATTTACTTTTAGTGATCCGAATGACAATTCTGAGGAACTAATGATGTTTTGACTGGGTTAGTAGTGAGATTTGTCACAAAACAAATAACGTTTAACCTCAAATAACAAATAAAATTACTCTTTCCGGCATAAAAAAGTCAACATAATAGATTAATTTCACTATGGATATTATGACAAAATAAAAAATTTTAAACTGTTTGAATATTGAAATTTAATAAATTTACGTAGTAAATTGTAGAATGTTGAGTTTAAATTTTTTAAATTCTTAGTGTTATTATTAGAAGATAAAAATATGGATATTTGTGTTTAATACAAGAATATTAGAATGATATTAACACTCTATATTTTAGTATAATTGGAGTACCTACAAATATATATATATATATATATATATATATATATATATATATATATATATATATATATATTTATATATATATATATATATATATATATATAATCTTGACCTTTTTTTACCCTTAGGGTGTAAAGGTTAATTAATTACAAATTATTTTCATATGGATTCAACGAAATTGCGCCATTCATTCCTGTTGTTTGCTAGCGCTATTGCCTGGGTCTTGTTTACTTCTCTCTTTTTTAGTGTTTCCTCAACTTTTTCGTCCCATGTTCTTGTCGGTCTTCCCCTTGGTCATTCTAATTAGGTGGCCCACCATTTTAGTTTATTTTCTTCTAGTTTGGTTTTTATAGGTTTGACGTTTAGCCGCTTCCTTATTTCTTCGCTCCTGATTCGATCCATCTTTGTTACTCCTTCCGCTCTTCTTAAATACTTCATCTCCATAGTTTGAACCTTGTTTTCAAGTTTTTGTGTTAATACCCAAGTTTCGCTGCCGTGTGTTAAGATTGGTTGATAAATTGTTTTATATATTGTCATTTTTGTTTTCTTGGATACGTGTTGATTAGAAATTACTGTCTTGTTTACCTACAAATACGGATATTAAATTCAAATATATGTATATTAATGATTTAAATCTTAGTTTTAAATATATAATTCCTAATATACATTTTTCTCAGTGTACATAGCATATTTGGTACCTATTATTGAGCATATTGCAATGTGTTTTATATATTTCTCAACTTTGTCCATATTTTAGCTTGACACGAATAAAATTGCATATTTTGGAACATTCAAGTGCCACTTATTTATTTTTAAATATAAATATTGTCTTCTCGAAAATTTTTGTCAATATTATTTTCAAGTCATAGAATAATTTTTGTGAAAGTTATTTAAAAAATTACACATTATTTTCAGTGTTTTACATTTATTTCATTTATTTGTAATTTTTACATATATTTCGAAAATATTGCATTATATTAAGCATATTTTGCCCTGAATTTTCTGCATATTGCATACATATTTTAATTATTTTTTCTTGCCTTATAATCCGGTCTTTAGTTATTACCCAACAAATAAAATTGCTCTCTGTGGTTCAAAAAAAGGTTAAACATATAATGATGCATTTGGCTAAATTTTGTGACAAAAAAAGTTTGTTTTTTTAACCTCAAATTGTTATCATGTTCCAACCTACCCAATAAAACTTCTCTTTGTGGTTTTGAAAAAAGCTCTAAACATGTAATTGGCTATTTATCGCAGCAATTACCGCGGTAAATTGACGTTACAAAATGTCTGATAAAGTATCTAAAGGTTTATCAGGTTAATTAACATTTTAATAAGCACAGATCTGACTTCTAATTAAATACATCTGTTGTGATGAGAGAGAAATCTTATTTAGATATTGTGGGAAATGCAGTTAAATTATCTTTAATACATAACAATTATTGTATCATCCCATGTAGAAAATAAAACGTTTTTAATTAATAACAATAATAACAGTAAAAGTAAAAGACAGAAAAGTTTTATGAGAATTTTCCCTTCTTATCATGAGAACATTTTGTTGGAGATTTTTTTATAGTAAGTTGTAGAAAAAATTACAAGATACTGATACAATCCTGCAAACAATACTCTCATGTTTAAAATATTTCGAGTATATTGAATGTAGTCCTCCAGCCGTCTGTATTTAAAGTAGGAAAAATGGGTCTTCATGTCAAGCAGAGGTAAAAGTGTTTGTACTAAAGTCATATGTTTGTTCATTTATTATTCCAAGCACTTTACGGTTAAGTATGTGTCAGTGTCATACTAAGGCAGGAGGGCGGATGTGATAAAATTTCTTGTATTTCACACCTACATAAATTTTCTTTTTGGAAGTTGGAAATATTTTAATTTAATGCTCCTATTCTTCTATATAGCCAATGTAAATCTTTGTATTTTCCGCATACAAATTAAGAAAGTTGGTTTGTTTCGAAATACTAGTAAAATTTTAGTGTGTATGTAAAGTTTTTAAATTGTTTTTTGATTTGAAATACCTACCTATTGTTCAAGAATTTTATGTTTTGAAACATTTTACCGTTTTCCGCAATTTTCAAATAATTTATGTAATGAAATTTAATAAATTTGCATAGTAATGTTGAATTTATGTTTAATTATTTCTTCTATTTTTTTAACAATAAAAATGTATCAATTTCTAGGTGATAAAAATTAAATGGTAGATACTACATATATGACATACCTACTGATGTGATCAGTGATCACGAATCAAAAATAAGTTTTTCAAAAATCGCAAAATAAATAGCATTCTAAATGACGTACAAATATGATTAATTAAATAAACCTAAAAGTAATACAAAAAATCACTTACCTTATATTAGAGTTGGCAAAAACATGATTTATTCAAAAAAAAATCATGATTAATTTGATTTTTTAAAATTCCTGTGAAAAATTGATACAATGTCAATATTTTCATTTGTTTTTTTAAACAATAAAATGGCTGATAAAACTTGTATTGACAATAATTAAAACATCTTTGTTAGATAGGTATGTATTTTAATTTAAATGAATAATATTTTTCTTATTTCTCGCGTGGTTATTTTTCAAGGCACTGGCCATTTTTAATTTAAAAAATCCTTCTTTACAGCGTAGATATATTAACTATACTTTAGGTATTTTTTATTTTTTCATTTATATTAATTATTTTTATTTAAAAAATCACTTGTTTTAAATCAAGATTTAAATCAAATGATTTAAATTAGGCCAATCCTGCCTTATATTATATAAATAAACAAGTTAATTAAATTTTGATGATGTGGCAAGTGGCATTCAAATTCCATGAAAACAGCGGTACTAAAAAATGTATAAATCATTAAGGAGTAATTTATTTTGCGAATTTAAAAAAAAAATTCTTTTTGATTCGTGATCAATATGTCATGCAGATAGTACCTACATCTGCTATTTAATTTTTATCCTGAAATTATGAAAAACCAGTATATCTATTATAACTTTGGGTGTCAAAATAATCAGTTTTAATTGAATTATTTGTATTATTATTAAGATGAATTAGGAAATCTAATATTGACTTTGGTTGTCAATTTGTTTAATTAACATTACTAATTTAGAACAAAATTCTTGAAACAAAACCAGGAAATAACGACTTCAATATAATAATATTATAAATATTGCATAATAACCTCACAGTTTGTGAGGTTGCCACACCCAAGTTGATTAATAATGCATGTAAGTAATTAATTATCATTAAACTGCATTTTTAAGTTTAACTTGCATTAAAAACGAGTATTGCAGCTTTAGTTTTGTTCAGCACGAGTTCAATGGGCTTAGGACTTTATTTTAAGGTTAACACAAAGACAAATTCCATTATTAATGCAAATAAGCATGCATGTTGTATATCATTGTCAGAAATACCATGTTCGGTTTTGTTAAATAATACAGGAACAAGTCACTCTAATCTTTAATCGTTCATATAATTCAGAATAATCATTCCGTGCAACTCGATTAATAATAGCATCACCGAGTAAAAGTTTCAATTCCCATAGCTTGTATAACATTTAGTTCCCTCCTATACATATTGTTATTTTTCTAAACATAGAATTACACATTATGCACTTAACAAACGAGACTTCCGGGATAAATATTCCTGATTCTGATGGTGATGGTCGCTGTTGCTGTTGCTGTTTCTATAGTTGTTGCTATTGCTGTTGTTTTGCTTCCTAACAATTAAAGTGAAAACTCTGAAAATCGCTTTACATAAGAAAACTTCTCCTAATGACGAGGTATTAATGATATCCATTACGCGGACATTATAGAACACATCGAGTTTAAAACTAAATCAGATATTTTACCGACTAAACAAGAAATAGGAGATCATTTTATCTAGATTATGTAGGTAATCTACTTTCAAGTAGTAATTTACACATCAGATTATATCGGATATTATTCAATACTTAATGTAAGTGCATTTTAACTTTGTTGATAAAATTTCATTGATTTTAAATTTATAACTTGCTGTCAGATAGTGAAACAAGTAAGATAAGTCACTTTATCTAAATATGAGGTAATATTTTTTCAATTATTGTAATATAAGATTGTATCATACTAAATAATTTGATTCTTAATATTACTGTTTTAACAAGTTTCTATTATAGTTGCATATTTAAAGGCAGTTCATAATATATTTCTTAATTTACTTATTACCTACTTCTACACAAGTTTCTATTTATTAATACATAACATTTACTAAGTAATGAGATGTATTAAGTGCGTTTGTGACCGACTTTTGTTGTAATAACTCAAGTTCAAATTCAGTCAAGTAGGTATACGTTTCAGTTTAACTGCACAAAAATATCGCCCCTATTTTGTACTTTCTATTAACAACAATGAGTACCCGTGGCTCATCAGATCAGTCCAGGAAAATAATATTAAACCGGCCTCACATAGTACAAACATTATTTCGCAAAATTATTTTTTAGTATAATAGAAACCATAAAAAATGAAAAGCTCGAAATTCGTTTTGTTTAAGATAAAATGCTTCAAATTATATTTCTAACCAAGGAGTAAAGAGTGAATCGAACCAAATATAATATTTTAATTTCTGTCGTTTTACTTTTCTGTTAAATAGTTCTTTTATTTTTTTATTTTATTTTATTTTCTGTTATTTATTAATGTGCATTTTCTGCAGCTGTATATACCAGCAAGTAATCCCATAAGGACATCAATGTGTAGATTACGAAACAAAAAGAATTTTTTTTAAATTCGAAAAATTAATGGTAGTTTACCTGCAGCATTTTTTTGTGTGCTGCACTGGATTCGTTTTCCTATTAAACACCAACAATAGAAGTAGGTAATCAACATCTTAAATTTAAGTAATTTAATCATTACTCCACTCAGTGACAGTGGCAACGAAAAATTTTTGACTGGGGATCATGGAAAATAATTTTACGATTAAATTTTTTTTTAATTTAACAAAAGTATAGATAAAAATATTTTAAACGCATAAATTATCTGCTTTTCTGCATTTTTTAAATGTTAAATTGCAAATTTGAATGAATAATACCGTATCAAACTTAAATGTCATAATATTCGATAGCGTCAAAAAAATTTATAAATTTTAATAATTTTAATTATTATTTATATATTATGCTATTCTATATTTTTGATTAGTGCATCCTGTATATCTAGGTATTTATAACTGTCATATAAGTATTTAATTGAAATATGTTATTTTTTATATACGGTGGATCACAAAGTGCTATGTTAACCCATCATTAACATGATTCTAACTGCATCAAATGGCGTCAGGTTTTTTTGCAATGATTGCTCAAGAAAAACAGTAAACAGTAACTGAAGTAATGATTCCTCGTGTCATTATCTAAATAAGTGCGAAGACCCATTGCCCGTAATTACCAAATAATAGTATTTTGAAAGTTGACATTTGGCCGTAATGATAAGAATTGCATCAACCTATCTCGGATTACACAACAGTGGATTTAATACACGAAATATCATACTGGTACCGACATTTCAACTTCATTTTGTTTAGAAATATCATCGAAAAGAGCTAATGGATATTCAACTAGCGTGCGCCTAGATTTAAATGTGAATTTTATTCGTTTAATTACAACTAAATTATGCTGAAAGAGTGAAAGTTATTCATCTGTCAAAATGAAAACAAAACAATTACTGAAAGAAAAAATTAATTACAGATGAAACAGTAGACTTCTCAAGTAGAGCTGTAGTAATCTAATTAACATGAAAATTGTTTTCCTTTGTTATACCGGTATTTACACTCAAGAAGTCTTTATATCTTAAGATAATTCTCCATATTTTATGTTACTATTTCGTTATGGTACAAAAAAAACAGAAAAAAATTATATTTTAACAAGTTGATTAACTGATAATGCAAAATGATAGAAAATATTACCTAGGTACCTGTCTTGGTTTTTGTTAGTTAGAAATAGTAGATCTTTGTTATTGATAATATTTATCAGTTTATTTTTATACTTTGAAGTTATATCAAGATATAAGACTAGTAGATAGTAGATACTAGTACCATATTTAAAAATCTGTACTGACTCAAGGGAATTATTCATTTTAAATTCATTGAATACATAATTCAATATATAAAATTATTATACAATTATTTTATATAGTCCAGCGGTAGTGGTCCGACTAAAGCATTCTAGTGGTTCACTAACTTACTAACATTAGTAATTATCCCCAGCAACCGACAAGAAACCACTTAGTCTGAGTGGTTGGATTCCATTATAATAACACATTTACTATTATACAATCATACATAAGCATCTATTACGTCTTTTACTTTTGAATGTAGCAGTCTCACATATTGTATTAACTTTGTAACTCATCGGTATTATTGAAATATACCTTAACGGTGGAGTGTCCGCTTAGCATGTGAACGGTCTCCGGTTCGATCCCAGAACCGACAATAATACCACTAGTCCAAGTGGTTGGATTCCACTATAATAGCATCTACCATTCTGTAATTATTGTGTGTTGATCCTTTTGTAGAATGATTGCCATAAAAATTAAATTAAAATTATAGCGTATGTGTGGTTACCAGCCGCAGTTTTTAATTCACGCGGATACTCATGGTTGTTTGTGGATAGTACACCACAGGGGAGATTCTTATTATTGCGTTATTGGGATATAATTTTATGTAAGAAAATTATCTCAGAAAGGACATAGATTGGTCTTAAACTTTTCAGGTTCGATTTTTTAAACCAACTAAAATTTGAGTAAGCTGAAGAATATATTACAATTTTAATAAAAAAATTAATATAGAATTTTAACGAATAAACGTTAAATTATTATTATTAATAAGTTATGGGTTGTCAAAATATTTTATAACGGTTCAGGTTTGGTTTTCGGTCCACTAAAAAGTTGCGGTTTGTTCCGGTTTTCGTTCCTGTTCCAGTTCGGTTCGAGTCCATACTTAAGGGTATCGACTCCACGTAGTATGGTAACGCATGGAAACATTCGCCTAAAATACGTAAAATTTATTTATACCGAGTTACATTTTCCAATAAATCTCTTAATCATAAGATGAAGCATGTAAAAATTTGCTTAAAACACACTTTTTCATTAATTTTTATATGGATTCCAAAGATTTTTTAAGAATTCTAACTAGGCACAAATCTAGATTAATTCATTCACAAACATTTAGTTCCTATTTTTCCTTCAAATTTTTAATAATGGAATGAGTAAAGCAGACACTGCTACACCTCTAAACACGCAATATTTTGTTCCTAAAAGTAACTGGTAAATATTTCCTAATGCATGTAAAATGTCCTATTGTACCATAATAGCCGATTTCACCCAAATTGCAGTAATTTTCAATTTAGAACCTAATGAACTGTTACACCATTGAAACAAGTAGCGCTCCGCACTCATCATTGTTTATTTTATCTCGTTTCATTCAAATCAATCAATTGTCGAATCAATCTGCGTTACAACAATCGCCCATGTTAGGATTAGAAACTATATTGTCGGTAATTCGCATGTAACCGTCAACCAATGACAACTGTTGATGGTTTATTGTGAAAAAGGTCATTCAATGACAGGTTTGTTGGCTGAACAATAAAACTATAAGTTCATTGATCTCGGATGGTCTGGTCTGGTAGCTGGTAGAGATCTGCAGTAGCAGTACAACAACCAGGATGCTGTGCTGTTGATAGCGGTTGTTACGTAATTGAGAAATAACGAATATGATTTCAACGAAATCAAGACGTAAATTGTGTATTCGCGATTCTATGTGGAACGACGTATTCTAGCGGTAAAGTTTTTAAACATTATTGGCGGTATAGACTTTGTTGCTGTAATTACAATTTCATAGATTCTTCTGGCCGTACAAGATGTTTCTATACGTATAGATACAACTTTACGGGTAGTATATTGCATGTAAGACGTTCTACGGATCAATAAGAATGTTTTTAATTCGCAAAATTAAGGGTAGTTTACTTAAATTAATAGTATATTACATTACTAGCTAGGTGAAACAGTTTTTACTGCTGAAAGGAGGAAATGACCGGCGAGCCTGTCACCTCTTTGAAGCAGTAAAACAGTTACCTTGCGTGTATTGTACAACATTTTACTTGTTACTCATTTGTAAATCAAAATACAAATTTTAAAAAATTCTAACAAATTCTGTCATTCACATACAACTGGTCTATCAAAAATTGTGCTATGAAACCAGTGGGTACTGAACATGTCAAATTCAAATGTAAAAAAAATATTTTTCCCGTTCTCAGTACAACATGTAGGTAATATGTATATAGCTACCCTTACAGTTTGATTCATACATATAAAAAAACACCATATATAGAATAAAATAATAAACCAAAAATTAACACTAGCATTAATAAGGCAGTAGGTAAATTCATACAATACCTATTTTTGTGACTAATAGCAGATTTTAGAAAAAAGAGAAAACTTAATATTTTTACATATATCATATTTTAAATTTAATTTCAGCACTTCTTAAGACCGGCAGTTTTTAAATTTAAAGTGTTGTTTAAATTAAGAAAATAAAATTGAAATAGAAACAAGGCATACATAATGAAAATTATTAAGCTTAGATCCAATATTGTTCATTTAAGAAAAACTTTAAATCTTTTTTATTTCTTTAAACATGTTTTTAATAGCGTCTAAAAATCTCACCACTTAAATATTGAAAAATCTCTTACCGTTAGAAAATAAATTGATTAATAAATTTTTCTCGTCTCCTGATTATTTTATAACACGATAACTGAAAATTCAAGTTTCACGTTTCAAGTTTGTGTTGAGGAATTTCTTTCTTATAAGTCTCCAATTAAATGGTAATATCTGAAGTTCATTGCTACCCATAAAAACAGCTGCGATGAGATTTTTTAAACTTTTGCTTTAAACACTCATAATTTTCTCGTTTATGGATTGACTTATTGGTGTCAGCTTCAACTTTTTACTCGTTTATGGTAATTTAGTAGCAAGTTTACTAAGCGTATATTATAACACATTAGAAAACAGACAGTAAATGAAGAAAATAAAAATTTAAATTGTTAAGTAGGTACCTACCACAACATAATTTTTTAACACTTTCTTGAAAATCTAAGCACAACATAGGTACCATCGTTGCTGCACTATCGCCAATAAATTAAATATAAGAAATGTGTGCTTTATAATGTTAATTTGTTTCATGCTTCAACCCCGCGCTTCATGTTTTCTAAGAGAGACAATTATTTCCTAACGACTCACAATTTTAAAGTATTCAAGACTTTTAATGAATAATAATAATTGAAGTAAGCAAGTTTCAGGATTTTTTCAATCCTCTCTTCAATTTGTAAAGCCGATATTTTCAACCTGAAATAAAACTAATAACTAAAATAATTATTATTTTTGAATAGGTAGGTACCTACTTGGATTCTTGGACAGGCAACTCTAATAGGCATATTGATATATGATAGGATATTATTGACTCATATAGTGGGTACTACTTTATTCTTTTATTGCAACATTACAAGTTCAAGTAGGTTCAAAATTTATTCTGGTCCCGGTGATTCTTAATTATTTTCCTTCGACCTTTGAAAACGTTTCGAAGGCTGCAACAACGGGTTAAATGAGGGACTCCAACCGTTCAAAATAACGATACAGGTTCGGTTACCGGTTCACTGTGATTTATAGTGATTGTTCCTGATTTTGTAATTCTATTTTATATGAATCCGCAAAAATTCAAAAAAGCGGTTTAAGGTTCAGTTTCGTTTCAATGAATTATTAAATATCAATCAATTTATTAAAAATTCTAGTTCCTATTTTGGATTAAAATGTAAACAAAAATTCCAAAATCAAACAATATTAGACTCCAAAAAATAATAGCATTTTGATGAAATAATGTTAAATTTTAGTTTTAAATAGGATAGGTACTTACTTAAGATGGGTTTATGCTCAAAACAAAAATAATAATTAAGAATAAGAATAGTTATAAAGTTAAAACAGTTATCTCTTATGAGTCGGTTCATGTTAGAGAAATAATTCGTAATCCTTATTCCATATTCTTACTTCTGCAGCATAAACCGACTCATACGTTATAACTGTTTCAACTTTATGACTGTTATTGGGTTTACCAAAATAATTTTTATTGATTCAGGTTAGGTTCCTAACTAAAATAGCAGCGGTTCGTTCGGTTTTACTTCCTGTTCCGGTTTGCTTCGAGTCCCTATTTCTGTGCCAGGGAAAAAGTAAAAGGATAAAAATTTCAGATCGATTTATTGTAGGATTAGTTTATAATTATTACAAGACAGCATTCACTTATCATTTCTCAAAATTTGAGTGATTTAAATCTCATCAACTTCCCTTTTCCTGCTCTCCAAAACCTCGTGTTTAATTTCACTTGTTCCCCAGCTTGTGGTAGGTATTTCCTTCCTATCCTAACCCAGCCAGCTCGGTCCGTCCTCGTGGCCGGCTTTCACCTGCCAGAGAGACTGCGCTCGAGACTGGGCCCCCCGGCCCCGTGCCGCGCCCCTCTGAGACCCACATCGGAGATGAGCTCCGGTACGAGCCACCGAGAAGTACACTGTACCTCCACGTAACCTAACTGACCCAGTTCATAGCGGAAATATTGTGACCGACACGCACTTCAATATTTAGTTGAAGGGCTTGGGCGCTTCAAATGTTCATATTTTATCATTTTATACTACAAATTAATATATTTAAATTATGTGTCAAAACCAGAAACTCAAACCGAACCAGAACGAACCACAGCTAGTTTTTGAACCGGGAACCAAAAAACGAACCAATTAAACAACTCACTAAAATTCTAAACAAATAGGAAACAAAGCTAACTTACTTCTGTAGCTCTTTTAATAGCTGTTTTAATTTGAAGTAAACGTATAATGCAACTGGCCATTTTTAAGAATTAAAGTACCTATTATTTCAATTACAATATAATTTTTTTAAATATTATATAAACAGTAAATATCTTCAACCGAAAATATATTTATCGGGAAAGCTTTGCGCGGCTTTGTCTTTGGCTTGCTTCGCTCGCCTACCTCTGCTAGTACGAATACGAATATAGAGATTTTAAACCCTATGGATTATAAATAGATGATTACCAAATATTTATGACACCTTTAGTTCTTATTTTCTATTCGCGATTTTTAATACTTTGACTGATACTGCTTTCAGTCGTTGAGAGAGCCAACATGACATTTTTTGAATGCTGTGAATAATCCAGCTATGCATGATCATTTCTTAAACTGTAGATTCTGTTACACTTGAACCCAGTAGACTGTTCTATAATTAATAAGACGGTCAGAAATAAAGGTTATTTTGTAGTTTTTTTTGTTATAATCCGTATTCAACATTGAAGTAACTCATTTTGAAAAAAAGCATTGCTTATTGATCTGCCTGGTGTCAATTTTTACTTAGATCTACAATAGTAGAATTACCAATTACTGAAATCCAACTTTGACGTTCATATTATTTTAACGTTATCTTGGTAACCAAATAAGCAATAAAATATTGAGTATCTACTCCTAAAAATTATGTAAACGTAAATACATTATTTCAATAAATAGAGATAAAAGTTATTTGCATAAATTAAAAATATTAATTGTTTATATCTTCGGAGTTTCCAACAGTCCCAGTAGTCTATTTAAATTGGGGCAGTTCAACCAATTAAGACAATATATATGTATATAATCAATATCAAACTATTTTTAATTTATATCATTTCAATTTCTAAATATGTAGGTATTTTTCTATCAAACAATTACATTAGCAACAATGTTCAAGTTCAATGTAATGAGGGTTTAATCACAATCCAATGCACATTGAAACAAAAAGTAGAACTTCAATATTCATTAGTTCGTCCACATTCTCGCAAACAATGTCTCCACCATTCCCAACTCTTCTTAAGGAATAAATCGCGCCTCTAATCTGATTAGAATGCGAAGTTAGCCGCACCCGCCCATAAACTCAGTTCTCAGTTCAAATTCCTCCGCGATCCAAACACCTTGACGACGACGACCTAGGTCACCGACCGAACCGAACTACTTCCACTTCATTCATAACAAAACAGTCAGCGAGTCATGTGACACGGTCACTGCGGTTACTTCGTCTGTTTCGCCGAAATCATAACAAGTTGATGATGATGATAATGAATAGGCTAATAGAGGATCAATTATGTGAAATCTGAACTAGATTCGGATAGGGAAGTGGGAAGCAATTTGTGGGTCATTTTTTATATTTTATTGTACTGCAGGAAGAAAAGATGGTATCGGTTTCGATTTTGAGAAAGGAGATAGTAAGAAAGTTGTAATTGATGAAGCTTATAATTTAGATAAACTTGCGTTATTCGCCTGCGGAAAATAAGCATTCGAGAAAATACTGCATAGCATGCGTATGCATAAAAAGGTCGTATTTACTGACGAAATCGATCACGAATGAGTGGATATGAATATTCTCCGAAGCGTACATATAAATCTAATAATATACTATAATATCATGCTTTTAATAAGGTCTTGACTCTTAAATGTGGTAGCCTCACATATTGTGACACATGTGATGCCCTGTTCACACGTTGCTACTTTGAAGACACATTCGTGCTACTGTAGCATGAAAAAATCTGAGTCGCTTGTAATAGCAGCGCTGCTAATTTGTAGCATCAAAGTATCAAGAACTACTAGTTGATAATTTCACATCGTTGATCGTTGTGTGTGTAGATAGCGATTTTTTGCGGTAATTGTTTCGATTTGAATTTCTTTTCATGCTACAGTAGCACGTATGCGTCTTCAAAGTAGCAACGTGTGAACAGGGCATGAGACATTAGCGTTGAATGCGTATTAGAACAGAACCACAATCGATCATATTAGTCACCCAGCTAATGAGTTCTAAAAGGTTATATTATGGTTAAAGGTGTGCTTAATCTAGATTTCTATAAGTATTATTGTACTATTTTATTTTATAAGCAACCTTTAAAAAGTGCCTATTATCAGTACTCCGTTGTGCACGTATCCTTAAAATAATTTCAGTTAAGCTCTGTTCACACAAAGATTCTTTCATGCTTCTAAATATTGATTTAAAAAATCCTTGTTAGAATTGTCAAATAGCGGCGGCGCTAAATTAATCTTCACCGAGTCTTGGAAAAGAAGAATTTCTAGTTTATTGATAGCTTCAAAATTGTGAATTTCATGTTTTTCAGTATTCAGAACCATGAAAGAATCAATGTGTGAACAGGTTCACCAACAAATTTTTCTGCTCATAAAATTATATTGAATTGATTTTTAAATATAATATAAACGGAATCTATAGTTGAGAATTATTTCGTGTAGAACTATCAATTACATAATACAAAAATCATCTCAACCATTATTTATAGTAGTGATAGGAAAGGAAGGTTCATTCGTTTGTTTATAAACGGTTTAGAAAGGAATAACGTTCAAATGCATCACAGGTTGATTACTACAAGACCATTCACTTTATTCTTTTCATGACTTCTCATTCATCCTAATTGATTATGATTATTCTTTTGTTTCAGATATAAGTGAAAATGATTCGACAAGTTTTGCTCCTCGTATTTGGAGCGACGATGGTCCTCGCCCAAAGAAGGCTCGCTCTGCCTGATCCCCGCAGTTGTGCCAATCGTAAGTCCTTAGAAAATAAATCCCTAACATTATTATCTTTAAAATGCTTTTGACAAAAAAAAATCAATTAATAACAAGAACTTAATTAAGTATTCAACTACTGCATCGGAAAATTACAAGCTCGATTTTTCTCTAACAAAAATCATGTATTTTATGCGTTTTCTCACGAATCACTATAAACGTTTAACGGATATGTCGAAACTCGAAATAGTTCCCACCCATACTTAGAAGGGCACAAAAACTTTATTATGTCATTGTGAAGTAATGAGAATCTGATAAATGAACTTTCATATAATACAAATACATCTGCCCGATATACGTAGTTGTTATTGTCTGCAAATACTCATTATTGTAGTTGAGCTCACTCATTTTCACTTTTAATTCTTTGTTGATGCAGTTACGTAACTTATTGTTATTATTTATATCATTACTTGTAATTAAATATTCAATCATATGATGTTTATTATTGCAGTAAAAAATACAATAACTAGATGTTCATCGCATATTTATTTGGTTACGATAATTATTGTTCTATTTATTGCTCCATCAACTTCAAAAATAAACATGTTTTTACCGTGACCAGACTGATTATTTCTCGCAATAAAAACACGTTCAAAAACAAAAAGAAAGTAGCCTGCCTCAAGAAATAATAAACTTGAACTTGATCTCTAAAATTTCTTATTTAAATTCTTCAGGTGTTCGCCACGCTACCTACAGAGACGCGCGTGGGGTTGCGCACTCTTACTTCTTCAGCTGGGAACACGCCGCAACTCGCAATCTAGAAGTCGATTGGTTGGACGCCCGTAACATCTGCCGCAGACATTGCATGGACGCCGTCTCCATGGAAACCCCCCAGGAAAACGAATTCATCAAGCAGCGCATCACTCGCGGTAACGTGCGCTACATCTGGACCTCCGGAAGAAAGTGCAACTTCGCTGGTTGCGACAGACCTGATCTTCAGCCACCAAATGTCAACGGATGGTTCTGGAGCGGCTCTGGAGTCAAGATTGGACCCACCACCCAGAGGAACACTGGAGACTGGTCTGCTACTGGAGGATTCGGACAAGCTCAGCCCGACAACAGAGAGGCTGCACAGGTATGGGGATTCGTACAAAATTACACTCTAAAATTGTTATTACTACGATTTAAGGTACATATTTCAGTTTAATTGCACAAAAATTCCCATGTGATGTACTTTTTACCAAAAAATAAAAATCTAGAATATTTATGCACAGGAAACTACAACACCAGAAGATGCAAATCTAGAAAATTTATAAGTAATTAATAAAGTACCGTCATAAATGCAATCAGAGGAAGATGCCACATATATTTGTGGAAAATGCAAATGATTATAGTCAAAACCAAATATGTGGGTCGGAAGAATGGTACTGAGTTATACATTTAGTTCAGTTTAACCAAACCTAATTTGTATAGGTATCCTCTTTTGTTGAAGATTAAAAAGGTAAATTAGTTTTCTAAATTTGGATCTTCCTGTGCTTGCATTTATGCCGAATTTAATTACTAGATTTAAATTTCGTGAGATTGAATCTTTGTTTTGATGCAGATATCTTATTACTTATTAATTTTCTGGATTTGCATATTTTGGTGTTGCATGTTCCTGTGTAAGAATATTCAAAATTTTCGTTTTCTGGTGTTGACTCACAATATGTGAGGTTGCGACACCCAAGTTAGGTAATAGGTGTGATAAAGATTATGTATGTATGCATTGTATTCAAAATGAAATTCTAAATTATTTATATTGGATTTATCGCGAAAAAAATATTTTCTGGTGTATACAAAGAAATTCTAAATTTTTTTATTTGACAGGTAAGTATAGTCTAAATTTTGTTATTAATATTATTTGGCTATATTATTTTTCTTCTTTTGAAAGAGTTCATTTCTCAGAACACAGTGTTCCAGTAAAATATAAAAAACTGCAAGATATTCGTCGAACAGCAATATCAGATTGCGAGATCATACAACAAAAGAAAACATAAAAATGATAGTTTTTGCGAAGTTGTCTCAGGTAAACAACATCTCCAAGGTCGCCCAAGCACGCTTATTTCGTCATCTGACATAGACGCTCACGCTTTGTTCTTGTTTTGGTTATCAGGGTAACGACGAGTCGTGCCTGTCCATCTTGAACAACTTCTACAACGACGGAGTGAAATGGCACGACGTTGCCTGCCATCATATCAAACCATTCGTCTGCGAAGACAGCGAAGAGTTACTGAACTTTGTTGCTTCCCGCAACCCAGGCATTCGTCTGTAAACTCATCCCAAAAATCGTTCTCCTTTGTCCTTCCTTTGTGAATAATCCCATTGAATTATAATTAGTGTAGAGTTTAAACACATCTATGTACCTATTTTATTAATTAAATTATACTTTTTATTGTAATGAAATAAGGTTTTATTCATTTTTACAAATAATCATCACAGTTTACAGGTTTTAGACAAGTCACCGAAGCGAAACTTATTAAATAATAACAAGATAATTAACTAGTATTAGAATCACAATACTTTAATGGCCTTTTAATTAGGATTAAATCACAAAAGATACGATTTTTAATTACATAATTAGGTTTGTGAATAATATTTATATTCTCTTTATTTTATGTCTATAAATCTAAGTATGTCATGTTAAAACATCTGGCAATCTTATTAAATAATTGCATAAAATAGTTCACTATCACTTATAACTATTTAATAACGAACATAAATTAATAAATAGGATAATAACAAATACCCTGTATGAAACCGCAGTCAAACGGATCATGAAATTCGAATTTTAGATCTTTACTAACAAGAGACGGAGAGAAATAATGTAAACAATATTCATTATTCGACCACTGCAAAAACTCTGGCCATGTAATATCAATATCGTATGTTTTTCCCTCTTCAAACAATAACGGTTCAGAAATTTTTACAGTGTGAATTGTTCCATACATCAAAGTCTGACTTAATGACAAATGAACGGCTTTTTTACTAGTTACGTCAGTAATCGTTATATTTAAGTTCTCGTTGTATTTGCTATTAGACAATAAACTTGTTTCAGGGGCCCGACGTGTGGGTAATAAAAATCCATTAATTAGAACACACTTATTAACTATTAATTTCGTTGTTAATTTAGCGTCTTCATTAACGTGATAAACACTGCCCGTTTTTAACATTCTACGAAATCCAAGTTTTTGTGGCAATGGAATACTTGATCTTGGATTAAAATTCATACACAGATTCAGATTTTGTAACTTGAGTTTGTTTTCCAATGATTCATTTAATTTGCATGATCTCAGAATTCCTATTTCGTCATCTTGTAGCACTTCTGCGAATATTTTATTACTGTTTATTTCTTCAAGCGGTAAAGAAAGAAATCTTATTCGAGATAACGCTCCGGATTCAATTAATACTGATCTAATATTGTCCTTCGTGATGTCCTGGTTTTGCCGATGGCATTCGACTGCTGCCCATTTTACCGTTGCACTAAGTAGATCTCTTTCATTCGCATTAAATGCATCTTGGTCTAATAGATAGCACAGAGTTGATGATTTCATATGATAATCACTACGCAAAATTGCTTTAGCATACATTTGTATGTTGTTCATGCAAAGGTTACGCACATTGTCCTCGTTAAATAAATCAGCAAACTCATAATTTAATACAATAGTTGAAGCATCCATGTTTTTCTTTATGTAATTCAAACAAAAATGGGACAAATCATCTATTAAATATTTCTTTGCAATGTAAACTAATGCCCAGGCATTAACAACTGTTGTGATGTGCACTGTGTCGGTGTAAATAAAAGTTAACATTTGTTTAAATTCTGATGAAGAAATGTCTCGGATTTCTATTTCCGAGGAAACAGCCATTGGTCCATACAGCATAGCTTCAAACACAGGACTGCTTGATGCCAAAATAATTTTATGCGATGAAATTTTTTCATTTTCAACTAAAAAACTGCAATCACTGAATTTTCCTGTTTCAAACAATGACAAATATCGCTTTTTCATGTAACTTTCCTCCATCTGTAAATAGTAAACAAGAATATGTCAGTGATAATTGATTTTATAAAATGCATCTTACCTTTAATGTTTTATCTTCATACACTAGCTTTAGCGACATGGTTTATATTGAGTCTATTGCTCAACAATTTGTTTATAAACGTTCCTTTGCTCCTATAAATACCCTTGAACTCCGCAAAAATAAATATTCAAGGCTAGCTCTTTTGTCCAATCAATAGCTCAAATTATTGCGCGAGACCTAAAATTTAAATATTATCCAATCAAAAGTCGTCAGTGGTACCAATAAACAGGTGTAGTTTTTTTACTGTCAAAAGTCACATGTATACCTAACCTTGCTTTTGTAGAAATATAACCTAAATCATAAACGTCAACAAATTACCTGGTAAATTTAATAAAATATGAATTCATTAACGAAAATAGTTTCTAGACTTAATTTAGCTTGTAAACCATCATCTTTAATATCTGTTAGACAATACGGTAAGATTTATTTATCCAATATGAAGCAAATTTTGAGATTTTGTATTTATAGCGACACCAAAAAAAAGGTTTTATCGCAAAACCGGTGTGTTATACAGTGATGGAAAATATGAAGTAACATTAGATCAAAGAAAATTGAAAACTCCCAGTGGAAAACCATTTTATGTAACCAGTGAACCTCTTGCGTTAGCAGTAGCTGCGGAATGGGATGGCCAAAAAGACAAAATACTACAAAGTACAATGCATTTGGTATTATTTTATATTAAATTTAAAATTCTGAATTAAACAATATACTGCTTTTAGACGGCGTTATGCAGTACAGCTTTAGATAATCCAAATCATTTAAATAAACTAGATGTGGTACAATATATAACGAACTTTTTAGATACAGATACAATTTTATATCAATCGCATGTAAGTTAATATTTATATAATCTGATAATATTATTTTAACTGTAACTATTATTGTGAGAAATCCCTCCGGTGAAAGTAAAGTGAAAGAAGATTTTTCAAAAATATTCTTTCACATTATTGTTAACGTTGATTTCTTTAGGAAGATGATGATTTATATAAATTTCAAGTTCAAGAATGGGATCCTATAATAGAATGGTTTTGTAACAGATTCCAAGTAGACATGAAAAAATATAGAGGTTTAGAAGTACCTTCGACATCAAATGAAACGAAAGCAGTAATTCAAAGGCATTTAATGTCGTATGGTTTTGATGCAATACATGGTTAGTATCTTATACATAATAATATTATTAAGAATTAATTATATTTTATCTTCAGGTTACGTATTCGGCGTAGACACATTAAAATCAGTTATTTTAACGTTAGCTTGCGTTGAGAGATTAATAACTCCAGAAAAGGCAGTGTTGCTATCGAGATTAGAAGAAGAATTTCAGGTAAGAAAATAATTATATTTTACAGTTTGCTATTTAAACGAAATATGTTTCATAGCTAAGTTACTGGGGTCGAGTAGAATGGGCTCATGAATTAAATCAACAAGATTTGCAAGCCCGATTATCAGCTGCTGTATTGTTCATACACTTTAACTCATCATCTACATTCATGAAATCAAAAAGTGTTCTTGAACAGTAAGAAAATATATTTGTTATTGTTAGAATAGTTTTTATTTATTACAACCCGTACAAAATATTATTTATTCTTCAATAGTAGGATCCGTTTCGCTGGCTTTTTTTCGTTTACCATATTTTTTAATTATTTTATCGAAATCGCGTTTACTTTTACATAAAATCGCTAGAGAAGGCGGTACGTAACCAAGTTGTTTTAATTGTTGAATACGTAATTTTGTTGTTTCTTGACTATGTATCATAATACGTGGTACCCTACATACATGAAACGGTGAATATCCTTGTTCGTATAAAAAATCTAAAATTTCTTTCATTTTTAAAATATTCATTTTTGCAATAGCAGGGTATTTTTCAGTCAAATATTTTGCATTTTCGATGCTGCACTCAAGTCGTTTTGATAAATAGTCTTCAACAGATGAGTGGTTTCCTAAAACTGTTCTATTTTCAACTTGACGATTGATGCATCTAAAACAATGATAAAACAAGTTACAAATTGCATTTTTTATTATTCGATTGTTATTTACCGATCGAAAACTTTATCCTGGCAGCGAATCATCCAAGTTTTAACATTTACAACATTTGCATTAATTGCTTTTTGTAAACGTTCCCTGGCTATTTCCGGACTATATCTTAAAGCCCAACAGTCATTTAAAATATTTCTGGATTCTACACCATAATCTGAAACAATTTATTATAAACAATTATTCTTAGTGCCTACAATATTTGATAATCTACCTAAAAGTATTTTTAAAATACTTTCCAAGCGTTCTATCGGTATTCGTAAAACATAAGTGCGATTTATAATTTTTTCACATATTTCCGGAGCAGGTACCTACAATGTTAAATGTATATTTAGTTTTTTAAACCTGGAAAATATACGGTTCATACATTTAATATTTTACTTAAATGAACTATTCTATTTCTATGTGGTATCATTCTCTCTTCAGCTTTCATAGTGATTACCATTCCTATTAAAGTTTTAATATTTGCAATTAATAAAGGACATACTAAATTAATATCAACATCAAGCTCTTGCAAATATTCTATTTTTAATTTAAGTAGATCTAAAGTTAATATAATTGGATATTGCTTCAATAATTCATTTGTTATTCCAGCACTAGAACAACTATGATGATTATTTTCAATTGTATCACAACTGGTGGTTTTTAATTGTGGACATTTCTTTATTAAATCTTTAACTTGTGCTGAATTGAGATCCAGCAGTTGTTGTAACTTTGGTGTAACATATTTGACTCCATGACCATTTTTTCCTTTAAATTCACTTAAACTGGCTATTGAAACTTCTTTATAATGTTCTTCAGATGATGCATTAGGAGTTGCATTTGAATATTGTCGAAAATCAATTTTTACTGGATTTGTAGCAGCAAACAAGGAAATATTGTTCACATATTTTAAGTTTAAATGTTGATGCCGAAGTATAGTTGAATTCGAAATTATTCTAGAAGAAAGTAATAATACTTGACGAGATAACATTTCACATTAGTTTCAATAAATACAAAAATTGTAAAAAATATGACAGTTATTTTTTAAGGTTATTTGCACAAGAACGACAGACCAGAGTGATTCTAGCGGCCAATTCTAGCGGCCACTTTGGGCAAGCAGTATATTGTGAACAAACATGACATCAAGTATGACCAAGGCCAACTAGATATGAAATTTAGTAATTTTTATTATAAATAAATTCAAATACATTCAATAAAGCGTATATTAACTGCTATTATGCTCAAATAGATTATTTCTTATATTACAAATTTTAGTTATAAATAATACTGATGAAATGAAATATAAACTTCAACATAACCTCCAAATTGTGACGTTTAGTTCTAACTTATATGTATTTATTTGTTAACAAAGATTAACTATAAATACCAAATAATAAAAATAAAAGTATAAACAATGCAACAACAATTAAATAAGGTAGTAATCCAGTAAATAATAATATTTTTTTTTATCAAAGTATAAATATTATTTTCACCCCCTAAATATGCATGTCCCTCATAAAACTTTATTTTATTTTATACATTATACCCTCTCCTGTCATAAAAATTTATTAACAATATAGCGCCACCCGTAATAAGGGTAGAAAATAAATATTTATAACTGTCTGTATATGCAACACACAATTTAAATGCAAAGTTTAACCGTTATTTTCACCCCCTAAATATGTATGTCCCGGGACAAACTATATTTTATTTTATACATTAAACCCTGTGCTATCATAAAAAAGTAGTAACAATATAGCGCCACCCGTAATAAGGGTAGAAAGTAAGTATTTATACCTGTCTGTATATGCAACACGCAATTCAAATGCAAAGTTTAACAATTATTGTCACCCCCTAAATATGTATGTCCCGCGACAAACTATATTTTATTTTATACATTAAACCCTGTGCTATCATAAAAAAGTAGTAACAATATAGCGCCACCCGTAATAAGGGTAGAAAGTAAGTATTTATATCTGTCTGTATATGCAACACGCAATTCAAATGCAAAGTTTAATCATTATTTTCACCCCTTAAATATGTATGTCCCGCGACACACTATATTTTATTGTATACATTAAACCCTGGGCTATCATAAAAAAGTAGTAACAATATAGCGCCACCCGTAATAAGGGTGGAAAGTAAGTATTTATACCTGTCTGTATATGCAACACGCAATTCAAATGCAAAGTTTAATCATTATTTTCACCCCTTAAATATGTATGTCCCGCGACAAACTATATTTCATTGTATACATTAAACCCTGTGCTATCATAAAAAAGTAGTAACAGTATAGCGCCACCCGTAATAAGGGTAGAAAGTAAGTATTTATACCTGTCTGTATATGCAACACGCAATTCAAATGCAAAGTTTAATCATTATTTTCACCCCTTAAATATGTATGTCCCGCGACACACTATATTTTATTGTATACATTAAACCCTGGGCTATCATAAAAAAGTAGTAACCATATAGCGCCACCCGTAATAAGGGTAGAAAGTAAGTATTTATACCTGTCTGTATATGCAACACGCAATTCAAATGCAAAGTTTAACAATTATTGTCACCCCCTAAATATGTATGTCCCGCGACAAACTATATTTTATTTTATACATTGAACCCTGTGCTATCATAAAAAAGTAGTAACAATATAGCGCCACCCGTAATAAGGGTAGAAAGTAAGTATTTATATCTGTCTGTATATGCAACACGCAATTCAAATGCAAAGTTTAATCATTATTTTCACCCCCTAAATATATATGTCCCGCGACAAACTATATTTTATTTTATACATTAAACCCTGTGCTATCATAAAAAAGTAGTAACAATATAGCTCCACCCGTAATAAGGGTAGAAAGTAAGTATTTATACCTGTCTGTATATGCAACACGCAATTCAAATGCAAAGTTTAACAATTATTGTCACCCCCTAAATATGTATGTCCCGCGACAAACTATATTTTATTTTATACATTAAACCCTGTGCTATCATAAAAAAGTAGTAACAATATAGCGCCACCCGTAATAAGGGTAGAAAGTAAGTATTTATACCTGTCTGTATATGCAACACGCAATTCAAATGCAAAGTTTAACAATTATTGTCACCCCCTAAATATGTATGTCCCGCGACAAACTATATTTTATTTTATACATTGAACCCTGTGCTATCATAAAAAAGTAGTAACAATATAGCGCCACCCGTAATAAGGGTAGAAAATAAATATTTATTACTATTTGTATATGCAACACGCAATTCAAATGCAAAGTTTAATCATTATTTTCACCCCTTAAATATGTATGTCCCATGACAAACTTGTTTTTATTTTATACATTAGACCCTCCCCTATCATAAAAAAGTAGTCACAATATAGCGCCAACCGTATTAAGGGTAGAAAATTAAATATTTATATCTGTCTGTGTACGCAACACACAATGCAAATGCGAAGTTTAAAAATCATTTTCACCCCCTAAATATATATGTCCGCTGAAAAACTTTTTTAAATTTTATACATTAGACCCTGTACTGTCATAAAAAAGTAGTAACAATATAGCGCCACCCGTAATAAGGGTAGAAAATTAAATATTTATATCTGTCTGTGTACGCAACACACAATTCGATTGCAATGTTTAAAAATGAGTTTCACCCCCTAAATATATATGTCCGCTGAAAAACTTTTTTTTCATTTTATACATTAGACCCTGTACTGTCATAAAAAAGTAGTCACAATATGGCGCCACCCGTATTAAGGGTAGAAAATTAAATATTTATATATGTTTGTATACGTAACACACAATTCGAATGCAATGTTTAAAAATGAGTTTCCCCCCTAAATATATATGTCCGCTGAAAAACTTTTTTTTATTTTATACATTAGACCCTCTCCTGTCATAAAAAAGTAATAACAATATAGCGCCACCCGTAATAAGGGTAGAAAATTAAATTTTTGTAACTATATGTGTATGCAAACTACAACGAAAATGCAAAGTTTAAAAATTATTTTCACTTTACAAATATTGGTCTTCTTATTATTAATATTATCTTAAATTACTAGAAAAATACTAAATGGTTCATGTTTACAATATACAATGTTATTTGTCACCTAAAAAAAAAATTGTGTCAGTTATTTTCAAATCGTATTACTTCTGGCGCCTAAGTTTTGATTTTTATACGTATAGCGGCGCGACTATCGCTGAGAGGTTGAGATCGTTCTGAAATTATACTCTATTTAAAAACTCATCGGACAAATCTGAAGTTGGAATGCTAAAACTGATCGTTTTTGATTGGCTGATGTAACACCACACAAACTTTATAATGTAAACAAATTAATGTTCTCTCCATCTAGTCATATCAGCTGTTGTCAGTGACTGTACCGAGTTTTCACGCTGATATGTCAAATTTAAATTTGCCGCCAAAAAAATCTAGTGATATTTTTCTCCTATTTATACAGTCGATATGGAACAGCGAAACAACTTCAAGTTTGTTTGTTTTGTTATTAAATCAAGTATAGTTAATTATTTAATACTTAACAAACTTGAAGTTGTCTCGCTGTTCCATATCGACTGTATAAATAGGAGAAAAATATCACTTCAGATTTGTCCGATGAGTTTTTAAATAGAGTATAATTTCAGAACGATCTCAACCTCTCAGCGATAGTCGCGCCGCTATACATATAAAAATCAAAACTTAGGCGCCAGAAGTAATACGATTTGAAAATAACTGGCACAATTTTTTTTTTAGGTGACAAATAACATTGTATATTGTAAACATGAACCATTTAGTATTTTTCTAGTAATTTAAGATAATATTAATAATAAGAAGACCAATATTTGTAAAGTGAAAATAATTTTTAAACTTTGCATTTTCGTTGTAGTTTGCATACACATATAGTTACAAAAATTTAATTTTCTACCCTTATTACGGGTGGCGCTATATTGTTATTACTTTTTTATGACAGGAGAGGGTCTAATGTATAAAATAAAAAAAAGTTTTTCAGCGGACATATATATTTAGGGGGGAAACTCATTTTTAAACATTGCATTCGAATTGTGTGTTACGTATACAAACAGATATAAATATTTAATTTTCTACCCTTAATACGGGTGGCGCTATATTGTGACTACTTTTTTATGACAGTACAGGGTCTAATGTATAAAATGAAAAAAAAGTTTTTCAGCGGACATATATATTTAGGGGGTGAAACTCATTTTTAAACATTGCAATCGAATTGTGTGTTGCGTACACAGACAGATATAAATATTTAATTTTCTACCCTTATTACGGGTGGCGCTATATTGTTACTACTTTTTTATGACAGTACAGGGTCTAATGTATAAAATTTAAAAAAGTTTTTCAGCGGACATATATATTTAGGGGGTGAAAATGATTTTTAAACTTCGCATTTGCATTGTGTGTTGCGTACACAGACAGATATAAATATTTAATTTTCTACCCTTAATACGGGTGGCGCTATATTGTGACTACTTTTTTATGATAGGGGAGGGTCTAATGTATAAAATAAAAACAAGTTTGTCGTGGGACATACATATTTAAGGGGTGAAAATAATGATTAAACTTTGCATTTGAATTGCGTGTTGCATATACAAATAGTAATAAATATTTATTTTCTACCCTTATTACGGGTGGCGCTATATTGTTACTACTTTTTTATGATAGCACAGGGTTCAATGTATAAAATAAAATATAGTTTGTCGCGGGACATACATATTTAGGGGGTGACAATAATTGTTAAACTTTGCATTTGAATTGCCTGTTGCATATACAGACAGGTATAAATACTTACTTTCTACCCTTATTACGGGTGGCGCTATATTGTTACTACTTTTTTATGATAGCACAGGGTTTAATGTATAAAATAAAATATAGTTTGTCGCGGGACATACATATTTAGGGGGTGACAATAATTGTTAAACTTTGCATTTGAATTGCGTGTTGCATATACAGACAGGTATAAATACTTACTTTCTACCCTTATTACGGGTGGAGCTATATTGTTACTACTTTTTTATGATAGCACAGGGTTTAATGTATAAAATAAAATATAGTTTGTCGCGGGACATATATATTTAGGGGGTGAAAATAATGATTAAACTTTGCATTTGAATTGCGTGATGCATATACAGACAGATATAAATACTTACTTTCTACCCTTATTACGGGTGGCGCTATATTGTTACTACTTTTTTATGATAGCACAGGGTTCAATGTATAAAATAAAATATAGTTTGTCGCGGGACATACATATTTAGGGGGTGACAATAATTGTTAAACTTTGCATTTGAATTGCGTGTTGCATATACAGACAGGTATAAATACTTACTTTCCACCCTTATTACGGGTGGCGCTATATTGTTACTACTTTTTTATGATAGCCCAGGGTTTAATGTATACAATAAAATATAGTGTGTCGCGGGACATACATATTTAAGGGGTGAAAATAATGATTAAACTTTGCATTTGAATTGCGTGTTGCATATACAGATAGGTATAAATACTTACTTTCTACCCTTATTACGGGTGGCGCTATACTGTTACTACTTTTTTATGATAGCACAGGGTTTAATGTATACAATGAAATATAGTTTGTCGCGGGACATACATATTTAAGGGGTGAAAATAATGATTAAACTTTGCATTTGAATTGCGTGTTGCATATACAGACAGGTATAAATACTTACTTTCCACCCTTATTACGGGTGGCGCTATATTGTTACTACTTTTTTATGATAGCCCAGGGTTTAATGTATACAATAAAATATAGTGTGTCGCGGGACATACATATTTAAGGGGTGAAAATAATGATTAAACTTTGCATTTGAATTGCGTGTTGCATATACAGACAGATATAAATACTTACTTTCTACCCTTATTACGGGTGGCGCTATATTGTTACTACTTTTTTATGATAGCACAGGGTTTAATGTATAAAATAAAATATAGTTTGTCGCGGGACATACATATTTAGGGGGTGACAATAATTGTTAAACTTTGCATTTGAATTGCGTGTTGCATATACAGACAGGTATAAATACTTACTTTCTACCCTTATTACGGGTGGCGCTATATTGTTACTACTTTTTTATGATAGCACAGGGTTTAATGTATAAAATAAAATATAGTTTGTCCCGGGACATACATATTTAGGGGGTGAAAATAACGGTTAAACTTTGCATTTAAATTGTGTGTTGCATATACAGACAGTTATAAATATTTATTTTCTACCCTTATTACGGGTGGCGCTATATTGTTAATAAATTTTTATGACAGGAGAGGGTATAATGTATAAAATAAAATAAAGTTTTATGAGGGACATGCATATTTAGGGGGTGAAAATAATATTTATACTTTGATAAAAAAAAATATTATTATTTACTGGATTACTACCTTATTTAATTGTTGTTGCATTGTTTATACTTTTATTTTTATTATTTGGTATTTATAGTTAATCTTTGTTAACAAATAAATACATATAAGTTAGAACTAAACGTCACAATTTGGAGGTTATGTTGAAGTTTATATTTCATTTCATCAGTATTATTTATAACTAAAATTTGTAATATAAGAAATAATCTATTTGAGCATAATAGCAGTTAATATACGCTTTATTGAATGTATTTGAATTTATTTATAATAAAAATTACTAAATTTCATATCTAGTTGGCCTTGGTCATACTTGATGTCATGTTTGTTCACAATATACTGCTTGCCCAAAGTGGCCGCTAGAATTGGCCGCTAGAATCACTCTGGTCGATTTGTTGTGAACATAAAATTTATATAAAAGGTGTTATTTTTATTTATTTTTTATATAAAATATGATTTTATTTTATTGTTATGTGAGAGTAATACTACAACAATTATGGTTTTAAGAATTCTACAATAATTTTTGAAGATAGAATGGGAAGGTAAGCATTTGTTTGATTTAGCAAGTGGTTATAATAATTAAAATTAATGCATTATTTTAGACATAAAGAGTGGAGAAAATTTGCGAAAAAAGCAAGACGTAAACGTATACGAAAACAAATAGCAGCAACGAAAGCTGAAGAGGAAGAAATCGGTTTGTTGCAGAATAATTGTAATAATACGTTGTATTTTATATTTATAAATTTTTATAGACAGAAAGAAAAGAGAATCGTCTCCTACATACGTACAAATGTGCAAAGAACAAGAAGCTTTGGACAAGTTTCAAGAACAGGAGGAATTACGATTAGCCAAAGAACGAGAAGAGCAATGGTTAAAAACAGAAGATGAAGCTCAAAAACAATGGAAAGAACTCCAAATTAGATTAGCCGAATTAAGAGAAGAAAGAGCCAAAGAAGAAGAACGTATTTTACAAGAGTGGAAACGCGAACAAGAGAAAATATTTGAAGAAAAAGAACGACGAAGAAAGCTCAAAGAAGACAATGAAGCTAAAGCAGAATTAGTAAAAAATAAAATAGATGAATACATTTCCAACGGTGGTAATATTCCAGAGGAGTTAGATGTTTCCATGGAAACCAATCCCAACAAACCACTTTGTCCATTCTTCCAAAAAACAGGTGCCTGTAGATTCAAAGACATTTGTTCCAGAAATCATATTAGGCCAGGAATCAGTAATATTTTACTGTTTCCTTCATTTTATTCCCACGTTAGTTTATTTCAAGGGAGAGAGAGTGAATACGGGTCTGACTCAGTACTTGAATACGATGAAAAAGAAACATACAATCATTTTAAAGATTTTTTCAATGACATTTTACCTGAGTTAGAAAAATGTGGCATTGTAACGCAACTTAAAGTTTGCCGAAACAGAGAACCACATTTACGAGGAAATGTTTACGTGGAATATGCAAGCACTAGAGATGCTTTAAAAGCTTATAAAATGTTTCAAGGCCGGTGGTACGGCGGTAAACAATTGAACGTTGAATTTTGCAACATTGCGTCATGGAAAGCTGCCATTTGCGGTAATATTTACAAACATTTTAAATTTGTTGTTGTTAAACTATAAATTATTTATAGGTTTGAGCTATAGTAACAAATGCCCGAAAGGTAGTTCCTGTAATTTTTTACACGCATTTATAAATCCAGGGAAAATGTTTCATAATGCAGATAGAGATATGCATCATAAACCGCCTACTAATGCAGAAAAGTAGGATAACTGTTTGATATTTTTTTATTTTGTGTTTATTAATTCATTTGTTTTAGTGGTTATGAATATCAAAGTAGAGAATGGAGATGGTCCGAATCTCCAGAGAGATATGTGCACGATAAAGAAAATTATAAAAATAGACGATCACATAGTAGCCGAAAACACAAATATGACAAACGAAGACACAGAAAAAGACTATCTAGATCAAGATCGCGATCCAAATCTCCCTCAAGTCGCAGAAGAAAAAGACGGAAACATTCTCATTAATTCTGATCTCATGCTATGATAATAAATATTTTTATGTACCTGACCTGAAAACTTGTCAAAATATTTTTACATCATGTACAGTTTTATTTATTGCTAATTTTTAATACCCATAATAATTTATTTTCTTTTTTGTACATAAAAATTAATAAGAGGTTATATTTTTAATATAGAAAACCTTTCATCAAATATGTTTCATTATTGATTACAAATAATACATAGTTGTAACTTTCTTGTAAAATATTAATTTATTTCCGTAGCTTTATCTAAAAATAGTATTACTAAAGATTTTGCATCAAATTGGCGCCATCGCCGATATCCCCGCCTAATTTTCTGCAATTGGTTTGACGCTTGTTTGACGTATCCGATGTAAGGTCACATAATAAAAGCAATCAAATATCCAATCGTAAGATATCTGAGCCGGTAAACCGTCCTTGGGTGCACGTGGTACTTACCAGAATTGTTTTTTAATTATGTTGGATATTACTATCTAAAGAACTCTTTTATATCATTATTTATTTTGCATGTTACGCAAATCAGTCTCTTATCTGTGGTTGTATGTATTTGGTTAGATATATGGTTCAAACAATTCTTCAGTTTGTTAAATGTAAAGGGCTAAAAATAATAAGTAATGGATAGAGGGGACTGGAGACCTTTTATTTACGGTGGTTTAGCCTCTATAACAGCGGAATTTGGTAAGAAGTTAAATAGCTTACTAGATTTTAATTTAAGGTTGTTAAATTGTATTTTAGGAACATTTCCAATTGATACAGCAAAAACAAGATTACAAATCCAAGGGCAAAAGTTAGACTGCGCTCATGCTAAACTTAAATATCGGGGCATGACAGATGTATTTACCAAAACATATCGCGAAGAAGGTTTCCGAGCACTTTACAATGGGTGATTATTGTTAAAAAAAACAATTATTCGTGATGATTATTGTGACTATTTTAGAATATGGCCCGCCGTACTAAGGCAAGCTACATATGGAACGATAAAATTTGGTACTTATTATTCTTTAAAGAAAGTTGTAGTCGAGCGCTACGGTGAGAGTGTCAGTGTAAATGTTTGTTGTGCGGTGATAGCTGGTGCTTTGTCTAGTGCTATTGCTAACCCAACAGATGTGCTAAAAGTACGAATGCAAATACAAGGGTCGCTCAACAGTTCAGGCTTGGTCGCTAGCTTTAAAGATGTTTACATGCAGGAAGGAATAGCGGGCCTATGGCGGGTACATAAACCAGTAACAGTTAATTAAACAATAATTAATAATTGACATTCCGTAGGGTGTCAATCCTACTGCACAAAGGGCATCCGTGATTGCTGCAGTTGAGTTACCAGTTTACGACTTTTGTAAAAGTCATTTAATGAATACTTTTGGAGACAAAATTGCCAATCATTTTATGTAAGTCTAATAAATTTTATTTTATCTACGACCATTGAATAATACATTCATTATATACTTACCTGTAGTAAGATAAATCCCTCCATAAAACACGATTGTATTATGAGTCCATTATTCAACACTATTGTTGCTGTTTGTAATTTGTAAAGAAATGTATTATTTAAAAACTCGTAGATAAAACGTCGTATTTGACTCGCACATAATGGCTATAATTCACTCGGATGATTATACACTCGCCTTCAGCTCGTGCATATACTTTCATCTTCTTGAATTATAGCCTACATAATATGCTCGTTAAATAATATACTATTATCACTTTTAAAATAAAATTATTTAGTTCTAGCGTAATAGCCAGTTTAGGCAGTGCTGTCGCTTCAACTCCTATAGATGTTGTTAGGGTATGAATAAGTTTTTAAATTTATTTTTCGAGTACTAATTTCAAGTCTTTTAGACACGTTTAATGAACCAAAGAAAATTAAAGAATTCGTCCACTCCTGCGCATATTTATCGTGGAACTTTTGATTGTTTTTGCAAAACATTTAAGAACGAAGGATTTTGGGCATTATACAAAGGATTTGTGCCAACTTGGGTTCGTATGGGACCGTGGAATATTATATTTTTTATAACTTATGAACAATTAAAACAAATTTATTAAGCTACGGCTACATATTAATGTTATATGTATTTTAAAAACTTGTTGGTCGTTATGAAACCTAGTGATATCCTGTTGCACTTATAGATCTTATATATAGTACAATTTTATTTTAAGACGTATTTATACATTATTTAATGCACAATAAAGTTTAAATAAATAATTACATTAACTATTCTACTTCATCAAGAGCAGATTTGGTACCCGGTGGAATGTAATGTGTCGATAAAGATTTCCCTCGATGGTTGAATGTGTAAAATGATGGTACATTTCTTTGTGTTTCCCAAGATTTTGTTTCTAAATCTACAGTAGCTCTGATTTCTTTAAAATCTCCGGCTATGCTGAGGATTGCGTACATAACTACGAATAAACTGCCAATACCCTGAATCAATATCTACGAAAAATTGCAATATTATTACCAGTACTCTACATAAATAATTTTTATATTACATCAAGTGGTAACGTAGTAAACTCTTGTTCTGTGATACGAAGATACAAACGATCTGCAAGGCAATGACTTGTAATTCATATTTTACTTATGAATTAAATTATACTTACGTTGTGCCGCTGAATACGCAGAATGAAATAATGATAAGAATCCTGTAAGTAGGATTACTTTGTGTAATACGTCTGAAGCCATTTATATAAAATTGGTACAAAATGTAATTTAACCTATAAATTGACTGTCACTTCCAAACTGTCAAATTATTTTACGGAATTGCCAACTTGAATTTCGTGAAAAATAAAAATGGAAGGCAAATCATCAAAGGATTGTTTACCTTGTAAAATAATTTCAATTACTTGTTTATGTGGTATAGGAGCCTATATGTTTACATTAGGCTCAAAAAATAAATCAAAACTAACTTATTATACGTTAGCGGCAGGTGTGTTTATCATTTGTTTTGTAAAAAAAAAAAAATACAATACGTCTTTTGTTTTAGCCTCAGTGGGTTTAGGAATAGGAGAAATATTTAACTGGTCACCGTTTCGAACTAATACATAAAAACGTCATTTAGCTTGATGTAAATACAATTATATTGTATAACTATTATATTAAAATCATTTCATTATTATCATACAAACATTTATCAATGAGATTATTTTCCAACTTGGCCAAGTTTAGTGTCAGTTTTCGGATTGGCTGTAACAACCTGAACTGCAACAATTAATTCATTGGCAAGTGTTTGTAATTGACGCAAATTTTGTATATGAAGTAGTCGCAAAATTTTTGCGGCTTTATTCAAAACGGGATCAGTGGCACCTAGTCCAGAATCCACATTTTCAAATGGAAATGGTGTACCCTAAAAAATAAATGTTTGTGTTTCTACGTAACATATTTTATATGAAAACTCACTTTCACAATAACTTTATTGGGATTTTCCAGTGCTTCGGTGCATAATCTCTTGCATATTACTTTTCTGACTGCTTCTAAGGTCACTATATGATTCGGGTGAGGTGAAATTTTCAAAATTTTGGCCAAATCGTTGATTCCTTTTATGAAATCAGGACTATTAACTGCAAAATTAGTCATTAGTATCTTAATTAAAACTGAAATGAAATAACATAAAAATCATATTGAAATTAGTTTCGAAATGTTATAAAACAAATCGAATTATTTTACTTACAATCTAAATTATCCAAAGGATTAACTGCGACCACGTTCGGAGCATTTGTTTTAGTTTCAATTTTTTTCTGGTTGTATTTGTCCTCTGCAATATAAAAATGTTAACTCAAAAATCAAATTAAAATATTAAACAACTCACTATTGTCGCAATATTCTAATCGTACGGCGTATCCCAAAATCCATTGCAATTCTTCTGCTGCTCTTCCAGAAGTTACTGGGCATCCAATATCAATTTTATACTTTTCAAAAGCCTGAACCCACTCATCGGATTCTAGTTTTCGAAGAGCTTCTCTATCCTCGATTTTATAAATTCGAATTTTTTGGTCTTCAATCCACAATATTATGCTACGAAATTCTTTAGTGTCTATAAGGTGAAATCAAGTTTTAAAATACAGACACAGAAATTAATTCAAACGCCGGTTTCTTACTGTTAATATTGACGTTTTCTGCAGCTGGATAATCTAAAGCTTGTAATTTACGTTTAAACATTGTTGTTTAGTTAGCGCTTTTAATTGGATTATAGATTAATTCACTTTGATTACTAGCTTGTAAAATATTGTGAAATTGTTATTTTCTCAATATTTCCTCTTGGGTAAACCGGTTAAACTGACCTTGAAACTGACAACTGACATAAATGACATGGATGTCATGATACGTTTTCTGCTTTTATGTTGGTCATAATGTTAACAGGGAAATTATTTTTTAAAGTAAAATAATAAAATTTAAAATATTTGATTGAATTTATTTGTTGATAATTTTTAATTGAGTTAATGATAAATTCAAATTTCAGAAGAAAGCAGTCAAGTCATAAATATTTTTAAAGTGAATTTAGGGTGAATTTCCTCAATACAGTGCAAAATTTGGTGTAATTCGTATCACTAAAATTTTCTGTGGCACACCGGCCGAGGAGCATCGAGGACCATCGAGTAACTCCTCGATGAAACGATAGAACGCACCCCGTCCTCGACGAAAAATAGGGGCGCCGCTATTTTCATCGAGTTGTTCCTCGATGAAACGAATGTATCTCATTTCAGACGTATCTTTGGATTTGATTTCGCGCAAAACTTTAATGTATTTGTCACCGATTAAATAGAAATCCATCGCGGACGGGTGCGTTCTTTCGTTTCATCGAGGAGTTACTCGATGGTCCTCGATGCTCCTCGACCGGTGTGCCACAGGCATAATGCCTGTGGCACACCGGTCGAGGAGCATCGAGGACCATCGAGTAACTCCTCGATGAAACGAAAGAACGCACCCGTCCGCGATGGATTTCTATTTAATCGGTGACAAATACATCAAAGTTTTGCGCGAAATGAAATCCAAAGATACGTCTGAAATGAGATACATTCGTTTCATCGAGGAACAACTCGATGAAAATAGCGGCGCCCCTATTTTTCGTCGAGGACGGGGTGCGTTCTATCGTTTCATCGAGGAGTTACTCGATGGTCCTCGATGCTCCTCGGCCGGTGTGCCACAGGCATAAGAAATTAATTTGATTGTTCATGTTCCCAGCCGTAGTATAATCAAGACAAAAAATATTCAAACGCTATTTAGAAAAAAAATCATCATTCGAAATAACGAGAATTTTGACAGATAGATTCTTGTGATTTTATTGGTTGCTACGTACTGTTGTCAAGAGCGGTAAGAGTGGTTGGATCACAGACCAAAGATTGGATTCCACTATAATAACATCTACCATCCTGTAATTGGAAGTTAATTCTGTAGGTTGGTTACCATTAAAATAAAAAAAAAATACACAAACACAATAATTGTAAGTGCAAAAGCAAAAGTGCACTAATTTCTCCAAATTTCGGACTGTGAATGCGACTAACTGGAATTTCATAATTTTAATAGAAACAAATGTGTTAGGTATTTATTTTCAGTTCATGTGGTATTTTGTAATAGATTAAATCATTCATTTGTTCTTAGCGTTTTCATCTTTTTCATTTTCATTTGAAAAAACTTTGGGAAAAAATGAAAAAAACAAATGCCCCATTATTTTTTATTCTGTACGTTCATGGAATTGCGCATCCTTTATCCTTTCTCACTTTCCCCGCTCTGTACGCAGGCGCAGTATAAGACAGTTAAGCGTGATAGTTTTTGTGACATCGGCAATCGGCAGCTTGAGTCTACGAAAACTGTCCACTTTATTATAATTTGTGCTGTTTTTACGTTCAATTTTGTGAGTTTCAATATATAAATCATTTTCTATAATAGTTTCACTCATTGTAAGTATTATTTTTAAATTATTAACTAATAATTTAAGCTTTTTTCTTATCGTGCGCCACGAAAGCAAAGTAAGTGCCGGCATGTTCATTTCCCTGATGCCGTGTCCTTGAATATTTGTCAATTTTAGTTGAAAGAAAAACATACAATACAATATTAAAGCATTATAATTTACATACTAAAATACAAATTAAATATTTAACTCTTTAATCAAATAGAATTATGTGGAATCTAATAATAATATTTTACGAAAAATCGTTGTCCTACATAAATAATTTTCTTGCGTAGTTAAGTAAAATACTGAAATTTTTACAGTTAAAATTATCATTTGATGTTAACTATACTGTAAATTGTAATGTATGTAAAAATAACATATATAGATAACAAATACTAATTTTTTTCAACATTTACCAGCACGATGGATCTTCAAAGTGCATTAGTTTGCGTCTTGGTATTCGTGGTTTCTGCCGCTTTATTGCTTTTGATCTCCATGTTCGGCATGCGTGAGAAGAGCTATGAAGAAGCTCTTGCCGAACAGAGACAACTAACAAGCGGGTTACTTGGGCCGGGTCAGCGCCCAAAACCTAAAGAAAAGAAACAGAAAAAGACCGGCAAGAAGGTAAAGGAAAAGCCAGCTGCTGCTGAAAACCACAGCGAATCTGTTGATGATTCCGAATCCACGGAGGTGCTGGAACAGCTTTCTAGAAGGTCATCTTCGCCTAAACTTCACCACGTTGAATTTGAGGAGCCGGCAGCAGTTGTCGCTGATTCAGCTGTTTCGGTCATCAACACTAAGGTTAGAATTATTTAAATATATTTGTCACAGCTTTGTAATAATTGCTTGTTTATATTTTGCTGAACAAATATTGGTGCTGCTATTGTTAATCATTATCATAAATATTTATTTTTTCATGTATGCTTTGATTATCGTTGCATGTGATAACATAATCCGCCTTGAATGATAATACAATCGTAATCTTATGCATTGTTTCATAGTTTAACTAATTTTATTATTGCTTAAACAGCGCTTTTCTTATATTCGCACATTTTTCCTTGACATTAAACTGGGTGTAAAAAAATTCCAAGATATGATGAAGTGCAAAAAAAAATATCAATGTTGCTGTAATTGTACATACCGAGGATATAAAAATATATTTTGATAGTCGTTATCTGTGTGCAATGTAGTCATTATTTAGTGAAAAACAGTAACTTAATCTCTTGTGAGTTATATTTAGTACAGTTAATTATTTTTTATGTCAATTAATTAAAAAATGAACTTGATAAGACCATATGTGATATTAATTTTGCTTTTGTAGCAACTTAAGATAAAAATGATTTATTCTCGTGTATATTTTTAAGCTAGAATCAGACCTACTCAATTATAAGTGTAAGTGGCTTATTTAACCAAGCAGCGCTCAACATTCGCACTTATAATTGAAATTGGAATTTTGTGGAAGCGCTGGTGGGTTAATTTAGCACTTATACTTATAATTTGGTAGGTCTGCAGCTAGCTTTACAGTAGCTAATTTTGAATACAAAGTGAACATGTGAATTTGTTTAACGAATATGATGCCTGTTTAATGTCTGTTTCTTCTCAAAATTTGCATGTTCATGTTTAGATATTTGAAACTGTGAATGCAAGTGGGTTCTGATTGTGGCATTACAGAAACGAAATAAAAAAGATAAGGTGAAACCGATCCTACTTAACAAAGAGAAAACTCCTGTATCCGATGTGGATTCATCTAAAATTCCAGCGGCCAATCATTTCGAGAAAATTCTGCCAAAAGATGAATTTGAATTAATGCACTCACATGTAAGTTTCCGAGTGTGGGTTGTTGTTAATAACAAGACCATAGTTCAACTTAAAAACACGTCATTTGTATAATTAACACTTTTTTAAGGTCATAGGAATTTATTTTTCCGAATATTAAACATACTAACAAACTAAACTAATATTTTGAATTTCTGTTTACTTTCCTCATATAAATAAATTACTCGTTTTAAATTTAAAAACAACTTTTTATAAAAATTAATAAACTAGTTTCCATGCGATTTATTTTTAGAATTGTGTATTCAATCCGGTTTAGATTTGTTGAATCTATTATTAGAATTACAAATCAAAATGTTTTATTCTACAGAAAGAGGATATTCATGTTAAACAAGAAAAGCATGAAGTTGAGGCTAAGGCTCCTAAGACCAAAGCAAAACATATTGAGAAAGATGCCGGTGATCAACAAAAAGCCTCTAAAAAGGAAAACAAGGACAAGAAACAATCTCAACAACAACAATCTACTGTCGCTGAAGAAGAACAACAACCTCCAGTTGTGGAACAACCCGTTGTTGCCAAATCCGCTCCAGTTGTCCAAGCCGCAGTCACTAATAGCCATGCCACCAATGTCATCAAAGATAAGAAGAAGAAAAAGAGCGAATTCAATACTCTACAACAGATGAGTAAGTATATTTTTATTCAGAAAAACCAAATAAATATTTACCGCACCTTTTACTTAAATTGGGTGTGGCCGTCTTGCAGTTCATTGTCGTTATATAGTGTCCACAGAAAGCGCATTGCCCCTATTAACTTTTTTATTTATAAAGATATCAAATTGAAAATTTATAAAGGTGTTTCACAACTTCAGGATAAAATTATATAAATTATGGCATACTGATCATGAATCAACAAAAATTATTTTTTTCAATATTCGCAAAATAAATCACACTTTAAATGACGTCAACATTTTTTAGAGCTACTGTTTCAATTAGTATTTTAAATTTTTAATTAAACAAACCTAAAAGTAATGCAACTATTTAAAACATATAAAAGTAATGCAAGTAATCACTAACCAAACAATGTATAAATAAACAAATAATTAATTAAATTTTGGTGTCCATGAAAACAGTGGCCCTAAAAATGTATACGTCATTTAGAGTGCAATTTATTTTGCGGAATTTTGAAAACATTTTTATTCGTGATCAGTATGTCATGTAGTATCTGCCATTTAATGTTCATCCTAAATTTATGAAACTCCTGTATGTTTAAATATATAGTGGCATTATTTTTATGTGCAAACAGGGTTAAAGAATAATTAGGTTTGCCGA
This sequence comes from Agonum fuliginosum, assembly GCA_947534325.1. Lineage (NCBI taxonomy): Eukaryota > Metazoa > Arthropoda > Insecta > Coleoptera > Carabidae > Agonum > Agonum fuliginosum. Next base: position 31,662,590 of record OX384032.1, on the reverse strand, counting down.
CATGATCTTTTCTAGCTGTCAGAATGTGTAATGACCGCTAGGTGTCTCTAGTAGTATCGTCGGATTCCATAAGCACGGTCATGTGACGTCATCAAAATTCAACTAGTCTGATAACTGTCAAAGTCAAGACGTGCTCATCTCACATTAAATAACTATTATTTTTAAAAATATAGGATATATTGCGAAAAACACATATCAGTTTAGTATTAAAGATTGGTATAGTTATTGTATGTAAATATTTGTACTTTATATTTCACATATATTTATATAATAGGTATTACATAAAGCACAAATTATATAATTTCAAAAATTGTATTAAGTGACAGAAAGTTCCCACGCAAATATTTGAGCATCGAATCGGGCAGCTCCTGACCAGCAGAGACACCTAGAAACACCTATGAAATAGTTACAACTTCTGACCGGGGTTGTCAATGAAAAACATAGCCAGTCGGTAAACCTAATTATTCTTTAACCGTGTGTGCAAATAATAAACATATCACTTCCGGTTTGACTGGAAGTTCTATCAACTTATTTTAAATGAAACATCCTATATATTTTTGAATTCAACGATAAATTCTGAATACAATGATGTGTTACAAGTCGAATTGTTTATCATTTAGACATAAAAATGATGCCACATGTCAAGTTTATGCATATTCCTTTTTAATTAAATAGATTTATAAATAAAAATGTTAATAGATATGCCCCGGTTTCTGTATAAGTATTTCAACCGTATATGCGGTTATCAACCGTCAATTCACGGATATTCATTGTTATATCAAAAATAAAGGTTAATCCAGAAGGTTAAATTTTATACATATTTATTGTTGTTGGTGGAGATAGTAGAGAACAAAACTATAGGTAGAGACATACGTGTAGAAATTACGTAGACAATGTAGTTTTCTTGTCTACAATTACGTAGAAGTAGATATATTCAGAAGCGTAGACAATGCAAATCGTGTATATTTTGCAGACACTGCAGTACTTAGTTTCTAAAAACAATATTTTGCAGACACTGCAGTACTTAGTTTCTAAAAACAATAACATAGTATTTACTCACGCCAATTATTTTTATTTATTTACACTTAAGCATGTGATAGTTACGAAATAAGACTGTTTCGGATTGTGTTAATATTATCTACATTGTCTACGTCAATATTTATTATTTTGGTATAGATTAATAATTATTATTTATGAGTGAATCTACGTTGTCAGAATTACATTTATTAATGTTAAAATGTGCTGAATTTTTTTGAATATATTCGCATTTGTTATAGCGGCAAGCGACAAACATGACGTCAACGTGAGCCTGCTAGTACCACTGGTCCGTAAAGCAGATTTATCTCGTAGTGAAATCCAAATACTCATTGATCTGTTGTTAAACAAGCAGCATGAGGCGCCCACCATTATTGATGAATGGAGTGAGGTAAGAATCAGATTTGACTTTGTTTAATTTTTGGTTTGATTCGAAAAATTTCTGCCGTTTCTTCTTACGCTTGCATCATACGTTGCTAAGTATACGCGGTTATTCTTTCTTTTATTTTACCATATTTTGTTTTTGGATGTGAATATTATTTGAAATATTTACATAATAATAAATTTTCACCACATTCTTTCCATCTTGGAATGGTTTATCTAGGTAAGTAATCTGTTGCATGTATTTTCGCATACCACTTAATCATACGCTTAACTATTTACACATTGAAACTTTTTTATGATTGTTTTCTAATATAATTTTGCAACACATTAGGGTCGTGCTGATCCAGTTCAGAAACTGAAACGGCAGTTAGCTGATAAGGAACGCGCGTTGACAGAAGAATCAGAAGCGTTGGGTAGTGCTCAGGCCAAATTGAGAGAAGTACGAGCTGAGCTCAACTCTGAACGTTCCCGTCTGCTTCAAAACTACCGCAATTTGGAAGAAACTCTGCATGCCAAACACACTGAACTGCAGACTGTTGCTGCCAGAATGCACACTCAAAACCAGAAATTGCAACAGGTGAGAAAAAAGATTGTAAATATAAATATCTATTACGCTTTATACCCAATTTGGGTGTGGCAGCCTTACATATAATGAGTCATCATCAGTATAGATATAACTGAATAATACTGTGTTAGCGGTTACCAGTCGTCAACTCACGGGTACTCATGATTGTTAATGGAGAGTATACCACCGTGGAGATTTTGTGCAATTAAACTATAATGTGTTCCTGACTGGATTCGAACTTAAATTGAATCAGCCATGTTATGCACGCAGCTATCCATCACATTTATAATATAGTTAACGCAACGAACCAATTCTGGCGATTCACAAGGCGATGCAGTAGCTGTGCATGTTTAGGCACAGCGCTCAGCTCTCTGCATGTGATGACGTATGAACTCGGGAGTTCCGTGGTTCGAGTATCTGTGTGATTGTCGTTTAATTATAAAAACATCCTACAATTAAATCGCACTCGGACATTTAAATCTGACCACTTGCTCGTCTTAAATGTAGTCCGGGTTGCAAAAAATCTCTCCGTTGCCGCTTTGAATTTCAAATATTGTCGCACGGATTGAGATTCAAACTGCAGCAAGATGAATCGGTCGAAGTAATTATGTAATTGAGAGTAAATCCTGCTGAATGGTTAGCAGCAAAATTAAATTAAAATTAAAACAGCTATATTGTATTGTGACAGCCTGCATTGGTTTAAAGCGGCAACAATAACACATTTAATACTTTTATTGCAGATGCAAGCTCAGATGAATGAAGAAGCTATGACATCTCATAAATTACGGGAAGAAATGAATGCAATGCAGTTACAGCGTCAACAATTAGATATTCACCTTAATCAAAAACAAGAAGTAAGTTATATAACACTTAACATACCTTCATAATTATCTAATTATTATTATTACAGACTGAAGCATCCTTCCAGTCTCAACTTGGTCAGATCCGTAGCGAATTACAAGAACAACAAAATATCAACACTCAGCTCAACATGGAACTCCGCAACGTTCGTGAAACAAGTCTCGCTGAAAAAGAAATGCTTCATGAGCGCATTCGTCAAATCGAAAGTCAAGCTGTGCACTTCAAGAATGAGTCTGATCAGCGTCAAGATCTTGCCAGACAGTTAGAAGAATCTCGACGAATTTATAGTGAGCTTGAACACCGTCTACATCTGACAGAAGCTGAATTAACTGTTAGATTCCAACAACAGTTAGAAGAAACTATGAGAATTGAAGCCGGACAATCTAAAGCTCATGATGAAGTCGCTAAACTGCAAGGAGAAGTCACAAGAATGAATCTTTTACACAAACAACAGCAAGATGACCATAGAAGAGTTCTTAGTGATGTAAGTACAATTTATTAATTTTTATTTATTTTACTTTAATTTATTCCTGTAAATGCCTTCTGATGGCAATCCTTTGTTACAATTACCAGCCAAAGCTCGATAGTTTTTTAATTGTATCCCAACTTAGAATGGTGACGAGAGTAGTTACCGGTCCGAGTCACATTTGATCTAAATTTAAACTCACGACCTCTGTGTTCTTAGCAAGCACTCTAAGTACTGCGCCGAACGGCGAGATAGCGCAGTAGTTCGAGCGGATAATTTGGTAGATTAAATTTGTAAACTTCGTTGTAATTACAAACCGAAGCTCGATAACGAGATTGGATACCGATCCGAGTCATCTTACCCGAATTCGAACCCTCGAACTCTGTGATCAGAGACAAGTACTCTAACCACTATTCCAAACGGCGAGATAGTGCAGTGGTTAGAATGTATGATTTGGTTGATAAAATTATGGTGGATTTTAGTTCCAGTCGCAAGTATCGTCTCTCCAGTCTGAAAAGAATCAACTAGAAGCTGCCCAAGGTGCTGCATCAGAAGATAGAAATAAAGAAATTGAAATTCTAAATCTTCAAAATGAGATGGCTTCTCTTCGAGTTAACCTGAAACAACGTGAAACTCAACTGGCTGCAGAAATCGAAGAAGCAAGGAAAACAGTTCGCGAATCTGAAGCTGAGCTTAAATTCCAACGAGAAAAGAATGATGTGAGTGTTTTGTGCTTGTCAGTAGATTTTAGTTTTAATTTATTTTTGTTTATTTGCACGTGAATAGGAGTTAAGGAAAAAGAATTGGAAAATGATGGAAGCATTGAATACTGCGGAGACGTCACTGCGTACTAAACAGAAAAACTCGGTTACTGTTAGTGATGACGTAAGTTTTTGTTATTTTTATCTTTCTCTGTGTCTTGATGTCATTGTCATCTTTATGGACTTCCATCATTTTCTGACACTACATACATAATACACTTGCTTCGGTGTAACACCCTTCAAAAACATTTTTCACATCATACTTGGGTTAATTTTCAGGCAAGTTTGAAAAAACTGCAATCTGACGAACAAGATAAGAGCCGCAAATTCCTTCAACGCCTATTCCCTGAAGTGAAACTGACCAACGGCGATAATTGGATGTCAGATGCTGAACGTGCAATCAAGAAATACGTTAGTGAATTACAAGAGAAAGAAGAAACCAATGTTGATTCTTTGGTAGATGTTGACCGCCTTCAAGCTCAAGTCGTCCATTATAGAAATATCATTGAGGACACTGAAGGAATGTTGAATAAACTTCAATCGCATGTTGAACAAGAAGAAACAACTTGGAGAAAACAGATTCAAGCCAAAGAAGAAGAAATCGAAGCACTGAAAGAACAAAACAGAATACAGGTAGGAAACAAACTATTGTGATTGCATGGTTTTATTTTCGAAAAGTTTCTTAATGTCTGCATGCGCACTTTTGGTTCCGATTTAGCAGCACAGTACAGCACACCAGAGCCTGCAAAACGGCGGTATGGTATCTAGTGCTGATAGCAATTCGCCTGACGAACACGGCGTCAAGTTTGCGTTTAGCTGCATTGAACGTTCTCTTCCACTCATCACTGAAGAGGTAACTGTACCATGATGTCTGCTGCTCTGTGTCTGTGCCGTCTTGCGCATTAACTATTAATATTGTCTCACAAGCCACTGATTGTTTAAGGGCAGTTCCACGCGTGCACAAATCTCGGGAACGCATACTTTGCATCTTACTTAACTGTGTTATGTCCAATTTTGAGTAATCGTAGACTATAACAGCAAAATAACATTTAAACTTAATATGTTAATGAGTGCGTTGCTCATTGTTGGAATAAACACATAACAAATTAATTATATTATTCAATAAGCATGTATAAGATTTAGTTTTAGCATGCAATCATTATTCAAGTTGACAAATTAGTTTAAAACTAAATATATAGACGCTTATTGATGAAAATGTGAATTGTGCAGGCTTTTTCTCTCAGGTATTGACGTTTATTAATTTTCTGTGCATCTTTCAGCTTCAAATCAAAATCAGCGAATTGGAAAAATCTTTACTGAGTGAACAACAGCAAAAAGAAGAATTGAAGACTGAATGTGAATCATTAAAATGTAGACTGAAGTCTGTTGGTCCAGTTACACATGCCAAACATACGCAGTTTGGTAACGGTAATTTTAATGGAATTGAACAAGTTTTAGAGGTAAACAAGATGTTCAGTTGTTTAAAATGCGAAACTAATAATAATTTTACTTTCAGGAGAAGAATCGCCTAGCTGAACAGTTAACAAATGAACAGAAAAGGTGTCAAGAATTGGCTGACGAAATTTTACGCTTAAGATCATCTGAAAACTCAGTTCCTATAAAGGTAATATTTCTGCCGAAAGCCGAAATTCAAATAGTTTTATTGATTTTTGTAATTTTCTTGCAGTTGGTCCAGAACCATACGTCAAACGGTACATCGTTAGAATCTGCGGAGGTAAGTGTTATCTGTTATTTTTCTTATTAATATAAAGTAACAATTTAAAATGTGAACTAATTTCACTCCTATTAACTTAAACAAATAAGATTCCCTTGCTTAATTAATTTTAAACTAATAGATTTGTGTTAATATGAATGTACTCTCAATTTTAATTTGTCGTTAGACTAAATGCCATGCTTGTAAATTGATAATTAATGTTTCTGCATGCAAATTAAAACCTTATTTAAATGAACGCAGCTTCCCAATTCCGCCTCATCTAGCTCTGTGTCACCGACGACTACCAAGCCCCGAAAGAATAAAAAAAAGAAGGTACAAAAATAATCTCGAAAAGTATGTTCTGCATTCAACACTAAGCACGCAGATTTATGTTGGCATGAATTTATTTACTTGTTTTCTGCACCGGCTTTTGTTTTATAACAACATTAACATTATTAATTGCATGGGATTTATGAGAATTTAACTAACAATAAAATTAGGATGTTTTAAGTATGGTGAATGTTTTTCAAATTCCATAATAGTTATTTATGTTATAAGGATCGTAATGTCGAATCGTTTGGTACTAATCGCAAAAATTTATCAGATGATGTGAAGTCGAATTTTATAACTTGATGTGTATCTTAATGATTGGTTACGATCCGTATTACATACAAAATTTTATCTGCTTGCATAAATTAGTCATAAAATAAAATAAATAATTGCTATTGAAAAAAAAATCAGACATGCTATTTTTAAAAACTTTGATAGCAACGATTTTTGTTTTTTCATAATAATACTGAGTGTACCATAATGGATTCATTATGAATTTGACTTATAATGAATACCGTTATGGTCCTCAAATTGTGACTTATAATGTCGTCATTATGACACGCAGCAGAAAAACATTTAAAGTGAACAGTACAAAGTGTAGTTAATACAGGGAGATTCACAACTTCGTGCATATATTTTAATGGCATATAATACTCAACTTACTAATATGGAACAAAGATAATTTTTTTTAAATCCGTAAATTTAAGGGCAGTTTTCGCAAGATGCGCATTTTTGAAACCTCTGGATTGTTAATTGTATAATATAGTATATACGATTTACTATGAATGGAATACAATTAAATTGTAATTAATTTTGCAATGGCAAGAATAGTAAATTTATAAAATTCCATTTGAAAACAGTGACCCAAAACTGTATGATTAAATTTAAAAAAAATAAAATTGCGAATTTAAAAAAAATTCTTTTAGATCCGTGAGTTGAGCACTATATGCCGTTAATATACATACAGGATGTTCCTATACGTCTGCACGCAACTTTAATAGGTTATATAATTTGATATACTGATTACAGAAAAGAAAGATTTTTTCAAAATTCGTAAAAATAAGGGTAGTGAAAATATTAGTTCAATTGGTTTGAACGTCCATTTAACTGTTTATTTATTAATTATTATATAAAAAATGACTATTTGTAGATAGTCTGATTGATACCTACTATTTATAATTTTATTTTATAGATAATATAATAAATATACAGTTAAATGGACGTTCAAACCAATGGAACTAATATTTTTGCGAATTTTGAAAAACATCTTTCTTTTCTGTAATCAGTATATCAAATTATATAACCTATTAAAATTGCGTGCAGAGGTATAGAAACACCCTGTATATGCACAAAGTCGTAAATCATCTTGTATATTAGCATTAATTTTTGGGGTTAACAAATAATTGTGATTTTGCTGTATACTAAAAACATTTTAGTAATTTCTGGATCAAATTTGGGGTAGAAAATATGAAAAACATTGAATGAATTATTTTGTTACGTAGTAATAGGTACAGGAAATATTTGTCACATGTATAATGTGTTTCTTTTTAATTTGCAGGCTGCCATCAGCAACTAGCAACAAACAAATAGTGAAATGTATTATTGTAAACTAATTCCGTATAGTGATGGTGCATATTATTTACAATTAATTATTATTGTTCTTAGTAAAACGAAACCGGACGTGAAATGTGGCGCGTGTCTGTAGAATGAAAGAAAAACCTACTTTAGATTTTAGGAAGCATGCAGAATGTCTTTGGAATTGTTTATTTTATCATTATCTTTCCCAACCCTTCATACAGTTTTAAACTCAACGAACCTTTTATCATAAACAGATTTCGAATATAATTTATTATCCAAAGACAGCTGTGTGTTACCGACTAATATTTACACTGTCTGCTTTTAAACTGATCTTTAATAAACTACGATAATGACTGATGATAATTTAATATTGTACATAGCGTTAAATTGGATATTAATACTTTTTATTTAACTGTGTATTTGCTATTAATAATAATAACGTTGCAAATGAAATATTCGTAAAGGCCTATAATGCGAAGTAAAATGGTGGTTGGTAAGCGCTGTGCAATTTATAATAATAATTCATTTATAATTTAACTTTTACACAACATAAAACGAGAGATGATCGTCTGAAATATTTAAGGTTCATGATCAGCAACTGTTTTAATTTAACTGTCGTGTTTTGTTTATCAAAGAAGTATTACGCTACCTTGATGTTCTGGACGACAGTAAAATTGAAACAGTTTTAGCCGCTGATAAAAAATAACACCATATAAAAGTAAATATTAAGTTATATACATAATGCAATATTTATTACTTTTAAGATTGTATTTTATATCAATTCTCAATTTTATTGTATTTATTTTTAATATTAAATCATAGAAGGCTCATTTAATCCCGTAATATTTCAAATATAAATTTAATATTATAAACCAGGTTTCGTATTATAATAAAGTTAGCAGAAATATATAAAATTCTCCTGACTACCAGGAAATATAAAATGTATGTAAGATACAAAACGCTTCTATTTGCGTAAATAACGATAACAAATTACACTCGAATGTAACAATAATTGTTGCTTTCGCTGGCTTATTGTTTACAGGTAAAGTATTATCTGTCGCGAATACTTAATTGCTACTTTTAGTGGTAAATAATTAAATCACCCTTCCTAGTTTACTGTAATCAATAGAGAAACAATTCGTATTTAATAGATATGTAAAATGAGTTAGTGAACAGTTGATATTCTATTTATTTCCATTATTTATAATTTTTACTCATTCCAATATTCAAAGTTTTATCTGTTCCTAAAAGTGTGTCATTCATGGAACGTACTGAATATACAAATAAGAAGATAACATTATCTCAAGGAAATTAATTACCACTAATACGTCATTTGAGATAAAGATTGTTAAAAATGTATCTTCTAATTTTTATATTCATCATTTTAAATAATTATATTACTAATTTTAGTTAAAGCAGGTGTATTGTAAAACATGCAAAATAAGTAACATGTATATAATAGTTTATTATAATCAAAAAATATTTATATTTCATAATATAGTCCTTGCAAAATAATAAAACTGTTAATTATAACATATAACTACATCACTTTGGAATGATTTTAACACTTTCCTTATTGTTTACATGGAAGTGAATAATAATTTTTCATAATACTGTTTTTTAATTTTCATTAACATAGTAATTTAATTATTTAATAGTATTACAATTTTATCTTGCAAAGATTAAATTTTACTAAATATTTAAAAAATAAAAAACTCAAACAAATAATTTGTTCTAATCTTTGAAATGCTTCCGGTAATAAAAATTAGCTACAGTTTATGAAACCGTTCCCGATCCATTTTACAGTTCACTTTTAAACATGCTTAACAATCCAATTGATACTATGAGTTTGCCTGTTGCACAGCAAGTCACAGAGCCGTCTACGAGCCGAATGCCTTGATCGAAGACAAACAACACATGGATATTGAGCACGGCGCCCATTTTCCGACTCCACGCAGCCTATAGCAGCCCCGAACGCAGCCGGTGATCACATGGGCGTGTAGTCTAGCTGCACGTAGAGCTGCCGCACGCCCGCCGCCGCGAAGATCATCTGCGTGTGGGACACGACGTACTTCGGGTCCACGGATTTAGACACTTCTAGTTTGAGTGCCCCTACGTACGCGTCACTACACAAAGTCCAGAAATGAGGTTCTTGCACTGAATATACTCCAGCCAACCCAACGACTTTTTGATAACACTGCGGGAGGACATTATCCAACGCGACTGGCTGTCGCTGCATTAAAATTAGCACTGAATCTTTGATCAACGCCAGAACACTAAGAGCGATTAAAACAGCGATGAATATCGAACAGATTGGATCAGCGATCATCCAACCGAACATCTGCATCAACACTGATGAAATAATCACACCTACACTACCTAGTGTATCGGCTAGGATGTGCAAGAACACTCCTTTCATAATCTGAGAGTTTCCTGATGAAGTATCTATGTCGATACCATCGTGGTGATTATGGGAATGGCCATGGGAGTTATGCGAGTGACCATGGGAGTTATGGGAATGACCGTGGCTACCGCCGCCGTGGGCATGCCCATGTTGAAAAGCATAGATGCCAACCAAGTTTACTAGAAGTCCTAGTACTGACACTACGAATAAACGTTCATGTTTTACCTGGAACAAAATTTTATTTAGTATGAAACTTTTTGTTGTGATATATATTTTACCTCTGGTGGTTCAATTAGACGCTCAACTGCTTCAGACATAATGAAGAAAGAAATAAATAGAAGAAATAGACCATTTACAAACCCTGCTAAAACTTCTGCTCGTACGTAACCATATGAATATTTATCATTAGCTCGCCATTTAGTAATAACTGACGCAGCCAACCCTGCCAAAAGTCCAGTGCAATCGAAGAACATATGGAAAGAATCCGAAATTAAGCCTGGTAAGAATAAAAATTTCAAATACATACAAATTAAGGTATTAAGTATATACTACCTAAACTATTTGTCCATATGCCGTACGTAAGCTCTACAAATGCAAAAGACAAATTTAATATTAAAAATAAAAATAAATTTCTTGAATTTCTATCTGAGAATATAAGTCGCATCCATCCTTGAAGTTTTTCTTTGATTCTTGAGCCGATTCCACGGTTCATATTATCCTTATGTGATAGTGGTAACATCTTGGTTGTTACTTATTTACGTGGAGAATAACTCAGGTTAAGTGGTATTATCTATGTTAATATAACAACAACTTAGTGTATATTATATTTGTTGATAATACTAGCATTAAATTTTTAAAAAATAAGTAAAAAAATAAATATATTCAAAATGTTTCATAAACAAATTTGTTTTTCATGCATACGTGTACATGATTAGGTTTATAGTATAACTAAATATTATTAAAACAAACACTTGTACATATAACTATTGGCACGATAATTAAAATAGTATTATTAATAAATATTGAAAATTATAAACTATTATTATATGAGCTTTGATAGCTCAACAAAGTTACTTGCGGTATTCTTCGCCATTTTTGTAACACGCTGACAAATATGTCAAACGTAAGTTCGGTATTTCCACGGTGGATGTCTCCACAGAACCGGTGTGAAAAACGTCAGAGTGGCGCTCGTGGCGCTGTTCGTTGTTTCCTGAAATAATCTTTCCGGTCTTTCGTGTTTCGCCATCATGGTAAGTAGTCCTTCAACAAATTAAATTTTAAGGTTTATTAGTTTAATATTTGGTGTTTTAAAACTAAATTTTATTGTGTAAAGTAAAGTTTGTTCTAATGAACCTAAGTAATAAATATATTTTGGTTTCAATTAGTAGTTTCTCATAATTTACAAAGTATACACATGGACATGTGTTTTCACGTGTGATGAACACATTAAACCGGAGTATTTTGTGACGGCTAATACTGATTTAATGAGTCTGACGTTTTTGTGTATCTGCATTATATTTATTATGTTATGTTCTTATTTTTAATTTATTCAATGTTTTCTGTAGCCGCCCAAGAAGGATGCGAAGGGGTCTGCCAAGCAGCCCCAAAAAACTCAAAAGAAGAAGGAAGGATCTGGTGGTGGTAAAGCTAAGAAGAAGGTAAGTTCATGTTTATTCACTCTTACTGCTATTTATTCATTTGTTTATTCTGTATTGCAGAAGTGGTCCAAAGGAAAAGTCCGTGATAAGTTGAACAATCAAGTTTTGTTCGATAAAGCCACTTACGACAAACTTTACAAAGAAGTTCCACAATACAAACTAATCACACCTTCCGTTGTGTCTGAAAGATTGAAGGTTCGAGGATCTCTTGCAAGGAGAGCACTCATCGAATTACAGCAGAAAGGTACGAACAATTTAATTATTTCTTAAATCTAAGTTCATTTGATATTTACTTGTTCTTGGAAAATCATATAAAAATATGATATTTATGTGATGACAATAATTATAAAACTAGAAATACTGTGATAGTTAAAACTGATTTAATGAGTCTGATATTTAAAATTTAAATTCTTTCTAAATTGGTAACTTTTAAGGATATAATTGAAGTTATTTATTTTTTGTGCAGGTCTTATTAAACAAGTTATTAAGCATCATGCTCAGCTGATTTACACCAGAACGACAAAGGGTGATGATCCAGTTGCATAATTTTTGTATTGATGTATTAAATAAGTTTAATAAATTTCTGTAAAACAACAATTATTTGTTTTATTTTTATATCTATAAGTCAATATCTTTATTGTTGTTTAAATTTGAGATGTAAGCTGTTACAAAGAAGTAATCACTTAATATTCATTATTATAACACATGCAAAACCAGTCTCAATTTTAACAAGGCATTGTTATTGTCTTGTTTATTTTCATTTGTCAAATTTTGCTAATTTTCATGTATCCCATCACCGTATGGTAATTATGGCGCTGCAATCAGAAGACTATTGATTTGATCACATGTTATGTGTTAAGGAACGAGTTTAAAACAGATCCGCATTACTGAATAGAATATTTTTCCTAATGTTTATTGGTTTAAAAGTTTGTATTATAATTTTTGAAATCCTGAATGAGATGGACTGGACAATGGACCTCTGCATTTAATTGAAGAGACCCCTTGACAAATTGAATAAAAGTAAGTAGGCATTGGATTCCTCTTCATACAATAAAGTATATTATTTAGTATTATCGTTTAAACCAAAATAGTACAAAGATGTAACAGTTTGTTGAAACTTTAAAATAATGGTAAGTAGTAAACCCATCATAGTTCTTTTTTTCGATTTTGGAATCAAACTTAAAAGGCCCCATGTCTCAGAAACTGAGGGCTCATATATCGAAAACTAAAAGTGTAGTTTGCGGCATTGGATTTCTAATAATTTACTTAGTATATTCAGCTTCTTTTTAGAAATTTTTTATTTTTGGCCGAAGAAAATAAGAATATAGTAGGTGGTATTAGTTTTTTTTCGATTTTGGATCAGAACTTTACGGGCTTATATATCGAAAACTAAAAGACTTAACAAAATCTAGTTTGTGGAATTGATTTTCTCATAAATGACTTTACTTAAAAATAATATTGAACCAAAATAATTTTAAGCACGCCGACATACTTATACATTAGTTATAATGTTATAATAATCTTGTTGTTCTTCAGGTTGACAGTGGAGGACCTATGGTCACAGTATAATATTATACTGTGCTATGGTAGTTAATTATTGAGGATCGTCAGCTATGGTCACGTGAAGGTCACCAGCAGTGCAGACTTATGTCAGTATAATACTGTGCTTATGTTACTTATGCCCTGTTCACACATGGACACATAGAAGAACAGTTTGTTCTAATATCTTTCTGTTTTGTGCTACAATATGTACATCTACGACGTATTGTTCTATGTGGCTGATGGCACTCTGTGTTATACCAACATTTATGGCTTTTTCTGTCTAATGCATATGTTGATTTGACTTGATCAAATTTATTAACGAAATTCTTATTTTTGTTATAATCTCTCATTTGTGATCATTTTTTCCCGTCCACGGTTCATCGTTTCATGTATAGTGGTACAAATTAAGAACAATTATTTTAAACAACAAATTAGGTGATAGGTACGTTATTTTTATTGTAAACAAGTTGTAACACGTAACTTCTTTCTTTCTGTTTAAAATTTGACAATTATATTTTTATGTATTTTGTTACCTAAGTTATTTCTATTGTGAGTATTGCTTCCACATTGTTAAACCTCATTCTAATTTTCCTTTTTCGTGTATAGCGCCCTGATGAAGGCATAATGCCTCGTTTTCATGTATCCGGAATCCGCAGATTTCTTGCGGAATAAAATGGCTGCCACGAATTCCATCTCCATATTCAACATAAATAAACATATATTTGAAGTTATAACAACTGACAGTTTAAACGTCAAAACTTGCGGAGCTTGCGGAGTTCCGCAGAAAGTTAAAAATAATTTAACTACTGACGGAATTCGTGGCGGCCATTTTATTCCGCAAGAAATCTGCGGATTCCGGATACATGAAAACGAGGCATAAGTGTTGCCGAAACGTTGGCTTAATAGATAAATAAACACCTTGACTGCATTCCTGTCTAATTTTTTATATTAAAAATTAAAGTATATTGTTTGATGTAATATACCAATTAAATACAATGTAATACTTAAATTATTAATAAATTATATTATGTAAACAATGTGTAACCAATTTTATTTCAAGTTGTCTTTCAGATAGCAACGATTTTTACTAGTAATATTACGATAAAACAATTATCTACATGTCTTAAAAATAATGTGTAGTAGAAGACAAATTAAGTGCGTTAAAGAATTAGTAACAAAATAAAATAAAATAATTAATATATTTTTTATCTCACACATTATGTTATCCTAATACTAACATTGTGATTTTAACTTGTTTCAAATGATGATAAAGCAAGAAATTTAATGCTATTTAATCATATTTTTACCTCCAACAAATTATGTTATCCTAGTACTAATTTTGAGATTTTGAGTTGCTACACAAACCGAAATTCAAGAGACGTTTTAAGACTGGTTTTATCTCCAACATATTATGTTATCCTAATACTAACATTGTGATTTTAACTTGTCGCAAACAAAATTTAAACCTGGTTCACCAATTTAAGGAAAATAATTGGAATTATAAAATCATCATCGGTTCTTTTCTCGCAAGTTAAAAATTCCAATGTTAGTATCAGGGTAACAGAATGTGTTGGAGATAAAAAATTATATATAAAAAATGGCATTACACTTACCTTTGTAACGGGCTCACCAATACATTGAAGGCAATCATTTTTTGATTGATAATAACCTATTTAGATGTTTTATTCCCTGAGTTTGGAGATGGGAAAATAGGTATTATATTTTGTAACTCATGGAAGACAATAAACGGATTGTAAATAATATAGGATTAATTAAAGAATGTTGATAATAAAATAAAACAAGGTATATTAAAAGGAATTATTAAGTTTATTATAATTAGGGATATTCCCATTATGTACAAAATATTTAAATTGTATTGTTCTTGTCACAAATATAACGTGTTTTCTTTTTCATTAAATGATTGATCATATTATTACGGTTTGACAACATAAAATAATTTATAATACATAAATCTGACATGTAACACTGTTAGGAGCATAATATACTTCATAATTACTTAAACTTACAATTTCAGTTTCATATTTTCTTTCATTCAATATTTAAACATTACAAATCGCCAAGAATTTTTTTATAAATATAAAAATATGCTCAATTGTTATGTAAAGCAAATTTTGGACTTTCCTTATTTATAATATGAAATATCGATTTGAGTATTCACAATATACAAGACATTTATACAATAAGAAAAACACACAAACAGTTTTTTAACTTTACCGAATTAAAAAAAAACAATAGAAATAATAGTTGCATATAAATCTTATCAAATGCATCAAATGGCACAACTCACAGCAAATAAACCTAACTGAATTGAGATTAACATAAATCACAATGTCTTAAATAATCGTTGATCGAAATAAAACTATGAATCGTTTCATATACGTATAAAACGAAAACATGTATAACAAAAATAGATGTTTCACAATAAATGATTGTTATTTCTATTGTTCACTTAATTATCTCTTTGTACAATTATTACATAAATTAATCCTACGTAAGTTCGCAATAAAATATAACAGTTTCAAAAACAATAAAAATCAGTTATTGCAAAACATCTTTGCAAAATCTGTAAATGATCATTTTAATCAAATCAAGCATGAATTATATGATGAAATGATCACTCATTTGGTACGTATTTTATGTATACAAAATACAATATAGAATTATTTATATATATACAATTATATTGAGAGGTACAAATGAGACAAAATAACGATGCAATAAAATTTGTTTAAAATGTGACGGTGACAAAATAATTGTTGTAATGCAGATATGTGTGGTATTATTTGAGCGACCTCAATAAAAGAATCCTTATATCATATTGAATAAAATAATTTTAACTTCTGTTTACAGAATAAGCAAAATTATTTTACTTAGCATGAAAAATCTTTTAATTTATCTGGCAAGAGCTATGTAGAAATTATACAACAAAACATAATAAAATTCGGATATATTATGGACAAAGAGGTAATACTCTTACTCACAACCAATGTGCTTATTTATGCACAAGTTTTACAATTCATCTGGTCCAGTTGGCGGTGTTTCTTCGTTTACATGTTCTAGTAAAACTGCTTTTTCTTCATTCCTACTACTATTGCCTCCAACTGCGCTGTTATTGTACATTGTATCGTACACTGGATTCGCAAAATTGTTACTCTAAAAATATAAGTCACATTAGGGTACATTTAACAATTGATATAAAAGATTATCTTACTTTATCAGGATCTAGAGTAAAACTTCTTTCGAGTGGATCTCCATCATCTTCCACTTCTCCATTCATATACATTGGATTTGAAATTTCTAAGTTGTTGTCGTCCAATCTTTCATGAGTGAAAGGTTTTCCACTTCTTCTTCGTTTGAGTGTAAAGTAACCAATTCCCAGACCAGCAAAGATTAATATTAACAACCCGAGGAAAATTAACAATCCTGTAACAACACTGCCTGAACCAGCCTCTGCAGCAGATTCGGCTGAATGTAATTTGGTTTTTTCGCAGCGGTTACCTTCGTTTCCTGGTGGGCATCTACAAAAGCGAATAAGATTAGTATAATTGTAGTAATATGAAAATTTATTATTACTTACGTGCAATACGCAATGTTGTCAGTTACAGAACAAGTGCCACCGTTCAAGCATTTATCAATACAAGCGTGAGAAATGGTACACTTTTCTCCTGTCCAATCTTCTGGACAAGTACATTGAGGATGTGCGGACGGACTCAAAATCAAACAGACGCCGTTGTTTTGACAGTGGTTTACACATGGATTGTCGTGTCCTATATAAATCTGCAAAAACATATAATTATTAAGTAATTGTTTAATCAGTACATGTGCTACAAAACAAGACATGTCGGTTTACACTTAAACCGTCGTTAGTCTTAAAGGTAGTTAGACCTTACAAACTAGGCTAGGTTGTAAACAGGGATTATAGAAGTAAAATCAACAAAAACCATAAAATTATACTAACATTACCTACACTAAATAAAATAATGATATTAATTTTAAGGATTTATTTATTATTTAAATGCATCCCTATGATATTTTTTATCACGAGAAGGTGTAAAAGTAAACCGAACAGTTGGTTATGTGAGAAAAGTATTAGTTAAAGATATTTGTTAACAATATTATTGCAATTTATCGGAATGAAGCGAGCGAGTAGTAAACTTTTATTTTACGATTACGTCCAATAAATGATAAATTGTAAATTATTTATTTAGCGAAGAACTGTTCGATTGGACACATTGCGTTTTAGCAGAAAAATTGTAAAATGCAATTTTGTGATTGGCAAACACAGAAGAAATAATTATTACCTACAGGCTAAAGCAATAAGTAATAATAGTAGTAATTATCAAGAAGTGCATAAATATAATAATAATTAATGTATTACTCAATTCAATAAAATTTACAAAAATCTCCCTGTGATGTAATCTGCATTCAAATGTGTGAATAACCGCACACACAGTACAATTTATTTCCATGTCGGTGATTAACAATATGTGAAGCTGCCGTATCCAAGTTGGGTAACAGGCGTGAAAGGTATGAATATATATGCAATACTAGAAAGTAATAATTATTATTATTCGGAAAACTTACTTCGCATCTGGTGCCTCCCCAAGTATTGGGACATCTACACATATCTTTCTCGTTAATGATGACACATTTTCCTCCATTTTCACAAGTATTTCGACTGCATGTTATAAGACATTCCGCTGGTTTGGGTTCATCTTTACACAGATCTATTTCACATCTTCTACCGCTGAACAGTGGTGGACATACACATTCGACTTGCTTTGCACTTCTTTTACATGTTCCTCCGTTTTGACAGACATCAGCACATGAATCTTGCTCACATTTTTTGCCTGTGAAGCCTTCGGGACAGTTGCAGATTGGGCCCCCAGATTTGATTTCGCATACACCCTATTTATTAAAAGAATTCATTATTAATAGAGCGAAAAGCTGCGTATCAAACGTGATCGGTTGTGGTTCTAACAGCTCGGATTTGAATCCAATGAGGTACAAATTTCAGTTTAACGTTCCTCTTTACTAACAATCATGAGTAACCGTGAGTTGACGTCTGATCATCGCACCCACGGTAAAATATCTATACCGATGACTCATAATATGTGAGACTACCACACACAAAGACGTGATAGACACGTATGAAATTTAATTAAGAGACAGTTTAATCAACTGCTGTATTTATAAAGATGTAAAAATATTCAAAATATCAGTTTACAACATTATATTTTTTATTTTTGTTTAAATAAAGCTTTGTAAACCTGAATGTTAATTTACGAATGTACTTGATAACTATAGTATGCTGGAAGATCTATAGTCTCTTTTTGGACTCTTAAAGATTTATATGTCGCAAGTTAATTATAAAATTAGTCGTTTTATAAAACGCCTAGTCTTTTCCTAAATTACTCGGCATATAATGTCATATCATTTTATTACACAATTTATCGGGGCTTTTGCTAGAAACTGTGAACTGAAAGAAATGAACAACCCAATACCCTACTTGAATCCCACAGACTCGGTTTTGGTAGACATTCTGATTGCACTGAATTAAATAAAAAACCGAATATCCTCCTTGAGCCTTAAATATTAGGTTTTAGCACAAACTCTGATTGAACTGAACTAAATAAACAACCCAATACCTTTCGTGAGTCCCACATACTCAATTTTGGTTCATTGAACTGAACTAAATAAAGAACCTAATACCGTTCATGAGTGAAATAAAATTACATATATCGGACATATAGGTACTTACTTTTGATTTTACTCCTCCTAATTTAAAAACAGACTATAATCAACCCTGACAAAAGTTCAAATGTAAACTGAATCATCAGTTATGTAACAAAATATAATATGTTGTAATCCTGATATTTCTAGTATTTTTTCATCTTATAATAATAATTAAATATATTTTTATAATTAGAAAATTACCTTATTACTGCAGTAATCATCGCAAAGAGACACTTGGCAATTATCTCCGCTGAAACCAGGTGAGCATTGGCAAGAATATTTTCCTGCCTCTTTAACACAAACTCCACGATTGAAGCAATTTAATTTACCGGTACAGATTTGACAACGTTCTCCTGTAAGGAAAATATATATTAACAATGAAACAGTAATAATTTTATATTGTTACTAACCAGAGAATTCGGGTGGACAATCACATTTCGGGAAGCCAGGTTGCGGTGTAACACACGTGCCATTATTGTAACAACGTTTGTTGCACACATTTACAGGAGTTTCGCATTTTTCGCCCGTCCACTGAGGTGGGCAGTTACACTACGAAACAAAAAATTGTAAAAAAAAAGTTTCTTAAATAATACGTTAATCATTATTCTGGGAATTATGATTACACAAGTTACACAATAGCAAACATTTACATAATAAATCAAGTAGTTTCCGAATATAAAATGATATAATATTATTATTATTCAAATGGGATTCCCATGAGTTTTTTAATATAGTTTCATTTAATTAAAAATAAACTCTTTAAAGCACTACATTTTCGCGTTTATATAACAATAAATTCATATCATTTCAATATTTAGTATAATAAACATTATTTGATTAGAGAAAAAATAATGCTAGCGCTAATTCGTATTTTAAAATCTAGATGATAATGAAATAAATATAGTTTGTCCAAAGGTATATCGTTATGGCCCTCACAGCAGGCCTATTGTTAAACATTTAAGCGGATTTAAGCTTGATTTATGGCGTTGAAAGAACAGGTACGTATTAAATATTTTCCAATTTTATTTTATTTAAAAATCTTAATTCTATCAAGATATGTTCTCTCTAATCTTGTTTTTTTCCTAATTTGACGAAAAGATCAAATCCCTTATTTGATTTTCGGAATTCATTACTAAATTTTAAAATGTCTATGAATTGAAATGAAAAATCCTAGTGTATTTCAAATTTTGCTAATCCTATCCCTCGCGCCAGGTAGTGTTAATCCCTGCTGTGTGCGGCATTCCGCAAGGTTAGTAAGTCAAAGCTATAACGATATATTTTTGTATAAACTTTACTACAAAAGATGATAGGTTCGAATCCAATCAGGTACACATTTCAGTTGAGGTGTACAAAAATCTCTCCTGTGGTGTACGTTTCACTAACAATCAAAGTACCTGTACCTGGATTGACGGTTTATAACCGCACAAATGGTATAATATATCGATGACTTTCAATATACAGAATGGACCATAACTTGAGGTAGGTACGTATTGTAAGGGCATATAATATTTAACGTACTGATTCTGGAATAAAAAGATTTTTTTTCGGATTTTCTATAAATAAGGGTAGTTTTCTTCAGGTTAACATTTTAGTGCTTCTGAATACTACCAATTTATTTTGAATAAAGACAGAGTTATGTGGCCGGTTACGTGAAACTAAATTCAATTATTGTATTATGCAAACATATTTAATAAATTAGTTACAACGTACTATTTAATATTAAAACTACCAATTCAACCAGATGCCCAAAAATGTTTCCTGCACAAATCTCAAAAATTAATTTTCGAATTTTGGAAAAAATATTTTTGTTGCGTGATCAGTAAGTTAAGTTTTATATGTCATTCTAATATGAACCTCAAGTTGTGGTACACCTTGTATATGAGGCTGTCACATCCAAATTAGGTAAAAGGCGTGATAGATATACATTATAGAGAAAAATAATGCTAGCACTAGCGCTAATTCTATTTGTATATCAAGGAGTGATTAAAATAAAAAATAGTACGAAAGATGCATAATTCAAAGAGATTTCCTTACTTTGAGATGTGATGTGATGAGATCAGAATAGCACATGCCCTTGTTCTTGCAGAACTGCGAACAGCGATACGTTTCGCAATGTGTTCCTGTATACAGAGATGGACAAACGCATCTTGGACCAACGCTGGTAATTTTGCATGTTCCTCGATTGCAATTTAGTGAACACGATGCCTGTGTTGTGCTCTCTGTGTCGGCTTTGCATTTAGTCTATAAAAATAATTTTTTATGTGGATTAGAGAAAGATTAATTTATTTTTTGCGCTCTTAACTTTTTGTTACATATAAGTTCGCATTAATCATAAAAACTAGTTAGACTGGAATCAAATACTGATTTGGTAGGTAATAAATATAAAATTAATTTTATAAATTGAATTATAGACATACATCTTCAAATAAATGATGAAAGTCTGTGAAAATATATTAATGTTACAGATTCATAAACCTTTATACAGGAAGTTTAATAACTTCGAGTACATACGCTGTGAAATAAATCTTCATTTATTTAGGAGTTATTTGAATTAATTTTTAATAGTAAATAATGCGAGCCTAGGTACTAAAAATGCCATTAATTTTACGAATTAAAAAATAAAATTGATCTGAAATCAGCATTATGAAACTGTATAACGTATAAACTCGAAGTTATGATTCAACCTGTACAATAAATGTCACATCACTTTTTGTTAATAAAATAAAATATAAAAATGTTTATATGATTTTAGAAGTCAATAAATATTTATGTGTAGGTATCATTAATGAATTGTGCCGTGATATGTGTATAAATCTGAAGTATTGACATATTTTTAACGTAATAATTGTATTAAACATTAAAGAAATATGTATGCAAAGGAAGTGGCTATACAAAGTTTGATGAGTATTAAAATTAATAAAATAATAATTATAAGATTAATTTATATTTTTGAAAAGAATAGTTTTAAAAAATATATAAAATAACGGCGCGAAACAATATTTATTTTGCTGAATTAAAGGTACTTGTACTGCCAATTGATTGTTTACAATTAATAGTATAGTATCAAATTGTTAAAAGAGGTATTACATTATCATTTATATGCCAATATAAACAAATAAATATTGCAACATAATTCAACACCAACACCAATAATTAAACAAATGCGCTGCAAAAAATCACTTCATCTCACTTGTATCACAAACACAAAATAAAAAAATACACACCACATTAATTCCAAAAGTTAAAATAAAAACCAACACATACTGTCTCATTTTTAGAACAACACTAACCTTCTCTACCAACTGGTTTCCAAATAAATAATAGCAGCAATTTATTTGAGAGTTTCTCGAGACAACGGGACGATTTTTATGTAAGACCTTGGGACTGGGATAACCAGACACACGCACGCTACGTCACTCTCACACACATTCATGTCAATAGAGTTGCAACAGTCAGGTGTAATTAATTGTTGGACACTTACCTCGTTGCCGGCGCCCGAAGCGACGAAGCCGTTTGGACACTTGCATACTCGACCAGAAGTGCTTAGTAAACAAATTTCGTTTGGTTGACACGGAGTGTCCTTGCAGGGGTTCGAAACTGAAAAGAATTTCAGTTATTTAACAATTACTTGGTAATTAAGTTAAAGAAAACAGATTAGCTATGCTACAAACATAAATTTTAAATTCTTTTCAATTGAACTTCAGGAAGATTTTAAATAGCTGTTATTACAATGATATACCCGAAACACATTTTGTTTTCGAAATTCATAAAATAAATTACACTCTTAATGCCGTAGGTATATATTTTTATTGCCGCTGGTTTCATAGACTTTAATTTAAATTATTGGTTTAAACTGAAGTTTAATTAATTTGTTTATTTATACAACATTATGTATGTAATTTCTTGTATTAATTTAATATAATCATAGTAATAATACTAACTGAAACAGTGGCTCTTAAAGCGTACTGCATGTAAGTCGTAATAATTAATTTGCGAATTAAAAAAAATCTTTTTAATTTGCGATCAGCATGTCATGTAGTATTTGCCATTTAATTTTTATTTTAAGTTATGAAACACCCGCTATAAATATTTACTTTCATTTGAAATAAAATAGTGAACTTTGTTATTTTGGATAAAACTGTTTTCCATTTAATTTTATATCGTTTCGATATCATTGACAACACAGGTTCGAATCCAGTCAAGTACATATTTTACGTTAACTGCACAAAAAATCCTTCCTGCAGTGTATTCTCCACTAACAACCATTACTATCCATCTCACAATATGTAAGGCTGCCACATCCAAGTTGGATAAATGGCGTGACAGATATGCTTCGATAGGTATGTTTTATCCCAAATACCTAAATAAATTTAAAGCTGTAAACATTTAAAACTGTGTCATCGTAAACCTGTTTGAGAATTTGTAATTATTTCCGAATTAATTGTTAAATTAATTAAGTAAAGATGAATTACAAACATTCGATAAACATTAACTTTCTCTTTTTGCATGTGAGGTCAATGCCACCAAAGTATTTAATTTAATAATATATTTTCATTTTTTAATTTAATTAGATATTATTAGCAAAAAATATATTGGTTCTTTTTACTTCTAGAGTAAATTGAATTTGATGACTCACTGGTTTTGTCCTGTTTGTTTTCCTGAATTATTAGAATATCCGACAATCTGGGAAGTCCTTGTACCAGGTAACTACTGTTCTGTTTTCCGAATTTATCAATGCGCATAATATGATGTGTATGGTACGTCGAAAAGTATAAAGTATCTTCAAATACTTCTAATTTGAATGGTTTATCATCTGAAACAAAAATAAAACATGAACTACCTGCAAAAAATACAAACAATTATATATTACCTGTAAATCTCTTGATGATATGTCTATCTTTGCCATCCAGCATAATACTTTCTATTACATGTAGTTTCGGATCTGCCCAGTACAGTCTACTAACTGGATGATCGATAGCCAATCCTGTTGGCCATTGTATTCCGGTTTCTACTAATATTTGCCGTCCAGACCCATCCATATACGCTCTTTCGATTCTTGCAGTAGGGCCCCAATCAGTCCAGGCCATGATCTGTGTGCTTGGGTCGACGACGATGTCGTGTGGTTGTTGCATGTCTTTGTTGAAGAGAGTAAGCGTTTGATTGCCGTTGAAAGTTGTGACAAGAAGTGCAGGGGCTCCGGTATCGATGACGTATAACCGGCGTGATACCCAATCTACAGCGAGACCTCGGGGTTCTTTCAAGGAGTCCAGCTGTTCGGAGGGGAACTAATAAATTTGTGAATTTCGTTAACAATATTAGTAGCAGAAGCATAAAAATATTAATCATTAAGCACTTTTCCCCTAAAAGCTCCAACTTAAATTACAATAGAGTTGAGGAGAGGAAGGATCCGATAATATAGTTAAGTAATTGGCGTTAAGTCTTAAGAATCCGTTTGATGACCATTTTGTTTTTACAGAATTAAAGCCTTATTTAGGTACATTATTACTTTCTAGCTTGTATATTAATACCATATAATTTTATCTACTAGCCTTGAAGAAGACACAAGTGGTGTCGAAACATCGGCATTGTAGGAAATAAAGATCTGTGATTGTATCTCTGGTTATTTATTAACCATGTAAATAATAAACTTTATTTATTTTTGAAAGAGGAAATAATGGGTTATATTGTAATATTATAAGAACTATTTTTAGTTTACATTGTGACAATATTATGTGAACTTCATTTGTCCTGATGAAGGTATCAATTTAAACCGAAACATCGACTACCTACATAAAAAAATCTGCTGTGTCCATCACAATACCACAGTACTTTCCCGACCATAAATTTTGTGGCATGTTGCAGTTGCACTCATAAATTTGCTTTGCAATAACGTAGGCTCTTTAATGAACTTAAAACTATTTTTTTTGTAAAAAGCTTAAATATAAAATTTAATTATTTTTTCCTCCTTCAAATTCTTAAATTCAGTCAAGAATTTCTTCATTAATAAAGTTTATACTTGAAACGTCCGCATATAAATCTAACAAGGCGAGTAATAGAAATAAATCCTTAACACCTTACACCAATTACTTTAATTTAACTAAGTTAATAACAATAAGCTAAGCATAAAATAATAAATTTAAACTTACAACAGTCTGCACGGGAGCAGGATCAGCATCTCTAGTACTTCTACCATCAGCATCTGGTAAACTGATTTTCACTTTTTGTATCTTCTGGTTTTGATGGTAGCACCAAAAGGCAATAATTGCTTTTTGATCCCAGAAAACATCAACGGCGTCAAATTTATAACCAGGCGCTGTAGCAACTGGGCCTTTCTCCAAAAGCTGATTAGGGCTTTCTCCAGCTTTGTACGGTGATAGTGTACGTAGCTCGGCTTCACTTGCAATCATTAAAGTTGCTGGTACACCTTTAGCTTGGCAAGTTGCGTTACGAGTATGGATTTGAGTCTGGTAGCCAGCTGCACATTTGCAGAAATAGCCGCCTTTACTGTGTTTGCGCTCAATGCACAGATGGGAACATGTATCCCATTTGCAAGGAGACACTGAACAATTTGCTTCGTCACTGCAAGATATATAATTAAGTACACGATTTCAACAAAATAAATATTGAAAGAAAAAATAATGGATATAACAAACACTGTATTACTATTATTTGTAAGTCGACGTTTCAGACTAAATTGAGACCTTCATCAGGGTCAGAACGAATGAAATATTGTAACAATATTATGTGAATTTTATTTGTCCTGATGTCTCAATTTAGTACTGTAACACCTGTTTTCCTAATAGTAGAGCTCGCGCACTGAGAGAAGATGCCATTTGCGTCATCAATACATGCGCGAACTTGATGACGTAAGCATCGAATCTCTCTCCTAACCTGTGACCAGTGGCGTACCACATTATTTTATAATGAATTCATGCAGTATTTACAATTAAAAATGTATGATTATACCCTGTACACCTACTTTTTTGACATCGTACCAAAATATAAACAAAAATAAACTAAACCAAACAACTGCGAACCGCACAAATGCCATAAAGAAAAAAATTACACTCTAGCACGAACTACACTGACTTCGGCGTACAAGGTCGGAGAGGTTGCTATGGCAACGACAAAAATGTGTTTCTGCGCATATGATGTCGGTGGCATCTTCTCTCAGTGCGCGAGCTCTAACTACAGTGACTGGTATACCCACTATATTTTTCTAAAATTCAGTCAAGATTTTTTTCATTAAAATAAATATTGTTTCTTACCTGTTATCTCCGCAATCATTTCTGCCATCACAGTAAAGTTTAGGATCAATACAATGTTCATTTGTACATTTAAATTCATGAGTCTTACAAACTCCAAATGTTTTGCATCGATCCTGGTCTTCATCGCTACCATCACCGCACTGATCTTCACCATCGCACACAGCCTGTCGTGGTATACACTTGTGATTTCTGCATCTTAATCTACCTGGTGGACAAGCAATTTTCGCGCACATATCATCGATTTCATCGGAACCATCTTCGCAATCATTTTGGCCGTCACATCTCCACAGTTCTGGGATGCATTGGCCTGTGTTGCATCTGAATCTGTTCTGCTGACAGGTGTCAGTGCAGTTTTGCTCGTCGGAACCGTCGGAGCAATCGTGGTCACCATCGCATCGCCATTCACTGAAAAGAAATATTAAATTGTATTTTTTTAGCGATTTTAATTAAAGATTACTTACATGAATATGCAGTATTGAGGACTAGTACATTGGAATTCATTGTTTCCGCATTTGGCATGTTCACAATCATCTTCATCTGAATGATCGTCACAGTTGTATTCGCCGTCACATCTGTGAGTTCCATGAACACAACGTCCATCTTTACACCTGAATTCTGATTCTGAGCAGTTACGTGGCGTGCATCCTTCTTCATCGGAATTGTCTCCACAATCATTGTCGTAATCACATTGCCATCTCCCTGGAATACATTTG
This sequence comes from Agonum fuliginosum, assembly GCA_947534325.1. Classification (NCBI taxonomy): domain Eukaryota; kingdom Metazoa; phylum Arthropoda; class Insecta; order Coleoptera; family Carabidae; genus Agonum; species Agonum fuliginosum. Next base: position 31,635,554 of record OX384032.1, on the reverse strand, counting down.
TTGTTTTTGCATCTAAAGTACGTGGGATCACAAGTGTGATATTCTGGAGAGCTACAACTTGCTGGTTCGTCTTCTCCTTTAGAACAATCTGCATCTCCATCGCATTTCCAGGAGTTTGGAATACATCTCCCAGAAGAACATCTGAAGTGATCTGGAGTACAAGTTCTTGCGTTGCAGTCTTGAACTTCGTCTGAATTGTCACCGCAGTCGTTGTCGCCATCGCAAACCCAAACAGAAGGAATACATTTTCCAGTTCCACAGAGATATTGGGTTTGAGGACATGTAGCAGGTGGACAGTCTTGTTCGTCTTCACCAAATGGACAGTCTTTATGATCGTTGCATCTTTTATTAAATGGAATACATTTATCTGATACTGTTCCATTTCCTTTGCATTTAAACTGAGTACTCAAACAATTGTATTGATTACAATCCAATTCATCTGAACTATCAGAGCAATCATTTTCGCCGTTACACAACTGTGACGGATGGATACAATGTTTGTTTTTACATTGATACTGTCCGGGCATGCAGTGGAATTCTGGGCAATGTTCCGGTTCATCTGAAGCATCTCCACAATCGTCTTGTGTGTCACATTTCCACCAGAATGGAATGCACTTGTAAGTTTTTGCACATACAAAATGTGCTGTAGTACAATTCGCAGTGCAACTGTATCCATTATCTGCTACAACATAATTTTCTGGACACGCGCATTTGTATCCTGGTGGATCTGGCGTAAGTAGACATAAAGTAGAGCAGTTATGATTTTGACATTTATTTTCTTCAAGAGGCTTTTGTCTGCTTGGATGATAGATATGTATGTCCATTGGTCTATGTACTATTGTAGCAAGTGTTGAGCAACTATCTCCTCGGTATTTGTGACAACGTTCTACTGATTTTGTTTCCCAGTCAGTCCAATAAATGTAATCTTCCCAAACTGCTACTGCAAATACGTGATGAAGTTTTAAGGCTGGATTTTCAGTTCTACTGGCAATGATTTTTATGTGCTTGCCTTCAAGATCAGATACTGCTAAATAATCTTCTCTGGCATCAGCCCAAAACAGTTCAGAAGTTTCGTATGATATCGTTAACGCATTTGGCCATCCTAAAGACTCATTTACTATCACTCTGGGATTTGAACCGTCCATTCCAGCTTTTCCTATATGCACTTTATCGCCCCAATCACTCCAGAACATAACACCTAATGCCGGATGCAAAGCAATTCCTCTGGGTTCGTCTAATCCGTCATGAATCAAAACTTTTCTGTATTTTCCTTCCAAAGTTGACACTTCAATAGTATCTAAACCTTTGTCGCACCAATACAAATTTCTTCCTATCCAATCAACAGCTAAACCATCTGGATTTTGAAGCGTAGCAGAATGTAAAACTTCATACGTTTGATTCGTATTAGTTTGATGAAGATTGCAATTTCTTTTAATAGAACTACCAAGAGCTGTTACATCTGACCAGTAAAGACATTTTTCTTGCCAATCAAAGTCTAAACCAACGGCGTTTGCAAGATTATGAGCAAGGAGCGTCATATTTCCAGATAAGTCGAGTTCACGAATGTAATACCTGTTCGCGAAGATCAATTTTGGTTCAATGTCTGAGTCAATCTTGCAAGTATGTCCATCGGGTCTTAGAATGTATCCTTCAGCGCAAGAACAAATGTAAGAGCCTAAAGTATTTCTACAAACTTGACTACACGGTCTATCTTCGCATTCGTCGATATCTTCACATAAATGTTTATCTTTACTGCTAACTTTGTATCCTTGATTACAAGCACATTCATAACCGATTGGTTTATCAATACATTTATGAGCACAAATTGTGAAGAATGAAGCACATTCATTGATGTTGCACTTATTTTCATCGGTGTAATCTTCGCAATCATTTTCTCCGTTACAAACTAAAGTTTCGTTGATACAAACACCATTAGCGCATTCAAATAATCCAGGACCTTTGCAATATTCTACTGTAGGTTTCATGGATTCGCACATTTCCTTTTCTTCATCAGAATTATCTCCGCAATCATTTTTGCCATTACACCGGAAAATATTTAGGATGCAATCACCGTTTTTGCAAGTGAATTCAGTGTCTAGACATTTTGCTTCGTGGGCGCAGGAGTCTGGCTCATCGCTGTTGTCTCCGCAGTCATCATCGTGGTCACAGTAGAATTGTTTAGCGATACATTGACCGTTAAGGCACTGGAATTGTCCTTGGAAGCAAGCGACTGGTTTATCTGTGCAGCCTTGGTTAGCGTGTTCATCAGCGCTGTCTTTACAATCGGCTTCGCCGTCGCATACCCACACTAAAGGAATGCATCGGCCAGTACTGTTGCATCGGAACTCCCAATCGTTGCATTGTCTGTGCTCTATATGACAAGAAAATTAGTGAATACATTTTAAAGCATGCCTGAATTGGTGATAGGTGTGGAATTATATTCCTAGTGATAAGAATTTATAGTATTACTTTGGAAACATCATTTCAACCCTGATTTGGGTTAATTGAAATTTAAACAACATATTACAATATTTATTATGCATGTAAGCATGTAGTATGTAACTGATTCTTGAAAGTGTAATACCTTCAAAATCTTACATAATAAATAATGTAATTTTGAAAATATTATGAAGAGTAGTAATAACTCAGGACTACAGTCTCAATAACACAGATACACTAAGTCAAAGAGACTGCAGTCCTGAGTAATTTCTGCACTTTATACATGCAAGTCAGTGAATTAACAAACTTTTTATTTGAAGAAAATAATATAATAATTATTATCAATACAACTTACGACAATGCTTGCTTTCGTCTGTTCCATCTATGCAATCAGCATGGCCATCACACTGCCATGATAATGGAATACATTCTGAGTTGCCGCACATGAACTGGTCGGATCTACATTGACGTTCTGTAAAAATAATAATATTAACAGATTGATGATAAACGAGCTTCTATAAAACTAATTAAAAGTCAACAAAGCCAAATAAAGCACTGCAAGAGGTGTATTTTAGAAAGTTACAAGTGATGTGAATCTTAAAAAGTATGCATATGCATATTTATTTCAGTAGTTTGGCTTATTATATAAAAGTGTCAGAACATGAAACAGTGCTGGGTATAAAATACTTACTGCAGTCTTTTTCATCGGAACTAATTCCATCAGGTCCTGCATCTTTACAATCGTCATCATGATCACAACGCCATTCCGCAAGAATACATTCACCACTAGCACATCTGAATCTGTTAGACGGACACTGTCCTGGTTCTGGAGTCACATCTTTAATAAAACAATTTCAATTTGGTAAAAAGAAGTACTTTGTTAAATGTCGTACAGTTTTTTCGTCACACGTGCACGTAAACCACGCCGTTACTCCCTGTTTACAGGGAATAAAACGCGTAGGGTGTAAAATTCAATAGAATGTTTGCGCATTTTAAAAAAATTCATAGAAACAAAAACGTTAAAACCTTATTTTAAGTAGATAAATTATAAATTATATAATATTGATTTAGATTTTAACTTTTCAAATTAATTTGACTGATGACTGTATTTCTAATATTGCGATGGGGGTTTTCACGATTTTTTGGTTTTTTTATATGTTAATCTATACATTAAAATATAAGACTCGTATTTTTTCTTTTCGCTTAAAAGTTGCTAATAAGCCAGAAAAAAATTCATAAAGTTTAAAAAAATAAGTGCCGCGAAAATCGATGCCGCGTGTAACAGTGTGACGTCACCAACATCTAGAACATACGTTCAACGCGCTGACAAGGACCGATACGTAGGTCTTACCTTACACAGTCAACATCTTGTCAACTTGAACAGAAAAACATAACCAAACTGTTTCATGCCGTTTCATTTCGATTAAAACCAACACAAAAATTCTTCAATAAACTGTAAGTAATCGTGTTTGAACCTAACCAAACTCGACAACGGGGACCCGTGAACGTTGGTGAACGTGTCAAAAATCGAAAAATCAACTGGTGGTCCGTCGTCCAAACGACAAAAAACGAACTTGCACGAACCAACTCCTGGTTTGCTAGCGATGTTGGCTACGTCACACATGGCGCATTTCAATGAACGATTCAAAAGACTTACATTTTCATTTCGATAAAGAGGTAATAAATCTATCAAAATTAACAATTATTATCACTTTCCTATAACTTATACATGCTGAAAATTGATATCCAATAAGTATTTCTTTAAAAGCCGTAGGCTTGAAAACCCCCATTTGTCCTACTCCATATTTTTGGTAGATTATATTTTTATAACTTACCTCCTTTGGAGGTGCAGTTTTTCTCATCACTATTATCCCAGCAATCATTCTCGCCATCACAGTACCACAGTTTGTGAATACATTTCGTAGTGTGGGGACATTGCTCCATGTCAGGATCTTTTCCGCAATCTTTAGGTGGGCAATCCATTTCATCGCTAGCGTCAACACAGTCAAGATCGTGATCGCATTGATAAGCCCGTAAAATACATTGACCGTTTTTGCATTTGAAGAATTGGTCATTATCAGCACATGTACAGTTTACTTCGTCACTCGAGTCGCCGCAGTTGTCGACATAATTGCAAGTTAAATTTGCGGCTATGCAACGTTTGTTTAGGCATTGGAAGTAGAATGGCGGGCATTGGCGATAACCTACGGACAATATAAGTAAAGTTGTATTCTTAGGTATTTATAGATTAAATCAGACATCACACTATATTATACTGCCACCTTTAAAACTATTTAAAATACCATGCATAAAACTTAAAACTACATGCCAAGAAAACTACTTCAAAATCGTTAAGTTGTGATGTCTGACCTGTAACAGAAGGCTTACCACAGTAGCTTGGATCTTCATCTGTGCCGTCAGCGCAATGCATTACTCCGTCACAAGTTACTTGGAATGGAACGCAACCGCCATCGGAACATCTAAAATTATATAAAAATGTTACGTAACGTGACCGACTGGGGTTTTAACAACTAAGTTTGCATCAAGTTAGGACACATTCCTATTTAGCTGCATTAAAATCTTCCTTGTGATATACTCTTCAATAACAACTATGAGCACCGCACATATTACCAAATATTATATATATATATATATATATATATATATATATATATATATATATATATATATATATATATATATATATATATATATATATATATATATATATATATATATCCATACTGATGACTCGCAGTATCTGAGACAGCCACACCCAAGCTGGGTAAATGCGTGATTATTATTATTTAAAAGTGTTTGTATTTGTAGTGAAGTAATTCGAATGATTAATTGTCATATACTAACAACAATTATTACCTGAGAATTGGCGGCTGGTAACCGCATACACGGTATAAAAGATATCTACTTCAATGAGACTTATAATATGTGAGGCTACCATACGTAAGTTGAATAAAATGTTATACATTTGAGTTTCAATGCACACAATTAACGTTCACTATTTTGAATTTATGATTTTTAAATCTATCATTTAAGTTATACAATTCAAATTAATATACATTGATAAATAATTGATTTGGGTTTAGTTTAATTTCTATCAATCTATAATATATATTGCTTATTTACCTGAATGAATCGCCCGTGCAACTAGACTTTTTAGAAATACACCTCTTGCGATCTTCGCTAAGTGAACGTCCAGGATAACAACTACAAATAACTTTGCCAGTATGGTCTAACGCGCATACATCTTCACAACCACCATTTAATACCAAACAGGGATTTGAGAAACCTACAATAATATATTTAATTATTAGACAGTTAAAATATTAATAAAATCTAATCTTACAGTCTTCAGTGTCATTGGCAACAGCAATAATGCCCATAGGCCGTGCAACATCTTTTCTCAGCCAAGCTATTTCTTCGCCAGTATATTTATTTACTCTAAGGACTGCATGAAGTACCCAATCTGTCCAGTATAAATAATTGCCGTATACTGCTAGGTCAAATGGATGGGGAGTCATTTTTACAATGGTCTGCAAAAATGTAAAATAAATACGACATGATAACAGTTATTGAGTAACATACCATTCTGTTACTGCCATCATATTCGCATCTTTCGATTTTATCTAACCGTGCGTCGCCCCAGTATAATTTTTGAGCTTTGTGGTCTAAAGTTAAAGCATTTGGCATTCGGATATCAGTTGTGATTATACTTTGTAGACCATAACCGGACATATACGCCCTCTGGATTGATGGATGATGTGAATTCCAGTTTGTCCAATAAATTTGCCTGATAACCAAATTATGTTAGATAAAAACAAATTTTTATTTTATAACATACATTTTGCAGCTATCAACAGCTATTCCTCTTGGTTTATCGTTGGCTTCAAGACGGATAACCGTTTCAGCTAAACTAGCATTTGTACCAAACTCTGTTAAGTTTATTCTGTTAATTGTTGCGTCATTGTTACACGTCCAGTATAGAGAATTGTGTATTTGTTCATATGAAAGACCTTCTACTGATCCCTGATCTGAAATTATATCAACTGGTTAACACATAAATGCGTAATTGTTTAAAAAATAACTTACTGTCAACGATAACAGAATGATTTGTTCCATTGAAGTACGCGGTATTAACCGATCCTCTCTGGATATCAGAATAAAATAATCTGCTATGTTTAAAATCAAACGAAAGTCCAATAGCATTTCTCATGTGAGTTTTGTTTTGAATGCTGGCGTACGGCGCGTTTTGTTCACCAGCATCCCACATATGAATCGAATCAAGTCTTACAACTCGCGAATACATGATAAATGCATCGTACTCTTGGCAAGATTTACCATCAGGGGCAACTTTTCCGTGCGGGCAAGCGCAAACTGGATGAGTTCCATTAAAAAGACAAAGTTCTTCACAACCTCCATTATTTTTGGCACAAAGATTTGTGTCACGTTGCCGCTTTCTAGAGAATACTTGAATGTCTTTTAAAGAATCACCGCTGTTACGTAACATTACTGTAAAGTTGGATAAGTTGGTGACTGGGCCTGATTTTATGCTGCCTCTGTCATGAGTTCTAAAATATTATGTAATGAGAAATAGTTATAAAAATTATTTAAAAATAACTTACGTGTCTATCCAATATAATATATCATTGTAAAATGTGATTGCAGCTGGGTTTTCTAATGAATGGTTTAGAAGTAATTGTCTGTCTGTTCCTTCATAGGTTATTCTTTCAATTGTATTTGAAGTTGAATCGCACCAATAAATAATTTTGTTATCGTAATCTAATGTAATATCCGTAACAGATACGGACTGATTTAATAAAACGGTACGATTGCTACCATCTAATCGAGCTCTTTCAATTCTTCCAGCAGATGCCCAGAATAAGTATCCAGCAGCAGGATCTACGCACATTCCTGAAATAAAAAATTCAATAACATTTCTTACAGTTTTAAAATATTGACAATTTACCTGTAGGTTTCTCAGTATCATTCGCAACAACAACATATCGCGATGATCCATTTAATCTAGCAACTTCTATCACATTTCGTTTTGGATCAGACCAATACATATTTCCAGCTGCCCAATCAATCGCTAAACCTGTCAACCAGTCATGAAGAAGATTTTCCATTGGTTCATATTGTTCTATAACAACTTTTCTTTCAGTTCCGTCGCGTTTTATTCTTGTTATCGTTCCGTGATCGCTATCAGCCCAGTACATGTAATCCTGTTCTATAATATAAAAATTAAATAGCATACAGTACATTTAAAATAATTTTTGTACTTACCAGCATGAAAATCTACGCTAGATGCCATAGAAACTCTGGAAATTGGTCCCAATACTTCTGTTTCATTGGTTCCATCTAAGGCCAGACCACGAATTTCCCAACTTACAGAATAGAACAAGAATTCTTCAACACCAATACATCGAGTGGCATCTTTAGGATCAACTGTGTATCCAGTAGCACATTGACATTTATGTTGGGTAGCAGAAATCGGAAGACAAAGATGTTGGCATCCACCTTTATTTACACCACAGGAATTGTTTCCAGTTTGAATTGCAGGATCGTAAATTCTTAAAGACAGCACATTATGCGTATTGTTTCTTAGTACGACATCATTTTCTCCTGTAGTTTTGTTACAGATATGTATAGCCTGATCATTTTTATCAGCGTAATAAAGCTGGTTCTGATAAATAACTGCAGCGCTTGGAATTGCGTCTTTGGGAATATTTATTTGATGACTTGTTTTGGTTTTAAAATCGTAATAGTTTATGGAAGAATTAATAGGATTTGGATCTACCCAGTATAATCTCCAGGATTCTAAGTCCATTGATAAACTTTGAAGTCCAGTGTGATCAGCAGGAGCTTCATGTTGTATTAAAACTATTCTGTCTGATCCATCCATTGCTGATTCTTCTATCATGTAATATGATGTGTTATTTAACGTGCTGCCTTCTTCAGTTGCATTTGTATGCGTCCAGTATAGTTTCCCTCTAAATAAATTATTACAAAATTAGTACTGCTTCACACATACGCTTACTTAAATAAAGAAATCAAGACTTGTCAAAGTTTTAAGAACGATTCTTACATCTTAATTAATCCATTGTTTTAAAACGATACTTTTTATTGTTATAATTCAATTTTAATTTTGATGGTAAGCATTCAACAGGATTTGATCCCAATTAAAGAATGGTAGATTTTTATTACAGTGGAATTCAACCATTCGTTGTACAACTAGGACTACATTTAAGATACTCAAAACTTGTACTCCGGAAGTCCGGGATCATACGGCATTACATGCAGAGAGCTATGCCGTGCCTAAACCTGCGCAGCTACTGCCGCGACATAGATATAAAATATAATTTACCTGGTAGGATCTACAGCCAAACTGGTAACTTTATTAAGTTCATTTCCAGCTAAAATAACAGTAGAATATTCCCCTTCTAAGCTACAAGCTGATATGTGGTTATACGTCTGTCCAGAAGATGATATGAACATAATTTGAGATATCCATTCAATAGCAAGTCCAGTTGGTTGTTCAATTCCTACAAAATATATAATTCATTAACATTTCTTCTTAAAATAACTTTAAAAAAACAAAATACCTGTATCAATTATAGTTTGCGTGGGTCCAGAAGTCAATCCAGTTCGCTTAACTTCATTAACTTGTACATCAGTCCAATATAACATACTAGCTTTGGTAACAAAATCTAACTGACTTGGAGCAACAACTTGTGGAAGACTTATCGTTGGAATAGTGTGATAATACGGCTGACTTAAGTCAACTCCTCGGATTTCGTTGGCACGGGAGAAAAGAAGCACTTTTTCATTTACAATACAAGTTTTCAGGTTTTCATCCAGTCGCATAACATGAGGACAGTCACACTTATAAGTATTATTTCCGTTTAGTAAACATAAATGAGAACAACCTCCGTTGTTTTTGCCGCAAGGGTTTGGGATATCTCTTGGTTGTCTACTGGGATGTAAAATTTGAATATCAAATGGTTGAGTTAACGTGCGTTGAATCACTGAGATTTGTCCTCCGTTCCATTTATTTGCTCGAATAACGCTGTTGCTTCGCCAGTCCGTCCAGTAAACATAATTATCAAAAACTGCAATAGCAAATGGATGCGAAAGCAGTTCGTGTCCTCGAATAATTTCGTGGTGATCTTGGCCGTCGTAAGTTGTTGTGTGGATTGAATCAGATCTTGCATCGATCCAGTAAATTCTTTTGAGAGCATAATCTAAGGTTAGTCCATTAGGCCACGCTCCGTCTGTAATATTATCAACTCTGACAACGATTTGACGGTCTTGTCCTGCCATTGTACAGCGTTCAATTCGAGGTGCGTTTGCGTCCCAATCAGTCCAGAATAACAACCCATACCTGGGATCAAGAGCAATAGCTCTAGGAGATTCCATTTCTCCGGCTACTAATGTACGTCTATAGGAACCATTTAACCGCGCTACTTCAATTTGGTCTAAATTACTTTCAACCCAGTACAAGTTTTCTCCGATCCAGTCTACTGCTAAACCTTCAGCGGTCGCTAAACCACTTTGAACTACAACTTCGATATTTGATAAAGAACCTCCGTGAAGAGTACCACGGTAAATTTTATCGTCAATTACATCAGTCCAAAATACCATGTTAATCTTATCTTTATAAAAGAAGTCAAGAGCTATAGTGTTCTTCAGACTTGAAATTAAAGCTTTTACGTTTAATGTTTTTAAGTCAACTCCTCTTAATTCATGTCTGTTTGAGAAAATTACATAGGGAGTTGCACCGTCTAAACTCTTACAAGTAAATTTATCTTCTTCTAATTGGTATCCATCCAAGCATTCACAGATATGTTTATTTTTCTTTGGTTTACATGACTGAGAACAAGTTCCCCAGACTTCGCACGGATGTTTATTCAAACAAGTCATTTTATCAGCTTGTAAATGCAAATGATCCGGGCAAGAACATACAATTCCTTCAGGCGCATTGTGACATTTATGCGAACAATCTAAACTGTGATCGCATAACTGTTCAGAGCAGCGGAAACCTTCATCAGAACCGTCTGTGCAATCTTGTTTTCCATCGCAGAGATACTCAACGTTGATGCATTTTGTACCATTGTCGCAAGTCCGGTTTGGATGATCGCATTCTGGTTCTGGAATTATTGGGATTGTTGCGTTTTTCATTGTTTTAGGGTCGCAGTCTTTTTCATCAGAGCTGTCTAAGCAGTCAAAGAAGCCATCACAGTGGAATTTTTCCGGTATACAGACTAGATTAGTGCACTTGAATTCGTTTTCTCCGCATCTGAACTGTTGTTCTTTATTTTTGTGTTTCGGTGGTTTTGTAGGCTTTGGTGATTCGCTGGTTTCTCCGCAATGAAGTTCATCAGCTCCGTCTATACAGTCTTTCTCGCCGTCACATTTTTTGTTTAGTGATATGCATGTTCCATCAGCCGGACATAATAACTAAAATTTCAATAATTTATATGCAGTCCAAAAGATAATCTTGTGCTAAAATAAATATACCTGTGTATTGGGGTCGCAAGAATCCATACAATTTTTCTCATCAGATCTATCCATACAATCATTATCGCCATCACAGTAATATTCAAAAGGAATGCATCGATTATTATCACATCTAAATTCAGTTGTTAAACACGCAGTTGGTTTTTCTACAATACATACATTAATTAATTAATTATTTAAAAATATTTTTGTATTGCGAACCTTACCGCATTGTTCATGTTCATCACTTGTATCATTTTCACCGCAATCATAATCAGAATCACAAGTCCAAGCCATTGGAATACAACGACCAGTTATATTACAAGTAAATTGATTGGATGGGCATGCTTTGCGGCATTTATCTGGATCTTCGTCAGTGCCGTCTTCGCAGTCTTTGTCACCGTCGCAAACCCAATATTTGGTAATGCATAAGTGGCCGTCGCATTTAAACTGATCCGCGGTGCAAGATACATTTTCTTAAATATAAATAAAATTCGTTACGATTAATAAAATGAAGAATAATAATTTTCGTACTTAAAATTAACTGCATAGATAGTAGTAATAGTTTATAAAATTATTGTAAATGAAAAAATTTGTATACTGAGATTTTCTATAAACATAACATATAAAATAAATGAATATTACAAAATAGTTCTTTGCATACTAAGGATTAAAAGAAGTCTTTGCAGACCAGTCAGATATTGCTTTGCTAGAAGCTACAACTATTCAAGTTATGCAAATAATGTTCAGTGGTTTACGTTTATTTATAACAAAAAAATAGTACATTTATTTCTATGTTTTCCGGTAGAAATTTTTAATATTGACCAAATAGTAGATGAATATCTGTATGACAGACTTTGTAAAACTACTGTATCTTGTCTACGCCACAGATGAACAAACAATTTCATACTAGTTATTGTATTTATATTAAAAACAAACTTACCACAAACTCCACCTTTTTCTGCATTTTCATCTGAACCGTCACCACAATCATCATCTCCATCGCATACATAGCGTTGTAAAATACATCTAACAAAGAAAATAATTAATTATATTATAATATTTGCCGCCGACCTTCTTCACTTCAAAACAAAATAACACTCAACAATAATTATACCCCAACTTTTACATAGTTGGGAAATTTAACTAGATATAATCATTTAATTGAAACATTAATTTTACTTGAAATATGTCTTACCTCATATTCTTGACGCATTGGAAGTTGTTGGGCGGGCATCTTGAAGGAGCAGTGTAGTTATTTTGCTTAACACAAGATGCATTTACGGTTTCAAATCCTTCAGTGCATGCACAAACTGCATTGTCGGGAGTAGCCAGGCACAATTCTGGGCAGTTGTGATTATTTGAGCAAACATTTGCTCCTGTTTGGCCGCTACTGTCATAAACTTTAATATCAATAACAGGAGGATTTTCGGCGTTTAAGACTTCTACAGTTTTGTTGGCAAAATGAAAAGCATTTACAGTGCCTTTAATTGCTTCAGTCCAATAAAGAGTGTGGTTATAAAAAGCGAGACTGTAAGGATGTTCTAATTTGCCCTGAGAATAAATTAGTTGTCTGTTTGTTCCGTCTAAGTTCACGCCTTCAATTTTGTTCAAAAACGCATCACACCAGTATAGTTTTTTGGCATCATAGTCTATGGCTAAACCGTTTGGCCACTGCATGTCATTTTGAACAAATGGTTCCCTGTGAGTACCATCCATCCATGCGCGCTCGATTTTTCCTGGACGGGTAGACGTGCTAGCCCAATCCGTCCAATACATCATACTGCAAATATCAAAATAATGTAAATATTGCAGAAAGTAGTGTGTTGAATATATCTTACCCTGCTTTTGGGTCAAGAACAATAGATCTTGGATGGAACATAACACCATGAACTAAAATTTTTCGTTGTGTAGTGTTAGTTAATTTGGCAACATAAATTCGGGATAATCCCTCATCAGTCCAATAAATGTTTCGGCCCATCCAGTCAATAGCAATTCCTTGACAATTATTTACATCTTGATCCAACACTGATTTACGTGTTTTTCCGTCTAAAGATTGTTTTTCAATAACGTACCTATTTAATTGATTATTAAAAATTGTCTTCAAACAAAATAAAGTATGATTATACCTTGCAAGATCTGAGAAATAAATAAATTTCTCTTTTACGTCGTAATCTAAAGCACCAGGTAGAACATTAGTAATTGGAATCATCACTTCGACGGCTCGTTTTGAATTCAAACTTATTCCTTTGATCATCGGCGTTCCTCTTTTGCCGTATACCAGAAACGTTGACTGAGTTGCAACTATATAAAGCAAAAATTTAATATTGCGCTGGACAAAAATATTGCAATACAAACCTTCGCATTTTCCGTCTGGTTTTAATATAAAACCTGGTTTACATAAACACTGCGTTATCGCAATATCACGTTTCCATAACGGAACACAAATATGTTCGCATCCACCGTTATTTTGTCTACAGGGGTGAGGCACTGAAAAATTTTACAAATTAGAAATATTGTACACAATTTCATAATTGCAAATTACCATCTGGTTGGCGCTGTCTATGGAAAACATGAACACTAAATGGTCTGGTTATATTTTTAATAACTGTTCTGGGTTCCTCTCTATCATATTTATGTAACCGCGTTATTGTGTTATTATGCCAGGAAGAAACAAATAGACTATTTTCAAAAACTGACACACTGTATAAATTCTGAACCTATGGAAAGTAAATTTTTATTCAAAAGTCAAAAATATTAAATGTTATATATCTTACCGCGATTCCTCTTTTGACAGTTTTCCTATCAGTACCATCATAGTTGATTCTTTCTACGTAATCTAGATACGTGTCGACCCAATAAACATGTTGATTGGGGTAGTCGACGGTGACGCCGTAAGGGTAGACGATTTTGTTGGTCACAAGAGCAGTTCTGTTTGTGCCATCCATCTGCGCACGTTCCAGCATGGGAGCTGAATGGCCCCATTTTGTGAAAAACAAATATCTAGCAAAGAGAAAACGATATTCGTTAATTTAGAATTTCAAATAATTTATTATGAAACTATATGAAAACTTGTACAGCAGATTATTTTAACCTTCGATTAAATTTTAATGAACAATTGCATTCTGGAATAGAGTAAAAATAATCTTCTGATTGAAATTTAATAAAAGCTACAAACAATATATCTAATTACGCTTTCCAAAACTGATCATGTTTTGCTTTTTAATAAATAATGAGTTATACTTCAAATATGCAATGAACTGCATACAAAGCGTATAAAAAACGAAAATGTATTGAATAAACATCATTCAAAATGAATGCGCAATTACAGGAGTTAAAGAATGCAGAAAACTTCTTACCCTTTTGTAGGATCTAAAGCAATTCCTCTAGGTTTACTAAGACCAACTTCTAACACAATAGTGCAAGCAGACAATGTGCTGTTACATAAGAAAATAACCTCACGCAAGTCGTCCACAAAATACCAGTTTCCCGAAATCCAATCAAGAGCCAGCTGATGAATAGCTAGAAAAATTTACAAGAAACATAAATATAATCAACTTCTACAAATTAAGAAATCTGTGACATTCAATGCAATAATTTTGAAACTTTAACTTACAGAATTTATGAACATCTTGTTTGTTTGGAGCATTATACAAAAATATTTAGCACAAATAAAAACTATTATTTCAAAATAAATTTAATTTTGAATGGTAGATAAAACTAGATTTCTCTAGAGCCAGTATTTAAATTTGAAATTTAAATTTTTCCAACTGATGTTTTTACTTTTTTGTATGAAATTAAAACAAAAAATATATAACACATTATTATAGTACCTATAGATTATAAATTCTATTTAATATTAATTAAAATCTTTTAGTTTTTAAATCATTTCTTATGCCTATGGCACACCGGTCGAGGAGCATCGAGGACCATCGAGTAACTCCTCGATGAAACGAAAGAACGCACCCGTCCGCGATGGATTTCTACACTGATTTCTATTTAATCGGTGACAAATACATCAAAGTTTTGCGCGAAATCAAATCCAAAGATACGTCTGAAATGAGATACATTCGTTTCATCGAGGAACAACTCGATGAAAATAGCGGCGCCCCTATATTTCGTCGAGAACGGGGTGCGTTCTATCGTTTCATCGAGGAGTTACTCGATGGTCCTCGATGCTCCTCGACCGGTGTGCCATAGGCATTACGTTATTATTCGGTCATATAGCCCGGTTTACACACATAGATTGTTAAGAATTATTTTATGATTCTGAATTCTGAGAAAAAGAAATGCACTGTTTTGAAGCTATAAGAAATTATTATTTTCCAAGACTCATTGATGATTTAATTTAGCGGCACCGCTATTTGACAGGCAATTCTCACCAGGATTATTTTTCTTAAAGTTCAGAAGCATGGAAGAATCCTTGTGTAAAACGGGCTAAAAAGTGGTGGTCTCTAGCGGCTTATACTTTAATAATTACCTGCCGAAATTCTAAAATTGTCTCTATTGCTTTTATGTCATTCTATAGGTAAAATATGAATTAATCTCCCATGTGATATATTATCTACTGATAACCATGAGTACCCGTCAGTTAAAGGCTGGTAATTATACACACGGTATAATTTATATAAGTACCAATGGCAATGATTCATAATATTATATGGTTGCCATACCCAAGTTGAGTAAAAGGCGTGATGGATAGTTTTTCCGCAATTGTGCGGAAATATATATTCTGACACTCAAAATGAGTGCGGGAAATAGACAATTCTAGCACTAGTGCGGAAAATGATCTTTTTTGTTATTGCTATGTAAGCAACCATCATGATGCTTAAAGATTAAAGATAAGCTATGCATAGCCGCTGTTTTTTAGGATTTTTAAGATTGCAGAAATTTTTTGTTGGTAACAAATGTGGAAAACGTGATTCTCAAACTTCTTGCATTCGTTTCAGAATCACTCATTTCTTACATTTGTTACAAAAATAACTATTAATAGTTTTGACTTACATTCCATGTTGGTAAAGAGATTCTGCGTCGGCATAATCCATTTATCGTTGAAGTTATCAATACTAGCACACATAAAGGCTGAGAGCGTAAGATTATGGTGTATGTAACAGAACGTCCTGTTCCTATGTGAGAATTCTAATGCGTGAGTGTTTAGCAATCGTAACGTGGAGTTTCCTTTTAGTAATTCGCCTTGCAGATTAATGCGTCGAATGTCGCTAGTTGTTGAGAAAATTATGGACGGTTCTTCGGCTTCTGGCACTGAAAAAAACATGCACTTTAGTGAATTAACAGCGGTGAGAGAAATAGTGATAAATCGGAGTATTTATCACTCGAAGGAGACAAGACAGTTTTTTGATTAAAAGAAAAAACTTTAATATACTTCCGATCTACACGGAAAAGTTTCCCTCGCAAAAATTCAGAGCTTGTTAGAAGTTCTTAAAGTTAATTTCTTAAATTAAAATTTCTACGGAAGTTTTTAGCTAGGTGCTAATAGGTATACCAAACCTTGAAAAACATCTTTAATTAAAATTAAACAAAACTACTAAATTGGAACAAATTTGATGCAGTCCATATCTAGTCGAACATTAATGAACACTCAGATGTATAATAATAATATTATTTAACAAGCACATAATGTAGGCTATATTAATTCAAGAAAATGAAAATTTATGCACGAGCTGAAGGCGAATGTATAATCATCCGAGTTAATTATAGTCATTATGTCCGAGTCAAATACGACGTTTTATCTACGACTTTTGAAATGAAACATTTCTTTAAAAAAATGTATTCATTAAATTATTAACCTAACCCCACATTATGGTGTAATGGCTGATTTGTTAAATAATGGAGTCATAATACAATAGTGTTAAATTATGAATTCATAATACAATAGTGTGTCTATGGAGGGGTTTATCGTACTCAAGTTACC
Organism: Agonum fuliginosum; assembly: GCA_947534325.1. Taxonomy (NCBI): domain Eukaryota; kingdom Metazoa; phylum Arthropoda; class Insecta; order Coleoptera; family Carabidae; genus Agonum; species Agonum fuliginosum. The sequence continues at coordinate 31,618,669 of OX384032.1, read as the reverse complement.
TACATAATGAATGTATTAATTAATGGTCGCAGATAAAATAATTTATTGTAAGTATACCAAACCAAGAGTTGAAAGTAGATCATTGCAGACCAAGACTATACTCTATTTCAGCTTAGAAAATAGTAGATGGCACTGTGAATGCAGTCCGTTCTACACCCAAACATTCTATTAGTTTAAACTTTGGCGCGAACTACAAAGACATAACGTATTCCTATCATAAAGAGTGTTAAATTTACCTATAGATGTATAAAAATTGTCAAAGTAAAAAAGAAACACACGTTGTTTTACTATTTTCAGGTTATATAAACTTGAAATGTCAAACGGAAATGAAATCGCGAATCTCTCCAATGTTCGCTGATGTAAATCCACCTCTCGTCTCGACCAATCAGATTCAAGGATATCATCGTCCTATCTTACTCAACGCTATTTTCTAAGCTGACATCAAGTATAGGCAACAAACAAAACTCATCAATAGACGATTTCCATTTAGAAATCGATAGTGGCGCAAAATTTATTTCATACGCCAGACATGTCAAATTTATCGATTAAATTCATTGCATTCGGGATATAACTTATGATTAAACACAATAAACAAAAGAATAAACAAAAATTTTACTATATTCTCTCGGGGTAAAACTTTAAATTTCAGCTCAACCAAAGAGACTGAAAGTTTTTGACAGAATATATCTTATAGAAAAAGTACGAGGAATTCAGTGCTGCAAACCGGAAGTCACTATCATTATTCGTTCAGATATTATAGTTGATTAAACACAATAATGAAAAGAATAAACAAAAATTTTACTAGAAGTCCTAATTTTTTGAAATTTATAAATATACTTTCAACCAAAGGTATACAAATCACTATTTGGTATTTTTTAATTTTCATTCATGTTTTAAATATTACAGCTGAGTGCTCGAATCCAATCAGATACACATTTTAGTTTAACTGCACAAAAACCTGTCCTGTGGTGAACTCTTCACAAACAACCATGATTACTCGTAGTTGTGAAATATAAGGAATGAAAAATTATTTTAAAGGAAATTTAACTTACCATTTATAGCCGTGCAAGTCTTATTTTTCATGACATAACCAGATACACAGGTACATTTAAAAGAACCAATGGTATTTGTGCATATTTGATCACAGGTTCCATCAATATCACATTCATTTGCATCTAAAAGAAAGTAATAAAGATTATTCAACAATGAATAATGAAATAATAACAAATACAAAACATCTTCTTTTATTAATGCAATAATAAATAAAAGATAAAATAAATATCTATTCTGACCATCAGACAATGAATGCAAAATTTATTACAATGATCGTAATAATTTCAGTGTTGGTAAATTAAATTAAGTTCTTGTATCTTTATCGTTAGGTGTCACATAAGTTAGATTTTATGTGAGTTGTACGTACCTACACATTTACTCTTAACTGGTTGCTGTCCATCTGGACAAAAGCAAGTTGGTCCTTCTCCGGTCATTCGACATTCATGCTCACACTGTTTATTATCACATAAAGTTTTGTTCTCTGCAAATAAATTTTATATGTTAAAAATTTTGTGCGGCGTGTAATCATAAATATGGGTAATGTCGTATAAAAAGCTTTTACACGAAATGTTTATCGGGATCGTATTTTCCATGATTCTGAATTTTACTTTATTTATAACTGCATAAACTTATTATCGCAGCTCGCAAATTTTACATTTTCGAGCTGTGAAAGTGTGCATTAACATAATTTTGAACTGCACTCAGTAACAAAAAGGTAGAAACTCCAAGATCAATAAGAGATCCGTGTGATTCCAGTCTCTCGACCAGGGAATATGATTATCGTTAATAAACATATCGCGAGAAAGGAAAAATATTTAACAATTTGTAATTAAATAATTACAATCGGTTGTTTTAAACTGACTACTTGTTCGCCTTAAATGTATTCCTGGTTGCACAAGAATCTTTCTAATGCCGCTTTGGGTATTATTGCTAAATTGCTATCAAAGTGGCATAGAATAAGATTTCGACTTGTTAATTGTCATTTAAAGTGTGAGGCAAAAAGAAAAAGAGATGACATTGGCATAATCCTGATGTAATTTAAATTTAAAAAGTCAGGTAGGTAAGCAATTTTTAGAAACTTCATTACTCGCTTCCTTAGGAACGTGTTGTTTGTTATTTCATTATGGTACCGAGTACCATACTGCCATATTGGATTCATTATGGTCCTTGGTCTATAATGAACGTTATTCTGGTTATTAAGGCCAATAATGTTGTCATTATGACATGCCATCAGATAAAAAAAAAATATCAATGCAGTGGCATATAATTTTTTTTTTTTCAATTTATCAAAAATTCTTTTAATTCATAATCAGCTAGCAAACTATACGGTACTAGAAGTTATGATACAATCTGTTTAACTAAACCGATGGCTTACTGTATGTGAGGCTGGCTGTCACATCCAGCAAGTGAAAGATATGATATATGTATGTATGTTTGTATTTAATCATGTAATAATTTTTAAAAAATTGTTACCTATAAACTTTATGTTGTTTTGTTCATGAATACAGGCTTTTGGAACAAACTGTATAAAATAAAATAAATTCTACCGGGCGAATGAATATAAAATCTGATATAATGAATGCACGGAAGGAAAACAATCCAGCCCATGAAATATAAATGTGTGTAAATGCGTGATGAATAATACGTATATCAACATTACCGCAGAAGTCCCATTCGTCGCTGTTATCAGGACAGTCGCCGTTTTTGTCACAGAACATTTTGATGGGGCGGCATTCTAGTGTTTCACCACATCGGGCTTCGTTTGGACCGCATTTGAAGCCCGTGTGACCTGCGGAAGAGTAAAAATAATTACATTAACACAAAAATATTACAAAACTGGTCATAAATAATTAAATAAAATGTATAGATATTGTTGTATTATTAGAACATAGTCACTGAATTCGCAAAGAGTTTTCTGCAATTTTATCAGAAGTAGGATATCTAATACTGTATATAATTTAAGAAGTACTAAACGTTAAACCTATAGTTAGTACTTTTTAATTCACGAGATAATTTGTAGCATTCGATGTCTATTACTATTTATTTTCGATTTTTTTTCTTCTATCTAACCATTTCGCGCAAACCCTTGTTACAACCACTAGACAGTGTCTTTGTACCAACATTTTAATGAAATAAATTTAAACTCCCCTGTTTGGCAAATCAATTAATTTCTTTTACGATTTGATTTAAATTAACTGTTGTTCTAATACTCAGGATTGAATCTAGTCTGGTATAAAAATCCGTCCTGTGGTGTACTCTCAACTAACAGCCATAAGTTCGCGTGAATTTATGGTTCATCGTAACTATACTAAACTATAACTTAAAGTCTATACTTTAAAATAATACATGATTTTCCGTGAGTTGACAGCATGGTAAAATATAAATCTATACCGACGGCTCACATAATGTGAGGCTGCCACATCCAAGATGGTTAACAAAAGGCGCGGTAGATGTCACATATAAGTATATTTCGAATAAAAATGGGGACAATGTTCGGGTCCATATTTTGTCCGCAAAGGCTAGTTCCGACTCTGTCTGCAAATCAAATTCAACATCGTATTGTGCAGATCTCATAAGGGAGCCATGCAACATGCAACTGTGAATAAAAAATCCCCGTATGTATTCTGTACCCGTGTGACATCTTTACAAATAGCTCACGTATACAAAACACTCTCAACATCTCCTGTCTCTTTAGTTTCCATGACAACTTCGCATTTACCAGCCTCGCATGCAGTTTAGACACGACGGCTTCTTGCGAAGATCGTGACAGTAGCAAAAGATTCAACACTTGTCACTTGCGAAATGAAAAAAAATCTTTATTATTTCCGAGTTAGATGTTTGCTGTTTTACTTTGAAATTCTGCAGCGCTATGCTGGGATATAGTTAACAAGAAAATGTTACAAAAGAAGTTTGCATAGAAAAGAAAATTGAGACGTTTATGCAAAGAGACAACTAGTGGATTAAATATAAAAACGGGAAATAATGGTGACTCGAACTGTTTTATAAAATGAAGACAAAATAGTTATTTATTTTATAAGGATCATAACGTCAAATATTATGATACTAGTTATCAGACGAAGCAAAGCCGAGTTTAATAATACGCTGTGTACCATAATAATTAGTTAGTTAAAAATGAATAACAATGTTCAAATTGTACGGTTGTAGAAAAAATAAATTACTTATTGAGTTCCTACTGAACCAAAAAATTTAAATCTAAAAAAATGCGATTTTTTTCTTAGTATAACGAGTTGTTTGTTATATTATTGTCTTTGGCCTCATAATGAACGTATTATGGTCCTCATATTGTGGTTTATTATGTTGTCATTATAACACAGCACCAGATAAAGTTTATTATTTAAGAAAATGTTGACTAATTGTGGAATCTAGATCAAAACTTCGGCTTTATAGTATCTAGAATGATTTGTATGTATTCTATAATTAATACACCGGAATACGCCAATCGGTCTAGATACTATCCTTCTCCTCAAATTTAAGTTTATTTAATAAAATAGATAAAATCCTTCTCCTCAAATTAAAGTTTATTTAATAATATTCAATTCATATTTAATTCAACATTTTGTTTGAAACCGAAAAAAAGATAAATTGATAAAATTGATTATACTTACATTGGTTAGGGTCTTCATCTGAAAGATCTCGGCCCAATTTTGGAGAAACGCCACAATCGAATTCTCCGTCACATTTCCAACCCATTGGGAGGCATTTCCCAGTTAGTTGGCACTGGAAGAGTCCGGCTCTGCACGGTGGTATCGTCGCTAAAATCATTCAGATTATATTGAATTATTTCTTAGTTAAAATTCTATGAAAGGATCTGGTAAGATGGATTCTTGTTCTAAAAATTTCAAAAGAATGTTTAATAAGTATCTAATATTCTAGAAATAAGAATAAATTATTGTTGAGGAATAATAAAAGATCCGGTGTGGTTATGTTTATTATAAATTAAAGGCTTACTAGATCCAAGTTTAAATTCATTTATTAAGCAGAACGTTTCGGACACAACAATTTGTCCATCTTCAGCTGCAGTCACATAATTAAAAATTAAAGCAAGGGTCGTCAACAGAAAAACAATCCGGATAGACCAATGTTAGCTAACACGATCGGGCAACAGAAGTTGCAACAAACGTAAAAACATAGTCAATAAATATAACATTTTTGGACGCAAAAAAGCAAAAAGTGTAACACACGTGTTTTTAATACTTCGAAAAACCAAAAAGTGTTTAAGGTTATGTAATATCACTAGGTTGTAACAGACAACCTAGTGATATTACAACCTATAGTGATATTACATAACCTTAAACACTTTTTGGTTTTTCGAAGTATTAAAAACACGTGTGTTACACTTTTTGCTTTTTTGCGTCCAAAAATGTTATATTTATTGACTATGTTTTTACGTTTGTTGCAACTTCTGTTGCCCGATCGTGTTAGCTAACATTGGTCTATCCGGATTGTTTTTCTGTTGACGACCCTTGCTTTAATTTTTAATTATGTGACTGCAGCTGAAGATGGACAAATTGTTGTGTCCGAAACGTTCTGCTTAATAAATGAATTTAAACTTGGATCTAGTAAGCCTTTAATTTATAATAAAAATAAATTATTGTCTAATATCATTCGAAAGAGTAATTGCCTCATAAACTCGAAGCCCGATTAAAATACAATATTATTTTGAACAATTAATTCATTTTATAACGTAAATTTAAACTAACAGTGGTATTTTATTTTTGAGATTAATGTATGCGCGCTAACAAAAGACTATTATGTTTAATATGCTGAAGTTGGCTGAAGTACAGGACGTTTTATTGGTCAATAACTATAATACAAGTTACAAGAAGTGTTACTGAACAAAAGCAAGAGTTGAGTAATTTGAAATATCCGCTAGTTAATATTTTATAGTATTAGGTATTAAACTGAAAATGAACATAGCATATAATATAAAGTATCTATTATTAATTGTTTGTAGATTATAATTATATATACAGGTGTGTATCAAAAATGGACATGGCTTGATCACCGATGCTCAATGTTCAGGGTTTCTTTGCTGCAAACAAATCCTAGCTAGCTATTCCCACGTCAAATTCAGTTCTCCCCTGCAAATATGGGAGCTCTAGTATAGAACTCTGTTTCACACAAAACCACCTATGGATTTCTATCTTGATAATGTTTGTTTATCAATGGTTTGACCACAGATTCTTGGGCTCTGGCCAACTATGACTAACTAATCTTATCTATATTGGTATAGGTAAGTTTATGACGATTAAATTCGACTAACCTATATATACTGGGTGTCTATGTTATTCTTTAAATTTTGCTGAGTTACTTGGCAATTCATTTTAGACGAAATTTGTAAATACAAAACTTGTTAAAAAATAAAAACTACACAATATGATACCACATAATGCTTTGTTAGTTCTTAAAAAAATATCGCAAAATAAAATAGCCGTTGGAACTAGGGATGTATTTTTGGGCAAGTATCTTACCATTTTACTTTTTTAATTGATAATTCCACTCCTGTATAAAGTAAACCATAAACAAAACACAATTTTATCGCTTTGACAGCGGATAAAAAGGAAGGTAACTTTTTGCAAGTATGATAAAGCCTTATTTAACTTTTTCTTAGCAACCAAAAAATAAACAAAACACTAAAATGTCATTTGCTTCATATTTCTAATATTTGTCAGTGAAATGATTAGATTTTGGGAAAATTTGTGAAGAAGATCCAAAGGAGTCGTTAAATTATCTCGTTGAATTACACTCGAGCATTTTATTTGCTCCGAATAAATTTCTGTTTGACATCTCAACTTTGTCACCTGACAGCAATTTGACTAATTGTTTTAAAATAAAATTACGGTATCTTGATTTTATTAAACAATTTTTCTTTTCAAATTGCTATAGGCAACAAGGTTTCAATACAAACATAAATTTATCCGGCGAAATAAAAAGCTCTTGTGTTAATTACTGTTGATAAATTTTGCATTATTATTAAAATTATAATTAAACACAGAAAGAAAAGTGTAAAAAAACAAAACAAAATCACTAATCCATGGAAGTTCATTCCCGAATTAATGCTCTATAAGTAGCTATTTTCCTTTGCGTTTTCCTCGAGAAGTAACAAAGCAATATGATCGATAGCGGTCTCATAGTGAAATTTTTTAATTTTGAAAAAGTTTTTTATTAACAACTTTTATCTCAAATCAATACCTAAGTAACTACAACCAAATTTAAAAAACAACATTGTTTTCCTATACCTATACGTATATGGGTAAAGCTAGATTCAGACCTATCCAATTATAAGTATAAGTGCTAAATTAACCAACCAGCGCTTCCACAAAATTCCTATTCCAATGGACCTTTTCGCTCTCTTGAGAGAGATAGTAATAGAAAGAGATGCACATATTGCGCAGTTGACTGTGTACGCAGAGAGGTGCATTTTAATGTCATGTTTGAAATTTGAAATGGAAGTTAGTTTAGAAATATTTAATAAATTCACTCACAGTGAATTTTGTGCTGTTGTATGGCATTTCGAATGCAGTAAACCACTGTTTTCTTTTTTGGTAATCCATTGGAAATCTAAAATATTTCAATTCTTTGGACGAAGCTTTGCAAGATTTCAAGTAACAATATTTACGAAATCTTGTTGTTTTATTACAAGATTCCATCGTTTAAATTTCAATCTTAAGGCGAATCCCCACCCTACTATCTAATTTTTGCGGGAGCGGTCGGGTGTAAGGGGATACACTAGTGGGCTTGACCGATATCTGGCGTTTGAGACCTTTGTACACTCAAAGACAGAGTTTCAACCACGATGACAATACCGTGCCTTCGCTTACTGTGAATCTCTCCGCTTATCGCCAACAGTTGAGAATTTTGTGCGTTTTTACTTGTATCATATACATATAATCTCGAAAACTACTACCTCATATAAAAATTATATATTGAAACTACGCAAAACTAAATTTGTTTTACATACGAATAAGAAATGATAATGACAACTTGTTTACAATAAAAAATAAATTAACTTATATGTAAACTACTTACTACTTTTAAGAAGTATACAATGTATTGTGGCGACAAATAATAAAAATTATTCGTCATAAAAATGACATATTTGGGTTGTAGTAGTTATACTTGAAAGTTTGAATTTTTAAAAGTTAAAATCTTATATGTAACCTACTCAATTGTCGCGTAAGCCAATATTTTCGACTAAAATCTGAAGAGTTTTTGTATATTAGGAATTTTTTGACAAACAATACAATATCAGAAATATTTTGTTTATTACATAACTCAAAAATCTCGTCATAACACTTAAATTAAGAAAAATATAGTTCCTAAAAGTGTCTAAAACGCCGTGACAGTAAAAGTAGATAATGAAATCATAACAATAAATTTACGTAGTTGGTGTGCTATGTTAATTCTATGTATTTTTATACTAATCAAAATAACAAAATCATTAATTTATTCTATAAACAAAATTTCACTTTTTTTGTTTCTTTTTAATGGCTTCGGCGATGTACTCCGGATCTCGGATTTTCATATTTCTTTTATGTCTTGAATCAACAAATTTAGGTAATATGCAATCCATATAAAAATCTATTAATTTTTTTTGCATATGTTTTAGCCAAAAATCGTTATCCCTCTCTATTGTCTCTAATTTAACAAAATTATCTGTTGAAGTATTGATGGCTATACTACTAATTTAATTATTTCATTTTGTTTATATTTGTATAATATCAAAATCACCTGATTTAAACACACAAGTCATTGATCTTTATAACAATACGTTTACATTTGGTCATCTAAATGTCAGATCGCGTGTTTCATACAATTAAAAGATTTTATTATTTAAAACAATTTTGATATCTAGGCCTAGAAAGATCACACAAACGTGGAGGAGTTGTCGCATTTTATGTACATAGTAGTATTATATGACTTGGGGCAATAAAGATTATTATGATTATTGTATTAACAATTATAATATTTACACAAGTTTAACTAAACACTACTACAATTGAAAAGTGCGGAGGGATAAATGAATAAGGTATAGGTAGTATGATATGAATGGTACCATTGTTTCAATTTCTAAGAATTTTCGGGATTATTCCAGGTAATTACAAACGTTATTTACTGTTTAGTATCGAGATATCAATATCAAAAAATCTGTTGTGGCCAGCACATAACCTCCTACCTTGACACTGTAATTATGTGAATTTGGTTTTTGTTAGGCTACTTTTTGTAATTTATTTTATAGTTCTTCAAGCAACGTATCGATTTCGATTGACATTGAAATCATATTAGCTCTTTGTGGATACAATTTTTATTTTATTACCATATTACATTATATCCAGTTAATAATTAATCGATGATGCTTCTTGACTGGATACGTTTAATGGAAGGATAAAAACCTACTGGAATTGAGTCAGTTTTTTATTTATTAAATTTCGGCTACTATAGTTACTAAATTTCAAACCCAGTTATTAATAAGTATTTATACATTTCTTTACAAATGGTGCCACCAAAATTTCAGAAACTGTTTATACGTCTGTTCATCTGTCACATTCACATTTTTTTTAAATTTTTTTTTCCTATATTATAATTTACAAATCATGGTAGGTAAAATTACACATTTTTGAAAAATAATTTTATTTATTGGTAAGAGATATAGAAAAGTTGTTAAATAAAAAATATTGTAAGAGGTAATTTGTTCTATCAAATGTCGCATGACAAATTGTAACTATCGCAGTATTTCCTATATTTTTTGCAAAAAAATGTTAAAATGCTTCAAGAAAATACCATTTCCCGGTTGGCAGATTTTTACCAAAATCTAATCAGCTCTTCATTAACATGTATAAATGTATAATGCAAAATGTTAGAATTTTATGTTCAGTAGAATTTGTGATAATGAATCAGAATGAAAGCGAATAGTACGAGTAGGCGCACATACAGACACACAAACAGACACACACAGACATCATCGTGAGAATAGTCAAAATAGGTTCTAAATGTACTAAAATCTCGACATCGAATTTTTTCACGATCACTATAATACCTCTCTAGGCGAGAGGTAAAAGGCGAAGAATACAAGCAAATTGTAGGAAAAAATAGATAGGTTAGGTACCTAGTGAAGAAGTTACCTGTTACCCATTAAATTTTAAATGTTTTATGAGAATAATTTCTTAAAATTTTATAGATTGTATTATTAGCAAAATATGCTTCTTTACTCGTACTTTATTAAAATATGCTTTTTTATTTTTATCCGGAATGTTTAAAATTTTCTTATTGTGTATCTAATTTTTGAAATTACCAAAAATGATATAATAATTTGCAACAATATAATTTTTTACTGTATTATCATTGTTAAAATAATTTCTGTGCTATTTGTTTATTGCACAAAAACTAATTTTTAGTAACTCTGGAAATTTTAGCTAATTATTTTATTATATTCGGTTTCTGTTTATACAAGACGTAAATAATAGTAATCGAATATTATTTTACTTTGTTGTTTCTTCAGTTTAGTGAACCTGTTGAATTTTATCTAAATTCCCCGTACGCTTACTATACTCCCAAGCCCAGGTACACTTTTTGTCAGAGTGTACTTACGACTCCGTAGGCGGGATTTAGCTGTAGTGTTGTGTTTTGCCGCACGGGGCCAGTAGCTCCACGCGTATATTTTCATGCAAAAAGACCTTTCGTATTCTACAAAAAGTGACTATAAAATGGGATTTTTTAGTTAAGTTTTTTATCTTAAGATGTTAATAAAGGTTGAAATTTCTTTTCCTTAAGCTTGAAATTTTCATTTAAGTCTAAATATAATAACTACGTGCTTGCGAAAATGGGGTTACTTTGAAACATTATAATTAATAAATAAAATATTTTTTTACAAATCGAAGCTTAAGCAAAGTAGCGGCATACCTTTTTCTATTATTTACAAAAAGAATCAATGCAATTGAGTCAATACAGAAGAAGTAATTGCGAGAATACAACAGTACGTTTTAAATGCTAGTGGGGATTCCTCTTAACTGCTTAAATGACAAGTGGAAGTGACAGATAAATGCAATGTTGCCAGAAATAAATCGCGACCATTCGATTATTATTTGGAATAAAAATGTTACCCATAATTATTTTATTTCCAGCTGTAAGTATGTACCAATCCAATTTATTCATTTTTGCATTGATAATGATGATTAAAAAATATATATATTTATTTCAATCTACGTCTAGTAACTGGCAACATGGTAAGCACCTCGATGATAGTTTTCGAGCATTTAACAGCTAATAGCAATTAACAGAGAAAAGATCCATTATAAGTGCGAACGTTGAGCATTGTCGTATAAATATAGTTGAATCGTCATATTTTAGGCTCAGAAATCGCGGTCAAGTCATGTTACTTATTTCAGAAGTACATCTCCTCTATATTATCATTTCAATACTGATATGATAACATACAGTAGTGGCAATAATTCTGGACACTTTTAGAGTAAAATTTCGGGTTTTCTTGTAAAAAATTTTTACATTTTATTTTAATCTATGTAGGTTTAAAGTTTCTACTCGATATTTAACATGTTTTCAAATGTAATTATTATTAAATTCTTCTTTAAAAATAAACGACCCGCGCGGGTCTTTTTAGTCACTATACGATTTCAAAATTTGCATTTTTGTGGCAACCAATCAACAATTGAGTAAGTTTGTTACATCAAAAACAAAGGATATCTTACAAAATATTAATTTTGTGCATTTTACAATTTGTACTTAATTTGTAATATTTTTCTTTTACTGAAATTTTCCTGAAACTTTCGTAAAATTCTCGTATAAAATTAAACGGCAAGCATTGTTATAGGTTATATTTTGATTAAAATACAAAATTTAATCAAAAAGCATAAGTTAACGAACGAATGCAACATATGTATGAAGAATTTTGAAAGTATCCATAATTTTTGCCACTAGTGTAGACGTATAACAATAAAAATATACATAAAAATTACTGTAAAATATGTTTGCCCAAATAAATTTTATCAACAATTCATCCGCACGCCCGAGAGAGATAATCTTTCTGTGGCGGAACAAAAAAGCGGTTAGCGTTCTCTTATTTTGATGAGACATCTCGCGTCTCCAACAAAAAATTCGCGCGGAACAAAAAACAAACAATGATAGATCTGGTGTTCAGATGATTAAAGGTTAAATGGCTTCCGGACAAACAGACGCTGGACAAATGGACCTCTAGACAAACGTACTTGAGGATAACAAATTGATACAGCTTCGCAATTCTCCGACAAATCGTTCGCTAAATTTCCAATGTTTTTCAAACTTGCGCCCAGGAATTTCATATCAGAGGGAATTAAAAAAGTGTTTTTCTCGGAAGTTTTTTACACTGGCGAATGAGATAATCAGGGAAATGCGAATTGTGATTGGTTTCTTCTGCCTGATACCGCTAAAGGCAAAAAACATAATTGATTTTTACTTTTTCAATCAAATTAATTATGAAAAAAGCAATAGCAATATACGATTAGTTTAATCTATATACGTGTTACAAGAAATTGGAGTAAAATTTAATAACACACAGTATTATTTGTATCCGTATTATAGACGCCGACTTTTTAAATTTTATGAGGGTTCTGCAAATTTTTAAACGAAAATATAAAACAAGGAAGTCATATTTTGAGGGAGAAAAACTCAAAGAGTTCATGTAAAAATAAATACTTAATCAAATTTTCTAATTACTTCTCAAGTTTAAATTTAGTTTCTGTTGGTGCGATGAGTCATAAACACACTTACGATAATTTATTTTATCCAACACTTCTAAATAAAATTATCATAACTGTGGTGATTGCCTACTAGTGGCTTTGATCAAAATTATGCCCACTTGTGTGTAAATTGTTACTTTGCTTGTTAGAAGTCACCATAGTAACGATGTTTTAGGTTGAAACTAAATATTTTTTATCCAACACAGACTCTTAATAAGGCTGTTACTATGGTTATTTGAAATAACTAATGTACAACATTACTCACTCCGTGAGAGAATATTTGAGAAGTCACGGAGAAATTATTACTGATTTTTGCGGTTTTTTAATATATAAATAAAAAGCAAATTTACAAAATTAGTTTATTTTGGAAATAATTTAACATTAAGACTTATTTATTTAAATTTATGTTTACATTTATGTTAATTGTTTTGTTTGTGTGCTGGTCATTTTCTTTCCAAAGGTTGAACTCACTATATTCTCTATCGTAGACTTCCTTCGACTTCTTTGGTATTAAATTCTGAGAAGCTTCTTGTGCTTCTTTTTGTATTTCTTTTAGAACAAGGTTCTCATTTTCACCCATTTTAAAGTTTTTCTCATTCAAACTATGCACAATTGACAGATAATTATTACAGAGAAAATTTTCTCAATAACAAAATAACAAACACATAATACCATAACAACCATTCATTGGCTACTTTGTAATTTTAAAATAGTATGTCAAATGTCTTGTCAATGTCAAAAAATGAACGAAAATATAAAAATGATTTAAGAAGTTTTAAAGAAAGTGTTGGATAAAACGTTGTATTACATTCGTGTGGAATGTATATTAGTCACTAAAGAAAATTAGCCACTCGCCCTGCGGGCTACGTGGCTAAACCTTTTCTTTCGTGACTAATATGATACATTCCACACTTATATAATAAATAACTATTAAATATTTATGGTGGGATTCTGTTAAAATCTAGTTGCTACAGATCTATAAAACTGTAAATATTATGTGATTTTGTACAATATTTAAAGATTTACAAATTTGTAAAACATACAGATTTGAACAGAATCCCACCATTAAGTAGTTATTAAGAAGTGTTGGATAAAACGTTATACTTCACACGTGGGCAAAATGGAATTTGTTTATGGCTTACTTTATACAGGAGTGAATTATCGCTAAAAAACTCTTCTTCGAAAAAATAAAGCATTAATTGTTACCGTTGAGGTAACAACTGACTTTCAATATATTTTGAATGTTAAAATTAAGTAATGTGATATCAATCATTTAAACCTAGTACCTATACAAAAAAATGTTAAAATTAGGTTTGACGTTCGACATACATCGATGAAAACACTGACCGTCTGCTATAGGCTTCATTTATTATAGAAAAAGTTTTACACACCGACAAAACCAAAAAAATGTTTGGTATTTTATGAAGACTAACCACCGGTATGACTCCTCCGAGCTCCTTAGTCCCATTCCTTCATCTGTCACCGGCTAATCTTAACCTCAATCTGCTGACTGGCCACAACGCCGTGGGTATGTGAAGTGAGACAAATGAAGGGCTAATCAGTGAAGAGATAAGAGATGCGACTTACCGCAGTCGTCCGGTTCGTCGCTGCCGTCTTCGCAGTCCCGGAACCCATCGCACTTGAAGTGCGCCGCAATGCAGGTGCCGTCGTCGCACCGGAAGTGGGCGCTGCTGCAGGAACCTGTAATACCGACATGGGAATTAGTCGCGATATAGGGAAAATATAGTTGAGAAGTTTCGATTAGTTCTGAATTAGTAATTACTTGGATTACCACTGAATAGACTGTTTCTATTTTTTATAATTCTTTTATTTGGTTTGTTTCAAAACTATAATTATTTGTGAACACGCAATCTGAAAATTTCTCGTAGAACAGGAGATACAATTTTTTGAATTTCTCAATTTGATAGGTACCTATACTGCGACTATTGTTAGGGTTACCAATTGTACGCTTTTAGAACGTACATACGCGTTTTCGTTATAAGATATTAATGTGTACGCTATATGCACGCATTAAAGAAATTGTAGTAATGTATAGGTACATACATTACACTCCAATAGTAAAATCCATGCAGAGTAGCGAGTAGCAGGGTACACTCACCCCCCTGACAAGATTTTCAAGATTTTTGCGCCTTTTCAAGACTAATAGTCCACAGTTACATAAGGTTTTATCTTTGAATTTAATAGTGTGAAGCTGAAAATTTGTACACATTTTCTATTAAATTCATCATAAAAATGTACAATATTCAATGCCTGCGGCCCATTTTCCTATTGCATTTCTTATAATAATTATTTATTTCTTATTTTCTCTTTTCAAAAATATATAGGTAATACTAAGTTTTGTATTAATTTCCATTGTCCACTCTGGAATAAAAATTTGCCCACTCTCATAAAATTGAAGTGGTAGACCAAAATTAATAAATGTTATATTAATTCTACTGCTGTGACCTCCTAATTTATTTTTTGCATATGAAATGATTGAAAAACATAATGCAGCTTCACATCCCTTGAAAACATACAATTCAATTACAAAGCATTTGACCCTGGTTCAACTTTTACATGCACAACAAATTACCTACCCCGTAACTCCAAGCTGTATACATGACTGCACTGGGCTGTAAATACGCATACGCAACTTGGGAAAAAATTTGAATTGCCCACTATAAAATTCGGGTTGCCCTCTCTAAATTTTGGATCATGCTACACGAACCTGTATCAAGTAATTTGTTCCATCATCAGGAACTAACGAACAAACATCGACTTTTTTTAGGTACTTTTTTGGTTTTTCCTCCGATTTTATTAACTTATTTTTATTATCATTGTAACGTAAAACGTAATCATTGCGTCGTGATAGAGAGAATCATCTAAGACTATGACGGAGCACGGAACAGTAAGTTTAAGTTTTAATGTTTTCAGTTATCAGTCGTTTATGCCAGCGTCCGCTCTAGGGTTTGTGTGACCCCGGACAAAAAGACAAATTGCCGCCCCTTAAACATATAATTATTAAAAATATATATATCTTTTATTATAAATAAAAATGAAATGGTTTTAAATGATAATAGAATCGTATATTTAGATACATGTAACATGAAATTAACAATCAGGGTACGTATTCTAATTCATAGCGACAGTCGCTAGCGAAGTTCAGTTGATAAATTCGTGACGTCATTCCGTTTGTAACTATATCAAGGGTTAGGGATATTTGGCTTCCAGTTGATAACGACTGATATAGATTTTACATTTTACTGTGAAATTTGGCAAGAAAAACTGCTAAACCACCATTTTACCTATCACTTATCATAAACGTATTATTTGTTTTAAAATAAGCCATTTTTTTTATTTTCAAAGTAAATTATTTTTTCAAGAAAAATGTCAATTTCTTATTTCTACAATTTGTAAGTTGATTTATTTAATAAACTAATCAAAAATATTAAATACATATAATGAACCCATAATTTATTGGTATTTTATATTTATAAAATAAATATTTTAACCTCCTAACGAACAAAAATCAACGCAACGCGCAAGTCTACCGTAGCGAGGGTTGATAAGTCGTAGCGACAGTCGCCTTGCTACTACGTCACACATGGTGGGGGGTTATCAAGACAACCCAAATTATCAACGTTGATAAGTGAAATAGAATAGGACCCCAGAGACATTTTTAATGCTGTTTTTGTTTAATTAATTTATAATTTTACTTACCTTAAAAAAATACAAATTTGATTAAATGAGCTATAGGTTATAGGACAAAGTCTATAGCCTAAAATTTGTAGAAACTTCCATGCAAATCATTAACAATGTAGGTATGAAATAAGCAAAAGATTTCAAGAATACAACCCCTGTACTCAGTACCGGGACGTTACACAGAAAAGCAGTTTATTTGGAGCGCGGCATTTTCCCCGAAATAAAACAATAATGTATCACATTATATTATTGACATTGTCGATTGTCAGAGAAATATTTCATTATTTATTTGTGGTTGAGTATATAATATGATGAAAACGCCAATTTTTTTTTAGCACAGTCAAAATACCTCCTTTTAGATTTGCCGCCCTGGACAAAGGTCCGGATCGTCCGGCCTTAGAGCGGGCCCTGTTTATGCCAACTGAATACGCTTAGTACCACTTGTTTATAAGTGCACAACAAATAACGTGTGTTATAATATAGCATTAATTTAAATTTTTTAACAATTTGTTAAAGCTTCATTGTTAAGAACTCTACATTTAAATACGTTTGACCTTTAAAATTTTATAAAAATCGTCTGCGGCGCATTTATAAATACATTTTTTAATCCATCGATGTATGTATGCTACGCTTTTAGGAAAATTCAGAGTTAGCAACCCTACCGACTATACAGGGTGTAACAAAAATAAGTGCATTAATAAAGTCATAATATTAGAATAGTAATTTTGTACACCTAGGCTGAGAATTATTCAGAACATTATAAGCACATTTCGCAGACGAGTTACAATTCGATGCATAAAATATAACACACATTTAATTTTTTGTACAATTGTAAAAAATACATTTTAAATGGACGTTCAAACCAATGGAACTATAATTTTCACTATCCTTATTTTTGCGAATTTTGATTTTTTTACTGTTAACAGTATATCAAATTATATAGGTAACCTATTAAAGTTACGTGCAGAGATATAGAAACACCCTGTATAATATGAATTAAAAAAAAAAAGCTTATCATAAAAGGTTAAATATTGAGCAAAGAACTAAATAATAAAATAACATTTTAATGTAATAAATCAATCTAAAAATGGTATTAAATAATTATTGGGCATCTGTCCAATATCTCACATTAAATAAATTAGTTTGGTAAAATTAAATTGCAACGTTTCACAATTAAATTGATTTTCGGGGTTTCCGCTTGTTTCATTACTGACGCCTCTGAATTTTTTATCAAAACGTAATTTATTCAGAGCTGTTTATTATCCTGATCGCTTGCTTTTTATATCTAATGTCAGTTTAAACGAATTTTAAGCTTCTTTGAAGTCAGGAAAGAATTTATAAAGCAGTTTAATGTACTTTGTATTCTGAACTGGTTCTGTGAAAGAATTAACGTATGAAAAATCGTTGAAGTATAACTAAGAAGTGTAAATGTAGTATTATGTAAATTTTAGTCTTAAATGGAGAATACGGCACTTTTTATTGCTAATTGTGTCGTAATTTTTAGATTTAATTTTAGCAACACATTGTTGAAACATTTATCCCTAGATTCACGAAATACAATAGTATAGGATTTTAAATATGTCTCTTATTTATGGGATGTTTCTATAAGTACTGAGCATAAATAAAATAAGGAATGAAATTTTTAATCCGACATTAAAAAACTATTTTTTTTCACTAGAGACTAAACCGCGTGTCATGGCTTAAATTCGTTGAGAATAAATTGATTAGGTGAACAATTTTTTTTAAAATTGCAAAGAATTTTGCGGCTAAGAATTTCAGGACTAGTGAACAATTTCAGGATTAGAGAACAATTTCAGTATTAGTGAACAATTTCAAGACTATACTTAATTTTCTTTAAAAAGACAGTAATTGGAATAGATACTTGTTTTACATTTTGTATAATGAACAAATCTTATTTTGTTTATGTTATGTGACTTTGTTTTACGTTAGCCAATAATTGGGTAGCAAAGTGCTGTCTTCTTAAAAAAAAGAAATATAGTAAATAATTACAGTATTAAGTATATTAATGAATTTCAGGACTCGTATTTTTTAGTATTAGACAATAAAGAATTTAATGATGTGGAATTTTAGAATTCAGGCTTAGCATACAATTTTAGAACTTCAAGATTTTCGACAACTAACCTACTACAAATTTCAGCAATAATTTTAAAGAATTTCAGAATTAGTAGAAAATTTCAAGAGTTTCAGGAGTAATTAAGAAAGAATTTCAGAACCAGTACTCGTATAACTAACTCCAGAACTTCGGTTCAATATGATTAATAAAAACAAAAAAATGTTCGTTCTGGAACTAAAAGAAAAGCAATTCTAAAATTAAACAAACTTAAACTTACAGAACAACAGAAAATGCAGTTTTTCCAAATTATTAATAGAAATTTAATGAAAAAATTTTAAATTTTAATTCATAGTTTTTTTTAAACCATTCGACTATTAAAGAATTATAAAACTTGTGTAGAATTTGAGTAGTAAAAAACTTGAATTCGCAAATAATTTAAATATTTGTTCCTACATAGTATATCCAAAACCGGATTTGTAAAGAATTTTAAGATTTGTACAGATTCTACCACTTGTAAAAGAATATAGTCTTGTAAAGTTTGATAAATGCACAAGAAATTATTATACATTGTTTCTCGTTTCACCAAAACAAATTTATTACATTTTTCAGGATAAAAAATACAAAATATCATCACACGATAATACAAATTAATTAATGAATATACGAGGGACGCTTTTGCGCTCTCGTAAGCTTACAAATTACTGTAAAGTAATTAATGATGTATAGAGAAACCGCTGCGCTACGCCGCGCACTGCACCGTGTACATCGTCGCCGCTTGGCTGGTTGCAGACCGCGGGCGTTTTTCATCTCGTTAACTTTGATCCGTTTAGCAGTTTAGCTCAACTGCTCAGGTGGGCTTTAATTGAAGACCGCGGATATATGGATCAAAATGTCGAACTATAATGAATTTAATGTAATTTTGTTAGGTGTTCGCCGCAGCGAAGAAATATTAGCGGAAATGTTGGGTTGCAATAAGACGATTTTCTGACAGGATCACTACTATAATAAATGGGTAAGACTGGTTTCAGAGGCGGATCTAGGATTTTTTAACGGGAGACCAAAGATTTAAAAATTTCAAATTGTGCTGGTGTTTGAAATAAAATGTGGCGCAGGCGAAATTTTATTTCATCCAAGACCAAATGCCCTGAAATTTAAAGTTCTGCTCACCCCTTCATACGGCACTGAGATATTCACTTTAGGTACGAGTAGTATACAGAATAATAGAAACTTATTCTTTTCAATACTTGCACCCTATTATTAGGGACGAAAGTGAGGTATTTCTAACCGGTCAGTACTCATCCACTAGATTTTTTCCTCCCTTGGAAGGAAAAGTACTTTTCCTCCCGCTATATGTGGAATTCCAAAATGGAGTATTTAGATAATTTTTATTTATTTTAAGGAATTATTATACATTTTTCAATGTTATTATCAACCGGTTTATCTGATTCTTCAACTTCTAATTGCTTTTCGTGTGTATCTCGGGACAAAAGTGTTCTCTACGCCATTTTCGTCCCTAGTTGCACAATATACTATTTGTTTTACTTGTTCATGATTTTTAAGCTTCAATTTAGAGCTTGGTTTTTACTGAGTCAAATAGAAAAATTTTATTTCGAGGTGGGTGAGGGGGCGGGGGCTGGATGATCATTTACTTTATAACGCAATGCGCCATACAGAAACGTCAAATAAATGCAAACAGTTTAGATTTCCAATTTTCCTCACATAAACTACTGTACTAAATTCCAGGAGATTTTAATTACGAGGACAGGAGTTTATATTGTTTCAAGCGTCGTGATTGGTTACTCGAGCACGTGCTGAAGTCAAGCCAATCGTAGCGTTATGTATACATTTGAGAGCCAATCAGGATGCACGAAACCACGTGGCCATGTGTCCCTTTAATAAAAAGTATCGTGGAATTTAGTATATAATAATAATAAGTAATTAGTTGTACAATTTTTTATTTAAATAACATCATTTTTAATTGTATACTTTGTCTCAGAATTCGGAGGAGCACCTATAAAAGTCCCATTTATACAGGGAAAATAAATTGAAGTATAGTTTGGCGGTAAATTTGAATCACTTACAAATCAATGTAATATTTGAATTACAAATCAAATAAAAACGATTACATTTTATAATATCAAGTACTTTAGTAGGTACTTGTTCCTGGTTTATCCATTGTTAACCTTGACACCTTGTTACTTAATACAATTTACACGCAGATATTCTACCCTATAAAAGAACTGGCACATTTTGTAAACACTGGAGCTAACTGGGTGTAAATATGGCTCAGAAATGAGTAATCTAATTGGTTAGAAAAACGCGGCAAATTTAATAAGTTCCTCCGAATTCTGAGACAAAGTATAGGTACCTATATTTAACATTAATAATATTATGACATGGGAATACAACTTGTTGATTTACGGAAATTATCTTTCTTTATTTTATTTCAATGGCATTAAACAGAATTTATCTTCATAAGAGCATATTCAGTTTTTCAGTTTCATGGTTATTTGTGCCTACACTGTATAACTATTTATGCCACATTTTTAAATAAATGAAAACGTACTCGTATTAATTTAAATTTTAATATGTAGCTCATTTCAATTTCAGTGTAATGCAAACTTTTAAATATTTATAGCTAAATGGAGTAAAATCTAATTGAAATTTAAATCAATATCAACAGTGCAGACTGCACTACTACCAACTGCATTAAATGCATATTAATGGAATTTACATAAGTCTAGTGAAGCTAAATTACATTTAGAGTTAGACTAATTTTAATCCATTGATTTTAATTCTATATTCGTATGGCAGAATTAATATAATAATATTCAGAACGATTAACAATTATCCATCACAAACTCTGAAATAGAATTAAACATAATATGTAACTACATTTGCAACTAATAATTTATTATAATATACTAAACTTGATAGTTGATATTTGTTGCAGATGTTTCAAGTAAAGAGATATTAAAATAAAAAATAATACCTAAGTAAAATCATGTTGTGATTCTTCTAATACCTATATATTATATTCGACGTATTTGAACTTCATCTACATACTGTTCACTTCAAATTCAAATAAATAAATAAAAAAAATACCTTCAATTTGTAAGAGGAAAAATTTTCGATTAATTATTGCACTTCTTTTAGTAATAAAACGAAACATAAATCTATGTTTGTGTCACAATTTTAAATAAGGTTGCAAAAACATAGGCATTCAATATTAAATTTTAGAAAAGTTCGCTTGTACAACATATTTCAGGAAGACACAAACATAGATTTATGTTTTATCTGTAAGAATCTTTTTAAACTTTTGCAATTTTATCAATGCATGCAAGTACTATAAATGGCCAAAGTGATGAATTGTTTATTTTATTGGACCAATAACATAATATAATCAAAATTTTGTTCACTGTATAAATGAGTACAGCCATAAAGTATACAGAATGTATGTATTGAAATATAGGTACCTACTTATATAAAAAAAATAAATGACAGATTCAACATGATGTACCTACCTACTAAGTACGGATAAAAAAGTATTTAAAAATTCGCAAAAATATAATAGACGTATTATGCTACTAATGTTACTGGTTTTAAATAATTTAATAATAAAGTCGACGTTTCGGCCACGTTTTTAGCATTCTTCAGAACAAATGAAAAGTTACAAAATCGAGTCAAAATGGTTCAGGGCGTAACATAATCAAATTCATGATGACCATTTGACAAGAAATAAACCAAGAACTTAATAAACTTTACTTAACGACGAGAATGACAGACGAGCAATGTCAGTCCTGAAGAAGGCTAAAACCGTAGTCGAAACTTCGACTTTATTAATAAATAACAAAATCTACAACTTTTGTGACTGACCATTCGACCTTCCAGTATTGACATTTCTCTTCATATTATTTTCGCTTTGCAGTAAATACAATCTTCTTAGCAGATCAAACACCACAATGCAGTGCGCAAACTTAGCAGAGCTTGCGGTGTATGATCTTATGATCCACCGATACCGCACGCAAACAGTTACAGTTTACCGGATATACATGTACGTGATGAAATATTTAATTACACACCAGCGGTAAATAACCAGGTATAAATAAAGTCTCTCTGTGGTCTTGTGGCCATTGTTGACAATACCGCGGTTGTAAAACCACAATGAATGAAACGGAGTTGAGGAAAAGTTACTCGGTTACTGGTGGCTGGTGAGTGAGTTTGCGAAGGCGAAGTTCGTTTTCGTCTCGTGGCGATTCGGACCAACTGCTTTAAACCTTGTTAACATAGGCGCCGAAAGTAAAAAAAATTATAAATTGTTTTCAATCATAGTCAAAAGTTGTAAAAAAGCAGGATTGGCAAAAAACATGTTTTTTTAAAAATTAAAAAAAAAAAGTTTTTTTTGTTTAAAACTGTTTTGTTTGTATAAAACGTGTCTTTTTAATGATTTAAAAAAATGTTTTAAACAAAAAAACAGTGATTTAATCAGCAAGGAGTTCTGAAATATGCATCATTACGCATTATGGCGATAAATATGCTGGGGATTCCCCTACCTATACTTATTATTTATTATCAGGTTATGGCTACTAGTGAGAAACAGTATATGCTATACACTATTATTAGAGATAGGAACTTAGTTTTGTTACGTAGATAAAGTTTAAAAAATGTTTAAAACGTGTTTTAAACACTTGCTTTGTTTTAAACATATTTTAAACATTTTTTTAAAACGAAATGTTTTAAACGTGCCAACCCTGAAAAAAGTAAGAAGAAAAAGCGCCGCAGGCGAAATTTTTGTTTGTTTAAGGATAAATACCTTCAAATCTAATTTTCACAGATGAATAACAGCAGATTTTACCTTCTTATGTGCAGAAATATTGACTTGTAATATTCCAAGTGCATGGATTATTATCCGAAAATATTTTCGAGTGCATGTCAATTTCACGAGTCGAAGAAAGAAAATCTCATTATTACTTACTTTTATAAAATGACGTTTATAAATATTTCCGGAAATATTGCTACTAGACAATATTTCCAGGCACAAATGCGATTTTCACTGTAATATCCCAAGTGCATGGATTAAATCCGAAAATTTTGCAGCAATGCACGACAATAAATTTTCTGCATCATAATCCATGCCGAGGGGTATTTGGAAAGAAAATCGCATTAATACTTACTTTTAAAAAATGACGTTTAAAATGTCTACAGAAATATTTCCGGAAATATTGCTACTATACTATGTCCATCGAACACATAGAGTAATAAAATTAGTGGGCAGAGCCAAAACTGCGCAGTACAATGTGCGCAGAAGTAGGCTTTACAAGCAACAAATTTTAAAAAGCAGAAAAATTAAATAGTTTTATTTGAAATAAATATGGAAGAATTATATATTTTATCATTTATGTATAACATAATTTTAAAAGAAATATGAAGTACAATTTTTATTTACGAACGAGTTTTTTGATGACCGATCTCAGCAGTTGAGTTTGCCTAGCAGTGTAAAACTGGCTTACCAATAGCAATACCGTATTTCAATTTCGCGCACATTTGTGGGAGGAGCATCTACTCTATCTGTTCGGTGGACATAGTATAGACAATATTTCCAGACACAAAATGCTATTTTCACTTGTAATATCCCACACGCCACTTGACGAAAACGCACGCCACCAAATGGACCGAAGTTGAGGAAAAGTTACTCCGTTACTGGAGTTACTGCCGTGAGTGAGTTAGCCTGCGAGGGCGGTTGAGGTAGCTGCAGTTGTGCACCAGAGAGAAACGTGGAAGTGGTAGTTTCAGAAATGATGTCGTTTAGGACGATAATATAAATGTAGCACCCGAGTTTTTTAGCTTTTCGCTATTTCGCAAGAGAGGTAGTTTGGTCTAAACAGCAAATAAAAGGCGAAGTGTTACGTATCTTTTATTGCAATCTTTAAATAAAGTCGCGATAAACACATATGAGTTTAAAGTTTGTTCATTTTATTTCTTATAAAAATTTGTTCTGCTGTTGGTATCAAGATCATTATCCACTGCGAAAACAGTTGCTACTAAAAAGTAATAGAATGTTATAATTTTTATGATTACGAGTTTGTTAAGGATAAATTTGGTGGAAATGAAATGTTTTTTATTCCACAAAAAATTAGTAATAGTAGGTAATATCTACCCGATTTACACTGTAAAATTATTAATCTCTCAGTAAGCAACATCATAATGCATTTTGATTCTTAACTGGGTCAAAGTGCGTCCTTGTTTTTTAAGAACGTGAGTTTTTTTTTGCAGAAATGACTTCAGATTACGATGTTTTATACAAAAAAATTATTACACGTGTTATAAAACTTGATTCACAACATCATCGTGACATATATTTTAATGCGACATAAATACAAATTAAAAACTTACTGATCTGAAAGAATTTTTTTCAAAATTCGAAATTTTGATTCCCAGGTTTTTTAATTGAACAGTTTTAGGCCACTGTTTCAACATTGATTTTTTTTAGAAAATCATAATTCACTTAATTTTTACTGTACAAGATAGGAAGTACCTAATTATTCTTGTCAAGTGGTACCAAAAATGTAGGTACCCCTTGCGAAAACTGTACCAATTTAAAAAAAATTTTTTGTTCTATGATTAAATAATCGAATGTCGAATACTATAATATGGCAATAATAGTTATTTGTATTACTAGGCCAAAAACTGACCTTTTGCAAGAGCGAGTATTTTTGACACGCCGAGCCACAGGCGAGGCTTGCAAATTACGAGCACTAGGATAACAGTTTCTGGATGTGTAATACACAATATTTTATGTGTCGATTTCATTACAAAAATATAAAATAATTATACATAACCTAAAAAATTGTGCACTGAATACTTGCATTTGAGCTTAAAATATATTTATTTCAGTTTCTATTAACGATTTACGTCTAAAAATTGTCAAAATCTTGTTAAAATTGACATCTGCTTGACAACTGTAGTAATGTCAAGATGCCAACCTATAACTTCCGGTTGTTTGCCGGCCTAGGCTGGCAACAATGAGTTTCTGGCGGATTTTGAGATATGGAAAACTAGCGATGCCGACCGGAGGCATATAAAATATATGTATGGATTTAAAATTACCCTGTATATTAATTTATTTATCTATATACTTAACCCACTTTAATATTTTATTTTACCTTGTAGACAATATTTTTTTTAAATACCCCTGAATGGCAAGATTCATGATATCACTGTCTAAAATGGGAACAAGTCTAACGACTGTACAAAATGGAACCTGGTCATAATAGTAATATTATTTAAATTTTATATATTTCAATTCATGTTCAAGTACTGTTAAGAATTCAAAGCAATACTTCTAAAATAAGTACAAAGTAAAATGTAGAATAGATTTTAGATTAATCTTATTCGCAATCTCCTTGGCGCATTGCAGAAAAGAAATCACGTAATCCAAACCTAATGGGTTTACCAATTCGCTAATATCCCTTTAAATCTACCTACACAGTAGACACCACACCTCCCAGATATCGATTTGGCTGATAATCTATGACTTCCTTTTTTACAGATTTGCAATCGGATCTAAAAATAACTTCACTAATATTCCTCGCGAATATCTCCATTGAAAATTTATCGGTGTTAATAACAGCAATCTTAGCACTCCTAGTCTATCTGGCCATACATATTTAAATCAGAGATATGAAATTGAACTGAATAATAAAGAACTTTATTATCTTTTGTTTCTGTTTTTTTCATTTCAAAAATATTTCATTTAGTTTTAGTGATTTTTATATGTAATAATAATATTATAACTTAAAGAAGAAAGCACCGTTTCGAAATGTCATCATACATAAATAATTAGGTAACTGAATCCAAATAAACTATTTTTGAAATATCATTCAATTAAAAAGCCTCATTTATAATAATTTTAAATAAAAAGTACTAAATTTTACAAAAATAAAAAAAATTAATAATTGATGTTTCTATCTTTAACAACATTACAAAATAAAATATTTCTAACAACTGTCATCTTAAATATATTATCTTATTCAATTCAAAATAATTCAATTTAATCGTTAATAAAATAAAATTCTGTACCTACCTATAAACAAATTAAATATGGCAATAACTCATTCGAATAACTACTAAAATTTTAATTCCCATCAGTAATGACTAAACATTGAAATATTATTTATTTTATTAGTACCTACCTACATATACGCATTCGTAGAATTTATTAATAAACGGTTACCTGAAAAGGTGTGATATGCCCATAACAAAATATTAGACTTTTAAATGAAGATATAAATAACCAAGGATAAGTGGACAATTATTCTGATCATCTCACCAATTAGTTCGATGATAATCGATCAGGAAATGAATCAGTAAGAGAAAACATGATCTGATTAAATTTGCATATGATTTATTACAGAATTATTATTTGTTTCTAACTCTAAAAGTAGTGATGCTGCGAGACGAGAAATATTTAAATAAATAAATAAGGTAGTAAACCAAGCTATTCTTTTAGGATCTAATCAAAAATCAAAATGGAATTTATTATCTTTATAAATATATAAAACTGTTTTAAAACATTAACACAATAATAATTAGTAATTAAAGTAGAAGTATAAAAACGTAATAAACAAAAATATCACCCCAAACACAGCACTGTCCGGCACAACAATAATAATAATACCTAAATTAAAATCACGCCATAATTTAATTCAAACTATTATTTAATTATTGCAGCACAAAAATAATAGCGGCTGTAGGTATGTGCAAAGAGTCAAGTGAATACTGCCGTAAATACTTTTATGACTAGTTCAAACTAAACAAATTTATAAAAAACAAAATCAAAGAAATTAATTAAATAACTTACAAATCACAACAAAATTAAACAAAGTTAAAAACGCATTTTGTTATTTAATAACTGCCTCGATTATACAACCCGTGCCGAATCAGATCTTTATTTTTAATTAGTGTTAATAAATTAAATAGTAATAATTCCTTTAATTCTTTTTATTCTTTTCTTTTAAAAGATATATAATAATTGATTTTATATATGATTTTAGTATTTACATTATTTTCACTTGTAATATCCCATGTTCTTGGATTAAATCCGAAATTTTTTTCGAGTGCATTGCTATGTCAATTTCACGAGTCGAAAACGAGTGAAATTGTATTGCAGCAATGTACGACAACAATATTTTTTTAAATATTAATCCATGCAGACGGGTATTCGGAAAGAAAATCGCATTATTACTTTTTTTTAAAGGACGTTTATAAATTTCTACAGAAATATTACCGAAATATAGCTACTAGACGATATTTCCAGGATAAATGCGATTTTATAAGTTATTCTGTTTTCCCAGCAAACCGATAATAATTTCACTGGGTCCGAGTGGTTGGATTCCACTATAATTACATTTACCATTTTGTAATTAGAGTGAACCCTGTTGAATGGTTACCATCAAATGATAAAAAAGTAATCAAAACCTTATTTTTTTTAAAATGAAACTTCAAGAATTCTCGATTTCTCGAGTAGGTACCTAAATTTCTCCTTATACGGTAAAGATTCCTCGCATACTCGCGCCGAGAAATTAAGTCCTTTTTGTTTCGTCTCAGCGGGATAACTATTTCAAAGTGTTAAATAAAAACAAAATTAGAAAACCAGGTAAACTTTCAACCTGCTAAACAAATTTACAGCTAAACCCCATTCTTTCATTATAAACTTTTTAATATAAAAGAAAACTACTTAAAAACTTTTGAAATCTGAAAAATACGCAAGTAGGTTAACTCCCCACAAATATAGCCCATCGTGCGAATTATATAGTATTTCCTCCAAAGTGACACAGAAACCTCAACTCTTCCATTTTCGTGACAACTGGTGTGGTGAGTAAAGATTACTCGCAACGAGATAATATAATAAGGCCATTTTCGTTTCGTCTCAGCGGCGGCGTAACTATTTCAAAGTCTTAAGTAAAAACGAAATTAGAAAACCAGGTAAACTTCCAACCTGCTAAACAAATTTACAAACTTTTTAATATAAAAGAAGCAGTAGCTGCGTGGGTGCGAATCCGAAGTTCCGTAGTTCAGTTGGGTGAGCTAAATAAGCGCATTTGGCCTTTATCAGTTTTCGCTTACCGCATTGGAAAAGATGTCCCAAAAGTTGGCACCCCCACTTTGCGGAAATAAAAAAAAAAGAAAGTCATAATTTAGGACTAATTTAGGACTAATTTGTACCCAAAAAATTAGAATTTGTACCCACGCCAGTTAACCGGAATACCGCTATGAAAAGTGGGGGTGCTAACTTTAATAAAGACACCACCCCCACTCTCACCAATATCATTGAATTATGGTCGACCGTCACGATCTAATTTAAGACTAATTTGTACCCACAATAATTTTGTTATAAACAAATTTGTTTATTGCAAAATTTCATTTTTATTAAAAAAGAACTTCGGAATGCACCGATTTTTTGTCCAATTGATAAGACCAACTAACATTGTCAATTGAACTTCAGAATCTGAACATTTCAATTTAGGACTAATTTGTACCCAACTCAGTTTTGCAAAAAATCAGTTCGTTAGTATCTAATTAATGGT
Organism: Agonum fuliginosum; assembly: GCA_947534325.1. Taxonomy (NCBI): domain Eukaryota; kingdom Metazoa; phylum Arthropoda; class Insecta; order Coleoptera; family Carabidae; genus Agonum; species Agonum fuliginosum. The sequence continues at coordinate 31,589,504 of OX384032.1, read as the reverse complement.
TTCATTCCAATTGATTCACTTTGTCACAATGACGTCACTTATTTCAAACGATACTGATAAAAAAATGTAGGATAATCATTTTTTAATTTAGGACTAATTTGTACCCAATTCCGTTTTGCAAAAAAATCAGTCCCTAATTATAGGTTAATGATGATATTTTTTCAAATCTATATCACATTGTCAAGTATGTTAAGCTGGAATAACCCCATTAGTAGAACCGGCCAAAACCAATAGGAATAATTAGTACTCGATTATTACTAATTAATTACCCTAATCCCTAATTTATTACTGTAGTTTAAAAAAAAAAGCTAACAAAACCGTACTAGAGCTCCACAAACTCGGTTTTTGTTTTTACTACACTAACAAAGCTAACAAAACCGTACTAGAGCCCCACAAACTCGGTTTTTGTTTTTACTACACTAACAAAGCTAACAAAACCGTACTAGAGCCCCACAAACTCGGTTTTTGTTTTTAATACACTAACAAAGCTAACAAAACCGTACTAGAGCCCCACAAACTCGGTTTTTGTTTTTACTACACTAACAAAGCTAACAAAACCGTACTAGAGCCCCACAAACTCGGTTTTTGTTTTTACTACACTAACAAAGCTAACAAAACCGTACTAGAGCCCCACAAACTCGGTTTTTGTTTTTACTACACTAACAAAGCTAACAAAACCGTACTAGAGCCCCACAAACTCGGTTTTTGTTTTTACTACACTAACAAAGCTAACAAAACCGTACTAGTGCCCACAAACTCGGGTTCGTAAAACCCTCGTTAATTTAAAAAAAACCGCAGTAATAAATTAGGGATTAGGGTAATTAATTAGTAATAATCTAGTACTAATTATTCGTATTGGTTTTGGCCGGTTCTGCTAATGGGGTTATTCCAGCTTAACATACCACACATAGTCATATTGTAGTCACATTAAACAAACAGAATCCGCAATTGAACTTCAGAATCTGATCATGTCAATTTAGGACTAATTTGTACCCAACTCAGTTTTGCAAAATATCAGTTCGTTAGTATCTAATTAATGGTTTCATTGCAATTGATTCACTTTGTCACAGTGACGTCACTTATTTCAAACGATACTGATAAAAAGTTCTTTTTTAATAAAAATGAAATTTTGCAATAAACAAATTTGTTTATAACAAAATTATTGTGGGTACAAATTAGTCTTAAATTAGATCGTGACGGTCGACCATAATTCAATGATATTGGTGAGAGTGGGGGTGGTGTCTTTATTAAAGTTAGCACCCCCACTTTTCATAGCGGTATTCCGGTTAACTGGCGTGGGTACAAATTCTAATTTTTTGGGTACAAATTAGTCCTAAATTAGTCCTAAATTATGACTTTCTTTTTTTTTTATTTCCGCAAAGTGGGGGTGCCAACTTTTAGTAACTTTGGAAAAGCGCATAAAACAACATTGGAAAAGCGTATAAATTGTAGTTGCATAAGCGGAGAAGTGCACATTTGAAAAGCACAATGGTTTTAAGATTGTAGACAGTTTTTCTACAATATTTTTTGAATTTTTTAAAACTAGAAGATATTCTTGCCTAACATTTTTCTGAACTTATCCCATCATACTCGAAGAGTATTTTTAACAAGATAAGTATTAATATTATTTTGACATTTGTGAATTAATCAGGCAAATATAATTCGAAACATAAATTAATTTGGTAAAATAATTCCTGCGTAGGAACGACAACTAGAGTCAAAATTGACTCTTAAATCCCTCCAGTTTCTCTCTAGTAATTTAAATTGTCAATTTTGGCACTCGTTTGGTCGTTTGTCCATTACGGAACAATGATTAGTAATTTTACCAATAAATTCATATAGCTCTTATTATATTACTTATGAGTAAATCCTGTTGAATGGTTCCAGCAAAAAACATAATTAAAATACTCGTACTTAAAAACTTTTGAAATCTGAAAAATTCGCGAACTGGTTAACTCCCTACAAATAGCCTACCGTGGGAAATATAACGTATTTCCTCCAAAGTGACACAGAAACCTCAACACGTCCATTTTCGTGAAAACTGGCAAGTTTTCCGCGAGGGGAAACTCCCCGTTCTGTTAGAAGTTTCTTTCCCGTGTTGCAGTAAACCCAATAAAAACCCACGCTAAAAACTACTTGAACGTTTCTGTAATTTTCTTCAATGGTTTTTAGTGTTCCCTAAAGTATATCGAAACTTTGTTTGATAGAAAAATGAGAATTTTTTATTGGTTGTAAAAACTAGGGTAGACGAGAAACAATGGAGTGTGATATTTTACTTGTTTTTGTGGAGCAAATTTGGAAAAGTATTTCGTAAATTTAAAAGAAGATTAGCAGGATAGGGGAGTGTTCCCATGTCGGCAGTTGGGTTATTCCTATTTAAATTGTATGTAATGTAAATTAGCTCCAAGCCAATAAGCTACGATTCTAAAGCTCAGAAAGGTTTCCTCCTTTAGAAAAAAAAACCTTATACGAGTATGTAATTAATTTACGTAATCTGGCAATCATTATTTTACATGTATTGAACGTAACACGATAAAACATTGAACGTAACAAGATAAAACATTCTCAGAATATTTAATATTATATAACAGACTAAACAAATTTAAATTACATGTATATTTGTATATTATGCCTGTGTAAACCAAGCATAAGCATATAACGTGGTAGTCTTTCCGATTCTTGTGAATATGTTTGTCGAACACATTTGCGATTCAAAATATGAAATGAATATACTCCAAGGAATTTTCGTACATTTGTTGACACAATCTGCTTAGACGTGAACACAATTTTCCCATGCTATATAAAATGTCCTATATTGAATTGTGTTTCATATTGAAAATGGGAAATTCGTTTTACGCCTTTTCAAAATGTAAATTGACGGCTTTATTGTAACGTAAAAAATATGGAACTATAAATCGATTTTCTATGCCTGAAAACTATTTGGCTGGTAGATTCTTTTATAAAGGCTTTACTCAGGCTTTACACTTGTTTCTTATTAGCACTAGGATTTTGTCGATTCTGGATATTATACCCGTAGAATATAAAAAAGAAGAAAAAACTTAGTTTAGGTAAATGCGACCAGCACCTAATATAAGTACAATTTGTTTTTCAAAATAAAAGCTTTTATTTAAAGCAAGGATAATCGTATTTTATTTATAGCTGATAACGATTTGAGACAATAACAGTAATAATGTATGTTTCTTTATGACCAAATCGTTAATGGGGGTTTCCAAGGCTACGGCATTTAAAGAAATAATTATTGGATATCAATTTTCAGCATAATGTCTTATAGGAAAGTGATAATAATTGTTAATTTTGATAGATTTATTATCATTTTATAGAAATGTAAATGTAGCTCTTTTGAAACATACATTAAAATGCGCCATGTGTGACGTAGACAACATTGAAACCAAACCGTGAGTAGATTTGTTCGTTTAAGTTTGTTTTTACTTACTTACTTTTACGGAGTAATAAGGAAGTATTGTAATCGCGAAAAATTTCGGTTCTCAGATTTTGACGGAAATATCCGTTTTGACCTTTTCTGAATCCATTATGACTAGTTTCGTCGTGACGTCTGTACGTACGTACGGATGTATGTCGCATAACTCAAATACGGTTAGACGTAGAAAGTTGAAATTTTGTATTTAGGACTGTTATAGCATCTAGTTGTGCACCTCCTATTTTTGGTTTCAATCTACAAACCGGAAGTAGTACTTTTTTCAAATATTTCGATAAATATTTAATTTAAGACAAATTTTTTTATTTTAAATGAAAGATTATGTGATTATTACCTACAATCGGTATTTTATAAATATTTTTGTATCTGCTATCATTTAAGAATAATTAAAGTATATATTTATAATTTAGTATTTCGGTATCTTGTAGTCCATGATCGATTAACATTTGTTACTACGTAAAATTTAAATGATTATGACATGACAGTGACAATGGTAAAATTTGCTTTATATCTTCTTCTGCAGTTTAAATAAAATGACTAAAATATATTTGTGAGTATAGTAGCAGTAGTAGTAGTACTTATTAATATATTTGTATAATAAGTTAAAAGAATAAAGTCAGATTTTTTAATATATTATTCTACATTTTAGTTATTAAGAAAAGTATTAACAGTTACATAGGCGTACAAGGAAGTCATGTGGTGTCCACGTCAGATTTTTTGTTGTTATTATTACGGAATGGACGAGGGACCTGTGTTGAAATAAGGTAAGATCTACGTATCGTATTGTCAGCGCGGTGACCGTATGTTCTCAGGACCGGTGACGTCACACCGTCACACACGGAATCGTTTTTCGCGGCACCTATTTTTTTAAACTTTATGATTTTTTTTCTGGCTTATTAGCAACTTTTTGGCAAAAAGAAAAAATACGGGTCTAATATTTTATTGTATAGATTAACATATAAAAAACCAAAAACCCCCATTGAAGGAAAGAACTATAGTCAAAAATATAATTAGGTACCTACAGATTTAAAAAAAATTGTCTCGGATATAATAACCCTCGTAAATAACCAATAATTCTAAAAACTGTTGGAATGTTGCAAAAATAGATTGAGTTTCTTGTTTCCAGTTCAAATACCTACCATTTTTTTGTTTCCTTTTTCAATATGTGTGACTTGTAACAATTATTTTCTATTTAACAATTTGTGTTTTTGTATATTTTGATTATTACGAGCATAATGAACATTGAGGTTAGTTGTTGTAGCAATTAATAATTAAATTACATAGTAGTATATTGCAGGTCTAATTTATTATTTCCCTTTATAAACTTTTTCAGTCAATTATCGTTTTCACAAAAATCTCAAAGTAAGATATTAAGGCACATTGTTTTAAAAACAAAGACACAACAATGATTGTAAATATAACTTTACAGCAAGTAAAGCTTTAACTTTGCAACTATTTAGCATACATATTAACACACTATTAATCACTACCCCAACTACCCTATTTAAAATTAATAAACACGCTTAACTGCTTAGCCGTATCACCACTTTCCAGCTAAACCATCTAGCCAGTCACCCTAACTTCTCCAAAACAAAACAACAGCGAACAGGGAGCACGATGGCTAGGATCACAGATCACGGAAACTTTATCATACTAGTTGGCAACTACATAACTAGGTACGCTACGTAACGAGATGCTTCGGAGATGCGAGATGCTCAACTTCTGTGGCTTGTGTTCCGATCGGGGAATGATGTGGCTTGAAGCCAAGACTGCCAAGACTTTGTCTTGTGGTTGGAATGACCTGGGGGTGTAATGTTGAGGATGAGGTTGCGGTTGGTATGATGGAGGAACATGTGGTGGAATTTCGATTGTTATTATGAATGGTGAAAATGTAAAAAGATTATAGTGTTTTTGGTTATTTTTACTCTACGGGTACCAGAAGGGGAACTATGCCTTTCAAAGTATTATTTAATGGATGGGTTAACTTTTAAGAGTAAGATAATTATGTAGAGTAAAAATAATTTAAGAAAGGGCTCAAAAAATGCCTTGCAGTTTTCTAAAAGTATAAAGCTTGTGACAGACAATGCAAATGGTCAATAATTTCATACAAGTATTTGTCAGTTTTCAGGATTTTATTTTATTTATTGATATATCAAAACGAATAGGAACTGATGTTCCTAAAGAGTAAAAAAATCATATTACTGTCTAACTAGATATATTTCATACAGCTAAAATTTGTACATTTTTTCCGGTCTAAAGCTGTATTCACATAAGCATCTAGTTTTATGGTTTACATTTTTACCGTATATAAAGGAGAGATGTAGGGAGTAGGGATAGTGAAAAAATTTGATGTTGAGATTTTTGTCAATAAGCACGTTTTAGTAGATACCCCTAGAACCTATTTTCACTATTTTTACGCGGATGTCTCTGAGTGCGTCTGTGTATGTATATGTGTGTGTAGATGTGCGCTTCGAGGTGTGCTTAACTTTTGTACGTTATCTCAAATTCTACTGAACATAAAATTACAATATTTTGCATTATACATTTGTACATCGTAACGAAGGTCTGATAAGATTTAGGTAAAAATCTCCCAACCAGCAGTGGTCTTTTCTTGAAGCACAGCAACATTTTTGGCAAAAATAATAAGAGTACCTACTCGTATAGTAAAGAATCTTTTAGAACTTATTAATACATAATAACACCAGAAAACTATTTATTTGTAAGGTAATTAAATTAAAATTTATATTTCAGTATTAAGAGACGGGAGGTTATGTGTTGGCCACATCAGATTTTTAATGTTTACGTTTCATTCATCTAACTATAGTGCTTGAAAGTGTGAATGCTCGTATTTACTGAGTTATATGAATAATTTATCAAACTTAAACATAAATGTAAACCTCGTAAAAGGCATTATAGATGTACTTATGTACTAATATGAATACGATATATGTGTACGATTATGTGGATAATGGATACATTTTTTGTTTGCCAGAAGTGCAAAAATAATTAATTACATACCTATACTGTTCTTTACAACAAGTTGGTACAGCTTTTGTAATCCATATGTAAATAAGAAGTATATTGCCAAATAATCTTCAAATTTAAAATATTCGGCATAGGTACCTATACAAGAAATTTAAAAATTTAAATAGGTATTTTATTTGTTTAAAAAAATAAAAATTATAAGTTGTGTTGTTGTTGTACTAAGGTTAAAGCAATTATAATAATGATGACTGTATTTCATTTAATTCTTTATTACACCTAACGTCAATAATCGTAAAACACAGAAAAACTTCTTCTTTTCTCTGTTTGAAAAGGTCAACAATTTCATAATTCCTTTTGATTACTCGCAAAAAACAGTAACCCAGAATGAAATGTCTGTAGGCACGCGTGAAAATGAAAGGGAAGTAAAAAATTACCGCAGCTAGTTAATGCTATCAAGATTAATGGCTGATATTTTTGTTGGGGGCGATGGACTCGCTATTGACGCTATTGACGTGTTTACACGATATTGTTTGATCGACTTATTTTATTTAATCCGCTTTATAAATTAAACAGATTTAAGGTTTAAATTAATTTGCATGCGAGAGTGAAATGTTTTAATGTAGTTCAAACATAAACGCAATGCTTTTATATTTTATTTACCGACGAATAACATAATGGAATTTAATTTACTTTGTATTAATGTACCTACACAGAATAATGTAGTACAATGATAATTATATTTTATTCATTCATATTTATTTGACATGCATGAATTTTTCTGATAAGTACTTACACAAAAGGAAATCTAGTAATGTTCGATTTTATCCGGTGCATTGTCTGGACTGGACTTTCATTCAAAGAATAAACAAATATTCTTCTTATTATAAATAACTCATTATTATACAGAATAATTAAAATATGTATTATTATTATTTAATGAGAGTATAACAAAAGCAATAATTTATTATTTCTCTCGCATGTTGTTTATAATTATCAATAAATGTTAAATGTTCCATTTTTCAGTTTTTCGCTTATATAACTCGAAAACGGTGCGTTGCAGTGAAAAAGTTCTTTAGTACAAACTGAAAACTTATTAAATTTGGTACAAGCCCAACCGCAGCTCTATACGTTCAATAGTTTTAGAGATATGGCACTTGTAAAATTAAAAATTTTTTCCAAAAAATAAAAGTTGATTTTATTTGCTTTTTTCGTAATTTTTGTATTTAATTAACGAACGAATAAAAATATTGTCTTCCGGTTTCTATCATTAAATTTTAAGAACATTTCTCTATAAACAAAATACATTATCTTAATTTTTTTTAGGGCGTTCATTAAACCAAAATAGCAATTTTTTGAGAGAGAAGTATATATACAAAATATTTGAATACTTCTCTCTCTCAAAAAAAAATAATATTTTGGCTTAATGAGTGCCCTAAAAAAAATTTAAGATAATGTATTTTATAGAGAAATGTTCTTAAATTTGTGTAAGTGTTGAATATACATTTTTATGATGAATTTAATAGAAAATGTGTGAAAATTTCCAGCTACACACTATTAAATGCAAAAATAAAACCTTATGTAATTGCGGACTATTCCAAATCTTGAAAATCTTGACAGGAGGGTAAGCGTACTCTGCTACCCTCACTCCTTAGTTACGCTCCTGGTATTTGCCATTTAATTATTTCCCTGAACATACTGTATAATAGACAATGTTTATATTTATTATTACTAAAACAATGAAATCACTTCACCAGGAACATGATTTGATTCCAATCATCGCAACCATATTAAAACCCTCAAATTTATCTTCCATACCCTCTTCAATAAATTTCCGAAAACAATTATTCCCTTGACAAAAGACATCTTCCCATCCATCCATTACCAGTGTGAAAAAATCTTCACTCGAGTAAATTATCTAGTGCAAAATCTCGGTCGGCTTCTTGTGACTCGTGCGAGTTTAAAGAAAAATAGGTGAGCGCTCAGGTTGGCTTAATAGACGCAATTTGGAGAATTTATTACCGGGTGCCGGGTTCAGTGAAGAGAAAAGTGCGCCAGCGTTTAGACGCGGGCACACGACTGGAATCGGTAATGAAAGAATGTGAAGAAGGGCATTATTTATATGGGCAATACGAGCAGGAATGAAAACCGTGCTGCCTAGACCGGGAAATGAAATGTTGAGGTATAACGTATGATTGAGCGGAAGTTATGAGCTTAGAGATCAGCTTCCGGATTGGTTTTTCTTTGTTTTTGCGGGAAATATTTGGGTTGTTTCTATAGCAAATATTGCGGAATAAAAATGGGAACATTTATTTGCGTTAGAAAATAGGATAATAAAGAACAAGTTTTATAAGACGTAATTTTTTCGCACGCGCTCTCGGGCGATTTTACTAAAGGACAAATGCAAAAAAGTCTTATAAAATGAGTTCTTTATGCTTTTTTTTCTATTTGGTGCCTTTTTAATATAAATTTTTTAATTAAACTGCCACAATATACACAAGTCGATTTAGGGAAATTTATGTGTGTAACGTTTTTGTTGGTGACATTAATATTAAAATTTATTTAACTGTCACTATCACTGTAAAAGTGACTATTCTAGATGATAAGTGCAGACATTATAGAAAATATTGAACTTATGTTTTCTATTATTAGATTCATTAATTTTATTGAATATATAAAGTAATTAATTAAGCAAAACAGATTTAGAGTATACTGAAATTTGTCAGTTCTGAGGTAGGTATGACGGTTTGACGTTTGACAATGAAACTTTATAAACTGAACTTTTTTTATTATTATTAAAATACTATCGAGTATGGTATCAAATTAAATTTCTCGGGAAAATAATTCTATAGTAGAAGAATAGATATAACATTTAAACGATTCTTTAAATAAATTATTCAAATTATATAGTTTGGTTGTCAATTTAAAGTTCTTGAGGAGACATTTATGCGATTTTCAATTGTTTCTCAAAAGATTAATCAATTTTTTTCAAGTGTATAATCAAATTAAAGTTCTCTGGGAAAAAATTCTAGTTGATGAAGCAAAAACAACATATAAACGATGGTCAATAATATTTTTTTCACATGTTATTCAAATTATGCCGAAGTTGATATCAACTTAAATATTTCGGGAAGAAAAATATAGATTTATTTAAATTTTGCTGAATAAAGCATAAAATTAAAGCCTTACGAAAGCAAGTTATTAAAATTTATAGTTGGGAAAGTACAATGGTGGCCACAGCAGATTTTTAATATTAAAATTTAAATTAAACTACCATAATATACTACATCAAGTCGGATATGGAAATGTATGTAAGTTATGGCGGGTTTGCAGCAAACGGACGAGTTGGGTTTATGTTTTGTTACGATTTTTGGAAACAAGTAAGAGTCGTCGATAATTTTGAAACTCTATTTACCGCAACCGATCGGCCCTTTGGAAACAAAACAGAAACTGTCGTCGGTAACTTAAGTTTCTAAAATGTTTGTAAATAGTCACAGTTTTCTTGGTGTCTTGATGACATTAATATTACCATATTTGAAGTTGAAACCCAAGTGGAAAAGAGGAAATTATGAAATAAAACTCTCCTGTTGAGTAGTAGTTGTCTTTTATTTTCCACTTTTATAACTTTTTTAAATTGACGCCCGCGGTTTCGACAATTTAGATTGTCATCTTCGGGTCTGGTACAAGACTCAATAAATAAATACAAATAAGTAAGTGTTAAAATTCGACACCACATTTATAACGTTAAACAATCATACACACATGTAACAGTTTTATATTAAAGATGTAAAGAAAAAACAAAATACAGCAAAATATTTTTACTTACTTTGTTTTTATTTTTTCTTTACATCTTTAATATAAAACTGTAACATGTAGTTTGAGTTAAAATGGTTTGATATTGTTTCTAGTCAATGAACTATGCGATTGTTTGACGTTATAAATGTGGTGACGAATTTTAACATGTACATTCGTGAGTGCCGTGCGCGGCGTGGTGGTCATATCCGTGGAACACTCTTTCACGTGTAATTGCCATGAACCAAACTAACAAAATAAATGATCATTCCGAATATTCTGTCGTTTCCTTAGATTTTATTAGCACTTCTCATGATGCAACTCTAACTGAATCACCCTATATATAAAATGTAACTGACTGGACATAACGTACCTACTCGGCTATAACATATTTAAATTTTAAATAAATAAATGCGTAAAACGATTCGCTTGGCCCCCAACGAGCAATTTCATCTCGATATGAGTTTAGTTGTTCAGTTAACTCTCACAATAAAAGAATTACAAAATGTAATATTGGATGTATACCAAAAAGTTTCGACACAACTTTAGTTTATTATAAAATACATTTCCTCAAACTAATCCTAATACATCATCCTCCGGAACCGGAAACATCATGGCACAATCCTCTTGTCCGCACATCTTCACAAAGCTTGTACAGTATATTGAACTACTTGTAAGTCCAACAACACGAAACTTCAACCATTCTCCTTCTCTCTTCTCTTGAACGTCCGAATCTCTGGCACAATTTACGACATGGACTAATGAATGAATACAAATATCCACCTACATTGTGTACTCTGCCCCCGTTGAAGATGAATTCCGTGGAATTGTATCGTAAATCAGCTGTTTTTGCACGGTGGTTTCAATATTCGCATGTGCTTCTATATCCGAACATCAAAATCACGCAGATTCAAACAAGGCTCATTATTGATTATACTATTTACAGTAGATATATGTTTCTAAAATAGGAAAAGTATAAAATCTAAATTCTAGGGTATGATTCAGATTAAATTTCATGCTTATTTATTTATTTATTTATACAAAAATCTACCCAACAGGCTTTCAAATTCTGGATTTTCGATGAATGCAAATCTGACATTTGATTTACTCCTCCTATAATAAATTTATAATAGTTATTTGTATGCTAAGGGCTGAAAGTAGCTGTTTGCAGATTGAGGCTAGAAATTGTGGCACGAGCGCAGCGAGGGCTGCAACTAGTCGAAGTCTGCAAAAATACTTTCAGCCAGAAGAATATACTCGTACACAACATTTTTTCTACAATTAATTGATTTTTATAAACAATCAACAGGAATTTTGTAAATTTTAATCTATATCATAGAAATAATTGTAATATTAATGTTAATTGCTGTATATTTCAAAATTGTAAGAAATTAGGTTTCTTAGTGATCTTATAATCCGTATTGTCTTTTCAGATTCGTATCACGACGGAAGGATGAATCTGCACTGCACCTTTTGCACACCACGGTCGAGCGAACAAGCGTGTTGTGGATTTTGGAACGCTAGGATAATTTGGTTGGAATGTTTAATTAATAAATGTTGGAAAATAATTAGTGACAATGAAATAGGAGACTGGATTTCGGTATTAGCTTCGTTAGAGTTGAACAGGATGAATGCCCACGTGGTTTACTGGTAGACTGTAGATGTGTAGATGTTGTAGTGTTACAATTTCTTTTTTATCTTTTGATGAAAATAACGAATATAACCGTAGTCCGTACTGACAAAACAATGTACTTTAATTGGAATTTATAGTTTATGAATATACTAAAAAACAGTGAACATAAAGTTTCATTTAAAAACATGTAGGTATCATTAACTCGAAAATAATAACATATAGAAATTCTTCCATTCCAACGCGGTTCTGTTTGAATAAAATAGATGTTTTTAAGGAAATGGCGTGACTTGTACTTTAGTAATGTTTTTCATGTTTGAAACAGATATAAAAATAGATTCACTAAAATTTTTAGAAATTCGATTTTAATCAATACATTCGAAACCGGAGTTCCCTGGTTCAAGTCTTGCGGCCGGCAGTGTGTTATTGTCATAAATTATTGCAAAAACATCTTGCAATTGAATCTCACTAGGGCGATTTAAACCTCAAACTGACCAGTTGATCGTCTTAAATGTAGTCCTGGTTGCTTATAAGAATAACTTCGTTGCCGCTTTGAATTTCAAAGGTCGGCGCACGGATTAAGCTTCTGACTGTACCAAGACGAATCGGTCTAGAAGTGGTTGGAATCCACTATAATGACATTTACCATTCTAATTGGAACTGGGAGTAAAATACCGAATAACCTATTTAATTTTTCTAAAAAGTTAATCACAATGAGTAAGAGTAGGTAAATTCACTTAGCTGCTGCTACTATTTATAATTTTCCAGACAAATTCATTAAAGATCAGTATGATTGCTTGAATTTTTTAGGCGTTAATGTAAGTGGTAGAGTTTGTTTAGTACTTAAGAGAAGAGTAGTAACAGAAAATCGTAATTTTGGTAATTTTCTTTTATTCAATTTGATAGTTTGAACAAATTTAGCAACAACTCAAAAAATTCACAAAATAGCTACCAAAGCTTAAAATTTGGGTAAAAATGGATCTAATTAAACTGCACAGTTCTTGTCCCCTGTTCGTTTTTCTCAGATGGTAGATAATCAAAATTATAAATTGTAGCTTGCTTAAATAATTGCTATAATGTACTTATATATAATTAAAGGTCGGATTTATATGCGGTAAAAAACTTCAATATAAATTTTTTATATGCGGTTAAAAAAATAATATTTTAGACAAAACGTATATTGTTACATTTTTTTTAAATACTTCTCTCGAAAAAAATTGATATTTTGGTTTAACGAACGCCCTAAAAAGTTCTTAAACATCCTGCTAAATGTCAATGTGTGGCTTAAAACGTCATTTTGAGAAACATTTCCTAATTTTGAACGCCTGTCTCTCGGTACCTATTGGATCAAAAAATACGTTTAACCAGTGGATTTTAAGGAAATTTAATGTTCTTTCCGAAAATGAAAACAAAAAGTTCGTAGGGCCCATAGTTTTTGAGTTACAGGCGAAAAATCGAAAAAAGGTAATAAAAATTGTGGTTTTTTCCCCCACCCCAAGTTAGCACAGGGCTCTCGAAGTCGAAAACTAAGATTCGACATCCCAGAGTACCCCTAAATGACGTGTTAAAATTTCATCAAGTTCGGAATACTTTCCAGGTAGACGCCTTTTTTTTATTCTGTCGACTGGACTATTAATTATGCGTACCTACTAATTTTTGGATACGAAAAAATTTACAATATATGCGGAAATATGGGATAATATGCGATTATATGTATAAGTTTTTATGCGGTAAAAACCTAAAATAATAAGTTATATGCGAAATAAAATTTGGTATTGGGTTCCTATTTAAAGGAAACGTATAAATACAATTTATAAACTTCATATGAATAATCAAATAAAACATGTAAAAACATATAAATCCGACCTCTATTAATAAGTGTTGACACATTAATAAGTACCTAAATAACTTGATTTCACATTCAAATTTCCTTCCAACTTACAATTTTACCTTGTCATATTCTTCTTCTTATAAGTATACTGATTATACTATATGATTGATTCATTCTTTTCCGTTTGTAAGCATGCATCCAGTGTTTACTTTGCCAGTTAACAAGACAGATACGTGTGGTATAAGTCATTAATATCGCGGGACAGCATCGAACGACCATACGTATTCAACAGCATGTAATTAAGCATATTAGAGCAGAGTGGGGACGGTGTATGGTGACTTACTAGGGGCCATGAACCCGACACACACACGTGATACATGGGAGATATATGAGGTGAGCCAGGCTATAATGTAATGTAATCATCGCCTGGGAGAAAATATAGTTCTACTTGCAAACGATCTGCTTCTTTACTGACTGAGGAAATGAAAATAATGAAATATAAATTTAAGATTTTGGAAATAGCAATGGTTGGCTTTTAAGATCGAAAATAAAATATCTAACAACTTTTTTTGTTTTTCTTTAATAGACGTTTTGGCAAAAGATCTAAGATTTGTAGATTGTTTAGAAGTTTGAACATATTTTTCAAGATAGAGGTTCTCGGAGGTTGTGATGGAATTTGAGCGATTTTGATGTTTATTACAGGTTTAGCAAGAAAATATCTTGATTAAAAATATTAAACATAAGTGAGACTGTGATATTTGCCAATCTGCTCGAAATTCCTCTTCTATATTATGTGCTAAAAATGGAATAGTTTCAATTAAACTTCCTCGTGGTTTTAAAAGCAAAAGTGCACATTGAAAAGAGCGATGATTTAAAAAGAAAGTCAAGTTCAAGATCCTTAAGACCACCAACTACCAAGGTTATAATCTAATAAGTGATACTGTGATTTATATTAATTGATTCTAGATTACAAATTTCGTATGATCTTAAAATCCTAATCTTGATCTAAATCAAATATGTTGATACATATCGTTTTGTAACAATTTCATAGTAGTTCTGCCGACCAATAGTTTCACCGAAAGATATTATGTCAACACGTAGTTTCACCGACCTGTTGAAATAGCTAACCGTAGTTTGACAGACCCGTAGTGTCACCGAATTGAAATAATCCCAAACAAGATTTAGCCAAACCGTAGTTTCACCGACCCGTAATTTCGGCGAATAGAACTCAAGAGCGTTGAATACTGTTACATAAATCTATAGAATTTAAGAATCGGCATAAATACAAACTCAGGAAGAAATAAATCTAGTAAAAAAATGAATAGTAATATAGGGTTGATCATTTAGTTCAGTTCAATCTGTATGTGTATATCCCCTTGTGTCTGCATCTTCTATTTAACTACGGTTTAGCTAAATCACGTTTGTAGTGAATTCAATTCGGTGAAACTGCGGGTCGATTAAACTATGGTTAGATATATCCACAGATAGGTGAATCTACGGGTTGGCATAATATTTTTCGGTGAAACTACGGGTCAGCATAACTACGGTTCGGGTCAAATTAGCAGATAAAGAAAATACGACACATCATAAATAGATATTAGATTGATAACGTGTTTTTGGTCTTTTTGAATTACTCCAGAACGTACTGATTTGGTCAATATTGGTAGCCACTGGGCGTACTACGAGTAAGATTAAAATGTTGGTTTTTCTATTTCTATATTTTTGTAATCCTGGTTCAAACAGTAAGTCAATGTTTTGACATTTTGTAAATCAGGACATGATTACCTGCTGCTATAGCAACACCAGTTTCAGCTTTAGTTCATTCATCAACTTTAGTTACAGCAGGTGTTTATTTATTAATTAGATTTAATATAATTTTAAATGAAAATTTATGTTTATTACCTCTCGCCTCATATTCTATAAGAGAGGTATTGTAATGGGTCAAAATTTTCGAGTACGAGTTTTTGGTGGATAAGCACGTTTCAGGGTCTCTAGAATACGAATTTACTATTTTCACGATGTCTGTGTGTGTGTGTTTGTGTGTGTGTTTGTTTGTGTGTTTGTATGGACTGACGATTTTTCGTCCACGATAACTTAAAAAGTATCAAACTGTTTATAACCAAATTTCATATTTAAGGTTTTAATAAGTATCTTAATACCGGATAAGATTTTGGTAGAAATCCGCAAACCGGAAGTAGTACTTTTAGAAGTTTGGAAAAGTTTTCCTTAAATATATTGGTACATTATTTATTTATGACAATTTTTGCAATTAAAACTAAAAGAAATTGTGATTATCTATATGTACAGTTAATTATAAATACAAATTGCTGAATCTGGAAGTATTTAACAATAAAATAAAGTACAATTAATATTCTATTTTTTGAAATTCCAGTATCTTGTTGTCCATGATATGAAATTTGTTTCTACATAAAATTTGAATTATTATGACAGTGACAGTGGTGACAGTACAGTTGACATCTTTTGCTTGCATATTGGTTTACATTATCGTTTACATATTACATGAACATGAAACTATTAAAATGTAAGTAAAACTATTTATTAGATTAGTAGAATAAGCAGAATTAGGCGAGAGGTCGTGTGGTGGCCACAGCAGATTTTTTTATTATTAATTTATACTTTAACAATATTTATAGCAGGTTTAGAAGCTAATTTTAATCAGGTTGGAATATGTGAGTTTGATTTTCGAAACATTGCAATTTAGTGTAAAAAAGACCGCCTGGAGCAGGTTGTTGGACAAATTATTACTTAGAGATAAACTGCTAAAAACACGTAGAATAATGAACAATTTCCCAGTAAACGACACCTTCTCGCATAACCGGAAATTAAATTCCATTTCATACTTTTACTCCTTGACTATAATCTCTGAATTGCTAGTCGTAAACATCTCACCGTTACACTACACTATACACTTCTACACTGTTCTACACCGCTGTGTGCTGATGGTGCGAACCGGACGAAAGGGAAACCGAATACATTACCGAGGTCGAGGTTGTGACGATGACGACGTGACGTGTGACGTGCGTATGACATGCTGCTATCAGCACCTTTGGTTCGGGATGGTTGATAGCTTACTTTGGGTTTTGGTTACTGTATTACATCATGCTGAGAGTGAGGAAGTGTTATGTTTGGGATTAGGTTAGGATTTGATTGGGGTTTGTATAGGCGTGAGAGATGAGGATGCTAGGTGGTGATGGTCTAGTACTGATTAGGACAATTATTAGGTTTGTAGGCAGTAAGTCATGATCTGTGATTGTTTAAATATGAAGAAATCGGATCATCTAATAAACATTTGGAAACGAAATTTTGAAAATTTGATTTAGTTATTTGGTAGCGTTATTAGTTTTGAATTAGGTTCAAAGCTTACAACGTCAACGCAACAAAGTAAATTTACTCCACTTGACAAAATAAAATCCCCAGGATATTTCAAGAATGTGAATATCACTCTTGTTACTTGCTATTATTTGTCTATTAACATTCTATCCTAGTGATTGCTATTGTCCGCCCTTACTAACATTATATGTAACATCCCAATGTTAGTAATTTGGTAATAATATCCTAATTATGTGTCCTATGTAATTCTCTGATGTTTGTATTGAGTATGTAATTTTTTATCGTACTCAGAATGTGGCCAGAATATACTTACGTAATATCTCTTACCGTACAAGAATAAAATATTTTTAAACATCCCATGGACGATTCATGTCAATTGGGATATTTTCAAATATCACTCTAGATAAAATTTTATTTGTGTAAAAATTGCAAATGATTTCTAATGCTCTACTTGACCTTTGATTTCATGAAGCTTTACGAAAAACAAAATTTATGAATAGAGAAATTTTCACGCAAAAAAATCGCTTGTGGTAATACTTTTGACAATTTCTCTGTACTACATTGACAACTTTAGAAAATATAAGTTAAATTAACCAAAGGATATAACACTGTAAAAATATGGCAAAACATACGTTTTATCGTATATTTTTTGGTTAATTTGGAAGAAACAAAAACTCCAAAAAGACAGATTTGATTAACTTTTTCCTTTTAACGAGTTCTTCACGTGTGCACTAAGTAACGAATTTCACCTTTTGGAGCAAAAAGGAAACATTAATTTAATGTGTATTTAATTACGAATCTAGAATTTCTAACCACCAACCAAATTGAATAAAGCCTTCCATTTTGTGTGATTGTTTTTGTGTAGGCGTAAAAGGTTTAAGTGTTTCTCTTTCTCCTTCTTTTTGCGATCTGCAGACTTGTCGTCTCACTCTAGCGCAGTTCCAGAAGATTGGCTCTAGATGGTAAACCATGTCATTAAAGGTAATTCTAGACATTTGAATTTGCCCGTATCGGATCACATTACCTGGTGTTTCATTCAATTGTCTCAGGAATTAGCAGAGAACTTGTTTTGGTTCTCGGAAAGGAAATGGAAACAACTGCCTATGTAAGCTTTAATTAAAAAGATCGCTTTATTCTTGGACTTGACTGTTAATAGGCAGGTTTATTCTCTATCCAATAAATTTTATCATTATAAACTTTTAAAAATAAGAACAAATTTAAATATGAGTTAATTGAACTACTTGTGCGAGAACAATATTTATAGTTCATTTTATTTTAGTTAGGCGAGGCGACATAAAAAAATCGTAGTATCAATTGAAAAACATTGAATCTTTCAGGTTTCAGTTTGACTTTTCAAGATTACTTTTATGGTTAATGTTGCACTATTTTATTTTATTTTTTTTAATAGTAGGTAATTAATCAACAGTATAAACTTCGAATGACATAATACTCGAATATTAGTAGGTAGAGTGGAATCCAACCACTCGGATTCAGTACCTACCTAATATAAATGTCGGTTGCTGGGATCGAACATCGAACTAGATAAAAGATAATAACGTTCGTTTTGGTTAATTTTTGTCTCAGTTTGATGCTTCCTACCATTCTGATAATTAATAAACTTTATTTTAATTAGCTGATTACAGCTTCACTCTAATTATTTGCTGCTGGCTGAAATATAATCCATTATAATCCTACAAGGTACCTACAACAGCTTAGTAGGTTTCGAACTATTCGGCATAGCTGTAATTCATGTGCTATCCAAACTAGATTTCAAACTGGAGTCGAGTGGATTATTTGGTCTCGAATTTCTAGATTTCTTGCTTCAAAAGCAAATACCGTATCAGAGGGTTTATAAAAATACATTGTTGAATACGTAACGCAACGTGGTTCTGATAACTCAGGTTCGAATTCAGTCAGTTGACCTCACTGAATCAGATATATGGGTCTATTCTGTACGCTTCTATAAGCGCTATAAGCTCTATAACTGTCGTTAGTTACAGAATGTAAGCAAATTGCGATTCTGTATGTTTCTATAGCCACTATAGAGTTATAGAATTTCTATAAGTTTTATGGACAGGATTTTCTGGCCATAAGTGGTTACATCGTTCTATAACCTATATGAACATGGATAATTTCAATCCAGAGCCTGTTTTTATATATTTTTTAATGAATGAATGAAGACTACAGAGTATGTTTTAAAATGATTTTGAATTACAAAGTATGTTATTATAAAAATATTAATACAAAAATTACATGCCATCAGAAAATTTTTTTTAAGAGATCGACAAAACCCCTTTGATATTTTGGATGATATTAACATAAATTATTACCGTTTAAATAAACCGTTAGTAGTTAATTGAATTAATAATTTACAAGTTCATGTTTTACCACTATCGCGAAGTACTGCTATACGACTGCTATACTATTTCACTTGAATGTATTAGCAACTTTAAAATTTTGGGTAATGGGTCTTATCAGACATCAGTTGAAAATTCTTGTCTAAGTCAACTTTTTATTAGTCTACTAAATTTAATAGAAGAATGGACAGAATTTTCAACCACAATAATTTCGAAAATTAATGTTAAACTACGGAAAACATAATCATTTTACATATTATTTATTTAAATATTGTTCATACTGTTCTGCCGCAGTATTAGCCGAACGTTTTCCTTTACTTTTCAGTCTAAAAATAAATAATTTTATTATAGATTCATGAAAAATGATAAATCAGTATATAATAAATTATAAAAAGAACAAATCATATTTAACTTACGATGCCATGTTTTTAAATATCAATTCATATTTATTTATTTAACAAATAAGTCTGTCATCATGAACTGTCAACTGTCATAATATATATTATATGAAGCAACATGAAGTTAGTAATTCTATTAATTTCGGCGCTGTAAGAAGATAGGTTATAGAACGAGATACAGAATACGAAAATCGGTACTCTATAGGAGTCGGAGTTATAGAGCTCTATAGCTTACATTGACTATAGAGTTATAGCGTTATAGAGGTAAAATACAGAATAGACCTAATACATTCCAGTAACTGTTTTAAGGTCCTACATTCCTAATTTAAGTTAGGATACTTAACCCTGAAACACCTGCATATCTATACTGATGACACAATTTATGCGAGGTTGCCATAGCTATGTTGGATAAAAGGTGTGATAGATTATGTATGTAAAAACCAACCATTCTCCGTTATAAAACAAAATTAAACGAAACACTATGATTCCTTTTATAGCATTTTACTTGCATTTGTCTCGTTAGTGCTTGTTAAAAAAGAAATAAACGTGACAAATCAAGAGTATCGCGTAACAAACATCTCAGGATAAAGATAAATCCGGATTTGAGATATCCGACTCCGGATGAAAGATCTCGACGCGAATAAATGAATCGCATCATTGCAAAGCATTTCTCTTTTTCTATCTCTGGAAATAAATGTTGAAAGGTTTCATTTCCATGTGCATTTCAATGATTTCTTTAATTAATTATCGATACTGCAAGAGGATTTCCTATAAATACCAATATATTCCGGGTAATTGCATCGCCG
This sequence comes from Agonum fuliginosum, assembly GCA_947534325.1. NCBI lineage: Eukaryota > Metazoa > Arthropoda > Insecta > Coleoptera > Carabidae > Agonum > Agonum fuliginosum. Next base: position 31,568,900 of record OX384032.1, on the reverse strand, counting down.
GCAGGTAACAGTAACTCCATTTGAAATTCAAATCTGGAATACGGAATACTAGAATGGATAAAATTTAATGAACGCGGGTAGCTACTTGATATGGAAGTAATGAAATTCTATAGCGAACTGAATAATTTTCGAGATGAAATAATATTGTTTCATTCGTACAATATCGCATACTTGTAAGAACCTTGTGTATGTGAATTTTGTTTGTTTTCTGATTTATTCATTGTAACAACATTTATTACCTACTGGTCAGAAAGTATTTTTTTGTCCTTACTTAAAAATGGACAAAAAATAGTTATTTGTGTATCAAGGCTGTAAAAGTGAGCTTTTTTGGCCTAATCTGAGGTTTGAATCCGAGGAGTAGGCCGAGGTCAGCTATTCAGGTGAGGCTAAAGACACTTTTAAGCCAATTTTATCATAAAAATTACTTCTAAATATATAAATTAGAGTGTTATAAATTTGTTATTTGAAGAAACGAGCAAAACAATAGCGCCCGTAAAGTAGTCATTTTGACAGATGTCAGAAAAGTGACACTTTATGGCTGTTAAAGGATACGTAAAACAACTATTTATGTAATAGCCACCTTAAAAAATACTTTCTGACACGATAGCGGATAATATTATTATGACATAAATCATAAGTAAAAACGATATGCTTATAAGTATCTAAAATTAAGATAAAAATGATTTCCTCCTCTGTTGGAAGTTAAATGTATATTTTAATCAAACTATATGGGAAGAAACGCCTATTTTCAGAGACAGTCGCAGAAAAAAGTTAACCTATAATGCATGAAATCGATTCAACGTTCTATTGTTGTGGATTTTCAGTTCAATCCAATATAACAGTAGTTTTAGGTTTTGTTTTTGGTAAACTTCCTTTGTTAGAAGCCTATTTCATTCTGTGATGTTAAAAAAAACACTAGTCAAAGTGCAATAAAAATCGGTTCAGTAGTTTTTTAATGAATCCGGGACAAACAAACATACTCACAAAAATAGTTCCAAAATCTAACATGGTGGAAAAATCAGTAAACATCGATGTAAATTACGTTTAGTTTAGTTTTTACCTTTATTTTTTCTAGGCAAGTATTTCGTGTGTGCAATGAATTAAAACTATATGCAAAGAAGTTTTTCAGAGTCCATGATTTGATAAAAAATTAATTTTCTTCCATCGCTGCACAACTCTGGTTGGTATTGAATTATATCCAGTTCAATTAACTTTCAAAAATTCATTGAACAATGAAATTTCGATTTTATTTCAGATTATAGTATTTGCCATCGAATATAAACCTTCAGTAATGGTATTTTCAAAATATCAGCTTCTGTTTTTTTATGAATTCAGTGCTGGCAACATTACAAGTAAAAATAGCATTAAATGATTATTTTTCGGTTAAAACCGAGCTTATGTATAACAAATTTTGTGAACACAATGTGTTGATTCAGTCAATAAACTCATCATATCCGCATAAAATATATGGGTCGTAAAAATTTATAACAAAATTTACATTTGTACGATCGGGATAAATCTGTAATAATCCATTTTGCGGATGTTATACAAAGTAGTTACACAGAAATTTTAATTAAATATTTATACTTTAATTTTGTCTTGTGGTTTATTCTCTTCTTAACCCTTGTCTGCTATTAAAAGTTAATAATAACTCATCGTAAAACACAGCGGTGGTAATAATTTGCTGATATTAATATTTTATCCACGAACTTTAGCAGAATACGGAATACATAAATACGCTATTAACTAAATACGGTTAAAGAGAATTGTTTTTGAACTTATTTCAATATTTAAGCGCTTATTCATACGCTTACTATAATGGCACAGTAAGTAAAAAACTTAAGAGGCTCGTCTACCTTTTTTTTGAATTCATAAAATACTCTGGATATTACTTTTTTTTTCTATTTCACTCTCTTCCCCACTACTACAGCTGCCCGAAACCAGCCCGAAACTCGCACTTTGTCGCATCCTAGCTATGCAATGTCATGTTGAAGTTGAAAAATACTGTAAACATATGGCTCAGTATTCCCATAATAACTTCTGTATTTTTTAAAGAAATTAAGTAAAACAAAAAATATTAGAAAAAGGAAGGTTAGCTGCAGGCTTCTTGCTTTTTAAATTTTTCTTTCCATTTATAATGACCGAAAAAAATCATATCAAATCGTATCAAATAATGGCAAAAAACGTCATTTTAAAATATTTTTTACTTTAAATTCCTAGGTCAAAGACAAAAAATTAAAAAACTAGAGGCATTAAGACATCTATTGTTAATACTCATATGTAAAAGCTTCATATATTTCAATTATAAGTAAAGTAAACGTGAGAGGCGTACACCTGTAACGCTGTAAAATTTTGGGGTAGACGAACACTTTAAAGCTTAAAACACAGATTAGATAAATATACATACAAAATATGTCTGAATCATATTTTTAATGTTAAGGCTGGATTATAATGAATGTAACCATTATGTATGATTATGAACCGTAACATAGAAATGCCTAGTTCAACATTACAGAATACATAATAAATAACCAATTAAATCCATTATGAACCAGCTTTTAATGTGAATGCTTTGTTATTTTATATCATCCTTTAATTTTAAATAATGAGAATCAATTAATTTGAAAGGATTGTCGTGCAATAAATTGAACATTGAATACAAACTCGTGAAACGCTTTATAATGTATTCATTCTCATCTGGGGCAATCGTTGCATCTTTAATTAATTTAATCTTCCATCATTGAATTTAATTCATTCTCCATTAAACTTAGAAGGTCTGGGGAGTTAAATAATGCAGTGTTGAGAACTTGAGACGAGGTTTCGTTTGTTAACATTGGTCGGTAGATCAACAAAATATCGGAAACTATTAGATATATTAATATATTTTCATATGTAGATAGTAGATGGATTTTCTATAGTATATTTGTTCATATCGTTCGTTTAATTATTTTTATTTAAGTAATCAAAAGAAAACTATATAGGTAAGGTTTTGAACATAATATTTTTTATTTTTCTTTAAATAAAATCAAGTACCTACCTAGGTATATAGTCATATATTTACCAAGGTATATAAGAAATTAGTGATATAAATAATGAATTACAAAAGCTGAAGATTATTAGGTATACGACAAAGGGGATATCATTATTTTTTGACAATTTCTTAATGTATTTCACAAAGAAAAATAATAATTGGCCCATCGACTACAAAGAAATAAATACTAACGACAGCACGACAAGTGTCTCTTTTGTCAAAGGCTTAACATCAAAGCGGTTTACTCCGTTTTAAATACTAAAGTGGACTTTGGGACTTTATATTAATCAAAATATTTTGTGTTTGGAGGTTTTCTATAATAGTATAATTATGTTGATGCAGCAGTAGCTGCGCCGTTTTAATCTTTTAATTACAGCTCTCTGCATGTAATGACGTATACGACTACGAGTTCCGTGGTTCAAGTCTTCCGGCTTATAGCAAATTTGATAAACGAGATCAATTACGAGCAGGGTTTAAAAACAATAATCCCAAGAAAGCATTTTTTGTATAAGATCTACAATGTATGAAGATTTATAAAAATCTTGAAGTCTATGTCAATAACGAGTACAATATACTCCTCCCATATGAGTAGGAGAAGTAAAAATTTCGAACACCACATGCTGTTTTTGTTCTGTACAACAATCAGCACTTCCCCCATAATTATCCGACAACCGACATATGTGCGCATACAACTCCAAACTTTCTGTAAATCGGTAGAACCGATTGTTTGTCCAATTCAGAAGTCAAGTACAGACCAGCAGAACACCACTCCTGACGGCGGCCAATAATTTTTCCTAAACGCAATTATTCCTAAAAAGAATTTCAAACCGCATTTATTAAACGTAGTTCTTGTTAAACGCAATTTGACCGAACCATAATTATTTCTACTCGTAGTTATTACTAGATGTAATTTTCATACGAAACGATGTAACTCAGAAAAATTGAAAATTGAGATGTTACTCTAGCATGTCTTATTATGCCTTCAGTGAAAAAAATTACCTATGTAACAATGTTCATATTGCCAGAAAGAAAGTACATGTATCTCTCAATAGCAAAAAAGCCTTTTATTATCTTTTTCGTTGATCGTTTAGGCTGGGGTTAGTTGTGGCACCTGCAAAAAACAACAATTTTCATCTACTTCCCATTACATTAGTCTCCAAATAAATATCACATTGTATAGTCAACAAGCTACATTTAAAATCCTAACAATTTCATTTTAATTTTTACCCAATAAAACGTTAAGGTAAATTTTCTAAAAAAATTCACAATCAACCCTGGTCGTCCCTACAACAATTTGCCACCAGCGCTAGACGATTAAGAAAAGTTGTGTTAGCAAAAATTACGTAGGAATAACTGCGGTTTGAAATCTTATTTTTTAGGAATAACTACGGTTAGAATGAATTACGTTTAGGTGACCATTAAATCCCTTGCCCCATTGATCAGTGGGTTTATGAATCGCGGATCGCGCCCGCGTTATCGGCGGCTGTCATTCGGTGAACCAACGCCGCCTACAGGCACTTTTGTCAAATCCCTGGGCGGGCGAAGTCACCAGCCGTGAAACTGGTAATCCGACGTTCTAACGTCTGACTCCGCAGACCAGACGCGGGCTTAAACACGGAGTTAAGCTCCCGGAAACCGGAGTTTATGATAGTGTGACAGCGGATTTGAATTGGGGAATGAGGAGAAGAATTAGTAGCAATGTAACAGTGTCATGTTTTGTGTATGGAATTAAGGAAAAATGTAAAGTAATCTTGCATCTTATAAGATATAAGATAAGACATAGTTGAACGTTAAACTGCATATTTGTCCCGTATGCCTTAATTTTATTTTTTATATGCCACTTGTTTGGTTTAGCTATTTGATTAATTCATATACTTATGATTTTATAAAAAAAAGATCACACCGAATGTCATACCCTCGGTCATACCTATAACTTTTATCAATCATGATATACAAGTATTATACAAGTACTATAGTACCAATATCAATATGCTTTATAAATAAAAACAATTATTACATTACCAAATCTCGGTCTGCTATGAAAATGGAAATTCAGCAATGAGCTTACCTGTAAAAAAAGAAGAAATTATATTAGAAAAGTGTTATACTCGTATTTGGTACACAATATACAAATATAAATATAATAGATTAAAATAGTTATTTGTTTCGTTAATACAAAAAATGCATGATTTTGGGACGAGTAAGACGGTTGCCGGACGACGCAGCGGAGTTCGGCGATCTTACGAATCCCAAAATAGCATTTTTTGTATGAATGAAACATAATATTTTTTCGTTACCGCTTAAATAGATGTAATTTCATAATTTCATTTAAATTGACATATCCTCATATTACGCAACAATACTAACCATGACAACAACAATGTTTTTTGTATTAGGAAGAATAGATTTACTTTTTGTATAATTGCTATGGTGATCATAAACAATCCCCAAATGGCCTCCTTTTTTACAAAAAACAATGAAACAATTGCATCAAATACGTCCGGTTGGCGAAAATGTATATTGTAATAAGTTTCATTCGTTATAAATTAAAAGAAATTCAGTTAATAGTTTGTTTTCATGTTTTATTTTTTAATTCACTGCTTTCCTAACTTCTAATTGGTAATTTGCTTGAAGTAATATTTTTAAAATTTATGATTCATTCAGTTTTTGTTATAAAAGAAATCATATAAGAACTTTATGTATCATTAAATTTTCATTAGGTGTTAGAAACCTAACACTTTCGCTACGTAGGTGATACTTCAAGAATAAAGAATTATTTAATTTTTTACTTGATTTACATTCTTTTTATTAAACATCTTAATAATGATAAAAACTCTCAATTGATGATTAAAATATTGTCAAATTATTTTGTATTTCCAGCAAAACAGGTAACGTATGTAGTACTTTAACTTTATTTCACCTTTTAGTTAACATCTCAATAATGCTTACAAACACAATTTACAAGTGTAAAATTCTGCTAAATAATTTCACACACGCAACAAAACAGTTAATGTAATAAACAAAGCACTATTTCAAAGTAATTAACTTTTATGGGGTTGGTTCTACTCGCATTATTTGATTACGTGGGTCGCTAAAGCAAAATCACTTTCAATTTGGCTACGCTAATTTTAACCTGAAAAACTTTTCTCTTAGACGCGTAGTTTTGTTTTATGACATTATTAAATATGAAAATTTATCATGATAGTTGTCACAGCTAATAGACTCATTAAAACTCTAACGAGGTTACTAGAAGAACAAAGAGTTTTTTAAATGTAAAGACTAATGAATATGAATGAAATGAATAGTGACTGGAAGTTATGGAAGATAATAGCGCACTTTTCAAGCTTTATGAAACTATCTCATAAAATAGTTGTACTCATAAAACTTTACTAATTTACAGAACATTACTTCAGACTTATTACCACTATCGGACTATCGCGAAATTCTGAATAATACCGACCAGCGAGAATGAGGCAAAGTTATTAGATCATTTATTGTTGAAATAAGAATATACACACATACAAAGGGTTGTACAACAAAAATACATTTTTTGCACAATTATTGGTCTTTTTTATCAACTTACCATGCGTGTTTCCAAGACAGTATATTGATCTTACCGGTTGCTAGGCTAGATAAAACGGTAAGTAAATTAACAGAACGGTAAGTAATTTACTTACGGTAAGTAAATTTAATATTAATTATGAAGAAATTAATATTTGCGTATGGATAAAAAAGACCAATAGTGCAAAAAATGATATAAGCATCGCGAACGTTAAGGAATTACCGATGTCAGACAAAATTGCGTCTTCCATCGGTAAACTGTCCTTACCGTTCTTGATACTTAATATACTATATCTGGCCGTGCCATAATGACAACATTATAAGCCTCAATTTGAGGACCATAATAGCGTTCATTATAGGCCAAGGACAATAATGAATCCAGAATGGTAGGTAATCAGTACCATAATGAAGTAACAAACAACTCGTTTTTAAGGAAGTTGCAAAAATAGCATACCTGATGATTTTTTTAGATTTAAATTATCTACTTATTGATAAATTTACGCTAACAGATAAAATTTTGTATGCAATACGGATTGTAACCAATCATTAATGTACACGTCGAGTTATCAAACTCGGCTTAACCACGTCTGATATTCTTCACGACTAGTACCATAATGATTGACGTTACGATCCCTATAACATAAATAACTATTATGTTAAATATTTAATGATTATTCACTCCTTAAATCACTGAATTGAATTGTCACTCCTTTTACTACTTGAACAGAAGACTATACATATAGTTCATTTAGCGAATCTAATATAAACTGATGTAATTAATTGTGACGGCATCGGTTAATGTTAATATGCTGGATGGACTACTTATACGAGTATATAGATATTTTTTATACGTATTTATACTCGTATATAAAAAAATCATTTATAATGATTTAGATTCAAGCACACGTATTGTAATTGTGTTTAAGATTTGAATTTTAAAACGTACAAATCTACATATTTCGCCTTTTACTCAACTTACGTGTAGCAGTCGCACATATTCGCTTTTTCATAATTAAGACTCAGTAAGATCTAAACACGTAATTATTAAATTGAGTTTTGTATTTAAATTTTAAAACAAACAATCTAGTACCAGTCGTTAAATAACGGATGCTCATAGTCATAACTCATAGTTGATCATGAAAAGTAGATATACTCGGAGAATTTGTACAATTGGGGCTTACAGCGGCGCTAGTGTTCCAGTCCCAGGAACTAAAATTTTATTTCCTACATAAATTTTACGTTTTGTGGCGAGATTTTATATAACTTTAAAAATGCTATATTGTAGCATTAAAAATTGTAATAAAACAGGCGAGAAAACAGGTATGGTAAGAAACTATAAACCAATCAAGTTTAATATTTAAGAAAAAAATTTCGACAAATATGATTTTGCATCTACAAGTAATTTGAGTTAAATTTTAATATATAATTACAATAACACATAATATTACATTACTATGTACGTTTTCATTATTTGAAGTTTTAATGTTTCAAATAGAAACTCTCATTTCAAGTGTATTTTAATCTCACTCCAATTTTGTGTTTTACGCCCGATGAACAAATCTAATATTTTAAACATAAAAGAGTGATTAAATTCCTTCCTTTTACACGTCTTACACCTTTGAGAAATTTCTTGAAAAACTCTACATTTTCCTTAGATGTCCTTCGTTTCGTATTTCTGCTTCGCACAGGAATGTAAAGTAAAACGTAAGGATCCCTTTCAAGGACTAGGGCTGCGGAAGGATTTGATTATTGAGACAGAGGGACGGTTTTATAAAATGCTAATGCGAGAGATAAGACCCTAACGCCCTAGCCCTTAGGCAGCGACGTTGAAATTGATACAGAGGCGGACCTACCCCGAATTATTTCATGAGATGGGGATGCCTTCATTAGACCTGAATAGAGGATGGAACTTCCTAAATAGAAAGTATAGAGCGTTTGAGTTTATAACATGTAGTCGAACAACTTTGCTCTGATTGATAATGACAAACTATGAATATCAATGACGAAATTAAAATACAATATTGTTTTCTTTAATTTGTGATGGTGTGTATCATCTCTGAATATGTAGTAACAGAAAACTAAGATCGATAATTACACTATACACATAAAAGTTCTTTGACAAAGATCTTTTATAAAAGATGTTTGACGAGAAATGTGACAGGGTAATAGCTCAAGTTGAGCTATTTTATGTAACAGAAGAGATATTACACTGTCACATTTCTAGTCAAACATTTTTCATAAAAATCTTTGTCAATTTTATAGTGTAATACTGGCCTAACTTAAAAATATTACACAATAGATACAGTGAGAAACTGATGTTATTCTAAAACCATAAAAAACCACTAGTTGTCAACCAAGTATATCGTTTCAAAATAATATTTTTTATTTTAATGGCAATCATTCAACATTGTAAATCAAGAGGTTGGATTTTATCCTCTTCTAGATCGATTCGTTTTGTTGCAGTCGAAACTCAATTCGTGCGATGATCATCGAAAACTAAAGCGGTATCGGAGAGATTATTATGCAACTATAGGACTACATTAAAGACGATCAAGTGGTCAGTTTGAAAGGCTTTAAACTCTTTAATGTAACTTATTTACAAGATGTTTTCTTACAATTTAACGACAATCACACAGTCAGCTATTGCCTACATGAAAATGAAGCGAATAGATGCGTGAGTAAAATGACCTACTGCAGTCCTGACAATTTAGGTTCGAATCTAGTCAGGAGATACACATTTCAGTTTCGCTACATACAAATCTTCCTTGTAGTGTTTGCTTTACTCTCCACTAACAACCATTATCATTCGTGAGTTGACAGCTGATAATATTTATACCAATTTTATTTGCGAATAGATACCTACATAACAAATATCAAAAAAATGACACTTATATATGCAAATACAAACATTTCTCGTTTCTTCGCATACAACAAAGTACTAGATACCATAACCTCGTATCTCTTAGTTAAAATTTCATCGCAACTTGCTTCTATCACCACTTGAGCGTTACTTGCTCGGCATGGTACGATGCTCTTGCTACTAACTCATCTGAAATTCACAGTTCACCCTCATAGTCACCGCACATTCAACATTCCACTAAGTACGTAGGCGAAGCTGTAAGCAAGAGTTGCTGTCGCTGTTGCGAAGCGAGAAACATTTTAACATTTTTTCAGTCATCAACACAGCGCAGAACAGAGTGTGAGTATATCATGCGAAGCACACGATGAGCAAATAGTACAGACTGTAGAAGTTGGAATAAGAGAGTGAAATTTAAGGAGATTGTCTACCTTCCATTTTCGTGGGAAAATAAGATGTGTTTCTGTTGTAGTTGTTTTAAGTCCAATTGCACTCGTTTTTTAATATAATTTATAATGAATCATAAAGTTAAGGAATGAAGTTATATTTATGCCGTTTTTGAATAGTATACCTACCTACTTATTACGACATTAAAATTAAAACATGATTCAGTTTTATTTTAAAACAACACTAACACAAGTTAACATCTCAATTATCTTTTTATAATTATATAAGAATTTTTAAAACTTTATTTAAAACAAATTCAAAAAGAGAACGATGCGTTGTTTTTGCTTAGCAGTTAAAAATTTCCTTCCATAATTAACTAAAATTTGTTCAGTTCTTTGTAGTCAACATTTTATATGAATGGAATTAAAATTTCAAGTTCTTATAATTAAAAAATAAAAGTTCTGAAACTGAATCTGGCAGGGAGTAGGCAGGGTCCCTCATAATAATTAAATTACATTTTTTTCAAAAATACAAAGCACAAAAGCATTAAGTATCGTTTTGTGAATTTTATATTGAAATCGATGTAATATTTTACTATGGTACGAAAAGGTTGCTGAAATAAGTACAGCAATAAAATTAAATCATATCATAATATATTAAATTAACACCCTGCAATATTTAATAAATTAATTTCCAAAAATCGATATAGCTAATTAATATAACAAGGATATTATGCGATTTATAATATCGAGGATGTTGCTAAGCGACGAGGTTATATTCAAAGCTTAATCGTATCATCGATGATGGCGATGTTAAAACAAATCATCTATCAATTAGTTGACAATTTGCATATTATGGAAGATTTTGATGTTATTATTGTCAGAGCCGGATTAATGATTCATGGGGCCCTGGGCAGTAATGATTTTGGGGCCCTCCTCTCCTAGTTTAGGTTATTCGTTTTTTTTTCAGGAATTATTTTTGTTATTAAAACATAAATAAAAAAAGTACCTACAAAATAGGGGCGGCGATTTAATTTTTTTGCGTGGCAAATCCCTGTGATACATTCAGAGAGGGTAATTATAAAAAATGAAAGAAAGGTGCCGCAGGCGAAAATTTTGTTTAATTTAATGTTAAGTATAGGTATCTTAAAATTTAAGTTTTTGAGATGAAAAACACCATTTACATCTCTAAGATCGAGTCTCGAGGAATCGAATAAAATTTTGTGTCATGACTTAAAATTAAAACAAAATTTAAAAATTATTATATGATTTTATATGCTTTAGTAATTTTTACCTTCCGCTTACCTGTAAAGGAAGGTATTGGAATCATGCAAAAAATCGGGTAGTGAGTTTTTAGTGGATGAGCACGAATTAGGGTCCTTACAACTCATTTTTGATAGTTTCCCGATGATGTCTGTATGTATGTGTGTGTGTGTGTGTGTGTGTGTGTGTGTGTGTGTGTGTGTGTGTGTGTGTGTGTGTGTGTGTGTGTGTGTGTGTGTGTGTGTGTGTGTGTGTGTGGTCCGGGCCGATGCCGTCTGTTGGATAACTCAAATACGAATTACCCAAAAATTTTGATATTTGGTATTTTACAATTGTATACGAATAGGAAGAGCTCATTAGATTTTGGTACAAATATCTTCACCGGAAGTGATATTTTTTGAAGATTGAAAAGATTAAGTGTTAAAAATTTCTATAAATTTGGATAAATATAGTATTTATTTGTAATAAGAATAAGAGGAAAAGTTATTTGCAATTTACGTTATAAAAAAATTGTCTTTATCTGGTAGCATTAAAGAACTGCAGTAAAATTTAAAAAATAAATTTATCAAATAAAACGTTGAAATCTTGTATTCCATGTTCGGTTGATTTTTGTTTCTGCATAAAAAATATTGACAGATGAGACGGGTGACAAGTTTGCATACTAGAGCTATATAAGTAATAAGTAAGCTATTAAATTATAGGATTGCTTCAACACAGAAGAGTTTTCGTGTGAATGAATCTTTTGATTCAGGTGATCTAATCTCTGTGTTTGAATATTTTAGATTTTTATTTGTATATTTTAAATGGGCACCGGATTGTACGTATACATTTCTGTTTAAAGTCTAGATATGGCGGAAGGTTGTGTGATGGCCACGTCAGATTTTTCATTATATTGAATATAAATCTGTTTTCAGATTTAATTTGCATTAAATAGACTTGCATAGGTACATGAGCCCCGTTAAACACGTTAAATTGCCGCCCTTGGGTACATAATAAATCGTCATAATAAAAATAACTCTTACCAATATCGGGACATCGAAAATTTTACTCGTACTTATCAAAACATTTTCTGGCTTCTATTTATTAAAATACTGATTCAAGAAGTTTTTATCAAAAAAATTTAATAATTCCTAGTTTTTTTGCACAATTTAAACTGTATTAATCCATGAAAAAATACTATTGAATTCATAATTTGGGAAGAAGTTAATACTAATTGAAATAATTTTATTGTTATATTAAAATTAGTTTTGTTCTTCCGGGGCCCCTGAACGTCGGGGCCCTGGGCAGCTGCCCACAATGCCCATGGGTTAATCCGGCACTGATTATTGTTGTATCTAACGTATTAAGTCCGTAACTAATGAATTATAAGTAACTAACTTTTTATAAATAACTAACGTATTATATAGTTTATAATTATCAATAAATGTTGCTTATTGAAAGGTAATAACAGTTGATGATACGATTAAATATATAAGTGATTTTGAAACATTTCTACTAGGCAATTGGATATCATTTTGAAGGCAATGGGTTAAATTATGCAATCTTCTTTAAGCTAATGAAGCTTCTCCATTTACTATGCATATTGTTTCCATGAAAACATCTTTTATCTCTTTTACTTCCTTGTACGGAGTAAGGAAGTATTGTAATCGCGAAAAATTTCGGTTCTCAGATTTTGGCGGAAATATCCGTTTTGACCTTTTCTGAATCCATTATGACTAGTTTCGTCGTGACGTCTGTACGTACGTGCGTACGTACGGACGTATGTGTGTCGCATAACTCAAATACGGTTAGACGTAGAAAGCTGAAATTTTGTATTTAGGACTGTTATAGCATCTAGTTGTGCACCTCCTATTTTTGGTTTCAATCTATAAACCGGAAGTAGTACTTTTTAAAAATATTTTGATAAATAATTAATTTTAGACAATTTTTTTTATTTTAAATGAAAGATTATGTGATTATTATCTACAATCGGTATTTTATAAATTTTTCTGTATCTTTTATCATTTAAGAATAATTAAAGTATATACTTATAATTTAGTATTTCGGTATCTTGTACTCCATGATCGTTTAACATTTGTTACTACGTAAAATATAAATGATTATGACATGACAGTGACAATAGTAAAATATGCTTTATATCTTCTTCTGCAGTTTAAATAAAATGACTAAAATATATATGTGAGTATACTAGTATAATAAGTTAAAAGAATTTTTTATATTATTCTACATTTTAGTTATTAAGAAAAGTATGAACACACAAGGCGTACAAGGAAGTCATGTGGTGCCCACGTCAGATTTTTTTATTTACAGATGGAAGCATGTGTTTGTCTTTGTTTATTTTTTTAGAGAAGCTTCTTTAACTTAGAGAAGAGTGCTGAATTCGGTCCATTGTTTCTAAAACTATCTATCAAATAATGGATTCGAACCTAAGTAGTCGGTTCATAATATTACTAAACGTTTAATTTAGGTAGTAAAAATGATGTAAATAATCCCCAATGGGTACAACTTTTAATCTAGCATAGGGAATCGGTAATGTAATATTTTTTTAGAATGTACATAAAATAAGCCATACCATAATATAGTCGTTAAATTGTAAAAACATCTTACAATTATGTCCCACTTGAGCGTTTTAAATATAGACCTGAGCCCTGATTGCATAAATAATTTCTTCGTTGCCGCTTTCAAAGGTCGTCTAATGGATTGAGATTCTGACTGCACTAAAATGAATCGTAGAAGTGGTTGGATTCCACTATAATAAAAATCTACCAGGTTACCATCAAATTAAAAATAAAATACCTAAATAATTATTATACTCTTGTACCTAGGGTTGCTAATTCTGAATTTTCCCAAAAGCGTACATCGACGGATAAAACATTGAGGGAAAAAAATACGCCGCAGGCGATTTTTTGAAAATTTTCAAAGTCAAACGTGTTTAAATGCAAAATTAAACAATGTAGAGTTCTTATAACAATGAAGCAAATTAAACAAATTGTTATATAGGTAATTCAAATTAATGCTCTAGTAAAACGCACGATAACGATATATGTTGTACACTTAGACAAGCGGAGCTAATCGTATTCCTGCTACGTCGGCTTAAACGACTGACAACTGAAAACATTAAAACTTACTGTCCTGTTCTGTCTTAGATGATTTTCCCTATCACTTGACGCAATTATTATGTAACAAAGCAAGTTATAAAGCTCTGTCGATCATGCTCTATGAAATACTGAATAAAAACTAAATCAGATGGAGATTGACATTGACTTATACAGTCGCTCATAAGCAAGGTTCGGAACTCTCAGATTCTACTATTGGTATTACTAGAAAAGCGTACATTACTGCAATTTCTTTTAAAGCGTGCGTATAACGTACGAAACGAAAACGCATATTTACGCTTTAAAAGCATACAGTTGGTAACCCTACTTGTACCTAACGAGAATCTTGTTACTAAAACAGAGTAGTTGGATTTCCCTAACAACTAACTCATCTATCCGAATTTCTCATTTTCACTCTGTTGTTTTTCCCTTCCTGCAACTTCTAGTATGCTCTTCCTCGTCTAGTTTCCAATTTTGATGGGATTAAACTCCGATGGAATTCTCCAGTGTCTGCGCGTAGTGAGTTTTGTGGTGCGTGGGAGGATGCTGGTTGTCGGTAGAGTTGCTTGTTGTGTAATTCCAACAGACAATCCACACACGAGACAGGAAAAGGGCAACGGAGTAACGAAGTTAGAACGAGGTGAAAAGCTATACGCAATTGTACGACGGTCACTGGAAGAGTGCGAACTAAGAAGTTTACCACCGATCAATAGAAAAGGAAAAAGAAGGAAGAAGTATTTTCAGTTTACCCGGTCTTCGGTCTATCATTTCAACTCTCAAACTAAATGTGTTATAGTTATTTTTAAAGCTTTAATGTCGATTTAATGCTAGACACTCTTGAAACATGTTAAAATATGAAGTTGATCGTTACTGACTGTGGGGTTGAATTTGCAATAAAACGCTACTGGAATGCAGTCAGATAAATTTTATTTTCTCTACATCGACCGGTTTCGACGCTTCATGCGTCTTCTTCAGGATTGAGAAGATTCAATGTAAATGAACAATAATATAACATATTTCAAATAAATTTACAATAAATATAAAAAAATGTAATTTTCTTGACTGTGGCCTTTCATTTAATAAAAAACAATTAGGGGAGAGGGGGGTTAGTGTGGACATGGGGTTAATGTGGACATCAACGATATTTCAAAACTGGAGAATAGGAAAATTTTGAAATAATTCATGTAGGTTGGCAATACCAGTAGGTATCACCATATGAAATTTCTTCACGATCCATCCCTTAGTACTAGAGTAACTGGCTTGGAAGTGATATCGTGTGTCAAAAGTAAGTTTTTCAATAATATTTTGAAGGCGTTTTTTTGTAGTTTAGTAATTTTTGTTAAAACTAACGGTTAGTTAATATAATTCTTCATTAAATTGCCTATCTTTTCCAGTAATTTTTTTTAATGATTATTGTTATCTATAAAATAAATTATTTATATGAAAATGGTTTGTTGGGGCTAGTATGGACATTGTATGAGGGGGCTAATTTGGACATGTCCACATAACCCTCGAGGCTATAATATGGACATGTACACATTAAACCATGGGATCATTTTGAAGAAATACAACTCATTTTTACATTTTAACAGACATACATAAACAAAATGGTTCTATCCTACAAAAGGAAAACCGACCGGACTAAAATTTCAGAGCAAGACGTGATGAAAGCTGTTATACAGAACGAATGTGCACGCACCTCTAATTTATTATCGTATAATATTAATTTTAGTATGTATGATGTAAACTGAATAATTTACAGTATATTTGTTAACAATAATTATATTTTCAGTTAATTCAATAAATATATGCAGCGAAATAATGTATTTAAATAGATGTCCACAGTAACCCCTTATGAAAAAAGGCATTGTCCACATTAACCCCAGCAAGGGGCCAATGTGGACAAAAAACAATTTTTTTTCAAAATATGAGTATAATTTCTACAGATAAAATTTATCGCAAATTTGTACAGCATATGATAGTGATAAGTGTAAACTTTATATTAAACCTTTAAAAGTAGCATTTATTAACTCCTATACCATAATATGCAACAATTTAAAAAATATGTCCACAGTAGCCCCCCTCGCCCCTACTGGAATTCAGTCAACTTTATTAGTTTATTAGAAGTTGAAATAAAACTAATAAAGTTGACTGAATTCCAGTAATTGTTTTTTTTATGTAAATAAATATAAACATTACAACACATGGATAACGTCAAAAATAAAATGTTAAAAACCGTTAAAAACAATTTGTAAAAATCTTTGCACCCTTATGGAAAACAATTATAAAATTTTTTATTAAATTTTGACGATTTAAACTGTAATTATATTAACTCCATAGCACTAACTTTGAACAAATGTTTATTTGCAAATGAATTCATTGAAAAAAAATCATTTAACACATTTTTATGCACGGTCGTATCATAATTTGACAATTATACACGAATTTCTTTGACATAAACGTCACTTTACAGCCCACGAATCACATTATAGCGCAGTGCGCCATAAAAAACGTCAAATTAATGCAAAAAGTTTATATTTAAAATTTTTCTTACACTACCAATAATCCTATAAATAACCATTTTCTGTAATTAGTTGTACAATTTTTACTTACATTTAACATAAATTATCTTGTAAATCTTTAATTCAATTAATGACAACTTTGACATTAAGATTTTTGTTTATTTTCGGAATTTATTTGGTATCTTAGCAACAGTCAAAGAATTTAGTAATTTGAACAAGTAAAAAACAAGTTTTTAGCCCACGGCTGACGCTCGGGCTGAAAATCACGTCTTCCGCTATGCTATAAAAGCTTCCTTTGATACCCTTTTAATACATAAATAACTATTATATCACTCTGACGTTTTAAACTGTCATTATTTCCTCAAAAATGTATAAAAACAATGACAACTTGTCACTGACGAATACTTTGATTAGTTTTTTTGTTATGTCAAAATAAATTTATAATTCATATATTTGAAATAATTTCGTCAAAATTAAATAAAATATCGTGTAAACCACCTGAGATACCACGTACATAAAGTTGGCATCCCACTTGTAGCACCCAGCAAAAAAAATTGTCTGGTATTTTGTTACTTTTTTGTTGCTATTTTGTTACGTCAGAATCAATTTTGTACCTTGAGCCGTTTTCTTATAACGCGCATGGGTGCTAGCTTCAAATTTAAGTTAGCACCCAACGCTGTTACTCAGCTCCTAATACACGTACAGTAATGAAACTGGTATCAGAATTTGTTACTTCTCAAGTACTTTACGAAACCAAGGTCAAATTTTAACAAAGGGTTATTATCAACCCCTCAATTGTAATTATTTGAAAATGACAGCGCTACCAAGTAAAATGCATAGTTTTGCGCATATAAAAGCTCATAAATATTTATTTATGCAAAAAATAATTTGTTACATAAAATTCTATAAAGCAGATAAAAAAAATTGCTGTGACATTCATAGAATACCGCTTCTTAATCTTATCTTTGCCCTTACAAGTTGTTTTCCATTTAATATTATAAAAAAACTAGTAACAATATCAAATTCTATAACAATATAATATAATTAAAGAAGATCTAAATAAACTATTTACTGCATGCTGGGTTCTAGGATTAACAAATTATAAACAGGGTTAAAATATGGAATACGCGATTTTTAAATACTTATAAGATTTAAACTTGCTTTACTACAAAAAGAAATTAGTAACAAATTATCTAATTGTTCATAATACTTAAATAATAGTATAACAAATTATTTACTGTAATATCAATTTACTGTAATGCTAGGGGTAAAAAATTAAAAACAGGGTTAAAGAATGGAAAACGCAGTTTTTTAATACTTCTAAGCTTTAAACTTGTTTTATTGCAAAAAGAAATAAGCAACAAATTCTCTAATTGTTCAAAATATTTAAATAATAGTATAACAAACTTATTACTGTAATATAAATGATGGGTGCTTGGAGTAACAAATTTAAAACAGGGTTGAAGAATGGAAAATGCAGTTTTTTAATACTTCTAAACTTTAAACTTGTTTTATTGCAAAAAGAAATTAGCAACAAATTCTCTAATTGTTCATAATACTTAAATAATAGTATAACAAACTTATTACTGTAATATAAATGATGGGTGCTAGGGGTAACAAATTTAAAACAGGGTTAAAGAATGCAAAACGCAGTTTTTTAATACTTCTAAGCTTTCAACGTGTTTTATTGCAAAAAGAAATTAGCAACAAATTCTCTAATTGTTCATAATACTTAAATAATAGTATAACAAACTATTTACTATAATATCAACGATGGGTGCTAGGGGTAACAAATTTAAAACAGGGTTGAAGAATGGAAAATGCAGTTTTTTAATACTTCTAAACTTTCAACGTGTTTTATTGCAAAAAGAAATTAGCAACAAATTCTCTAATTGTTCATAATACTTAAATAATAGTATAACAAACTTATTACTGTAATATAAATGATGGGTGCTAGGGGTAACAAATTTAAAACAGGGTTAAAGAATGGAAAACGCAGTTTTTTAATACTTCTAAGCTTTCAACGTGTTTTATTGCAAAAAGAAATTAGCAACAAATTCTCTAATTGTTCATAATACTTAAATAATAGTATAACAAACTTATTACTGTAATATAAATGATGGGTGCTAGGGGTAACAAATTTAAAACAGGATTAAAGTATATGGAATACGCGATTTTTAAATACTTATAAAATTTTAACTTACTTTACCACAAAAATAAATTAGCAACAAATTCTCTTATTATTCAAAAAACTTGAATAATAGTATAACAAACTATTTATTATAATATCAATGATGGGTGCTAGGGGTAACAAATTCAAAACAGGGTTAAAGAATGGAAAACGCAGTTTTTTAATACTTCTAAGCTTTCAACTTGTTTTATTGCAAAAAGAAATTAGCAACAAATTCTCTAATTGTTCATAATACTTAAATAATAGTATAACAAACTATTAACTATAATATCAATGATGGGTGCTAGGGGTAACAAATTAAAAACAGGGTTAAAGTATATGGAATACGCGATTTTTAAATACTTAAAAGATTTAAACTTGTTTTATTGCAAAAAGAAATTAGCAACAAATTCTCTAATTGCTCATCATACTTAAATGATAGTATACCAAACTATTTCCTGTAATATCAATGATGGGTACTAGGGGTAACAAATTATAAACAGGGTTAAAGTATGGAATACGCGATTTTTAAATACTTATAAAATTTTAACTTGCTTTACCACAAAAATAAATTAGCAACAAATTCTCTTATTATTTAAAAAACTTGAATAATAGTATAACAAACTATTTACTATAATATCAATGATGGGTACTAGGGGTAACAAATTCAAAACAGGGTTAAAGAATGGAAAACGCAGTTTTTTAATACTTCTAAGCTTTCAACAAGTTTTATTGCAAAAAGAAATTAGCAATAAATTCTCTAATTGTTCATAATACTTAAATAATAGTATAACAAACTATTTACTATAATATCAACGATGGGTGCTAGGGGTAACAAATTTAAAACAGGGTTGAAGAATGTAAAATGCAGTTTTTTAATACTTCTAAGCTTTAAACTTGTTTTATTGCAAAAAGAAATTAGCAACAAATTATCTAATTGTTCAAAATATTTAAATAATAGTATAACAAACTATTTCCTGTAATATCAACGATGGGTCCTAGGGGTAACAAATTTAAAACAGGGTTGAAGAATGGAAAATGCAGTTTTTTAATACTTCTAAACTTTAAACATATTTTTATTGCAAAAAGAAATTAGCAACAAATTCTCTAATTGTTCATAATACTTAAATAATAGTATAACAAACTTATTACTGTATATAAATGATGGGTGCTAGGGGTAACAAATTTAAAACAGGGTTAAAGAATGGAAAACGCAGTTTTTTAATACTTCTAAGCTTTCAACGTGTTTTATTGCAAAAAGAAATTAGCAAAAAATTCTCTAATTGTTCATAATACTTAAATAATAGTATAACAAACTTATTACTGTAATATAAATGATGGGTGCTAGGGGTAACAAATTTAAAACAGGATTAAAGTATATGGAATACGCGATTTTTAAATACTTATAAGATTTAAACTTGTTTTACTACAAAAAGAAATTAGCAACAAATTCTCTAATTGTTCATAATACTTAAATAATAGTATAACAAAGGTATTACTGTAATATAAATGATGGGTGCTAGGGGTAACAAATTTAAAACAGGGTTAAAGAATGGAAAACGCAGTTTTTTAATACTTCTAAGCTTTCAACTTGTTTTATAGCAAAAGAAATTATCAACAAATTCTCTAATTGTTCAAAATATTTAAATAATAGTATAACAAACTATATACTATAATATCAATGATGGGTGCTAGGGGTAACAAATTAAAAACAGGGTTAAAGTATATGGAATACGCGATTTTTAAATACTTCTAAGATTTAAACTTGTTTTATTGCAAAAATAAATTAGCAACAAATTCTCTAATTGCTCATCATACTTAAATGATAGTATACCAAACTATTTCCTGTAATATGAATGATGGGTACTAGGGGTAACAAATTATAAACAGGGTTAAAGTATGGAATACGCGATTTTTAAATACTTATAAAATTTTAACTTACTTTACCACAAAAATAAATTAGCAACAAATTCTCTTATTATTCAAAAAACTTGAATAATAGTATAACAAACTATTTATTATAATATCAATGATGGGTGCTAAGGGTAACAAATTCAAAACAGGGTTAAAAAATGGAAAACGCAGTACCACAGTTCGCGCATATCCGGTTCCATCTTATTTTGCGACTACTCTACGTGTGCAGCGTGTTTCACTTCGTATTGTATACGGTATTACGTAGCACGGCAGCACTGCTATACTGCAGCGCAAGTGCATCAATTTTGTAGAGAATAAAATTCCATGTATTTTGAGTACCATATCTCATTTTTGTGTAAAAAAACGCTTGCGGCGCATATTATACTCGCTTCGCTCACTTGGAGGGGTGGGGCGCTATAACAGAACTTCGCAGAAGGGCACCGACTACCCCAGGACCAGCTCTGGTTCTAAAATATGTTTTTCTGTGATAAATATCCATGATTATAGTAATACATCGTTTCATCAGGGATATGGCAACCGAAATCGATAACCGAAAAAATCTTATTCAGGGTGTCCTATGAAACTTTTTTAGTTGGTTAAATTATACAAAAGTTGCCCCTTTAGGGGGCCATTTTAGAAAGTTTTTAATTTGCTCTATTAAGACGGGTCATAGCCACCTATGAGCTCCATATACTTTGAATTTGGTTTGAATTTCTCAAAATCTGTAGGAGATAAATAATTTTGAGGACTG
Organism: Agonum fuliginosum; assembly: GCA_947534325.1. Lineage (NCBI taxonomy): Eukaryota > Metazoa > Arthropoda > Insecta > Coleoptera > Carabidae > Agonum > Agonum fuliginosum. The sequence goes on along the minus strand of OX384032.1, from coordinate 31,547,350 downwards.
CTGTTCAAAACTACATGTAGAACGTACAAATTAGAAACTTGTACTAATTCAAACAAAAAAGATATAGCTGAAAACCGAAACCCTGTTTTAAATTTGTTACCCCTAGCACCCATCATTTGTATTACAGGAAATAGTTTGGAATACTGTTTATTTAAGTATTATGAGCAATTAGAGAATTTGTTGCTAATTTCTTTTTGCAATAAAACAAGTTTAAATCTTATAAGTATTTAAAAATCGCGTATTCCATATACTTTAACCCTGTTTATAATTTGTTACCCCTAGGACCCATCATTGATATTACAGGAAATAGTTTGTTATACTATTATTTAAGTATTATAAACAATTCGAGAATTTGTTGCTAATTTCTTTTTTTAGTAAAACAAGTTTAAATCTTATAAGTATTTAAAAATCGCGTATTCCATATACTTTAACCCTGTTTTAAATTTGTTACCCCTAGCACCCATCATTTATATTACAGTAATAAGTTTGTTATACTATTATTTAAATATTTTGAACAATTAGAGAATTTGTTGCTAGTTTATTTTTGCAATAAAACAAGTTTAAAGCTTAGAAGTATTAAAAAACTGCATTTTCCATTCTTAAACCCTGTTTTAAATTTGTTACTCCTAGCACCCATCGTTGATATTATAGTAAATAGTTTGTTATACTATTATTTAAGTATTATGAACAATTAGAGAATTTGTTGCTAATTTCTTTTTGCAATAAAACAAGTTGAAAGCTTAGAAGTATTAAAAACCTGCATTTTCCATTCTCCAACCCTGTTTTAAATTTGTTACTCCTAGCACCCATCGTTGATATTATAGTAAATAGTTTGTTATACTATTATTCAAGTTTTTTGAATAATAAGAGAATTTGTTGCTAATTTATTTTTGTGGTAAAGTAAGTTAAAATTTTATAAGTATTTAAAAATCGCATATTCCATACTTTAACCCTGTTTATAATTTGTTACCCCTAGTACCCATCTTTCATATTACAGGAAATAGTTTGGTTTGAACAATGAACAATTAGAGAATTTGTTGCGAATTTCTTTTTGTAGTGAAACAAGTTTAAATCTTATAAGTATTTAAAAATCGCGTATTCCATATACTTTAACCCTGTTTTAAATTTGTTACCCCTAGCACCCATCATTTATATTCCAGTAATAAGTTTCTTATACTATTATTTAAATATTTTGAACAATTAGAGAATTTGTTGCTAATTTCTTTTGCTATAAAACAAGTTGAAAGCTTAGAAGTATTAAAAAACTGCGTTTTCCATTCTTTAACCCTGTTTTTAATTTGTTACCCCTAGCACCCATCATTGATATTATAGTAAATAGTTTGTTATACTATTATTCAAGTTTTTTGAATAATAAGAGAATTTGTTGCTAATTTATTTTTGTGGTAAAATAAGTTAAAATTTTATAAGTATTTAAAAATCGCATATTCCATACTTTAACCCTGTTTATAATTTGTTACCCCTAGTACCCATCATTCATATTACAGGAAATAGTTTGGTATACTATCATTTAAGTATGATGAGCAATTAGAGAATTTGTTGCTAATTTCTTTTTGCAATAAAACAAGTTTAAATCTTAGAAGTATTTAAAAATCGCGTATTCCATAAACTTTAACCCTGTTTTTAATTTCTTACCCCTAGCACCCATCATTGATATTATAGTATATAGTTTGTTATACTATTATTTAAATATTTTGAACAATTATAGAATTTGTTGCTAATTTCTTTTTGTAGTAAAACAAATTTAAATCTTATAAGTATTTAAAAATCGCGTATTCCATATACTTTAACCCTGTTTTTAATTTGTTACCCCTAGCACCCATCATTGATATTATAGTATATAGTTTGTTATACTATTATTTAAATATTTTGAACAATTAGAGAATTTGTTGCTAATTTCTTTTGCTATAAAACAAGTTGAAAGCTTAGAAGTATTAAAAAACTGCGTTTTCCATTCTTTAACCCTGTTTTAAATTTGTTACCCCTAGCACCCATCATTTATATTACAGTTATAAGTTTGTTATACTATTATTTAAGTATTATGAACAATTAGAGAATTTGTTGCTAATTTCTTTTTGTAGTAAACCAAGTTTAAATCTTATAAGTATTTAAAAATCGCGTATTCCATATACTTTAATCCTGTTTTAAATTTGTTACCCCTAGCACCCATCATTTATATTACAGTAATAAGTTTGTTATACTATTATTTAAGTATTATGAACAATTAGAGAATTTGTTGCTAATTTCTTTTTATTTATTTATTTAAATACAGCTACCCAACAGGCAGAGCCTAATAAAAGGGTAGGAAAAATTTACACAAAGCAATTAAGACTACAAAACAAACAAAGAGAAATAAACTAACTTGACTGCTAAACTTACAATGATAGATCGAGAGTATGTAATTTTTTACAAAAATTATTCATAGAAAAAAAGAATATGTCTACTTCTACAGAGTAACGATTACTCAGTTTACACATTCGAATAATAGGCGAATACATGAGAACATTAGTCCGAGCAGCAGGGATATAAAAATTAATGGAGGATCGGGTATGAAATATAGGAGCAAAGAAATTCAAGGTACTTAAACAGAGTGGATCATCAATAGCGTTATGAATTAATTTAAAAAGATGGACAATTGTATTAAAACGTCGTCTGAAAGCTAAAGATTTCATGTTAAAGATACTTAAAAGAGTTTCATACGAGATTCGTTGATCAGGATAAGTTCTCATAGTTTTGAAATAAATGTACTTAAGAAACTTCTTTTGAACACTTTCTACAAGCTTGCTGTGAACTTCATAAAATGGGTCCCAGATTAGTGAGCAATATTCGAGTTTAGACCTAACTAGTGAGAAATATAGTGAGAAAATAGCCTGAATATTGTGAAATGAACGTGTATTACGGATAACAAATCCAAGCATTCTATTAGCAGAGGACATGATGGATTGAATGTGAGGTATGAAGGTCAATTTGCTGTCAAAAAGAACACCGAGATCACGAATAGTTTCACACTTGGTCAAATTTTGATTATTTATTGTATAATTAAAATTAACATACGATTTTTTACGTGTAAACGACAAAACGTTACATTTAGTGATATTAAGATGGAGATGATTAATTTCACACCAGACGTGTAAGTTTTGCAGATCGTTTTGAAGCAATAAGCAATCAGAAGGGTTAGCAATAGCACGAAAGATTTTAAGATCATCAGCAAACATTAAAACTTCACTTTCGAATATAGTAGAAATATCGTTAATAAAAAGTAAAAATAGAAGTGGTCCAAGATTTGATCCTTGGGGTATTCCTGAGGAAATCACAAAATGAGAACTATTTTTTCCTAAGAAGTTGACAAAGAAATTTCTATTATATAAATACGACGAAATCAAGGATATCAGTGAACTAGAAAGTGAAAACAACCGTAGTTTGTGAATTAAGATGTTATGGTCAATCCTGTCGAACGCTTTGGCAAAATCAGTGTAAACTGTATCAACTTGAACATTGCTATCCAAAGCAGAGGAAACAAAATGAGTAAAATAACAAAGATTTGTAGAGGTTGACCTTTTAGATATAAAACCATGTTGCCGGAAGGATAATTGAGATCTTACTTTATTATAAATTGACTTGTATATTAGACATTCAAAAATTTTACTAAAATTGGAAACAATCGCTATTGGTCTATAATTTAGAATGCTAGATTTGTCTCCAGATTTATGTACAGGAATTACACGGGCAACTTTCCAAATATCAGGGAAAGTATTTGTTTGAACTGCTAGGTTAAGAATGTAAAAAAGTGCACGAGAGAAAGGAAACGCACAATCCTTAATTATTAAATTAGGTATTAAATCTGGTCCACACGATAAGTTAGATTTGAGCAATTTAATTGAGGATTCAATATCACTGAGGGAAATAGTATTCATTGCTATAGGAATATCAGAAAAGGCAGATAATTCAGGTAACGGATTATTCGAAGGAGGAGAGTAGACACTGTGGAAATAAGCTGCAAAAGCATCTGCAATATCAGATGGATTATTTAACGTTTGATTGTTATGGTTAAAAGTAGATGGAAAAGTTGACTTATTCTTCTTAGCGTTAATGAAACCCCAAAATTTATTGGGATCCGTAATAATGGAATTTTCACAATTGTGTACATAATTATTATAAGAGATTTTTAAATCGTTCTTAATTTGAGATCTGATAATCTTATATTTAGTATAATAATGATTGTTATGTGGAAATTTTTTGTGCATTTTTAGGTAATGAGTTTTTCTTTTGAGAGATTTAATAATTCGCGATGTAAACCAGGGTGGATACTTAAAAACATTGTGAGATTTCAACGGAACACTCTCTTTAATAATTGAATATAAATTTGTATAAAAGTAATCACACGCTGTGTTTACATTACGAAAGTTTTTTAACTCATCCCAGTTGAACGATGATATGGAACTATATAATTTTGGAAAATTAGCTTTTTTAAAGTCAAATGATTCGGATATAGCATTACTTAAGCAATCAGCAGCAATATGATCAATGGAAACAGTAATATTAAAAGCAGGATGGTGCCCATATTGTAGTTTAAATAAAGACTCGTCTGATTTGACACTGCATGATACATTAGATAATACTAAATCCAATAATCTGTTATTACAGTTATGAATATTATTGTATTGTTTAGCATTAACAAAAGATAAGAAATTATTACATAATATTACATTTCTGCTTAAGTCATTGGACACAAATTCCGGAATATTAAAATCACCAACTATAACAAAATTATTATTTAACAGAAATGGAATATTTTCCAAAAATTCGAACAAATTATTGTAACAATCATATTTCATAGCAGGTGGAACATAGATTGTGAAAACGTAGAAATTACTATTATTTTCCAAGATAAGTTTAGTACAGATAACATCAATATTATTCGGTAGTAGATATAAATAGTCATTAAGATTTACTATACTCGCATTAAGAGATTTTTTAATCAAAGTTAACACACCACCACCACGTGAAAGATTAACACTTTGAAAATCACGATCAGTGCGAAACACTAAATAAGAGCCATCAGTAATTTCAGAATTTAAGACACTATCATTGAGCCAAGTTTCACTTAAACAAAGAATGTCATAATCTAACGATGACAGAGTTGAACACAATTGATTGAGTTTGGTGTTGAGGCCTTGAACGTTCTGATAAAATATATTCAGCTGCGAATCCATGTTGGGTAGCGACGAATTTAGTTTTTTTCCACAATGCAAGGAATACCGGTTTTATAGGAAATATGAATATTAGCAATAAAACAAGTTGAAAGCTTAGAAGTATTAAAAAACTGCGTTTTCCATTCTTTAACCCTGTTTTAAATTTGTTACCCCTAGCACCCATCATTTATATTACAGTAATAAGTTTGTTATACTATTATTTAAGTATTATGAACAATTAGAGAATTTGTTGCTACTTTCTTTTTGCAATAAAACACGTTGAAAGCTTAGAAGTATTAAAAAACTGCGTTTTCCATTCTTTAACCCTGTTTTGAATTTGTTACCCCTAGTACCCATCATTGATATTATAGTAAATAGTTTGTTATACTATTATTCAAGTTTTTTGAATAATAAGAGAATTTGTTGCTAATTTATTTTTGTGGTAAAGCAAGTTAAAATTTTATAAGTATTTAAAAATCGCGTATTCCATACTTTAACCCTGTTTATAATTTGTTACCCCTAGTACCCATCATTGATATTACAGGAAATAGTTTGGTATACTATCATTTAAGTATGATGAGCAATTAGAGAATTTGTTGCTAATTTCTTTTTGAAATAAAACAAGTTTAAATCTTATAAGTATTTAAAAATCGCGTATTCCATATACTTTAACCCTGTTTTAAATTTGTTACCCCTAGCACCCATCATTGATATTATAGTATATAGTTTGTTATACTATTATTTAAATATTTTGAACAATTAGATAATTTGTTGCTAATTTCTTTTGCTATAAAACAAGTTGAAAGCTTAGAAGTATTAAAAAACTGCGTTTTCCATTCTTTAACCCTGTTTTAAATTTGTTACCCCTAGCACCCATCATTTATATTACAGTAATAAGTTTGTTATACTATTATTTAAGTATTATGAACAATTAGAGAATTTGTTGCTAATTTCTTTTTGCAATAAAACAAGTTTAAAGTTTAGAAGTATTAAAAAACTGCATTTTCCATTCTTCAACCCTGTTTTAAATTTGTTACCCCTAGCACCCATCGTTGATATTATAGTAAATAGTTTGTTATACTATTATTTAAGTATTATGAACAATTAGAGAATTTGTTGCTAATTTCTTTTTGCAATAAAACAAGTTGAAAGCTTAGAAGTATTAAAAAACTGCGTTTTCCATTCTTTAACCCTGTTTTGAATTTGTTACCCCTAGTACCCATCATTGATATTATAGTAAATAGTTTGTTATACTATTATTCAAGTTTTTTGAATAATAAGAGAATTTGTTGCTAATTTATTTTTGTGGTAAAGCAAGTTAAAATTTTATAAGTATTTAAAAATCGCGTATTCCATACTTTAACCCTGTTTATAATTTGTTACCCCTAGTACCCATCATTGATATTACAGGAAATAGTTTGGTATACTATCATTTAAGTATGATGAGCAATTAGAGAATTTGTTGCTAATTTCTTTTTGCAATAAAACAAGTTTAAATCTTATAAGTATTTAAAAATCGCGTATTCCATATACTTTAACCCTGTTTTTAATTTGTTACCCCTAGCACCCATCATTGATATTATAGTATATAGTTTGTTATACTATTATTTAAATATTTTGAACAATTAGAGAATTTGTTGCTAATTTCTTTTGCTATAAAACAAGTTGAAAGCTTAGAAGTATTAAAAAACTGCGTTTTCCATTCTTTAACCCTGTTTTAAATTTGTTACCCCTAGCACCCATCATTTATATTACAGTAATAAGTTTGTTATACTATTATTTAAGTATTATGAACAATTAGAGAATTTGTTGCTAATTTCTTTTTGTAGTAAAACAAGTTGAAAGCTTAGAAGTATTAAAAAACTGCGTTTTCCATTCTTTAACCCTGTTTTGAATTTGTTACCCCTAGCACCCATCATTGATATTATAATAAATAGTTTGTTATACTATTATTCAAGTTTTTTGAATAATAAGAGAATTTGTTGCTAATTTATTTTTGTGGTAAAGTAAGTTAAAATTTTATAAGTATTTAAAAATCGCGTATTCCATATACTTTAATCCTGTTTTAAATTTGTTACCCCTAGCACCCATCATTTATATTACAGTAATAAGTTTGTTATACTATTATTTAAGTATTATGAACAATTAGAGAATTTGTTGCTAATTTCTTTTTGCAATAAAACACGTTGAAAGCTTAGAAGTATTAAAAAACTGCGTTTTCCATTCTTTAACCCTGTTTTAAATTTGTTACCCCTAGCACCCATCATTTATATTACAGTAATAAGTTTGTTATACTATTATTTAAGTATTATGAACAATTAGAGAATTTGTTGCTAATTTCTTTTTGTAGTAAAACAAGTTTAAATCTTATAAGTATTTAAAAATCGCGTATTCCATATACTTTAACCCTGTTTTAAATTTGTTACCCCTAGCACCCATCATTTATATTACAGTAATAAGTTTGTTATACTATTATTTAAGTATTATGAACAATTAGAGAATTTGTTGCTAATTTCTTTTTGCAATAAAACACGTTGAAAGCTTAGAAGTATTAAAAAACTGCGTTTTCCATTCTTTAACCCTGTTTTAAATTTGTTACCCCTGGCACCCATCATTTATATTACAGTAATAAGTTTGTTATACTATTATTTAAGTATTATGAACAATTAGAGAATTTGTTGCTAATTTCTTTTTGCAATAAAACAAGTTTAAAGTTTAGAAATATTAAAAAACTGCATTTTCCATTCTTCAACCCTGTTTTAAATTTGTTACCCCTAGGACCCATCGTTGATATTACAGGAAATAGTTTGTTATACTATTATTTAAATATTTTGAACAATTAGATAATTTGTTGCTAATTTATTTTTGCAATAAAACAAGTTTAAAGCTTAGAAGTATTAAAAAACTGCATTTTCCATTCTTCAACCCTGTTTTAAATTTTTTACTCCAAGCACCCATCATTTATATTACAGTAATAAGTTTGTTATACTATTATTTAAATATTTTGAACAATTAGAGAATTTTTTGCTTATTTCTTTTTGCAATAAAACAAGTTTAAAGCTTAGAAGTATTAAAAAACTGCGTTTTCCATTCTTTAACCCTGTTTTTAATTTTTTACCCCTAGCATTACAGTAAATTGATATTACAGTAAATAATTTGTTATACTATTATTTAAGTATTATGAACAATTAGATAATTTGTTACTAATTTCTTTTTGTAGTAAAGCAAGTTTAAATCTTATAAGTATTTAAAAATCGCGTATTCCATATTTTAACCCTGTTTATAATTTGTTAATCCTAGAACCCAGCATGCAGTAAATAGTTTATTTAGATCTTCTTTAATTATATTATATTGTTATAGAATTTGATATTGTTACTAGTTTTTTTATAATATTAAATGGAAAACAACTTGTAAGGGCAAAGATAAGATTAAGAAGCGGTATTCTATGAATGTCACAGCAATTTTTTTTATCTGCTTTATAGAATTTTATGTAACAAATTATTTTTTGCATAAATAAATATTTATGAGCTTTTATATGCGCAAAACTATGCATTTTACTTGGTAGCGCTGTCATTTTCAAATAATTACAATTGAGGGGTTGATAATAACCCTTTGTTAAAATTTGACCTTGGTTTCGTAAAGTACTTGAGAAGTAACAAATTCTGATACCAGTTTCATTACTGTACGTGTATTAGGAGCTGAGTAACAGCGTTGGGTGCTAACTTAAATTTGAAGCTAGCACCCATGCGCGTTATAAGAAAACGGCTCAAGGTACAAAATTGATTCTGATGTAACAAAATAGCAACAAAAAAGTAACAAAATACCAGACAATTTTTTTTGCTGGGTGCTACAAGTGGGATGCCAACTTTATGTACGTTGAGATACCTACGAATGTTTATTCACCCGAAGAAATTATCCTATTAGCTCTTCGTGCTTGGGGACTAAACTTTCTTCTCTTGAACTTTCTTCATTTGGTATATAAATATCTATTAGGTATATCCAATGAAGTAAATAAAAGCACATAATTAAATAATACTTACCTATATTATTTTCATATTATTGAATTCTCCTTAAAATCAGCTTAACAGTTTTTTTAATGCATGCAGAAAGATATTTGATTAGAAATAATATAACACTGTTTGACAGCAAAACAAATAACTGTGAGCAACCAGGCTCATAAAAACAAGGTCCATCAATTCAAGCAATTAAAATTGTTTTACTGCAAGTAGTGTTTTTGTGCTCGATTAATAATTTTACTATTTATTTTAATTTCAGTTGAACTGCACAAAAATCTCCCCTGTGCTGTATCCTCCACTCATAACCATGAGTACCTGTGAGTTGACGGCTGGATGACGTGATGACTCACAATATGAGGCTGCCACACCCAAGTTGGGTAAAAGTTATGATAGATTTATGTAAATATTTTATCTCCTGAATTAATATTTCATGTAAGTATGTATTAGTGAGTATAAAATTGAATAAAGCAAGTACACAATGTTTTCTTCTTATTCATCTAGGCAAAATAAACTTCATTTCATTATTCATTCATTCATAATGCGTAGTTATACCGTTATACGTTTATGTGAACCTAAACAATTAGACATATATTTCATATTATGATATCTGCTGTATCTCCACGACTATTACAGCTTCTATTCTATCTGTTCTATTCTCTGTAATGGCGGGTATGATGGCGCTATTAAGCTTTTCCGAAATGAAAACTCTGTTAATAGTTCCTGTGATCTGAGTTACACATTATACCACAGGCAATTACTGGCGCAAAGGGCACAAATGTAGTGAAGGGTGAAGATAATGAAGTTAGCACCATGCCTGGGCTATGCGTTCCCTTGGGCGAATACGACCCTTTGGTCTCAAGACACTGGAATTTGGAATGCATTTTTCTTCCATTGTATACCTACATACAACATAGTTGGAAATGAGTAATGTTCGCACACGAAAATTATCGAGATAATATTAAGCTTGTAATATGAACTTTTCGTAACAATCAAAGATCGCGTTCTGTCGGAGACACTAGTATTCTGCTAAAAATATTTTTCATCAGAAATTTTTATCAATATTTAGTCAGTTTTGGGAAAAATGCGATTCAAATTCCTTCAATTTCAGAACTTATGTCAAAAAATTTAATAACAGTTTTCTAAAAAACTAGACGAGAACTGCTACTAAAATTGTTCTATTTTGGAGCTATTTTCAAGCCATTCGTACGCTATCTTAAGGGTCAACTTTAAGAGTTTATTTCACGAATGTATCTGATCTTGATAAATAATTGTTTGTCATTAACTACCTATAAATTTTAATAGTTTCTTCTCTATTATGCACGGTGATTTACAACTTCATGCATATATTTTAATAACATAAACATACAGTGTGATTCACAACTTCATGCATATATTTAAATGGCAATTACTTATCACGAAATTGAAATAATTTTTTCAAAATTCGCAATTTTAGTTTTCAGGATATTTAATTAAACAGTTTTGAGCCACTACTGTTTTCAAATGGAATTTGTCAAATTCACTATTCTTGCCACTGTACAATTAATTAAAATTTTATTTTTTTCATAGTAATATGTAACATATTGAAAAACTCGTATGATAGGAGAAATCACACTAGTTTTTCAATGCTGCTCTTTCCACACTTGTATTACAATATACCTACCACTGTTTTCATATGAAATTTCATAAATTTACTTAATTTTAACTGTACAAGTAATTACCTATAAAATTATTTACCACTGCATAATACAAATTAAAAATGAATTCCATTCATAACTAGTCAGATATTGAGATATTCCTTATGCAATCTTCAATCTTGTAGAGTAATGATAACAAAAATGAAGGTTCTCTTGCGAAAACTGCTCTTAAATTTACGAATTAAAAATAAATTCTGTGTCTTTCATGATCCGATCATATGATCAGTTAGTCGAATATTATAATGCTATGTGCAGGTTGTGAATCACCCTGTGAAGTATGTGCATTTGAAGGTTTTCTATCTTCTATCTATCTATTTTTACGAAATGAGTTAATTTGATGATGTGACAATTGGACATACATGTTTCTTTCAAAATACCGGCAATATAATGTAAACCTTTGATATAACCTTTTGTCGGTGTTTGTGATGTCAAACTATCAACAATAATATGGGGAAAACGTTATTGTATCATTAAATTAATGTTCACATTAGCCAAAAATTAAACCGACCATTTGATGTGCTTGTATACGTGCTGGCTTTATGCCATGTACAAAATGCTAGAAAATGAATCTCATTGAAACTAGAGTAAAAACAGTGTTCATGTTACGTTCACAAGAAATAGTTTAAATCTGCATCTGCAGTATCGCTTAACATTCCTGTGTGTTAATGGTGCTCAACAAATCGAGAAAAATATTGCGTAGGAATCCACTAGTTTTCGAAGTACATGTTTTATTTTATTCTATATTATAAACCACTACCGCACTGTGGACTGTGCTATTACATAAAAAAATAGAAAGGATAACACGATAACAATAGTAATTTATGGTGTTACTATTAGATATATAATAGTCTGAGGAATCTATAGATTGAGAAATATATTTTATTGTAGACTGCATCCCAGTAATATTTTCTCCATTCGTCATTCTACCACCAGTCAAGTAAATTACTTCATCTATTATAATAGTCTGTTTTAAAAGTAAGTCAGATTTTTTGTCATATCTAAATTTTAGGCGTTTAAGTTGCCTATAATTATTATTGTAAATTTATATAGGTAAGTCAGTAAACTTACAATTTCGTCTAATTTTTTATAAACAAAAATTACATATTTTTTATCATACATATAAATTCTAAAAAATTAATTTACATAATTTTTGATTTACACACCACTTGAAACTATCAATGTAATAAATATTTACAGACAATCTATCTATAGGTAGTGTGAAATTATATTATTTATTATCAGCTATATACAATAAAGAAAAATTCCTAAAAAGTAGATATTTCGAACTTTCTTGAATATTTTTCGTTTCTATTCTCTTTCTACTCTAATTTGCCTATACAATATGGCCTGTTCGGTGTCCGTACATTAAAGATACTCATTTTGATACAAGTGTTCATTTTCATACAGGTGTTCAATTTGATATACAGATGTTCTGTTGCAGATATAATAATTGTTTAAAGCATGAGAGTAGAAAAAACGTGTGCAAAGCTTTGTATTGTAAATTTTGCATTCCTAACGTATTAAACCTACAGAATGTTCCACAACTAAGACAAAAAATTAAAGGATACTGTACGACGTGCTGATCATGAAACAAAAAGAATTTTTTTAAAATTCGCAAAAAATTGTATCGTAATTCAAGCAAACATTTTATTGCCACAGGTCGGTACCTAGTTATTTTTAATATTTTTTTTTTCAAATCTTCTACAATGAAAGTAATTGTTTACATAATATCTAATACTAATAAATGTCAAATTATTAAATATACCTACCATCAAAACCAGTGATACTTAAAATGTACACACGTCAAGTAAACTATCCTTAACTTCGAGAATTAAAAAAAAAATTCTTTTTGTTTCATGATCGGCACGTCGTACAGTATACCCTTTAATTTTTTGTCCTAACACTCTATATTCGTTGCATATTAATAAACCTATTATTTTTATCTTAATAATAAAAAAATGTGAATGTTTAAATTTTTCTTTTTGATTTAAACGATTCGAATAAATAAGATAACAAAATAAGGTGAACGGATGTAAGATGTAAGTCATTTATTCATCGAGTATTCATAAGATTTATATCTCTCCGTTCTTATCTGATTTTCGCAACAAATTTTCAATCACACCAATTCATTAATTCGTTCTATATTTGCATGTTGAAGATGGCAATTCTAGCAATGTTGGCAATTTCAGTTGATAAACTCGTAGCCGTGGGAATCGTTGGAAAATGCAAATATCTGAGCAAAAACGACTGCTATAAATATGAACGGATTCTATTTGCACTTGTAGTGCGACGCCAAGATGAAACCATTTTAGGGGTGGTTGTTTTTGTTTACGAAGAAACTAGCAGTTATCCTGTTATTTGAATTTTGTTAATAATACTGAACCGTATTTATGTCAATACACACTCCTTTTAATTCGTTGTATTACAAGTCACATAGGCGAGTACTACTGTAGTCTGATGTAGTATGGCTGCCACAGTCATGCTGCCAGACAAAATGCGTTATGTTCCTAACTTTTGTTGCATTTATTTTGCTGGTAACCATTGAACAAGATTTACTCCCAATTATAGAATGGTAGATGTTATTCTAGTGGGTTCTATAACTTTCGACCAATTCGTCTTGGGTCTCAGTGCAGTCAGAATCTCAATCCGTGCGACGACCTTTGAAATTCAAAGCGACAACAGAGCTTGAAGCGTCCGAGTGCGATTTAATTGCCATTACAAACATGCAGAGCTTTGCTTAAACTCGCGCAGCAACTGCCTCGATAAAAAGGTAAAAAAATGTCACCAGGAACCCAACTATCAATACCTATCGTTTTATCCCTAATCAACGAAGCTTTAGAAAGCTCTATTACAATAAAATAAGCACGTAGCAACTGTTTAACAGCAAACAGTCAACCCAGATTTTAATCGCAATACTTCTCCACGTTTTACACTTCCAGTACACAAACGTTCCTCTATTATTGTTTTTCTGAGTGTTTTGAGGAGACGTTTTTTTGCTATCTGCAATCTAGTGACCATTGAGACAGCTGCTGTTTACAGAGCAAACGGTTTCTGGGGAATTGAAACTGTGACAGAAACGATAATATCGAAAATAAAACTAATCGAGAGCGAATTGTTATCGTTCAAAATAAAAATAGTGTCTGAGATGTTTTCCTTACTGTTTCTAAGAAGGCCGTTTTATTTTGATCTATTATATCGGTCCCATACATTCTCGCGATTTAGTTATCAAATAATTAAGTATTATTTACACAGCTGTGTTGAAAGTAAGCTTTTTCAATTATTATTCAACAACGACGTTTACAGCAGACCGGTCAGAAAGTGAAGTTTTCAAAAGTGAATTTTTTTCTGCATTAATTACATATTGTGAAACTGAAATTAACTAATGTATCTTAATTTTTTTTACGTTTTGAGTTATTTATTCTCTCTATCTTCAACACAAGTAGTTTCAGGTTCAGGACGTGAAAAGCATAATTAGTAATCACCAGAATTATTATTATAAGTAATTTTTTTTCTAATAATTGAAATAATTCATTAAATCAGTTATTTTATTTTCCTAATCAGAATGATGGGGTATTTATATAATTATATTCTTGCAAATTTTATGTATTTTAAAATTTTTCTTCAGGCGGTCAAATTATTGTTTTACTTTTAAGTGGAAAACTAAATTAAGTACGTCCAGGATGAAGTTTTAACGTTTCTATTTAGAAAACGTTGTTTTAAAAAATTTGACAGTTTGCAAAAACAAAATTGATCGCCTGACACAAGCATGATGAATTTTGGTAAACTTTTAGTTTTTTTTTTAAGATTTGGGAGATTTTTTCTGAAGCAAGTGATTTTACATTGATTTGAATACGATGACTAAAGATGCTCTAAAGAGAATTCAAGCATTCTATACTTTTAATTTCAGAAAATAAAATCATCTACACAAAACTATATACCTATATTATTTAGAAAAATACCGTCTACGATTTATTTAATCTTGATTTACCGATCCAAGTTAAAATGAGTAACTTTTCTTCGACTTTTTGATACTCGTAAATATTCCGCGGTTACTGTTCTCTTTCGTTTTCCACCCACACCTGTGTTTTTGCACAAGTGTAGATGGCAGTCAGTAAATCAAAAAACAAAATAGCAAAGGTTTTATTATACAGGGTGTTTTGTTTAATGCGTGTCGGCTGGCAGTGAAGATTTACGACAATTACGGATCGGCTGGCCAGGCGAGCGGCGTTCAGGGTTGGCTACTTTATCGACGTAGGCGGCGCTATCATTGACAGTCCATATTTTATGGGTTAGCCACTGATATAGTGATATGTGGGTTTATTTGCTCTTGAAATGAGCTAAGAACCGACGTGATTTAAACACGATACTTGATACTGCGGTCTGTATATTGAATTTAACCAGAGAGGTAGATTGGGTTAGTATGGCTTCATTGCAAATAAAGGCACACCGCACACGTTTCGTAATTCGATCCTTGCAGGAGTTGTTTTACTAACAAATATATATTTCACATGTTCTGATATAGTATATTGTGTAACAAGTGTCAAAAATAGCTTCCTACATGCAAGTGTTTTTTATTTGCGGCACGACCAGAAAGGGAGTTATAAAAAAACGTAAGCATGTAAGAAAAAATCTTGCATATGTTGCACATTATACTTTTTCTATAGGAACTCAAATTTAATTACAGTGTTTCATTAACTTTGCACCGCTTATCATTTTACCGATATGTATATATGATTCTGTGAAAAATAGTTGTATCAAAGCGGAAATTATCGATCTTAAACAAATCTTATCGATCATCTAAATCAAAATTAAATGATTACCTGTGTGATCATATTGATCAATCGATCGATTTTTCGATCAGATCAATGTCTTTTTCGCAACCCTACTCGGGGAGATAAATTTAGAAAAAATAAAAAAATGACATTTACCAATGCGACTTTCAATTTTTTCTTCAAAAATTATTCAATTTTTTTCGAGTTTATTATCAAATTACAGCTCCCTGGGAAAAAATCTAGTTGAAGAATAAAAAACAACAACGATTGTCAGTTTCTTGTTTTTACACATGTTATATTCAAATTATGCCAAAGTTGATATCAACTTAAATAGTTCGAAAAAAAAATTATTTAAATTTTGCTGAATAAAGCATAAAATTAAAGCCTTTACGAAAGAAATATATTAAAACATATAGTTGGAGAAGTACTGTGGTGGCCATAGCAGATTTTTTTATAAGCATGAAGAAAGCAAGTCTTTCCAAGATATAAAACTTAAAGTTGACGTTTTCCAGTTTGTTCAATTTGTTTGTACAATCTAAAATGGCTAACTAATATCTAAATCATAATTAACAACAAAAACTAGAAAAATTGAATATTTTATTTTAATTTTAGTTATGTTTCGATGATTAATATTCATGCACGAGCGATATCGCGTATCAGATTGCTTTCAAAACATATAACAAAGTGACATTTTTAGTAGTACACTCTAAAAAAAACTATATTCTAAAGCAGTATACGGAGAAAATCTATGAAAATTTCATTATTCCATAATAGTTTCCAAATGTAAATGATTCAATATTGAAATCACTGCTGTGGCAATTCCATAACTTGTTGCAAAACGGGATAATTTCATTTTATTTGTAACTGAATTTCGACAACAATGCGTTTCAGTAATTCAGGAAAAACAAACATAGAATTGTTTGGTTTGGCAAAATCTACTTACGCTGGTATAATATACATGTACAATTTAATTAAATTTCAAAGTTTAAATCGAATTAGTTTTCTGTTGAACAGAATCACAAAACATCATAACCTATATGTAAAGTTTTATATTTGCAAAAGAGAACAAAACAAAATTAATTAAAGACTAAAACAATTTATCTCCTGCATGTTATAATTGAATTAGTATAGCAGTTTCTTTGATCTAATTTACAGTTCTCTAATTGATGTTACTGTTCTAATTAACGAATTTGTACATTTATTTTTGTTTCTCATTTGAAGTAATAAATTTTGAAAATTGCGTTACGTCATCTGCGCAAAATACATCAATCATTTCAAAAACTTGGAGATGGGGAAATACTCTTTAACGTGGCCTGAAAATTGTAATTACTGAAATTTTTAATTTCATCCCAGCATTCTCGGGTGGGAGAATGCGAAAAGTTGTGGAATGAAATTTCAGAGATGTTTATGAGAAAATTAAAAAAAGGTGCAAAAATGTGAGAAGTCAATCTGCAAATCGAAAATTTTTAGTTTATCTCACAATAAAAATATAAGGTTTTATGTCGTATTTATTTATTATTTGATCGACTGTGGGTCTTATAACTCAGGTTCGAATTCAGTCAGATACACATTTCAGTTAAACCGCAAAAAATTATACCTGAGGTGTACTCTTCACCAGTGGCGTACCCAGACATCAGTCTTGGGGGGGGATATGAAAATAAAAATGTTTTGTACAATAATTATAACAAATTTTGCGATATCGGATATCTTGCAGTCCTTTCAGTGGTGACGATGTTTATTTACAATTATAAATTATATTATAAGAAAAAGCGCCGCAGGCGAAAATGTTATGTTTTATAAGGTCAAATACTTTTAAAATGAATTTTCAGATATACATAACAGCACAGTTTTTCCCTCTTCTACGTGCAAAATAAAGAAAAACATTTTTATGATAAATTTGTATAATAATAACAGAAAAAAATGATTTTTCTTAGAGCTTGGGGGGGGGTATATCCCCTTTATCCCCCCCCCGTAAATACGCCACTGCTCTTCACAAGCAAAGAGTACCTGTGAGTTGGCGGCTTGTAACTGAACTCACGTTATAATATATCTATATCGATGACTTTAAAGTATGTGAGGCTTTTACATCCAAGTTGAGTAAAAGGCGTGATTTTCAAATATTTAGGTACCAGTAGAAATCTTATAGTAGCATTAATAAATTTAAAACAATAATTATGTTCAATGAATGGTGGTATTACTTAAAAATCTTTAGTTGTTTTGTACCACAATTTTACATTAGTAAATATGTGGGAAATATTACCTGACCTTTTTAATTTAACCCTTGTGTGAGCGACGTGGTAGAAATGTTCCAATATACTTATAACGTAGCAACTAGCAAGTTTGCAAATATAGTTAAGTAAAAAATGATAAGAGTACAAACTGGTATGATTAGCAAATAATAACTTGATATTTCATCATTTATTGAAAAATAAAATAATATGTAATGCAAGAGCAACATTTGGAAATTCTTAGAATTTTCTATATATTTTTGTTGACTGACAATATAACATGTGTGTTTACGAACTATATCTGACCTGGTTCTGGCTAGTGACTAGCTCAACTGTAAAGTAGCAAGTCTTGCTATATCTATTATTTTGAAAAAGTTTTAATAGTCACCTTCTAGTTCGCCGTTTGGTGGTATTGTGTGAAAATATCATAGTAAGCAGTCGCTGTTTTGTCATTATCAATGTAAAATTTTCGAAGCAGCAATTATGAAGATACAATTTGATACGCTGATATGCGTATGTAGCTAACTCCCCTCTTAAATTATATACGCTAATTGTAAAAGAAATTACCATATGGAATTTTGTCAGTTTCCATAAGAAATTTGCATTGCGGTACATTTGAACTACGTCGCTCACTAATGTAAAACTTATCAACCGATCACATAAGGGTTTCTTCAAAATAAAAATTTGTCTTTGGCTTTATCGTTCCGCTTGCAAAATCCACCCTGAATTTACTGAAATAATGTCTGACTACTGTTCTTTACCTTTCTGTCTGAGTAAACTCAAACAAACTCCTCGAAACTACTGTAAACCTAACTCAAACTAAAATTGAAACTATCTTTTCAACAAGGAATTCTCACTCATATTGTTTCTAAAGTTGAGTAAGTAAATCTTGGAGGCTGCTTTTAAATCAAGTGAAACTTTTCTCATTCAAAAGGGTTGAAATAAAAAGAAATCAAAACTATTCAACTACGTCCAAAAACAAAGTTCTCAAATAAAACTTTATTTTCTACCTAGTTCTCTTTATTTTCTGAAGCAGGTAACTTAACTGTCTTCCACAGAACTGTCAACAAGAAGGGAGTTTTATTTTGGAGAAAAAGTTGTCGCAAAACAGTAAGAGCAAATAATTTGAGAGCATTATATAAGTTGAATACCAAATTTTTTGTTGAACATTGTAGAGTACAATCTAAAGTTTAATACCAAGTTAAATGCTTAATCCTAGATTAATAATTAATACTTACATTCTAATAAAATTCTCTACACAAGCAATCCTTTGTTCAATCGGCCACCGCTCCATTTTTTAAAAAAACTTAAGAATTGACTGAAGATTTAACAGTTAAAATTATGGCAAACAAGTCATTACTTTCTTTTTTTTATTAGGTAAAAACAGGACACTCTTAATTTGTCACTCTTTACTTAGTAAGCAAATATCTTGAACCCAGATTAACTTATAATCCTTATATTATGTTATGTTTATTAATTCTGTAATGTTTTGGATTTTAATAAAATTGAACAATTAATAGTACCTATATTAAGTATCAACGGTGGTATGTGCAGTTTTCCGGTTGAGGTTAATGTTTGGAGACCGAGACGTAGTCGAGGTTTCCAATATCCGAAATCGGTAGAAAATGCACATAAACGTCCGTAATGCTTATAATATTTTTTGCCCGATCGATACAATAAAAGTTTTGAGAATAATGTTTATTTTTGGTTATGTGTATGTAGGTATAGTTTGCATTTTGATGCTGTTGCCTTGGTTGCTTGGTTTCTTCATGGAGTTCTTGTCTTGATTTTTAAGATTGCTTGCCGCCTTCTAATTTGTAAACAAAACTACTACTTTGGAAACAGAGTCAGTAAACGCTAAAAAATGACGGATCGTGCAAAAATCTATATTAATTTATGATTTTAATAATTTATTTTCAAATTATATTAAACTTGATGGAATACATTTCATTACACAAAAATAATATTTCAAATCAAATGCGAATAAAATTAATATATAATTATATCTATTAGTAATAATTTATTCGTAACATGACAAGTAGCACATTAATTGAATTATTGTTTATTGTTGCATTCTGCATTGTAATGCTAAATTAATTATGTTTTATTTATATTACGTATATCTGGCTTGCATATGCTATATGCTTATAGTATTTCCAATTTGCCATTATGAGATAAAACAAAATAGTACATTTTTCTTATATTTTCAATGTATTACATAAGAAAATTTTATTAGTTATTTTGACACAATGTGAAAATTTGTAAAAAAAACTAAGAGATGAAATGTTAAAATAGAGAGTTTTTTTATGTTAGTTTAACTAAATCAAGTAAAACTTGGCAAAAATGTAAAATGTCAGAAAGACAACACACGCCTATTAAAAGGTGAAACAAAAATTTAAACTGTCTTGTTCGATAACATATCGAACGGGTTGAACGGATGTGTGATATTGTTTGTTTTCGTAGCTAGGTAACTGTATGAAAACTAATAGTTTCGTATATGGTCGTAGAAAAAAGTTTATAATGTTCCTAAAATTTTAATCAAATATATTGAATAGTTCAAATGCAAAAATAACCGGGCATTTTTTAAATTTATTCTTTATACCAGGCCAGGCAAAAATTGTATAATTTCAATTGGGAAACATACTGGATCTGAATTTATTACATTTTATGAGAATTTGTCTCGATGCTTATTGTGAGAAAACAGAAAACTTAACTTTATGCTTCATGTTCCATGTAAAATTACCTAATAAGTAAAACGAATGCAATTGGGGCTTAAATTGACCACAACGATAAGTCATTCTGTTCATTATAATTATAACAAGTACCTAGTCTAAACTAAAGCCTAAGCCCTGTTCACACAAGGATTCTTCGATGATTCTTTCACGCTCCTGAATTTTGAAAAAAAACAGAAGCATGAAACAATAATCAGGGCTAAATAAAATGTGAGCAATTGGACTTAAATAAACTAAACTAAAATGCAAGGCATTAACAATTTGTCATAAACACTGATAAATTGCCTACATCAGAAATGGCCCTAATAACAATTAAACCCAAATTAATTACTCTAATCTGCAAATCATCACCTAAAACTACTTTATAATTACATTACACTAACCACACGTCCACCCGCGTTTATCCACAGCAGTTTTTGCAAAGGTTGCGGTCGTACGGTCTACGGTCCAATATGACAAAAACGTGAAGTTTAATGTAAAATGACCATTGCAAAGGTCACTGGGTGAGTACGATATGAGTGAGTGTTGTTAGTTCATTCAGTAAATTGGCTGTTGTTGGGTGCATTTAGCGTTAGTGCATTGCGTGAGCGCCTGCGTTATTAATTCACTAGGCGATTCCGCTAATTGTGTTGTGTTTTACGGAAATGGTAGCATGATTGCGGCAGTGGTGCAGGTGACACTTGTTTTTTAAAGGGGAGATTATATCTGTATTGTGATTTTTTTCCAATCTTTAGTGTTTAGTATCACGAAGTAAGACATGAGATGACTATCTGTTGATTTTGTATGTTTCCATGTCACACAATTTTACTCCAAAAACAGGGCCAGATTTAGGGGGCGCAAGTCTCAGGCCACCACAAAATATATGTCTTCGCTAAGATTTTAAAAATATCTTAATGTTATGATCTTAAAATAGATAACTATTAGTCAAAATTACGTTTTAATTTATTTTCATACATAAAAAGAGTGTTATTCACAATTGAAATTTCATTTAAAGGCATTTGGCCTTGAACTCGAAAAAAATTACGTCTACGGCGCTATTAAGGCGGGAATATAGCTGTATATAAAAAGGAAAAACAGTTTGTAAAATATTGAATCTAATACTATACTAAAGTGAGAACATTGGAATTTTTTTACAACAATATTTAATATTTATTCAACAGTGCGACGCATCGACATTATCAAATTTTGCCATAGTATTGTTTAAAAAAAAGCCAAATAAAGAGAAAAATACTACTTTTACTAAATCTGTATATATCTCTCCTTTTTCTCGACGAAATCGTAGACAGCTACATTCCGGTCTTAAACAGTCTGTAAAATTGACAAATTTGATATTGATATTATTTGTAATTTTTAATTACGTACATCAACATGGGCCCCACACAATAATTGCCCCGGGGCCCCCACAACCTTAAAACCGACCCTGTCCGAAACAGTCAAATAGGCGATATTCGTGGTGACGTCTGCGATTGCATCGTTGTAGCCAGTTTTGGAAGTACGAGTATTCTTACAAAGACTGCATTGTGTATTATGAAAATAAAGTATAAGATATTCATTTTAATATGGAATTGACAGAAAAAGATGTCTCTGGGGTAAAATTAAAAAGTATATAACTGTGAAACGTGTTCCGGTTTTATAAATGATATAAAATTCACATTTTTCTTATGATCTTTGTGCTCGAACCGAAAATCACTGTTACATTTTCAGAATGCACAATACATAATTGGAAAACTGTAAGATTGTAAGCTGGTGTTGTATTGTATTAATTCTGCATATTATTATTATTAAAAGAGATTTATATTGATTTATCATTAGTCTATTAACAATAATGATTAAAATCCCACGATCAAGATACAAATCTTGAATTCAAACAAAATAAAATTTCATGTAAATCTTTATTTAAAAAAAAATCCTGTCATTAAAATTGTCAGACAAAAGTTTCTAGTGTTGCCGCGAGACTCGATCTCGTCTCGTCATACGAAATACGTGACAAGACCACAAGGCAAGTCTCGATTACAGATTCGAGACCGAGACGAACCCAAGTTGATTCGCGACTCTCGACTACATATCGAGATTTGTTGAGAAATTTCGAGACTAGACGAGACAAGAGTGACTTTTTATTCGTTTTGGAAATGCCGAGACGAGACGAGAGTCGAGCATACTCCAGATAAAACGAGATAATACTTTCGATGAAATTCAAAAATATCTATAAGTATGAAAATTTTCCGTCTACAGCACTGCTGGTATATGCAAACCGTTTGAAACGCCTTCGTCTGTTCTGTAATATCTGAAGTCTCAAAGTCTGCATTCTTTGTGCTGTTATTCTAAGATACTATCTCGGAATGGAAATTGAGATAATTGAAAAATTAAAATTCTGCATTAAGACTGCTTTATAAAGAAATAAAAGCAGGAAGCTTTTAGCATTTTAAGACAGAAAATGAAATAATCAAATTAACAATTTATTAAATTCTTTAGAAAAAATTATTTGAATAAAAACTATGGTTAAAATTGAATTTAATAACATCATAATTAGAAAGCATTTTACTACCTTACTAAATGTTAATCTAAAAGTAGTTTTACGTACCCACTACAAGGAAGATAATATTTTATGGTAACACCAACAATTTACAACTATTATTAAAGTTCTATTATTAGATATTTAATAACAAGTTTGCAGACGACATGTGAACATTGATCTCATACGTCTGAACATTTATAGTTTGCGTTCGCAACGATGCAAACTAATGTAAATTTCCGCTATTATTTACAAAAAATTACATCAAAATCTCATTAAATTTCTTGAATAACAAATTACCCGTTTTTATAAGAGCAATCATAGTTCATTTCACTCAAAGTCAAATTTATACGCATTGTTTTTATATTATATTTACAGTATAAAAGAGAAAAATAAAGAAAACTTTCATTATATGTAATTATACTAAATTAGAGTTACGTATTTACAGCACAAATCTACAAATGAGTTTGCTAGTTTTATGTTTTATTTAATGGGACATGAGTTCTGTGATTTTATTATCATCCCTTTTGTCGACATAAATTATTGTAAAACATTATTTAATGTAACAAATAAAAGTTTCCCTGGCATTATAATGAGTTCGATTAATTTATTATGAAGAAGATTACAAAACAATTATTTTTACACTTTTTGCAAGTATTTTTGTAGATCTTATTTGGTTCTAGTTTTTAGTAATATGTATTATTCAATCTGGAAAAGGTTATTTTCAGCCCTTGATACATAGGTAAGTATTTTTTATGTTCGTTATTGATGCTTGCTATGCACATTAATGAAAATTAAAAATCCTTGCTTCAAAGCTTCAAACAATAATAAAATTTGTTCCTACTTAACTTTATTCTCGACTTTATTGGTACCTATCATTGTAAAATTGTAAAATCAATGAAATTACCGAGTTAAACGATAAGTTTGTAAAAAGGCGACAAATATTGTTATTATTTGTATGCAGCTTGCTGAATGATCTCAGTGATCAAAATTATAATAAAATTTATCACAATCCGAGGTGGAAGTTACCCAACGCACAGGCCGTGAACTCCATTATAAAAATGCAAAAAGATAAAACGTTACAAATTCAAATTTTTCTGTCTTGCATGAGACATGAGAAATAATATATTAATGAAAATGAATGAATTTTTAATTCAATATATTCATTCAAGCACAGCAAATTTACATCATAATAAATTATAAATATTAATTCCATCCTACGGCAACAACAAAAAACAGAATATTAAATTAATCACCAGTAAAATCCCCATAAATTCTCTAATATTTTTTCTATGCCATGTCTCATTACTTCATTAGCGATTCTATCATCTAACATCTAACAGTCTATCAGCCTGCTAGATTCTCTCCATCATGTCACGTTTTCAATAATAAGTAACTATCGGAGAGGTAATTTCATTTGTTATTTGCTTGCAGCGGTGCAAGTTGCAACTGCAACTGCAATTTTTAAGACAAGAAGTAGTATAGATTGCAGTTCAAAGAGCGGATAATGGTAATTTTCAAAGTCTGTAGGCGAATAATGTTAAATATTGTTATGACTTAAGAGTTAGGGCACTTCAGAAGGTGTAATTTTCGCAGTTATTGTTTTACAGTGTTGCAAGATCTTAAAATTTTTTTAATCGCCATTTACCTAGTTTGTAATAAAATAGTAGACCAGACAGACTATTAATTTAAAGCTTTTTACCACAAAAACAATAAAATTTATTTAGGTACATTTTCCGCTAGAACGTAATAAGAATTATGCAAGAATAAAAATAGTACTTTTGGTATACACAATATGAGTATTCTTTATTACGATAAAAAATAGGTAGAATTTAAATGGTTTAAATTTTTGATAACGTTTCGATCATGGTTATGACATCCTCAGGTCAACTAAATATATACCTTTGATATTATATGTATTTAGTTTTATATTAAAATTTGTGGCCAGCACACAACCTACCGCCGTATCTAGAATACTGACTTATAAAAGTAAATATATACCGCTATTTTGTTTTAAAATGGAGTACAAAAATTTAAAATCTATCTTTTTAAATACAATGCCATAAAATTTCATTCCAATTTTTGTGACAATAGGCCAAGTCATTGCTGAAATACATCGCCGCAATTTTGCGATAATATGACGAATTAAAATTTTTCATAACCCTGATGTATGCTGAACAGTATGCAAAATGTTTCATTTGAATCGAACTTTTGATTTTCGAGATAATCGCGGACATACATACATACACGTTAAATACAGAACCTTCTTTTTTATGACGGTTAAAATTACTAAGATAAGAGTTATTGGACTGGTCTTTTAAATTATTTATTTATTGATCATAAACACCCATATACAAACAACATTATAAGTTAGTAATAATCATGGAAATACTACAGAAAATACTAACTTAAAACCAAAATTGCTTCTTATTAAAATGTAAGTTCTGAATGTTTTAAAATTAAGACTGAAAACTAATTTCAGGGTTCTGTTAATTTCAAAGTAAGTCCAGAATAAGTTTTTGCAGCACATCTGAAAGTTCATTTCTAATAATTACTCCGTCTGGATTAATGATTATAGAAGACGTCAAGTAAAAGTAATTCCGCAGGATACAAGAGATAGGAGAGCAAATGAATGCAAATCTAATAGTCCTAGCTTTTAAAACAAGTCATGAAAACAAGGTAGACGTTTGAGTGGAGTTGTTTTATTTAAGCTTCTAATTGCTAATTTAAATAAACTCATCTGTATGCTCCGTTCCTTCAGGGAAATACCATTGACCTGCACTTAATTATATTTGATGTTTGCTTTTAGTGAGCAATTACGACACGAGAAATTTAAATTACGTCCGTACGTAAGACGAATCTGTAATTGTATACCTAGCCTTCAGCTCAATGAATATCTAATAAAATTTATACATACGGGAAGCAAATTTAATTTACTTCGTTCGAGGGAATAATACTCGTATGTGTGGCTAATGAAAGATAAACGAAACCAGAAAATTTGAACAGGGCTAACTTAAACAAAAACCACTCTTTACGAAGATTCCATTTCCATTTATAAATTTACTAAAGCTTTATAGGCGTTTCCACACGAGATACATTACTTTGTGACAGTAACTGTCGGTTTCAGTAAACAATGAATTTAAATGGAACAACACCATAGATACAAATGGCAGCTTTCCGGTGATCGAACGCGCTCATGTGCTGCATGAGTGCTACCATCGTCAAAACATACAACCGGAACAGTAGCAAGTTTGATTACCATGAAGCTAATATCGTATTCCGTTGGTATACAGGGTGGTTTAGTTTTCAGTGTAAATGTAATTATTTAATTCAATATTTTAAGATTTTTAAATGATGAATTCAGAAAAGTACCTATGTTCTTTACGAAACTGTAAAAATAAATCACATAAAAAATGCGCGTATACTAAAACCAATTTATGATGGTGTCGATATAAGTGCCGTGTGTAAAAGGCTTTATTCTATACAACAAAATTGATATGTCAGAAGTCAGAAGGATCTCAATCGCACTCAACATTATGTGAGTTTTTGGCTCGAAAACAAAATTTTGCATGTAAAGAGATGTCAATTTTTTGTTTTATTTATCACACATTATTAAATTTATTAATAATTATTATAATTATAATAAATTATAATAAAAATTATTTAAAAAATTGAAGAAAAATTCGTTTTGATTGACCAAATACTTAACATGATATAAAATAATCGAAAAATTTAATCCTGTTTCTATTAGGTATAAGATGAATTGAAAAATATAGAGACGGTGGGTGTAATTATATGATTTTCTTACCATTAATTAATGTCCAGGAAAATCATTGTGCATTCTAATAACATGATAGGTCTCTCGTGTACCACTCGAGCCGATTAATCAGTTTATAGGAAAGCACACCAAACTATTTTTGGAAAGAATTAATGCACATGTGAGATTATAAGTGAAAATAATGTAGCGCGATTTCACACTTTAGGTTATTATCTTTCATTAAGTTTACGCTTTCTATCTTGCAGTAATGAGATATTTCATCCCTATATCACATAAGAGGCCACGCACAGTATCTAGAGTATGTATGGAATGTCGTCTATTTTCTAATTTAAAATAGTTTCTATGGGACAAGGGACAACTCTTAAAAGTATTTTTTTTTCTTTGAACAATTTGTGTGCAAATAATTCCACTTGAATACCCAACAATTTCTAGCACCTCTTCTCAGATTAAAACAAAACAACCCTTCAAAGACCGCACTACAATTTCCAATCCTTTGGCTTTGACACATCGAACCTCAACAATTTTCACATCCATTTATTCGTTCTCGATCTCGCGAAGGACAAAGCTTATCACATGGCTTTGTGCGCGTCTTTGCACCTAGTGCAGGAAGTTCTTGGTGCGGTCAGCGAAGGGTCATCGGCAGGTCGCAGGAAGGGTCGTAAGCCTAGCAGGAGTGGGTACAGTGGACGTGACAGAGCATTAGACACGGGCTGCTGCAAACGAGAAGCACAGGGTAGAGTAGAACGTGAGCCTTGAGACGGGACATTTAATGTTAAACTATCGTGACCAGATGTTAGGAACTAAATTTTGGGGTTGATAAGACGAGAAAGGGTACTAATGAGCTGGAGCAGAGCGTGAAAAGCCATAGATATTAATTATGACATTTATTGAAACTGTACAGAAATCGCCCGTTTGGTGTACTCTCTACTAATAAATGAGTACCCGTGAGAGTGAAACCGAAAACACGATGACTTACAAACTCAAAATAATTGTGAGACTGCCATACTTGAATTTGATTTTTTTTAACAAATGCAACAAACACTAGCCGTTGGCCGCGTGTACATTCGTGCCATGTAATTTCGTTCCCTAATAGTGTCGTTTCGTGCTTCTTTATTTGGCCAGGGTTTTCTACCTGTGCTGCATAATCCTACTCCAGCAGGGGGTAAAAAAGTGTTCTTTCTTTCCGTTTTTTTTTTGTAATACCTTCCGACGACTTAGACACACATATAAAAATTTATTTAATTTAATATACGTAAAAACGTAGTATAATGTAAGTAAATTATAATGGGGTTTCCAAGCCTACGGCTTTTAAAGAAATATTTATATGATATCAATTTGCAGCATATGTAAGATATAGAAAAGTTAAATTTTAAAAAAATTATTAAGGATGATTGATTTTTAATATATTAATTATACATTGGCAGCACTGTTTGCATTATTCCGTACATAAAAGAAATGTTTAAGTTTTTATTATATCCTTCTTTTTTTATAAAATTTTTACACTTTTTAATCATTAATAATTTGAAATTTGTGTTGTGTTAGGTAACTAATTTAAGTCAACTAATATTGTGAATTATCATACTTAGTTTATCAATAGTTTATAACATCCATGTATCTACATTTAGTAACATTTCAGTAATTCCAGTTCCAATAATTGGCTTGGCTAGGTAGTGTCAATTAATCGAACTAATTTAAATGAACTACTCTAAAGTTTCGAGTTGCAAAATCATAGTACATTGAACATTACATTACAAAATTTATCAAACTAGGTAGAACTGACACTGTCTCCAGAAATCTTTTGACCAGAGATTCAAACCGAACCGGAACATGAACGAAAACCGGAACGAATCGCAGGTATTTTAGCGAACCACGAGTCAAACCGAACCGTTAAAAATAGTTTGGCAAAATCATAACAGGAACCAAACCGGTGGTTGTGAATCGGTTCGGTACGATGCAGGGTTGTTATGTTTAAAACAATTTGTTTTAAACAAACTGTTTTAAACATGTTTTAAACACGGCCTAATGTTTTAATGCATGTTTTAAACTGTGTTTTAAATAAGGTGTTTAAAAATGATATCGAAATCCATTCACGACGCATAACACAAACAAAACAAATTCAACTACCGACCATCGGTGACTCCTAGCTACGCAGCTAGAGCGATGTAAATCCCCGTCCTCGCACAAAAAGTAGCATTGGCTACATATTTCGATGAAAATAATATTTATTTAAAACAGCTATCCTGTTTAAAACATGTTTTAAACATGCTTTTTTGTTGTTTAAAACATGTTTTTTGTGCAGAGTTAAAAACATGTTTTAAACCAAGAAAACAGTTTTAAACAGTAAAAAACAAATGTTTTGTTTAAAATTGAAAAAACATGTTTTTTTTCAACCCTGGTACGATGTAAAGCATTAATTAAAATTTAAGGTTTTTTTTCCTAGAGGTTTTATTAAATTTTTATGAAAATGTTAGAATTTTCTATAGTTTAATCAAGCTTTTATTCTTTTTTCCGAAATTAATTTAGTTTAGTCGAAAACTGTGGAACGAATTTTATTAATTAATTATTTTATTAATTAACAACATATTATTAAATAAATCCTTGAACCAAAACCAGAACTTGAACCGCATTTATGAAAACTGATAAACGGTTTATTTCTAGAAAACATATGAAAACCGGAATACAACCGAACCCTATAATGAACCGTGAACCGAGAAAAAAACCTGAACCGTTATTTTGTGCGGTTCGGGTCCCCGCTTTTGACTAATGTTCAGTATATTTACCCAAAAAAAATCTGGCAAAGCAGAGTTAATATAAAGTAAGACACAGCCGCTTCTAAATCTCCCGCTTTCGTGTAATTCAGCCATAACGAGTGAAATAATAACTCTGCAACGACATCGCTCCCTGGAAGCTTTGAGGAATTTTTCATTATAATCACAGTTAAAATTTCGGAGAGCGGCTTCGCGCAGTTCATTATTCTCTCGCAATTATGGTTAGTGTCCTCGCGAGTTATTTCTATGCTAAGAGCCGTTCGAGTTGAAGAACGGAACGATGGAGCTTGTTATACAAACGTACGTACTTGTAGGAAAGGTTTTGACGTGTAATATTTCATAGAGATGTACCACATACTGAGGTTTTATTATACTAACTGCTTCAGTCTTTTATTTAGGATGGATTATGATTTATGTCAGGTTGAATATGGAAATTTTATACGAGGTAATTAATATTGTTCAACTAGTACAAATAAATTAAGGTTTGTAAATCTAGTAGTGTATGTTTTAAATTACTGTACTATAATCAATTGGTTTGAGATGAATGATTGATTTATACTAGTTGTACTACTACTCTAGATTTTAAGTGGAACTTCATCAGACATATTGACATAAGTGTCTCATGTTATTAGGATTAGGGCCGTAGAAGGAACAAATAATATTATGAATTGAAAAAGGCCAACCATTAATATTTTTTGTTCACATAGTTCGCTAGTAATTTAAATTATGTCTGAGAAACTATCAATTTAATAAAATTCAATGAAACACCAATGCTTGCAATCAAAATGTTAATTTATAATTTTTTATTTTTGATGGTAACCATTAAACAGGATTAATCTCAGTACAGTCACTATCAATCCGTGCGACGACGTCAATGGAGAGATTCTTATTGCAACCAGGACTACATATTTAGATAAGGTGACTCTGATAACTCAGATTTGAATCCAGTGCGAGGTACACATTCTAGTTTTACTGCACAAAAAATCTCCCTTGAGGTTACTCTCCACTAAACCATAAGTACTCGTGAATTGACGACACATACATTAGTTTATTTATTTATTTATTTCCTTACAACCAGGTTACTTACTACAGACACTACAGAGTAAAACTGATAAATTTAATAATTTTCTGAATGAAATGTGAATAGACATACCTACCTATTTTACTTATTTGATTTTAGTGAACTTATATTCCGGTACCTATCTATCTACCTCAAAAATAAATAACCTAAATAAATCTAGGTACGTACGTAAAGAGATATGTCAGTTGTCAGTATTGTAGAAATTCTGACATAGTTATAGACAAATTGAAGTTTGAACGTGAACAATCAAGATTATTCTTAACCTTTTGCAGTGGCGGATTTAGACAATTTTAACAGGGGGCAGCACTAATCTAAACATTGGAAAATTGTAAATTACTAAAGTACGTGAGCATCCATAAGTTAGAAGTTAAGGAAAAGGAATGATTATAAATAATTGAAATGAAAAATGGGCCGCTGACGAATTTTCTTTTAGTTCAAAGTCAAATGATGTTGTAATTTAATGTAAAGTGTTTGGTCTTCTGTTTTTAAAAACGAACAAACCAAGTTTTAGTCACAGGAGGAGGAGGGGACGTGCCTGTCCTTTTGTAATGCTTAAAATATAATTTTGATATTTTATACCGATTTCTTATACTGTTCAGAATAATACATTTTCTACTAATCAAAGACTAATTAATATGCCGTAGAGAACTCAAACCACTGAAGTAGGTATACAAGCAAAAATTTCAAGATCAAAGCAAGTAAGCAACAAAACTAAATATTATATTTTGCTTTGAATTTACAGCCTTACATATACATATATAACTCTTTGTTATTATAGGTTTGCGGTCTGAAATTTATTAAATTCAACATCCAGTTTCTCTTTGACTTTGATTTCCTGTTAGTGTATTCGTTTTCCTATAAAATATTTATTATCTATACGATTCTAGACGACCTATCTCATCTATTCTGTATTTTGTACCATACTGCATGTAATACATTTCTATGATGTACCTACCTAGTATGTTCATTTATAATCAAAGATCTTCAAACGTTGTCGTATCAAAACGTAACCAAAGACTTTTTTCAAAAGAATATCTTACGGTGGTTGCATTTCATACTGCAGATGTAAAATCGTTTCAGAATTTCAGTCCTTTCTTAACCTGAAACCGCTGAAACCTGGAGTCTTTGACATTTAAGAGCGACATATACGAGTATTTATTGTTGAAAATAAAAATGGAATACGTACGAAAACTTTTTGTCGCGTTGCTAAAAGCACGAATATTTTATGTAAAATATGGTCGGGAAGAAATATAAGAATTGTAAGAAATTTCATTGTAAAGTAGGTTATATTACGCGAATTTGTTAGTACAATTTTCTGGGAACGTAGTTGAATATATTATTCGATATAATATGGAAACTAAAGGTAAAATGTTTTATGGGTCCAGAGAACGTGAGCGGGAATATAAAATAGATGTGTATTCAATATTGTAAAACGCAATAAAATTTTATTATATTTATTTTATCTTGAACATGAACAAGAGCAAAAATGATTCATCTCCAGTTTTGACTTTTAATGGTAAAGGCTAGTTATAGTTATAGTAATTCTGTAGGGGAACCGGAGTTGGTTGTGACATTTTTTAGAAAATTTATATCCTAACGTTTTATCGGGTAAAACAATTAAAATAAAATTGCTAGGATTTAAAAAGTAGCTTATTGACTGTACAATATGATATTTATTTGGAGACTAATGTAATGGTAAGTAGATGAAAATGGTTGTTTTTCAAAATTTGGAAGGTGTCACAACTATCCCCAGCCTTGGGGTAAGTTGTTAGCATACAGGGCAAAAAGTTACAGAATGCGCTCGAGAATGCGTTTTGAGCATTTTAATCAATTATTTCTAATTTTCATCAATGATCCACTTTAATGAGTCAGTCTTCAATTTTGATTAACAATGAACATTTTTTCTGTCAGAATTGCTGATTTTCTTGTCTTACGTACCTATGATCTTTTTTACTCTTGTCGCAGCTATTGGATATAGTCTATAATTATTTTCGGAAAAAAGTTTTATTATTTTAAAGTAAAAATAACTCTAAACTTTCCCAGACCATATAATCAGACATTTGAGATGAAATAAATAAGAACTACGCAATTATTTTAAAATAAACAATGTGATTTCACAAACGAGAAACTTAAAGTAACAAAAATAACACGAACTCAATAAATTATCTTAATTCTCTATACGACACGAGACCAAAATTACGAAAAAGTATAAAAGTTACAAACATGCTGATTTTGGTCACCATGTATAGACACTACTAGAGTACAGGAGGCGATAACAGACGTTACTATGATCGTTTGTGTCTTTATAGCACATCTCTAAGTCTTTTGCATTATCTGTAATGTGCTCTGTAACAACTTACCCCCGTAACAACCAGCCCCGGTCTCTCCTACTTTAACTAACTTAATTTAATCTTGCTTAATTATAATCTGAAGTGAAAATAGTATTGGTTTAAAATAAATATACTAGTAATTTGTATTTGTAACTACCTCAATGGTAAAGAGAAAATACGACATTTGACATCTAAAAAATATGCTCGGATTTTTATGCAAAGAGGATTCCAAAGCTATGAAAATTATTAATAATTTCTAATCAATTTCATATAATTCACATACATCTCTATATTCTATTTAGTTGTAATCTGTAACTTTAAAAATAATGTGTTAATCTGTATCGTTAAAAAATAATGTGTTTGGTGTTTTAATTCAACTGTACTGCATTGAAATCCTCTTTGTATAAAAATACGACTATAATGTGTTAATATGAGTTGATGAGTTAAAATGCAACTCGAAATGTATAAAATCTAAATTTTAGTGACAAATAATATTTCCATGCATCTTAGTTTTATGTTATAGTAAATTCCACACTCTAAGTTCTAAGTTCAGTGGGGGTTATGGAGTACAAGTAATGCAATATCTTATGAAGCGCCGTTCGGGACAAAATTAAATGTCGAAAATATTTTGTTTTCCTTTTGAAGAAATATTTTTTAGTTAGAAATAATAAAATTTTTCCAGAAATAAATATATTTTTCTAGAAATAAATATTTTTTTTACAGCGTAAATATTTTTTATGCTGATTTATTTTTATTCCCGAAAAATATTTTTTTCTCCAAATTTAAAAATATATTTCTCTCAAACTAAATGTTTCTTGCGAAATAAATATTTTTACAAAATATATTTTCTCAATCATAATAAAAAAAATTCTCATAAGGAAATATTACTTTCATGCGTAACAAAAAATATTTCCTGCGCCAACCAAATATTTTATTTTCTCCAGCAACACAAAAATATTTTTCTCGCAGAACGCGATACTTCACTTTAGCTACAGTAGATGGCGCAAGCTGTTGTCGGTAATATCGTTAACTACTGTTTGAATAGCCAGAACCCAGAACGTCGCTGCATGAATTTAGCTATCATACGTTCATAATATCAATGAGGGCAATTACAGCCTAAATATATGAATTTCTTATAAAACAAAGAGCTGAGTCTAATTATTATACATATTTTAAGTACAGGCTGCTATGCTAATCAGTGAAAGGAATTACGGTTTAAAAAGACAATGCGTCTTGTCGTTTTCGTTTGTATTGACATTGATACTTTGTCGTTTATTTGCGTAAGTAATAAATAATAGAATATTTTTTCAATAATTATTATAACGACCACACCACTCTACTAAAGTTAAAAGAGTGCCAAATAAACTTGTAATACTCAGAGAACCCTGTACTTAAAATATGTATAATAATTAGACTCAGCTCTTTGTTTTATAAGAAATTCATATTTTTAGACTCTAATTGCCCTCACTGATATTATGAACGTATGATAGCTAAATTAATGCAGCGACATTCTGGATTCTGGCTATTCAAACAGTAGTTAACGATATTACCGACAACAGCTTGCGCCATCTACTGTAGCTAAAGTGAAGTGTCGCGTTCTGCGAGAAATATATTTTTGTGTTGCTGGAGAAAATAAAATATTTGGTTGGCGCAGGAAATATTTTTTGTTACGCACGAAAGAAATATTTCCTTATGAGAATTTTTTTTGTTATGATTGAGAAAATATATTTTGTAAAAATATTTATTTCGCAAGAAACATTTAGTTTGAGAGAAATATATTTTTAAATTTGGAGAAAAAAATATTTTTCGGGAATAAAAATAAATCAGCATAAAAAATATTTACGCTGCTAAAAAAATATTTATTTCTAGAAAAATATATTTATTTCTGGAAAAATTTTATTATTTCTAACTAAAAAATATTTCTTCCCAAGGAAAACAAAATATTTTCGACATTTAATTTTGTCCCGAACGGCGCTTCATAATATCTCACTACTTTGAATCTGTCAGATAGAGCGAACTAGATGCCTAAAGAAAGATAATTGGCAACATGGTATACACAAAAACATCCATCAGAATATCATTGCTTATCCTTCGCACACTGAGCCTAGAGTGCGGAATTATACCTTTAGTAGGTACCATCATAATTTTTAAACGAGCTTTGCAATGAACTTGAAAACAAAAATTGTAGGTTAAAAGTGAGTCATGAATTTTTAACTCACGAATGATTTATACAATATAATTAGTACTTTTATTATTATTATACAATACAGTGGGTCGAATTCAGCACTCTTCTCTAAGTTAAAGAGGCTTCCCTTAAAGTAACAAATAAAGAGAAACACATGCTTCTATTTGTAAATAAAACAGAGATAAAAGATGTTACAATGGTAATTAAATTAGAGAAGCTTCATTAGCTTAAAGAAGAGTGCTGAATTTGGCGCAGTGAGTTTATTTTAACGTAAAACATGGGATTTTTCATATCCATGGTTACGATTTGCCAATGCAGCAATGTATTAGAGCGTTCTTTTTAAAATGAAACATAGGGAATAAATATGAATTTGTTAATTTGATGTTGAAAGCGTGCCTTGGAACTATTGCAACTACCCAAATATCTTATATTGTTCAAGAATAATACAGTCAAATTTATTCCTATATATTTAATTTTAAAAAGAACGCTCTAATATTGCTGTCAAAGTCGTAGCCATGGATATGTTTCACGTTAAAATAAACTCACTGTATAATCACTATAATAGTATTGCGCTTTTAGATAAAAATAAATTTCAATTTGCAACCTTACTTACAATTAATAAACACCATAGTTACAGCACTTTTTATGAACTGTTGCGTATAAATTAAATTCTCAAAATAATGTCAAAAATTAATTAACAACTCAAGGTTTAATTGGTTTAATTTAAAACATAAAGGTACATTAAACTCCAAGTGCAAAGAGCAAGATTGTTTTAATTAATTCAAACCTAATGACGAGTAACATTAGCCAGTGTTTCTCCAGTTTCATAGCAGAGTGCAGGATGTAGAGAAATAGAAATATACAATGTCGCGTCTCGGCTGCAGCTCTACCAACTCTACTGTGTTGTTTGGTAAAATGTCACGTTTGTGCTCTGCTCTGACCTCGATTTTAATCTTGGCTGACCCACAGGGGTCAAATGCAATTTGGACAGGGAATTACTGAATTCTACGATATTTGTTACTGATTTTTGTAGCTGACGACACAGGTTCAATAAAGACAAATATACAATATCAACAATCATGAATACCCGTGAGTTGACGGCTGGTAACCGCACAGACGGTTCTATATGTATACCAATGAATGACAGTTTTTGAAGTTACCATACCCGATGTGCATAAAAGGCGTGATAGAATGTATGAACCAAAATGTATGATTCTATAAATTTTTCTGTTTTTTTTCTAGACAACATAATACCTAAGTTATTTGGTATTGAACAATTAATATTTACAATCAGATATATAGAAATATATCGTAAAAAACTGTTCTGCTTTATACTTTAGAATGACGGTTGAAAATAAAATAAGCGATTTTGATTTATTCGATATTTCAAAATTGAGATTAATTAATTTACCCTGAAGAACATTTTTTACTGTACCGAAAATCACTTTGCAAGTAAACTAGGATAATCAAACAAAAATAAAATTGTATTATGGTATATTTGTATACATAATAAAATTGGGTAGATCCAATGCCACTGCTAATTTTAAAAGTTGAATAAGATAAGAAGATTAGAATGACATTAAAATATACTTTGTTTACATTAATTTATTTAAAAACTAAAAATAGTTATGAAAAAGTGGCACTAATCCAAAACAACTTTAAACTACAATAATAAACTTCTGGAGCGGAAAACTTGTATAGTTATTATAGTCTGAACAAAACAAAGCAACAAACCAAAACTGCAAATATGTTTCAACCCCATTGCGAATTTCTGATACAAATTGGACGAATTTCTCTTATTGTTATTAATTATTACAAATCACATAGGTACTATATTTTATAAGTTCATATTTTACAGCAAAATATTCAACTGGATTACCTATCCCAAATTTAAAATAATAGACGTAATCCAAGCATTCGGATCTATAGTCGTATTTTGTAAGGTGGATACTTGACCATGGTTCTACTACTGTTCGGACATAATTTTGTTAATATCAGACAATTAAAAATATTCCGAAGTATTCCAAAGGTTAAATTTACTCTGGTTCTTAATTCAATTATTATTGTAAGATAGAAAACATATTTACAAATAGATGAGTTTAATCTTTTAAAAATGCTAATAAGCATGTCATTCATTTTTAATTAGATAACTCAATTAAAATATAATTACATAATTGGTCCGACCTAATTTCATATTAAAAATTAAATGATGCGGTCTCTAGATACATACAAAATTTATTAATGAAACAAATTATAATATAATTAATAATGAATAATTTAATATTAAAGGTAAGCAAAAGATATAAAAGAAAAATTATTTTCTCCGATTTCCTATATAATTTCTTGCACTTCAAGCATATAATTATTTACATTCAAGGTGTTTAACAACAAAAACACCGCTTGTAAAATAAAATATAAAAGTTTATTGTATTGTTATTGAATAAATGAGTATTAAGTATATTGAATTACTGCAGTATGATTTAAGAATGTGTGTTGCATATTTATTAGACTTGAATCACGAGTTGCATTAGAGATAACATTTGAATAACATTATGGCATTACTTTGTGGCCCTGAAATTTAATGCATAAAATATATTTGTCTTCTTTTGTACTTTTGTTTGCTGTCTAATTTTCATAAAGTTTGTGAGTGGCAGATTTGGATGTGACATACTCACATACTGTGAGTCATGAATATTTGCTGGATGTTGGATTTACTTCCAAATGATACTGGATACTAGTGGAATCCAACCACTCCGACCGATTCGTCTTGGTGTAGTAAGTAGTCGTAATCTCAATTCGTTTGACGATCTTCGAAATTCAAAGCGACAACGAAGAAACTATTTTTGAAACCAAGACTAGGTACATTTAAGACTTAAATCATCCGAGTGTGATTTAATTGCAAGATGTTCTACAATTTTAATGACAATCACCTTGAACCATGGAACTTAGGGTTTATACTTCATCACATGCAGAGAGCTGTGCTTAAACCCGCAGAAAATATTGATATATTTTATTGTGTGTGCAGTTACCAGCCGCCAACTCAAGTATACTCATGGTTGTTAGTGGAGGAGAGTACACTACAGAGGAGATTTTTGCGCAGTTAAACTGAAATGTATACCTGACCTTCATTCAGAAATGATTAAAGATAATTAAAAATATTAGGTTTCAGGTCAAATCCAATTTCCTGTCTCTATATAGTAAATATGTATGTTTATCTGTCAATATTAGATGCAGATACGAGGTAACGGAAGTAATAAGTATCGTCAACATGTCAACTAATTAATAATTTATAATAGATAAATTAATTCTTTATTGGTGCCTTGAAGGAATAGCTTTTTCTCGTCCTGTTGTACTTACAAGGTACACTTATCGAATTTTATCATCGTTATGTAAGTATAATGAAAAAGTACCAAAATGATGTTGCGAAATAAAAATTATAGCAGATTAGCTAAAGCTTAAAAAACTGTCATTAAATTAGTTAAACGCTAATTTTTTCTACAACAACATGATAAATACTAAAATATATCACTTTTAATTATTCAAGTATTTTTGAAAATTTTAGAACAAAATTAAGGATTTATTAAATTTTTAATTATGTATGACCTTATAAAAATTGTGAAAATTTAAGTGAGACTGTATAGGTATAATTTAACAAGGATTTTAATCAATAGTATACAAAGATTTTATAAGTGATTTACCCTTTAGATTTGATTGAGGTTAGATTTTCTAAATGTGTAAATTATCTTATTCTTAGATCAGATGTTTTCTGTGTTGTTATACGCTTACACTGACAATAGTTTCAAATATTTATTTGCCATGTCATAACATCCTCGTTAAAAGGGTGTGTATTGATTTGGCAGAAGAATTTTGCAAGTATAAATTATTTGTAATTACTGTTAAATAAATAAACAAATTCATTCAAAGCATTGTGAACAATAAAAATAACAAAGGCAAATAATAAATATTTAGACGTTTAGAGCATGTTTGCATGAAATGTGTCATATTGTTTACGTTTCATACTTTATTAACAAGATATATTTATGTTAACAAGTTTTCTTAAAAGGCAGTGAAAGTGTTAAAATACAGCATTCCACAATAATATACACTATTAATAAAAATATACATATACCTAAGGAATTCAAAAAGTTCAATGCTCGAGCTAAAGAGTCTACATCAATATCGGAATAAATTTATTAAAATTTCATATTTTGTACGTTTTCCTACCTCGCTAACAATTCATTATTCGAACAAATAAATTGAAAAGAACAATTTACAACCAATAATTAAGAATATTAATGGTTTCTGTCGAGTTTCTGTTGTGGTTTGATAATGAATTATATAACATTTTCTCTTCATTAGTCGTTGAAGAAAATAATGAGTTAGGAACAACTCAATGAATACTTTGAATAGGTACTATTGATGTTTTATTTTTTGTATTAAGAATGGAACTATAAAAATTTATGGTTATAAAAAGATGTTTAAATTACTAGTGAAAAGTTATATAATAATAGCCGTAATTTTACAATGGACATAAATGATCTTCTTTGGCAATAATGGAGATATTATAATTTATAAGTGCAATAATAAATTGATTGTTTTTCACATAACAATAAAAATGAGGAAATTTTACCTTTTTACCACATGGCAGGTAAAGTAGGTACACCTATCGTGAACTCGCGGAAATTTTATAATTTGCTGGTAAAGTGTAGGTACCTATAAAAGACTTACTCAATTTTACGCTACTTCGATTCAGTAGTAGGTAAATAAGCTTTGAATTGATTCAGTAGAAAATCAATATGAAAAAATTTTGAGAGTCGAATTACAATTTACAAAAGGCTTGGAAGGTTGATTTTGCTCAGTTATTGTAAATTGTTGTCACACGTAAATAAAATATCTAATTTATTTAGCGATATACACGAGTATTTAGAAGTGACTAGAGATTAGTGAATTCACAAATCGAATATCTTAAAACATGCGTCACACAGGTAATTTACAAAACTAAACATTTTAATTTGATCATTATGTACTAAAAGTTAGAATAATAAAAATGTTATTACAAGAAGTTAGTTAAATTTAATAACATAATGAGGCATATCAAATAAATTATAAAGCTTGTGATAGACGGTAGGTAGTTATTCCTTCACACTGCAAATGTTTTAAACTTCCTAAAAACGAACATAATTTAGACATTTGGTAAAGTAGGTAAGTATGTAATGTCTAATTAGTGATTTTGATATTCAAAATATCAACGGATGAAAAAAGTATCTGATTCACCTGACCTTATGTATATGTTGATCCAAATTAGTTGAGTTGATACACACAAATCAAATTATGATCTTTGAAAAAGGTAAGTTAATCGTAAAAAATATAAACATAAGTAGAACAGAAACTTGAAATAATGATTTAAAACTGCTTTAACGAGAAGCATATTTTACTGAAAATGATTAATAGTTCTCCTCGATTTTAAGAAACCTAAAACCAGTTGTTTCATCTCAATTGTTATTGTAGCAGCCGGAAGAAAGAAAAATACTCTCATCTAAAACAAAACCCTACATTTGTCATTCATAGACACTGGAATCTACCCTTGTAAGTGTAATTTAATGCTTTGAAAAGGACTTTTTTCGCTGAAGAACAAACGAAATTCATCCTCACAATCTAGCGATCTCTCATTGTTACGTTCATTCACTTGTTATCAGCCTTTCTTCCATGGCAACGCCAAATCTGGAAGTGTATTTATTTTAAGCGAAATTTAATTCATTTATTTTTATCAAGAAGTTCTTTTAAGTTGTTTTGCTGCTTTGTTATTTTATGTCTTATCTCAGGAGCGTAACAAAGGTGTTTTCAACAAAGGAGATAATTTTGTTAAAGTTTTAACAGTTGATTAAAAGTTGGAGAAACTTTAGAATAGAAAAGAAATGAATTGCTACAAAGTTTTTTTTAGTTTTGAAGGGGGGCTGGATTAAAGTGTTATAACGTCATGATTCTGAAAAATTTAAATTTTATGTAAAAAGTCCAAATGCGTCGTAAGTAAAAATTCTTTGTACAGATCTATTAATAGAGCTGTGGGTGTCTTTATCTTAGAATAAGCATTATAACAATTTTAAGATTTACTCGTGCAGGATATTTAACCTAAAAATTAAAAAAAAAAGTTTTTATATTTAAAGATAAATAAACTTGATATTGAAGTTTATTATAGTTTATTTATTTTTAACCTAATTTTACAGCTGGATCCACTGATCGCTAGGCGTACCTTACAGCTTACACTAAACTATTGTGCTACCACTGATTTTACCAAAATTACAGGATTAATATTTTTTTGAACACCTTTTTATACAATTATGTTTTAACAAAATGTTGTATATTACAAATGAGCGACGAAAGTGAATGATATCGTGTGGAGAATGTTGACGCAGGAGGCTTGCCGTACAGAAATCTCACGAATATTCGATAGACACTTTTCAGAGAGTCACGTACCTACACTCTTTTTCGCACGACCCGAAATATTAAACATTTTATTCATGAATATATTTTGATGTCAACAGTCAATGTCATAATTTTAATGATGAAACAAATATACCACACGACGATCATGGAATACATGATAAATACAAGAATTTCAATAATTCAATTTAAATTTTAAAATTATACCGCAGATATAGCAAAAGTATTACTTTAATTTATGTAGATAAATCACTTTTAAGTCGTCTTTGTTTTAATGGAATAATGCAATGTATCGCGAAATACTTAATGCCAGGAAAAAATTATCAAATGTCAGAAAAACAACACACGCCTACTAAAAGGTGAAACCAAAATTGAAACTGTTCGATAACATACCGAACGGATGTGTGATATTGTTTATTTTCGTAGCTAGGTAACTGTATTGAAACTGTTAGTTTCGTATATGGTTCTGGGAAAAATATTTTCATGATTATTTCTTTTCCTTTTATAAACCCTCCAAAATTTTCCTTGGTCCGCCACTGTGTGCTACTCTAGGGCACTCCACACTTGGCGACCTTGCACCA
The DNA here is from genome assembly GCA_947534325.1 of Agonum fuliginosum. Lineage (NCBI taxonomy): Eukaryota > Metazoa > Arthropoda > Insecta > Coleoptera > Carabidae > Agonum > Agonum fuliginosum. Next base: position 31,505,022 of record OX384032.1, on the reverse strand, counting down.
GGACCGGCTCCAAGAAATCAGGTTCCATTTTTTATATCGTTGAAGATGTGAAGTTGGCTGAATGAGAATGAACCCGATCAACCAGATGTATTGTTTTCTGTTTGTTTGTAGTTCTCCAAATTGGTTTATGATCGAGAATCGAGACTTTATTGGAAGTGGACAAGAATAGAAGTAATTAAAAAAAGTGCGCAGACCGTAGGCGGAGATGCAAGATGATTCATTAGCAGTTTAGTCATTAACAAGAAAAAAATCTGTAAGAATTTATAATAGTGTTTGTTTTGCTTCTTGGAAAGTAAAAAGGCGATTAATTAAAAAAGTAACAAGCTTTCAGGGAGGGTTGAAGAAAGGTATAATGTTAAAAATATTACTGAGAAACTTATTTACCTACACCGCATCATTCGTTAGTGCATTGTACATGTAGGTACTACTACTACTTATATTTTGTGTAAAAATATTCCCGAAATTTAACAGACTGATAAAATAAAACTAAATTAGTCAATTTTTAACAAATCAGGAAAAAATAATTTTGTTTCGAAAAACAGCAACACAGAAACTCTATTCTTAAACCTGTTTTAGAAAAATTATACCTATATCTTGTCTAAAATTAGAATATTCTTTAATGAAGAATGAAAATTTCAACAGTGCAAAACAAAAAAATAACAATAAAATTAGAATATTTATGTTTATGTTTTATAAAGTTCAAGTTCAAGTTTCCATTCTATTGATTACAAATACAATTTTTTGCAAAAATAATATACTTAAACTAAAATGATTTAAAATTGTGCATATTTTTAATTATAAAGCGGTTATTTTAAAGTAGTGTTTTTATAAGTTTTTGAAACCAAATAAGATTAATTTTTTCGTTTAAATTGAAAAAAAACTAGTACCTAATAATTATTTCCTACAAAATTTTACATTTAACGCAGTAAAACTGAAACTGAAACACATTATTTTATATTCAGTATTCAAATTAGTAGGTACCTACTTACTACTATATTTAATGTGACATTCATCACAATATGAGCCCCTGTCCTGAATGTGCAATATCATTCCATTTAACCGATATGCGGTAGCTTTTATAGTATAGTGTTTTCAACGAAAAAATTAAAAGTGTCCAATCCAGCAAAGGTAGCGCAAAGGAAAAGTAATCACTCTATCGGATGATGCTATCATTATTGCAGCTGGCGTCCCATGTCCCATGTCATCGCGAAATTGACATTAGGAAGTAAACACATGTAAAATAAACGTAGAGTTCGAACCGTCGAACGCGGAATAATTGTCTAAAAATGTTTTTGGATGTTTTGGCTCAAAGAAAATTTCGCCGTCAATTCCCTGATCGTGGGACAAACACTGCAGCGTTTAGACGCTCGCCTAGAAGAGATTGGCTCAACACGGGACAGTAGCAGACGTGGCCGGCCCCGGAGCAGCCGTTTGGTTGAGAATATCACTGCTATGGCAATTTTGTTTCTGTGACTGGCGCATAGATAAAATAAAACACTGGTGAGCGCTACAGAACCATGATCTACGACATCTTGCTGCAGCAAATTGACTAATTGGATTTGGAGGACGGTGCAACCGCACACACAGCACGAGCGACAGTGAACAATCTGAAGCAAGCGTTTCGCGACCGCCTTATCTTTCGTTTTAGCGATTTGCACTGACCCGCGAGATCGGCCAATTTGACCGTTTCAAACTTCTTTCTTTGAGGTTTTTTAACTCACAGGTATATACGAACAAGACACAAACCTTGGCGTCCCTAATGGAGACTATCCGACAAGAAAGTGAAGAAGTTATCGCCAAAAGTTTTGACACAACTGTGGCGGCGGGCACTTGACCGATATGATCTTCGCGACATAATTGGAAAAAATTTACACGTTTTATTAAACATTAATCAGCAAACAAAGTTACTGTGTTGAGTTTTTTTTACAAAATTGTAGTGAAATTTAATTTAACAGAGAAAACAAATTAGTGTTTATTATTTTTTGGTAAAATAATCTCCTAACTTTTCATTTGATATTGCGTGCAATAAATCTAGATGAATAGCATTTCAAATTTCACAATTCCAGCGTCAGCAAAAATAAAATCTCGTTTAATATTCCACAATTCCATTTGCTAATAAAACGCAAAAAATGTATAAAAAATAAGCTGACGCAGCACATGTAACACTGTTTTTATCCCAGAACATTTGTAATCCGCGAGATAAAATATGTTTCAACTTTTTTATAAATTAATCCATGTTCGATCGTTTTAAGAAAAAAATGTGCAAAATAACAAAGTGTTTCAATCTCACTAGGTTTGTTTTATTTTTATAGCAAATGCGCGTGGGGGAAAACAAATTAAATTACAAGGGATTGTTTTACCTTCTACATCGAGTTCTACATCAAGTAGTCAAGTTTTATTTGTTTATGGAAATAATTTTCTTCAAAGCGAATAGCAAATAGAATTACTTAATTCAACAAAAGATTTATACATTACCACTGTCACGTTGAATAATAGAGAATGGAAGCAGATTAAAGAAGACGCTTACCTGAAAAAGAAAAACAAATATTAGGATATTGTCTTTAAATATTCATTTGTAGTAAAACAAGTTTAAGCACATTTATTTTACCGTGTATTGTGCAGGTATTTAAGTCTCCGGATATAAAACAATAATTTCATAGGTTGCAGAACAAATAACAGATATTTATACACCAAGTGAGATACATGAATGTTTATTCATGAGAAGAAAGTTTAGCCTCCGAGCCCGAAGGGCGAGTGGGATAATTTCTTCGAGTGAATAAACATTCGTATCTCACGTGGTTTATACAATATTTTATTCAATTTTGACGAAATTATTTCAAATATATGAATTATAAATTTATTTTGACATAACAAAAAAAACTAATCAAAGTAGTTGTTAGTGGCAAGTTGTCATTGTTTTTATGAATTTTTGACGTAATAATAGCAGTTTAAAACGTCAAAATTGAATAAAAATATTTATAATTGTTTTTAAAAACAGTTACATTTTTTGACAAATACACAAATGGTGTACAAATTCATCAGTATTAAAAAAGAAACTAAAAATTTTTAAATAGAAAGGTATAGTATTGTTTAAACCCACTGATAACTTACATACAGGGTGTTAAAAATAGAAAAGAAAAAATATATATATATATACCTATTATATTTAGTCAGTGCCGATGTCGACTGGAAATCTTTAAAAACTATTGGTATTTTAATTAAGAATTTTGACATCTGAAATGTACCTGTACACCCTCAAAGTTCTTTTAACCTTTTTTTTTAACATTCTGTACTGTATATTAAGATAAAACAACGAAAAACTAGGATTTCGCGTGCCACTCTGCAGCGTTTATTGTTTTGTTATATATAATAATCTAAAGATATTGTTGAAGATAAAAGTACAATCTACAAAATGGTCGATGCAGAATTTTAAAATTTTGCTTTAAAAACTAAATACTTATGTTAATTTGAATTTTAACAATTTTTGTTATTTTCCGAACATAGATAATCTTCTATTTTAAAATGAATTTAAAATATTCGATCGGTCATTTCGCAGATCCATGCTTTTTTGACAATATATTAAAATTTGAAGATAATTCATCTTAAAATAAAGATGTACAGTGGCGCGCGAAACCCCTCTTTTCTATAAATAATGAAGTTTTTTTTTACGAATATGGGTACCAAAATTATTTCCCCCCTCAAACATAAATTATTTGTTATTTTTAATATTAAACAAAATAATAAACGCTATAGAATAGTGTGCGGAATTAATGTTTTTGACTGGTTTCTGCCATGGGTACAGGATCACATTAAGAAAAAATAACAAAAAAATTAATTAATAAAATAAATTATTATTAGATTTCCATGGTTTCCGTTCTACTTGGGATTCACATTTCGGGTTTATTTTTGACCATAACAAGTTCAAAAACCGGTTTAATTAATTCATCGATATAAGTGGCATAAAAAATTAATTTCCATTATAAACATACTTTTTTATTAATCAGAATGTTCATGATGTTAAATAATCGCAAAATAAATTGGTTACATAATATTTAATTTAATATTCAATTTTACTCGCTAATATATTTATGCATATTTGTTATTATCATATTGCTGTCATTTGTAATTAATAAATAATTTATAATAGTATATTGATACACGATTGCGGAATTTATAACTGATCTCGTCATCGAAATTTAATGTATTCAAGAATAATGTTTCTATTCTTAAAAGCACACAGCAGCAATTTCGGAATGTAATACATATGGCAGAATATCAGAATAATGTTTTTTACCTCTAAATGTTTCGCTATAAACCTATATTCTTTGTCCGATACCCTGTATCAGAGTTTCGTCATAAAAAGAAAATTAATTATACAGAAAAGAATGACGAATAAAAGCTACAGGAATAATATTTATATAAAAGCATAATGTTTGACACACAAATAACAAAGAAACCGTAATAATTTTCCGATAAAAACTATTTTCTAAACTACTAACCAATTTTCTCGGTAAGCAACTAACGCCACAATACCGCATTTCTGGTTATTAGCGGTGACATCATCTGGTTACTATGGTGACAGTCATAAACAGTGTGAAATTACCTTTTCCTACATGATTATATCAAATGCTCAATCGAGATATACCTGCAAATTACCTTCATTATTATAATAATGTAATGCAATAATCTATAAAATACATCAAACATGGATTACTCCGAATGTGAAATGTTGTCCAAATAGTTTTAAACAGAATTATGGGATTATTGAACAGGAAATTAATTATGAAGTTGCTGGAATTGACAGTAATTTTTTACTATCCACGTTTACAGGGTAATTGATAATTAAAACGACAAAAAGTGACATTGATGTATAATTTGGTAATAATCATTATTTTATGTGAATCAATATAGGTACTTAATAAATTGCAATAAATAAAAATCTGCTTCCAATTTGTGCATTAGTGTTTTATTTTACATTCTGTAATTGATTTATGTAACAGCGTTAGGTATGCCTTCCTGTAGCTCTACCTTACTTTTAAGCTAATATATTTTTGTATTTTTAGGCTGATGATGGGTAAAAGGGTTCCTAAGACCTTCCTACACCTACTGAAAAATATATTGGACGCTTTAATTTGTCTCTCTTAATAAATTGCAGTTAATTTACTAAAATATAATGTTTCCAAATACCTCTAAGATATCAATTTAAAAAATTTTTTGTAACCCAACAATTTTTTACAAATTTAGCTCTAAAAAAATTTCTCAAATACATCTTGACCTTCGGTGGTGTTTTTAATGTAATTTTGACACAGTAATCAACAAATAAATTTACTCCTCCCGTGGTATAACCTTTGGAAATTGGTACTAAATTTGTAAATCCTGTAGCAGATTGTCAATTTTTAATCGAAATTTTATTGGTATGAATGTCAAACTCCACTAATAATTATATTAAAACAACAAAATTAACAAAATGTTCTAAATACGTCCGTCACTACAGTAAATTCGGCATTCAATGCAAAAACATACCGTCTGTCAAAGGTTTTACAAAGAATATTGAAATACAACCTATACAACTAATAAAATTAGGAAAACTTTTGTTTAAAACAATCTAATTATTTCCAAAAAATTTGCAGCGCCCGTCAAATAATTTCGAACTTTTTATTACATTTCCTCTTCTGTGGCACTTGAAATTTCTCGCATTTTCCAATCAAGCGCCTCTCCTGTGAAATTCCGTGAAAAACGAGCGCTGAATAACCTGATTACACATTTGGTGGTCCCTGGCGTGTTGCTTGATAACATATTTAACACAATTTGATTTCTGTTGAACGCGGTAAACGAAGGGTGATTGACTGAGGGTGTAAGGGTAGTTGATGTTGATTTCGCCGACACTCATTCACAGTGAATGCCGAACGCTAGCGACAGCGAGTACTCGTATTCATCATAAAATGCCCACGTTTTCAATCAGTGCCATTGAATATCGATTTGGTTTTACGGCCAGAGAGATGTGAGGATATTGCAAAAATTTGATAGGAAGTACGAGGCACTGTTTTTTAAATATTTTGTAGATGATATTTGGTATGATTATAAATAATTGACCGTCATGAGACTTAGAAATGTCAGTTTTCTGATAAAAACTATACTCGAGGAAAAAAACACACCACTTGAAAATGGCAAATATTCAGAGTGTCATAACTCGGTTGCATTTTGTCGAAATTGGATAAATCTTTGAGTTCTAAGAAGTTTGAAGTTTTCTCTTTTATGTGATGCAAATCAATGTGATGCCAAATTCATCATTACACCCCCTCCCACCGTCCTAGTTAGTCCAAAAAGGCGTAAAATGCAACTTTAAAAAAATATATGAACTTTCTCGCTGTGTTGATCAATAGTGTCCACGATTTTTTGGCATACCGTACGGGCTGTCAAAGTTTTTTTTTTCTTAGGGGAGTAGAGAGGGGGTGGAATGGATTTGGTATCATATTGACTTGCATCCAGGGTTGTTATGTTTAAAACAATTTGTTTTAAACGAACTGTTTTAAACATGTTTTAAACACGGCCTAATGTTTTAATGCATGTTTTAAACTGTGTTTTAAATCAGGTGTTTAAAAATGATATCGAAATCCATTCACGAAGCATAACACAAACAAAACAAATTCAACTACCGACCATCGGTGACTCCTAGCTACGCAGCTAGAGCGATGTAAATCCCCGTCCTCGCACAAAAAGTAGCATCGGCGACATATTTCGATGGAAATAATATTGATTTAAAACAGATATCTTGTTTAAAACATGTTTTAAACATGCTTTTTTGTTGTTTAAAACATGTTTTTTTGTGCAGAGTTAAAAACATGTTTTAAACAAAAAAAAACAGTTTTAAACAGTAAAAAACAAATGTTTTGTTTAAAATTGAAAAAAACATGTTTTTTTCAACCCTGCTTGCATCACATTAAGAGAGAAAACTTCAAACTTTTTAAAACTCAAAAGATTTATCCATTTTCGACAAAATACAACCGAGTTATGGCACTCTGAATATTTGTCATTTTTTGTGCATTTTCAAGTGGTTCGTTTTTTTCCTCGAGTGTAAATTCCGCGGAAAAAAGTTGGAGGTGATCTTCATGTTTTTTGATAGATTTCTATACAACAGAAAGTAAGTGAAGAGCACTATTTAAGTCATTTTGAAATGAAACTGTATTTTTTTGATATTTTGATGTTAGGATGGGACGCTTAGTTCAGTATGCAATAACATCAGGCAGGGAAGATAAAATCAGAACGAAGCGGTACCTACGGTTAATTACTCCGTATTTATTAAAAAAAAACTGGCGAATAAGTACGAGTCTATTGTTACAATTATAATTATACTAATTGTAATTTTAAACAAATAATAGGTTTCTTTATCTTTTAAATATTTTATTTGCAATCAAACGGTCATTGATCTCTAGATCTCTCAAACTCAATAATATCATGTGTAGGTACCTAACTAACATTAACAACCATAAGACACCAGACACCCATGAGTTAACGGCTGATAACCGAACAGATTTTAAAATATTGACGAATTGATAATAAAAATTCTACACAATGAATTCAAGAGACCATAAAATGTACATTTTCACATAAAAAATTCAATTTGTTCCATATTATAATCAGGGACTCGAACTGAACCAGAATATGAACGAAAATCGGAATGAACCAAAGCTATTTTAGTAAGTCGCGAACCAAACTGAACCCTTAAAAAATAATTTGGCAAACCTATAATCGGAGTCGAACCGATATGGTTGTGAACCGATTTAAAATGTCAATAAAAATGTTTTTTCGTCAAAATTTTACTAAGTTTTTATGAAAATTGTTGTAGGTATCATTGAAGAGAAACCTGAACTTGAACTGATTTTTTCAAAACCGGTAAGCGATTCGTTTTAGGAAGAATATTAAAACCGGAATAAAACAGACCCCTAAAACACAGTGAACCGTGAACCGAACAGTTATTTTCAACGGTTTTTGAACCAATTATAAATAATTAGTACCTAGCTAACTTGAAAACTAAAAGAGGTTTATAACTTTTGAAAAAGTATAATATATTTCCTACGATCGTGAAATTTGAATTTCTTATTTCTTTTCTTTTCAAGGTTCTTCTGTTTGGTACAGCCAGTATCTCTAAAAATAAATAACAAATGAATCGTCTGGCGAAGACGCTACGACAATGTCACATCGTAAGTGCATTGATTATCGACATCTTAGTTCACAGTTCAACTTTATTATGTGCACTGTATTATATTACGTCCTGTCTGCTGCTGCTGTCTGCAGCTATCTACTGAACTGAATTTTTAAAAGAAAACTTTACCTATTAGACGCGAAGACGACACAAAAAGTAAATAACTTTATTAAATATTTACTCTGGAAATCGATAGAGGACGGAATTATTTATTTTGTGTGATAAAATCTGATTACCTTTTTATACGGTTGATTTTATTCAATTTCGTAGAAAATCATATAATTTATTCTTTTATTAGGGAATTGATACAATTATTATAAGAAAACATTATAAGTTGTATTATAATGTATCTATTGTTCGATCTATTGTAGGTATGTAGCTTACTGAATTTGTTTATTCAACAAACTGATCACATTATAGTTTAACTACACACAAATCTCCGCTGTGGTGAACTCGCCACTAACAACCATGTGTACCCATGATATGTGGCCGATAACCGCACACATTGATATTATATTTAATGCTGATGAATCACAGTAGGAGAGAGCGGGTTGGTTGTTACGGGGGTAAGTTGTTACATGGCACTTACAGATAATGCAAAATACTTAGAGATCATGGTAACGTCTGCTATCGCTTCTTGTACTCTAGTGGCTTTTACGTAGTCACTGAGTATGTACATCTGCATACGTGCGGTGAGCGGTGACCAAAAACAGCATGTTTGTAAAACTTTTATTATTTTTCGTAATGTTGGTCTCATATTGTAGATATTTGAGATAATTTATTGGATTTATGTTATTTTTGTTACTTGGAGTTCCTTGTTTATGGAATCACATTGATTATTTAAAAATAATTGCGTATAGTTCTTATTTATTTCAACTTAAATGTTTCATTTTGTATTGAGGCAGAAAGTTACATACAAATGGGGTACGTTCGTAGGTTGTTACGCGAGTTAATCTGTCGCGTTCAAAAAGTTTGAGTAAATTTTTAGAATTTTTTATTATTTTCAGGATAAAAACGTACTTAACAATGATGAAACAACTTTTTCACCTAAAACAATTATATAACTATCCAAAAGCTGTGCCAAAAGTAAAGAAGATCACACATAAGACAAGAAAATCAGCAATTTTGGCAGACACACCAGAAAAAATGTTCATTGTTAATCAAAAAGAAATCAACTTTCAAGACTGACTAAAGTGATTCCATTGGTTAAATTTAGAAATAAGTGATTAAAATGGTCAAGATGTTTTCTGTAACTTTTTGCCTCGTATGCTGCAACAACCTGCCAAATTTTGAAAAACAACAATTTTCATCTATACTTACAATTAGCAACCAAATAAATAGGTATATTGTATAGCCAACAAGCTAACTACTTTCTAAATCCTACCAATTTCATTTTAATCGTTCTACCCAATAAAACGGATTAATTTTCTAAAAAATGACACAACCAACTCCGGTCTCTTCTACGTATATGAAGTTACCACTCAATTACATTTTAAATTCACCAATTATATATAATTAAATCTATCATTATTTAATCTATTTATTAATTTAATGACTAAATATAAGCCCATATAAAAATTTCTCGATGAACAATGTTGCTGTTGGATTGGCTACATCTCTTTTAACAGTATCGAATGTCGAATGAGATGTAGGTACTCCTACTCACTACAGCAACACTGTCCGACCTTCTTAGATAAGATTTTGGAATAGTTCTTCTTGTGCAACAATTTTTAGTTTCAAATTGCAAATAATAATAATAATAATAGTATTGTAACAATATATAATGTGATTCTAATAATAGATGTTTACTACATAGAACGGTTGTTTGTAAACTGTAGCGGAACTAATAATATTTTGTTTAGGTAACTACCGAATCGTAAATATTTATTTTACTATTTAACACTATAATGACTTTTATGACCGCGAAATATCCACCTGTCAATAACCGATAATTAGTTTTTATTGATTATCAGTCAATAGCACTTATATTTATGTAGATACAAATAAATGCCTATCTATTGTGTATCATTGCATAAATAATGTCATCATTTATTTAAATAAATAATGATCTAGTCATTATTATCATTATCTTCTGTAAATAATATATTATATAGTTTATTTCAAATTTTGCGAGTATACGCTTAGCAAATATGGATTCATTGTGTACACAAAATAAATATGTACCTATTAAACTGACAGAAATTTTAAAATGTCTCATATTTATCAGATGGTCAGTTTTTGCAATGTTTTGAATGGAGTTTTATCATTAAAAAAATTACTTAGGTATATTAATTAATAAGTTTATATACCCAAACATTGACAATTTATTTTAAAAAACTGACCGTCTTGACAGGTTTAACACTCATGCTGAAAGCAATTTTTTCTACTTTTTTCTACCGCTAAGCGAGAAAATATTAATATTTATATGTAGAATTTCCCAATTATCTGTTAAAGCTGTATGGTATTTTTTATATTTATACATTGGCGGAAAAAAATGAAACACTCGAAATTCGTAAAAATATCGACCATTTTCTAACCGCCATAACTCGGTGTATTTTCAATCGATTTCGATGAATGTTCGAGGGCGAGAAACTTTGAAGTGTCTACTTTAAAGTCATGCATGCAAACTTAAGCGAAACCCCTTCCGCCCCCTCTAGCAACCATGTTAAAAAAGAAAAATTTAAATTTTAAAAATGTTACATATTTTAATTTTAATAATCAATAGTGTCATTTCTTTAAAAATTAGTAAGAATATGTATACTTTTTTATCATGTAGTAGTAGTGGATCTAGAGAGTGTTTTCAGAGATATAATTATAAAAAATATAATAATCGAATTTTGATAGTTGAATGACAGCAGATACCTTCTTAACTTATTGGGTGCAGAAATAAATAAAATTTGTGTCATATTATGTTCGTGTGGGGCCATGAAAATTTTTTCATGGGGGATCGAGCCCCGAAGCTTCGATGTAGTCGGCACCTATGCATACCTACATGTTAGTTCTTGAAGAACAATAATAACCCTTTAATTGTAACTGTTTAAAAAGTTTATATTTAAAATTTAATCAACTATTCAAATCATTAAAGGAACAAATTGACTGACACAGACTGTAAAGTAGGTACCTATATTTTAACGTAAAACTTGTACTATGCATTATGGAAGGTAGGTACAGGTAATTTATAGCGCAGCTAGTTCACTATGTGAAAATTTCTATCCTTTGTTCGCGTTTCGATTTGGCAAAACTGTCTCACTTCCGGCACTTCAAGTGCAGTATCTACAATTCATTGGCACTGTTCCCAAACATTTTTATCTGTGGTTCGCCCTCCACATTCATTCCTTCTACGAGATTGTCGACTCTTCTTCGCCATGTATCAAAATGTTACATGCTACCGCACTTCATCACACTCGAGAATTGTCCGAGAAAAAATACGATGTTCTTCGGGATAATAAAACGTCAAAGATGATAAATACTGGGGGTGGTATCGCAGACATCGATTTAACGGCCCGTAATAATAAGAAATACGCGGAGGAATGAGGAACGTAAATAATACCGGAAATATGCTGTCTGTTACATGACCCGCAGTAGGGAACTTTATCGTTATATGTCAATGGTTAACGAATCAAACTGCAAAAGTGACAGTCGGTCTGATTAAAAACCATTGGGACCGCATGATTTGATTTTATTCTTTTATTGTATACATTTGACAGCCATGTTTAATGCGCTTGGTAGAATTGTACAAATAACATAAACTGTATTGCTACTTCGCTAGTAGTCCAGTCAATGAATATATTGTAGAGTGCATGGAATATGCGATAATTTTTGACTTCAGGAATTTGTTAGGAGTAGTTAGTAGGTAAACATACTAAAAGTCCCCACCCATGGGAGGTGAGCTAAAGGAGGGAGGGGGGTCGAAAGGTCCCATTTTTTTGTTTTTCGCTTATATCTCGGAAACGGTGAATGTAGGAAAAAATGTTTCAAATAAAAATGAAAGCTAATTAAATTTCACTATTTTCTCTCCTCAAATTTTAGCTCAACCAAGCTCTTAAGAAGTTTTTGTTATAATGACTCTTACAGAAAAAAGTCCGAGGAATCCAATGCTGGAAACCGGAAGTCGATATGTTAATTCGTTCCGAAATTAGAGTAGATTAAATACAATAATTTGAAAAAATACTAAAACTCAATTATTTTCTTTGTTTAAATTGTGGCTAAAATAGGGCCTCCAAAAGTTTACAAAATTATATTGTTGATAGAAAAAAGTCTGAAGAATCGAATGCTTCAAACCGGAAGTCGATATTCTTATCTGCTGAAAAGTTACATTCGTTTTTGTGAGAAAACATACGGTACTGGCACTTCCCCCCCCCCCGCCCCCCAACCTCACTGCCTAACCCGACAATATGGTTTCGAAGACTTTTTACCACATTTAGAGCCAAGGCTAATGAACAATGTGGAGCACTCAAACCTTTATTTTTTTTAATTTCCGGATTTGGAGCTAATATTACTGTACTATTTGCTCGTTGGCTGCCAATTGAGCGTACATGTTAGAAATTCTATAACTTTTGATTGGTTGAAGATAAAGTGTCAAAAGTGTATATCAAATTGAAGGAAATTTAATGTTCTACAACTTTGTTTTAGACAATTTTTCTGAGAAACGATCGTGAGAGGCACTAGAAGCAAATGTTCGACAAAAACAGTGGGGTAAAAATTATTTTTACGAAATTTATCGATTTTCAATAACGTATATCTCGGAAACCGTTAGGAATTCGACAAATATGTATATAGACAATTTTATAGGAAATTTAATTAGCTTTCATTTTTATTTGAAACATTTTTTCCCTACATGCACCGTTTCTGAGATATAAGCGAAAAAATGGGACCTTTCGACCCCCCTCCCTCCTTTAGCTCACCTCCCATGGGTGGGGACTTTTAGTATGTTTACCTACTAACTACTCCTAACAAATTCCTAAAGTCAAAAATTATCGCATATTCCATGCACTCTACACCCCTCTTTTGAGCACTCATTGACTGGACTATAGGTATCGTACTGAAATATAAATAACAATGGAAGATTGATTTCTCGACTGGATGTTTAATAAAATGAATTTTTTTTAGAGAAGCAGTTAATTTACTAAAATCCAATAAAATATCAACGTTTCGGCTGCAATTCAGTCTTCATCTGAGTGATACTGGGGTCGTTTACTCAAGTAAAATTTTCAATAAATTTTATTAAATATTGAAAATAAGAACATAATTTTACTAATTTAAAATAAAAATAAATATCTTTAATTTTAAAATTAAAGTTCTTGAAAATTCAAAGATAGGCAGATGTTGGTGTTTTATTGGATGATAATAAATTGCCTCCTTCTCCAAAACAAAATTTCCATTTTATAAATACCAATGTTTAACAGTTTGAGTTTCCCTTGGCAAAAGTTCATATATACTTAATAACAGTTTAATTTTGTTGGACAGGAATTAAGAGGGCTTGAGAATTATTTATAAAAAATCTGACGTGGCCATCACACAACCTTCCGCCATATCTAGACTTTAAACAGAAATGTATACGTACAATCCGGTTCCCATTTAAAATATACAAATAAAAATCTAAAATATTCAAACACAGAAATTAGTATCACCTGAATCAAAAGATTCATTCACACGAAAATTCTTCTGGGTTGAAGCAATCCTCCGTTCAGTTACTACATTTAATATCTTACTTATGACTTATATAGCGCTAGTATGCCAACATGTCACCCGTCTCATCTGTCAATAATTTTTATGTAGAAACAAAAATCAACCGAACATGGATTACAAGATTTCAACGTTTTATTTGATAAATTTATTTTTTAAATTTTACTGCAGTTCTTTAATGCTACCAGATAAAGACAATTTTTTTATAACGTAAATTGCAAATAACTTTTCCTCTTATTCTTATTACATATAAATACTATATTTATCCAAATTTATATAAATTTTTGACACTTAATCTTTTCAATCTTCAAAAAATATCACTTCCGGTGAAGATATTTGTACCAAAATCTAATGAGCTCTTCCTATTCGTATACAATTGTAAAATACCAAATATCAAAATTTTTGGGTAATTCGTATTTGAGTTATCCGACAGACGGCATCGGCCCGGACCACACACATACACACACACACACACGCACACACACACACACATACATACAGACATCATCGGGAAACTATCAAAAATGAGTTGTAAGGACCCTAATTCGTGCTCATCCACTAAAAACTCACTACTCGATTTTTTGCATGATTCCAATACCTTCCTTTACAGGTAAGCGGAAGGTAAAAATTTGACTGAGATTACATTTTTGTGTAAACTTGGTTTACAACAACTGACCAATAACAGGGCAGAAACTATTACAAAAATATTCTATTCTTAACCGGAATAAAGTAGGTGTACTCGGCTTTTTATACAAAGAGGATACCAATACGTACGAGTACCTACATTCAAAGCATCAAACCAGTGCAATTGAATTAAGACACAAAAAACGTTTTTTCGCACCGTTTAACGATACAGATTATAGTATTTAGAAACGTATGTGAATTATTTGAAACTGAAAATAAATTTTTCATAGCTTTGGCATCCTCCTTGTATAAAAATCCGAGTATATATAGCATGTGTTAGACGGATTAAGGCGACATATCAATAAGTTTTATTATTTTTATATTCAAAACATTGATAATTTGATGAAAAAAGTGACCCGTTTGTCACAGACAAATAAATTTCACTAAAAACAAATATCTGCACTAATTTTGTTGATAAGTGCAAATGAAGCAAGCCTTTTACAAAATTTGAAAAACATTAGTGCAGTTAAATTTATTAAGTTTACCAGCCGAAGAAAACTTATAATTTTATTGAATAATACATTAATTATACAACTATTGTTTGCAGTGAATAATGTGCTCCATTACTCATATAAGTAGCCAAAAAATGTTTCCGTCACAAACCACAAAATTTATTTTCGAATTTTGAAAAACATTCTTTTTGTTTCATGATTAGTACGTCAAGTTCTATGTGCCATTTCAATCTGTAGATACCTCAAGTTATGGTACACCTGTAAATAAAATAAAGTAATATTTTCGGGGTCAAGTGTCAATCACATTCTCACCTTCACCTTCTTCGATCGCAGGAAGCATTTCCACGGCACACTACCCACATGCATCATACAGGAAATACACTCGAGTCGCGTTGTTCTGATAGACAAGAAGTACAGACACAAACACAAACCAAAGAATAGGAATAGACGTTACACGTTATACGTTATCGAGATGAAACCGTCAGTTGGCAGTGTGATCGCTGTGATAAACGATGAGTGAATACTCCGGTGCTGGCGCAGAGATCTTGATGGGTATCGGATTACACTAAAGTTAGAAATGCTTCCTGGGTTTGTTACCAACCGTGGTTTTATTGAGCGATCGGTGTGATTTGAAAAGAATAGTAGAGGGAATTTAAATTGAGGTTTACAGTAGAGATTTTTAAACTACATTTTTGAATGATCAGAGTTTGCTCAATAAGATGAATATAAAAGTGTTTCAACAAAATGTACCATATAAATCATTTCCATCATAAGATTCTATAATACATTGCCATAAAAAGTGTTGGCACGAACCCCGCAAAACAAAGACTTACACAATTATCAACATAAGTAGGTACAACAAAAATTCAAGCTCAACCAGCAAACAAACATTCGTATCTTAACACACTTCATTTGCCTCGTTCACGTTAATGATCCTTCTCATATAAACCCCTTTATTTTTCCCACTCGGTATCATTCGCACTCTCAACAAAACATTAATCACATCTGCTGTAATAAATTCCCAAAAAAACCAGATAAAAAGTTTTTAAAGATAAATGTACCCAACAAATTATGAGTTATCGGATTTAAAGTCAAAGTATATAATATAGCAGGTCAAGTGACTTTATTACTTTGAGTCTAACAACTCTAACAATTTGATTATCTTTATTTGTGCAACGAAACGTTACATATTTGAAAATATACTGTTGGGCAAAATATTCTTCAAGAAACTAATATGGAAATAATTATTAATTATAGAATTGATATCATATTGCCCGAAAAATGCCACGTCTCAAATTCACACTGTTTGGAACTCACATGCGTCCTAATGTCCACTCCGTCTAAAAACCACGCCAGTACAATTTTTCTTCCACCACTGTAGAAGTTGAATACAAATTACTGTTCACCTACCCAATAACTTTTACACGTTGTATAATACTCCTGTGTCCTAAAATGTCGTAATGTCCACGACGTCTACAACCACGACGATAATATTTTCCCCACCACAATTAATAGAGGTTGACTTACTCCAGTTCGTCTATACCTACAGATGACTTAAGGTCGCGCTCGAAACCGTTTTTAGATAGTCATTTTTATGCACCCAAGCAATAGGCATAAATAATATATCAATAGAATCATTAGAGTTTCTTGATTGCCTTATGCTAAATAAGAATACCTTAAAATAAATATAATTTGCAATAGAAATTCATTAAATTGTAATGAATTTTATGCAAAATGAACTATTGTTATAGACATAATTTTTAGAATAAGGCAATTATTATTTATGTAACAAAATTGTCATTGTAGGTTACATCGTTTATGCAGAAAGCATGTGCAAAAGGACCATGTAAAAGTTTTAAAGTGTCGCTGACGTAGCACTAGTGGTTTAAAAAAATCAAATTATGACGTTTAATAAGATTTTGCCTATTATCGGGTTAAAATCATTACCATTACAGACTACGTGTTATGGTTTTTTTACTTTTAAGCGCGCCCTTAAGCCTGGATCCCACGACGGAAATTATCTACAATTTGTTGCAACACACTTCTATGTTATAAACACGACCTTCCTGTCGCCAATTTTTTACTGGCATTAGTATAAACATAAATGCAGGATGTGCACTATGTGCAGCTAAACAAATTGCCATTTTTCAAACATAGTATAGTTTGTGACAAATGTTTCCGGTATATCGGCAACAAATTGTCAATATTTTTGTCGTGGGTCGTGGGATCCAGGTCCAGACTTTGACGTTGTTTTTTTTTTAAGCGCAAGTGTTATAGTTTGTTGATTTATTTTCCATTTAGATTTTCATATAAACATTTATTCTACAAATTTTTAACAATTCTTCCACAATATTAGTTTAACTTCTGATTTACATCAAATTATGAAACCAACAAACAGGTAGGTACCTATATTTGGTTATATTTATTCTAACTTTTGTGTATTAAATTTTTTTGTATGTTAATTAATTTGTTTAATTGTATTTTAGTGTACTGAAAATGGGGAAAATCTATCCCTGAAACATCTACAAAGAATAAAACTGTTTAAATCTTAATCTCCTGCTATTCTAAAGCCTTCATCCAAGAATTTCTACCAACAATGTGGCGTAATAATATTCCAATTTATTGAAACAGTATATAAGTAATTTTGTACTAACTCCCATAAAACTCTTAAATCATCTTACTTGCGTGTTCTTCCACCGGATGTTCCCCATTCCCCATCCCCATTTCCGATTTTAAATTTATTTGCACAGTCAATCAGTAGCGTCTGCTACATCAAAGAAATTATCCTCCAGCATGCGATACAACGATACAACATCTCTAAGCTCAAGCTCCTTTGTGCACGAAGGACCGACACAAGGGTAGTGAACGTCTACGTCACTACGTCTTACGTCGTTGTTCCTTTGCCCTTCGCTCATTACGTCATTACCTCGAGCAGGGCTAGAGAGAGCAGAGGCATGTCAGCTGGTGATGGGTCGTTGTTTCCAAGCCAACTACAAAGTGTGATGTTTTAGCCAATGAGCTGGATAACATCGCCAAAGATGGATGAGCGACGGATAATGAACATGATGGGAAAGGGGATAGCAAATGTTTTGTATTTTAGGCTACTGTGATGTTAGTGGTCATTTACAGGACTAAATAGCGACACGAAAATTATCTATTTACGGATAAGGGATAAGTCAGTTAGTTGCGATGGTTTGGACATGCGAAACGTATGAAGAATGAAAATGAATTGATGTGATTGATGGTTTTTTCGAGTTCGAATAATTTCAAATGGAAAGAATAATAGTTAGTATTCTTTGTATAAAACGAGATTATGAATGTGAGTGGATGAGGCGAAAGAATTCAGAATAGCAATTTTTTGCGAAGATTGATTGCTGGTTGAGTTTGAATTAGATACATCCGTTGAGAATGTGTAAATCTTTATGTTTGGTTATGTCAATCTTTTTCAGGGAAATGCTAGTGAAAACGAAGTTAATTTTATGTGATGTAATTTTAACGATTAAGTCGTCCAAATACTGTCTATGAAGGACTCGAAGGCTTTCAGTATACACCTGCGGCTCGAATTTGGATTTGACCACATATGGTTTTTAAAAATATTTATTTAATAGAATTGATAGAAAATAGTTCTTTACATTATAAATGTGATAGGTTTAATTTTATAACGGGAGGTTGGATGCGAAGCTAAAAAAAATAGTTTCATTGCCGAATCGCCATGCAGTAAAATCATTGCATGTGCAAAATCGCAACTACTTTAGACGTCAACGATGAGTGACTGTTATTTTTACATTTCAAAAAGAAGAAAATAATTATTCTTGCACGATTGGTTCTGATTCCAAGGTACTTGTTTACAAATTAGAAGGCGGAAAGCAATCGTAGAAGGCGGTAAGCATGAAACAACAACAGAAACCAAGACAACAGCATCAAAATGCAAACTAAACCTACATAACAAAAAATAAAAATTATTTTCAAATTTAATTTTATTATATATCGATCGACCAAAAAATATTACAAACATCACGAACATTTTGTACATACTGCACATACCGCCCTTGATATACTTACTATTACAATACTTTTTATGTCATTTTCTATACTATTGCTTAACTGTCTTAAAATGGCATTAATTTGACACAAAGTAATAGTTATTTATGATATAAGTGTTAAAAGTGACATTTTATTTTGTGAGACGGGAAGTTTAGGACACGACGCGAAGCGGAGTGGCGTAACCCTTCGAACAAAATAAAAGCACTTTTAACACGTATATCATACACTATTTTTTCTACAAACATCGTTTTATATTTTAATATAAGAAATAATTTATTTAATTATTTTTGACAGTTCAGTAACAAAAGATATTTATATAGTAATATAATGAAACACGTAGTTGTTTATTAAGAGATGAAATTTACTTTTAACGTGCGTTAAAAGTGATTGACAGTTTACTTTTAACGCACGTTAAAAGTGATTGACAGTTCACTTTTAACACGGAGTCTTATAATATTGCATTTTTAACAGCAGTAGGCCGTGTTAAAAGTTTAATTTTTAATAGTGTTTATAGAAAAAATAATATATGACTCATTTTAAAAAAACTTAAAACTTGCATTTTGATTAAAAAACAATACCCTTACCTATTTTCTTCAATACCTTAACATGAATACATTATATTCGAATAATATTTTTATTAATATACCTACCTACTATTTTTACAGTTTTTAATATAAATAATATTCTCCATTATATCAAAGTTGCAAATATTTAATATATTTGTATTAAATATTAATATCCACCTAATATCTCAAATGCAAACAGAGAAAATGACAAAGGAAATAACATACAAACTATATAGAATATGCGTAGGTTCAAAGTTCAAATACACCGCATAAACCTCCTATTCACATAAAGCTAAAATGTGGGCGTAGCTTTGTACCGAGCAATTATCCAGCTCACAAAAAATTCTTTATAAAAAGTTTTCTAATAACGTCGTATTAAATTGAAGGGAGATTAATATTTCCAGAACTCCTAAATTATTTGCCACTGGAAAAGTAATAAAACAAGTGAAATTAATTTCATTTGTCACCGACGTCACTGAACCTTTCACAAGGGGAGGGGACGAATCATCGGCTTGATTTATTAATTTATTTATTGGCGCTTTAACCCTTACGACTTACAAATAGCTATAGCTTTCATTTATTAAATAATTAAAACAAAATATTTCATTAGGTACTATGGCGTACCAGAAATTGACGAGGAAGGCAGCTGATAATTATAAGGGAAGGAGAAGTAATACTTGATAGTTGAGATACAGGCGCTTATAAAATAAAAATAGAAAAATACCGATGTGCATAGGGGATAGATTGAAATAACTATGACTCATAATTATACATAACATTTATAATTATAATATACATATTTTATTCACTTTTGTTAAAGTGTCCTAATTTGTTTATCACGTCATTGTCTTGCTAATGTAAACATAGTGTAATTATTCATTTGTTCATATGTTACCATGTAGTAGTTGCGTTGTTTTATAAAATTGTGAGCACGTGTGTTTTGTGTGTACCTATTTTCAATAAATAAAAGTTGTTTTAAATTAATTTGTTCTCTACCATAACCTCTAATCCCAATAACAACTTTACTTAAATTGTTCTTAAACTGTTCTCGCATCTAACCCTCTGGCGACTGGCGCAAGCCTTTGTTAGTCTTGTTACAACCCCTAGCCGGTGCCCGACAGATTTGTGGTTGCCAAGTTAAGTAATAGACTTGTTTAGTGGTTACGTCACACTGGTTCCAAACAAGAAATTGGCCGTTCGTTGCTAAGACCGTTGCTATGCAAGTCGGTAAAACAGGCTGGTTTGACGTTTGCCGTTTGACAATACACAGTAAAAAATTTATTGAAATCGGTGTTAAATTTTTGTGTGTTAATAAAAACTTGTTAAAATAACACAATTTTCCTAGTAAATTTAACAAACCTAGAAATTGTTAAAGCAATTTAAGTGTGAAATATATCTTTTAACACTTATTTTGTTATTTTAACCACAAAATATGTAAGTTTCATATTTACTAAGCACCTAGTTAAAATTCTGATATTATAATGTTAAATTAACAATTATTTTTGACCAAAACAGTTTGTCAATTTAACAAACACATTGTGTTGACATGAATTTAAAAAAAGTAGTTACTTCTCCGTTGCTTTTACCTATATGGTTTGTAATAGAATATTATTTTGGTTTTTCTATAATAAACGATGTTACACAGGCAACATTTACTTCTATACTTTTTAAGTACCTACCTATACTACTTAGGTACCTACTATATAAGTTATGGGCTTTATTTATTACAATAACAATTATTTTTGAACTTTTTTGAAAATAAATATTACCTATATTGTAAAATGCATAGTAAGTAGTAACAAACAATTAGTTACATTTAACAAAAACTAGTGTTAAATTAACGACATTTTTATATATCTAGCTTATATAACAAAAAAATTGTTAGTTTAGCTAAACATTGTGTTACTTGTAACACAATTAGTTTGTTAGCAAATAACACCAAAAATTGTTAAAACAACAAAACTAACATTGTTAAAGTAACAAAGTTTTTTGATAATTCATTAACAATTTTGCTTGTTGAAGATTAACTAAAGCGTAATTTGTTAAATTAACCAAAAATAAGTAGTGGACCTGCTGGAACCCTGTTTTGTGTTAAATGTGTGTTAATATTTTTTACTGTGTAACTGCGTCTTTAAATTTATTTTGAGATTTAATTGTTTTAAAGTGGCTTAAAAACACGTAATAAAGTTTAGTTCCGTAATAAATTATTTTATAAATGATTTTTGATTGTCAAAACAAACTGTTTTATCGACTAGCATAGCAACTACCTTAGCAACGAGTGGCCATTTTCTTGTTTGGAACCAGAAAGTGACGTCACACTAAACAAGTCTATTGTATCCCAACTTGGAATGGTGACGAGGAGCAGATACCGATTCAAACCCATGACTGAGCACTCTCCCACTTTGCTATTTCGCAGTTTTGTCTACCACTCTTTTTATCCAACTTAGATAGGTAGATATAATATTTCACCGTAAGTGCGGTTATCAGCCGCCAACTCACTGACTCATGGTTGTTAGTAGAGAGTAAATACAGCACAGGGCAGATTTTTGTGCAAGTTTAACTGGTACAAGTGTACCTGACTGCATTCAAACCTGAGCCAGAACAACAGTCGATCACATAATGCATTCGGCTATCAACCTCAAATTTATAAAAATTTAAATTATCTGGACTTATTACACGGTTTTGTTTTACAGCGTTTCTTAAAAACTGATAGTCCGAGTATCGCTAGCTCCATTGTACACGTTCATATACCATAAAATTATTGTAGGTTATGTTTTATTACGTTGACTAAAGCTTATTTTAAATTAAAAGATATGTTTCAGCTGTTTGAAATGTGAAATTAAGAACAAAAAGTGTATTAAAAATGATTACAAACCTTAAATCTTACTTTAAGTTTGCAACACGAGTAGATCATGTTAAGCCTTATACCTTATAGTCATTAATTCTTTTAATCCCGACGCGAAATATTATATTATAAACACCATAATGCCTATTTTAAATCACAAATAGCACAGAAATCACTAGTAATAGTCCACAATAACGCACTAAACATGATATAAAACCGATGCAATGCATTGAACACAGCTTATTTCGCAGACGGACGAACTAACACTGGATTTATTAAATTCGACAAGATTAAACAAATGCAATGTGTTTGTGTACCTATGCCTATACGTTCGCTCTCTCTGTTGCGGACAGAATTTTTGACTTCGGTAAACTGCGAGGTAAATTGTGGAAAAATGAACATTTCTATAATTATTATTATTTGTAATAAATAAAAAGTATTGAATAGATAAAAAACATAAAAATAATACATGCTATCAAGCTTTAATGATACCTAATAAATAACACAATATATTATTAAAAATATACATTATTTAAATTTAAAAATGATATATAAAAATGATTATGAATTAGGTATATTAAAATCATATAAAAATGACAATAAATTAATGTTTATATTCAAATATTTAATAAAAATGTAATAAAACCATGTTTATTCGTTTACCTATATTTCAATTATTATATTCAGAACATCAGAACTGTCCAGGGATAAAATTATTTCCAGTAAAGTAATTTAGAAATAAAATCGAATACAAACAAATTATTTAAAAGATAATGCGGCTTTATACTTTCAGTAGGTACAAAGTATTAAAAATTAAAATAATCTCAATAATATTTATATAATAATATCATAAGTGGTTAAATTTTGCTGGAAAAATTTCATATTGGTACGAGAGGCAACAGCCTAGCAATTTATTGAGTGCCATTGACAAAAAAAAGTCACGAGCTGCCAAGCGAGTGATTTTTAATCAATATCACGAAATAAATTGGCAACAACCTCTCGTAAAAAAATATGAATATTTTGCCAAGACAAAATGTAACCACGAAAATGATATTCGGATGACTATTTCACGAATGAAAAAGTCAATTTTTACACTAATTAAATATCATATTGCTAAAGTAGTTATTAAAACATCAAAAAATTTCACTTATCAAAAATACAGCAGTCTATTGGCTAGAGAGGTGTGAAAAAATTTGTGGGAGGGTGTTGTGTCAAAATAAAACAAGGTAACTAGGTAAAATCACGAATTTTTGTTGGTTTATAAATGCATGAGTGGAATAGTAAATTTAAAATTTAAATTGGGTTATTCAATATATCACTTTTTGCTTTGAGTAATTCGAAACAGCATTATTGTCAATGTCAAATAGCGCCACTTTGTTGTTTAAAGAGAATATGATCCAGTGACTTAATGTAGTTCAATTCGGAAATGACTAATTTTTGAATAATGTAAGTAATTTGATATAATTATATAACTTCAGAAGTAAAATAATATAACTTAAATAAAGAATGTGATTGCAATAAATTACAAGTTAGTGGGTATAAAAAAATTTGAACTTTTAAATTCAAATTTTATGCCTTGTTCACACGAGGAAAGTTTTCACCAATAATAAGTTTCTTGAAAGTAAAACAAGTGCTAGGAGCTGTCATAAAATAAAACTGTCAATACCGTTTGTACGAGGAATGTAATTATTTTTATTAAATTATTTAAGATCACTAATTTTAATATATTTTAAAGAAATAAATAGTTTCCCTCACGGTTTCCCCGTATGACCGGTATTGACAGTTTCTTTTATGACAGCTCCTAGCACTTGTTTTACTTTCAAGAGGCTTTTTAGTAAAAACTTTTTTCGCGTGAACAGGGCATTAGGTGGGCCATTAATCCCTGGCCATATATTCTGTAAAAAGTAAAATATAATATAAACTATTTCCTTCATATTTTAATTAGCAATGAAACAACAAGATTTTTAATATTTAGACCAATCAGAACAAACGCAGTGTAAATAGTGCACACTACGTGAAAAGTTTTAGAAACTTGCAACGAAAATTCCACACTTTTGACATCTCAAATCCCGAGTCAAATCCCAAATGACCTGTAAATAATAAGGAATAAGAAATTAAAATTGTAATACTTAAGCGAAATTGATCAACTTTTAATATTACGCCTTATTCTAAATTCTGACAAATATGTCAAATTTATATTAATTCGTTTGTTTTGATAGAAATTTGACACAAAAAGTATACCCTCGACTTCGTCTCGAGCACTTGGTGTCAAATTTCTATCAAAACAAACTCATCCAGTTTCTAGGCAACACATTATTTAGATGCAGAATTTTCGATCATTGTTAGAGCACTAAGTATATTACTACAGATAACATACTCGTAACTACAACTTTGAATCCAGTTTGGAAGTTAGATTACACATTCCAATAACTATACAAAAATCTCCCCTTTGGTTTACTCGCAACTAGGCACACACGGCAACCATACACTGAGTACTACTAACATGTAAGGCTGCCACACCCAAGTTATGTAAAAAGCGTTAACTATGCACTACTTTACCCACAGGAGTAAAGAATTGCAATAGCCGTCTTTTTTCAAAAAAAGCTAACTAACAACGTCATAAATATGCAAACTGTGTGAAAATTCCTGGCTACACATCGCATAACCACATGCATTATCACTACTACAACCATTAACCATATCTTAACCATTCCTAACCGTCCATAACCACCGTCCAACGAGCATTATTTCCTGCGACACATAAACTTAATACGTGCGGTGAGCACTTGGGACATATCTGGTCGTAGATTGTAGGTTTAGCTAACCTATGTGGCTATGTGAACCGTTTCTGCTTACTGATCGTCTGTGAGACCGCTGAATTGCTTACCTACCGCGGTACGTTACCGGTTTTACTACGCGACATAGGTAATATCATTTTTATTCATTCATTCAGTCATTGAATTTAAATGCATTCATGTTTGGAAGAGCAGGTTATGGGTTGAGAGAATTTAAAGATGTTTTTAAGAGCTTACTGAGAGGAAGTATTTTGATGGAAATTGTTTCGGTGTCTAAATTCTTGTTCGAAAATTGGTACTTTTAACGACTGTAGCCCAAAATTTTCACCTTTTAGGAAACTTAAGAAGTACCTACAATATTTTAATGGCATGGTCACAGAACTGGAAGAATCGAGAAGAATTATTTCAAAATTCGCTATTTTATTTTTCAAGTTTTTTGAATCAAACAGTTTTGGACTCCTGCATGTTTCCATATTATATAATTTCATAAATTTGCTTAATTTTTATAATTGTACAACGTAGTGATGCTACGGAGACGAGAACCAGTAAATTTATCGTTTCGAATTTTCGAGACGATGCGAGAATTCGTAATTATGAGATGAGAAATATATTTCGAGAAATCTAAAATTCTCGAATTCCCCTCCAGCCTGGAATCAATTATGATCACTACATTTTGTTATATTTTAGATAAAATTGTAATAATTTGAAAGGCCTTTATTATTTTTTGTATTGATGCTCCTCCCCCGCCTAAAAAAATCCTGCCGACGCCCATGAAACTAGGTAGATGATATCTAACTTTGGAAAAAATTTGATATTTTTCTCTTCGATAATGTCAGTTTTGAATTATTTTTTATTTTGTAAATCGTTTCATTTCTTAAAGAAAAATTGAAGAAAAGTTTAATAGAAATTTAAAAAAAAATTATTTATATGGCAACATATTTGTTCGATAAATTGAATTTCTCGACTCGAAAATTTAAGAGAATTAAGTGCAAGTAATCCTTGCGATTGCATAATTAATTTGATTCCATTCATAGTTATTCTAGTTATCCTTTATATGCAATCTTCAATCCAATAAAAAAAAAATGTGGGTAGGTAGAGGTACTTGCAAAAACTGCAATTTAATTTTTTAAAATTTCTTGTTCCATTATTAAAGTCGAATACTATGCGTATATGCAATGAAAATATGTGTACGAAGTTGTGAATTATCTTGTATAAACGTAGGACCTAAACTATAAATAGGAATATGCAGCATTATTTTTTCAGGCGTATGTCAAGGAAAATAACTACGTGAGTAAAAAAATGTCTACGTACTCGAACCCATTCGGTCATATTTATAAATGATTGATAGACCCAGTAGACCAACAACGATCCTAGTCTATTATCTAAATAACCAACAAATTCTGAGCTAAAGTAATACTTTTAACAACAATTTTGCGGAACTAAAGTAGGTAATAATAATTGTACGATTTATTTATTATTTATATCCGATAGTGTCTCAAATAAAAATGATTTCCAATACTTTAAAACGCTTTGAAAGATTAGTCAAAATTTAACGTTTCTGATAACCATCTTTTTACGATAAGGTCTTGTTCAACTGTATTTCCGATTATAATTTTTCACCCAAGTTATCAAGGTATCACTGCAATATAATCCATACCACAAACCATTCTCCTCAAGCAATAACTCACCTAAAATAATGACAACATAACATTCCATTGTAGCTCGCTATCAGCATCAGATTAATAGGTACAGATAACCAATCCTCTAAGAGCATCGTCTATATATTTACCGACCGCCAACGCCCTAAACTATAGTGTTAGTGTTATACATAAACATCGCACCTCTACACAAACACAGAACACAGAACGAGGTATTTACATACACATACATTACATCGATATGCATTGAACAAATCCCTACGGAGCTGTGATCAAACAAACAAACACTAGCAAACGTTCACATACGGATGTAGCGAGTTGAATGTCTTGTACTACACAAAAGAGATTTCAAAACAGGATGAAGTTGTAGGAGATAGGAAGTTGTACAAGGAGTGTAAAATGGTTTAATGCAAAACTATGATATTGTAACAGATTTATATACATTTTTGTCATACCTGCACAAAAAGTAATCTTTTTCGTGCCTGTTTTACGTGCGCAAAGTGGCTTATTTTTTAACTAGACAAAAATGCGTGCGCAAAGTACAAGCGTGCGGGAATAGCGTGCGCAAAATTTCACTTTGCGCACGCAAAATTTAACACACACAGTTTTCTGTAGTTACCGACACGAAATGTGCGCGTAGCACTAGCGCCACACACGTGATAATCTAATACTACAAGCACGTGAACAGCTGTAGTACCTACTTCTCTATGCATAGTTTCTACTGTCGACTATTGTGCAGATTGAGCATTGGATATTGGATCTAATGGACAATAATATTTTATTCTTATATTTTTACATGTAGGTAAATATTAGTTACTTTTTTATTTTATACATATTAATTTTAAAAGTATTCATTTTATCTTTTGATAAGTAAGGTCACTGAAAAGGTTACTTTTTGTGCAGTAATGACAAAAAATATCGTGTGCATCTCGTGAGCAAAGGCGCAATTGCGCTTGGCTTCGTTGCAACCCTCGCCGTAGCGACCCTCGGCCTCCTCGGCTCGCCTCGGTAGGCCTCGAGCCGCTACTGCTCGGGCTGCAACTCGCCTGGCGCAATTGCTTACTTTGCGCACTAGATACACAATATACTATTTTAACTAAATCGCATTTGCATAATGATTTCGTTGACCCTTTAGGATATAGGACATAAAATCCTTAATTAAGTATAATAAGCAATAATGTAGATATTAATAAAAAGTAAACAATAGTAGTTTATGATACATGTTCCTAAAGTTGGCCTTTTTTCGCATGTTGCTCAAGATTGGAATACGAGCGAAGCGAGTGTTCTTAGAGTAACAAGTGTAAAAAAGACACTTTACGAACAAGTTTCATACACTATTTTTTGCTTCTTCTAAACTGTGCAAACAAAATTTTTTTTTGCACAGTTCTTGTCAATGAATCAATGTGAAATTAATTTTTTTCAACAGTTTACAAAAAATAATAGCATGCGTGCTCTTGACAGTTTCAAAATGTCAACATTTTATATGACATACCTATTGTAAAATAGTAGTATACCTACGAGTAGTATATATGATACAGCATGTTTTTTTTTCACGTTACTCAAGTGTTCTAAGAGTAACAAGCGTAAAAAGACACTTTACAAAAAAAGTTTCATACACAATATTTTTTGCAACATGTCAATGTCAAGTTATTTTTTGTTTAAGAATTAAGATCAAATATTAACAAAAAATTATATTTTTTAACCAGGAGAGACCAGGAAGTAGAGAATGCATTTTATTTTTTTTCTGCGTCGAGTGAATCGAACATTTAATATTACATTCCTGTAAAATGGTCCTTTTATTATTTTTTTTCAATTATTTATTTATGTGCATTTTCTGCAGCTGTATTTCAGCAAGTAACTTCAGTAAATACATCAACGGTCACAAGAATAGTCATAACCAGAACTTTTTAAATTATTAAAATGTTCAAAATTCAGGGAAAAAATAAAATTGAAACTACTCGTAATATGCTCCGCAGGCGAAAAATTATATTGTGTTTAATGTTAAATTCGTACATAGTTTACATATAAATAAGTCAGTCACAAACAGATAAAACTTGTGGATCGTCATCTTAAGCCATTCGGCCTCCAAAGCATCCAGCCTCTCGGGAGTTTTCCGATTTCCCGACGGCCCTGTCCGTCCCTGGAAATGCATGATTTT
The DNA here is from genome assembly GCA_947534325.1 of Agonum fuliginosum. Taxonomy (NCBI): domain Eukaryota; kingdom Metazoa; phylum Arthropoda; class Insecta; order Coleoptera; family Carabidae; genus Agonum; species Agonum fuliginosum. The sequence continues at coordinate 31,475,932 of OX384032.1, read as the reverse complement.
AATAGCATTTTCTCCTGAAGTGTACACAGGGTGTTTCTATACCTACATATAGAACGAACTGTAGGGGTGATATATCGTGCATATATTTTAATGGATAGTACTCAACGACAAAGAAATGTTTAATTCTTTTTATGATGTATTCGAGTATAATTTACGTTAGGTATTTTATTAAATTTGATTAGATATAGAAAAAAACTTTCCTTCAAGATAATTGTTTGCCTCTATAATTGTGAATGACAAATAGGTCTCAATTATCAAATCTGTTGTTCCGTAATGATAAGTTTTAGTGACATTATCAGATAAATAAACATCTGATTTACAGTCACGCTACTTGCTATACAACTTCTCCATAATTAAGTAATTATTTACATGTATTAAAGTTTTTTTACTACTAACATTTAAATGATCTTACATTCTTACCTGTTTACTTTCTTAGTTTATAAATAGAAACAACAACAGTAAATGTATAAATGAAATGACTAACAATTTAACACGTTTATAATACTGCAACTTTGTAAATTAAAAGATATAAATAGTAAGGCACAATAACAAAATGTGCTTAACCTACATAACATAGGGAAGTAAAAATATTAAGTTTGGACAATGTCCAACGAAGTTTATCTACAAACAGAACGTATTTTTAGATTTTAGGATATTTTTAACTTAGTGCGAATGTAACATTTAGAAACTTGCAAATTATGAATCAAAAGTCAAGTTTTATGTTTTGACTAAAGTAAATAATGCGCAAAAATATTTGACTGTTGCATTGAATATTTTATATAAATATATGTTCATTATTTACCTAATAATTTTAATCAAAAAGTAATTATAAAGATAAAGAACATAAGCCAATTCAATTAATTCTTCAAGCATAGCTATCAGAAACAAATCTCTTTTCTCAAGCTTAATTTCTCTTTTAATAACGCTTTTCTCATTCGGGAAAATTTCGATCTTAGGAAAAGAAAAAGGATCAAATGCAATATCGCAGATGCCGAGATACCGTTTACCTTTGTTGTTCTAGAATCTAGAGTAATTTCCAAGCTAATTTCATATTTTGTTACACAATACGTAATCCAGTAAAGAATCCAATCCAAAAGTAATTATTGTCCTTTCTCCCTTTTATTTTTTTCAGGACATATTCGTCACAATTCCACGCTAAACGTAACACATGGCGTAGATTATTAACCACACTTCATATAATTCATTTAGGTATCTTAAAGTGTCGATACGTTTTTTTTAACAAATTTTAATTATATTTATAACTAAGTCTTAATGATGTAAAATCATCTGTTTAATACTTTATAAGTCAAATAGTTGTCTAAAAGTTACCGAAATCTTGTTTGACATAAATTTGACGTGTATCGAAAACCTGATTTTACGTCGTCAGTCGTCATGACAGCATAGTACGACGTGAATAGACTGAAAAATCGTGACGTTTATTTGGAAACATTTATGCTAGTTGCATATGCGTTGTCTACACGACGGCAAAATATGACGTCACACTTATTTTAATAAGGTCCGTGCAAGAAGATAGTGGCGCTTACGGCGGTAAAATTTCGCACTTTTGGTAGGAAATTTTTTGTTGTATTTATAACAGCACAATGTTGCACTAAAATATTTACCGTGGATGTCATTATCATTGAGTAATTTTTAAAAATTAAGTTTCTTTTATTACACTGTTAAATAATGTTTTGAAGTTAAACTGATACAATAGGTACCAACTTCGTTTTACCTTTTACCATTTTTAAAAATGAAACAAAAAAATTTACCGGGCTTTCAAATAATCGGTCCCAATTGTACGACTCTGGTATTAGAAAATAGCGCCGCAGGGGAAAAAAATTTTTGGTTCAAGGTTCAAACGCCAAGAGACTTATTAAATTTTGCAAGAAATTGTGCAAAATTTGATCTTTCGGCTTCTCAATCTGCCCAATATTGTGTCGGCCCACCGAACTTTGCACGGTAGGCCAGTCCGCCCCTGGTCGTACATAAGTGATTTTGATATTTAAAAGAATGATGATGAAAAAAGTAACTGCCTGTAACAAGCTTCACTCGACGCTTCATAAGATATGATTCCAGGTCTCCAGGATCAGGATATTTTCTCCTTCGAGTCTAAATCTCTTCCCCTTCATTGTTTCATTTTTCTTACGTGTTTCCTTTTCTCATTTTTTCCAATCCGAAGAAGATGTTTAGTTCTTTTCTGTTTTCATTTATTTCTCTTTTTGAAGCCTTCTGTAATCTCTAGGGAATTTTTCATTTTGCACGTATGGCTTTTGTAACTTTGGTATTAGCTGGCAGACTCCCACGAGAGTTCCACTTACTTACTCTATATCTACCGGAGGATAGAATTTACTCGCCCGAAGAGGGATGATTTCCCAGAAATAAGATGGAGTAAGCACATTGATACAAGACACAAGATTCACACTTCTGAAGGTCTGAATTACTTTATGTTTTACTATTAGATCATTACAAAACCATCAAGTAAAGCTGCATTTGTTTATTTGTTTATAAATATGTTATTTATATAGGTTATTATATTTATATTTACGACTTAAAGTAGTTCGGTCGTCAATTGAAGTCTTTGATTTTGTATTGAAAATGGTCTGGTTGAATAGAAAATTTAATATTATTTTCAAAAGTGCCAAGAAAACATGCCCTTGCGGTACTCGTTTTTGAGAAAAATGAGTTTGAAGTTCACTGTTTTTACATGGGCTCTTATGGAAAACGACACTTTTGGTTAAGTAAAATTGAAATTGCGCCGTAAAAGTTCGTTGAATAAATAGTGGCAAATTGATATTTGGAAAGGTAATATATTAAGGCTTCGTTATGCATAGTCAAAACTCTACGTTGCCGATGTAAATAGCCCAAAAAATGGGAAAATATGTGACAAAATCACGACCAAGCGGAAGCCGATCGGGCGTCACGTTCTGCAGGGTTGCCAACTGCGAAGCGTGGGAAATTTAAACGCAGATTTGAATGTTAACCTTTTATTTCTTGAAACAGATTGGATTGAAAAATCAATGATTTTCATGATTTTAAGTCATTTATCAAGAACTCGTTTTTATAAACACACTATCGTATTTATCATTTCTGTGTTTACATTTGAATGCCTCGGACAATGCTGCCAACTGTGTCGACGCCATAACCTGGCCCGAGTTATGACACCGGGTGATTGACTAGTCAAGTTGCGAATGAAATTACAAGATTTGTAAAATACGACTATTTGTTTGAGAACCAGATGCATAAAAATTCATAATAAAATATTAAAAACCGTTACAGTCGAATTTCACTTCATAAATTGACAACAAAAAACGGACTGAATTTGACTAGCGTCAACGACGACCGAACTACTTTAAATAATAAACACTTGATTAAATTATATAATTTATTGAGGTGATGCGAGTGGTGCGCTATATAACCGACTGTGATTCTGACAATTCGGTTTTGAATCCATTTATTAAAACTGTACAAAATCTCCCCCAATATGTCCTCTCCACTAACAACCATGAGTTGACGGTTAGAAAAAAAAAAAAATTATCTATATCAATGACACATGCCACACACAGAGCTGGGCAAGTATCGATACCAAAATACTTACCCAAGTATAAGTACCAGTATTACCTATGGTCAGTACTTGTTACCAAGTACATTTTTAATTAAAACTTCACAGTATAAGTTTTTTTTGTCAACAGTACTTAAAAATAAGTATTTTTCAAGTATCAGTATTTTCTAAATTACTCTATTACTATACCTTTTTTATTGAGGAAGATAATTATTCACAATAAGAATGTCGTATTCTGTTGCGTTGTTCGCAGATAAAACAATAAAATTACCTAAACTTAAGTACTTTTACATGATTTTAGTATTATTGAAATACGTAAGTATTTAAAATGTGCTTCAGTATTATTTACGATTATGAAATGAAAATAAGTCTAAGTACAAGTTTTTATTTTAGAGTAATAAGTAATAAAAAATTATTTATACTTAACTATAAGTATTAAGTAGGTACCTACTACTAAATAGGTACAATAAATTGCCATATATTATTGCCTATATATTTTCTTATCATAAAATCTCGATCATAATAATTAGAATAATTATACGTAGGTACATTATAATAAATTACAAAATATTAATTATTTTTAATCTGTGTTTTTATGACTCCGATTCTATTATACAATACAAATATCGACTATTACACTAAAGTATAAGAAATGTCCAAAATGAAATAATTTCATGTTTAGATAATATCTACAATTTGCAAATCCATAATTTGCATCTGAAAAGAATTCATTATTAATTATGTACTTAAAAAAATGTATTAACAATTTCACAGCATAATGAATTTACACATTTTATTCATTATAAAAATTTGGAGAAAAAAAATCTGAGATCTGTAATGTGATTGATAATAAGTCATATTGTTTGTGCAATACGGCGTGCGCAAACAATCTGCACGGTTTAGAATTTACCCCAGGAAAATCGATCTGATTACGAAGTATAGGAAATTTGTGGTGAGGCTGTGATAGATATGAATATAAGCATGAAACAAAGAGGTATACAATTGTTTGTACAAGACACATAATATAAGTTCAGAAATGAGAGAATGATGTATGTTTGTATTATGGTTGCGAGATTTTAACCTCTTTGGGTTATGTCCCTAGGGTGACTTAATGGAAAACGCGCACAGTATTATTTTACTTTACCACGAAGTTTACTTTACCACTATGTGTGGATCAACCTGGTTCAAGCTCTTGTTACAGTCCCTAGCCGGTACCCGATAGCTAGGGGTTGCCAAGTTAATTAGATCCTAACTTGGAATGGTAACTGGAGTGGGTACCGATCCAAATCAGGCAGTGACCTGATCGGGATTCAAACCCATGGCCTTTGTACCCTGTCCACAGAATTTAGCTCTCAGCCCACCTGAGACCTGAGCTATCACGCCGTGTCTGAGGTTATAAAAGTTGTTCATTTGAATCGTAATTTAAGGTGTAAATTATATAAATTTAAATAAAAAAACACTACCAGCTCCTCCATTTTAGTCGTTTACTTTCTTCATTCAAAGCACATTTTATTATATTTTCATTTTGCTTGAAAACACCCCATGGATCTAAAAATAAAATATAAAATTCTAGATTTCTCTCTATTCCGTGTTCGATCCCCGGAGACACGAATATAATTTCATATTTCTACCCGGGGTGCAAATGGGAGCTGTCACGGTTTGCGCCATTGCCTCACCGTCGCTCGAGTTTTTTTTGTCTTCTTTGCGTCGGCATATGATACGGATAGCTCCGTTCAATTTTTTATTTTTTCGTAACAGCTTGACGCTTCTGTTAACGTTAAATATGAACGTGATAAAAGGGCATAGTTGGTTAGGTGGTAGTTTTCCTGAATTTTGTCAATTTTTTACTAGAGGTCAAGAGAATTTGACGTTTTAGTTTGAGGTTATATTTATTTTATCCCAAAAGAAATATAGGAAATGTGACAAATTTCCGGGGAGAACTGAACCAAATCTTGGCGGTTTGAAATGAAAAATTCTGCATGATTTTTCTTGCTTATTTATCTTGTATGAAAAATAGTAGGGCGAAGCTAAAACTGCAAATTTCATGCATATAAAGAGAAAATTCAAATACTGATTTTACGTTTCTAAAGATGGTGAATGGCTGATTACGCTATTTATCCAGGTGTCTACCCAATTCCTAGAAATCTCGAGCTATAGAAAATGGTTTACTTGCATGACTTTTTTTATTAAGTATTTTTAAAGAAGAGATTAAAACTTACGACACGTATTTTTTATTTTGACAAAAATTTTGCCAGCAAGCCCAAAAAAATAATGAAAATTGAATATTAAAAGTAACGTAGGTACAGACAGCTGGAACCAATGACTAGACACAACGCAACGGCCAACCATAGGTAACATTCTTAATATGCTTCTCTCCACCTGTTCAAGATAATGCCGTCACATAAAGTTTTCTTTCTCAATTTACTAAAAAACATTGTGAAACAATGGTCTAAAAATAATTTTTGTTTTACAACAAACGCGCTGCAGATTTTTTGAACTATAGGACTGCCACGAGGAGGGCGACTGAAAGGGATGCACTAAACTCGTCGTGTTGAACCGATTTTTAACCGCTGCCATTCGAGCAGAATACGTGGGAATCTCACGCATGCATAATGAAGGAGGATAAGATTTTTCTAGATTTGAATATTACTTTAAATTAATTTTCTGTGTCCACTGGATTCTTATTGATATGCATTTTCTTTATATGTTTACTTTTATGTATGAGTTTTCTTAAGTTTGTAGTTTTATGATTCTAGGTAAGAATTTTCTTTCATTGGATTTTCTAGTAATAAATAAGTACGAAATAACTAACAGAAATTTTAGTTTAAATTTTAAAATATTGATGCTTTTCAGTTATAGTTATTTTGATTAGTAAACGATTGAATGTAAAGTTATAAGGAAAACAGAAAATCTAATAAATACAATGAAATAAAATGTGAAACAAAGAAACTATGCATTTCAAATTTCCTGTTTAAGTTAATGCTCATACAAATCCTCAGATTTATAAGCAATAAAATTGCAATTAAACCTCTTTCTAATTAAATTAATTGCATTTGGAAATTAAACTTGAAACTCAGCAAATAAATTTATTTTATATTGCTTATAAACGTGTTCGGACGAACATTTATTTCACAATTATAATAAAATAAATAGAAGCAAAATATAACTCACAATTCCAAGAAATTTGAATTTTTCTGCTAGTAATTTTGTATTTATAATTAGATCTGACATCAAATTGACATAGCTATCGCTTTAGGGTCACTTATAAATATTACTATAATTTTTTTAACTAAATTTACACTTTGTTATCAAGTGTTTATATTAGTAGTGGTCAACTTATGGTTATCAATTTACAAAGACAACCGCTTGATGCAAATAAAATGCAGATAATGAAAAGAACACTTACGCAAATTTTAGGTCAATTAATTATAAGATTGTTTTCAATCAAAACTTTTATACAAAATACACTAATTGTACGTAGGTACAGTAGAATCGGGGAGACAGCCGAGGTACGTCATCAAAAAATGTAACTAAATTATGTGACGTCAGCTGTGAACATGTTTACATTAGTTCTTTGAATCGTAATGTAATATGATATGCACGTTGCAACAATGTTGCAACAATCACGAAATGTTGTTTTGAAAAAGACAGATTTAAGAAAAAAGATATAAACCAAACTGGTAAAAAAGAAGCCAAGAGAAAATCAGAAACTCACACAGTAAATCAAGCATATAAACGTACTATAATTCAGTGTTACCACTCGAAGAAAAAAAAAATAAAATTGATGGATTCATATACGGCAATTTAAATACATATATAAACTATTTCATATTGATTTAATGATAATATAACACTAGGCATATTTATAAAACTCATTATTAATTTTTGTGTACATTTGGTACAATTTTAGTTTTCGTTTCAGTTACTTTAATATTATAAAGTTTTTCCCCAAATGATGACGTACCTCGGCTGTCTCCCCGATTCTACTGTATATCTTCCACAACTTTTACCAAATTCGGATAAAGCATCCGTACATATATTGTGAGTCATCACTCATCTGTATAAGTTTGCATAAACTTGTGTGCAGTTACTTACGTCAACTATAAATGATACTCATGGTTCTTAAGTAAATAGTAGGTACGCTACAGAAGAGATGTTATGCAGTTAAACTAAAAATTGTACTTGACTGGATTCGAACCTTAGTTGTCTGAACTACAATCGATCTCATAATGCTCTCGGCTACCTACTAATTTTTACGTAGACAATAATAATTGTTCTATGTTAAAGAATATCACCTAATCTTTGTTCTCAATAATTATTGTATCTGATGGCGTGTCATAATGACATCATTATAAGCCACAATGTACACCATAATAGCGTTAAATTCGAGGTTAAATTATAGGCCAGGGACCATAATGAAATAACAAACAATTCGTTACAAAAGAAGCGATAAAGAAATTTGAAAAATGACATTTATTTAGATTTAAATTTTTTATTCAATGCCAAATAATGTATTTAACTTTTTGAATTATTTACGCCAGGAAATAAAATTTTGCATGCAATACGGATCGTAACCAATCATTATGGTACACGTCGTTATCAAACTCGGCTACACCTCGGCTGTAGTACAATACTTTACTAGTACAATAGTAATTGAACTTGAATAACTAATATTTTACAGTTTATTATATAATTTTCTACAATAAATTCTGGTATAATTTAAGCAGTATTTCTTTCAGTTTCAGTGAACTATAAATACAAAAATTTAAAAATCTGAAAACCTTTTGTTAAAATTGAGAATGACTAAATAAATAAATAGATATATAAATCATATTATTCCTAGGAGGCATTGAAGAAAATAAAAATAATACAAAACCATCCAATAATCGATAGATATAATCTTTCTTAATGGCTTCATTCTTCGGCAAAATGATCTCTTCCATTTTTCACCCGGTCCAATAAAAACAAATAAACATTATCCTGGCAGGACATCCATTAACAGTCCTGAAAGATGCGAAGCAATTACAAATGCCTTTATAATTGATCGGAAACACCGGAAACGAATATAAAAACGACGCAAACAACTTGCGCCTGTCAACAAAATTAATAAGACGTCTTTTGCATTTCGGGCGCCGTTGTTGACGTCATTGCGTGACGCTGACTCTATTTGAGGGAGGAAATAAAATTTTGTGAATTACTGCTAAATCAAATCTGGGATGATGTTGCGAAATTTGGTTAGGTTTAACTTTTAAACTTAGCCATAGGTGATTATTGTGACGACAAATGAAACTTTATAATAAGTTAAAGAAATCTTTATAAAATTATGTAGAAAATAGTTACATGTGAGGCTGCCACACCCAAGTTGAATAAAGGCATGATAGATGTATTAGGTTTATTTTGTAATTGTAATAAACATCAAATTTAATATAAAATAATCACAAGATTGATTTTAAGGTTAAAACTGTAAAGGGTTTTGGTAAAGCAATGAAAACATTATTTTAGTGCTCAGTTGATCTACATTCTACATAAAGAAATATGTATTTGCCCAAGTTATCATAAAATGTAAAATTTGCTTCCAGAAAATGTTTGATGTACCAACTAGTAATAAAGGAAAATAAATGAAGATAAATATTATGTCTAATTATTAATTTTTAACCAATTGTGACATCCTCTTTAAAGAAAACAATTTCCAGAAAACTTGACCACAAATCAAAGCAGTAACCCGTAACCGTTTATAGGAAAATTAATTTTTCCTTATAGATTATTCTAGAAAAAAATATTTTAAATAAATCGCAATTGTGGTTAAGCATTTAAATTTCAAATAATATTGGTTTTATACTATCAAAATTTTAACTGCGCATTTCTCTACAAATTGCATGTAACAAAATTAAGTTTCTTAAATTATGATGGAAGTGACTCAGATGGATAATTTTCAGACTCATTTAGTTTATGTCATCCAATCTAAAATTAGACGTAAGTTCTAAAACTTCAATGTTAACTTACAAAAAAATGTGTGTAAAGAAAGTAAGTGCGCAATTTACCGTTTTATATTATTTAATTCGAAAATTAAGTACTTTTGAATTTACAAAAATATATAAATAAATTGATACCTACCTATACAAAATGGATGTTAAAAAAACGAAATTTTTTATCAGTTGCTGTCAGGGACTCGAACTGCACAAAATAACAGTTCAAATTCGGTTACCGGTTCACTGTGATTTATAGTGTTTTGTTCAGAATTTCAACATTCAACCGGTTTTCAAAAAAGCGGTTCAAGGTACAGTTTCGGTTCTATAAATTATTTAATAATAATTTTTTTTAAATATACGTTTCAGTAGGTATTGGATTAAAGTAAAAAAAAAATTAAAATCGACCAAAATTAGGCTTGACTAAAGAAAATTAAAATAGAACAATTTTCAAAAAAATTTAACAGCATTTTTTAACGAGACAATGTACAATTTTAGCTGTTGCTTTTAACTGTTCCGAACTGGTTCATAACTATAAGTTCGGCTCCGATTATGGGGTTAATCGATATATTTCTTAACGGTCCAGGTTTCGTTCCGGGTTCACTAAAATAGCTGCGGTTTCGGTTCGGTTCGTATCCCTGGGTTACTGTGTTGTTGCTATATTCACTTCTTTCCAAACCTTAAAATTTATATTCTTGAATCATATAAGAAAATTTTCGAAAAGGAATCTTGATGAACAATGTTTACTTAAAAATTCAATTCAATTCGGTTACAACCACAACCAAAATAAATACCTACATCAAAATATCATTTTAATTTTAACAATCTATATTACTTACATACAATCACATAAAATACAGCTTTTGAAAAATATTAAGCAAAAACATCGTCTAAAATTTCATTTACCACCCGCAACCGCATCATTCAATTGTCAGTAATTTTCAACGTTCAAAATATCAAATAATGAAACATTTCTCAAAAATGAATGAGCCAATTCTCAAATAATGAACAGTTATCAAATAATTTAGCAATCACCAAATAATGGACCAATCTTTAAATAATGAAACAGTCGCCAAACAATGAAATCCCCGCTTTTAATTGTGCCAGTGTCACAAACTTCACTCCTCAACTTCACTGCGAATTCCACGCGCTAAAATTAGACCGCCTGCCATTACCATTAGTTATTTAGTAAGCCCCACTTAAAAATAGCAGCGCAGTTAGCTTGCAGCTAGAGAGAAATAACTGCAAACGAATGATAATAATTTAAATACACTTTGTCTTACAAGGAAAGTTGCAGACGATGTAATTCGAGTAACTCCAAAAGTTTTAGTTCATGTTCCATGTTCTTGATCCTCTTTTCCTTCTAGTTGTTGAGGAATTACAAAAGAGTCAGAAATTATTGCGAATTACTGCAGAAATATTTATTTATGAAGTAGTTCACTGTCAAAGTAAAAAGTAGGTATGGTAAGTTTCTTTAAAATTATTATACACAGTTCTATACAAATTAAAAAGACAAAAAGGGAAACAACTTTCAAAACAATATTTATACAGGCTGTCATAACTTCGAGTATTCTGATTGCGAATTAAAAAGATTTTTTGAGAAATTCAAAAAATAGGGCTTAGTTTTCTCAGATGGTCCATTTAAGTAACTGGATTCACTATTACTATTAAAAATAAATTGTATAAACACCTAAGTACAATGAAATTCATTTAGAATTATTACGAATTTTATGTTAAATTAATTATTAATACATTACCATGAAAAATGTTTTCTTATAATACCTATCGAAATTTATTTTGCCGAAAAGTGACAAAAAGTTAAGATTTGCATGCCAACTATCAATACGCGAAATGATAGTTTTTTTATCTACAGAACGCAAAAGATTTTTAAATCCAGGATAAATAGTTATTTACGTATTCATGTAGGTACAACGGCGTATTTAAAATTCTTGTGAATTATTCGGAATTTTACTAGAAAATTACAAGGTAGCGTATGGTTACAACAAATATTTCATTGTGTCAACCAATTAATTCTGATTGGACGAATTCTTTACTTTATCGCCCATGGGAGCGTTCTTCTACTTTACTACAAAAGGACGTAAAGCAAATGTTTCTGCCGTGGTAACCAAGTTGTAAACAAACAATTTTGATACAGTTATGTGCATACAAATCTTTTACATCCAGCAATTTTTGACAGAGGAAAGAGCCTGAATTTAATAAAATTACACTTGACACTATGCTTATTCTAATACATCAGGAAGCAGATTGTAGTAGGTAGTATTAAAATATTGCACTTCATAATGCAAAAATGACAAAACAATTTATTGAAAATATTAGATTTGTTTGTTTGATTTGTTTCAACGGAAACATTACAAATGTCACACTGATTAATTTGATTAATCATAAGGGTCACTAATTTTTCTTTACATTTTTATTTACTAATATTGCGAAATGCTTTTGCATTCTTGAATAAAAACTTTCATCCTCGAATGCAAAAGTATCATTTCGCAATCTAGAATTCAAAAATCAAATATAACTATTTGGAATCTTTGAAAACCACCAAATTTTCCAGTGCAGAAAGCATACTTTCAGCACGAAGCACGCTAATATTCCTTATTTTTTATACGAAAATAATTACTTCTTCGTTACGAAAATAAAGCTTTTAAATGTTTTAGTGCAAGAATATTGCATTAACATGGATACATTAGGTATATTTATTACACCTTTAACTGAACTGTGATGTGGAAGCCATATATGATGTGAGTCATCGGAACTGATATATTTTACCGCGTGCATGTGCGGTTGCAGTACCAGTCGGTTACCAATTTGAACCTGCAAGAACCATAGCGATCTCACAATGCACTGGGTTATTGGCCTCATTATAATAATAAGAACTTAATCTTTAGAATAACGAATAAGGAAGTATTCTTCTACTTTAGTAGACTACTTCGATCTCTTAAATTTTATGACAGCAATAAAAGAAATAAAACTTATCTGATCAACCGTTCGTAAGTAAACAAGTTCTCAGTTAATCTTAGATCATCTACCGAAAAATCTCATAAAAACTAACCTAACCTAACTTGACCTTCAGTTAAAAAGTGTTGAGTAAGTGAAGCAGAAGTGTCCAAGTGGCGTCTAGCATAATATACTCGTACTATGTCTCACGGTTCATTAGCCATTTCGTGAACTTTTTGCTTTCTACATGTAATGCGAATCCCAGGAACTGTATTATATTTAGCCTTCATGGTTCTGTTTGAAATATGAACCGTGGTCTTGTATTAGCAGTCGACATTCGCTGTTCGCGAGAAATGCTGAAGTAGGAGTCTTAAGATCATAACAAAGAAAAATAATAAGAAAAAATACAAGACAAAAGAGTCTGCTGTGGGGGATATAATTAATTTCTTAAAGAGCTGATGAAAGAATTGAAAAATTCATAACGAGAAGTTTAATATTAATAATAAGCAGTGTTTTTCCAGAGATTGACGTTGAAAAATGAAAAAGTCGGCAAGAGAAAAGATATTGAGTTTCTTACAAAAAACAAGTCAAACAAGAACAATTAAAAACAAACTTTTTTCTTGAAAAATAAATAATGAAAATAATAATGGTAATACCACAAGGGGAATATTTTATTGATTTGCAATTTCGTTAATAATGTACAATATTGTCAAACGAGTCAGTGTCGATTTTAAAAACATTTGTGAGCGATATTTGAATTAAATTGCAGATTGATACAAAAAATTGATTGATATTGATTGGTATATTATTCCTATTCGACATAGTAATTGACAAATATCTTTATCCACATAATATAATAATACATTTTACACATTATCGGAGCGAAATCATTGAATTGACGTATCTATATGGAATGGATATAGCTGAGTGCGCTAAATGACCGATTGTGATTCTAACAACTATCAGGTACAGATTTCAGTTTTGCAAAAAAATCCAACCTGTGAGTATTCGTTAGTGACCGGCGAAAAATCGTAAAAAAATTATTTATATCGACCACTTACAATTATGAAAGGGTGTCACATCCAATTTGGGTATATAGGAGATTATCATGTAGGTACCTACTAGGTCTGTTCGATCATCAATATTTATGATCGATCTTCGATCGTCATATTTAATCAATTAAATCGATCGGTCGACCTAGATCGATCATTTGTGACAGAAAATTTTTCGTTCAATCAAATCTTATCGATCATCAAAATCTGATCAATCAAACAAATATTATCGATCAAACAAATCTTATCGATTAAACAAATCTGATTGATCATCCAAATTTGATCTATCAAAGAAATTAATCGATTGATCGATTAAATAATTAGCATTGATCATATTGATGTTTTTTCGCAACCCTAAGTTTGAATAGCAATATCTTATCTTTGAATAATTCTCTCAAAAAGGTATTTACACCTAACCATTATGGTATTACTAATAGTGAACTAATATAATTACTAAAATAACTAATTAATTTTTGTCCAAAATTTAAGAACAGTGTAACAATTATTGTCAACCTCGTTGTCAACCACTGAGCAGATGAAACCATATTAAAAAAAAAAACTAGTCAGACCTTCCGAACTGCTCACTTGGTCTGAAAATCTCCAATTTTCCGTAACCTCTTTCTGTTATACCGAAACGTTCATTCTAATAATATGCGCAAAGTATTCGTCCAAGTGATCCCATTGAAACGGAAAAGCGTAGAGGAAGCATCCCCGATGAAAATCTAAAATCGAATCCTTGGAGCAGTCCTGAGTTCTCGTCTCGTCTTACCGTCTTACGCAGCATCAAATATTCAGTCCCTTTTTGTTAGGGAGCAGATCATTTGCCAGATTTATCGTTGAGAACGGGTGTCGCATTTAAATTAGATACTGTAGCTGTGGCCAGTCGCATGAGGAAATTTCTGAATTGGATAGTTGATTGTGGGAAGCACTTTGAACTTTTTTTAATGGGGATATTGTGGAGTCTAATTTGGTTAAATTGAAAGAATACCCGGAAAATTAAATCGAGACACTTTCTGCTGTCTTTCACTCAGTTGAATTTAAATTAATTTGAGCGGAAAAACTACTAATGATATAGTCGGATATAGTGCTCGCCAAAATATAAGGTTACGGGCGGTACCCGATAATCGGTCGGGGGCAGGGTTGAAAAAAAACATGTTTTTTTCAATTTTAAACAAAACATTTGTTTTTTACTGTTTAAAACTGTTTTTTTTGGTTTAATAGTATTTTGTGCACCTAGGGAGGGAAGCGTGCTATTACTCCCGCGGGCGAAGCGGCGGTCCGAGCGAGGGCGCCGGCTTCGCTCAAGGGTGTAATAGCTATTACTCCCGCGGGCGAAGCGGCGACCCGAGCCGAAGGTGAGCCGCAGGCGAGTCCGAGCGAGGGCGCCGTCTTCGCCCAAGGGAGTAATTGCTATTACTCCCGCGGGCCAAGCGGCGGCCCGAGCGAGAGCGCCGGCTTCGCCCAAGGGAGGAATAGCCTTCCCTCCCGTGGGACACACAATATTTTACGTCACGAGGGCCTCGAAATCACCTTTCTTGCAATGTTTTCCTCCCGCCAGTACCGGGAAGAAAACAGTGTTTTCCTCCCGCTCGGGAGGAAAACAAGTACGGTCCTCCCGAGCGGGAGGGAAAACTCGCTTCCCTCCCTCCATTAGCAAGAGGAAAACACTGCTCTCCTCCCCTGAGTGAGGTAAAACATGTTTTTAACTCTGCACAAAAAAATATGTTTTAAACAACAAAATAGCATGTTTAAAACATGTTTTAAACAGGATATCTGTTTTAAATAAATATTATTTCCATCGAAATATGTCGCCAATGCTACTTTTTGTGCGAGAACGGGGATTTACATCGCTCTAGCTGCGTAGGTAGGAGTCATCGATGGTCGGTAGTTGAATTTGTTTTGTTTGTGTTATGCGTCGTGAAGGGATTTCGATATAATTTTTAAACACCTGATTTAAAACACGTTTAAAACATGCATTAAAACATTAGGCCGTGTTTAAAACATGTTTAAAACAGTTTGTTTAAAACAAATTGTTTTAAACATAACAACCCTGGTCGGGGGGTTTCTTAACGGGTACGTCAGGGTGGGATTATTTAAAATGCTGCTTTCTTAACATGGGTACAGTTAAATTTTCTAAAAATGCAATTAGTATTTTAATCCAACTAAATTAATAATATGAAAAGAATTAACTGTAAATAGAAGTTGGCAAACACTATACAGGGTGTTTCTGTACTTATGGATCAAACTTTAAGGGTATATGTAACACGTTCTACTGATAACGGAACAAAAAGAATTTTTCAAAAATTCTCAAAATTAAGGGTTGGTTTACTTAAAGGAAACATGTTGAGTATCACTGGTTTCATAGCTGTTTGTGTTGTTTTATTCAAATATTAATGTTGCATTACGTAATGCAATTTTGATAGTAAATTAATTTCAATTTTCTGTTTCTTTCACAGTAATGAAACCAGTAGCACTCAACATGTTTTCTTTAAGTAAACCACCCTTAATTTTACGAATTTTTGAAAAATTCTTTTTGTTCCGTTATCAGTAGAACGTGTTACATATATGCAAATAAAGTCTTACATAATAAATAAATTAAAAAATCAAATAATACGTTACCATTATCAGTTTCAGCAGTGCGTAATTTGAAAGTAGTGATTGCTTACCTGAAAAAAAGAAACAACTATTAAACATAATCAAAATCAACTATAAAGCAAAAGACAAAATATTCTATTTTCTATATAAACTCTCTCTTTAAACCTATAAATTTTCATTCCATTTTCATCTTTTTCGCCAGCACTTTTCCGTCTAAAAATTGCGAGAAAAACTGTCTCCCCATAAATTCAGTCACTCTTTGAAATTTCCTCTTGCCATGTTCCAGTACATAAACCATGAATGGTTAACAAGGTAACCTGTGTAACACCTAGCCTGTTATATCGGCAACCGTTCTATTATATTGTTAAGTTCAGTGTACACTTGACAGTTAATGATTGTGGTTGGCCGACAAGTTTCAAAAGACTCACAAGGTTTCATTCAGAAGGAAAACACAACGATTTATGGGAAGATACGCAAGGGAGGAAAGAAATGTGTAAATGGACATGAAAAGTGCTAAGGATTTCACACTTGTGATAGAACAATGAGCCGACATTCATGATCGACAAGCACATAGTTTATTATTTATTTTTTATTTTGTATAGGTACGTTACAAGTATTCACAAGCCTCACATAAAAATAATACTATTGTAAGTCATCGGTAGGTTCCAACCATCATCATTTTTTGTTATATAGTATGTGTGCGATTAAGGGTTCCGTCTCCGTAACAAAATATGGTATGTTAAGAGGTGTAACTGTTTCTGCTTTACTGACTGCATATTAAAAATTTGACGGAAACACAGGTAGGTACTAGATGTTTGTGAAAGAATTAATCTAGGTTTATGCCCAGTTATAATTCTAAAAAAATCATTGGAATCCATATACAAAATAAATGAAAAAGTGTGTTTTAGGCAATTTTTATCATGCTTTATCTAGATAAACAGCATAAACTAGTTCCATTCTTCAGCTGTAAATACATTTTTGAAATTTTGTTTTATCTGTAAAACTTCGTGAGCAATTTAAAAATTGCTCTTACGTATTTTAAGCAAATGTTTCCATGCGTTACCATACCATAGAACAAACGTGGTGTTGAGCCATCATTCGGCCATGGTGTTGAGCTACGTGGAGTCGATACCCTCAATAGCCGTCATCTAACGGGTACTCGTACTCATGGTTGTTACGGAGAGTAGACCACAGATGAGATTTTCGTGTAGTTAAACTGAATGGATTCGACCCTAAGTTGTCAGAATTTAGAACCACAGTCGGTCACGTTACGAACTCAGTTATACGCTCCATAAACTAAATTGATAGCAAGTACCTATAGAAACTAGTTGATCTCTTGGATCTTTTATTTACAAATATTTGTACTTTCATAACTTAATTTAACACATTTAATTTATGAACCATTTGCATGCCAAATTTTTAATAATTTTAAAAAGAACTGAGGTAGCTTGTTTTTAATTTGTACTATTAAAAATATTCAGTTAGAATACATTGCTAGATTTAAGGAATGAGCAATAACTCGAGCAAGGCTCGAATACAATATAGAATCGTTTATCGTACTCGTCAACGTTAGTTAATTTACAATTCACAACGCACTAAGTCAAATGATTAAACTACAATAATAGCGTACGTATACATGAACATTTACTTACGAGATATACAAAAAAATAGAATGAGGGCGCCACAGCGCCATCCAGAAGGTTTGCAAGCGGGGCGTGCTCTCTAGCGATGGCTTCACCAACAAGAACAATAGAACATACCTCCAGTATAAGTTTTTTGGTGCTCAATTAGTAATTTTGCTCCTAATATAATTATTTATATTTATTACTTAAGTCTTATAAAATTAATATGTACATGCGGGTGAGATAATTGGTGGACGTCCGGTGAGTAAATGAATTAATGTGATTGATGGTTTGTTGCGAGTGTGAATGATTCGTATAAAAATTATTATAAATACAAACGGTGTGTGAGAATAGGAATGTTTGGCGTCAGTGGCGGATTTAGGGGGAAAGCGTAATGCTCTAAATTGATGTTTAAAAATCATGATCAAGTAAAACAAAAATGATTTTTTATTATTCTATATACTAAAGTGAATAATGAAGGGGTGAACCGGGGAACTTTCAATTACAGGGCATTTGACCTTAGATGAAAAAAAAGCATCTGCAGCGCATTTTATTACCAGCACCAGCACAATTTGAATTTTTGAAATCTTTGTGTCCCTTCTGTTTAAAAATTCTTGATCCGCCCCTGTTTGGCGTAGATTAATTGCTGACAGATGCATGTTGAAATTGTAAAAGTTTTTTTAGCATATAGTTCGTGCCAACCCTTTTTGTGAAATGGCTTGATTTACATGATGTATTGAAAGTCTGAAAGATTAAAAACAGAATAAAAAAATTACAATATAACAGCTAAAAATCAATGAAAATAATCTAGTAATGTATCTCGCAAATTTGATATGCGCGTAAACCGAAAGATATCAATATCAAAAAACAAACTTTGATAAAATTAATTAATTATCCAATTCTTTATTCAAATATACCCATCCCATTTCTAATTAACAAAGTAGGTAACAATTTTTTAAAAAATAAAATTTTAACTTTTAACACCTAGTTCACACCTTACTTAATTAATTATATCTTTACTTCAACATGCATGTCATTTGTAATTTTTTAGTGCACCAGTGCAGTTTATAGCTCATCCTCCCTTGACATTATTTATATAATGTGTGTACATGTGTTATCGTCTGTTGTTTGTCACACAACCCTGTGACATTGTAACAAGTGACAGTGTTCAACAAATACGCAAACAAGTGAATATCACCTGCGGATACTGTTTCACGGTAGAGTTGCCACCCTAAAATGGGGTAATTACATGTTGCCGTGTTGATTTTCAGATATTTATAATTTGACTTTAATTAGCCATAATACTGGTATGTAAATCAAAGCAGACAGGAAATATGTATTAAAATATTTCTGTTTGAGGATGTAAAATAATTAGGAGATTCACATTTACATAAATTTCAAATTTGATGCATTTTTTGTTACTTTACTTTATAAAAGAGCAGGGTTGGCATGATTTGAATCGTTTGATTTAAGAGCATTGCCGGTCACTGAGCGATGTCAGATTTGTAGTTTGTACGACATTAGCACAGACAAACTTGCCACCTTCCCCTTCTACTTTTAAGAAATGCAAAGCCCACTTCTCGCTATCTGCTTTTATATATGTTTGCCCTTGTCTAAAGCATCGGGAGAAAACTCAACACTACTACTACAGTTGATCAACACACAAAAATAAGTTCATCAACAATGTAACAAGTTTTTGTTCAGTGTTAAGTTGAGCTACTGTAAATTATAAAGGGAAGATTTAAAAGCAAATACAAAATTTGTTTGCTATATGTATAATGTACAACTTTGACTATTTATAAAAGTAAAATTTATTTTTCTCGATTTAAAATGTAACTGTCAGTCAAAATGGTAAAAAAGTAGTACCTGGATATACTGATAATTTTAATATTTTTATTTATGAACACTATGTAACTTTTGTGTTGATACTTCTCAAACACATTTTTATAATTAAATTAATATTGAGGTTATCATTTTTTATCAGGGTGTATAAATAAAAATCATGATTTCTTTGAAACAAATTAAGAATCAAGATTTTTTTCATTCAAATCAATATTTTAACAAAATGTGCTAGTTTTGCAAATTTTATAACAATACCTAGCTGGGATTTTTTATTGTTTAATGATACTTAAAACTGTATTTATCAATACATAATTATAAACAAATATCTAGATCATCGGGCATAATTTTAATAAATAATAAATTTAAATCGTGTTTTCTATGTCGTTTATTTATTTGATTTATGTACTTTATTTATATATCTCTTTTATTATAGAATAGTTATTATTATATACCAAACCTGCAAACCTGCTAAAGATCTGTTTAGCATGCGACGGAATTTTTTGCCGGAGGTTCAAAAATCTCTAGGACAATAAACACATTGCGCAGACGAGTTATACACAATATTTTTTGTGCAACTACAGTGCACATAATTAAAACACACATTTTATTTTTGTAACAATTGTCAAAAATATCTGACATTGACATGCCAACTCAATAAATTCGCAGCCGTTACTAATAGCAACGCGGTCGCGAAATGTATTGTACACAAATGTTTTACTTCGCGGCCTGAATTGCGGACGCCAGTGACTTTTTTGGCAGTTGCGTAAAAAAAATTTTTTTTTCGATTTTTGTTTAAATAATAGGTAGTATTAAAATCATTATAAAAATAATTTAATTGATTTAAATCATATAGGTACATCCTATTTTTTATACATGATCGTATGAAAATATTTTGTGGTTCCTTTTCTGAAATATTTGATTTCGTGTGAATAATTTCTGGCAATAAATAGTTTAAAGAAATAAAAAATGTTTAACTTATTTTTTATAATTTTTTCATTCCAAAATTGATCAGTTCGATATAGATACCTAGTATCTACAAGAAAGTCATGTGGAGTTCAAAAAGTGAAAGAACAACGAGTACCTAACCTACGATTGATATAACAAAAAACAAAGCATTATTTTGTTTACTTTTACATTACTTATAATTTCTTATTACTAATTACCTACCTAAATAATTGTTATTTTATTATTATTATATTATTTATATTATTTTACTGTGTTTATTCAAATTTATTACATACAAAAAATAAGTATTTTTGCACAATCCACAATTCATTCATTCCTTCTATTCCCGGAAATTTCATTCATATCAGTATCTACCAATAGAAATAAATGTCATTGGTCGAATATAGTAGCACGTTGTATATTGTAGAGGGGGAACATACTCCCCTAACAATTTCTCCTCCATAGTCTATCGTTCAGACTTCGGAAATAAGCGGCGAAAAGGGGTTTAGTAGAAATCAAACCACAGATAAACGAAAAGAGATATTTCCGATTTTTTTTCACTAGCCTACTAACAAAGCTTGTGGCTATTGGGCTGACTGAATTATTTTTCATGCTTTGTACATTTTCCCTATTAAAAATTAAATTGAAAACAACAATTTTTTTGCTGTTTTTCTAAATTATGTTAATTAAAGTTTAGATCATTAATTACGCAAAATAATCAGTCAACGCAATGCACTGATCCTTCTTCTACACAATGATGTCAAGTTTGAAGATATTACTTGAAAAATGTAAGTGTAGCGTGATTTCTACTAAACTGCTGTTTTGCGTACCACCGGCAATCGCCTTAAATCAAAAAAAGTAAAAAATACTAACATTTAAAGAATAAGTAGTTTATATCTATGCTGTAAAGAAGAATGTTTTTATTACGAATGTGGAATATGAACTCTCAAAGCACTATTCGAGGAAAATAACCACGTGAAAAATAAAAATAAGAATTTATTATTTAAATTAAAATACACGTTTTATACATGCAGCAAAAATAATCCTATTGCTTATAAAGTAGGTAATCAAAATAATGACATTTTATCGAATTTTTTTCAATTCCTGTAGAGGTTAATAAGTTTAGTTCGGATTTAGCATAACATTTTAAAAATTATATCTAACTGTATTTTGAAAATACCAAAATACCAAAATGAAACAATGGTACCTAATTTGTACTGCAATGTTTCTTAACGTTTCTACGTAAAACACCCAATACTTTCTGTAAAAATCTATAAATTTTTAACTTCAAATCAAGAACTACTTAATCCTAAATAAAATCTTAAAATTCTTACAATATTTAGTCTAGCTAAGTTGTGTTATCGTCTATAAAGTAAATAAATCGTAAATAAATAATAAATCAGTTTCTAAACAACTTATTTAAAAAAAATTATAAACATTTTCTCGTATACTTAACAATCAAAGTGGTTTATCTCTCTTAGCACTAAAATAGAATTTATTCTGAATATTATAAATAGGAATAGGCGGGAATAGGTATTTAAAATTTTATTAATAAAAAAATTACCTACTCTTAAATACATATAAAATCATAAATTATTATTAATAATTTGTGTAAATCGTTTTACGTACAGGAGATGAAATGGACTGGAGCGAATCTGGTTCGTGAAATTCACCAACATATCGTTCCGACCATTTTGCCGTTCCGTCTCGTAAAATGAGAAATATCCATTTATGACTACAGTTTTTAAGAAAATATCGAAATTTAGTTTCATTTATAAATTATTTGCTAAACTACTTACTGTTGGTATAAGTCGAGTATAAGTAAAACTATGATATAAAAAAAACATATATTTTAAAAAAAATTGACATAAGAAACGTACCTATAGCGTTCCGTTTCGGAAAAGATTCCATTTCGAGCTGTGGTTGAGCATTTTGAAAATTCGTTAAATGAGAAAACGAGACTACATATAAGATAGCCTGAAATCACGATGATTATTTTAGAAATATATTCCAAGAAATATGCTAAACGAAAAATTATAAAACAATCTTTCTGTCAAAAACAATGGTAAGGGATGAAGTTCCAGAGAAAGTAGGTAGCGAAAAGTTGTAAGTAAAATTATCAGCATTATTCTACATCAAAGGCCGTCAAATTATTTTCTAACTTACATAACTTTTAATGTTTTAATGAATCATTTTGGGATTTAGCAGCCAACGAAAATTTACATTTTGGAAAAGTTTCGTCTTCGTTTTGACTCGATTCGGAAACTCAGACCGGATTTAATAATTGGATACGATGACGCCACGGGTACTTAATCTAATTAACGCCAAATAAATTAATTCACTAATTTCAGGGCACTAATTAACTAGGTTACCTAAAGGTCACATTTATTTACAGGAGGATCAAATTAGATTAGTTTGAATTTAGAATAGAATTCAAGACACGCAAGAAGAAAAAAAGGAATTACATTTTCTTAATTATGCAATTCTTTCTTAAAATTCAATTAGTTAAGTAGTTATATTAAAATTCGAGAAAACATAGAATACCTAGACCATTTTATCTCAATCTCAATGTAATAGCTAACCTATACAGAAACTAAAAAAATTTCGAATCATAAGTATATAGAATTCGGTCTTTTTCAAACACAAAATAAAATATTAAAGAAACTGCAGTTTTTCCAGATAAAAATCAAATTTGAATCATAGATCACAAAATAACACAATAAAAGTGATTTTTTTAACAAAAATCATTGATTTAAACCAAAAAAGTAAAAAGAATAGTAAAGATAAAGAAGGATTTTTTATTACGAATGTGGAATATTATTTTTCAAGGCACTGACCTAGGAAAACTACTGCGTGAGTAATAAAAAATATTCATTATTTAAATTACTATACCTACATAATATGTATCTAACAAAGATGTTTTAATTATTGTCAATCAGCCATTTTTATGTTTATATGACAATTTTACACATGAAAAATATACCTACCTATTTTTTATGAAGTAGTAAAAATAATGATTTTTCACAGGAATTTTTAAAAAACCAAAAAATGACACAAAAGTACAACAATGAATAACAATAGATAACAATATAACAAATTAATCTAGAAGAAAACAAATTTCTTTTGTGTTATTGTCATGTATTGTTATTCATTGTTGTACTTGCTTTAGGATTAAAATAATTTATATTTTAATTAATTTTTGTTTAAACATAACGTTGCAAAACATCGTTGAAAAGAGAAAAAAAAAACGCTATTCAACCATGTAAAAATCCAATATGGCGCCCATTTAAAATAAGGAAGTTCCTATTAATATCTTGGAAACCGCCATCTAGAATTTTATTCTGACATCATTTTTGAGTTTCTCTCATCAAATCATGTAACTTTTATATGAAACATTTTTTATATCTTTTATAAATACGGAGTAATTTGCCTTTTTTTAAATCGCGATTTTCAGTTTTTTTTGAATAGGTAACTTTCAAACTGTTTGGAATTTTAAATGTTTCTCAACGGAATTTAACCGACCTCGTAGCTCCTATAGTTTCCGAGATCCCAATGGTGACCCAATCAATTTAGGACACCCTGTATATATATAGTTTACTACCAACTTGATAAAAACTCGTTTTATTCTCATGAGTCATGAGTAATTTTCATCATTTATATTACTTAGATCTCAAATTTTGGCATTTTTATCTCCCAGCAATATTTGGCTAAAATTCACGCATCAACCGCACTCCAAAAAAAATTTATCACCGAGTCTGTTTCGTCAGCATTTTCAGTGGAATGCTTTTCACAGAGCGACAGAATCTGTGGAAACATCATTGATTTTTTTAGACAGGAGTATGACGAAACGCTCAAAAAACACATGTTCCTCTGCTGTAGTGTTCAACGTATTCAACGAGTTCAAATCGCTTGAGAGTTACGTCGTATATCCGAGATATTCCACACAACACCCACGGAAGGTACAGAGAAACTCTGGAGATGATTGGAGTACGTAGTAGGCTGGAGATTTCACTGATTTACATAAAGACCTCAGTGATTTTGTATTCAAGATGCGGTGAAGAAATGAGGATTAGATGGTAAGCTCTTTAGGTTAAATAAAATAATTTGGTTTGATCTTCACGAAAGATTAGAAATACATAAAAGGTTTGTGAAGTACCTAATATAAAGATTGTTAAGATCACATTGATATTAATTTTGAGTTGATTAATATTCAAAACTGCTTACAACATGAATTTGTTATAGGACATATCCGAAATCTAATTTACTTAGCTTTGAAAATGGTCTTGAAAAAGAAATTAACAGAAGAATAAATCTAGCAAAATATTGGTCACTCAAAAAAATTTTCAAAGGTAGTATTGACCAGTCTATTAAGAGCAAAACTTTTGATATGTGCGTTAATTCGACCATCACGTACGAATGCCAAACATGGGCACTAACAGCAAAATTATTAAATAATAAGATTAGAAGCTGCCAAACTAAAATGGAACGCAACAGGGTTGGCCTGATTTAAATCATGATTTAAATCAAAGTGATTTTTTCAAAAAAATCATTGATTTAAATCATTTTTTGATTTTTTTGAAAAATTTTGTATTAATTTAATCATATTTCTGGTACAGAACAAAACAAGTGTCTTAATTCAATTTCAATATTTAATTAATAAATGAAATAATATTAAACAAAAAACAAAATCCATTCAATGGAATCATAAGTCAAGCGTATAGTTTAAGAAATTCGTTTAAAAACTTGAAATGTGCTATAATAAACTACATATTTTTAAAGGAATTTTTCATATAAATGGTTAAATAATAATTTAGTGTTATAATTAAAGAAAATTAAAAAAATCAAAAAAATCAAAAAAATCATGATTAATTCAAAAAAATCTGCTGTGGCCACCACACGACCTCTCGCCTAATTCTGCTTATTCTACTAATCTAATAAATAGTTTTACTTACATTTTAATAGTTTCATGTTCATGTAATATGTAAACGATAATGTAAACCAATATGCAAGTAAAAGATGTCAACTGTACTGTCACTGTCATAATAATTCAAATTTTATGTAGAAACAAATTTCATATCATGGACAACAAGATACTGGAATTTCAAAAAAATATAATATTAATTGTACTTTATTTTATTGTTAAATACTTCCAGATTCAGCAATTTGTATTTATAAATAACTGTACACATAGATAATCACAATTTCTTTTATTTTTAATTGCAAAAATTGTCATAAATAAATAATTTACCAATATATTTAAGGAAAACTTTTCCAAACTTCTAAAAGTACTACTTCCGGTTTGCGGATTTCTACCAAAATCTTATCCGGTGTTAAGATACTTATTAAAACCTTAAATATGAAATTTGGTTATAAACGGTTTGATACTTTTTAAGTTATCGTGGACGAAAAATCGTCGGTTCATACAAACGCACACACACACACACACAGACATCATCGTGAAAATAGTAAATTCGTATTCTAGAGACCCTGAAACGTGCTTATCCACCAAAAACTCATACTCGAAAATTTTGACCCATTACAATACCTCTCTTATAGAATATGAGGCGAGAGGTAAAAATCAATGATTTTTGATTTATTTAAAAAAATCATGATTTTTTCCAACCCTGGAACGCAATATCTTAAACATTACCTGGAAAGATAACAAGGATAACATCCTTAATACTTGTACTTATATAATATATAATATAAAACAAAATCGTTCCGTTTATGAACTCGTCAGTGAGTAATGTATCCAGAATAGTGTATGGTGTATAAGGTTTGATACAAAGATCGATGAAATGTATGATTCAATGCAAAAAACCAAACACAACACTAACTGAGATACAAGACTCGGCACTAGGTTGATCACGACGTCGTGATTAAAAATTTATATTAAATTTTTAGATTGACAACTTTGAGCAAGTTAAGTAAAAAAATAGATAAATTATGCTGAAATCGGCACTTCGTTTTAAAAAGAAAACACTTCAAACTTGACACAAACAATAAATAATCTACTCAGAAAGATGTGATGTATCACAATACATTTATGTAAAAAGCAAATGTCGCAAAATATTGAAATCTGATACCCTGCACAAAAAGTGATAAGTGATTTTTTCAGTGCAGGAATGAATATCTAAGAATATAAATTCGAACGAACCATGTGAAATAAGAAAAGTGTTAAATCGTGTACCCTTAAAGTCGTAAAATGTGTAATAGCTCAATTTTCAGAAAGATTTATGTTTTGCGAATAATATAAGGTAGGAGATAAAATATTACAAACCTACCATAAAAAGAAAAGTGTATTTTATATTTTATTACAGAAAATTTCTTGAAAAATTGATATACCAAGGATATGCTCACTATTCAGGTTATAACTCAATCATTTATTTATATCTTAATTTGCTGGAAACAGGATTTGCTCTCTTCAGAATGGTAGATGTTATTATTGGGGAATCCAACCACTCGATCAATTCATCTTGGTGCATTACGTATCTCAAATCCGTTGCGACGACCATTAAAATGCAAAGCGGCAACGGGGAGATTATGTTTGCAACCATGACTATATACATTTTAAGACGATCCAGTAGTCAGCTGTCCGAGTACGATTTAATTGTACGATGTTTTTACAATTTCGACACTCTACATTTCTCTTAAATGACTATGTAATGTCTCTTTAAATAATGATCTTTAGTGACTGACGAGTCAATTGCGTTCTTTAAATACACAGAAAGTGGTAAACGATAATATAAATAAACTGGGTTTTTTATACGAACACATGTGTATAATGTATGTAAATTAAAAATTTTCCGTAGTAGTATAAACTGTCGGAAAATGTTAATCTCATACTATAAACTGTGATGAAATAATAACCAAACAAACTACGAATTCCATGTGTAGTACATTCTTGCTATAATACACAAATTTTAATTTCGATTATCTGCAGAAAACTAACTTTTTCCAACTAAAATTTAAATAATTATTCAGAGCGGCAAACAATTATGTTTTTTTCTTAAAAACCAACGTTTCGCCAACCAATTGTGGCTTCATCAGGGTAACTACAAAATATAAACATTAAAATACAATAAAAGATTGAAACAAAGTTAAAAACAGCGCATGTTACTTACACATTTATATAATTTAGATGTATAACATATCGCAGCTCACACAAATTGTGCTAGAAACTTATATTGCGAAAGTAGTAAGTAACAAATCTTGTCATATTTTTAAGTTAAAATTTTTGTTGTCTCTTGCAAATATGACATTGTATACAAGATGTATCATATACTTCGAGTACATACTTTAATGGTGCATATAATTCAATATGCTGACGAATCAAAAAGAATTATTTTAAAATTCGAAAATTAAATTTCAACTCTTTAAGAGAGCATTTTTCGTACCACTGGTTTCATAATTATTATAAATTAATTTAATAAAACAATTCATTTATTTCATTGATTCTACAAGGAAAATCCAGTAACACTAAAAATTATTTTTTATACATAATCATAACATATCAATCTGTATCAATCTATACCCCTAATTGTGTACTCGAAGTTGTGATATAATGATGATACACTCTTGATAAAGGAAAGCTACAAAATATCTCGAAAATATCCTAGTTATGTGTTAATTTTTAATCGTTTTCAATTAAAATTTGTAGGTTTCAAATTTTGTTATCTCCTAATTAATTATAACATTTAATTTAAATCTGATTATACCTCGCTGGTTACTTTGTACTTTTAGTATGTATCTTTGTATTACCTTTGAATAGTCAAAGTCAATAAAAGTTTCAATATTCCGGTTGCAACAAAATAAAATAAATATTTTCTCAACCCTCGAAAGTTTAATACTCGGTTTAATATAAAGTTTCATCAACGCTCAAATATTTGCCACTAAAAATCATAGTTCAGTTATTAAAATCTCTTCTATAAATCATCCCTCAAACAAGAATATATAACTACTTCAAACTTCATCAACTAGTTTCGTGTGGTGCTGTATTATACTTATACATGCATGCTTATTCTCCACACTATGTGACGGAGTCTCAAAGCAGAGCGCATTATATAAACTTACATCTTACATGAGAGGGAGAGATATTGTTCCCAGAACTAAGGTTGTGTACTGTTTATATTAAGGATGTTTACTATCATGAATATATTGCAGAGAGAAACTATGTTTGAGAAGAAAATTTAATATTGAGATTTTATAGGAAATCTGCGAAGAAGTTTTATTTTGTTGATCAAACAAGGGTTGACGAAATTTGTTGTATATTAAAGTTGTAACACAATAATAGTGTATACGTTTTGCATACTAGCGGTCTTAGTTCGAACCCAGCCATTTATATTTATGACAACGACAAGTAGAAGTAGTATAGCTACTAGAGCTGCAAAAAAACAACGATCAGATCGATTAATTTCTTTGATCGATCGTATTTGAAAGATCAATCAGATTTGATTTATCGTTTGGATTTGGATGATCGATAAGATCTGGTTGATCAATAATTTTTCTGTCACTGAACCATGAATAGGTATATTAAAATAAGTTCCAAATTTTAGTAATTAACATAAAAATGTAAGAATACTATTTTATTTACGGCTAATGACATTATGATCTGAATAAATAGATCGATCACAAATGATCGATCTAGATCGATCGATCAATTTAATCGATAAAACCTGATGATCGAAGATCGATCAAAAATTTTGATGATCGAACAGCCCTAGTAGCTGCACATAAGTATTGTACCTAATATTTGCCAGTATATACAATTTTACCGTATATCTATCAACTCACAAGAAAGTATTCATGGTTGTTAGTGGAGAGTACATCATAGAGGAGATTTTTGAGAAATCAAATTCGAACCTGAGTAGTCAGAATTCACGCCATTTACTCAACTTTGTTATGGCAACCTCATACAATTGTTTGTAAGTAGCCGGTAATAATAATATATTTTATCGTGTGTGCGGTTACCACTCGTCAACTTACGTACGCTCATGGTTGTTAGTGGAGAATATAAAGTAGTTTACAGTTGGGATGTATACTTAACTGGACTGAAAACGAACCTGCATGTGAGATATCGCAGAATCACAGTTGGGTACATGGCGCACTTGGATATTAAAACATGATATGCGGAGCAAAGTGAACCATTTTTCATAACATGACGTCTACAAAGACCTTTGGTATTATCACTATTTGTTTCTATATTTCTTTTATAGAAGGATTCGAAGATTTATTTATTGCCTTTTATTGCACGTGTGTTGAAGTTGCAAAATTTAACAATCTTGTTGGAAATAATTACTTAAAATGCATTTTCCGATTTAAGTTAACTTAGCACGATGTAATGATGTGTTTATAACTATAAGATCGAACTTTATAACAACACAAGGTAAAGTTCCAGATAATACTAATATGCCCGGAAAAAATCTGTGCAGTGCAATTAAAGTTCAAAGTCAATATCGTTCTTACTACAACATCCAAACACAACTACCGTTTCAAGAGTAACATGAACATTATGAACATGCCCGTAAAATCCTCGACAAAACCAATGTAATACAAACTTCCATCCAGAGCCACTCCAAGCATGTTGTTACATAAGTTCTTAATGATTTCCTCTTCCTAACTTCAGACTACTTATTACTTTCCTCTAGTATCTACTTTATTACCATTGGTAGACTCTATTCCCTGCACTTACAGAATTTACAACATGCTTACCAAGGTGCTAAGGGCAGGAATGTCTATTTGAAGCTACGTGCGAAATGCCAATTTAGGATGGAAAGTTCCAAAGTAGCAAGCAGCTCATGTAGAAGTTCATAAGGGCAAGGCAGGATAATTATTATAAATGCGAGGTAGTTTCATGTTTTGCAGCGCGTTTAATAAAAATGTTTGTTGGATTGCTGGTTATTATTTTCTGGCTTTCTGTACGAATATTATTAAATTATTTTCTTTGTAAAATTGATATTAAGTAACATAAACGTTAGGGTCAAAGGAAGATTGATTTCTCGACTGGATAAATAAAAAGATTTTTGGAGAAGAAGTCAATTTAATATACCTAATCCAATAAAACACTAACGAATCGACTTCAATTCAGTTTTCCTCAGGGTGGTAATTGGTAATTAAAATTATATCATGTAAATTAATTTATAGAAATCTTTCGTCAAAAGAAGATAAAGCTTAACATACACGTAAATGTTACTTAACAGTCACCAACCAACTCAAATCCTGAAACTTGATCTATGATAGTAATTTTCGGTCAAAACACAATAATAGTACAGTCATAGTGCTGTAACAAGGGTATTCCAATCTGATGACGTCACATTCTACGGTTGCATTGTATTTTAATAGTATATTGTACAACAAGAGTGGATGTGATGCCTATATCGCACGAGAACGAATTTGCAGTCACGACCCCACAGGGGGAGTGTCTGCAAACGTTCGCGTGCGATATAGGCAATCCACTCGAGGTGTACAGCCTATTTTTTCTACGAAATATGGTTTTTGCAATAAAATGCACTCAATGTGATGCCAAAAATTATTTAAAAGTAGGGTTACATCAATTATTTTGTGACATATGACATTTGAATAATTGTTGCCAACGTAAAATCTCTAAATTTTATTTGCTTTTTTAGCAATATAATAATGCTTTTAAACATAATTAATTATTAAATAACAGTTGATTTAATGTTTTTAGTAATTATTTGTCATAATAAAAACATAATTTGCACGCATTAACAATTTTTTGACGTATTTGACTTTGAATTTCATATCCACACCTGGTGTGGATATGACATCCCTATCCACACATCCAGTAGGGAGTAGAAAAAAATATTATCAAGTTAATTTAAACGTCAAAATTGGAATTGGATTTACTCTATTACCTACTAATTTAATAATCAAGCACAACGTTATCATCTGATTTAAAAATTATTTAACAAATTAAAACTAAGTAAGGAAATTATTACATTACATGCCATGAAAAAACAAATTCGGTTTGACATTTTGGAAATAAGCGCAAATCGTACGATACGAATGTAAATGTAGTTGCCAAAATAATTGCCTGAATAAAGATTTCACACATGTCACACGTACCTATTGTGTATGTTACAAAGTTTATATAAAAAGATATGACAGTTACAACAAACATAATTGTTTGAACTTAATTCATACATTGGAATCCCATTCTTAGAGCACTTTAACTGTACGAGTATATTATTTAACGAGCAGATATAATAATTCAAGAAGATTAAAGTTTATGCACGAGCAGAAGGCAAATTATAACCGTGTCAAATGCGAGTCAAATACGACGTTTTATACCTCACATATTGGTGTAATGACAGATGACAGTTGTGTTGAATAGTATGAACTCATAATATAATAGTTAGTTTTATTGAGGGGTTACCTACATAATGAATGTATTATTCAATGTTCGTCGAATGGTTGTAGATAAAAAAATATTTTCCCACAGATTTAAGAGCATCGTAGATTATACTTTGTTGTTTGTGTTAATTTAAATTAGGATAATCAAATAGAATTATATTTCAACTATCGTTGAAGACAATACTTTCACATATTTGGGTTTATTCCAAACTCCAAAACAATGATACTGAGAAATCTTAAATTCAACATGTAATATAAATACTGATAATATTAAAGAAAATAAAACAAAATTTATCAAATTTATGTCATAACGTCATAAGATATATTTTATCTCTTAGTTTCGTAGCCTACATGTCTGCTTTTCTTTTGCTAATATATTTTATCAAATTCTTTAAAATTAAACCAAATCAGGAGTTTTCTTAGAGACCATATTTTTTTCCTTTTTTTATAACTGATACATAAAACATGTATCGATATATTTTGCATATTTTAGAAAAGTTTCTCATTTTAAAAATAGATAAGCTAAGTCTGTAACAGTTTAAAACTGAAAACTTTTCAAAAAGCAAAAAACAAAAAAGCTCTAAAATAAAAATAACTCAAGATAAAGGTACCTAAGCGTAGGTTTCA
Source organism: Agonum fuliginosum (assembly GCA_947534325.1). Classification (NCBI taxonomy): domain Eukaryota; kingdom Metazoa; phylum Arthropoda; class Insecta; order Coleoptera; family Carabidae; genus Agonum; species Agonum fuliginosum. The sequence goes on along the minus strand of OX384032.1, from coordinate 31,443,396 downwards.
ATAAAAAGGTTTAAAACGTCTAAAAGTTTCTATTATTGTTTTCAAAGCTTTCCTAGTTGAACTCCTTTAAACAAAAGAAGGTATACTGAACTTGGTTTCCAATGTTTCGCCACTTATCGATAAAGTTCTGAACTGAACAAAATTTGGAAAAAGTTTTCCCGTTTGGAAGAATAAAATGCAATATTTTTATCGTGAACTTTTAGGACAGATCTTAAATAATAAAATAAGAACCAATTAAGGCGCGGACACATATAGCAATGCTATGTCATGCAGTAGAACATGTACTCGTACATTTAAATGGGAGTTTTCACATAGTTTATGTCATTTACTTGTGCAATGTTGGCATAAGACAAATCTCAAGTTCTATGATGTGTTACATAACTGTTGCTCAGATACTTATTTACTCGATTCGTTTTTGTAGTTTATATTTGTAGTTTGACAGTCTACAATTTTGACATTATAGGCAATAGTTATTTACGAACCAAATGCGGGAAGATTTGGATCCCACATGAGCGGATTTTTACGGTTTCATTTACGCGAATGCTGGGATGGTGTCTTCCCGCAAGAGGTACGTACAATGATTTTTGAAACGAATAAAACTATAATCAAATACATTCAAGTTGTAGTTGTAGTCTTGTCATTAAATTTGAGGTTACGATGCTTTTTGTACTCACTACTACCAACAGATGGCGCGCTGTACACAAGTTTGATTTTTAAATATTGGCGGTTTTCGGTGGTCTTCACTAATTATAATTCCCGGAAGTAACACTTTATAAACTAAATTTTATTATTTTTAAGATGATTTTACTCTGAAATGTCTAGAAAGGCCAGTGTTATTTGCATTTTTCCTGATTGACTGCACTGGGAAATTGACATTTCCGATTGTCAATTGCGTGTTTCATATGTCACTTCCTAGGTGATGAGTACAAAATAGTTATTTACGAACCAAATGCGGGAAGATTTTTATCCCACATGAGCGATTTCAATTACACCAATGCTGGGATGGTGTCTTCCCGCAAGAGGTTTGTACAATACAATGTTTTTTGTAACGAATAAAACTATAATCAAATTCATTCAAGTTACGAATATACAATAAATTTTACAAAAACTGGTACACATGTCACACGTCACCAGTTGCTAAGCAATTTGTTTTTTGTGTAGTCTGATCATTAAATTTGAGGTTACGATGTATTTTTATACTTACCGACAGATAGCGCGCAAAGCGCATATTTTTATTTCAAAATTATTATATAGGTATCGATGGTGATTTTAATACATAAAAATCGTGGGAAGTATAACATTTATTAAAATAAATTTTGTTATTTTGAAGATGATTTTATTCTAGAATGCTCAAGAATGCCAGTATTCTTTGCATTTTTCCCGATTGACTACACTGGGAAATTGACATTTCCAATTGTCAATTGCGTGCTTAATATGTTATTTCCTAGGGTATTATTACAAAAATACTTTAATTATGTAAGATAATGATGAAACTGAGATGATAAAATTTATTATATAATAAAATAAAGAAAAGGTAATCGAATTGTGTGTAGAAGAAAACAAAGAAAATCTGAAAAATGTGCAATACGTCAAATGACACAATGACATGTAAATTGATTATGTTATTTTGAAATATTAGCATAGCATGGCATAAGCTGTAGCCTTTAGACAGTTCTTATGTTACTTATTTCATAATAGTAAAAAGGCTTACTGGATCCAGGTTTACTATTATAAACATAACCGTACCGGATCTTCCATTATTCTCCAAGTTACTTATTTCAGTTTATCCAAAATCAGAAGCCTCGATGAATAATCCCGCAACGTTGCTTCTGGCATCAAAAAACAAAAACACCGCGTTTGACATGGGAAAACATTGACTTTTTGCATCATCGTTTGTTTGTTTTTCCGACATTCACATGTAAAACTCGCCGATGATATTACTTTTTCCTTTTTATTCGACGTTTCATCTCGAATCAGCAACGGTTTCGGTAAATATTCAGTTCGGATGCGGACCACAAAAACAGAAACTATTTGCATGTCAATGCTGAGAGGCGGATTTAACTGGGAATATAGTTATAGTTCTAAGAGTTGTTGAATTGAGATACAAGAGGTTATCAAAGTATACTCAACGATCAGAGGTCGCCGGGTTTTAATTTATCTTTAGTTATTGATTTGTCTGTGACGGAATGATGGAGAGCTTTACTTTGACGATGATGAGGTATCTCATTTATTATTAATCTGTTTTCTTCTGCGGAATAGTTTACTTTGTTGAAACGATGATGACAAAGCTGAATATGTATTATTTGTTGGCTTTTATCATACGATTTAGGTTCAATTTATGATAGATCTTAAAAGGTTTTTACTTCACCGGTCTATGTAATATAGAGGGAAGTATTGTAATCCTGAGTTTTTGACAATTCGAGATTTTGATGAATCTTCACGATTTAGACCCTACTGAACCCAAAAATCATGATTTTAAAAAAGTCAGTCTGTGTGTCTGTCGGTCTGTCCCGTTGGAAATTTGGACAGAAATTTTATTTTATTATTTTATTTCAGATCTTGAACCAAAAATTTACCTCAAGTTCGTTAATGAGCTTTATTCAAGCAAGTGGTACCAACTTTATAAACTGATTTGTTTTATTTTTATTAAAATACTATCGTGTAAGTAGTATCAAATTAAAGCTCTCGGAAAAATAATTCTTATATAGTAGAAAAATAAAAACATTTAAACGATAGTCAATCTTTTTTATAAATTATTCAAATTATACCGAGTTTGGTGTTAATTTAATGCTCTCGGGAAGATGAGTTTAGTAAAAATGTAAACAATCAAAAAATGACATTAATACGATTTTCAATTGTTTCTCCAAAAATTATTCAAATTTTTTCAAGTGTATTTTCAAATTAAAGCTCTCTGGGAAAAAAATTAGTCGAATAAACAAAAACAACATTTTGGTCAGTTGTCTTTTCACATGTCATTGAAAATTATCCCGAAGTTGGTATTAACCGGTATTAACTTAAATAGTTCGGGAAAAAGATAAATTTATCTAAATTTTGCTGAATAAAGCATAAAATTAAAGCCTTTACGAAAGCGAATTATTAGAACTTATAGTCGGGGAAGTCCACAGTAGATTTTTTTCTAAAGGTTACTAGTTGTTTCCATATTCGAAACACACTAAGGGATCGTTTGCTATGAAGAAATGGAACTCTACAATCATAATCTCAGTACCTAAATTTAAAACTTCTTATAATTAATCGTAAATTCCGATTTACCGACAAGCGACAAGCTGAGGAAAACAGTTGACGCGTTCGGTTTGGTTCGAAGAGAAGTCCACACTTCTTGGCGAATTCTGCTTTCGTGTACTACACACTTCTCGTTCTGTTCGTTCAATAATTCTTACCAATTCCTATAATTTATTGTAATTCCTGACTTATAAAGTGCTTCGTATTTCTTTGAAATCTCTGTAATTCTTGCATTTCCCCTATTTTTTTTTTTACAAAATTCGGAAACCTTCGAAATTAGTCATTTTTTGCCTAACATACCTATTCACGTCTATTACCCAACTTGAGTGTGACAGACTCACATGTTGTGATTGTGAGTTATCGGTATAGATAAATATTACATTGTGTGTGCGGTTACCAGTCGTCAACTCACGGATATACATGGCTGCTAGTTATATAAACTACAAATATTCTTATTAAAGATAAATTTGTATTATTTTTTAAAATATGGGATAAATTGAAAATATTATCATGCGGTAAATGAGTGGTAAATATATTCTTATTTCATACTCATAATTTCCATGTAGGTAATGTAAATTCTTCTGTCATTCTTTTTCTTTTCATATCTGGTAAGAATTGTCGCGTTTTGTGAAAAATATGGTTTAAGAAATATGTGTGTAAAATACGTTAAATTTCGCATCTCTAATGTAGCGTATCGCTGAAAACATCTGAAAGAATCCCAAAATCCGTTATTTAAATTCCCGAGCAGTAAAATATTCCCAGGAGGAGCATATCCAGGCTCCCAAGCGAGACATATTCATCGTCGCAACTTCTTTTATCTCTCGCGTTCCACAGAACTACCCATTTCATTCTGCGTGTGCGGGGTGCACCATATTCACAGTCATACCTTTTATTCTATAACCTTATTACCAACTTTAAAACGGGACAGAAATGCCAGAAACATCGAGATAAATATTCTTCATAATACGGTTTTTTTGTTATAGACCATATAGAAAATAGATATTGTTAATTTTTATCTGATTCATTATTACACAGTTTGATTTAACATTTCGAAATAAAATGTGAAATTTTACGCGATTCTCATCAATTCATGTTTTGACTGGTCACGGTAACTATTAAAGACAAACTCTTGATTTTATATCCGTATCAAAATAAGTAAATTGAAGGTACATCTTGAGCATTTAAAAAAATATAAACACAGTGCAGTCAACTCACGGTTACTCATGGATGTAAGTGGAGGGTATATACATCACTTCGAAAGATTTATGTGCAATCAAATTGGAATGTGTACCTAACTGGACTCGAACCTGAGTTGTCAGAACCACAATCGGTCACATACCTATAGCACAACTCAGAATTCTATATTGTCTACGGGTTTTTTTCGATTTCCTAGTATAGAATACTATCGATTTTATTTTTCTTCTATTCCACTCCCTTTCCGACTACTGCAGCTGCCCAAAACCAGCCCGAAACACGTACTTTGCCGCCTCTTAGCTATACCATGCCATTTTTACCTTCCGCTTACCTGTAAAGGAAGGTATTGGAATCATGCAAAAAATCGGCTGGTGAATTTTTAGTGGATGAGCACGAATTAGGGTCCTTACAACTCATTTTTGATAGTTTCACGATGATGTCTGTGTGTATGTGTGTGTGTGTGTGTGTGTGTGTGTGTGTGTGTGTGTGTGTGTGTGTGGTCAAGGAGTGTTAGTCGCATAACTCAAATACGAATTACCCGAAAATTTTGATATTTGGTATTTAACATTTGTATATAAATTGGAAGAGCTCCGTAGATTTTGGTACAAATATCTTCACCGGAAGTGATATTTTTTGAAGATTGAAAAAGAAAATTGTCAAAAATTTATATAAATTTGGATAAATATAGTATTTATTTGTAATAAGAATAAGAGGAAAAGTTATTTGCAACTTACGTTATAAAAAAATTGTCTTTATCTGGTAGCATTAAAGAACTGCAGTAAAATTTAAAAAATAAATTTTTCAAATAAAACGTTGATATCTTGTAATCCATGATCGGTTGATTTTTGTTTCTGCGTAAAAAATATTGACAGGTGAGACGGGTGACAAGTTGGCATACTAGCGCTATATAAGTCCTAAGTAAGATATTAAATGTAGTAATTGAACGGAGGATGGCTTCAACACAGCAGAGTTTTCCTGTGAAAGAATCTTTTTATTCAGGTGATGCAAATTTCTGTGTTTGAATATTTTAGATTTTTATTTGTATATTTTAAATGGGCACCGGATTGTACGTATACATTTCTGTTTAAAGTCTAGATATGGCGGAAGGTTGTGTGATGACCACGTCAGATTTTTAAGTTGAAAATTACTGTAAATGTTTTCGTTGCGAGTAAACTGTCAGTTTTTTATTGACTTCAAAATAATGCTTTTCAAATATTTAAAACGAATCTATAGATGTGCCTTTTTAAAATTTTAAAAATAAATTTCTATCATGAGATATAACCGCGTAAAATTAAAAAATTTTATAAATTTTTCGTCATTTTTATAATCATAGATACAATTTTTTATACAAATTTTGAAAAGGCACATCTGTAGATCCATTCTTTATCTATATTTATGAAATAAAATTTTACCATTCTTGTACTGGCCACAAAACACGAAAACACTCGCTACGTATGTACATTTTATGCTGGATTTTAGGCCTCTTAAAATAAATTTTTGTAGAAGATGGCTGGATATGGAACCACCGGAACGTAAATTTGAAATATAGTAAATAAACAATTGACTGCGGTGTGCAGTCGCAGTCCAACTATTATTTTCTTCAATTTTATGCGAATTGTTTCTCTAGATTGAATAAAATCCTACGCTTCAGCAGCATTATTCTCCTCGTCTTTTCTACGTCTACGGAAATGCGGACTTGTCAACTTGTTATGGAAGTGTACTACTACGACTCTATGTTTAGTGCTGTGCTCACTACAGACTCCAGGAGTCTTGACTAAGCTTTTGTTGGAAGTGTTTTTGTGTTCTAGATCCCCAAGACGGAGAACTTTAGATCTCTCTTTGAATTTGTTTGAATTGTTTGTTTGAGATTTATTCTCTGAATCGATGGATTTCCATGAGATTTCAAATGGTGTTGTGCGCAAGTTTTGAAGTTTAAAATTGAGTTCAGGAGTGAATCGTTAACTGGGGGATAAGTGACGGATTGGTTAACAACAACGTTGTTTTTACTTTAAAGGGGTCATCTACCTTCCATTTTAAGGATAAAATGGCTAACCTACCCTTGTGGTTGTGATTAATATAGCTTAATTACAATAGTTAAAATAATATTAGGTATATAAAATTGTAAAATAACGGATACAGCGGCAATGTGTTATTGGGCTAGAGTTAGAAAAAATTTTGTTGTTATTTATATTTAATTCCAATATTTCGTAACAGTTTTGTTACTTCTTCAGGGATAAAATAGATATAACCTCGGATATAACTTATTAAAAATTGACAAAAATTTTTAATAAGTTATATCGATTTTATCCCTGAAGAAGTAACAAAACTGTTACGAAATATTGGAATTAAATAAAAATAACAACAAAATTCATGAGTTTTTCTAACTCTAGCCCAATAACACATTGCCGCTGTATCCGTTATTTTACAATTTTAACTTTCAACGAGTCGGCGTGACTTCTGTTCAATATTAGGTATATTAGTTGATCATGTTCGACCATGTTATTTAGAAAGGGTCTAAGAGCCAAAATAGCAATGGGCTACTTGCATGGTAGGTACTGAAAATTAGATTTTTTATCACAATGAACCTAATGTTGGGTCTAAAAGATTGGTAACAACAAATTTTATTTTTAAAAATATGTTTTTCAATAAATTGAGAAAGAAATTTTGTTGTGACGTAATTATTTTGTATACAGGAGATATGGAAGCATTTTACATCACATCACGTATTATTACATTTTCATTAATTATTTTTGGACTTGTTGATAAAAATATTGTAAAAATAAAAAATACGAGTCTCAAGTATTTATCTATCTTCAAAAATTTTTAATAAAAAAAATCATGCAAGTACCTACCTAAGTATTGAAATATCCTCGGAAATATCAAACCTACATTTTTGTCAAGTCTTATTTTATTAAAATTTTAAGTTCAGATCTTTAGAAACATATGTTTTGAGATTGATTGAGTATTATAGACGGGTTCCTGCACCCTGCGAAGTAACTAAAATCCAAAATAAAAACTGACGAATAAATAAGTCAGTATTTAATCGATATTTGATGTTCTAAAATATTAATTAGCAATCATTTTCTTGCTACCGATACTGATATTAAACGCCCGAGAAATCAGTTTCATATTCTTCTGAAACGAGTTCAGTAAAATCTTTATACGTCGTCATTTAAACTTATACGATGACATTATGATGTATCATATTTTATTACATACATACTGCATATGGCAGTGCACATGCAATTTTATATTTATTTACTATAAAATTACGGACAGATTACGAATATGGTCTTGAAACATCGACGACAGAATTTATGTTTATTGCAATAACCGGTCCAATATCTATGTATGGAATTGCTACTGAACGAAGTTGTACGATGCAATTAAATATTAAATGAAACTAAATTAAATAAGAGGCATTGAAGCCATAATCTATAATGAAAGCTTAGCAAAATAATTGTAAAATGGGATATAAAGCCTGAGGTAATAAACAGTATTTTTTATCAAACATACGTATGTACAATTTTTTATAACAAGAAAGTTGGAAAGAGTCACATTGCTGAGTTTGATATTTAATACAATTTAATGGAAAAACTGATAGTTTCCCAAACAATGGATTTAAATGTAAGTACCTTACCTACTTATATCCAGTGTGTTTATGCTACCGAGAAACAAATATTATATGTTCGGTGAGTTTCAAATCCGCATTACTTTCCAAAATCGACCACAGAATTAAAAATTGTTATTTTTTAAATAGATCTATTCGGATCCATTTATTCAATTACTCACACTTTGGATCGAAAATCCTTATACTACAAAGGAGGATTTCTTTTATTTTTGACTTTGAAGTGCACTTTAAAGAGATCTTATAATTTAGAAAACTGAATTTTAACTTACCTACTTATATTTTTATTAATTCATATCACGAAGTATAATAAAAACAGGTGATGACACTCGATTGTTGACCATGTCACATTTTTTTACTCCGCAAGAAACTAAATTGGATGGCCATCATAGTCATCTCATAAGTTAGAAGCAAATTAATGAAAATTACGGTAAATTATATCTAACTTGTATTTGTAAGTGTGAGTACACTACAGTGGACATTCTTATAGGTACAGTTGATAGTTGAACATGCATCGCAGGTATAAACTCGTAGCATTTCGCCCGGACATAGTGATATTAATTAATTAATTTATTTAGATGGAACCATCCTACAGGATTAACTCCCAATTGCAGAATGGTAGGTGTTATTATCGAGGGTATTATTGCCTGTTGCGCTGGGAATAGAACTGGGGACCTCTAGCATGCTAGGCGGATCCTGTACCGCTGAGCTAACCACTGGCCGTAACCCGTAACAATATTAACAATATTAATATTATTATTTTGTTATAAATAACCACGATATGATTCTGCGCATTTCAGCAATTTACTTTTACTCATTAGTAAAGTGTCGAAGCAAGCAAGCAACGAATGTCAAAGATACGATTTACAGTAGACGTGTATTTGACAATGAAATCATGCTTCCTCTTTGATTGTCCCTTGCCATCAACTTCTTGCAAATAGGGCCCCTTCTCGCACTTGAATCTGCGTATCCTTCCGTCGGGCCTTCGTTCAGCGTTGACAGCGACCGTGGGTGTAGTAATTACATTCCTTTGTAGTTTGTAAATTGTCTGTGTCTTGCCAGTTAGCAAGCGCGCCGTGCAGAACCTGAAGGTTTTTTGTAATTTTGTTTCTGTTTCGAAATGAGAAACAAAGAAATGTGTGAAATAGATGAACGAGATTGTAGTTTTGCTCTTAGTTGGAAATTTAGTTTTACGAACAAAGGGCGCATGAGAATGTCAGTTGCAAAATATGACAAGAGATGCTTGTAGATGAAATAAATTGCATTTTTTCACATTTTGTCACCTCTAAGATTATTATTTTAAATATAATTTCACTGATATCAATTTAGAATCACAGTAACGGGAATACTTATGAAATACAAGGAAATGTTAGGGAAATATGTAACAATTTTCAATCTAAAACAGAAATCGAATTCCGGAATTTGGAAATCAACATTTAAAACATACGTAAGCACCTACCTACATAATATTCTCGATAATATTATACTTGTTATCAAATTTGATTAAGCAACCCGCCTAGGTTTTTTCCGAATACTTAGAATACTCTAGATTTTTTCTTCTATTCCACTTCCACTACTGCAACTGGCCGAAACCAGCCCGAAACTTGTACTTTTCCGCATCCTAGCTATGCAATATCATTGTTTTAGTATAGGTACTACTTGATTGCATTCACATAAATAAGATCTTTCGGTTTTTGTGAATGGTGTCATCTATGTGTTGTTTATTCGAGATATCGGTATAAATCGGTATTCGTATTACTGGTATTTTTCTTATCGATCTGGAAACATGTGCTTGGTTCTGTCAGTGTCAAGTTTAAATTTATTTGTCAACAACCTAGATTATTGCTGAGGTGTTAGGTTAGATGTAATCTTGAAGGGCAAGCAATATATTATTATCAATGTATTAATATACCTTATAATAATTATAAGATATTTTTATTCAATACCAAAAGATAATAATTCTACTAATGTGTTTTAGATGAATGTAGAATTAGAATTTTTATATTATTTGCATTCATTTTTAAACTGACACAGACACTGATCAAATAATAATAAAAATATGATTATGTTACGTTACGCATAGAAAACAGACAGTACATAAACAGAGACAACAATATATCGGTTCATCGTTCTACCCTTCATCCTATTGGTCGATTCCTAAACATAAAACCTAAAACTAAACATAAGATTGGAGTTTGCAATCTTCTGTGTTAAAACCAAAACTAAATACTGATTTGTGAATTTACCTTAAACGTCGAAACTTCGTATTAAAAAAAGAAACAAAATTGAGATGAGACTAGTTAGTAACCATCTTATTTCGTCTCAGGCCTTGCCTCGTCGAACGTCTCGCGGTAATACAATAACAAATAATTTTCTAAGTTGCATTAAAAAAAACTTAATAAATAATTAAGCTTTTATTCTAAAAATATATAATTCTTCTTTAAATCAAACCCGGAATCACCACCCTTCTTTCTGTGATAAATTTCAATATGTTTCTAAAAAGAGAAAAGTTAGGCGTCTCTGAACATTAGGTGCTTAAACATGCGTGGGCGTGGGCGTAGCCCTGTCTCCTGGAACGTGCTCTGGTTTATATTCAAAGGATGTTTCCCAAATCGCATTCAACCCTTGTACAAGTGAACATCGCCGTAGCAGAGGTCAGAGCCAGACCCTGTGACATACTGTTGCTGCTCCACGTCCCCGTTGAAAGGGATGAAACTTTACTTTTAAACTCGTACTGGGAATTATGTAATCATTCTGGTTCGTTACGGGGACAAAGGACGACGAAGAATTACTCTCCTGACAGTCTACTCATTCAATTGTTTATGAATGCGGACTTTATACTTCAAACTTCTACATGTTAGTCCGATAAGCTGATATGTTGATCATATTCAAAGCGGTGTACATTTATGGTGTACGTGTAAGGCTCTGTCCACACGAGGATTCTATGAAGATTCTGAATTTTGGAAAAAATAATTGTAGTGTCAAATTGCGGTGCGGCTAAATTAAATCTTTAATGAGTTTTGGAAAAGAAGAATTTATTTATCGATTTCTTCCAAAATTTAAAATCTTGAAAGAATTTTCATAGAATCCTCGTGTGAACATGGCAAAATGACTCATTTTATATTGTTTATATTTAAAAAAATATTATTTTAAAAAGTTTTGGCTCCTGATTTAATGCAGTTTTTAAAATAGAGAAATTTATATGTATATATATATATATATATATATATATATATATATATTTATTTGTATTTGTATACAGCTGCACTGCATAAAATCCTCGATAAAATCAATTAAACATAGGCTAACATATAGACTGGCATTGAACTGGTATCGAGACTGGTATTGAATTCTTGAAACATGTATGTTTGTCAATTTTAGCTCCATCATTTTAATTTCTTGATATGTAGAATTACAAAATAGTATAAAAGTGGAAATTTCTTGACTGGATGATGAATATGACGCAGGAAAATTACTGGGTTTCAGTCATAAATAATTGTTATTACATCATCGACGTTTCGATCCGACCCGGGATCATCCTCAGGATGTATAAAATAGTTTTAAATAATAATTATACATTAATAAAAACAAAATAAATAAATATCTTTATCAGAAAATAGAACATATAAATAAATATGATTGTTTAAAATTAAAATCGAAGCAGATATTCTACGTCAGCACACACAACGAACTATATGGATATAATGGCTGTAATCAATTATTGATTTTATGAATGTATAATTATTATTTAAAACATTTTACACATCCTGAGAATGATTCCGGGTCGGATTCAAATGTCGATGATGTAATAAAAATTATTTATGACTGAAACCCAGTAATTTTTCTGCTTGACAAAATAATATTCCATTTTTGTAAAAAAAATAAATAAACTAAACTAATTTTCGTATTATAATCTTACATAGAAGATTTAAATTTTAAATAGGTAACAATTCAATAAATGAATATGCATAATAAAACGGTGAATATGTATAAACTCATAGTCCCATGCATGTAAAATGTAGAATAGCAAATTTTTTATATGGCTATCAATAAGCAGGAATATATTTCATGCACAAGTCACATACCTAATACATATTGAATAATGTAAATAAGTATAACTGAATTTAAAGTCGTAGAAAACTACACCTCGGATCGTGCAGTATAAATTTGCCCACATGTTCTCCAATCTCCAAATCCAAACTCAATTCGTCAATTTGCGGCAGCAAGAAGTTTATTATTGTTAGTGCTCACCAATCCTTTATTTTATCTATGCACTAGTAACAGTGTTGCCATAGCAGAGATGTTCTCGGCCAAATGGCTGCTTGGGGGCCGGCTGGCTACGTATGCTACTATCCCGTGTTAAGCCAGTCTCATCGAGGCGAGCGTCTAAATGCCGCAGTGTTTGTCCAGTTAATGCCACACGACCAGGGAATCGACAACAAAATTTACGTTGAGCCAAAACCACCGAGCGATTATTTGTCAAAAAAAAATTGGACACAATTATTCCGCGTTCTTGAGGAGTTTAGCGATTCATGGTTCGTCTAAGTGAATTTTACAATAATGTCAAAGTCGCGATAACACGAGATAACATCATCCTAGCACCTAGCTATGTGCGTTTTTGTTAATAAACACTATAGTGTTCATAATAAATTAAGGTATACGTATAGGTACAACAAACCTTAAACATGTGTTTTCTTTCTTCACTGTTCGATAAATAACTTATCCCGAAAACCATAAATTAGCAACACCTATGTGCAATAAAATTTAAATACATCAGCACTAGTAGCAACAATAACAATAATTCAATTACAAACTCATAACATATACATTTCATGTAAAATTCATAAACCTTTCAAACAATTCAAAGAAACCATCAACACTGAATCTGCTTGCATTCTACATACAAACCACATAAATTTACTCATAAGTACCATCAAAGCACTTGCAAGCTGCATAACATCCACATAACTATCTTAATCTTCATTTGTAATATTACATCTACCTGACACACATCAGGTGGAATTACATCAACGCTAAAACATTCAACAATAAGTGGCATGTGTGTTTAATTTAACAAGTTAATTACTACGAGTGCCAGATTATCTTCCAGCATTGTACATCATCTTCTTGCAGTAATAATTGTTTTATGTTGTTGAAAAGTAAAGAGACACTTTGTATCTGGCAGTACAAGGACATGGCACTGTTCAATGTGTTTTTATCAATTGTGAAATGTTGTTTATAAATAGCTGTTAATAATATTGTTAGATTGAAGCTGTTACTTGTCTTAAGGACGATGTCAGATTGTAGCTATGATTTAATTATAAATGGTGTTATTGGTTCTATAATAAGAAAATAAAATGTAGATTTATTTGCTTATTTTCATTTGATACGACTTTTATTATTTTCATATTAGTGATTTGATAAATATGATACCTGTACTAAATATTGGAAGGACAGGTAATGCATTTTTGTATGTATAGCCGTAAATAAAATAGTATTCTTACATTTTTATGTTAATTAATTAAATCTTATCGATCATCCAAATCTGATCGATCAAACAAATCTTATTGATCAAACAAATCTTATCGATCAAACAAATCTTATCGATCAAACAAATCTTATCGATCATCCAAATCCAAACGATCAATTAAATCTGATCGATCATCGAAATTTAAATCCAATAGATTAAGGAAATTAATCGATCAGATCAGTTAAATGATTACCTGTAATCATATTGATTGATCGATGTATCTTTCGATCAGATCGATCCGATCGATGTTTTTTCGCAATAGGCAGGAGAGGAAAGATGTACGAGCTCCGCAGATAGATAGGTAATACAGTTTTAAAAGGTCCAATAAAACTACTTTACAAAAACAACGTGATTGGAGATGTTTTGATTTAGTGATGTTTTGATAAAACGACGATTCGATGCAACAACTTTTTGATGCAGCGACATAGTGACTTCCAGCCGATAGCCGATAGTAGTTGTCTTTGCGAATTTAATTAATCTATTGTATCCCAACACGCTCAACGCTGGTGGCGATATTAGATACTGATAACAAACTAAAAATTTCTGATTCGATCCAGAATTTTTAAAGTCAGTTTAGAAGCAAGCATTCTATCACTCGTTATTCCGCTGACGCATTAATCAAAAAAATTGTCATTGGTTAAATATTACCTTGAACTTGAACTCAGTATTTTTTATAAGCCTAAAATTTAATTATCTATCGCGGTTTCAGAAAACATAATGGACATTTAAAAATATATTTCTTTGCTTCTCTAATCAGTAAAATTCATCACAATCCGAAGGTCGATGAAAATTATGATCACAATACTTTCTCTACTATAGACTTTTCAATTTAAATAAAATTGTACAATTCTTCTACCTACAGATTTCCTTCAAGAATAACAAAATTTACTCTTTCTTTAATTCCATTTGTCGTGTTAGAAGTTAACAGATGTCACGGCTGTCTTGATTACTCAGATCATTAAATTATTACACAAAGAGCTTAGATTAAGTTTTAATATCTACTTGTAATTGACCTTTCAATTGGCCACTTTAGTTAAGTGAGAATGCATATGCTTCAATTTTATTGCTGAGAAACTAATAAGATAAATTTAGCAGCCACTATTAATCATTGTTACGGAGACATTGTTTTTTCATTTCATTACATTTCACAGAGAGACGTAGTGTGGTAAATGAAAATGAATTTGCGAAAAACAAAATAAAATAGTCATGTTTTTATGTTTTGTATAACATTTTAAAAAGTAGGGCTATGAAATAAATCGTGCAATTCTTTTCAAATCGCTAAATGCTACAGATCTTTAAAATTACAAAATTTTGACTGTAAATTAATTGAGCAGGTATATTATAACCACTTACCAATTTAAAGTTTAAAGTTGAAGCAAATAGTAACTAGGCTTACCTGAAAGAAAAAAATATATATTAGACATTTGAAACATGTAAAAAATCAGTAGATATCTTATAATTATATATGTAAGAAAATGATAATTCAATTAAAATACACATGATTGATTGTAAATAAGATAGGAAAACTTTCTTCGACAGATTTTTTTCCTTTAAGATGAAGGAAGGGTGAAAATGTATACTCTGTTGAAGAAAAATTGGTGGCAGAATAATGTTAAACTATTCTTGAACTGAACGAAACAAAAATTACAATAAACACTAAACTTTAATTGTATGCGGGTTTTAGTTCCATGTATAATTATTTAATGTTATACAAGGTGATTCATAACTTCGTGCATATATTTTAATGGCTTGTTATAAATTATAGTGTATTAGTACCTACTCAACTTATATAACTTACTGATCACGGAATTGTAAATGAAAATTTTAATTTCCAGGTTTTTAATCATATATAAGTATTTTTGGGCCACTGATTTCATGTTAAATTTAATTAATATACTTAATTACTAATAGTACAAGTAATTCTTGCCATTCCATACTTATTTAAGAATTAATTTTATTTCATCCATATAAATAGTTCTCAGATATCCATTAAGCAATCAATCTTTAATCTCAGTGATACAAAAATAAACTTTTTAAATTTACGAATTAAATAAAAATATGTCATGATCAGTAAATGGAATACTAGGTATAATTATGCACGAAATTGTAAATGACTCTGTATAGATGACGCAACGAACCAATGCAGGTAAATTAAGAGGCCCGTCTACCTTATTCTAAAATCCAACACAAATCGTACTAACGTAGCGAGCGAGGTAGCGAGTGTTTTTTAGAATTTTAATTATAATAAAAAAATTGTATCTACATTATTATAAAAATTCCGAAAAATAAATAAAATAGAAATTTATTTTTAAAATTTTGAAAAGGCACATCTGTAGATCTATTCTTTCCCTATTAAATGTTTATAAAAACATTACCTTAAAATGTTAAAATCAATAATAAACTAGGTAACAGTTTACTCGCAACAATAACACTTTTATAGTATTTTTACTATTTTTCAACTTCAAAATGATATTACATTGCTAGGATGCGGTAAAGTACGAGTTTCGGGCTGGTTTTAGGCAGTCGTAGTACCTACTGGTAAAAGAGTGGAAAAAAGAAAAATTTAGAGTATTCTAGGAATTCGAAAAAAGCGCTTAAATGCTTTTGAATCAAAATTAATTTTTTATAATAAAAGATAAGTTTTAATTCAAAAGTATGTAGGTAGGTATGTATTTATTCTAAATTAAAAGTTGTATTTCTTGTCACAACTCATAAAACATCACAAATTATTTATAAATCTAAACTAATAAAACATAATTTTAATTGGTCATTATCATACGAAAAAAAAAACCATTATTAAGTAAAATAACACTGCTAAGTGTACACTCGAATAATTTACAATATAAGTTATGTTATGTTTATTGCTCTATTATTTTTGTATATCCTCCTCCTAGTTCGCCCCTGTGCTGCTTGTCTCTCCATGTGTAATTAGTGTAAATTGTAGATGGTCTACTCTGACCGAGGTCGAGCAGGTGACGGCCTACGGGCCACGGTGCCGTAGCTAGTTGTCAAGCGATTTGTCTTGACTCCTAGTGCTTTTATTTTAACATACACGCGGCGTGTGAATATTACAAGCATCAGGTGTCTGTTATTGCTTTGTTCTTGCAGAAGAGAACGAATTTCTAAAATGGTTTTTTTATTTTAATTAGGGTTGAAACGGGTTAAAATTAACATTTTTCCGCAATTTTCAAATAGGTAAAGACGATGTTTGAATTTTATCTCGAGTTTTATATATTACACTCGCATCGCTCGCAAGAGGCACAGAATAAGGTTTCGCCTACTATTGGGCAGGTCCGTAGCCAAATATTTTGTAGAAATTGATCTAGCATATTTGAAGGTGGGTAGGTGGATCAGGAAAGGAATTATTATACATTCAAGGTCAAAAGCCCTAATTGAAAGTAACATTTATTTATTCAAAGGATGTGAAGCTGCGTGCAAAAATAAATGTCGGATAACAAAACCAAGACACTTTTAGAAAAATATATTATTGTTTTTAAATTTTGGCTTTCTATTTATTTGAGAAAATATGTAAAAATGAATTTCTGAAAATTTAAATTTTTATCTTGCTGTTACTTGTGAAGCCATAAAAACAAAATTATGCTCTAAAATTATTATTCTAAAATTCCAGCTGAAGTAAATTTTCAAAAATATTAAAATTTGTCGCTGGCGGCAACACTAGTTTGATTCCCTTCCCAGTGAGCCTTCTCGCCTCGCTTCTCGCTTTTACTCCCTTTGAACCAATTAATTAATCAACGATATTTCTGCGCAATATTTAGGTATGGAAATACCTAGAGAAATACTGTATTGAAAATTGAAGGGTTTAATATTTCTTTATTGTGTGTAGTCTATGTAGTAGGTACTCTAGTTATTTGAAATATTGTCGATTTACTTAAGAAATTGTACAGACATGACATGCTTCTTTTGCTATCCATAAAATTTACATATAAAATAGGTACCTATATCAAATTAGAAATTATATTTTAAAAAAAAGATGGGAAAAAATTAGCGTTACTAACTTTATGAATGGAAGTTTTATCAACACGGAAACCAAATATTTACATAGCTTGCTTTATTATCGATAGTAAAAAATTGTAAAAAATGTTATGTACATATACGGTATGAGGTACGACTAGGAGGAAAAATACGACGTCGACGTGAGTATGTGAGTGTAGGTTGTGATATGAAAAACAAATAAAAAATATCGGTTGACATTGACTGAAAATATTTTCTTATCGTTCATTGACACTACGTAGAAAATTTGTATTTCATTTAGTAAAACCGAATTAAAGACTGTTAGCCGCTGTCGCCTTAGAATTAATTAATATAAATTTGTGAAATAACTTTTTAATAACTCAGCTTCGAATTTTGATAGATTCATCAGAAGCCACTGCTTATTAGAATTGACAATTGTACTGAAAATAAAATATTCCCTACTTGATTTAATTTTTTCATGAATTTAAACTGCGATTGGTTCTTTTAAAAACTCTTTTGTGGGTTAATGGAACCACTGAGGGGGATACTCCTTGAATCTTCCATATTCGTCATATAAGCGTTGGCCGTATACTTATATAATATCCTGTATTGTTTATAATTTAAGTAGGTACCTAAATGATTGAATGACATTGTATCAATTTTTTTACAAAAATAATGATTTTTTTATTTAAAAATCTATGATTTTTTAATTTTTTTAATAAATGATTTTTTTATTTTGTTTAATCATTATTTTTGCCAAATCTGCTATCTATATACTGACAACCACGAATACCCGCGAGTTCACGGCTGGTAAATGCACACACGATTTACACGATGGAATATTACAGCTGTACCGATGAATCACATAATATGTGAAGATGCTACACTCAAATTAAGTTGAATAAAAAGCGTGATACTTATGTATAAGAACAAGAAGTATACTCGTACTACCATTGTTAGTGTCACTACCTCCCAGGCCCGTAGCCAGGATTTTGTCTCGGGGGGGAGGGCTTCGAAATTTTAGGAAATGGAGGGGAGGGGTTTTATTATAATGTTTTTTTATCAGGCCTGTATCCAGAACTTTTTTTTGAAGAGGGGCTCTTAAAAAAAAATTTACGAAAGGTTAGAACAAAAAATATATAATTTAGTATTTTTAGTACAAATAATAATAATACGTATTTTAAAACTAATCAACTACAGTACTACAGAAGTAATCTTAAGTAAAACATAACCTCTACTCACGATTAGAATCTAAATCAATTGTAGGTTTAGGTTATTTTAAAAAAGATGTGATGCTTAATTGACTCGATGACGGCTTTGAACGTTTCATTTCAGTAGCAATAGCGTAGCTCTTAAAATACGATAAACAATGATACAACGATGGGCTAAAGCGGCTAAAGTACAGTAAGCTGTAAAGAAAGAAGTTAGGAACGAAACATCAACTGACGCCTTCCCCTTTCCCCTAGCGTTCGCTAGGAGACTCATCATATCTGTTTCTAGTTATGGCGGGGAATTTGTTTAGCCGTTTAGCGCGTAGTTCAAATAATTTGAAATTGATGCTTCACATTTTGCCTTAATTCAAATAAATATGAATACATTTCAACAAAATGGCCGATTTTTAATAAATTTTCAGACATTTAGATACACATGGATGAATTTTAACGAAATTGATTAGAATTTCGGGGGGGGCTTCAGCCCCTCAAGGCCCCCCCTCCTGGCTACGTGCCTGCTACCTCCGTAAATTACAGTTTAAGCGCATTAACTCACTAAGTCATCGAAAAATCCGAGAAAAATCATATTATTTTATTGAATTACTTGAATAAAACTAATCAACTTTGAACCATTATCTGCATTACTTTATTTTACGATTTCTTTACATGTTAGGTATTTTATATTTTAAGTGTTTCTTGCTGATTTGCGTAACAAAGTTTTTCACTTAAATATAAATTACAGTCAAATGCAGGGTCAAATAAACAACAACAACTATAGTTCAAAATTATTATCCGACATTATGATCAAATGATCCGCAATGCAGTTATAATGTTTATTATTTGTAGCCAAAACCAGAACCCAAGTGGCTACCAGTCGTCAACAAAATAAAAAACAATCTGTTTATATTGACGATGAAGAATTTGGCTAGCTTGTATTGCCATTGATATGGAAATATCAAATAACAAACATCTTTGATGGAAAATATTCTTAGATCAATTTGTCATCTGTCGACTTTGTTTTCTTATTACGGTTTGGTACTTGATACAAGTCGTAAATGTAATGGAAAATTATTCCGTATTTCAGCAATGCGTAACAATGCTAAATTTAGATACAAACATAAAGGCAGTAATTTTGTTTACACGTTCAAGTCAAGTTAATTTATGGAATGCGAAACGAACATAAAACTAGATCGGGTGAGAATGGCGGTATTCTAATCTAGTATTGAAATATGTTAACTAACAGTGCTTGGCTTGTTTCCGAGCATGTTTGTTTCATTATTTTAAAAGACAGAATTGTTGTTGGATTCTTAAGCCCAGATCAGATAGTCAAAGCTAAAGGGCATGATTTCTAACTGCAACATTATGGGATTACTAGACCACCAAATTTAGCAAGTTGTGACAATTTGGTTCACAAAATGGACCACTTACAAAATGGAGAATAATGTGAACCACATTTTTTTAAATGACTGATTTGAAATTTTTATTTCTCGTACAGCAAGTGTCTAGAAAATATGTTATCTGAAATCTTGTGCAGCAAGAAGTTAAAATAATATCTCGAATAATATTATACTTTTAGCATATCTGTGTACCTACTTTTGGAATTTTTTAACATAAGAATTTGAATCCGATTTTATTAAAATCTACTACCTACAATATCGCAACGCCTATGTTGAAAATTCATTTTTTCTATTCCTCATTTAACGAACTGGTTTCCATGGCGCAAAATAACATTTTAAACGCCCCTCGATAAGCCGTGGCTCGTGGCTTTGACAGTTTTTAATCACAGGCTGAACATAGCAACTGACATATTAAGCACGGCGTTAAGTTAGCTCTTATACTTTGTCACATGTGCTTTTTGTGAATAAGTGAGCAAAATAAATGATTTTTTTTATTAATCATTGTAAATTTTTTTTCAATATCACAGTTAAGTACATTTCCCTATAAGTAGAATTTTGTAACTATGTATCGAGCTATGCGGAGCTATGTATAATATCATTATTATTTAACCTAAATGTTCAAATTATTTTAAATGAAATTTTACATACTTATTTATGTTGTTTAATTTGTGGTCGTAGAAAAAGTATAGTATGTGACCCGTTTATAAACTCTTTAGATATAGGTACATTTTTTCCTATTAAAACAATTTTTTCACAGGGGTGCTAGAGAGGGGCGGAAGGGATTGCGCTTAAATTCGCATGCATGACATTAAAGTAGACACTTCTAAGTTTTTCGCCAACAAAATTTCATCGACATTGATTGAATATACGCCGAGTTATGGCGGTTTGAAAATGGTCGAAATTTCACGAATTTCAAGTGTTTCATTTTTTCCCTCAGTATATTTAACAAAACAATAACCGCTGTGTTTTTGGCTGTTTTCTGGCGCTGTAGAGGATCGTCTTTACATCCAGAAAATCATTTTCCGCGGTCAAACCCCTGAATCCAGCTCTGACAATCCCTCGTTATGTTCCTCGAACATTTGTGTTTCTAGTT
Organism: Agonum fuliginosum; assembly: GCA_947534325.1. Taxonomy (NCBI): domain Eukaryota; kingdom Metazoa; phylum Arthropoda; class Insecta; order Coleoptera; family Carabidae; genus Agonum; species Agonum fuliginosum. Next base: position 31,422,131 of record OX384032.1, on the reverse strand, counting down.
TCTAGTAATCTCAGCGGAGTAATGCGGTGTGAAGTCTCAATGCCGGCTCAACACAAAACAGCTTGACAAACACACACTCAAACGGGGTAGAGTTAGTCGGTTTCCTCATTAAAATTTCAATTAAGTGTCAATCAAACGCAATTGTAGCTCTGTGAAGTAGACACGCACTGGATATGTGCAAGTAGAACGAGGATCAAGATCCATGTAAGGAATTGTAAGAAAAGAAGATAATCAGAAGAAAGTGAAGAAAGCGAATTTGGTTTCGTTTGCGAATTAATAGTTTTTGGTCTGTGTGCAACTTACACTCAAAATCTAGATTTTATTTTTTATATGAAGGCCATAAAATCTAATAATTTCAAATTAGAACTAAAAAAAATATCATTGTTCTGGTATTTAAGTATCTATTCCTATGCATTGATCAAAGCATTGATTAATTCTGACATTCTGAGAGATGAAATATAAATTATTTAATCGCACTTTAAATGGAGATGTCAATATTTTTACAGCTTTATATAAATTATAAAATTTATAAATGGGTAAAATATAGGTTGCTTTCCAGGATGATTCACAACTTCGAGCATAAACAGGTGCGACATGGTGTGTCTGTACTTCGGGGGAAAAAATTAAGGGTTAGGTACCTACTTATGTAATTATTTGATGTACTACTGATTACAAAACACTCAGCTTCTTTCGTTTTTGGTTAAAGCATTTTCTGTCAAAGCATTTTCTTTATTTGAATCATTTAGTGTTTGCGCTTTCGGTCAATGCAGTTTCCGAAAATGCATTTTCGGAATATGCATCATTCGGTTTTGGCATTTTCGGTCAATGAATTTTCGGGAAATGCATTTTCGGGTTTTGCCGGATTTTGCATTTTCGGTCGAAATATATTCGGAATTTGCTACATTCGGTTTTTGCAGTTTCGGTCAATGCATTTTCGGGTTTTGCATATAGGGGAAGGTGGGGCAGAATGGGGTAGCGGGGTTGAATGGGAAAACGCTGTTAGCGCGTGCGCATGAGTGTAGGGATTCATTAAATAATATTTTGACGTTTAGTCAGAGGTCAAGTTTGGTTTAGAAGTACTATTAGTTAGTGTTGGTCTTCACTTTCTGCCGGTTTCTACGTGTGTGCGAAATTTTACTTATATTTGTATTTAATATATGGATGTTAAATGCAGGTAAGCGTCATTTTTAAGTTTTATCATAATGATGATTATCCAGTGCATTTGTTATTTAGTCTTCTTACAATTTTGACGTATATTACGGTGAAATTACTGACTATAATTTTTTTTTTAATTATTTTTGCAATGTTATGTAGTGGGGCAGAACGGTGGGGGCGGAATGGGATGTTTTTCCCCACATGTTTTATCATAAGGTTATGTAGGTATGTGAATTATTTTGTTTTATATATTATATTCAGATGGTGTGTAACTACAAAAAAAAAACTGGGCGGCAAAGCTGGTCGTCAGACAACAGACAACGTACAACGTGCTGTAGAAACTGACATGGCCTTTATTGTGATCAACTTGTGTCAAAAATGGGCACATAATGACGTGCGCGGGTTTTGACAACTATGACGATGAGTCTATATTGATTTGATAATTAAATATTAATTAATTATCAAATCAATATAGACTAGGTGGGGCAGAACGGGAAAAATGATATTTTTTTCTTTGCGGTTTTCAAGTACAATTTATTGATTTTTTATAATGGTTTTACTATAAACATGTTCTACAATGTTTAAATAAAAGAGAAAAAAATTATTTTTTAAAATTTCTAATAAATTCGTCATGTTATCACCCAAAATAAGATGCTACCCCATTCCGCCCCACCTTCCCCTACATTCGCCCCCCGGGAGGTTCTACGTTTACGTTTCTCTATTAAAAAATCATAATCAAACTAATTCGTGCGTTGTAAACGAGGTAGTAAATGAACAATAAAAACTTTTTTTAAATAAATTTCAATTATTTCAACCTTTTCATTTGTGAGAAAAAAATATTGTAGAATCGTGTGTAATGGGGTACTTGCATGGTACTGAAAATTAGATTTTTAACACTATGAACATAATGTTAGATCTAAAACATTGGTAAAAATATAAATTTTATTTAAAAAAAATTATGTTTTTTAGTAAATTGAGATTAAATTTTCTGTGACGTCATTTGTGTGAACAGGAGAAAGGGAAGCATAGTTAAGAATGTTACTTGTAGATAGCGTGCGAGTCAGTCAACAAATGTTTGAATTTGACATCTGCTTGTCAAAAATACACATAAAATTTAGTAAAAATACATTATTTGAATAGAATGTAGACTATTTAGTTCATGAAAACACAAATACTTACTTATATTTTGCAGCATCAAAACATGTATACGAAGTACAAAAAAATGTCAAACATCTGATCTGTCAGCTTGCCAAACTCGTTCCCGCGCAAGCCGTAGTTAATGGCGTTCACTAGTACAGCCGTTGCTATGACTTAACGGCCATTCATTGGTTGGGTTAGTTTTTACGTCACATATTGAATATTTAAATTTAAATAATTTTTTTGAGCTTGTAAATAATTTTTTTGTCAAAATAAAAAATACGGGTCCCAAGTTTTGATCTCTTCTTCAAATATATTTAATTAAAAAAATGCATGCAAGTAGCCCATTCTGAATAAAGCTTATTTAACAATAAATCAGTTATACTATAACACATCAGGGCAGAGATATTAGATATTTTTAATTTAAGTACATGATATATTATTTTAGTTATAATATAACCTCAAAATTAAACCTCCCGGCCATAATCCTTCTGTACGGTTGGTACCCTGCTAATCCCACGCAAATTATGTCTATTGCCGTTTAGCGTTTATCTCAGGTCTGATTTTATTCCAAAAGCAGACAGTTTGGCTTAATTCGACTATATAATATTATTCCTAAGGCTGAGCTCTACAATAACATCGCCAAGGAAGGTACTGACAATAATAACATCCACAGCAGGTGTCTCTACCTTTTACGAGAATGACAAAGGAGGATTCTAAGCAATTTGTAAATTGGCCAAGAGATGAGAAAACCCTTTCTGAGGAAATGGTTTTCGGGGAAGGGATTTTGTAATTTAGGAAGTTATTTTATGTATTGTAAAAGGTTGTATGTATTAATTGTGTTTGAAGAACAAATACTTTTCTAAAAACTTCTGGGAAATTTTATTTCAGATTAGTAGGTATGCACTTCAAACAAAAAAAAATGTGTACCTATATCAGCGAAATGCCGGCAAATCTTTATTTTTTTGCCTAGTTAAACAAATAACTATTTTATTGCTGCCTACTGCCCGGCATTTCGCTGATATAGGTTATAGATACACATTTTTTTTTGTGTTCGAAGTGGATACTACTATTTTTTGCTCGTCTTTATGTGAAACATTTATTTTTAATATTTATTTTTCGCCTTTCTTGTTAGAGCATATACTATAAAATATTTAAAATTTAAACATCATTTTTAAAATATGCTTGTCATTTTATATACAACGTAAAATTTATGTAGTAGGTATCTATCTAATCTATACATATCGATATAACAGTCGTATGGATATTTGATATTTTGCGCTAAATATGAAAATATGATTTCGATGCAAATTTGAGAGATAAATGATGTTCAATTTAGCGGTCGTTTATAAATTTGCGTAAATTTGTCTCCGTTTGTCTCTTTGGCTATAAAATTCTAAAATATTATTTGCTGAGTGTTGGTGAACTAAGTTGAACTCTTCAATTAATAAATTCATATTTAATTTTTTATAAAATATTCTTTTCTTCCAAACACGTTTATATTTCTGGTTTTTCCAAAAGTTTTGTTTTCCATTTCCTCATACAAGCTTGTGTACCTATAAAAAATAAAAAGGCAATAAATACTGATTCGAGTTCTAATGCAGTTATTGATCTCTATAACAGCATCGAAATTGGCCTGGGTTCAAATCCCCTCAAGTATTTCGTCTGCAAACTTCTGCACAAACATATTCATAATTTGATTCACTGTTTGTTTCCATCAAAACTTCTCTAAACAAACTATGATGCATTACATAGAAAATATTACGAGCGCAACTTAACCAATCAAATTACGACAAGACGGAAAAGGAAAAGTTTACAAGTACTTATGTACTTAAGTATAATGTAATCATAAACGATAGTGCTAATAATTAAATAATTTATTGATTATTTACACGAATAATTTAAATTAATTACTTGCACTTGGTTCTTGAGAATAGTTTTTGTCGTTAAATTTTTAATAGAACCATCCGCTGTCACATCCGGGAGACAATATGTTAGAAGAATGTTTTAACATTGAGTATAATATAAGTAATGTTAGGACTTCAATTTTTAATTTTAAGTAATGCTAATGCCCGTATTCATAAATATATGATCGTATAAATTTTAAAGACGTTTAAATATCTATTCTCAATATTGATAGTGGTCGTGTTTATTACGGTTGCATTATTAACGAGTCATAAAAACTTAACGAATACTTATACCTACGTTTATTAATTAAAATCATAGGTACATACATATCTTTCACGCCTATTACCCAACTTGGGTTTATGAGTTTTCATTTTCAGTACCTGCTATAAATAGTGTTGAAAATATTGGAAATTTGATCTTGTGGAAATATTAGAAGCAATGGAATAATAATAATTTTTTAATAATATTTTGATAAGAAACAGACAGATAAAGGTGGGTTTATGCTCAATTTAAGAATAAGAAACTAGTTTTAAACGAGGTTTTAAAGTTAAACATCACTATGAGTCGGTTTAGGCTGGAGAAATCATTTTTAATCCTAATTCTTACTTGTGCAGCATAAACCGACTCTATGTTAGAACTGTTTAAACTTTAAGACTATTATTATTATTAAACTTTGTGAGCGTAACTCACATTAACTTTGATTCTTACTTAAATCTTATTGGCAATATTTCGCTATTTAAAAAATATATTCTAAACAAAACAGAGAATTTGAAAATCAAAATGGGAGAAATAAAATTTGTAATAAATAATATGGACAATATTTTTATACGAAGTTTAGTGAATTTTGCCTCTGAAATCTAAATTTGTTGTTATACAAACCTGAATTATCTATATCAAAGAAAAAACTTCTGGTGCACTTTTCTTCTCTAATTTAAATAAAAATGCATTGGAGAATAATTTTTACCTACAAAGGTGAACCTTTTTTTTCAGTGTATAATGAAGGGAACACAGTTCTCGAAACGTCGTATACTCGGTCGTATATAAATTAAATTAAATAAGAACTGAACCCTCGAATGAACCCAAATATAATAGTTTTTATACGTATCTATGAGTTCTGAAACTTTTTATCAATCTATCAAGTAGAAAAGTACCTACCTATACTTTATCGTTAAATATACCTATTGAATAATTATTGCTGTAGTGCAAAAAAAACACAGTGAACATACACACTTTATATAGGTACCTATACTTATAGTGTTTGGAGTTTGGTGTATAATAAATCCTCTCGTAAATCCTCGAGTAAATTATTTTGAATAAAACAAATTAATAAGTACTTAGGTATTGCAGACTGACGCATGCATCTGAATAATAGGCTAGGAAAGCAATATATTATGTATTTAGGGAGAGAATAAAGACCTAAAAAAGTTATCTGACATTTTCAGTTTCAGTTTCCGTAGTTTGCCGTGAAAAATCGCATGTTAAACTCCGAATATATTGCGTGCGAGATAACAATAGATCACAATTAAACTCGTTGAATAATTTACACATAGCCTAAATTTCATTTCGAATCTCATTATTAGGAACTTTTTAACTCACGAAATCACGAAAAGTTCGGACTCTTCTTCAATAATCAATAAGTTATTTCTTTGTTTGAAACCTATTTATTTTTAAAAACATGCATCATTCTTTAAACAACTGTGGTATTTTATTATCATGCCACAAGCCAAGCCTCATAAATTTGATAAGTTTAAATAAAAATATAAATTATTGCTTGTATTTCTCTAAATTTTTAGTGTTCCAAAATTACATAAATGCAAGTATATAATTAAGGAAACATAATTATGATATATTTGTAATACGATTTAGATAATAGGCTTATTTACACAATTATTGAATAATATTTTTGGAAAAGCGCGCATAATACCTATCATTTTTATAAAAGTACAATGGACACTTAACCTTGAATTGATAATATCATTAATAATATGCAGTTCTATAATAAACACTTATTATTATTCCGAAAAAATCGAATTCTAATTAATAATTTTCTTTATAGGTACAATTCCGACTATTTATGTAACTTATCATAAATACAGGACCGGATTTAGAAGGGGCAGGCGGAGCTCGATCCCCGGGGTCTCCATACAATAAGGGCCCCCACAAAATATTTATTCGCTAAAATTTATAAAAATATCTTAATGTTACGATCGAGTTACGATCTTAAAATCGAGAACTATTAGTAAAAATTACATTTTAATATATCTTCACCAGAAGGGACTCGAACTGAACCGGAACAGAAACGGAAACCGAAACAACCCGCAGCTATTTTAGCGAACCGCGAACCAAACCGAACCGTGAAAATTAATTTGGCAAACCCATAACCAGAGCCAAACCGGTATAGTTGTGAACCGGTTCGGAACAATTTAAAACATTAATTGAAATTTAATGTTTTTTCGTCAAAATGCTGTTAGATTTTAATGAACATTGTTGTATTTTCTATGGTTTGATCGGGGGTTTATTTAAGTTTAAATTTTTTTAGAAATACCTATAGGTACTTATATTTTAATCAAATTTTAAAATTAAATGTTTGTTATTTCCGGAACAAAACCGAACCCTAAAGCACAGTGAACCGAACCTGAACCATTATTTTGTGCGGTTCGAGTCACTAATATTCACACATATAAAAAGAGTGTTATTCACATCCGAAATTTCATTTAAAGACATTTGACATTGAACTCGCCTGAGGCGCTATTTTATCATTACAGTCTCTAAAACTGATAAATATTATATTAATTTTATTTGTAATTTATAATTACAACAACATGGATCCCCACATAATAATTCCCCCGGGGCCGCCACAACCTTAAATCCGGCCCTGCACCTGCATAAATAGAAATTAGTTTGTAGTGTAGTTATTTCTATACAAATAAATCAGTAGATGTGTATTATGGCTATTGTGGCAAAGAAAAAATAAATTAAATTCAATATCCCCAAAGATTTAAACGTCAAGAAGTAGTCAAGTGCATTGAGAAATAGACCTGTCTAAAACCGCTCAAGCGTCTAACATAATAAAAATAAATAAGTTAATATCATTCTTATTGAAACAAGTGTAATCTTCCAATTTTCCTATCACAATAGAGAAAATATACCGGTCTTTACCTAATATAAAGTGCCACTCACTAATACATTGTGAAATATTTAATAAATAAAATTGTCTTCTGCAAACATTGAGAAATACTTATTATTATGGCAAAATTATGAACCGGCTTTTTGAGTACGCATCTTACGACAGATCGTGTCTCAAGTATTTTGCAACTTTTAAACAAGTTTTCAATTGTTTAAAAATATCCAACACATTAACAATTGATTATAAACTTCGATATAAACTGCTTTTAACACGAAGCAGTGCTCCAAAGAGCAAAACGAGTTATTATAATGAGTTGATAACCTCGTGGTATCCGATTTTATTGTTTAGCAAACATTGTTGTTGCGGAGCAAAAAATCAAGTTAGCGAAGAGTTTTCTTTACCTTCAGGTATAAGGGCCGAGGTTTCGTCGTCGATGTGGAGCCGGGGTCGAAGAGATGATGATGCTGATGCCCATGAACTACACACACTAATATCCACAAACCAAAACACACAAAACCAAAGGATTTGTTTTCGTTCCATTGTGGAGCATTCACTTATATAAACATAACTAAAATACATCCATATTAATTATTTATTTAGTCTAATGTTGTAGTTAAATTATTATCACAACCACTAAAATAAAAGGTATCGTAAATAATATTTTACGTTTACTTTAAAACACGCAAGTATCGAAGTCCTCTCCCTTCGGCGTCTTTTACACGACTGAAGTGGTTGCCGGACGCTTCATTGTTGTAAATTAACCTGAAGATAGGTAAGGTTTCCTTCAGACTTCTTTGTTATTTTTCAAAACTTTTTCAAACAATTTAATAAATTATTTCATTATTACCTCAACATTTTAATTATAAAATTATATACAAAAATGTTTAATAATATACACAAATCAATATTTTGTAAAATGCAAACATTCATGTTCAGATATAGGTTATATCGGTTATATGAACTTAACCTGTCCTGTCAGTGCTAGGAAATCTGTTTTGAGGTGATTGTTCATCAAATATTGTAAAAATATAGTATTGTAACATGTATAATGTGTTTTAATAAAGCTGAATATAGCGATTTCAATAACTAATAACTAATTTAATATATTTTACAAAAAATGTCGATGTTATGTAATTTATAGGTTATATTCTTTTAGACTACAATGGGTGGACACGGACACGGCGACCATGGTCACCATGAAGTTAAAATTCCAAGTTACAAAATATACAAAGTTGAAAACTGTCCAGAATTGGTTGCAGTACAACAAGCTCTTGCTGTCAAGGGCTTGAAAGATCCTTGGTTACGGTAAGAAATCAAATCAAAAATCTATCGCAAAAACGAGTAATTTTAATTAATTTTGTAGAAACGAAGCCTGGAGATTCAATCCTAAAGAATTCAGCACCCATCCTCGAAGATTTAAAGGGTTCTTTTTCCGTGGTTTCGCTCTTGGATTTGGTGCGTTCGTACTTACAATAATCGGTGAAAAAATGTTCTTAGGTAGCGACGATCATGGCCATGGCCACCATTAATTTAGCAAATACCTGAATTTGTAGTAACAAAATTTTATGTAAATAAATTGTTCAAATATAATAACGTAATATAAATAATTATAATGGTTGGTAATTATAGAGAATATTGTAATAGTTTGCTGATATATTATTTTGCAAGACATATTTATTTTACATCTGTATTACACATCTAAAATTCAGATTCTAAAACTTAGAAAGATCTCATATTTATTACAACTTGCATACTTACAATCATAAAATATCGTGACAAAAAACAAAGTGATATTTATAACAAAAAAATAACAAAAGTAATGATACAGTAAATGACTCAGTATCATTATTATTAACTTTTGTGCTTACTTTCTTAGTGGAAGATGATTTAAAACAATACGGTACCAGTCTTCGTACAAAAATCCAAATAGGTATGTAATCTTTACATTTGATGATATAAAAATAATAAAGAATAATTTAAACCGTGGACTATGTGGTATTACGAGGTTTTAATTCGTCGTAACAGGAACGTAAGAAAATGTAGTTCTTCTTCATTGGATTGTAAAACTCATGGCCCTTCAAATTATATAATAATTAATCACTGAATTTTTGTATTATTTTATATTACGTACCTTGCTCCAATCGTAGCTAACTGAATAAGCGAAAATTTGTCCATTATGATTAAAAGCACTACGAGTTATCGGTTGTTCCATCACTTCACTAGGCTTCAGTTTAGTTCGTGCATCTTTATCCCAGAACGAAAATGTTCCATCTGAACCCACAGTCGCTAAAGTTCCATGTACAGGGTGGAATGCAATATCATTTACGGCATAAATATCCTAAAACAATACAAAATTTCACCAAAATATATAATTCAAGAATACAAACATATTAAATATAAAATATTTCTATAATACCTCTACACAAAACTTTAATATTAATAATTTTCTTATTAAGAAAAAAATAAGAATAAGCAGTAGCACTAATAAAATTGAACAAGTTATTAAAGTTTTGTGCAAAGGTATATACCCTGTACTAATCTAGCAATTATAAAGAGTCTGGTATAAAACAAATAATTATGATTTGAATTTGTTAAATCTGAATTCAATGAATAAACAAGAGCGTTTATGATGGAGCAAATAGAGCAATGAGATGAAACGAAACATCAAAATAAAACGTTTGTTATATGAAAGTACGTTTAAATTTAAATAAATAGTAGTAATTATCAGAGTGAAAACGAAAACATTCAGTGTAATTTTTCATTTTATATTATGTTCCAAATTTAAAAACGCGCGCTCGCTTTATTGTTGCTATTTTTGCTTCAACAAAACAGGTTCTCCAGAAACTAGTACTAAAGCTTGAGTTTTGACAAAGATTGTTGCTCGTAGTTAAATAAATTTTGCTGTAACTGTACCTGGTATCCGTTGGGAGCACCATTCGACCGATGACACTTAAAAGTAAAATTATCTTTTGGGTTTGTGGTATTCACATACTGAATCGCAACTCTTCCTTCAACGCTGCCTAGCGCGTACCCAGTTGGTTGTTTTTTCTTGTCTCTGAAGATTGCTACGCACCGGTGTTGATATTTCAGCGGCGACTCGATGCGTTTGTATTCTTGTGGCTTGCCTTCGAGCTGGTAGACTATCAGACCACGACCTGCTGTGCCGACTACAGCCATAGGGTAGTCTACATCAGCGCAGTAGCACCTTTCAGGGAGGTTAATGCTTAGCATTGGGGCTGCACTACGTGTGTCCCAAAATTTTAATGTTTTGTCCCAAGACCCGGTCATCAGACAAGTGTAGTTTGAGGCTTTGACCCAGTGGCAAGTTTTGACTGGCGCATCGTGTGCAGCTACTTGCATTGTTTGGTTACTGCCCAGATCCCATACTTTCACTTGTTTATCACATGAAGCCATAAACACTTTGGTTCCATCCTAATTAAACAGAATGATTAATAATCAATTACTTATTATATAGTATAACCACTAATGGCCAATTGCACCGCTTCCACTTAAATTTTAAGTCTTCCTTAAATGAACAATATCGACTCTGAATGATAACGTCAAACGTAGAAATAACATTACTGTCCTGCGTTCGATTTGATATTGTTTATTTAAGAGACACTTAAAAGGGTATTACTAAATAGTATGTCTAGTTATGTTTCCGTAAAATTGAAGTAAAAATTCACATTTTCAGAATAACTAATACATTTTTGGAGTTCCTATGCAAAATCCGAAAATGCATTGATGGAAAGTGCAAATACCGAATGATGTAAATTCCGAAAATATTTCGACAGAAAATGCATTAACCGAACTATGCATCACTCGATAATGCATTAGCCGAAAGCGAAAGAAGCCGAGTGCGCGCACGCGATGAATAAGTTGACTATTTTAGGTTTATGTGTAACAAGCCGCGCCCTGAAATCCAGCATTTAGGTATAGACACCCCTTAAAATTTAAGAAATAGCGGTGTAACTGGCCATAATACATACATCGCTCCAACAGACATCTAGAACAGGTCCCCCACATGTTTGCATAGACTTTGGAATGGTTTTACCAGATTGTTCAATTTCCCAACAACGAACCTATGTACACACACTTTATAATCCAATTTCTATACACAATGACCAAGCAAATCAATATAACTTTCCATAATTTATGAAGAATCAATTAAGATTATCTAAAATTTACTTACATTGCAATCCCAACTGCCGGCAATTAAAAAATTCTGTTGCATTGTGCCAGGAGAAAAAGATAATGCACTGACTGAATCATCTGGTGGCGAAGTCACTTCAAAATCTTTCATGGGGTTTGCCGTTGATGGAGTAGTATTGCTACTAAATGCGCTTACACCCCCTAAGGTGCTTTGGTTGAACATATTGACTGGAATATTACACCAAGTAGTCAAAATATGTCTTACAAATCAATTTATAGTCTAAAATAAGGGTATATTTATAAATTATTTCATAAGGCGCAATCAACATGTACATAACCTCCAAATTGTATTGAAATTAGAGAATAACACATGCAGTACACATTCTATGAAGCTGATTTATATAAAAATATGATGGTTGTACGTACCATTAGTTTATTATTCTATTTGGTAGTATATTAATAACTTATTTTATTCAAATCCGGTAATTTTAGTTTGTAAAAAATTGTGGTACAACGAAACAAACGGTCAACATAACAGGTGTGCCAACTAATCCATTCACAAGTACAACACTTTACATAATTTTAAATTCTATTGAATATACAACTTATCTAATCATTTATTTATATTATAATAAGTAAAACACTTAAAAATCAATCATACAATATACTTTTAATATGATATTATCAAACAAAAACAATAAAATAATATTTTACATAAGTTGGTAGAAGTTCTGATCAAAGCAACCATAGATATTACAGTACGGGATGAAACGTCAAATTGAAGATTAATGCAAATTGTCATAAATGTTTGCAGATATTTCACAAATTCTCCACGTAGTTTATCTGTTGTGGATGTGTTTATCGATTTTAAGAACAATTTATCTTGGAATTGTCTTCCTATACAAAGCAATACAATTATACTCCGATCCATTGCATTAAAAATCTACGCTCAGTCAAATGCAATGCAATGGCCATGACAGCAGTCAGATTCAGTTCGTCTGTAACGGGCATGCGGTGATGTTAGCACATTTATGTTTTGATATTTGACAATGTAAATTGTTCAATGTGATACGTAATTTTCTATTAGTGTTGTGTAAAATTATTGTAAACAAAATACGTAGTGAATACATAAATAATCAAAATGAAAAAGTTAACAGAAGAAATGGTTATTGCTCGGGCTAAAATTTCGGATATGTCAAAAATCAAAAGACTTAATTGTTGGTAAGTAAATTATTAATTAAAATGACATCAATCAGCGTAATGTTATCTAATACTTTACTGTAAATTACTTGTAGTATTACATGTTTCTTGTTTTTATTGCGGAAGATTTATATAACTTTTTGCACTAATTAATTAAAAATTTTAATTACAGGGGTAGTGAATTGGCTGATGTCACTTTACTGCGCCAAATGCCCAATGTTGAAGTTCTGTCATTAAGGTAAAACAACGGATACATGCTTTGGCTTGCTGCTTTTTTGCTTTAATTAACAAATAAGAGCACGCTTTGTTCAACAATTCCACGCTGCTTCCGCACTATCTTTGTTATTTAGTTTATAGAATTTTGTAAGCGCACACACATTGTATAATTAATGAAATTATTTACATTGGACCGAATTCGGCACTTAAATTATAGAAGCTTTTTAAAAATATCAAACAAAGCTACACGCTTTTTTCAATCTGTAAATTCTGTAAATAAGAAAGATATAAGATGTTTCCTCGGATGTTTCCATGGTAATTAGAGAAGCTTATAGTCGGATTCTGTGAAATCTGTAGTTGCTACAGATTTATAAAATTGTAAATATTAAACAAAATAAACATTGATGTGATTTTGTTCAATATTTAAAATTTTACAAATTTGTAAAACTTATAGATTTGCACAGAATCCCACTATTAATTAGCTTAAAGAAGAGTGCTGAATTCGAGCCATTGTCTCTATAAATATAATTTTTATTACTGGACGTAAATCAAAATGTATTCATTTGTATCCATTTTATTTCTTGAAATAAATTCTTAAATTTTATAGATAATAAGCTGTAAACATGTTTACATCTTATACCGTTAAATCTGTTATTAAATATAATTTTCCGGTAGTTATATTCAAAGTAAACATTATTCATTATTCCTGCAACTAAAATAAATATTAGAATGTAATTACATATTCCGATACACTACAACATTTTTTATTAGACTATCCATCAATTTTTTTTATAACTTTTTGTTGCTTTTATAGCTATTAACAAGAAATCTAATGACTATTCTGTCACAAATCCTTTAAACGTAAACTAGTTTAATGGAAAATGTTCCATTTTCCAAGTAATGAAACCAATTTCAATTTTCTATGTACGAGTAATGAACTAGGTGTCAGTTTTCTATGAAACAATAATTAAAATGATAAATACAAATATAAAATTGATTTTGTGGCGACAATAACGGATGACCTATTGTTGACTTAATTGTTTTATTTTTTGTTGCAAACTTTTCGTGATAGTGATTGATAGCAATTTTTGGTGGCAGTTGACCTCTTAAAACTTATTTCTCTTTTGTACTTAAATTGTTCATTATTATTTTTATCTGTATAGCTACATAATTTAGTAATAAATTTATTCAAGTTATGTTTATTAATATTTTGTGTTCTGAATAAAAATTGTATGTTTATGTAAACATGTACATTTTTGTACCTGTATACATTTAAATTAGTGCAACCAAATTTTATTGTACAAAATTATAAACAATATAGGTAATCATTTGACTAAATAAATATATACAAATATTAAATCCCAATAATCATAAGTAGATTATTATTAATTTTTAATAAATTCAAACGTGATATTTGACATAAGTATTTGTTTTTAAATGTATAAACAACTTTTATAGTTTTTTTAAATGATTAATATGTCTTCAAAAATCCACAGGAATTTAATTAAATAAACATTGTTCTTCAATTCGAAAGCATTTATTTATATATCCTACGTAACATTTTTAATTTCTAATTTTTGAACCTTTTGCGTATTACGAATGATCCATTTATGTGTCATCATGATAGATTTTGAGTTTTTGCATGTTACTGTATAGATATGATCACATTTATTCACATTTTATCACGTTCGTTACACTCCTGTATTCCATGAGTCATTCTTTCATTTGTAGTCACGATATTCGATTCATTTCCGTATATAACATGAAAATGAAATGCTTTACACCCCTTGACGTTATAATTAAAATTAATATTGCATACTTTACGCATCAAAATGCAATTATTTTTTACAGTCTTCCATCGTTAGTTATCTAAGAATTTTTTCCCTAGAATAACGAAACGAATTAGCTCTAGCATCAATTTGTTTTCTAACATACGCACTTAATTTATAAACTTTGTTTATTTTGAAAAGTTAATTAGACGTATAACCGGCGTATAACTTTTGTCCCAATTTGTTAATTTACATAGTTTTTAAATTAACAAAAATATATAGAGACTTTATAAATGATATATCTTTAATCCATTTTGTGTGAGTTCCAATCTCTAGACTTTTAAAAATCTAATGGGTTGTAATTTTAATAAATGTTAAAATCTGTAATAATTTATGAAATAAGTTAGATAAGCTTTTTTTAAATGGCGTGAACTTTTATCAATATCATAATTTATTCAATCTTTCTTGAATCTCAAAATAAGTTAAACAGTTTTATGTTATGAACGAAAGAGTAAAAATCAATGTAGATTGTTTCCGTATTAAAACATACCTAACTAGAGAATAAAACATAGTTTAAAATAATTTTTATATCGTATTGATTAAGCAATAAAAGTTACAATATTAATAATAATACGTGTTGTATGATCAGTATCATGCATACAGTATAGATTTTTTGATGTAAAGAATTTTTCCGATGGCCTATTTTTATAAAATGTACATTTATTTCTGTATTTACCTGGTCATTTTTAATGAAATAATACACGATATGCATGTTACATTCTATCTACATAATAGGTGCATTTAGAGACATATTTTTATAATAGAATTACTAATGTCATGTTATGTTGTTAGAAACATTTCTAATATGTAGATCCTCGGTAGATCCTAAGAAATACTGAATTATTAAATTTCTACTTACTGTGTTACATTTCAAGGGTAAACAATATGCTAATTGAAAAATAAATCAATGGAAATTAATTATTAATCCCTTTTAAAAATAACTTCCTACGTGATACGAATACCAATTTATACTCCAATCTTCGATATAAAATCAATAATATTTAATACTACTTACAGGTTATAGTATTTCAAAGCAAGTGCCCCATAACATTGCCCTGACATTATTTTTTCCACTTAAAAGGTATATTTTTTCCATATATATATATATATATATATATATATATATATATATATATATATATATATATATATATATATATATATATATACATTTTTATATTGCATCGTTCACTTATAATATTTATACGATCGAAAAATTTCATTTTATATAGAGCTGAAATATGATACAAACAAATAAACATTAAAAGAAAAAATATAAATATATGTGCACTTTTCTAATTAAATACCAAAGAAGTGCAAAGAATGGAATCCGAGATGGAATCTAAAAGGACGGTTGTCAAGTCCTTTTTAGTAAACAAGAAGTGTTTTAGTTTTTTTTGATGTTACCATTTTAGTAATTTTTACAGACAATTAAATGTGTTTTATTAAAAAACTCGTCTGTCCAAATTTGGAAACAAGTCTGGATCTATTTTTAATTAAAAACGCATTGTGTTACTTTACCTTCAAATTAATATTTAAAGCTTTAGTTTAGGTATAATTACTTCCTAGTATTATAAATTTATTAGCAGATAATTCAACTGTATTCTTTTTGCCATTTCTTATTTGAATAGGTAAAATATTGTAACATATCATTTTGTTACAATTCGCCGCAATTTTATTTTATTTTATTAGACTGTGAGTCATCGGTATAGATATATATTTTACCTAGCGTGCATGCGTGTTTCTTGCGGTTACATATTCTAAAGATGATTTTCAAAGCTACTAATTTATAATTTTTTATTAATAATCTGCAGATTCACAACAACCAACAACAAACTATTTTCCAGAACTACAAAAATTATATTTAAATAATTAACACACTTTTGGTTTATGGGCAATAACGTTAACGTTCATAATTACAAAATTACGTAAAATTCTACTCCAATACATTTTCTGATTGGTTATACTCCAGTTAGAGATATTCACTGGAACTGATACAGGCTTTATTTCTTATTTGTATTTTGTAGTAGATAAGATACTTTTAGTTGAACAATTAACATACTAGGTAAGTAATGTTTACTTAATATTTGCTGTTATATTTAAAAAAAATATTTGAAAACCGTAGAATAATGATTGTAGTGTAGATTATGTACTTATGGCAAAATATCAGAAAACGTTTTTGTTCTTTTAAATATTTTTTACCTGCGAAACCGCACAAAATAATTTTGTATCTCTGAACAGAGTTCGAATTAATATTGTCGCTTTTTGTATTGAATGAATTTGTCTGATTTTAGTAAACTGACGACTCTTGTTTTCTAGCACACATAATAATCTTGTTATATAATTTTTAAGAATTTAATTCACGATTTACAGAACAATGTTACTTGATTGTAACACAAACTATCATGTTCTGCTGAAACTCACAAAAATATCGTACCAATAAAAATAACCGGAAATAACGAACTTAATATTCAGGTCATATATTCAAAGATTCCTTTTAGTTTTCATGAATCCACACATTTTCTTTTGTTATTTGCCTTATTTTCATCTTCCTTTTCATTGCTTTCAACCTTGCTCGCTTGTTCTACAATGTAGTACAATCAAATGTGTTTGTTTGCTTGGCTACAATATTTCATATATCAAAATTACCGTTTTATTCGAAACACTTATTTTATACTTCCGAAAATGCGCTCGATTTAGGTCAAAATATCTTCCTCGCCATCAACCTGCTGTTACGAAAATTCTGGACGAGTGCCATTTGGCTTTAATCACTACTTGCAACTTGCATTTCCGAAATATTTCTACACAACGACATTAAGAGAGCGACTTATTTTACTGTTAAATGTTAAGGGAATGTCTATCTTCTATTTACATTTGCATGACAAAATTATACTATCGCTATTAATTGTGCGCTATATTAGTTAAATTGTAACCATGTTGGTAATAAATCTTTGCATGGAATATAAAGTTAAAGAATGAATCTAAATCTACCTATATTTGTCGATTTCTCCAAATTTCAGAATGATTTTAAATAATGTTTTACCTTTACCCTTTACCTAGTGTAATAATAATTTTACAAACAGGAAAAAAATGAAATTTGTAGGTACCTATACTTATAGAATGTCTCATTTGCTTGGACCCATTTTTTAATTTGCGAATTTCAATTATTTTTGATTCATGATCAGTCCAATACTATACACCCTTAAATTTTGTAACACAGGTTGGGTTACACCCTGTATATCTTACTGTAAAAAAATTAGACCGCCTTTTCATAAAGGTAATTTATTTCTGATGGACCCTTATTATTATTAGTATACCAATGCTGAACAAGATCTAAAATCTAAACTTTGGGTGTCATGTCTGTGGTTTATATTCCGAAGGAATTGAGACAAACAAAATCAGAGAAGAAAAATTTTGAGTCTTCCGGGAAT
The DNA here is from genome assembly GCA_947534325.1 of Agonum fuliginosum. Taxonomy (NCBI): domain Eukaryota; kingdom Metazoa; phylum Arthropoda; class Insecta; order Coleoptera; family Carabidae; genus Agonum; species Agonum fuliginosum. Next base: position 31,403,976 of record OX384032.1, on the reverse strand, counting down.
AATAATGGTTGGCGGAATACTGCAAAGAATACGAAATCCGAAATGCTGAATCGCGAAGTCTTGCTGAAGTTCATAATGATTCTATGAGAAATGAATTACAATGAATGAATGACAAATGATACGCAGTGAAGTAGAATACAAACGAAAAGTAATGAACGAATGACATGTTTTTGACAGGAAATTTAACATGCATTGTGGGAAATTTAGCGCGGTTTTGTAAAGTCATTTTTAATTAAATAGGACAATGAAATATTACTGTTTGCATACCTAGGTATTTTCAAATATCCATTGCAGGTCTCTAAAAGCTGTAGGTATTTCATATGTCATTAGAAAATTTTCGGAAAATTTAATAAATTTAAATTATAATTGATTATACTCGACGGTTGACATATCTGACATACCAAATAGTTCGAAATTAAAAATGTTTAAATTGTATGCAGCTTATGATTCAAAATGATAATAAAATATGTGTCAATCTAAAGTCAAAATAATTCCCGCCCAAGTACCTACTTGAATGCTATATTTTATTTAAGCTTTAAAGGATATATTTGAAAATTGAAACAAATAAAGTATTTGTCTAATAGTAATAGTTATTTAATTTTAGTCTACACAGCAGATACTTGCATACCAAGGGTTGAAAATAAACCTTTGCAGATCGAAGCTCCATATTTTATATTTATAATCAGAGGATATTTAAGGATACAGTAGTATAAGTACTTTTATTAGAACTACACAATTTATTTTTTGCAGTACGAAAGTACATAAATTTAATGAATATTTGTGCAGCCTTTTTGAAAAATCAATGCAAATATATTTAGAAAATTACTAAAGATTTCGACTTGCTGCGTATCAAAAACATAATCTCAAAACTTTATCCTTGCAAACTAATTTTGCAAATTAATATTAATATTCCTAAACAATACCGTATTTTGTATTCTGAAGCACAGGTTACAAACTTAACCTATATTCTATTTTAACAAGATTGGATTATTTCCAGTCTACGGTCTTCTATTCTATTCTGTAATATATAGATAAGTTTTCGTTGTACAGTTAACTAACTAACTAACTATGTCTGCCCTAACAATGGAGTGTTGAAATTAATAGTCTACGACGGATAAATTTGTTGATAATTTATCATTTCCTCAGAAATAAAAACAGAGGTTTTGAGGTTGCACTAGATGTTGACATCCTTGTAAAGTTTTATTGAGTGTAAAATTATATGAAGTGTAAAGATTATATGAGTTACATGACAATTATTGCAAGAAACATCAACTGTAGAAACGTTATTTATGGCTGAGATACCATGTATGGTAATAACAATTTTGAGTGAACGAGTAAACCTTTCATTTTAGATTTCTTTTTACCTTGCGAGATGTATTTCCATTTTAGGGTAATTACATACATCGAAACACGTTTTATAGATTATTTCTTACATATATTTATGAAGCGAGATAAGTTTTTTACTGGTAATCTTATTATAAACTAAAACTAAAGACGATTAAAATAATATGCAAATTGTTATTTCAGTTTAGGTTCGTGCGTTGTTTTACTAAACATACCTACCCTAAAGCTTTTAAACATTGAGCGTATCATACGTGTTAACGTGTTTGTCACGCTTGGATGTGGCAGCCTCACATACTGTGATTTATGTTCATGTTTATATTTATCGGATGTGATTACGAGTACGACCCGCCAACTCATGGTTGTCAGTAGAAGTACACCACACGAGATTTTTGTGCATCAAACTGAAATGTGTGACTTGTCAGAATTGCAATCGGTCTTAAGGCTCTACACTTGTTGAAAGCAATATTGCTGCAATAGAATCAAAATTCACGATTCTGGCTATATTGCTCAAAATAAAAATCTGAAATTTACCATAAGTAATTACGAAGCATTATTTGATCGAAAAATTCATACAATACATTGTTGCGACAACAATTAGAGAAAATAAGAATTAAATTATGCATTTTAATATTACAAACTACGGCCTTATTATTGCATATTTATTAATTTTGTTTTAAATAGTCGTTTCTTTGCATTGTTCGTGAGAGTGCTAAGAAAATATTTTTTGTCAAAAAAATTACACATCTGAGGAAAAAAATAGTAAAAAATCGGCCAAATTGACTATTTTTACTAATTTATTACTAAAATACCATTAAGTAATTCAAAAATATAATTTCTTAGCACTCTAGAGTCATCTTTTAACTGTCTATATATAAAATATGAACAGTGTAGGTGTACTAACAAGAGCTCAGTTTGTAATATAGCTCCCTTTTGCACTATATTTTTGAGACAAGTGTACCGCCTTAAAAGCATTCGGCTATCTTTCTAATAAACATTGAACTTACGCCAACTGAAATTTAACCCGTTATAGTCGTCTTTAAAATGAACTCCGCTTCTGAAGCTATTAGTCTGAATTTTAAATTATTTTTCTATGTAACTTTGATTATAAATAAAAATTGTTCCTAAAATTATTTTTGCTAATCCCACGCTTTACTTATTAAATATGCATTGTCCGTATTTTCGATGAGAGACCTGGAACTGAACCCGAACCTTAACCGTAATACGAAAAAACCTTTATTTTCTCCGAACCGAAACCTAAACCGAAACGTTATATTTCAAGGCCAATGAACCGAAATCGTAACCGAACCGTTTAGTTGAAACCGTTAACCGAAACCTGAGAAATATAGGTATTTGAACATTGAACCCATATATTTTAAACTTGCTGAAACTTAACCTGAATCGATATTTTTTGTATGAACCGTAACCGAACTTGAACTATACAAATAAATTTCGCTCCAGGTCCCTGCTTTCGATACAGAGTTTCATTATGAAACATCCATACAAATTAATTTATTTTTTTTTAAATGAAAGCTTGGGACGAGCTTGGGAGTAGAAAATATAGTGTATGCAACCCGTGTATAATGGCTATTAATACACTTGTATGCATTATGCCACCCACCATGGCTCGTATCGTAAATTTCATACTCGCGTAATGGCGTAATATTGCATAATTATACTATTAAGTTATAGGTCTATAAAATATAATATAAAAGATAATATCACATCATTCGAGGGATTTATCGTGTAAAGATCCTCCGTGTACGTTAAAAGGATCTCTAAGTGATGTTTCCTGAAAGTTTCAACTTTCAATACCCACGTGAAATATCGATTCCAGAATGAACACCACACGCGAAAACCGAACTAAATGAGCTATAATGCGTACTCCGTGTATGGCGATGTATGGATGGATGACTTTCAAAGAGTTTAGAATAAATTAGATGAATAAATCAGCTGAAGTAATGTGATCTCTAAACAGTAAACACGACTAGTAATGCGAATATTTTATATTATATTCTAAAAATTTACATTATATAGTAGAGGCACTGAATCAAACGAGGTACGTCATCAAAATAAATGGCTATGACGCTATGACTATGATCAGTGTCGTCATAAACAAAAATTTTACATGTAAAAATATCTGTTGATGGCGTCATAGCGTCATAGCCATTTATATAGTCGCCTCGGATACTCAGCCAATGCACGTCATGATAATTGTACTTTTATTCACACTATCACACTATAGGTGGTAAATAATAAACACATTTTTTTAGTAATTGTGTACGATTATATAATTTTTTACTCTTAAAAATATCCAAATTTCCCTGTTCTTGTTATTTTAGTGTTATAAAGTTTTTCCAGCAAGTGATGACGTGCATTGGGTGAGTATCCGCGCGAGGTGACTATAGGCTTATTTCTTTTGAGGTACCTGATTAGTGCCTCTACTATACCAACCTACGTCAATAAATAATTAAAAATTCAAGTGCCAAAGTCAATAGTTAAGTTATGTAAAGAACAAAATTTTTGTGATGTATTTTTGGCACGATCGATACAATAATTAAATTATAATAATTTCAATTTTCATGTTCGCGTCTTTTCCACAAAATAATCAGTTTTAATCTTTATTATCATTAAAGCTACGTTTTGACCTCTTAACATAAACACTGTTTTAGTTTTAAGACAAATTTGACATACGTATGCGGCTGATCGTTTCCATCTACTGTTTTAAACATTATGTCATAGTTGAACAAAATATTGCCATGAACGCGGGAGTTTTTCAGTTTTCAAGATATAAATTCATGTCGACCTGGCTAGGATTATTGAACACTATAAAAATATACTATATCGTACAAAATAATAAGTAAACAATTATTACTGTATAAACTAGACTAAAAATAGCAATTATTAACAATGTAATACAAAATCAATTATAAAAATTAAATCTAGTATCAAAATAATAATATTCTCTGCTAATAAATTTATCTCATAAAAAAGACAAATACGTGCACACGTCAAATTAACTTCCGTGTAAAATTTTTATTACTTCAAAATATTGCACTATTAACCGCGAAATTAAAAAGGTTTACGGTTTACGCCACAAAATCCACGAGAGAATACTCGAATTATGTTATAAAATACGGATGTGCATACAACTCCCTTGGCACCCATTTTAAATAGTTTACAGTCAGGATGAATCTTTTATCCAAAATTTACGAGGGACAAGTTAAAAAGTTCTTGCATTATTCTTTTCTGAGATCTAAAAAGTTAAAGGAAATTAAAGTCAAGGTTAATTGTTGGCTGTATGTCCTCATTTTAAGATGGACTTCATTATAATTATAACGAACATAAACAATAGAATGTAATTAACATAACATGTGACGAAGTATATTTTACTTGACCGTATATTATTCAAAACGAAATTTGTTTGTAAATCTAGATATAGTTATTGTTAGCAAAATTGACACTATTTTAAATTTTGAGCTTATCTTTGTACCTTTTGTGAGTAATAATTGTAACTTTTATTAGTATATTTATTACATAAGTACCTATAATAATAGTCATTTCATTATACCGTGTGTATTATGGTACCAACTATCAATCACGGCTTCCCTGTTGTGAAGAGTACACCACAGAGAAGATTTTGTGCAGTTAAACTGGAATGTATGTACCTGACTTTATTTTAATCTGAGTTCTAAGACCACGCAGTCGGCCACATAACGCACTCAGCTATCCACCTCATAAAATTGTATTATGACGATGACGAGTAGGTATAGTACAATAATAGCTATTTATGTAAAAAGTGCATAAAGTTTATGGCAATCTATACATTAATACATACATATACATTATGTTAATCTATACAATAAAATATTAGACCCGCATTTTTTGCCAAAAAGTTGTTAATAAGCCCGAAAAAAATCATAAAGTTTAAAGAAATAGGTGCCGCGAAAAATGATGCCGTGTATGATGGTGTGACGTCACCCTGAAAACATACGTTCACCGCGTTGATATGGACCGAATAGGATACGTAGATCTTACATTATTTGAACACAGGTTCGGTTTCCAATCCCTTGTCAAAACGACAAAAACGATCTTATACGAATAAATCTACTCACGGTTTGGTTTCAATGTTGTCTACGTCACATATGGCGCATTTGAATGCACGTTTCAAAAGAGTTACATTTTCATTTCGATGAAAAGGTAATAAATCTATCAAAATTAACAATTATTATCACTTACCTAATATATTTATTCTGAAAATGGATATCTAATAAGTTTTTCTTTAAAAGCTGTTGTAGACTTGGAAATCCCCATTAAGGCGAGTCTATAAAGTCCGATTATGCACGAATTGCATATAAAGCATTATGTTCGACTGCCAAAGTAAGATTTTTCTTTATAATAAATATGTTTATTTTCAAATTGTCAAGTTTGTGACAAAAATGTTATAGTACTTCGTTCTTCGCAATACGTAGCTCAGTTTCAAGAAATGAAACAAGATTCAAACAAAGTAAATTATATATTTTATTTAATAAAATGCATAAAATTATAACATTTATTATTGCAGTAGTACAATAATATTGCATTTACTAGTAGTAGTCCACTAAAGTACCCGTTTATGGACAGTAAACAGTGTCATAAAATAAGGTAATATGATGCAGTCGAACGTAAAATATATTTTTCTACGCCTACCACCAAAATTCGCTGTTTCGGCGTTCCGGCATTCACTGCACTCTTCGAAAATGTCATCTTACAAACAATAGAACATCCGTGTGGGAATGTTAATCGAAGAGCGTATCGTAATGATTTAAACATGCATATTTCCTATCTGTTGGTATGATACCGCGTTATTCATCAAAATAAACATTGTTAATGTGTCAAAGTGAAATATCACATAGTGCATGTGAATTAATGAAAATGTAAGTAAATATAAAGTTGTAGAAAAAGTATAGTGGGCAACAATAATTATTATTGGCGAAATGTTCTTACATGCTTATGTTTCTTACGAAACTCTCCTTCGGGTCGCCGCAAATAAGATGCTTATTTCAACACTTGATTACAAAAAAATCTAAAAAATCTTCTTCATTTTGGAATTAAATTCTATTCAAGCTTCAAAGGAAGGATAAAGCCCGAGATAATGTTACGAACTATTAATTAAAACTTAATTACTAGAAACATGATCTCTTGTTTCTTCATATTGAAGGTAAAATTAAATCCTGATTTGAATACAAACTACGAGGTTTAATGATTCTTTTTCTTGAGTAATAATTTAGTGGCTCTAAACAGGTGGAACATCCGGCGTTTGTATACCAATCTGTGCACAATAAAAAGAGCGGCAAAACGTTTATCTCTCGGAAGGGTCATTGTTCACTAAAATGAGATTGCTTTTTGAATTTAAAGAATTTCCGGTGTTAAAAAGATAAAGTAGGTACCTACATATTAAGAAGGAACATGACAATAAACAATAGTCAAAAAATAATATGATCTGGGTCCACATATTACGTACTTAATTATATAAATATAAAAAGATTACATAAAAAACCATACTAGATAATTGTTTTATAAATAAAAATATATAGCTCTTGCATACATTACAAATGAATTATCTTGAGTGGTTCAAATCCCGTTATAGTTCCTATACAAGCACCCAGTTGGAAAAATTACAATAGTTATATAAATTATAAAATTAAATAAACGTTTCCATTTATGAACATATTCTGATAATATGCAGAATGTAGACGGGCATTTTTGTTGTCATATATACTATTATATACGTTAATACGTTCCTTCCAGATGCAGGAAACGAATTAGCGCTTAGGTATATCAAATTTTAATCAGTTTCTTAAATTAAATTGTGTTACAACGTACAAATATATACAAATTGTATTTGCTCTAGTTTATTGATTTGCTTCATTTTCAAAACTGGTGTTACCATAAGCACATTTCTTGAATCAAAAATAAATGGTTGTGAAAGTGTGTTAAAATTTAAATTATATAATATGAATGAGTCGGATAGTTAAAGTGCGTAACGTAACCGACTGTGGTTCTGACAACTTAGGTTAGAATCCAGTTAGGTACACAATTCAGTTCTAATGCACATCAACAATCTTCCCTGTAGTATTAATTTTCACTAACTACCATGAGTATACCTACTGAGTATAAGTACCCGAGAGTTGACGGCTGGCAACCGCACACACGCTATATTATGTAACAGTTATTTGTCCAACTAGAGAGGAAAGCGCTTCTTTTTCCCACTCGAGCTTGAAGTTTGTGTCATGAGCGAAGCGAGTGAGGCAATCGAGCAAGAGTGGAAAAAGAGCTTTCCTCTCATGTTAGACACAACATTTTTTTGACGACATATTTAAAAACATTGTAAATGTAGAAGAAACACATAACTAGAAGTTAGGTAATAACTGCCATCTGTCAGAATGACGTTTGGACACAACGAAATGCAGCCAATGTGCCAAATTAAATTTAAGTTGTAAAATCGTGAAATAGTAGAAAAAGAAAGTATAAAACATAATAATTATAAAATAATAGTTTACAGTATATCACTATAAAATTAGTATTTTCAATAAAATAATAAATTTACTTACAATTTTTAAAATATTTCATCGTAAAATAACACTGGTGGTAACTTTCCTCTCTAGAGAGGGAAAACCTAGTTTCCTCACTATTTCGCGAGAAGAAAATTGTGTTTTCTCCGCATGTCGTGAAAAAAAGTAGTTTATAGATTCTATGACAATATTATGTGGGCTGCTACATTCAAGTTGAGTAAAGAGCGTGATAGATATGCAAATTAAATTAAAAATAATAAAAAAGATGTTTACTCTTTGCTGCATAATGCAAATAGGATGACAATTTAAGACTACCAAATTGTAGCAAGTTGTGACACACTGCTCCACTAAATGTACCACTTACAAAATTGTGTATAACCATCTATTTAAAAAAAATCTGATGTGGCTAGCACAAGACATCCCGCCATACTCTACCATACGCACAGACATCATTTAGATTTAGAAAAAGTTAAATTCGTATTCTAGGGACTCTAAAACGTGCTTATTCACTAAAAACTTACACTCGAAAATTTTGACCCGTCACAATACGGGATGTAAAATTGACTTTTTATTTCTCGTGCATCAAGCCATCAAGGGACTAAAATGTGTGAAATCTCGAATCTCGTGCAACAAAGAGAGTTAAGAGCGTATTGCGGACTCAAATTGAACTCTTCTGCTTAACGTCGTTGTGCGCCCATTTCTCGGTTAAAGAACGATTTGTCTCTTTCTTCATAACGTTACTTGTAAAGTATAATTATACTTTAGTCTCAGTTTTCTCACATTCTATTTCTTGGCTCTGGAACATCATCTGTGACCGCTTGGTCGTTGTGCAGTTCTGCAGTTCTATAACATTGCTAAGCTTTAGGTTCGCTCGTTCGCTCGCCAAACAGATGCCAAAGAAATGAAACTTTACAGTTGCTGGATTCGTGCTTCTATAGCTTTGTAAATTGTTATTTGTTACCGCTATCACTGTAGATCTTTTACCTAACTGTTTTATTTTGCGCAGAGTATACGAGCAACGAGCATATTTTTTGGTTGAGGTTGAGAAATAGGCCAAACAACCGCATTTCGTGATGAAGTAAATAATTGTAAATAATCTTAATTATTAGGAATAACATAATAATAATCTTAATGTTATACTTTTTATTAATTTCTTCAACAACATAAAACTGTCAATGTTTTAAATATCAACCTCATTAATGACACATCAAGTAAGTGAATATTAAGAATTGAAATGTCAAAACTACTTGTATCACAGTAGTTAATCGTTCAAAATATTGACAGTTTGCTAAAACAATTCCTACAATAATCTCGATTTTACTTTTTTTTCTCTTCCACTCTTTTCTCCAATTCTACGACTGCCTAAAACCAGCCCGAAACTCGTACTTTACCGCATCCTAGCAATGCAATGTCATTTTGTTAAGTTAAAAAATACTGTAAAATTGTTTTCGTTGCGAGTAAACTATAAGTTTATTCTTGACTTCTAGGTAATGTTTTTATAAACATTTAATAGAGAAAGAATGGATCTACGGATTTTAAAATTTTAAAAATAAAATTCTATCATAGGAGATATAACCGTGAAAAGTTTGCATAAATCGGAAATTTTTATGAATTTTACGGAATTTCTATAATCATGTACAATTTTGTTATTACCTTGTTGAAATGAAATTTTACCATACTTTGTAGGTACTGGCCACAAAACACTCGCTACATTAGTACATTTTGTGCTGGATTTTAGGAGATAGACGGGCCTCTTAAGTTAGAAAATTGTTAATATTTTTTCGTCATTTGCATAGTCACCAATCATTGCATTCCTCATGTCATAACACTGATAAAATCATACACTTTCTGGTCTTGAGCGGCAAATAAATATTTGACATTATTTTCGTAACAACACATAAATAGGCGCAAACTGACATTAACATAAATATATACATAATCTTTCACATTATTTTGCCTAACATATTTACAAATTACTGTAAGTCATCAGTATAATTATTAATACATGTTTTATCATTTGTGCGGTTACCAATCGCCAATTCACGAATACTTAGGGTTGTTTCGGAGTTGTTAATGTAGAATACACCACAGGGATTTTTTTTGTGTAATTAAATATGAGGCTATTCGTAAAATACTGGACAAAAACATATTTTATCGCTTGTAAGAAATTCGTTTATTATTTATTTTAATTAATGTTGCACACAATTGTGACATTTCTTGTTAGTTAAATTGTCAAAAAAAATATAAATAAAAGAATAAATATATAATTACCGTGAGAACCAACTACAATCTGGCTGTTAATTAATTTTTTTACCATTATAACAGTTTTTTCATTTCATGTTTTAATTTCTTCTTTCTCGTAAATTTTATAAACACTTTCTTATTTTTAATTTTGTGCGAAATGCTAAAATTATGTTAGAAACCCAAGCCAAGATTATAATAATAAATTAACAATAAATTTTCCTTGAAATTATAACAGAGAAAGTTCTTAATCTATTGAATTTTACTTTCATCTGGTTATTTAGTTAAAATCTTATCTTTAAAACTTACTATAAATGGTCATCGTCAACTGAATGCGTACTAACTAGGCAAACTTAATTAATCTATAAGTTATGAATAATTGAAACTAGGACGGAATGGTGTTTATATTTGCGACATGTCTTTGTTATTTCAGCTGTGGGGAAAATTGTATTTCAGTGTTGATGTTTTCTTATGGAATTGTAGGTAAACAACTACCTACATTCAGTTGTTTATTAGATTGTTATGCAATACTATCAATGTGATACTTTCAAGTTTCAAATACGATAATTGAGATTGCAAAATATCGTAATCTTTTGGGACTTTTTATTTTTATATTTTAAAGTGTTATCTCTTTTCAAATCTGACAAGTAATCACATTTGCGAGACTGTAAATTCTTGTGGGATTCTTCTTATTGCATCTCGGTTTAAATAGACTTCTCAATCATCTTGGAAAAGCTTGGAACTTGAGTTTGGAAATTTGAAAGTAAAACTAAAAAAGTTTTCGTGATAAAACTGTGTCAAGATTGGATAGACAGATGCGAAAAAATTCGAAGATAAAACTAGAATTTAATGGCAGTGTTTCTTAGCATTATGGATGTCACAAAAACTTTGACATAAAAGTTACCAGAAATTTCCTAAAGGCGCAGACACTATAGAAAAAATCATTGTCGTCAAACATTCCTATCCGGACACACTTCTTGTTTTGCCTCGTCTACATTCATTATTATTACATAGATGTATAAAAATAACGCCTTTAAAAAATCTGATGTGGCTAGCACAAGACCTCCCGCCATACTCTATTCTTTTTACTTAAGTATACAAATATAGTAGGTTGTATATTTTAGTAATTTTATTTAAACTGCAGAAGAAGATATAAACGATATTTCACTATTTTCACTGTTACTGTTATGTCATAATCATTTAAATTTTACGTAGATAGCAGATTTATAAAATAATGATTGTAGATGATAATCACATATAACTTTCATTCAAAATTTAAAAAATTTGTCTTAAATAAATTATTTACCGAGATATTTAAGAAAAGTACTACTTCCGGTTTGTAGAACGAAACCAGAATTATATTGGATTCTCACAATTCGTATTAAAACCTTAAATATAAAATTTGAAATTTTAATGTTTAAAATTTTTTGAAATATCGTTTCCGAAAAAATTGTAACACAGCGTCACGAACATTCGCACGTACACAGGCACACACATTCTTTCCACTCAGAAAATTTAATGAAAAAAATAAATGTAGTTATTGAAATCCCTAGCTCAATTTTGAATTTTTCTAAATTAGATTCCTCACAATTACAGGAGAACTCCTGAATTTAAATTTAAATGATATAGAAATTATGTGTCATATTTAATTATGTTTATGATTCATTACTATTAGTCCAGTAACCTTGTCATGGTTATAATGGGCCTAAGTTGCATCAAGTGGTGGTAGTAGGTTTCTATTTTTTTTCTTGTATAGGATGTGACTGAGATACAAAATCCAAGTTTTCGACCTCGGCAACCCTCCGGAACACTTTTGAATATCTCAAAAACTGCTAAATTTTTGCACTTTTTTCGGTTTCTTACCATTTTGACTATGAAGGAGCACGATTTCGACAAAAACCATTCTATACATTTTTAAACTACATTAAATTGTCTACAATCTAAGACCTGAATGGGCTCTTAAGTCCTAATAGTTTCCGAGATACAGCTTTTCAAAGTTTGGCAAAATATACAGATTTGAAACACCAACCGTTTCTCTCTACAAAAATTTTACTATATTCTCTCGCGGAAGAACTTTAAATTTCAGCTCAAGAAAGACCATTGAAAATTTTTGACAGAATGTATCTTATAGAAAAAGTACGAGGAATACAGTGCTGCAAACCGGAAGTCAATATCATTATTCGTTCAGATATTATAGTTAATTAAACACAATAAACAAAAGAATAAACAAAATTTTTACTATATTCTCTCGGGGAAAAACTTTAAATTTCAGCTCAACCAAGACCACTGAAATTTTTTGGCACAATGTATCTTATAGAAAAAGTCCGAGGAATTCAATCCTGCAAACCGGAAATTTCTATCATTATTCGTTCAGATAATATAGTTGATTAAAAACAATGAACAAAAGAGTAAACATAAATTTTACTAAATTCTCTCGCGGAAAAACTTTAAATTTCAGCTCAAGGAAGACCACTGAAAATTTTTGACAGAATGTATCTTATAGAAAAAAGTACGAGGAATTCAGTGCTTCAAACCGGAAGTCAATATCATTATTCGTTCAGATATTATAGTTAGTTTTTCCCCGAGAGAATATAGTAAAAATTTTGTTTATTCTTTTGTATATTGTGTTTAATTAACTATAATATCTGAACGAATAATGATATTGACTTCCGGTTTGCAGCACTGAATTCCTCGTACTTTTTTCTATAAGTTACATTCTGTCAAAAAATTTTCAATGGTCTTCCTTAAGCTGAAATTTAAAGTTCTTCTGCGAGAGAATATAGTAAAATTTTTGTAGAATAGAAACGGTTGATGTTTTAAATCTGTATATTTTGCCAAACTTTGAAAAGCTGTATCTCGGAAACTATTAGGGCTACCGAGCCCATTCTGGTCTTAGATTGTAGACAATTTAATCTAGTTTAAAAATGTATTGAATGGTTTTTGTCGAAATCGTGCTCCTTCATAGTCAAAATGGTAAGAATCCGAAAAAAGTGCAAAAATTTAGCAGTTTTTGAGATATTCAAAAGTGTTCCGGAGGGTTGCCGAGGTCGAAAACTTGGATTTTGCATCTCAGTCACATCCTATACAAGAAAAAAAATAGAAACCTACTACCACCACTTGATGCAACTTACGATGTACTATGTTACTGGACTATATCTTTTACCATACCAATATAAATTTGATACATTTTGGATGTTATCTGAAACATATTATTATTCAAAGTTACGTTATATTACGTTACGTTACGGTACGTTAGAAAACTCTGAATTCAGCTTTATTCATTTAATTTAAGATACAAAAAAATAGTAATTAAGTAAAACTGCAAAATGCGTACGAAACCTGTAGATTTATTCCAATTCTCAGGCGCCGTACTTAATCACATATTAATGTGGGAAAAACATACTTCTTTCAAACATTGTTCTCTTCTACAAATAAACGACCTAGAACTAAATTCTGTGCAATGTGGGGTGTCTCTGTTAGCACGCGGGTTCTCTTTTTATTATTGGATTAGCTTTAGCTGAAAAATGACAGGGCGGAGGGCGTGTATGTGACGTATGAGCAAGCGAAGAAAAATATGTTTCGGACATTTCCAGAGTTAGCAAAGTTTTTATATTTCTGAAGTCTATACTTGTGGAATACTAAAGAAATTTAAACAAGAAAGTACAAAATAAATAAACGGGGATATGGGAATCTAAAAGAAAGACAGGCCGTCTTTCTGTTTGTTTTGTATCTACATCTAAACCGTTTGTTTATCATGAAATTTTGCATGCATTAGGGATGTGGTCAAAATTAAAAATCGCTCTGACGGACGCAATTTTTGTTTCTTTAGTAACGAAACTCGATATAGGTACCATTGAAATGAAATAAGAAAGATATAGTTTTTTTAATCAGGTCATAAATTATTATATGTTTAAATTCGTTTGGTACCTATATAGGTACCTATATTTTAATTCGATGGGTCAATTAGGAGTCGGGGTTAAAAATGAGGAATTTAGAATTTAGACCATGTGTCCGATCCTTATGAAATTTTGCATGAGGTTTTTTTTGACTATAGTCATATTTTAATTTTAAGATATGTGTATGTTTCTTTAATCCGGGCAAAACCGGGTACCCGCACTTCAGCTAGTGTTTTAAAATGACCGAACCAAGTTTTTAATTTTTAATATTATCTTACAAGAATATGACAAATAATTGTACCTACCTAATCTTGGCAGAGGAGAGGATAATTTGGTGTATCTTTAACTTGGTTGTTATTCTATGTTCCAAATTGCAAAAATGCAATCCAAAATTCAATTTTTACAGTTTATAGGAAAATTTTAGGAGGTTCAAATGCTCCAGTTTTAATAACGGCTTGAGAAGAAATTTCTGCACAAGCAAGAAGTTAAAAAGCGCAACCGGGCGCAACTATTAAATCCTAAGTAAATTATAGGTATTGAATAAAAATTGTATTTATTCAATGTTAATTTTTAATATTGTATTAAGTGCATGACACATTGCTAGAAACATAAATTGATAATTTTCCTCGTGTTTTTTCGATTTCAAATTAACTAGGTCTAAAATAAACAATATTAACCTTAATTTCAAACTAATTACACCTTCACACAAATGGCAATACAAACAATTCAACAGTATAAATAAATTATTGGGTAACGTAAATCTATTCCAACATTTTTCATGTTCTCCATTTCTCGTTTTCCATTAACTTGAAAGGTTTGAAATCATTTTGACATATGCAATGTCTTTTATTACAGTAAAAAAGACAATATTGATTAGCGTATCACATAAATAATTTATTTCCTTCGAATGACAAGATTGTAAATCGATGTGGGTTTATCCACAAATTACGGATAAAATATTGAAGTACCTACATGTAAGATGTTATTTTTGGCAACGGAACTCGGAAATAACGTAAATCTTACTGTTTTTGGTGAGTTTTTATGGAGAGTTTATGTTTCACGGCTTTTCGAGTTTGTTTCTTTAAATGGAGTGTAAATACACATATTGTTTCTCTAATAAATTTTGTGGCTAACAAAAATAATATTCGTACAACATCAACAATAACAGAAATTTAATATACCTAAGTAGTTAAAATATTTTTATGTAAAACCAATGCACGGGCATTATTTTAAATTAATGTAAAAATAAAACTGCTAAAGTTAATTAACTGGTCTAGTTCAACAAATTATTTTAAATCGACAATTTCCATTTTTCGGTAAACTAAAATATTGTTGTTAAATAAATTTATTGCGGTAGTAGTCGATCCTCCTTTTCAAATAAAGAACAAATTTAAACATCACACATTTAATGTTAATGCTATACATTAGTCGTAGATAAAATAATTTAAATTGAACAAAAATAGACTTAACTACAAGAAACTGGAAGAATTTGCCGAAAATACAGCATTTCAACAAAAAAATGTTAAATTTTAGTTAATGTTTTATCCGTTCCGACCCGGTTCACAACCATCGGTCCGGCGCGAGTTCACCAATTTATTTTTAACGGTTCAGTTTTAGTTCCTAAAATGACTTGGGTTCGTTCCGGTTTTCGTTGCTGTTTCGGTTCGGTTCAAATCCCTGATCCAAAATAATAAAATAAATGAACTTAATGAATAATGTAGAACAAAATCAGGTAAAATACACGTTTAGAATTAGAACCTAAGCACTTTGGAATATTAAATAAAAAGTGAATTAATGAAACTCTCTTTCATTTGACACACAAAACACAAAAATATGATTACATTGCATGTAAAAAAAATTAATACAACTAATGTTACTATTTACAAATAATCATGCTACCGCATTAATATTTTATGAAAATTTGGTAGGTAATTTCTAATGATAATGATTCCAGTTGACCTTTCCAGAAATATGGAATAAAATATTCATAAATTAATTTACTTTCTTCAAATAATGCGGCTTACGAAATTTTAATTCGTGGGAGATTAATTTACAATCAAGTTTAACAAGCAGACTGGCATTTTATTTAATACAATAATTTAATAATTGTTCGTTCACCTTTTGGTCTTTGTTGTCTGTAACAAGTAGGTGTGTGTTTCACATATCTAGCAATCTAGCAATTTATTAATTAACTTGTTTCATGATATTCTGACCTGACGACCTGACTCACAGAAAATTGTCGTTTCTAAGGTTTTTTCCGTGTAGGATGATACGAAAGAAGCAAAGAAGAATACTAAAGTCTATGGCAATTCAGCCAAACTTTTTGGGAATTTAAATCATTAAATAAGTAATGTCATCTATACTAAACCTTCATACTCACAGATTAAATATATGGATACTTTATATAGGGTGTCCCAAATAACTTGTTAAACTATGTAAATTTTGCCGATTTCGTTTTTCACATCTAACTTTTTTGTTCGAATTAGTACATCTCTAATTTGCACGTTCTATAGGCACTTTTTAACGAGGAATTCACAGCATCTTAATCTCGATATCTGAGATAATTTCTTTAAAGTTTAAAAAAATCTTCAAATCAAATATTTTATCGTTATTTTCCCTCTATTTTATTTAATTTTAATGTCCTCCATTATACTCTTGTCTAAATAAACTTAAATTGCATATTACTGGTTATCCTTTTATAAAAACAGAGTTTATTAAAAGTTATTCCATTAATTTTACTTGTAAAGAAACTTCTGCATAAAATATTAAAACGTATCCACTCGGTATCCACAACAAAGGAAGATATCGACAAGAGTATAAATAAGTTACTCTACCCTATTTCCAGATACGATATTGCAAATTGTGTTTCGCAATTCGCAACACAAATATTGCGTTTTGGAACTGATATTTTGCGTTGGTATTTTCAATAATCTTTACATTGCGTACAAGCGAGTGACATCGATTTTATATGGAAGAAAAATAAAACGAAATAGGTTTTTACTTTGTGGATAGAGTAAAAGGGTACAGCAAAATTGAGTGCAGATTTTCAAAACAAACTAGGTAGATAACGGAAATTGGTTCGTGCTATCGCATATTTTTGTGTTCATTATTTAATTAACAGATTACGTTTATTTTGATTTAATATAAATATATGTCTACTTAAGTGTAGCAGCCTCACATACTGTGAATGTGTTCCTTTCTGTCTGCAAAAATACTTACAGCCATAAGTATACACAACATTTTTTCTACGATTAGTTGAATTTTATTAGCAATCAACAGAAATTTTGTAATTTTTCATATAATCATATCTACCTATAGCTAAAATTTTGAAAGTAGGTATAGAACAATACAACAAACATAAATGTAAACACTTGACATTTAGAAAGAATTTTAATTGAAAATTAAAATGATATAATATTAATATAAATTGAACCAAATCTTAAGCGGTCTGGAAATATTTTCAGACCGTCATTGTAACCGTCTGGAAAGAATCATTGGTATGGTTCATTTTATTACTGGTAGAACGAACGTCATCACTCAATTTTCGAATAAATGCATTTATAAAACAAACGTGTTCGTTTTTGTAAAAGATAAACACAATGTAGAACAGAGACAGGAGATATACCTAGTACTTATCTTTTGTTAGTTAGTAGTAATAGATAATGACGTGTGTTCTATCAGAAATAAAATGAACCATATGTAATTGTTAATTTACAAGTTAGTAAAAAGCCTAAAAAGGAATATTTTGTGCAATTATACTGAAATGTATACATTCGAACCTGAGTTGTCAGAATATTCAGAACCACAGTCGGAGCTAAATATGGACTATTAGGTATAGTGATCTTAGCCCATTTCATAACTCTGCTGAGAATTATAAAAAGTGTAAATTTATTAATTTTTAACTTATTTATAACTTTAGCATCGGATAAAAAGAAGAATCAAGTAAGAAATAGTATATTACATACCGAGCGGGGAAATGGTTCATTACAGCCGAGCGTTTCATTAGATGACTGAGGTGCTTGCACCGAAGTCATCTATGAACGCGAGGCTGGAATGAGCCTTCCCGCGAGGTATGTATACTATTTTATTCACAATCCAATTGGTTATTGATATGCCCGTTTTAAATATTCATTTTATTCATATTTTATGACAGTTTTATTATAATTTGTTTTGATACTTCAACATAGAGATCTATGAAAAAGTTGCTAGGGTTGCCAGGTAACTTGAAAAAATGTTTATTGATTCTGTCAATAATTAGTTTCTTGCTGCTTTTTATCGAGATCGAGCATATTAATTATCATGTTGTCTGATAGTGAAGATGGTGAAGACGAAAATATTCCTTTAGAACTGCGAGAAGCTGCAAAAAAGCTTCTGAAAGTGACGTTTACCTAGCTGGAAAACGCTCACTTCCCCGCTAGCCGGGAAGTTTTTTCCGGCTAGCTGGGAAGTAAAATAAAAAATGACTCGCTTCCCAACTGTTTAGAAGGTTGGAAACGCACATATTACCAACCGATTGTGAATAAAAAAATGTAATTCTTTTTATGGAAATAATTATATTTAGCATGAACATGAAAGAGTTCAAATATTTAACAAGTACCTACCTACTATTACACAATGTATTTACAATTATATATTTATGAATGAATCATCTTTCATTCTAAAACAAGTTGTAAAATACAAAATACATTTCCCATAACATATTATTATTCGCATACCAACTAAATCGTTTATTTATTTCTTACTATTACATTATTTACTTTATTCTTCCGTAAATAACGGTGTCACAAAGTTAAATATCAATTAAATAATATAAAACTTATTTTCTTCAGCGTCTTAATTACTGCCATAACTGCTATATTTTTTTAATATATAATTTATTCGTTTACCTAACTACACTTGTCTCATTTTCTTATTATTCCGTCAATAACTGTCTCAAATACCTATAAAATATCAATTAAATGATATAAAAAAATTCCACATCTTAATTCATTATTGCCACAATCTCTTACAGTTTATTTTATCTGTAATTTATTCATTACTAAACTACATTAATCTTACTCCTGTCAATAACTGTCTCTTTAAAAGTTAAATACACCAGTTAGAAATTTTATTTATCTCCATTGCAGATTGCAGCAATACTGCAGTGAACTGCGAAATGCGTCAATATTATAAATCAGTGTCAGTGGAATTAAACGACGAGGCAAGTTTTAAGTTTTAATTCAATATACAATGAACGTTTTTACGGTTTTTATGTTTAAGTTTATGTTCATTCATGTGACATTACAGTTTACAACAGTAATCGTTATTTTTAATTTTTGAGTAAGACGGTAAGACGTTGTTAATTCTGAGATATGAGGTGCAGTCTTATCTAAACAGTGCTTGTTAAAGTAAATACGTGCAGTATAATAATTATAATAAATAATAATAACAATGAACAGATTTAATTAATGAAAATTTACTGATTTCATAAAATGTAAACTATAATTACCGTTGCAATTATTTAAATTAAAACAAGATTAGTAAGTAAAGTGCTTTTACACTTGATGAAATATAAAACTAATAAATAAGTAAAAATAATAAGATGTTTTAGATCTTATTTAGTCGAAACTAAATGAAATAAAATAATGAATTTAACTTTTCATGAATATTTGTCATAATATGACTAATTTTTATTATTGCGTGCAAAATGTAAATGTAAATTCTTATTTTTTGCGTGTTTATATTTATTTAAATTTTAAATTATATACCCACGAAATGATTTTTTATTTATATGCTCATGTTCATGGTACTCATATTACGACTATTTTTTCTTAACAGTTTGCTTGTATTAAATAGATTATCTAACCGAAATTAGTTCACACATTTTATCATTCTAAAACTTGTATATTACTTAAATTATATTATATGCTAACTGTAAACTTTGATTTAAATAAACTTTTATACAATCGAATACTTAAAAGGAAATATCGACTACTTCTGTATTCCTTCTTTTGCATTAGAAATTTGTCAGAATCATCTCGTGAGAAATAAATGCAAGGAATGTTTGTTTATTTGTATATTTTCTACTTTTTTAATGAATTGTATATTAATTTACTTTTTTCTACTGAGTAGTAAAACGAGAGTTTTTATAGGAATTAGACCAGAAAATATGTGTGAGAAATGTTTTCCTAGTAGCACACATACGATATTTGTGCCGAAAAATTATTACACTGTCAATGAATTAATTTCTAGGTTGCTAAATGCTAAAATTAAATTCTGCTATTAATGGGGACTTAAGTTAATTATAGTAGCGGAAAAACGGAAAAGAGCGTAGGCATCAAGTGAAATATTTTGTTTACTTATATTTTGCTTTGATTGAATTTGCGAAAATAGTCATTAATTATTGAAAAAAAGTTTTCAAAAATTGCGAGTATAGTAAAAAAATTTTTGGAGAGGAGTCATGTCATCAATATTGGTCACTAGATAATGACGTCACGTAACCAGATAATGACGTCACGGAATACCTACTAGATTTACATACTATACTAATTTAATTTCAAAAAATGTAATGTGTGTTGCATTATTGAATTTACATGCGATGCTAATTTTTGCGATCAGTTTAATTTAATTATTAGACGATTAATACTTAAATATCATTGTAAAATTTAATATATTTCCAGTTAGAACTCTATAGCGTTACAGAAACAATATGAATGTCATGTAAACGTACCACACAAAACACAATTCTTAATTCAGTAATGCCAATGTGTGGTGAAATAACAAACTACAATTATTTGAAATAAATTTAAAATGCATTAAAAATATTATGTTCGGCTTTAAAATTATTGTAAATTTAATGAAAATACACTATTCTTTATATTATATATATATATTTATTTTATTCATTTAACATCACTCGGTCATTACTACATAGTTATTTTTCATTTTGTAATGTTTTGATGACGTGACTCCTCTGCTTTCAACTATAATCATTTATTTATATGATATAAGTTATTGTACAAGCTGCAATAATTTGATCACAGCACAAATTAAAAATCTAAAATCTTAATTGTTTTATGGGTATTTCCTCCAATCAAAATAATTTTAAAGTACCCGTGTATCTTTGCAGATAAGTATAGACTAAAAATGGTCTGAACTAACTATAAATTTTTAATGGAACCTGTGACATTTCTGATCAACAGACATTTGATATAGACTGTAATCGGTTTCATAAAAATGAACATGTTCTAACTTCACGGCACAAGACTGACAAATATATAAATACTTTTTGGTGTTACAATAAAAAATCTGCTTGCGTGAAATTTCTGTGTTCAAATGATAATAGCACAAACTTTATATCCAATGAATGTTTAAACAATAGCCTCGGTCTATAAAAGTTACAAACCTTGATAATAATAATTATTTGTTATTTTTTCGTTTTAAGAAACCATATCGAATCTAAATCAAATTGTAAAAAATGTGATCAAAATTTCCACCATAATTTATTTTCGGGGGTAATATAATTAGTGCTATGATTCAGAAAATTGAACTCGTGCTGCGCACTCGGTCAATTTTCATCGACTAACTCATGCTATCACCTATGATTAATTATAGCCCGAGTTATATTTGGGGAGAATATATAATGAATGAGTCCAAAATTATATTTTTTCAATAGCTATCAAAAACGTTTTAAGTTCTGTTTACCTTTCTCAATTTTGTCTTCACTGACATTTCCGCACCGAATACAATCAAGTTCATTCAATTTAAGTCTTATTTTTGACAAACAGCAATATTTAAATATGGAACTGACAGTAGGAAATTAATTGACATGTAACAGCGGTGATAAAAATAACATCGATTTGATAGCCTCTTACTGCCCTATTTTAGCCAATCAAATTAGTCAAATATGTGTCACGTGACACATGAATTATATATTCAATATTATATCATTATAAAGCTTTAATATTTAAGTAAAAACAGTACAACTGAATATTTACAATTATTTGTTTGTTTTGTTCAAATTCTGTCGCAATTCTAATTCAAATGGTAAACTCTTTTCTTCTCTTTTCTGGTCGTAGGCTTATTTGTGAGAAAGGAAATGATTAAGTTAATTAATCAAAAGCAAAGGGCTAGTTCTAGGTCAAATCAGCCTTGACGCCCTGCCTACGTTCTTTGTAAGTGAGTGTATTATGTACTGCAATGTTGAAATGTTCCTAATTCACCCATTTTGTTATTTTGTAATCTCAATAATGAATTGGAATCCTTTGTGACTTTGTGTGGAAATGTGAACGGGAACAGCGAATCGAAAATGGAAAATTGCGACATACTTTGAAATGTCATGAAACAGCAAAAGCAAATAAAATAGGAGAGCTTATACAACAATGCAGTGAATAGTGAAATTAAATAGTAAATAGCTAGTGATGCCCGACGCCCCCCACCCCCTGCAGTCTGCAGTGCATTTTATGTATTCTATTAGGCAGAAGCGGAAAATGCACAAATACAAAAATGAATAGTAAAAACTATTATTAAGTAAATACAAATGGATAGGTATTTATTGTAATATTAAATTAAATTTGCATGTGTCCTATGATTCTATGTTCTGACAATTCAGATTCGAATTTAGTCAGATGTACAATTCAGTTTAATTGTACAAAAATGTTCCCTGCAGTCTACACCCCAAAAAAGGATAAGTATTCGTGAGTTGACGACTGATAATCGCGCACACAGTATAAAAGTATTATACTTAAGGGGGGTCGATACCTAAATGCTGGATTTCACTGTGCGACATGTTACACATGAATAAACAAAGAATAAAATTATTAAATAAATAAATACAACTCAATACAAATAGAGAAAAACTATATTGAGTTTTTCCATTAAAACCTGTTTCAATATTAAGATTTCTCAAACAAATAAGATATTTTTAAATAGCTAAAGGTTGTCCTCAAGTGCGTCTAATTCCACTTTTTTAAATTTTTTGTTTTAAATATGTGATGATGAAATATGTATAAAAACCTTCCAAAATAGCTAAAATTGGCTATGTTTAGCCATGAATATAAAAAATAAGGTACAAAAATTCAAATAAAGTGGCATTAGACGCATTTGGAGACAACCTTTATCTATTCAAAAATGTATTTTTTTTTCTAAAAGAGTGAATTTTTACTTCAATCTTATGGAAAAAACTAGACATACTTTTCACCATTTTATGCCGGTAGTGACCCTCACTTATAAATATATCTATAACAATGACTCACGCAGTATATGAGGCTGTCACACCCAAGTAAGATAAAAGGCATGATCCAGATCAAAAACGACAACATTACAAATAAAAATAATATATGTGTTATAAAGAAAATTTTACCTACATTGATATAAAATATGTATGTACAAAATTATAATTTTTGCTACAGTGACCATTCGTACTAATTTTATCAGTACAGTACTGATTTTCTTGTACTGAAAACAATTTGAAGTTGTTTTGTACTAATTTTTTACATATTGTACTGAATTTACTGATATCCTTTTCGAGGCCACCTTAATGTTATTAAAATTCAACATAAAAATGTACGATACCTATGTAAAATGTTTCTAAAAAATTTTATCGCATGCGGCGCATTTTCTTCTTCCTTTTCTTATAATTATCTTAGTACTTGTTTTCTCTTTTCCATATTAGCAGACACGTAAAAAATCTAGCAAAAATACAGTTTTGTACTCTTCCATCAAAAAATTAAATGGTCTTCTTTTGCACAACTGTCAAAATAGTTGACATTGACGTCCGCAATTCAGGCCGCGAAGTAAAACATTTGTGTAACGGCTGCGAGTTGTGCATGTCAATGACAGACATTTTTGACAGTTGATACAAAAAGTAAAATGTGTGTTTATAATTATATGCAATGCAGTTGCACAAAATATTGTGTATAACTCGTCTGTGTCCTCGAGATTTTTTAAGCCTCGGCGACCGCCTCGAACAAAAATTCTATCGGACGCTAAACAAGTATTTCCTAGCTTAGGTATAGAATAACTGTAAGTATACTTAGTTATGTTATGGCTTATGGCATATGAGTTCGGATTAAAACTAAAAGTTAGTAGCATAGTAGCCCTATGCGGGTCGACGTTGAGGATTTCAAGGGGCTTCAACTACTTAATTGAGATGTTATGTCATTAAATATTTGGGTTCCTGCTTTATGCTAATCCCTAATTTTAAAATAGTCATCAACAGTACAATATTAACTAAATCCATATCAAATTAAGCATAAAATTTCTTCGCAATCGACTCCAGGAAACTACGCAACAGTTTCCGTTACATCCTAAAAACAAAAGCGAAACGAACTCGAAGCGTGAAATCACCTCCTGCATATCTGCATCAACACCGACACCGCGGCAACGGCACCGACAGTCGATTGTCGATGATATAAAATCGAAAGTTCTACAACACGACGTGGGTTTGAATGAGGCATTTGTTGTTTGCCCACGTAACCTTGACAACTATTCGACGTGCGACCTTTTTAGGAAAACTAGCCGAGAAGCAAAGGAGATATGAGTCATTAGGATTTATTAGTTTGTGGAAATGGTGCACTGTTTACTACTTGTTAGATCGATTTTTTGTGGGAGTTTTTCTAGAAATTTCAAGTGAAGTTTCCTTATTATACATTATGATTATCTATATTATGTATTCGGGATTAAACCTCTTTGGGTTGTGTCTCTAGGGTGACTTAAGGGCACGCACACAATACGGTAAAACAGGGTAATTTTGGCACCCGAAATCTACTTTGGCACTAACTTCATTTTTTTGTTATTTTTTTCCTTAATTTGCATTCTATGTTCGTTTTTGAAGTATACGTTTACTTCGGACACATCAGCTCTTGCTAAAAATGCCACGACAGTGCAAAAAAAAACTGGGAGGGCGCACATTATACTGGAGATGCCGCCATTCGAAGGGACATGTTTCAAGCGCAGGCTATAGCAAAAGGTGGAAAATATGGCATGGGACCCTTCAGAACAGAATATGTTTCAATCTGGCGAGGAACAATAATTGTTGATAAAGACTTTGCCAATCAACATGGCGAAAACCAGTCTTATGATTTTATTACTATTTCAACGTATGATCGCTCACAAGCTGATGATGGATGAAATTTTCCTCCCCAAACGTCCTTAGAATAAATATGTATGATTAAAACACGATCCTGAATCCTTTTAATTTCATATTTTACAAATAATTGTGCTTGTAATCAATAAAAAACGTTCTAAAAGTTTAACATTTAATTTGAACCACTTAGAATAAAGATATCTTTAATCGGACAAAAACTGCATGTAGAACGAACGTTACAACATTTTTTCCATGCCTGAGACGATCATAAACAGCTCCTAATTTCGAGCAAATTCAATTGATATGCGCTGCCAAAGGGGAACATGCCACAGTGTCGACAAGTCATAGTTCCGACAAGCCACAGCATCTAAAAGTCATAGCGTATAAATGTCATAGCATCGACAATTACCCCCACTTCTGAGTTCATAGCGTTTAACTGTTAAACAGTCATAGCGTATAAATGTCATAGCACCGACACTTACCCCCACTCCTGAGTTCATAGCGTATAACAGTTTTAAAAGTCATAGCTTATAAATGTCATAGAATCGACACCATACCTCCTAATAACCACACGTCCGAAAAACCACAGCGTATAAAAGTTCCTGCACCACAATGTCCACAGCGTATAATTTTCTCCTACTTAACTTCTTACTTAACTTAAGTTCTGTTGAACTCAATTAGGGTTTTGTTAGTATTGATTAGTTTATGTCAAAAAAACGGAGTTCTGTTGGACTCAATTAGGGTTTTGTTAGTATTGATTAGTTTATTTTTTAAAAAAACGGAGTTCTGTTGGACTCAATTAGGGTTTTGTTAGTATTGATTAGTTTATTTTAAAAAAACGGAGTTCTGTTGGACTCAATTAGGGTTTTGTTAGTATTGATTAGTTTATTTAAAAAAAAAACGGAGATCTGTTGGACTCAATTAGGGTTTTGTTAGTATTGATTAATTTGGGTACAAATGTGCAAATCGAAGTGTGAAAATTGGTATATGGGTAGCTGGACATTGTGGTGGGGGAACTTTTATACGCTGTGGTTTTTCGGACGTGTGGTTATTAGGCGGTATGGTTTTTATACGCTGTGGTTTTCGGTGGTGTGGCATTTACTCGATTCTTTTATACCGAAGTGTTCCACACCACCGAAAACCACAGCGTATAAAAACCATACCACCTAATAACCACACGTCCGAAAAACCACAGCGTATAAAAGTTCCCCCACCACAATGTCCACAGCGTATAATTTACTCCTACTTAACTTCTTAACTTAAGTTCTGTTGGACTCAATTAGGGTGTTGTTAGTATTGATTAGTTTATGTCAAAAAAACGGAGTTCTGTTGGGACTCAATTAGGGTTTTGTTAGTATTGATTAGTTTATTTTAAAAAAAACAGAGTTCTGTTGGACTCAATTAGGGTTTTGTTAGTATTGATTAGTTTATTTTAAAAAAACGGAGTTCTGTTGGACTCAATTAGGGTTTTGTTAGTATTGATTAGTTTATTTAAAAAACGGAGATCTGTTGGACTCAATTAGGGTTTTGTTAGTATTGATTTGTTTGGGTACAAATGTGCAAATCGAAGTGTGAAAGTGTGATAATTGGTATATGGGTAACTGGACATTGTGGTGGGGGAACTTTTATACGCTGTGGTTTTTCGGACGTGTGGTTATTAGGCGGTATGGTTTTTATACGCTGTGGTTTTCGGTGGTGTGGCATTTACTCATTTATACGCTATCACTTTTAAAACTGTTATACGCTATGAACTCAGAAGTGGGGGTAAGTGTCGGCACTATGACATTTATACGCTATGACTGTTTAACAGTTAAACGCTATGAACTCAGGAGTGGGGGTAATTGTCGATGCTATGACATTTATACGCTATGACTTTTAGATGCTGTGGCTTGTCGGAACTATGACTTGTCGACACTCTGATATGTACTCTGCCAAAGTACCCCCAAAATTCTGCCTACTTTGTCATCCTAGAAACCATTTTTTTCTCAGATGTCCTTCATGATTTGTTATGCGTAATATGAGTAACTTTATTCCCCCAGGATCATCGGTACGATGCCTTTATAAAAAGTTTAATATGAAAACACGTTTTTAAGTTACGCGACGAAAATCGGTCCAAACCCTCAAAACCTGCCAAAGTAACCCCGTTTTACGGTACTTATCAGTTTTATTTTTTACTTTGCCACGGAATTTACTTTACTACTATGTGTGTTGCCAGTCAGCCCGGTGCAAGCCTTTGTACAGCCCCTAGCCGGTGCCCGATAGCTAAGGATTGCCAAGTTAATTAGATCCCAACTTGGAAAGGTAACGGGAGTGTGTACCGATTCAAATCAGGACATGAAAATTTCCTGACCTGACCGGGATTCGAACCCACGACCTCTGTGCCCAGTCCACATGGTCCAGCTCTCTTACCACCTATGCTATCCCGCCATCTAAGTTTTCTTATTAAAAATACTTCTTTGTGTTTTAGTTTTAATAACATAGAAAGCCATAATAGACCAGTCTACCTATATGTTTAAAATAGGTCGAGTACGGTATACGAATGCGATCTGACAACTCTGGTACGATTCCATTCACACATTTCAGTATAATTCTCCCTTGTGGCACTTGACACTCCACTAACTAACAACCTAGTTTATATCCGTGAGTTTATGGTTTGTAACAGCACACACAGCAAAATATTATATCTATTTATCTATACCGATGACGATTGCAAATTGTATTTGATAATCAAGATTAAATAAAAGTATATTTCCATTTTATAAATAAGTAAATGGTTTCATAATAATATCACCCGACACAAGAGGTAAAATTTTACTAGCTATCATTTCGTTATTTCAAGATAAATAATTCGCGAGTTATAAACTAGTAGGTATACTATACATCACAGTTTAGGTACAACATAAAATATTAGATCTACGAGATTTATAGTTGCTACCTGTAGAATATAACATGAATGTAAACTAATATCTGAAACACTGGATCAATACTTATAATAATACATCACGCTATTTTCGCAGGATTTACATGAAATTCTAAACGAAAATTAAGCCAGCAATTAATCTAAATTAATTTACGCCATTACCCTATTTTTACCTCATTGTTATTCTTAATCATAATTCTTTTCATATACCTAAGCTCTTTTGTTTTGCCATTATGCGTGATTTATCTCATTTGCCGTCAAAATTCATATGTTTTTATTTTTTTCTCTGGATAAAGTTCTGACCAACAGCTTATCAGATAATATTTGAATATATGAAATTTGCAAAAGGTCAGCTAAATTGTGAAATTTGGTTTCGTCTTCAAAAATCGCACGTTAAGATTTTTCTATGTATATGCACTTTTTCATTGATTTACTTTTCTTACCTTTTGAATTAAGGTGAACTAACAAAATTACAAGACTAGTAAAGATTAGTAATTTATTCATTTATGAAATAATATTACTGATGATATCGTGTCGTGTTTTACAAGAATGCATCTTTTTAAAATCAATGATACGCGGCGATGAAAAGTGAATCATCATTGCGTCGTTCTCACGTGATGCAAAGACACAAGATCTCGGCATTGTCACGCCATGTGAGCCAGGAAACCATCAGAAACAGTCAACAAAAACACAAAAACCAAGTTCACAACTACATGCTGCAGGCTACATGATACTGCTCTCCGAAACATTGCACGAAAAACAAAAAGATAAACATAACACGATAGAATGAAATTGTTCTTTTACAAAAACACCACCTAATATTGTTATCGCACCACGGCAACACCACAGTGCTCAGGAGGTAGAATGGAATTTTAACTTTTAAAGAATGGAAATGCATTTTGGAATACGAGACTATTTTGTTGTAAAAAAATATTCTGTCTGACGCGTATGCTTCGAAAAGACATGGAATAAAATCGACATATCGAACCACTAACTAATTTATCAATAAACCGCTGTGAAGGTGAAAATGAAATTTTGTACGTGGCACGCTTACAAATAATATTTACTGGGCTCACTGGATTAAGAGGCCCGTCTACCTCCTAAAATCCAGCATAAAATGTACTAGCAAGTTGTGGCCAGTACAAGAATGGTAAAATTTTATTTCAACAAGGATTTAATAGAGAAATAATGGATCTACAGATGTGCCTTTTAAAATTTTGATTAAAAAATTGTACAAGATTATAAAAATTCCGAAAAAAAAATTAATTTATGCAAACTTTACACGGTTATCTCATGATAGAAATTAAGTTTTAAAATCCATTCTTTCTCTAATAAATGTTTATACAAACATTATTCTGAAGTCGATAATAATCTGACAGTTTACTCGCAACGAAAACATTTTTATAATATTTTTCAACTGATATTGTATAGCTAGGATGCGGCAAAGTACGAGTTTCGGGCTGGTTTCAGGCAGCCGTAGTAGTGGAATAAAAAAAAGTAAAATCGATAATATTCTAGGAATTTGGAAAAAACTAGACGGGCCACTTACGGAGTTTCGCTCTTCGTCGCTTGCCCTCCAAAGTTTCCTGCTCGCCCGTAAAGATTAATTTACTGTGCAAATAAACAACTATAACCGATACCGATATATACTAGAATCGAGACTAGAATTATATGAACAAATTTTTATCTACTTGTATAAATCAATAACTTACTGAAATTTGCATTCAAATTTGGGGTGTTTATGTTATAGGTAGGTATACAGGGTGTTCATTTTAAGTGGCGCACCATTGCTAACTCGAGAACTATAAGAGCTACGAAGTTGGTTAAATTAGCAAACAATTTCTATTTTATATGACTACTTTCATGAACGAAACAAAAAAATTTTAGACCAGTGGTTCTCAAACTACGGGGTGCAACTTTCTTATTTCAAATGGGGACCTATTTTTTTATTTGCTTATTCGATTCAGTATTTTTTTCTGAATTCAACGAGATATTAGTTTTATATCATTGCATAACAAAAACATAAGAAAAACGCTATTGAAAATTATGATAATTTAATTAAAATATGATTGTTAGTTAGTGTTATGGGAGAAAAAAATTGAATATTTTGTTTCATATTAATTGTTAGTGAAAAAGATTGTAGTATACTACACTGATCAGACCCAA
The DNA here is from genome assembly GCA_947534325.1 of Agonum fuliginosum. Lineage (NCBI taxonomy): Eukaryota > Metazoa > Arthropoda > Insecta > Coleoptera > Carabidae > Agonum > Agonum fuliginosum. The sequence goes on along the minus strand of OX384032.1, from coordinate 31,373,793 downwards.
AAAGGTCGAAACACGTGTCCGTAGTTACCGCCACCTTACACCCTACTGAGTGCTTAGTACCCTGAACTCATACACTCAGTAGCGGTCCTGATCACCTGATTAAAATCAAAGAATCTTTTTCATTAACAAATAACAATTAATATGAAACAAATATTCAATTGTTTTCTCCCATAGCACTCTTGTAACAATCAGTTTTTAATTAAATTATCATCATTTTCAATAGCGTTTTTCTCATGTTTTTGTTATGTCAGGGTATGAAACTAATATCTCGTTGATTTTAGAAAAAAATACTGAATCGAATAAGAGCGAATAAAAAAAATAGGTCCCCATTTGAAATAAGAAAGTTGCACCCCGTAGTTTGAGAACCACTGGTCTAAATTTTTTTTTGTTTCTTTCATTAAAGTAGTCATATAAAATAGAAATTGTTTGCTAATTTAACCAACTTCGTAGCTCTTATACTTCTCGAGATAGCAATGGTGCGCCACTTAAAATGAACACCCTGTATAAACAAAATCAATAGATACATTAAAATGTTATAAATAAAGTGGTTTTATTCTCTTTCTTTTGTTTATATCTTATGGTTTGTAGATTAATCTTCGTATTTGTCACAGTTTGACGTAGTTGAAGACTTATATAGAGGAATGAAAATATTGACTACGAGTCACGTATGTTGTATAAGGACGTGCAGTAGGTCCGCAGGTGCAGTTTCCTTTTATAATCCTGACAGATGCGTATTAATAATCTACACCTACGTACAGAATTAAGCTCATATTGATGATGAATAGATGAATTTCGATTAATAGTATGACATTATTGAATGTCAGGACTGATTTTTAAATAACTGATGAATATTCAGTGAGTTTGTTACAAGAAATTGGGAGATAAAAAAGATGTTCTACATTGCTTCATTGCTTGAATAAATCTAAATATGTAATGTGGTAATGGAAAACGAGGATACTTTTAAGGATTGATGTTCTATAAATATTGTATAATATGATTCAATTATTAAAATAAAAATTAACTTTCTTCAAAATGTATTTCGTTATTTATACCTAGGTACGGTATAGGTACATATTTTCCGATTTTTACTTCCTTGTACGGAGTAATAAGGAAGTATTGTAATCGCGAAAAATTTCGGTTCTCAGATTTTTACGGAAATATCCGTTTTGACCTTTTCTGAATCCAATATATGACTAGTTTCGTCATGACGTTTGTACGTACGTACGGACGGACGGACGGATGTACGTATGTATGTCGCATAACTCAAATTCGGTTAGACGTAGAAATTTTGTATTTTTTATTTAGGACTGTTATAGCATCTAGTTGTGCACCTCTTATTTTTGGTTTCAATCTACAAACCGGAAGTAGTACTTTTTTCAAATATTTCGATAAATATTTAATTTACGACAATTTTTTATTTTAAATGAAAGCTTATGTGATTATTACCTACAATCGGTATTTTATAAATATTTTTGTATCTGGTATCATTTAAGAATAATTAAAGTATATATTTATAATTTAGTATTTCGGTATCTTGTAGTCCATGATCGATTAATATTTGTTACTACGTAAAATTTCAATGATTATGACATGACAGTGACAATAGTAAAATATGCTTGATATCTTCTTCTGCAGTTTAAATAAAATGACTAAAATATATTTGTGAGTATAGTAGCAGTAGTAGTAGTACTTATATATTAATATATTTGTATAATAAGTAAAATGAATAAAGTAGGTATGGCGGGAGGTCTTGTGGTGGCCACGTCAGATTTTTTTATATTATTCTACATTTTAGTTATTAAGAAAATTATGAACAGTTTAATAGGCGTACAAGGAAGTCATGTGGTGTCCACGTCAGATTTTTTAAATACTGGATAAGGAAATGCAAGAAACTTACACATGAAACATTTTTTAACCAGCAATGCGCATTGGATATAAATTATTATTTATTATTAGTATTTTTTAACCTATGGAACGTTAGATTATTGTTCTTGACTTCCACTAGTAAAATCGTAAATATTTCTTGAGAGAAACAATAAATTTTCTTTCACAATTTATTTATTATTCGGCTCTTTTATAGGGGAATATTTCGAGAACTGGAAAGCACCCTATTAAAGTTTTCTAGTGATGTAGTGGTACAACTTTTATGTTTCTGTTTTTCTGTGAACAAATTAAAGGACAAATTTAATTACTTATCAAGTTTCAAAACAATTCAATTTTCTCCTTGACTGCCCAGATCCTTCGACAAAACATTTCTAAACAAGTAAACATCGCTATCTCGCCATCAGGAACTAATAGTAATTTCTTACTTACTTCTTACTACCCACTGTTTTGTTTTGTATGCACAAATATGTCGGCAGTCACTTCCATTATAATCTTATGAATTATTCATTAGTGTTTACATGATCTCGACAATTGAAAGCATAGCAGAAATAGAGAATGCAGTTCATATTAGTGGTAGACTGTGCGATAACGAATGTACTAATTGTCGTCACAGAATAGACTGCGTTAATATGATAATTGAACGCCAATGTGTCAAAGACAAAGGAGTAAAGTATGTGTGACATTTGATTTACTGCTACTGTGGAGACGAAATTGTTTACCGCAGGAATTTCATAAATGTTGCCAGGAATTACGAATATTTTTATGAGCAGAGTTATTGCTACGTTAATTAAAACTTATGGAACCGATATAATGAGGGTAATAGGTAGTTAATCTGTCTATGAGATGTATAATAAAGGAAGATATTTTAATGGAAGCTTTTACACAAAAATAAAATTCTTACACTAAAAATAAAATAGTGTGGTCTGTGTGGACCTGCTAAAATACTAGCTAGATTTTAAATTTACTGTACTTAAGCCCGCAGAAAAGTTTTTTTTTATAAAGACCTCATTTAAATCCGTGTTAAAAATATTTAGGATCGCCCAGGCTTAAATTAAGGTAAATCGCACTGGTTCGAAATTTACTTATAATTTTTTATTTAATTACTTTAATTACAATAATATAAAACAAAATCGTTCCGTTTATGAACTCGTCAATGAGTAATGTATCCAGATTAGTGTATGGTGTAAAGTTTGATACAAAGATCGATAAAATGTATGATTCAATGCAAAAAATCTGACGTGGCCGTTGCAATACCTCTCGCCTTGACATTGAAGTATTATTATTTAACCTCGTATTTAACCAAATATTAAGCTTTAATTTAAATAAAATACAACAACACCGTATAACATTTGATATAATAATATGAAATAATCATACATTATATTATTTCTGTTTATCTGTCACATTGACAATTTTATTTTTGTTTTAAATTTTATTTCTATTTCGGGATTCACAAATCGTGGTAGGTAAAATTATATATTTAAAAAAATTATATTTCTTTATTGGTTAAAGATATAGAAACAAGTAAGATTAAATATTGTACAATGTAATTTCTTCTTTCATGTGTGGTATGTCAAATTGTAACAATCGCATTATTTTATACAATTTTTGCAAAAAGTGTTATAGTGCTACAAGAAAAGTACCATTTCCGGTTGGTGGATTTTTACCAAAATCTTTTCAGCTCTTCATTAACATATATAAATGTATAATGCAAAATATTAGAATTTTATGTTCAGTAGAATTTGAGATAATGAACCGGGACGAAAGGCTATAGTAGGCGTACATACAGACTTTCATACACACACACACACAGACATCATCGTGAAAATAGTCAAAATAGGTTCTAAAGGTGCTAAAACGTGCTAATTGACAAAAATCTCGACATCGAATTTTTTCACGATCCCTATACCTCTCTAGGCGAGAGGTAAAAAACAAACACAACACTAACTGGGATACAAGACTCGACACTAGGTTGATCACCTTTGATACAAAGATCGATAAAATGTATGATTCAATGCAAAAAACACTAACTGGGATACAAGACTCGACACTAGGTTGATCACCTAGTGATCAAACCTTACACCATACACTAATCTGGATACATTACTCATTTACGAGTTCATAAACGGAACGATTTTGTTTTATACCTCGTGACAATGGGCGAGATCAGCTCAGGCTTTTTTTCCACTGATGACTTTCTCGCGCAAGCCCTTGTTACAACCATTAACCCGTGCCCGATAGTTTTGTGGTTATGCCAATTATAGTTTTCGGTGAACGCTGAAGGTCTGTATAGGTACTTTAATAAACAAAGAATTAAATTATAAATCTGAATAAGTAAATTGAACTCTTTCCATTTCATAATCCTGAAAATTAAATTAATAAATAAACACAAGTTGCAAAAATGTAGTTTTTTCCATAAAATTGATTTAGAATAGTTTAAAGTTACCCTCTTTTTAATCTAATTACCAGTTTTTTTTGTAACTTGTATAGTATTATATAAACTATAAAGTATTATCAAAATAGACCATGTTTATCCATGCACATAAAAAATTGAAGAAAAAACTGGTATTAGAGCAAAGAGAGGGTAACTTCAAATTATTCAGAAATGGCTTAGTTATTTTGAAAATTTCAATTTTTACTTTAACTTTAAGGTACATACTTTTCACCATTTTAACGACTATGTAGTCAACCACTTGGAATGGTGGCGAGAGTAAATAAAATACTGTCCAAATCAAGCTATGAATACCTGACTCGGGTTTGAATCCACGACCTCTGTAATGAAAGTCTAGCACTCCACACAGTACAGTCAGACAGGTGTAGCAAATAATATTTACCCTCATTCCAAAAAATGTAAACAGCCTGTAGATAAATTTGACAGAATTAGACTTCACCATAACTAATAATTTCATTTAAAAAACTGCTATTAATCATAGCCGCAATACTCTATAAAATTAAATTACAAGTAGTAACACCAACCACTCTAAAATCAATTCGCTCCATCTAACGGTAATCCCAATTTCTCTTACAAGAACCAAGAACTAAAACTCCAGCACGAAACAAGATTCCCATCAAACCATCGCATTTCCCACGATAACCACAAAACCATACACACAACCACATGAACATACATAATCCTATCATGCAAGTATTCGAACGCTATGCAAGCATTGAACGCACGGTTGTTAACTTCAAGATGTTAGAATCAAAACCAAAAACATGCGGAAACAAAGGCAGAAGGAACTGAGTTCTTGCACGCACTTCCGTGGAGACTTGATGGACGATTTTGTTGGATTTTTATGGGAAACTTCTACGTAATTATGTGGAATACCGCAGTATAATGAATGGAGACTGACTAAGAAACGGTGAAATACATTAAAATTATAGTGCAATTAGTTTTTGGCTTTCCTTTTTTGATAGTAGGTTGAAAGTAATATATTCTCTCCCAGTGGAAGCAAAATGTTTATAACTGGTAAGAAGAAAAGTAGCATTTCTTATCCCATGTGGTGTACTATATATTAGGACTGTCAAAATCAGGAAAAAATTGAATCCGGATATCTGGATATATGTCTATCCGGTATCCGAAAAATTTGGTAACCGGATATATCTGAAATACGGAATCCGAAATCCAGTACCTTTCGAAATCCAGAATCCGAAATCCGGTATTCGAAATCTGGTAGCCAGGCCTATCCGAAACCCGGTAACCTAAATCCGAAATCCGATAACCAGACTTATCCGAAATCTGATATACGAAAATATCCATAAAGTGTCTAATTGTATGACATCTGCCGCCAAATTCCTTTGTATGCGGCGTGTGGTAGGTTAAAGCTTGATAAAAATGTCTAAATTGAGAAATACAGGCGCGCATTGGGGCCTTTTCATCCATGCGAAAGCTGTTAGTTTTGTTTTAAGTTTTAATTTTAAATTAATATAGCCGCGCAAATAAAGAAACAGAAAAACTTCGCCGACATTCTTGAGCCGGCTCTGCCTTTGTCGCTAAAATTCATTCTAAATCAGTATACCCAAAGCCCACAAAATTCACGCAAACCACCAAATAGTCCAGTCGGGAGAGGTTTTGACTGAAGACTAATACATAACCAAATGAAATTTGGCATGTGAGTAGTTAAGAACATACAGAAACAAAAAAAAAATTCGCTCCACCTCGGTATGCTCCGCTTGCCACAAAAATTTTCAGTTGAAACTCAACATTTTCTTGTAACGCATTTTCCTCGAAAACTATCAAAGATTTTGGAAAACTGTTTTGACCTTTTGACAGGATGAAAGCTGAGGAAATTTGCTACCAAAATGGTCTTTGAAAATTTTTCATAAGTAGCACCGTGTAGGCTTCAGCCGTTTAATATTCGAATGACTTGAGAATTTTCTGTATAGTAGGCGCTACATTGAGAATGACTTAATAAATTCGCTGCTACAGAATAAATGTGGTATAACTTCGTTAAAGAACATCATTTTGTAAAGATAAAAATTGCATTTTATTCGTCGAGGCTTCCACTTTCAATTGCACTAATAACATTTGAATTTACGACCCCGTTTATACCGAGAAACTTGCTTTTTAAAGAATCATAACTCAGTATTAGAAGACGTTCAAAGAATTCTCAATATTTTCAATATCTATGAATGAAATTGTAAACTGGTAGAGGATTATCTTCATCAAACCATCCCCAATCACATGCAACTATTTGGAGGGTTGTGTGTTGTACGTCCGAAAAAAAAACTGGTTTTCGCTATCTCATAGATTTCTTTATTTATTGCGGGCACGAGCATTTTTGAAAATAGGTCACTTTTTGGCCCCGTAAATTGATTTTTAATGAGCTTATCGTTAAGTACAAATCCTAATCAACAAGATTCTGTAATTTGTTTCATCAATTGTACTACTACGTACATGTAACAAATGTTTTCCTAAAAAAAGATCATAACCTATAAATAAAGAAGGTAGCGAAAACCAGTTTTTTTTTCGGACGTACAACACACAACGCTCCAAATAGTTGCATGTGATTGGGGATGATTTGGTGAATATAATCCTCTACGAGTTTACAATTTCATTCATAGATATTGAAAATATTGAGAATTCTTTGAACGTCTGCTAATACTGAGTTATGATTCTTTAAAAAGCAAGTTTCTCGGTATAAACGGGGTCGGAAATTCAAATGTTATTAGTGCAATTGAAAGTGGAAGCCTCGACGAATAAAATGCAATTTTTATCTTTACAAAATTATGTTCTTTAACGAAGTTATACCATATTCATTCTGTAGCGGCGAATGTTTTACGTCATTCTCAATGTAGCGCCTACTATACAGAAAATTCTCAAGTCATTCGAATATTAAACGGCTGAAGCCTACACGGTGCTACTTATGAAAAATTTTCAAAGACCATTTTGATAGCAAATTTCCTCAGCTTTCATCCTGTCAAAACAGTTTTCCAAAATCTTTGATAGTTTTCGAGGAAAATGCGTTACAAGAAAATGTTGAGTTTCAACTGAAAATTTTTGTGGGAAGCGGAGCATACCGAGGTGGAGCGAATTTTTTTTTGTTTCTGTATGTTCTTAACTACTCACATGCCAAATTTCATTTGGTTATGTATTAGTCTTGGGTTTCAGTTAATTTTTGACTCTCCTGACTGGACTTAAATTGTTTTATACTGAAGATATTTTTTAATTTTATTTTTGTGTTTTTAACCGAATAAACGATTTGCGGATATCTATATTATCAACATTTTATAATTTGGTTGTATCCGCATATCGGATTCCGGTTTTATCAGGATATCGGATTCATCCAGATACAGAATTCGGATTCATTTGGATATAGAATTCCGGCTTTCAGATTTATCCGGACACCGGAATTTTTCGGATACCGCGGATTTCGGATTTATCCGGGTACCGAATTATCCGGTTACCGGATACCGAACGGATTCCGGTTTATTCGGACTGAAAAATTTCGAATTCCGGGTAATTTAAAATCCGGATATCTGGAATCCATTGACAGCCCTACTATGTATCTACCATATGGTCGCAAGTAATAAATAATTGTCAACACCACCATGTCACGAAAAAATTGTCCAGGAAAATCTACTTGAGAAGACGACTGTATTTTGAAATGAAAACTGCCAAAATTTCTTCATTATTGAAATTTATGTAGGTACGTTGCCAACAAGAAAGAACTATAAACAAAGAAGTTTTTATTGGTCATAAACCATAAAGCTAATATAGCACAATTTTTAAAAGTCACATGTGACTGTGAGTAATACCTAACATTACTCACAAAAAATGAATGAATTATTATTTAGCATTCAAATTGTTCTCCAGAAAAATATGATTGTTATTGTTAGTCGGTACTGTTACTGTTATTTCTTGTTGAATTTACAAAATACCTATAATGGTACTTCTATCGTTTTATCCAAATTTTTCGTAAAACCAGGGCATGCAACCTAACAAAAAAATAGGTGAAAGGTTAACCGAAATCGAGAACGTTATTTTTAAATCGGTTTTTGCTCTTAAACCGGTTTACTCTTTACAAAACCGGGTTTTAAACTGGTTAAATGAATTATCAACTAAAGAAAACTAATATTTTATTAAAGATTTATCCAGCCAAAAATTTGACATGTCGAAGAATGAAAGATGTACACCTAAATTTACGAATTAAAGAGTATAATTCTTATTTAATTTTTTTACTTACTAATGAAGCAGTTATTTTGTTCTCTTAGAAACGGTTTCAATAACCGGTTTAAATTTGTTGTTGTGTAATGGTTACCGGTATTTTAGTAAATTTCGGTTAAAAATCAGCTTCTGGGACCGAAAATAGCGGGTAACCGTTTTTTTACCGGTTAAACAAATCAGTTTCTTGTCCTGCGTAAAACAGATTTGCTAAATTCGTTATTTCCGGAAAAGTACTTTCTTATAGAATAAAAGCATAATTCGTAAACAATTCATATTGGCACGTTATAACATAGGTAACTACATATGGTGGTAGCTGTTAACCATACACACGATATAATATTTATGCCCGTGATTCACAGTATGTGAAGCTGCCACACCCAAATTAGGTAAAAGACGTGGTAGATAATGTATGTATATATTATGTAATGGGTATATAACTGAAATCGTTATAAGTGAACATCGCTGTTAAAAGTGCGGAAAGGCAAAGGCTAAAAAAAATGTTTCGTCGCGTGTAGTTTTCATTTAGGCACCATCCCCTGAGGAAAACCTTCATCAAGATCTAATTACAAAATGTATGAACTAATTTTCTTTTTTCTATTCACCGTTCAGAAAAACTTCTCTGTCTCGTAAAAGTTCTCAACAAACTTGAAACTAATCCTAGAAAATCAGATCTGCTACGCACCGTCACAGAATTCAAAACTAGGTAGAAAACAACAAAGAACTTATAACACAATTAAATGTTTACATTATTGATTACTCGTTAAACACGAAGGTTACTTCGCACTTCGAATTCCTCGAATCGCCCACGGTGAAAACCGATGGCCATAGGACATTAATTTAGGGAAACGATCTATCATATCGCAGAATTAACACCTCGTTTCAACGAATCGATGACGACAGAGATGATGACTATCGGAATTTGGTACTGAAATGTTTCAGTGAATCGTGATTATTTGTGAGTAAGAATTAATGAGAGTTTTCCAGAAGTTTTCAAGTTAATTTTCGCTCTCAAGAAGTTGGAAAATTGGTGGAACTTCGAAAAAGCTCATTATTTATTAAGTTGTTATTTTTATTTAACACTGTTTTACTATGCATGATATTCTTGAAACTAAAATATTTAATATTAATATATTGCGCCATATGTGTCAAAATACATTTTATGCAAATCGATTAAAGCATTAATTTGTTATAAGAAGTACAATTTATTTTTTTCACGACATACGGAGAAAACACAATTTTCTTCTCGTGAAATAGTGAGGAAAGTAGGTTTGCCCTCTCTAGAGAGGAAAGTAAGCAGTGTTACCACCAGTGTTATTTTACGATGAAATATTTTAAGAATTGTAATTAAATTTATTATTTTATTGAAAATTCTGATTTTATAGTGATATACTGTAAACTATTATTTTACAATTATTATGTTTTATACTTTCTTTTTCTACCATTTAACGATTTTACAACTTAAATTTAATTTGGCATATTGGCATTGGCTGCATTTCGTTGTTTTGAAACGTCATTCTGACAGATGGCAGTTATAACCTAACTTCTAGTTATGTGTTTCTTCTACATTTACAATGTTTTTAAATATGTCGTGAAAAAAATGTTGTGTCTAACACGAGAGGAAAGCTCTTTTTCCACTCTTGCTCGATTGCCTCACTCGCTTCGCTCGTGACACAAACTTCGAGCTCGAGTGGGAAAAAGAAGCGCTTTCCTCTCTAGTTGGACAAATAACTATTTTATCACATGTGCACGCAAAATGAGCTGAAACGTGCTTGTGCTTGCTTTGACAGCCCTCGATTCAGTCTTGTGCTGTCAATTCACCCGCGGGAGCAAAATCTAGTTTTCCTCCCTTGGTGCATAATGTACTATGTTGTCATATCTCTGTACGAAAGTAGGTAAGCCTGTTTTTCGTGCGTAAAGTGGCTCATTTCTTAACTATGCGGATATGCGTGCTCAAAGTAGAGCTTACGAGAATAGGCGTGCGGAAAAATTCTCTTTGCACACGCCTTTTCTCGCACGCTTTTACTTTGCGCACGCATTTCCGTACCGTAAACCGGGGCTACTTTAAGAAGTAAATATTACTTTTTTGTTTATAACTTCTAAGCCAATAATGATTTTGACATGAACTTATGGAATTAGATAGAGCTTAGTTAGCTGAGTACGAATATATACCAAAAAAAAATTTTTTTCAATTCCTTCATTGAAATTTTTTATTGTTTGTATCGAATCAAAGTTATATTCAAAATGGGGCTACTTTGAGACCCCATAATTTTATTGTACCATATTAAAGTAGCCCCAAAATAGGACCCAAATAAAAAATAAAAATTTTTTTTTGTTGCATAGTTTTTGAGTTATTAATAATTTTACATTGTGGGGTAACTTTGATACCTCGATTTAAATGTAAATATACATTTAATATATCTTATTATTCATCCAAAAAGTGTGTAACAAAATAGGCACTCAGTCCCTAGTAGGTAATAATTATCACATGTAATATTACTTAACAAAAAATTTAAAAATATATAATTCTGAGTATTTATGAGTAGGAAAATAATACTAGATATATCATTTTTTTTAAAAAAACAGGTACACTTTCTTTAAACATACATCTTTGGCGGCGGAAATTTTTGTTAATTATATCTGGAGTGAAGGTGCTCCAAAATATCACATTTTTATAACAATCATCTTCATTTAGTTTAAAAACTCTATTAACTGTATCAAGCGATTTCAGTACTACTGTTTCAAGTTCATCAGACGATATAATTTTCTTAACAATTGCAGCATATTTGTACATCTTTTTCTTTTCTGATAAAACTTTTACTAATACATACGAACTAATCGCAATATCTTGAATAACACTATCATTATTTCCTGTAGTTTCAGCCAGATTTATAGAAACTTCATTCTCCGAAATCGTAGGGGAATTATTATAGCTCTCTGAATCTTCTGATAATGATATTTCAGTACTAGATAATTCTGAACTGCTACTACAAGTGAAAAATAACACAATGAATGTATATCAAAGTAACCCCAAAAAATGATCAAAGTTGCCCCACATCATAAATCATTAAATAAAACTATAACCAATATACATTTTCAAGCGCTTTTCAGGTTATACACTCATAAAGGATCAAATAATGCAAAAACACTTTCATCAAACTTGTATTGACATGAAGCAACTCTGTGCACTTAAAAGTATAACGCTCTAGTTTTTCATGCAATTGATACCCTTATTTTTAATAATTAATAATTGGAAACCTATAAGACTTACATTTATGCTGTTAAACCAAAAAAAGAATTTAATGTCAGTGCTATCATCTATGTTATAAAAAAAATCACTATCGAACGCAACAGTGTTGCACACAGCAAATAAATAACTTTCCCGGGAAAAATCAAAGTTGCCCCGCGAAATCAAAGTAGCCCCGGTTTACGGTATAGTTAAAAAGCGCTCGGTTATACGTTGCAGAATAATACAAATTTAATGTCAATAATTGTTAATTCTGATCTGACTTCATTATTTGTAAGTGCTTTGCATTGTTTTGTCGTTTTTACAGTTTACCTAGCTTTGTCCCAGTATTATTTTCTTAAGGCTGGTATATGTTTGCTTTAATTTACGAATTTAGATTTAAAATTTACAATTTTTTGCTTGGTTTATATTTAATTTTAATTTTCTGAATCGATAATGAAGAAGATGATTATGTTAAATATATCGGAAATGTTAATCTTCATTCAAAATACAAAAATGAAACCAACTGACAGCTTATATTTAATAATATTCGGCTGTGATTGATCGGATTTGAAATTTAGATTTAGAAATATGAAATAGTGTCATATCATATCTAAATTTTAAATCTAAATTTGTGTATTAAATCCTCGATTAAATCCATCATAAACCAGCCTTTTCAGTTTTGCGGACTATTTTAAAACATGATGATGAAATCAATATACTGGATAGGTATAAGGGCTTTCCCCTTTTTGGCGTTTTTTTATACATCGAAAATGTTTTGGTGCAAACAGAGAAACAGACTCTTAAACTACGCCCCAATTAACTGTCAAAATTAGATAACATACCTACATTTTTTATCAAATATTAGTCAAGCGAAACTAAGAAAGTAACGAACATATAGAACAGAACATTACACAATTCTTACTAAAACAATTAAAACCAGGAAAATCGTTTTGTTTTTTCTAGAAGATCACGATCCAAATGAAGTAAAAATCTTATTTTCTTGTTAGTATAATAAAAGAGAAAATTCTCTTGTCGTAGTGTAGTTCATTTCATGCCTTATTGGTTCGAAACTAAAAATGTTTTTCATTCTTATCACATCACGAATAGCTGAAAATCCAATAAAATCGTTCTGCGTCGCATAGGAAACGTAACAAGAACAAAACAGGAAAAAAAACTTAAAGATATATACTTTTGATTTGCTCCGCCACTTTCAAAATAAACAATACTTAAAAACATAAAAAAGCGACGATGAATTATGGAAAGTAATTTCTACATTTCTAGTGGCAACATTTGGATGGTTGAACTGTTTCATCTTCATAAAAGATGTCGTAAAGAACAACCGGTGTTTTCTATTTCTTTATTTTTGTTTTCATTTTGTGGTGGCGTCTTGACATTTTGCTTTCTGTTTCACAGAATGAATTTGTGACAAAGGAATGGTTTCACTTTTTATGTTGACTTTGATAAGACTTCATAAAGAATTTATTGCCAATTTATTCTATATAACAGTGTTCAATTTATTTGATAGGTACCTTTTCAGAATTGCCTGAAGCCTGTATCATTAGGAAAAGAATACAATACTTATGTTATATGTTATGTGTAGTTGTAGTTACCGTACTAATAGGTAATTAATTATAAATGTACGACGTACGAAGCAATAAATATGAAAAGATGTTCGTGAAATATTTTTTATTGATTAATTTGATTAGTAGGGACTAAAGTGCATGATTTAATCCTGAGGGTGAAGTTTATTTCACGAGCCAAAGATGAGGGAAATAATCACTTGAGGAATTATGGGTTAGTCCTGTGCAGTGTTTGACTGATCTAGATCACCGATCTAATTTTTGTAATCTTTGATCTCATTTAGATCATATTATCTTTAAGGATTGGATTTTGATCTAGATTAAATAAATATGGTCTATGACTATGATCTTAAAATAAGATAAGAATTATAGATCATTTTCTACACTATGCAAGTTATAAAATTAAGTAAGGTAACATACAAAAGTAAATTTTAATATTTTTAATGTTTTAATTTTAAACTAGATTACATCTCTTGTGTACTAGATATTTTTTCTCCCTTTTTAATGTAATGTAAGTCAACAGTAAAATATTTTCTCTAATATTGATATTTTTTATGATCTAGAAGAAAAGATCCAATCATAGAAATTGATCTAGATATGATATTAAATGTAAAGTTCTTGATCGCACTCTAGATCCTTTTTAAAATTACCTGTCACAATATTACCTCCTGTGGTATAATAAGTATAGAGCGCTATCTTTTGCATTTCGCACGAATGCATAATAATTTAAATCAAGAAAGACACATTTTGTAATTTTTACTATAGAAACTTTATAACAAATATTCATATTTTTACCATAGATACGTAGGTACTCTGTAACAAATAGCACATAATTTACTTGACAACGGGGGTTTTTAAATATTTCATTTCCTGGACAACGGAATTAGATATGAAAAATAATCCATTGGGATCAAATTATTAACTTTATAGTCCCTAAAAATAAAGACTAAAGAGTTTTACTCCCGGCAGTGCAAAAATGTTCATTCCTAAAACAACTAATTTATAATTATATTTATACATTATTTAAATAAACATCGCGATACCAAAATATATAAAACACGTAATTCATATTAATTTTTTAGGTATTCGTGACATCACGATAGAATTACAAAACATTTCCGTAAATAATATTCGTTTAACCTACCTATTTCAATGTATTTTTATCAAACACCACACAGGTGAATAAACTCAGATAATCATTACTCACTTGACTCATTCTGCATATCTTAATTACTAATTAACATAGATACATATCAATGTTTGTATTTGAGTGTACTCTTCTCTATTATTATTGATTATTTACGTGTTTCTTATCCGTAAACATATGTAGAAGAAATTATGTAGATATTGTTTGGTTGAGTTTCTATGGTGAATAAACAATTTGTTTACGAAAATCGAACATTAACAATTTTTACAAAAAAAGAACTATTTATAATATTTTTTATGAAAGCATACGAGTATAAGTACAAACCTACTTAATTTTGTTGAAAAATTATTGTATCATTCAGATAATTCATAAATTGTTGTTGTTAATGTGTCAACACTTTTTCAGGTTTCGAGCTCATAAAATTGATTTATTTCATTTCATATGTAACATAAAGTGATATTTTTCGGACTATTTATAGTCCACAAAATAAAATTTTGCGGCTTATAACAAATCCATTGCTAGGTAACCTCATTTATAAAATAAAAACATTCGTGTCATTTAACATATAATTGAAGTACTTGAAGTACCTAATATAATCAATATGTAATAATTTTACTTCATGCCTTGATCATTCATCAGTTATATTTCTAGTTTTATTAAGGCAATAAAAAATAATAGATATACTTATAGAAGTAATTTTGTTTTCTATTTCTCTTTTATTCGATTAACTTATTTTACACACAATTAAATTTTTATGAGATATATTTATAGATTTTATTTTTAGTCCATAGATATGTTTTTATTTTAAACTCAGACTAGTTTAAAATGTTAACGAGAGAAAGTTTATTTATTATAGATTTTAATTTATTTAATAAGATTATTATAGAAATATATACCTACTCGTATTTTCTTAGTGCCATTTACGTAAATGTTATTGCATTGTTTTTTTTTATTAATAGACAGT
Source organism: Agonum fuliginosum (assembly GCA_947534325.1). Lineage (NCBI taxonomy): Eukaryota > Metazoa > Arthropoda > Insecta > Coleoptera > Carabidae > Agonum > Agonum fuliginosum. The sequence continues at coordinate 31,358,325 of OX384032.1, read as the reverse complement.
TATATTTACATCCGTATATACCAATTAATATTTTCGAGATAATCTGCGCATACTATAGTTAACTGGTTGTCACAAGAATCTAAACAAAGAAACAAATGAATAAAACAAAACGTTCTAATTCTGTTTAATTTCAAAATATTGCTTTGTTTTTGCAACCAAAATTATACCGTATTTTAAATAACAAACCAACAACCCAACTCTCATGCATATGTATAGGTACATTCCACTTGGTAAAATACTTTAGGAAAACCGCTAAAATATGCCGTTTGAAACTGTAAACGTAAATCAAATTTTACTCATTTCAAGTATGAAATTCACTAGTTTATAGGTTAGGGAGCATCTGCACTTTACGTTGTAATGCCTAACACTTTATTATATGCATGCACACCACACAACTACATAGTAACTAGTCTACATTGTTTATAAATAGATTACCTATAAATGCAAATAAGAACGATGTTCTAATTAAATTCAGGTAGTCAAAGCTTTGTACTTTAGGACACAAATACATTTATTTAGTTGATAAAATCAATTATTGAACCATTCATAAAATATAAAATAGTAAGTACTACTATCTTATGTTAATAAAAAAACAACCAACGATAAAGTTTTGGAGAGCTAACTAATTTGTCAGGTAAAAGTAAAATATTAACAAAATTTAATACTTATTTAGAGGACGAAAAATTAAGATAATTTATGGCTGAAACATTTAGCTAAAACAGGAATAATTTATTTATGTTTGTGAAACTTTAGTTTGACATAAAGCAAAATTTTGTTTTATAAGGAATTTCCGGTACGTCCAAGCTTTTAACAATAAACAATATTTAGTTATGAACTGCTATTTTACATGTCATTGAACGTTAAACGTTGGTATTATTAAAATTAATCTATCAAGTTTTCGAATTTTAATAACTTCGACTGCAAATATATTTTTAACTGAAATGAATTAGCTGGAATTAATCTAATTAAATTCTAATATCCCAGTAACTAGAAATCAATACAATTCGCGTGTTTATTTAATTCTGCATCGTTAGACCTCCAATTATCTTGTTCACTTGTTAACATCAAGTTACCTCATTCTAAAAGATTAATCCAAGATACAATGAATGAATGAATGAATAGCAGAGTCATTGAACACTTTTTATCTGAACTTTGAAGTTTGAAGGAGAAGTGAAAATTCAGAGTTGAACGGTCTGCTGGTTTATCACTGTAGTAAGTAATAAAGAAGTACTTTCTCAAGTACAAGTACCTAATGTTCATTAGCATTAGAAAACGCTTTATTAGGAGTAATTTGTTCTTACATATGTTCTCTTAACGTTATAACAAGATCTTATAGTGGAGTTGTTTATTGTTTATATAATAATGACTTAAAATTTATTATCAGTTTTTATTTAATTAAACTATGAATGATGGTATACTGAAATCTTTAATAAAATTTATCACTGAGCCGTGAGCCCTTTAAACTGTGGACTGGTCCTTGATCGTTTTGAAAATACTTTAATTTTAATCAAATATTAAAATATAGGTACAGTACAATATTGTTAACTTCTCTTTTTTGACGTATTGTATCTCATTCTCAAGTAGTGTACCATATTTTGTTTATATTATGTACGCAATTTTTGTTTCAATGTTGTGATGTGATCGTAAGAATCCTTAAATGGCCTTTTTACCTCTCGCCTAGAGAGGTATAGGGATCGTGAAAAAATTCGATGTCGAGATTTTTGTCAATAAGCACGTTTTAGCACCTTTAGAACTTATTTTGACTATTTTCACGATGATGTCTGTGTGTCTGTGTGTGTGTGTGTGTGTGTGTGTGTGTATGTATGGAAGTCTGTATGTGCGCCTACTATAGTCTTTCGTTCTGATTCATTATCTCAAATTCTACTGAACATAAAATTCTAATATTTTGCAATATACATTTATATATGTTAATGAAGAGCTGATAAGATTTTGGTAAAAATCTGCCAACCGGAAATGGTATTTTCTTGAAGCATTTTAACATTTTTTGCAAAAAATATAGGAAATACTGCGATAGTTACAATTTGTCATTCGACATTTGAAAGAACAAATTATCTTTTACAATATTTATTTAACATCGTTTCTATATCTCTTACCAATAAAGGAAAATTAATTTTCAAAAATTTGTAATTTTACCTACCACGATTTGTAAATCATAATATAGGAAAAAAATTTAAAAACAAAAATGAAATGTCAATGTGATAGATGAACAGACGTATGCACAGTTTCTGAAATTTTTGTGACACCATTTTTAAATATAAATATATTATTAACTGGGTTGAAACTTAGAACCTATAGGAGCCCAAATATAATAAATGAAAAACTGACTGAATTTCAGTAAGTTTTCATCCTTCCATTAAACTTATTCAGTCAAGAAGTATCATCGATTCATTATGATTATTATAACTGGATATAAGGTAATAATAAAATAAAAAATTTATCTACAAAGAGTTAATTTGATTTCAATGCCAATAGGAATCGGTACTTTGCTTGAAGAACTACGAGTATAACAAAAATTACAAAAAGTAGCCTAACCAAATCCAAATTCACATATTACAGTGTCAAGGCGGGAGGTCTAGTGATGGCCACGTCAGATTTTTTGTACAACAAACAATGACATAATAACATCAAATACGGACGGTTAGCGAAAAAAGTGTATTTAATATGCATTATCCATAATCATCAATAACTAATATTTACTCAGCAAGGTGTGATCTGGCAAATTATTTTTTATTTTATCTATATCTAGAATTTACTTTACTCTCGATATGCACTTGGGTGCACCACTCTGTTTATTCTCGTAATCGTTTTGAACAAACTAATAACATTCCGTCAGAACAAATGTTTACTCTTCTCTAAAATAAATTTTCTTAAGTTTCTACTCGAAAACTCAGGCAAACTGTACCATCTTGAATTTCTCTTAAAATAATTATTGTCAACTTCAAATTCTATTCACATTTTTTTTTTTAATTTTAACCCTTGAGTTGACGGTTGATAACTACATACACGGTAAAAATTGGTTGGCATACCCGCATTTTGGGCAAAAGATGAATGTATTTATGTACCTATGTTAAACATAAATGTTGCATAAAATTTCCCATTAATACAGCAATTTTTATTTTACGATAGATTAAACCAGGTTAAATGAAATATTAACGCCTATAGACTATTAATTGAGCAATTAAATCTCGCAAATACCATTTATAGGTTAATAATTTAATGATAAATAAACATTTATTATGTAACTGCTACTGGTTAACCATCTGCTAGATGCTGTATGCTAGAAGTTAAATTGTCCACATCTGTTACCATTTTCAGTAATTCATTAGTATTTAATTTACTAATTGTCCTAGTTATCTGCAACAGTTGGGATATTAGCAAAATTAAATCGTGATGTAGATTCGAGAATTCTTGATATATTTTTAACTATTTCATTTTAAAATGCATTTACATGAATTATTATTAGGCTAGATTCAGACCTACCCAATTATAAGTATAAACGGCTAATTTAACCAACCAGTGCACAACGTTCGCACTTATAATAATTGAAATTGGAATTTTGTACAAGCGCTGGTTGGTTAATTTAGCACTTATACTTATAGGTCTGAATCTAGAATTGAAAATGGAGTCTCAAGAATTTTTATATTGAAACATAAGGAAACATACTTCTTAAAAACTTATTAATAAATAGGTACATTTTTTTTGGAGATTTGGAAGATTTTGTTATTTTAACATAAAAGCCACACATTTATATAAAACGGCCTTTTTAAAACAGCAATCTTTAGTTTTAAATAAGTAACTTTCGGTTTTATTTATGCGATAGGTACGGTTAAAGCAGGAGTGGGCAACCCGCGGCCCACAGCACTCTTATGTGCGGCACGCGGCCTAAAATGAAATACAACAAAAATTTAAATAGAGCTTTAACAACCGCCGTAAATCTGGAAAATCAGTTGAGATGTGCAACGTCGAATATTAAAATTGATATAGAAAAATTAAATAAGCGAAAAGAAACACAAATACCTATATCACTGAAAAAAATGCATTACCTATTGATATTTGTCTTTAAAATATAATTTAAAATATTTTTTTGTTACATAATCAATAATTTTTTTTGTTAAAACTATTTTTTATAATATAAAACTAGAATTTGATGTATTTTTTTGTCTACAACCATACAAATATATTTTGTCGTTCGTTCAATAATACATGTTTACTTTTTATATCTAGTTTTTTCTTTCAAAATCATTAAACAATATTGATAAGTACAAAATTATTTTTACGTCACTCGGGGGAGGAAAGCAGTGTTTTCCTCTTGCTAATGGAGGGAGGAAAGCGAGTTTTCCCTCCCGCGCGGGAGGAACGCACTCGGGGGAGGAAAGCAGTGTTTTCCTCTTGCTAATGGAGGGAGGGAAGCGAGTTTTCCCTCCCGCGCGGGAGGAACGCACTCGCTTTCCTCCGTCCATTAGCAAGAAGAAAACACTGCTTTCCTCCCCCGAGTGAGGTAAAATACAATTTTGTAGAGCCGAAAAAAATGAAAAGAACAAAATTTTCCAATTATTCTTATTTAGGTCGTCAATGCGGCCCTTGGTGCAATTTGGGTTGGCCATAGCCCTGGGTTAAAGGCTGAGTTGAATGTTGTTCTGTATTTCATTTATTTATTTACGACAGGAACTAATAATCAATTCCTAATAATCTACGATATTTTATTTGGTTGTAGAGGTTTATTACCTGTTTTCCGTTTTCGCAATCAACTTTGTGGCTTTGTTATATAAAAGCGATTTTGAAGGGTAATCCACTTATAAAATCTTTTTACACTTTAATTAAAATCTTTTTATAAAATAATTACTTACCTACACTTTCATTATAATTGAAGATTATAGTCTCTAAATCTTTCGTAAAATCCGGTAGAACCTAAGATAGTTTCAATAATTATATCCCGATCACGAGTTTTCAAGAAACAAAATGTTGTTTATAAATAATAAAAAATTCAGGTGCGCGAAATTGTTACTGTTCCGGAATAAGGAAAACCGGAAGCGTACCATAAAATGCAAAATACTATTTTATCATTCAACCGCATGTCACTCATGTCATGTGACAAGCACTAGCACTGTAAAAAATCTTCCTAAGGAATAATATATTATGCTTTTACGGGATTGCCTCTCACGCATCTATTTTGCTATTTCTTTCTCTACTTCACAATTATTTCAGTATTTATTAGGAAATTCTTCAACCACCACAAATAAGAAGTTGAAATAGGTATTCATAAACAGGAAAATGCAATATTATAAGATGCAAATTAAGAAAATTTATAAATAATGAAAAATCTAACTTGTATGAAAATTTATTTGATTTCTGAAATCATGGATGGTTGCATTTCGGCATTTTATTTTTTTAAATCTGCTGTGGCTAGCACACGACCTCTCGCCAGTCGGATAACTCAAATACGAATTACCCACAAATTTGGATATTTGGTATTTAACATTTGTATATAAATTGGAAGAGTTCATTAGATTTTGGTATAAATATCTTAATATTTTTTGAAGATTGAAAAGATTAATTGTCAAGAATTTCTATAAATTTGGATAAATATAGTATTTATTTGTATTTGTAATAAGAATAAGGGAAAAAGATATTTGCAACTAAACTAAATAAATAAGATATTAAATATAGTAATTGAACGGAGGATGGCTTCAACACAGAAGAGTTTTCCTGCGAATGAATCTTTTGATTCAGGTGATGTAAATTTCTGTGTTTGAATATATTCGATTTTTATTATATATGTAAGTAGTTTATAAGTATAGATATGGCGGGAGGTTGTATGCTGGCCACATCCGATTTTTTTAATAGATTTAACATAACAAGTATTTATAGAGTAAAATTCAGATATCTATATCTAGGACCCTGAGCTGCGCGAGAAGGCGGAGCTTGGTATGAACTGTCCGTTTTACAAAAGTGGAGCTAGCGAGTATATGCTACGCTGCACTTCACTTAATTTTCAAAGAAAACTAAAATATAACTCAATCACAATCACTTACAAAATTCACAGCGTTACACGAAGCAAAACACTACGAACGTCAACATGAGAATAACAGATATTGAAGCTGATGTTCTGTAGAACAGACAGTAGCGTAGTTTCCTCTTGTTTATCATCTACGCCTCTCTTTCTAAGACGAGAATTCGTACTTCGCGCAGGTTTCTGCTTAACTGAATATATACCTCTATGACATATTTTCGATGTATACATGCTTTAACGAAACAAGACGTGCAAGTCATCAATGATAAAAATAACTAAGTAGTGACGTCATCACTTATCATGTTATGTAGGTATACATTATACTTCGACTGATTTATAAACTGACATGCAACAGAAATAATGAAATTAAAAAATCCCAAATAAATTTACATTGAAGTGCTCATAAATACAATTTATTAAACAATGATACAGTTGGTCCGCGATGTGGTGATCGCTACGTCATCAAACATATTCGTCTGGGTTAAATTTTTTAGGTGGGAGAAAATTATATGACGTCATAGAGGTTCTCAACCAGTTACTTATGATGAACAAGAACTACAGTTTTATTTTTTTTGTGGTAGGCTTCACGTCATTATTTTCCGAACTAAGAATTAACGAACCTCATATCTCCTGTCTTCGTCCTACACGTGCCTACCCCACTTATCTTAAAATTCAACGTTTGTCTAATGACTGCATCTCTTTCTCACTAAAGACATAAAATGCGATAGAGCAACATCGCTTTATCAGTATGGCCGAACAGAAACGTGACGCCCAAATTTTCTCCCACTACTGTTGATTTGATTCGTACGAATGTGAATGATGACGTGAAGCCTACCACAAGAAAAATAAACTGTTAAGAGGAATCCCCACTAGTTTTGAAGATCCATTTAACGAATGAAGCGATGCCGTCACAAACCATTGTTACCCATTGTAACGACATCGGTTGATTCGATGAATGAACCGTATTTAGCCATTTTCTACTACAAAAGGGGTTTCGTTGGGCACATGAAATTACCACTAATTTTAAGTATTTTTAAACCATTTTTTTTTTAAATAAAAGATTAAAGTCTAGGCTATGTCCGCTTAGTGTCACTTTTTTAATTTTTACTTTAGTTTTTTAATATTTTATCTTCAAAGTTCTTAAAATTTTACTAACTTTGGAGCTTAAAAAATACATGTGAAAATTTAAATTAAAAAAAAAATGGCACTAGACAGACCTAGAGACATCTTTTATCTTTAAATTTAAAAAAAGAGCAAACAAATTGGACCAAAATTAAAGTCAATTTCATGGGCCCAACGAGAACATATTTTTGCTTAATTTTGTAGGGGTGGGCATTCCTCTTAAGTAAATATCAAATTTAAATTAAGAATTATGTAATATAATTAAAAATTAAATAGTAATAATTTTTCATGCTATTATCATTATAAATTACCTAAAAATTGAATTCTGATGGCAATGGGTTTGTTTCATATTAAATAACGAGAACCATTGTTTTAGATTCACTGGTATGTTTTGACATTTGCAATTTTCTATTTGAGGTTATTAGTATTTAGTAGTTTACGGCTGTGTTATGCTTTCTGCTGTGAGTATAGTTATATTATTATTATTATTTGTAGTTTCTGTTCCTTATACAACATTGCGAATATTCTTAAATTTCCTACAAAACATAACCTGAAATCACGGTTCCTAGAAGATAGGTTGGGACACTTCCTATAGTTACCATTATTAACAAATGGTCACATTTTTTCCTTCTAAAATTAGTTCAATACATAGACAAGAGATGTCACTAGTGCATTATTCCACCCGGTTTGTCAGTGAAATTTCAAACAGAAATTTCATATTTGAACGCGCATAAATACATATAAGTACTAACACATTATTTAAATTCACAAAAGGCAAAGATTTGTAAGTAAGTATGTAAACATATATATATTAATAGCAAATATTCTATATTTTGACATTTTGTCACAATTTTAAAATAGCAATATGAGTAAATGCTTCGTACCCCATTGTACCACTGGATATAAATCTTGTGAAGAAAAAGTATCACTGTTTTCGGTATCCAAATGTAGCATAAGATTGGAGCAGTGGAGACAAATTCTGTCAAAAGTCTCAAGCAAAATTTTAACATCGAAACATGTAATTTGTGCAAAACACTTTCAAAAAGAAGATATAATAAGAAACTGGAAATCTGGAGATGTTAGTGCATTTTATTTGTATTTTAAAATACTAAATTAATTCATTTTTACTACACAGATATGTTTTGAGTATAAAAAGCCCCGTTTATCTTTAAATGCTGTCCCCCTTGTGGAATATGGTGATATTCCAGTAAATAATCATAATAATGAAATTAAAAATTCACCATTAAAAAGAAAATCTGTTACTACTTATAACAAGAGAGACTCTAAATTACCGAAAAATTCTAGTAATGATACCACTGTCAATGAAACATATAATGAGGAAATGCCACAATTAGTGCCAGTTGAAATTATAAAAACAGATACAAATTTCTCTATTTATAATTATTTACCTATTTAAAATTTTCAAAATTTCTTATTACCAAACCAATCCTGGGCGATTCATTTTGATCATACAAAAAAAAAAATTCTGTATATCTAACTTTATTATTAATAATTCTGGAATACCAATCGTTTTTATATACTACCTATGTTTTGAAAATTTTTTATTTCAATATAAATAGAATAAATAATAATATATTTTTTATCTAGTAGTCCTATTCAAGAGCTTTGTCAAAAATTTGACATAATACATTTAATGTCATCTAGTTAATCAAATATTCGATAGGTATCTCTACTGCATCATTCCACCCTCTCAAAGCACACTAGAAAGTGACTTTTCATGACCACACTGACAGCTCAAGTGTCCCAACCTATCTTCTAGTAACCGTGCCTGAAATGATAAGCAGTGTTTGACATTTCTCTTGACGTAAATGTATCGTTCTCTTTTTAAGTATACTAGTGGAAAAGAGATAAACATATTAGACAAACGTAACATTAACCAACGAATGAACAAGCATGCATGTGACAAAGAGAGATATACATAATGCTTGTTTATTATAAGTTTAGAAACTAATGACGTACCGATCACCACATCGCGGACCAACTGTACAACGTAAAAATTTTTAAAAACAAAACATTGTTTATCACATTTACCAACATGTCAACTAGAAATTAAACTGTCAAATTAGAAAATTCAAAGTTTTGTATGGAATTAACGTCTAAATTTTAAAGGTACAGTGTATAATTTATAACATAATCAATTTTAAATATTAATATACTTGATTTAAAAACTAGGAGGAGCGATTTGAAGTTGTCTCACTGAGCCATACACTGTGTAAATACATAAATTGCGTCAAAATTAAATTTGACATTTCATCTTCCCTTTAATTTTACAGCTATTGTCTGTTTATTAACCACAAATATTATTTCAATAAGACAAATTCATTTATTATATAATTTATTACCAAAAAACCACGATGAAACGAAACAGTCACTGACAAAAAGATGGAGAACACTCGTTTGTTTACTCTATACAAAGTTTGTTTGGTGTAAAACTGATGTGACATCAACCAATCAAAAACGATCACTTTTAGCACTCCAACTTCAGATTGCTCTTCCTAGTTTTCAAATCAAGTATCAAGTATAATCTATTTTAATAGTCCCTATGCAATAATTCATTTCAATTATACGTTGTTTTAATACATTACGCTAATACTTTCGTGTGAGTTAGATGAACTAAATAAAGCACATTATACCCTTCTTAAATCCCACATATCTACTCGATTTTGATAGAAACTCTGATTGAACTGAACTAAATAAAAAACTTAATACCCTTCTTGAGTCCTACATATCTACTCGGTTTTTGTAGAAACTCATCTGATTTAATTGAACTAAAGTCCCACATACTTGGTGTTGGTGGTATAAACTCTGAACTGAACTAAATAAAGAATCTTATACCCTTCTCGAGTCCCACATACCTACTCGATTTTAATAGTAACCCTGATTGAACTGAACTAAATAAAGAACTTAATACTCATCTTGAATCCTACATACTCGGTTTTTGTAGAAGCTGTAGTTTAATTGAACTAAATAAAGAACCTTATAACATTCTTGAGTCCCACATACTCGATTTTGGTAGAAATTCGCTGATTGAACAGAACTAAATAAAGAACCTAATATCTTTTATGAGTCCCCACATACACGGTTTTTCTTCCAATTAATTTCCCTGGTTTAATTTTCTTTGCAATGAATCTGCAGGATACCAAAAATATGTGCTTTACGAAACTGTAAAAATAAATTGCATGGGGCATTTTGCTGGGGACCTTTTGTATGGAGATATTTTTGCATGGGGACCTTTTCCGTGGGGACATTTTGCAGGGAACGTTTTGTTGGGGACCAATTGCGAGAGTGCCTTTTGCGTGGGGACATTTTACTGGGGCCATTTAGCCGGAGACGTTTTGCTGGGGACCTTTTCTCCGAATACCGACTGAATTATACTACCATTATGTTAAAAATAAATATACAATAATTATTATTACAAGTACATCTAAAAAATAAAATTTCATTCTCTAATAAGCTTGATTGGCCAAAAGAAAATCTTCAAATAATTAGTACAACCAACTATAAAACCTAGGTAGTGCATGTTTAAAAAAATATTATTATTATGGTTCACTAAAATAGTTGTGATTTGTTCCGGTTTCGGTTCGGTTCAAGTCCCTGTTCAAAAGAATATTGTCATTCATTAGGTATTTGTGTTGTTTTTACTTCCTTGTACGAAGTAAGGAAGTATTGTAATCGCGAAAAATTTCGGTTCTCAGATTTTGACGGAAATATCCGTTTTGACCTTTTCTGAATCCATTATGACTAGTTTCGACGTGACGTCTGTACGTACGTACGTACGTACGTACGTACGTATGTACGTACGTACGTACGTACGGACGTATGTGTGTCGCATAACTCAAATACGGTTAGACGTAGAAAGTTGAAATTTTGTATTTAGGACTGTTATAGCATCTAGTTGTGCACCTCCTATTTTTGGTTTCAGTCTACAAACCGGAAGTAGTACTTTTTAAAAATATTTCGATAAATATTTAATTTTAGACAATTTTTTTTATTTTAAATGAAAGATTATGTGATTATTACCTACAATCGGTATTTTATAAATATTTTTGTATCTGCTATCATTTAAAAATAATTAAAGTATATATTTATAATTTATAGTATTTCGATATCTTGTAGTCCATGATCGATTAACATTTGTTACTACGTAAAATTTAAATGATTATGACATGACAGTGACAATAGTAAAATATGCTTTATATCTTCTTCTGCAGTTTAAATAAAATGACTAAAATATATTTGTGAGTATACTAGTATAATAAGTTAAAAGAATTTTTAATATTATTTTACATTTTAGTTATTAAGAAAAGTATGAACACACAAGGCGTACAAGGAAGTCATGTGGTGTCCACGTCAGATTTTTTAATTAAATTTGTTCATTACACAATATCAGTGTTGGATTAGATAATTACGTGCATTGTTAATATTTGAATAAAACAACACAAACAGCTATGAAACCAGTGGCACTTAACATGTTTCCTTTAAGTAAACCACCCTTAATTTTGCGAATTTTTGAAAAATTCTTTTTGTTCCGTTTTCAGTAGAACCTTAAAGTTTGATCCGAAGTTTCATCCATAAGTACAGAAACACCCTGTGTATATAAATACCTTATTTACATAATATTATGTCCAATTAATATTATATTTCTTTAAATATGGTGCGGCTAAAGGGTGCCACATGATGCTACTATCATTTAAAAAACTCTACACTCTACACAAGTCTATCATATTGACGTTTTAATTTTTGTTTTCAATTTATTTTTCTATTTGTTGATTTACAAATCGTGGTAGGTAAAATTATACAGGCTGGTTGATTTTGCATTGTCCAGCTTATATCTTCTCAAATATTGAAGATACAAGAAAATTTTAAATACAAAAGTTGTTTAATACAACCTGATCTATAATTTAGCATAAACAATTTTTTTCCAAGGCGTACTAATTTTCCAGAAAAATATTTAACTTAGATTTTTTTAATGGAACACCCTGTATATTTTTACGAAATAAAATTCTAAATAATTTTCTCTTTACAATGATGTGTAACAAGTAAGGATTTACCTTTAAATTATGTCTAATAAAGCAAATAGGAATACGATAAAAGTAGGCTATGCTATAACAGAAACAGTCGTTATAAGCCACTATCTAGTATATTAAGTTTTGTTAAATTATTAGACATAATTTAAAGGTTTAAGGGTTCCGAACGTTAATTTCAACGTTAAATATCACCAATAAGTATTGATAGCTCCGGGAATCCAGATTTTTTTAGCGCAAATTTTCTGCTCTTTCAGATTCTTTTAACCATTTTAAATATGGCTCAGCAAGACAACTTCAAGTTTGTCCGATTAGTTATTAAATCAAGTATATACACAGTGAACTCTATACTACGTATCTGAAAGGGAGCCGTAGCGCACTACAAAACAGCAGCAGTGAGGCAAGTTGAGAGAGAAACAGACTTATGGCGTATAGCATTTGGGGAGTATCCCTATTACTGTCCGTTTTTAAATTCAAACTTGCCTCAGCGACTATAACGCGCGCGAGTACGTAGTATGGAGTTCACTGACTCTACAGTATCAATAAATTCTAATATAACAAAAATAAATATAATTAAAATTACCCCGTCACTAATCCATGTTCAGCAACAAAAGGGCGCAACTTCTAGTGTTCGCACTGGGCGCAATTTTGTCTAGACTCGGCCCTGATTATTGAGTTCTAAAAATTATTGAAATTTATCTAATAGGTATGATGTTTTTGTTCCAGTATAAACAAAATCAACTCCCTGGCGGACTTCGAGCACTGCCATTCGCTGCAAGAGCTCTACGTGCGACAGAACGAGATCCAAGAGCTGAACCAGGTGTGCTACCTGCAGAACTTACCAAACCTGAAGCATCTCTGGCTCGGAGAGAATCCGTGCGCCAACGCAGATGGGTACGCTATCCAATCCACTATACTCTGCTTTATTTTAACTTTAAACATAAACATGTCCAAGAGATTTATTTCAAACAGAGGATAGAAGTTTGCAACTGTGACCCAACCCAACTAATTTGCCAGTAACTGGATTTAATTTTGCACTACATGCATGAGTAAAACTGAATAAATATCTATCAACTTTTATACTAGCGAGTGTGGCAACTTCACGAATTATATTTTCAAATAGTACGGCTCATTCTATAGAGCTGTTTTTATTGTTCAGAGAATTTTTGTAAAGAACATTAAATCTCATTTTTTTAAATCCTTTATATTAACTTCATTGTCTTGTCTGTCTGTCTGTCTACGTACGGCAAAAAAACAAAAGTCAAAAATGACCCACTATCCGGGAACCTATCGAGCTGAAATTTTGCAAATAGACTTTTGTCACCTAACAATGCACTTTGGCAAAATTTCAGATTATCCGCCATCTTGTAACGAAATGGCGGCTAGCTATCTCAAAATGTGCTGCACCGATTGCGGTCAAATTTGGTACAGTAATAGCCAAGGATCTAAATTATGATATGGATATATTAAAATGTTAGTCCGCCATCTTGAAACAAAATGGCAGCTAGCTATCTCAAAATATCGCCTCCCCCCACGCCCTTAGAGAGAATTTTGTAAAAAATATGTAATTTCCACTCTATGGATAAATTTAACTTTTAATGAAACAGCCGCGTTGACCTTGGATACATAATATTTTTGCCTGCGGCTCTATTTCTATTTTTCAGTTCTTTTTCAGAGAACAGCATCGAAATGTTTCTTTTGATAAGAATCCGCTTCCTCCTTGTTGTAGATTTTCTAGATCCGCCACTATGACTTTTATTATTTCATAATTTGAGCGATTTAAAAAGGAAACACAAACAATCCTCCTTCCAGATCCCTATCAAATTAATCGATCCGGTGTATCGAGCTGTGCTCTAATTCGAATGTTAGTGAAACCTAGTGACCTCCTCCTCGAACACTTTATGTAATTTAAAATCAAAAGACATCAAGTTACACGGTTACAGGTTAGCCTCAAAAAATTTATATTGAACAAATAGTTGACTCCCATTATAATTAAGGCATTTTATAAAAATGAAACACTTTATTGTTACTATCAGCAGTCGTTTTTAGTAAACAATACACTAAAATGTAGTTATCCCAAAAAACAAATGTCAGTTGCTCTGTGGTTGAACACACCACCATGTTATTTTTCATTCTGGCTACTTTTTATACGACTATTATAAAAAGGACCATTTTACAGAAAACACAATGGCGATAGCAATGAAAAAATCTACTGTGGCCACCACAGTACTTCTCCGACTATAAGTTTTAATATAATAACTTGCTTTCGTATATACTTTAATTTAATACTTTTATTCAGCAAAATTTAAATAAATGTATCTTTTTCTCGAACTATTAAGTTGATATGCCAACTTCGGCATAATTTAAATAACATAAAATATGTGAAAAAACAACTGACCAACGTTTAAATGTTGTTTTTGATTCTTCGAGTAGATTTGTCTCCTACAGAGCTTATTTTATTTGATAATACACTTTGAATAATTTTTTGAGAAACAATAATTGAAAATGGCATAAATGTTATTTTTTACATTTTTACTAAACTTGTCTCCCCAAAACCTTTAAATTGACACCAAACTCGGTATAATTTGAATAATTTATTTTAATAAAATTACGATCGATTAATGTCATTTTTAATATTCTACTAGAATTTTTTTATCGAGAGTTTTAATTTGATACCAAACTCGATAGTATTTTAATAAAAATAAAAAATCTGACGTGGACACCACATGACTTCCTTGTACGCCTTGTTTGTTCATACTTTTCTTAATAACTAAAATGTAGAATAATACAAAAAATTCTTTTAACTTATTATACTAGTATACTCACAAATATATTTTAGTCATTTTATTTAAACTGCAGAAGAAGATATAAACGATATTTTACTATTGTCACTGCTACTGTCACTGTCATGTCATAATCATTTAAATTTTACGTAGTAACAAATGTTAATCGATCATGGACTACAAGATACCGAAATATTAAATTATAAGTATATACTTTAATTATTCTTAAATGATAGAAGATACAGAAAAATTTATAAAATACCGATTGTAGATAATAATCACATAATCTTTCATTTAAAATAAAAAAAATTGCCTAAAATTAATTATTTATCAATTTTTTTTTAAAATTTACTACTTCCGGTTTGTAGATTGAAACCAAAAATAGGAGGTGCACAACTAGATGCTATAACAGTCCTAAATACAAAATTTCAGCTTTCTACGGCTAACCGTATTTGAGTTATGCGACACACATACGTCCGTACGTACGTACGCACGCACGTACGTACGCACGTACGTACGCACGTACGTACAGACGTCACGACGAAACTAGTCATAATGGATTCAGAAAAGGTTAAAACGGATATTTCCGTCAAAATCTGAGAACCGAAATTTTTCGCGATTACAATACTTCCTTACTCCGTACAAGGAAGTAAAAAGGTTAGTTTTATAAAATTGGTACCACTAATTGAATAAAGCTCATTAACGAACTTGAAGCCAGCAGTATAGGTAATTTTAAGAAAACGTTTAATTTCTAAACTTAAAAAAAATTACGCCTGCGACGCTTTACATCTTTTTTATGATTTCTACAATAATTCTACAAAAGTACATGATGTATAAACTAGATAGCCAGTTAATTATTCATTTTCCTGGGCCGATATAATGACCTCAGTGCCAGTATTAGATTTAAAATTTACTTAATGAAATGGGGCTCCTAAAAATTTTGCGCAAAGGGCCTCGCCAACCATAAATACGCCACTAATTTTTGTATGTGTAATAAAGACAAAGAAAGTTCGAAAATATGAGTTTTAATCAAGATCAACCTTTGTCTACAAACTTCAAAGAAACTTTACACTAATTGCTTTAGCTACATATTTATCTTAATTAAAATAACGAATAATTTTCTGTTGTTTAGTTACCGACTGGCTGTGATACGTGCTTTACCGCAACTACAAAAACTGGACAATATCGTCATCCACGCCGATGAACTGTCAGATGCGATGAAGAAAGGCAGAACCCTGTGCCACCCCACTGACCAACAGGACCGAGAAGAAGAATACGAGCCCCCTCAACCAACTTATCCACAAGTGAGCTACAGAAACGGTCACCAAACTGGAGACTACCAATCGGAAACATACTACCAAAGCCCTGATAGGAGCCCGCCCAGACAAGAGGTAAAACAAACTTGATTTTATGTTGACAATGCTCCAATGCTCTGTGATTAATTTTACTAGATTATTAATTATTAAACTATAACAGTTTGTGTTTACTAGATTTCTTTTTTAACATACATGGTCATTTTATCATCTATTATAGAAACAGTGCATTAATTAATAATATTATTGCTGGGTAGCTTACTTTCTCTAAATGAAAGAAAAATAAAAGTTTTGTTTACAAGTTTACTGTTCATTATCATTGCTGTAAAAATTATATACCTAGTATGTTTGGATAAAATAACTTTAGCTCATTCAGCGCACAAATTGTTCACTATTTAATCAAATTTGAATATTTGAAAATTATAATAAAAAATTATAAAATCATATTTTAGTATGATATTAATTTGAATCTTTGTTAAGTGAACTTCATTCTTGACTCAAAATGTTGAGCTTGTACTTTTCTACGGGGTATTTTGAAATATGAAAATATTTGAAAAGAGGTGTAAAATTTTAGGCCCTTTAAAACTTTACGGCTCATGTCAAATTCATATTCTTTATGACATCGTTAAAAAAATGCTATTTTCTGCTTTTAGACACAGAAAATAGGTAGACCAATTTTTTTTCGCTTTAAATTTAAAAAAAATACGGTATGCTGTAATATAAAATTTAATTTGACAATGAGTAGTAAAAAGAGTAGGTAGAGTATGGCGGGAGCGGGAGGTCTTGTGCTGGCCCATCAGATTTTTTAAATAAAATCAGTATGAAATAGTTATGTCTAGGCTGTAAAGAAGAATTTTTTATTACGAATGTGGAATTTTATTTTTCGAGTGACTAGATGAGAAAAATACCCATGTTAGTAATAAAAAAAAATATCTTTACAGCCGAGATATAGGTATATTTTTTTATAAAATCGTAAAATTATTTTAAATTTGTAACATTAAAGCAAAACACAAAACGAATGATGATCACGAGTTGCAACAACTATCAACAACAATAATTCTCGTCAGCGACCGAATGCACAGGCAACGCTCTGATTGGTCAAAAATGCGGAGCTAAAGTTGTACTTTTCCCTACGATTTAGCGGAGCTACAGTAACTCTATATTGTACAATTTCATAAAATTTGATTTTTTAAACGTCATTTAGTGACAGAAAACCGAAATTAAACAAAAAAGCGTTGGAAGTGTAGATTTTTGTCAGTTTTTAATTAAAAATTTATTATAATATACATAATCTATCACGCTTTTTACCCAAATTGGGTGTGGCAGCGTTACTTACTGGTAATTATTAGTATATTATTCCGTGCCAATTATTTCTAAATGTGCACTTTTAATGTCATCGCCTTGGTCATTGATCAAGTCCACCATTATGTTAGAATAAAGAAATCATTCTCCTTTCTGAGGGATTTGTTTTGAAAACGAATAAATATCAATGTTATAAATAAAATGTCGAGCTCAAAAGATTTGATTCATGTTCAGCTGTGAAATTTTGTGTTTAGGGTCGAACAATCTTAATCATATGAGTTCTTATTTAGAAGATAGCGAGCCAATTGAATATTTAAGACCTAGTTTGACGTGAATAGAATAAACTATCATCACATGTTCATTTAATACTAACTGACTAATATGTTGCATCCACCGGGTAGACTGAATTTGACCCAGAAGATCGGGACCCAGGGGAGTTCTACGAAGAAGAGGACAGAAGAGAATACGAATCACCACCCAGACAGGTACCGCTCCTTAACATTAACATTAACACTAATAGTAACACATGCACATCGAACCAACATAAGCAAAGTGGTTGAATTCAAGTACCGAGACAAGCCGAGTCATTTGAAATGGAAATGTGCACATAATTATAGAGTGCACCCTGATAAATCACGCACATTTAAATTATTTGTTCTAGGAACCTGTGGGTACTGCTTTGAAAAGTATAAAATGGTTAGATGAGTTGAATGATGAAAAGTTGACGCCCAAAAGCTTGCCCGAAAGTGTTAAAGGACCATGTTATTCGAATAAGGTGCTGTTCAAATTAAATACCATTTCAAAATTTAATTTAGATTTGTTACAAATTTATTGTTAATGATTCAGTTTAGTATCATTTTACTAGACTTACTTACTTACTTACTAGACTTACATTTCTGAAATCGTCCGATCCTCTACCGCGCCAGAAAAGAGCCAAAAACATGGATTTCGCACGCCACTCCACAGCGTTTATGTTTATTGTTTTGTTAAATATAATAATATAAAAATATTGTTGAAGATAAAAGTACAATCTACAAAATGGTTGATGCAGAATTTTAAAATTTTGCTTTTAAATCGAAATTTATGTTAATTTGAATATTAACAATTTTTGTTATTTTTTGAACACAAATATCTTTATTTTAAAAAATACGATCGGTTGTTTCGCAGATCCAAGCTTTGTTAACAACATTTTAAATTTGAAGTTAATTCACTTTATAAATGAAAGCTGTAAAGTGGCGGGCGAAAACCATCTTTTTTAAAAATTGCAGTTTTTTACAAATACGGGTGCTAAAATTATTTTTCTCCTCAAACATAAATTAATTGTTATTAATATATTTAACAAAACAATAAACGCTAGGGTACGAAATAAATGTTTTTGACTGTTTTCTGCCATGGGTAGAGGATCACCCATTTTAAAAAACAGTGTTAGCGTTATACGTTCTGTACAACTTGAAAGTAAAAGTGGTAAACTAGCTACTAGTTAAATGGTACTGAAATATGAAAAAAATTATCTTATATATTCCCGTTAAAATTTAAGTAAAAATTATAATTTTCAGAATAACTAACAATTTTTTAAATAGTTCAAGGTACCGAATTGTTTTATGCAACTTTTAGGTACATATTTTATACGTGTTTTACACGTATAACAAAAAATGTTAAAATTGGCATTGGGACAAAATGGGATATATTTTAAGCTTTTTGAAAATGTCTTGTTTTTATCTCAAAAGACTTAATGCTTTGAACAATTTTTTGTGGAAAAATATATTTTTTGCGCAACTGTCAAAAAAGTTGATATTGATGTTCGCAATTAAGACTGCGAAATGAAACATTTTCGTACGCTACAGTTCGCGGCCGCGTTGCTATTAGTAACGGCTGAGAAGTTTATTTATTGAGTTGAGCATAACAATCAGATTGATTCTGGTGGCACTTGTATACGAAACAATATTGTATATTACGTAACCTAAACTAATTTTGAAACCCCCTCCCCCCTTTTAAAATTCCTGGCTACGCCACTACTTAGTGTCCTAGAGAATTTTTAAGCCTCGATCTTCGCCTCGGCCAAAAATTCTATCAAACGCTAAACAAACAGACATTTCACAGCCTAGGTATACAAATAACTATTGTCATTTTGGCGGCTCATTTAAATTTTTATGGGTTTAAAAAAATGAATTTTATTTTATATATTTATTTCAGTACCTTTTAATAATTTTATTATTTAATTATATGATGCAATCAAAAGTCAAAATTTAACAAATACATTCACCTTAAATTCTAATTATATCGTTGAATTAGCACAACATGGGTCAAGTTTATTTAAAACATCTGTTTCTTTTCGAAGAAAATATAATTTTGACGCTTACGTCTAAACATTTTAATATATTGTAGAATACTAGTACTTAAAGTTTAATTTCAAACTGAATAAATATTAAAAAGTCGTCCAGAATCTGTACGAGGAAATCGCCTCAATAACTATCCACCAAGTAGTAAAGCTAATAAATAAAATATTATTAAACAGAGCCCTCCTCGAAGGCAGTCAGACCAAAGGAGAAGTTTTTCACCAGAACAAGAACCAGCACCCATTTATTACGACGACAGGCGAAATGCGAATAATTATGACCAAGATTCTCCAAGGCATCAACAACAATATTATGAAGTATGTATGTGCAAATACGCACAAGTGACAATAAACTAATATGGCATATTATTTACTAATAATTTAACAAATTTGGTAGAGGTCACCAACAAAGGAATATATCGAAGAATCGCGAATAACACTGGATAGCCCTAAAGAAACTAAATTTATACCTAACAGCCAATCAAATAACTCCGTGAAGGTGCGTAAAGTACTCGGTAAAGTACATTCACACATGGATTCTTTGAGGATTCTTTCATGTTCCTAAATCCTGAGAAAAATCCTGGTGAGAATCACCTGTCAAATAGCGATGCCGCGAAATTAAATCTTCAATGTGTCATGAAAATGAATAATTTGTAATTGAATTAATTAGTAACTTGAAACCAGTGAATTTATTTTTTCCAGGATTCAGAAACATGAAAGAATCCATGTGTGAACAGGACACCGGCTCCATACGATGCATTATTTGCCGAATGTTTGACGAAGGACACATCGTGTGTATGTATAATGCGTGACTTTACACAAACCATGACAAACTACAAGTATTCGTCGAGTGACTACGAGTGTCACATCGTTTGGATGCTGCATACGAACCACAGACCATACAAACTGATTTGGATGCATTCATTCAATTAGCGCACGAATATTCATAATTAGGGCTGCGAAAAAACATCGATCTGATCGAAAGATTAATGGAATATAAACACATCGTGTGTACGATGAAACGAACATTTAAGAAATTATTTTGTCAAGTAGTGTGTGCGAGTATTCACTTATTACACACGTCGACTGTATGAACCATATTCTGTATGAACGATGTGGACGAATAGGAACTAAAGAATCAACATTATTTGCCTAAACTTCGACAAGTGAACGCATCGTTTGGAGCCGGATTTTAGATTAGTAATCACTCACCTTTATCCCTGCAATTCCCGTAAATACCGGCTTGGCTTGCTTCTGGACTTCTTGCAGGAGAAAAAGATAACCTTTATTTAACAAGTCTTAACTTTATTGTTTAACAATTTGTAAATCAAACGAGAATGAATTTAAAGATTAAGTACACCACTTTACGACGGATCACTAAATATATCATTGTAGAGACATTTATAAATGAATTTTATTCACTAACAGGATTATACAAACGGAGATAGACACCACTATCAATCATCGCAATATCGGCACGAAGGCAGCGATGGTTCGAACCACAGTCATTCCGGTGGCTACGAGCAACCTCGAAGAGACCGGTGTGAGAAGAACATTTGTCCAGCAAATCATAGGCCGCCTTTTAATAGGCGCCCTGTTACAAGAGTAAGTTTAAAACAACAAATCACTTTTTCACCAAATAAACCGTAAAAGGTTTATAGAAAATATTTTTTACGAGAAACAAAAATTTTAAAGTTTTAAATTTGTCACTGCGCATTTATCTTAATGACAGAAATTTTAAAATACTTTTTACACAGCTGATATTTAGAGAGGTATAGTATTTGAGACGAAAAAAGTATGAAAAAGGTATCTGTATCATGAACTAATAAACAAATGACGTATATATTTATCTTTGTTGTACTTGCATTGTCTAATGTATGGATTGAACACGTTTGTCTTTCATACGTTTCGAATAAGTTACGACATGCATAGCAAAGCGTTGCTCGTTCCACTCAATACTGTTATTGTAACGTAAGTTCAGTTATTATTACTGAATGACAATATTGGCGGAACGTAAATCCTAAATCTTAGTTCGTTCTGTTTCACGATGACCTTTTTCAGATTTATTTCATCTCAAATACTATACCTAGCCATTCAAAACTAGAAAATAAAATTGTAGAATATTCATACACAGGAAAATATATGCACAATAAATTTATACGTACCTAATAAAATACCTGCATTAAAAGATTCATTCACAGAAAAATGCAAATCTAGAATTATAAATGCGACATAAATGCAAAAATAGGAAGATACGCAAAATATGTTGAACTGAACTAAATTAACTACCCAATACCATTCTTGAGTCGCACGCATACTCGGTTTTTACTATTGACTATTGAATTTTCCTGTGAATGAATCTTTTGATGCAGATATTTTATTACTTATGAATTTTCTAGATTTGCATTTTCCTGAAAGGGTAGATAAAATAAAACTTTTAACAGCAAGGGTAGATACATTTCTTACATTATTTCCTCTTCAAATTCGTTTTCACACAACATGTCGCATTAACTGTGTAAAACTAGTGGAATAAAAATTGAAACTTGTTTGCAAATTCCAAAATTGTGTTTTAATAATTATTTAATATCTTATAAATTTATCTTGAACATAGAAAATAAAAAGTAAAATTTTATATATGACGAAAAAATTAAATTACTGACTCGAGAAAAATAATTATCTTGCTTTTTCGTCCATTATGAATTATTACTTTCCTCTCGTCGAAAAGATATAATTTTATTGTCTTGTAAGAAATAACAATTTTATAACTACAATTTTTTGTCAAATTGTTCACTTATAATTTCAACCAGATCAAAGATATAAATTGTCAAAATTATTATTATACGGCAGTTTGGAATAATTAATAATATTATGGTCTTAAAGTCACTATTTTGTTGTATTGCAACACTGTTCTCTAAGCTAAGGAAACTTTTCTAATAATCATGGACATGAAACCTTCTTTTAATTAGCTTAAAGACAGTTTTAGTTTTAAAAACGCCCAATTTGTTTCACAGATTGTAACTATTTGCTATTAGAAAAGCTTCATTATTTTAAAGAAGATGAGTGTTGAATTCGACTCAAGGGGCAAATTCACTTCATAAATTGAGATCTTTAAAATTAAAAAGAAACAAAAAAACGCATGGTATAAATGGGTTTACTAGCATAAAGTATAACGCTAAAGTTAGTCCGATGTAAATAAAGTCTTGATTCATTTAAAAATGTGATTGATTTCCGTTTCAGAATTCGAATATCCTGTCGGCCGTACTCTGCCTGGTAAAAGAATTAGACTACCCGAGTTTAGAAGTGGTAGAAATGGCAGTCCGTTGTCGAATGGACGAACTAGAAGAATAATTTCCACTTTGGCTGCTGTTGTTGACTTGTTTGTTTGCAGCAAAATGTTGCACTGAGTTATCACTGTGTACCTAACAAATTACTTAATTTAATCAAATTAATATTAAATTATAATTTGTGCTATAAGACAAGAATTTGTAAAATAGATCTGCATTTTTATTAAAATATTTTAATTTATAAAGTTGTGTGTTCTAAATGGACCAAGATTTTTTTATTTTTAATATTTTCTTAGATGTAGAAATGTTAAAATGAATTCCCTCCAATATTGTTAGACTGTTACTCATTTGTAAAGATATTTAATCTAGTCTTAAAATTAATTACGGTTCTTGCCTTTTAGAAGTTTGAAATAGTTTTTTATAGTTTTAAGAATTAAACTTTACTGATCTCTAATTACATTTTATTGATTTTTATAATTACAATTTTAACATCTGAATATTAGTTTGGTGTTGGATTGTCATTTTACATTGATCAAATGTATAAATTGTACATTAAAAAATTGCAATATAAATTTTAATATTTTATAATCTACTTTATTACATTTACCTTTTAAATCTATAACGATTATTAATTAAAAATTTAACTAGTAAATATATAACGAGTGTAAGAAAAAATAAATGTTTTACATAAACATAAAAAGCAACATATTATTTTTATGTTAAAAATTACTATGAACCGATACCTGGCGGATGTGAGTAATAATATGAACTAATTTATAAAAGAATATAAATACAAGTTATTTCAAATATTTTAATAATTTAATTTGATATTTATTTACGGTAAATGGTTTGTACATTCTCCTGGTTCTATTAAATCCTCTTCGGGACCGTACGTAAGAAATCCATCATAATCTATGCAATAAGAGGACTTTTCATCAAACGGTTGTAATAACTCATAATTGCCATTTGATGCGCACATTTTTGACAATTCTTTTCCAGCTGATTCATATGTTTTCTGATCTCTTGCACAATCTTGAAAAAATGAGTTATATATTTTATGAATTATGATAGTCCGTCAGCCCGCTGCCAAAAAGTGTAATGATAGTATAACGTATGCTCTCTAAGGTTTTGGCAGTTATGTATATAATGATCAATGAACAAGCAAAATTAGCGGGTGAGCGTGGAACTTGCACTGGAGAAGTTGATTGTTTATTGTTAAAAAAAACTCACATTTTGCGATGATAGTATAACGTATGCCATTGGGTTTTTAAATGAAATATGCATCTAATTATGCAAGTTTGTCGAACGGCATACGAATCGATTGGAACATAAATGTTTTAATCCGATAAAAAGTTGCGCGAATTTTCTAACAATTGCTATGACAGTATAACGTATGCCATTGTGGTTTTAGTTGGATATCATCTATAATTATGTAAATTTTCGAACGGCATACAAATCCGGTGGGTCAAACATACTTAATACATAAATAAAGAATAAATACATATGGAAATTTGTTGCTGATTTCACAATGAGTCATCAATATAATTTTTGACATTTGGTGAACAATGGATGTTAAAATAATAACAGTAGGTAAATTAGATAATAAGAATATAACACTTTAATTATTTATTTAAATAACACAAAGAATTGATGAATTTTATTTCTCAGCTGTCAAAAATAATTTTCAAAAACCTTCAAAGTACGAAGTGAACATAGTAATATACAAATGACGTAATTCTTAACACTTTTAGGGCGCATGTTGACCCTTAGGACCCACGCTGCACGTATGCCGATCGTATTCCGGTGGATGTTTTTTAATGAAACATCGTTTGGTATGCTCGGCATACGATATACTATCATCGCAAAAGGTGATTTTTTTAGCAACAAACTAACAACTTGTCTAGTGCAAGTTCCACGCTCACCCGCTAATTTTGCTTGTTCATTGATCATTATATACATAACTGCCAAAACCCTAGAGAGCATACGTTATACTATCATTACACTTTTTGGCAGCAGGCTGACGGACTATGATAAATAGGAACACAATAAACTTACTGCAGTTTATGAATTTCATTTGATTTAGATTTGCGCCATTATTTATAATTGTACCGTCACGCCATTGACAATAGACTCTGCAAATATCAAAAATTATGTTTTGTATTATTGCAATTTAATATTTTTTCCGCAATCATTCAGAAAATACACATTCTGAAATTCAAAATGAGTGCGGGAAAAAGCTAACTAGCTCTAGCGCAGGAAATTAATTTTTTTTTATTTTTGTTAGGTATGTAAGCAATCTTCATGATCCTTAAAAATGTAAGATTAACTATGCATAGCCAAGTACTTACATACACTGTCAAAAGTTTGAATTTATTTTTAATATATTATGATGTTTTTGAAGATGATTTCAGAAAAAATCTTGTTTGTAACACATTTGAAAAACGTGATTTTGAAACTCTACAATAATTTCCGAAACTTGCTGTGTTCGTTTGTGCATTACACGTACTGGCTTTTTAAGACTTGCATCCGACCGTAACTTCCATCATAATCACACTGGACATACGGAAACTTAATATTTTCTGTTCCATGATCAGAAAATTCTTCTCTTATTTTATTTTGGGCAAGAAGCTGACTCTCGCATCGTCGCAAATATTGATCGCCTATTAGCGTTTTATTATCTACAAAAAGTAAAATAAAGAATTATTTTATCTAACTAAATATAAGATACTAACAGCAAGATAAAATGGTCATCATTTCTTCGGGGACCACGGAAACAAGCACTTCGCCAGTTTTTGGATCAGAACACCAACAAGATCCAGAATCACATTGCAATTCTTCAAAATTTCCCTTACTATCACAATGTAAAGTAACGTCAGTCCTACCCGGTTTTGAACCCTTCGGCCTTTCTAAATCAGAACGCTGGCGACTACAAGCTATATTTTAAATTAGTATAAAGTTTATTTTGAATACATTTTTTCATTTACCACAAGTCATGTCTTCAGCATCGCTTGACCATTCCTCTCCAAAAATTCTTTGACCTGTTTTGCTGTAGCAAAAACATCTAAAAGAAAGCAGATTGGTATATACCGAGTTTTCTTTGAGCATAAGCTACCAAATATGTTTTAAATTTAAAAAATGTTGAATAATAAATTGTATATCAAACAAACTCTGAAGAAGGTTGATTTCAAAATAATCACTGCAGTTCTAATTTTTCTTTCCTTAAATAAGTTTCTCAATCGATCATCGTTTTTATATCAAAAGAAAATTATTTCATAATAAAGTTTTTAAAAAAGCTTAAGATAAAGTTTTCCTTGATCACATATGATTTTACAGTTTTCAGCATCATAAATTAAAAATAGTATAAAATCGTCATATTCTGAATAAACGATAAGATATTTACGTGACGAAAGTAATAAATTATTATTCTTTACTGGCGAGTTTTATTTCCACCTTCACAGCGATTTTTTAATGGATTTACTTTATTATATTTATAGAAAAATAATTTATATTTTAGTGGATGTCAGTAGGACAAGTGTAAAATCTGACAGGTCTCTTCTATAAGCCAGTAAAATTTTCCCTTCTAAGAGCTGTAATAACATACTTACTTAGTTGTCATAAATGCCTGTAAATTGTTATTTACATAGAAGGTGAAAATACTAATTATAATTGTACCAAAACCAAATCAATTATGTTACAAATAAATAATATTAATTTTTAGTTAACTAAACTCATTTCTAAAATGAATCAACCCAACGAACTCGAATCCCACAAATTCAAGCAGTTAATCTCGAATTCACTAGTTATTTTTAAATTTAGTTCATATACCAGCAGTATATTAAGATATTGTAGGTTCATATACGACGAATCCATAATAAGTATGTTTAATTTCTTCCTAGTATGTAATAATTGTGTATTTATGTAATGGATACGTGGTACTACAGTATACCCTAGGGCATTAAGAAATTACCATTGTAATATTGACACAACAAATTTTTTTTAAATATATTTCCTGTTCGTTACTAGGATACCAAAAATATTTTAAAGCGAAATGTTATGCGCGGTATATTTTAAATAAAATAGTAAGACATAAAATATTGTATGCGCCACGGGCATCATTGATGTTTTTATGGCTCTCAGGCGATTTATAGACCCTCAGGCCAGAGACCCTTGAGCTTGTATAAACATCATCATGAACCCCTTGATTCATAAATAACTATTATTATTTAGGTTTGTATAGTACAAATACATTTCATCTACCTAATAATCATTAGCGTTTATTAGGGGGTTATTGCAGTCACACAATGGTCAAAACCACAAGCCTGAGATGCGCCAGAGCATACAATACAACCTTGGTAATAAGCTTCGAAAAACTTCTACTCTACCAGTGGAACACTATACAGGGTGTCTGTTTATAAATGAACCAGCATTTGTCTCGCTTATTTGTTGATTTAGCGATTTTTGTCAAATACATGATTTATACAGTATCATGTGTAGTAAATGATAGCGGATGTGAATCCTTGCTATCACTTCCGGTTTTTGAGGAAGCCATAGCAACTTTCAAATTTCAAAGGGAACATTGTACTTTTTATTACGAATTTGAAAAGTACATTAAATTTGCTTTACGGTGGTACAAAAAAGTCATATGTTGTATTATTAAAATATTAAATTACGGGCACTTAAATTATGCACCTATGAACGCTGAAATAAGTAACCCTTGCCGCGAAACAAAAACAATAGCTGAAAGCAAAGGAAGATAACTAAATTTACATTGATTGTTGACAGGTAACTGCTTTCAACTATTGTTTTTGTTTCGTGGCAAGGCATACTTATTTCAGCGTTCATAGGTGCATAATTTAAGTGTCCGTAATTTATTATTTGAATAATACAACATATGACTTTTGTATACCATCGTAAAGCAAATTTAATGTACTTTTCAAATTCCTTAAAAAAATTACAATGTCCCATTTGAAATTTGAAAGTTGCTATCATTTCCTCAAAAACCGGAAGTGATACTAAAGATTCACATCCGCTATCATTTACCACACATGATACTGTATAAATCATGTATTTGACAAAAAATGCTAAATCAACAAATAAGCGAGATAAATGCTGGTTCATTTATAAACAGACACCCTATATATATATATATATATATATATATATATATATATATATATATATATATATATATATATATATATATATATATATATATATATATATATATATATATATATATACTCGGCTTAATAAATATGGCAAATACTGATCTTTTCGACTATATTTCTTATCTGCGGGCTAATCTTAAACGATTGCAGTTTTGAGCATTGTGTGACTGCAATAAGCATTTTAACGATTATTAGGTACTTGATGTATGCGTGGACTATACCTTCCATTTTGTTCTTCACCTTTGCATTGTTTGGGTGCGAAAGAACCATCAGGTAAACAATTTGGCTTCCAACTAAGTGTTGGATCTTGTTGAAAACATCTTGTATCAGAATCTGTTAATACAGTAAATTCATTACTCTGTACAAATTTAATAAATGTAGCAATACCTAAATCATCTACACACCACCCTTGGTCTTGGTCACATTTTAAACCTGGAGCGCATTTATCATCATCATCGTCACAAAAACCACTTCCTGATCCTGTTTCTATAATTTAAGTAATTAATGACTAATACAATCTATTACCGTATCAATAATGAAATTATACTTGATATCTTAGTCACACATCCAGGAATGCAAGTGCCATCCACAGATTCGGTATAATATTGATCTTTAGTTCGATCGCAACTATAAGGATCAAACTCAGAAACAATTACTACATTACTGCAGTCTGATCGCACTTCTGGACAATAAATAATTAGAAAATAAAGAAATGTTAACACAAAACGACGCATTGTTCCAGTAATATTTATTTGGAAGCAAACATTTGTTACACTCACTGATAAGATATTGATTATCTATAGGATAATTCCAATTAAATGATTAATAAATTTATTTGATAAGAATAAGATTTTAACGATTCTATGTTTTGCAGTATATTTGATTCACCATTTATATTTTTATGGTTTTTTCACATACAGACTCTCTTTAAAACTTTATATGCAACAATATTATTTTTTTTTAATTTCAACTAGAAGTAATGAATATTTTATTTATCTTTTCTGCCGTGTCATAACGACAACATTGTAATTATAAGCCTCAATTTGAATACCATATAATAGCACTCATTATAAACTAAGAACCTACCGTGTCATAACGACAACATTAAGCCTCAATTTGAGGACCATAATGACGTTCATTATAAAGTAAGGTCAATAATAAAATAACAAACAAGTCGTTACTAAGAAAATTTCGAAAATAGTATGCTTTTTAGATTTAAATTTTTTATAACTATTGAATAATTCATTCATTACTGAATTGTTTGCAGTGAGTAATGTATCTCATTGCTCACTATTTTTTAAATAATTATTTATTTGGCTCTATGACAAATACAATTTCTTGTATTAGGACAACGAAGTATAATATATGACAGGAGTGGACACTAGGGCAGATGAAGTGAGGCCTTTCTGTTTATCTTTTAGAGAAAATAAGAATATTTCACTTCAGCAGAATATTCAAAATCAAGTACAAATTAATAATTCGAAGAATGAAACTCTTTCGACCTCAATGCCTGGTGTTACCTTGTCAAATTGAAAAAAAATGTGTAATAAATATTTATAATTGTTGTATGAATACATGTTATTAAATAAAATTTTACTTCAAATTGTTCTATTGTTCACAAATATCATTATGGTATTGAGTACCATAATGCCTATGGCACACCGGTCGAGGAGCATCGAGGGATCGAGGAGTATCAAGAAACTCCTTGATGAAACGATAGAACGCACCCCGTCCTCGACGAAAAATAAGGGCGCCGCTATTTTCATCGAGTTGTTCCTCGATGAAACGAATGTGTCTCATTTGATGTATTTGTCGCCGATGAAATAGAAATCCATCGCGAACGGGTGCCTTCTGTCGTTTCATCGTGGAGTTCCTCGATGCTCCTCGACCGGTGTGCCATAGGTATTGGATTCATAATGCCTATGGCACACCGGTCGAGGAGCATCGAGTAACTCCTCGATGAAACGAAAGAACGCACCCGTCCGCGATGGATTTCTATTTCATCGGTGACAAATACATCAAAGTTTTGCGTGAAATCAAATACAAAAGATACGTCTGAAATGAGAATAGCGGCGCCCCTATTTTTCGTCGAGGACGGGTTGCGTTCTATCGTTTCATCGAGGAGTTACTCGATGCTCCTCGACCGGTGTGCCATAGGCATTAAGTCCTTGGCCTATAATGGTCCTCAAGTTAAAGCTTATAATATTGTCATTATGAAACGCCAGCAGATAAAATTTTGTATAATATGAATAACTTATTTTTCATCGAATTTTAACACTATAAAATGAAAAACTCAAAATTTCATGAAAAACATACTGACTATTTTCTACATATTTAAAAGGAATATATACAATAAAATTATTAGTGCACTGTTTATAAATTGCAAATAAATACATAATAATTTAGTGTTATTTTAACACCGGACATGTACATTCTATATTACCAGCACCACCACTGTCAGGCGGTGGTTCAAATTTATCAGATTCCGGATCACCAGTAATTGTTTCCAAACCCTTCAGAAAAATATTTAATAATATTTAGTTAGGTAATATATACAGGGTTTTTCTGTATCTCTGCACGAAACTTTAATAGATTATTTAATTTGATATACTGATTATAGATAAAAAAATTATTTTTTTCAAAAATCGCAAAAATAAGGGTAGTGAAAATTTTAGTGTCACTGGTTCGAAAGTCCATTTAACTGTGTATTTATTGATTATAAGTGACTATTTGTAGATAGTCTTATAGTATTTATAATTTTATTTTATAAATAACATAATAAATAAACAGTTAAACGGACGTAAAAACAAATGAAACTAATATTTTCACCACCCTTATTTTTGCGATTTTTGAAAAAAATCTTTTTTATCTATAATCAGTATATCAAATTATACATAGTGTACAAAAAGTTCCGGAACGGTCAAATATTTCGAGAAATATGCATAATGACATAATGACGCCTAACACCACAGAACAAGAGACACAAAGAAGAAGCGACAGATCCAGCATCTGCGACATATGTAATTGCTCCTGGCGCCATCTCTTACTGCCCAAATGAACTAATTTCAAAAATTTTACAATAAGTTATTTTTTATTTTTAATGTTTATATAAATTTATATAAAACAAAGAGTAAAACAGTTTTCTTCGCTAATTTAATTTTTATATTTAATATTTAATTTTAATAATATACTACAATATTTTAATTAGTATTTACTCAAAAACATTTTTTATAATTTTCGTGACATAGGAATTGACCTATCCTGTTGAACTTCGGTTGCGCGCGCATGCTTGGGCATTGAGCATCCGGTTTAGAGGAAGTGAGTACGATAGATACAAAGTAACATGTGTTGAGTGAGACGGCAAAACTGCTGCACAGTACGCTATGTCAATAGAAAGTGCGGTTAGTTGAAGTTTGACATTTCTTATTTTAAATTTTTTAAATGTAGGGAAAAAGTGTAATTCAATTTAATGACATTGCGCAATTATAACAATTTAGTACGCAACAGGCATGAAACAAATTAATAAAATCGTAAAAAAATTGAAATTAAATTTTGACATTTGTACAAATCTGTCAAAATACGCCCACATCACCAGGATTGGTCTGTTGACGTCACTTCCTTTTGCCACAAGAATGCGCACAGCGTACTGCTCACCAGCTTGCTGTCTCACTCAACACAATGTTACTTTGTATCTATCGTGCTCACTCCTTCTGACAGGATAGGTCAATTAAGAATGCGTATTCAATAATGTCGTCGAACCTTGTAATTCTTAACATTCCACCGATTGAGATTTTTCTGGCAGTTTTTTTTCGCTTTGCTCTCAAAAATTCGTTATTCCTAATTCCACCCCACGACGTGTTATTTAATTCGTAAACGTAAAATAACCATTGCTTAATAATGTAATAATACAGTAGTTGGTAATAATTAACACTTTTAACACAGAAAAATATTAAAATAAATGTAATGAATACCTTCAACGCTTTCAACTTTCTGTTTTCAATCATATGTGACATAAGTAATAACGACTGTTGTCAATTTTTTAATGTATTTTTTTAAATTTTGTATTTATTCAGCAACTCTGATCATTATTTTTATAATTTTAATTAAATACTTATTTGAGGCAGCAATAGATGGCAGCACATGAAACCACATAAATGAAATTCCATATAACTGTCGACCGCCTGCCTAACACGACCCCCCACCCTTGGAGAAGGCTGGGGGGTTACTTTGAAATCTTAAATGGCAACCCCCATTTTTTATTGCAGATTCGTATTCTACGGAAAAAAATAAGTAACTTATTTTTTTCCGTAGAATACGAATCTGCAATAAAAAATGGTGGTTGCCATTTAAGATTTAAAAGTTACCCCCCACCCCAAGGGTGGGAGGTCGTGTTAGGTGTCATTAGATAAGATTTTTTTTTAATATTGAATACGTGTTTATCTGTTCTTCGATCAAATGCGTATTTCTCGAGATATTTGACCGTCCCGGGACTTTTTGTACACGGTGTAGAATCTATGAAAGTTTCGTGCAGAGGTATAGAAACACCCTGTATAATATAACTTACATTCATTAAATATGGATTATCCATAAGTCTACGGTCCCTTAAATAAATTCTTCGATTATATAACAGTCTCATATCGCGTTTATAAGCCTAAAATTTCATCAATATTATCAAGATTTTCATAACTTATAGGTATTCTTAATAGGTACTTACATTGCCCAGAGCGAGTTTATGAATGCCGGCAGTTCCATGTGCACTTAAATTAAATGCACCATAAATAATCAACATGGGGGGAAGTATTTCAAACCACATTTTCGTCAATTGGACAATTTAATAGAAGCAAATTTATGCTGTAGTTAAGGTAACAAAATCATGAATCAATTGTTTACATATGGCTGATGCAATCGATATAACTGACTGAAAGAATCATTTTCGACCATGGATTGCGTTTTATTAGCTAGTGAAATTGATTTATATATTGATACTATGCGATGTACCTCTTTAGAAGACATCGGAGAGAAACAGTAAGTAAAAATATTCATAGCTTCAATATTTTTAATAATTATTTTACATTAGCTGGCTCAATTGGCATGGTCGTGTATCAAAATTAAACCAACAAGCTATTCTAGAAGCTTCGGAAATGAAGGAAGAATATGTTAAGGAAGCATTAGTTTCTTCTGGAAAGGTATATTTTTTAAAACAATGATTCTATTATCGTTAACGTGAATAATTTCGATATTCCATGAAGTATAAAATACCCAATAATAAATATGTGGTTAATTTAACCAACCAGCGCTCCACGTTCACACTTATAATTGAAATTGGAAGTATGTAAAAGCACTGGTTGGTTAATTTAGCACTTATACTTATAATTAGATAGGTCTGAATCTAGCTTTAAGTATAGTATATTATATAACAAGCACATAATGTAAGAGGATGAAAGTTTATGCACGAGCTGCAAGCGAGTGTATTGAATAATGTTGACAGTTGTATTGAATAATGGACTCATAATACAATAGTGTCTTATGGAAGAGTTTATCTTACAGAAGTTACCTAGATAATGAATGTATTATTCATTGGTCGTAGGTATATAAATTTAAATTTCTCATCTCCTGAGGATGCCATAATGTGACTTCGAAACTAGTCGACTGAGAAATAAATAAAATTGTTGACTGCGTCCCAGAAATTTTTCACCATTCCTGATTATCTACCACCAGTCAAATAAATTATTTCATGTAAAAAATGAAGTATGAAACTATAAATGGAGTTTGTGAATGCTCTTTGTTCATTTAGTTCATCATTGTTAATACCAAATCAGTGTATATCGAACTAAGGAATATGATTTAACAATTTATTACACCCTAGAAATAGATCGCAGCCGATATTCTATATAAATACTAGTTAAAATATCAAAAAATATTTCTATTCTATAATTTAACTAGTTATTTCATGGAATATCGGATTACACGCTTTGACGGTAACATATTATACTGGAAAAGAAGCTTTTAAAACTCATTAATATTTGTAGATTCCAATTTTGGTCCATGAAGCAATACTAATTAGTGTTTGGAAGAAAAAAGTTTTACCGCTAATACTAAAATTCGAACCAGATCCTCCAAATACTTTTACCGTTTACAGTGTGGTAAATAAACTACATAATAAATAAATATTTCAATTAAACTTACCGTATTTCAGCTCTACCATGAAGCAACATGTGTTGCTATACTAGAAACTGTTTTATTTCATTCAAGCAGTTGTGAAACTCTTGAAGAAATATCTTTAGATCTTCTTGATTATTGCTGTGAATCAGCAACCCAACTACTAGGATATAAACATTTAGAAGCTTCCGAAGATGAAGGTTCATATACAGAGATATTAAGACAGAAATCCGAATTGCAGTTTGATATTGGCATACGATCTATTTCGATTGTAAGATATTTTGCCGAATATTTAGAAAGGTAATATGACATGAAAATTGATGAGCAAAATAATAATTATTTTAAATTTTAGTTTACCTTTGAGTGTTACTTCAAGAATGTTCGCTACTCTTGATGTTCCATTGCTACTCGTTGAATTAATTTGCACCAAACCTTGGATTCGTAATGATGAAGAAGATAACACGTTAAAATATATTGGTACACAAAATAATAGGAATAAAAATTATAATTATTGTTAAATGTTTCAGGTGGTAAATGGAACAAAGTTTCTGGTGAATCTTTAGTAAAATTGAATCAAAGTGAAGCTCAAATTTGGATTGGTTTGCGTCAACTTCTTTTAGATCCACGTTGTTTAACTCATTATCAATTTACAGATTTTCGGAGAAATCAAATCTTGAAAGTAAGTTTGTATAAAAAAATAGGGACCGAACCGCAGCTATTTTAGCGAACCGCAAACCGTTCAACAATAATTTGACAAACCCATAAATGGAGCCGAACTAGAGGTGGATCGTGAAATTTTCGGGTCATGTCGTAACCCGTGTGATCGTGAGCGATTTTGAAACTTTGAGCGGAATATTTTCAGGCGTGAGTAAAAATTACTGCTCACGACATAATACATAATTTGCAAAACACCAACACAAAACAAATGGAAATTACTGGTCATTGTTCTAATACTTGTTGGCGATCGAGTACACAGATTGGTCGAAAAAATTGGAGCAAAAATTGTTCATCTCACTACGATTTTGCGGAGATAAAATAACTTATTATTGTGCAATTTTATAAAAATAATTATACGTGCTCCGACCGTGACACGTCATGCGTGACTAAAATAATAAATTCGTGAGCGTGAAGTAAACGTAAAATGTATGCGTGATTGGATGTGAATTCTTTTTTAATTTCGTAAGCGTGCGTGATCGTGCACAAAAAGTTACTCACGTTTTTTTTTTTGAAATTTTAATATATTTTAGTCCAAAACTGGAACGAATCATTTTAATTAATTTCTTGTTATTTAACAAATTATTGAACCAAAACCGAAACTTCATTCGATTTTTTGAAAACCAGTAACCGGTTCATTTCAAGAAGAAATATGAAAACCGCCGGAACAAAACAGAATCCTAGAAAATACACTAAACTGCGAATCGAACAAGAACCGTTATTTTGTGCGGTTCGAGTCCCTGAATTAAAAAATATATTAAATAAAAATTCATATTTTAAATTTAGCTTCAACAATACCTGCACGAACCGATTCTAGACCAATTATCTCCCTTGATTGAATTAAAACAATGGTTGTGCCAATTGGCTATGAGCAACCTTCCACCGCCTGGAAAATATCCAGTACTTCTGGAAATTTTGCCTCAAGTAAGTAATCAATATCAACAATCAAACAATTTTCTTTATTTAAAATTATTAGATAAAAGATAACATCATTGCGCAAAACAAAGGTAAACTGAAAGAAATTGCAATCAAACAAGTCCAAATTTTTTTTAAACAAGATCATGACAATTTGGTCGAAATGGCTCAAAGGTAAAAGAACAGAATTAAGATAAATTTTGGCTAATAAATAATTTAGTTTAAGCGAAGCTTATAATGCAGAAATTTTGGATAAATTTGATGAAATTCAAATTAATTCTTGTGGTGGTTGCGGAGGTAAAGCAAGCAAAAAATGCTCTCGATGCAAAAATGAATGGTATTGTAGCAGGTAAATAGAAAATAAATAGTTATTAAACGTAAAATAAAAATTAAAATATTTTTAGGAACTGTCAAGTTAAACACTGGCCTCAACATAAAGAAAACTGCGATTTTTCAGTAGGAAATAACTAATTTTATTTTAATTAATAAGTACTTTATTTATTTCAACAACGCACTGCTAATAAAATATCTATCAAAAAATCTGTAAATGTATTCACTTGTACTATAGTGTTTAAAAGCGCGATTAGTAAATTAAAATATAAAAATAAATTATGAAAATAAAATGCTGTTTCATTTTTTTTGTTTATTTATACAAAGTTTACATACATTACTTGGCGTTCTTAAGGTATTCTTTGAGTACATCTAAGGCAGGAGAATCCTCACCGTAGTCCTAAAAGATATTCAACGTTGTACATATTTTCAATCATAATAAGCTATTTAATATTAATAAGCAATTATTATCAGTAGGTCATTCACAGCATTATTATTTGTCTTTAACGGGTAATCTCAGAAGAGGGAGACCTTATAAATCATCATAGAAACATTGCAGGATAATTGTAATTGGAAGAAATCTTACCTTA
This sequence comes from Agonum fuliginosum, assembly GCA_947534325.1. Taxonomy (NCBI): domain Eukaryota; kingdom Metazoa; phylum Arthropoda; class Insecta; order Coleoptera; family Carabidae; genus Agonum; species Agonum fuliginosum. The sequence continues at coordinate 31,321,234 of OX384032.1, read as the reverse complement.
ATGACGACACACGAACATCCAACAACCTTGCGAGCCTTGCCCGTGCTGTCGATTTTGCAGAGTCCGGCCCATTCACCAAGCTTCTTGTTGTTGTCTACTTTGATGATGGGTATCTGATGTTCTGAACACAACGCGCACACCAATTTCTTGTACATGGGTTCGTCACAATTCTCAGCCAATACACAAAGCATGGCCTGTCTCCTACAAAAACACGATAATTAGCTTAAAATAAATAATATGAAAGTTACTAAAAATATAGTCTGTTTTTCAACTAGGAGAAGTAAAAACAATTCTAAAGTTATTTATATGGCTGTGATTGGCTAGAGCACCGCCGTTTTTACATACAAAACGTCCAAATGTAAGATTGAGTGTCATGTTTTCATGTTTATTACAATAGATGAGAGTTTAACGATGCTTATTACTCAAAAAAATTAAAGTTTATTTCACGGCCCGAAGGCGAGTGTCGTAATCATCCGTGTGAATAATTGCCATGTTAAACTCGAGTAGAATACTATACTTTATCCACGACTATACTAAATAATGTACTCATTTTATAAGATAAATTCACGGACAGCTGCTGGCCAAAATAATTTATCTTTGAAATTTGTGCACGTTATCTAGCAACGGATTTTTATATTTGAATATGCTTTTATACAAGAAATTCTATTGGTCAAAAGCTCTAATAAAATAATTTTTATTGATCAAAAAGCCAGTTGAATAATTTCTTATAAATCACTAGTGAGTAATCGGGCATATTATTCACTGCAAACAATAGTAGTATGGATCTATTATTCAATAGTCGTGGATAAAAATTGTATTTGGATATTGAATGTACAAGATGATTGTAATTATTGGTTCTTTTAATTTGATTTCAGCTCACACATGTATTCTTCAAGGATTATTTCATGCGTCTGAATTTTGAGAAAAATAATCACGACGAGAATTGTCTGCGCTGCTAAATTTAATCTTTAATGAGTCTTGAAACAAGAATTTATAATTCATTCATATCTGCATATCGGTGTATTTCTTTTTTTTTCATGATTCAGAAGCATGAAAGAATCCTCAAAGAAATCCATGTGTGAACAGGGCTAAACGAAAAAAAATTCTAATATCCTAGATTTTAAGAGAGTGTACATCTGACTCTTAGTTCAAAAAAAGACAACTATATAAAATAAATGTTTCAACATTGGGAAACTGATATACATAAGGGGTATATCAGGACTATGTAGTTGCATTTAATATGGGCTTACTGACACCATAATACTGGCAAATAGCTCAGTACCGTAATACTCATTAGGCCCAAAATAATATTATTCAAGTATAAAATGTCTCAGCATTGGGAAACCGATATACATAAGAAATAAATCGGGACTATGTAGCTGTATTTATTATAGGCCTAGTGATGAAATAATATTGGCAAAAATTCCAGTACCACAATAATCACCAGGCCATAATAATTTAAAATGAAAGTGAACTTACTTGTCTAATGCCTTAGCGGCTTCATGAAGTCCATGTACAACTCCATCATGAATTAAAGCAGTTTTTAAAACTTCCTGGAGGGCCTGGTTTACATCCATGGGTCCCCCAGTGGGTGCTGCGGAGGGAACATCGTCTCTAAAAAGAATTACTATCTTAGTAAATCGGTTAACCAATATAAACAATCACTACATGTTGTCTTGTAATTAATCAGTATCCGGGTTCTCAGCACTGTATTTATTATTTTTGGTAACGGACTCAGTAGAGGGAGCCGGAAAACTCATCATTTTAATTTAAAATATTAACACTTTAATAGAAAAGCAGAAATACATGTGTGTACTTACCCTTCAACGTCAGACATGATTCTGGAATGGGTTACGCTGAAAATATATAACAAATATGTAAGAAAACAATTAAATAACTTGTATTTTAGTTTTAAAAATTAAAAAATATCACAGATGATTGAAATAAAACAGAATTTTTACACATTAATGTCTCATGATGTCGAGAACTTCGTTTACCTTTTCGAGCAACACAAATGAAAAGAGAGCGAACTATCCCTCGTGACGTTGCTACCACAACTTCAAATAACCTAACCTCTTCTTCTTGTTCTTCTAATCACGGAGAGGGAATTTAAAATATAAAATAAAACATTTTTTTATAATTTAAATGTATAATAAATTATTTTCAACATTTCAACATATATCTAATTAATACATATTATTATAACATATACCAATCGTTCAAAATGAATAAGTGAAGTAAACACTGAAAATCTTAACCTAGAACAACATTAAAAGAAAATTTATTTTATAATTATACAAACAACACAAGAGAAACTTACCAATTTCATCACATTTCCTGAGAAATAGTATTCATATTCAACCAAATATTTTACACAGATATGCTAAAAATTTTATTCCAGATCTTATTAAAAGTAATAATGAATAACGCTTAACATTCATTTTTGTATATTAATTACTTTTATACTCTTCAATAAATGTTAATTTGCACAAATATGCTATCAAATGAAATGGTTGAGACATACTGAGGATTTTTGTTAACAAAAAAATAATTGATGGTTAGAGGGGAAGCTAACTTCGAAATATATTAAAATTCAAAATATAATTATTACATTAATTTTATTTAAATAAATACATTATACAAATTTAATATTTCAGTGTAAAACAAATTGATTCAAGAATGTTAATTTAATTACTTAACAAATGCTTTTATGTAACGAAATTATTTGTGGCAATTCGTTATGTACATAATGAAATAACAAATTATGATTGGATTAAAACTTAAAATTATGCGTGTTTTAGTTTCCTCCTAAAACATGACCTGTACCCCAATTGTGTCTATTTAAAAACCCTCCTGCTCTGGGTGGTGGATTTGGAGCTCGTGTTTGAGGAGGAACGCCAAAACCGTGAATTCCACCGGGATTATCGGGAAAATAGCTTTTACTGTAAAAAACAATGTATTCAAACTCTGTACCTTTAAACTTGTTAGCTCATTTAAAAAAACCAAATACTTACAGTATTGATGGAGTAGATAATAAACTTGCACCGCCAAAATCTTGTGGATATTTGTACGATAAGAAAAAGTATAAATGACCAACCAGTATTCCAACTATTTCCATTACACCACTAAAAATAAATTTACATAAAATATTTTTAGCAAATGAATCATTTAAAATATATTACCCTCCAGAAATGATGACATTAAAAGCTAAAAGAACCCAAGGAAGGTACATGGCTTTGAATCTTGTCCCAAACCAAAAATTCACAATTACTTCTTGATTTAGCTGACACCATACGTACAACACTGACAAAACCATTGGATCCATCAACAACTACAAAAATATAATTTAATATTTTGTGCAAATTCTGTATAAGATTGATTTACTTACAGGAATTGTTGCAATTAATCCAACAATAACACAACATATCCAATTAAATATGAGCATAAAGCAATAATCAGCTCGTCTACCAGCATACGCTCCTGTTTCTAATAATTTGGAATAATTATATAAAAAGTAACAGTTTATTAAAAAGTGGAATCCTGTATTTGGTGTTAAAGGATAGTAGAATAATGCTGTGAGTGGTCGCCATATCTGCAATTTTTATTAAATTTTACTTATCTCAAATATGAAAAGATATCGTTTCAAGATAACTAACCTGGAAACTTTTTAAGGGCTCGTATAATAATATTAAATAATATGGATTAAACAAGCCAAATCTTCCTATGACAGATAGGCCGACCGTTCCAGCTAACCAGTACCGTGTAAAAAACGGCACTGTATTAAACCAATCTGCAAAATCCGTCATAATCAAATCTACAACAAACAATAATAATGGTTATTAATTCTCATAAGATAACATACGTTTTTTAGAACTAACCTGACTATAAATATAGTTTGATGATTCACGTCGTCTAGTTTTAAACACAAGCTTACATTTGATGTGTTATTTCTTACTTATCCATAATTTTACAAAAGTACACGTGTACATTTACAAACGGAGGAAAATAATCTGTTGTATTGACGATGACAGACAACAAATTTTACGGAATTTTACTAACATGAAGTTCTAGAAAATAACTAAAATAACTGACATCTTGGTAACTTTAAAATATAATAAAATCAAAATCCCTATTTCGCATTCGCAGACAGGCACGAAAATGCCGTCCGTACCAATTTTAGGTTTGGTGTCACACACCAGAAAAGTACAAAGCTTATATAAAAGAGCTCTTAGAACTTTAGAATGCTGGTACGACAGGCGGTAAGTTATTTTCAAAATTTATGAAAAATCCACTTGTTAGTTCTGCATGAATGTCAGTCCTCGGACAAATGTCAATGTTTACCATTATATAACTGTTATTTTCTTTCAGACCTTCATATCGTTACCAAGCTGTCCTTATGAGACAGCGTTTCGAAGAAAATCGTTGCATAAAAGATATGCGCGAAGCTAAAATATTAGTGGAACAAGGTCAAGAAGAGTTGTTCCTTAACCAACACTGGCAGCCTAGGAAATGTAAATAATTGCAAACAACACTAGTTTATTAAGTAATAATTCGTTTATATTCTTAGTCGCAAAGTCACCTGGTGGAGTAGCCTACGAAAGAGAAGTCATTCCTCCAGACTGGGTTCTTGATTATTGGCACCCTCTTGAAAAAGCGCAATATCCTGAGTATTTTGCTCGACGCGAAGAACGCAAGGAAGAATACATTCAGTTGTGGGAGAAGAAATATGGTAAACCTGATCCAAAAGACACTCATCATTAAATAATAAAAACTGACCCTGAGTAGTTTTATTTGTACAGTAAATATTATTATGGAAGTTATAGAAAGGAACTTAAATAAATTATTAATTGAATTTGCACCAGTTTTATGATTACTCTAAAATAAATATTGTTTTACACGATATGTTTATAGTAAAATACATCATTACATCGATTCACCTTATGGACATTAATCTTTAGTAAGATTGGCAAAATATTTGTTCTTTATATGTACTCATTTGGCTTTCTTCATAATTCCACTAAATTTATTCGTAAATCAGATAAATTGCTCTAAATAAATAATTCAACAACGAAACAACTACAATCTCTAGATGTTTCATAACAATTTAACTATATAATTTTTCTAAAACACTGGTAGGTGCGTCTGCTTTATATCTGGCTATTTGTCGCAACAGAGATAGTTTTTTAGTTCTGCTGTTCGATGATTCCATGTCGTACAAGTTACACAAATTTATTAATAATGACTCATTTAAACCTCGAGTTGGGTTCATGTTGATAGCGTTTTCCAAAAGTGCAATTGCTTCCTTTAACTTTCCGCCATACAGAAGACACACTCCCATGTTATTCAAAATCTGCGTACATTAACATAAATTAATACCAGTAAATATAAATATATTTGAAAAATTATACTTACCATAATATTAGTAGGTTCAATTTGACTAGCTTGTAAGAAACACTGATATGCATCGTTAAATGCATTTTGAACTACTGCTATTAATCCTCTATCCACTAATTCTCGTACATCCGGATTTTCTGAGCTATAAATACATAATTAATAACATTTAAATAGTAATCATATACCGGGTGCCTTGAATGTTATTTTTGAAATTTTGCTGCAGTTACCTATTCATTTTAGACGAAAGTTATAAAATCAAAAATTATAAACTACGCTATACGAGACCACAGTTAATCATATTGTTTTGTAAATTCTCGAGAAAAACGCAAAAGAAAATAACTATTTAATTTCGTCTGCCATGGAACTAGGGATGTTTTTTAGACAAATCTTATTATTTTATTTTTTAAATGAATAATTTTATATTATCAAAAGTGTAACTATACACAGAAAATGAATTACCTTCGGTGTTCTCGAGATTTAGCAAAATATTTTTCAGCCCCTGCAACGTCTCCGAGTTGAAGATAAATTCTTCCCAAAGCCGAAAATAAAGCTTGTCGATGAGCTGGTCCCCATTCAGGTCTTACAGTTAAATCTTGTAATACTTCTATGGCTAATTCGAAATCCTGAAACATTAAATTATACTAAAAATTTAAAATTACATACATACGTATCTAAGCCTTTTAGCTTTTACCCAATTTGGGTGTAACAGCCTCGCATATTGTGATCACTGATTGTGAGTCATCGATAGAGATATATACCGGGTGTCCGTTTGAAATCTGTTATATAGGAAAAACAATGCTATTTTTAAATTTTGCTGTAGTTAGTGACCTAAACATTTTAGACGAAAGTTGTAAATACAAAACTTGTTCAAAATTAAAAACTACACAATATGAGACTAAGTTCGATCATATTACTTTGTTAGTTCTCGAGAAAAACGCAAAAGAAAATAGCCATTTATATCATTATTTCAGAGTGCCATGGAATTAGTGATGTATTTTTACCTCCCGCCTCATATTATATAAGGGAGGTATTGTGATGGGTCAAAATTTTCGAGTGTGTTTGTGATGGACAAGCACGTTTTAGGGTCCCTAGAGTGAGAATTTAACATTTTTGAGATGATGTCTGTGCGTGTGTGTGTGCGTTCGTTCGTATGTTACAATTTTTTCGTTCACGATAATTTGTATTTAAGGTTTTAATACGATTCTTAATAACCCAATATAATTTTGGTTGCAATCTACAAACCAGAAGTAGTACTTTTTTAAAATATTTCGATAAATAATTAATTTAAGACAATTTTTTTATTTTAAATGAAAGATTTTGTGATTATTACCTACAATCGGTATTTTATAAATTTTTCTGTATCTGGTATCTTTAAAGAATAATAATTAAAGTATCATTTAACATTTGCTACTACGTAAAATTGAAAGGATTATGACATGGCAGTGACTATAGTAAAATATCGTTTATATCTCCTTCTGCAGTTTAAAATGACTAAAATATAATTGTGAGTAGTAGTAGTAGTAGTAGGTATAGTACCTATATTTTAATATATTTGTATGTAAAAAGAATAACGTATGGTGAGAGGTCTTGTGCTGGCCACATCAGATTTTTTTTACAAGTAGGTACCTATTAACATTTTATTTTTTTACGTTAATAATTTTGAATAATTATTAAAAGTGTAACTAAATACACAAAAGAAAATATGAAAATGAACACAAAAACACCATTTGTTCCATAGTACTCTGAAATAAACAAAAATAATGCAAAATATGGCTATTTTCTTTTGACAGGATTAGTATCTGAGTTGTCAGAACCACAGTCGGCTACGTTTCGCACTCAGTTATGCCCTCCATTAAATTAAATATTCATTATTTACCTTCTGGGCTAAAGCACAGTTCACTATGGAATGTTGCACTCGAGCTTCTCTTCCTGACCACAATTTTACTGAATCCGCTCTATCATTTTCGCTAATTTCCATCGGATTTCCATCTTCACACAGTCCATTTCTCAAGTTTTGTATCATATGCCTAACAGTAGCCACCATGCTAAATAATCTAGTCATAGACTCTCTTGGCTTTCCACAATGCATCGGCAATTCAGCCAATAATAAACGAAAAGAAAATGTAGCAATGGAACCCGGTCTTCCACCGTACATTTCAGGATAAAATTGGAAAAATAAATCAGGTTTATCTAGCTGTCCAAATGGATCTGCTTCAACCTGGGCTAAAGTGAATGACTTTATTTTAATTAAAAGCGCAATTCGAGTAAACCAAAGTTGCAACGAATGCGGGGAATGTTTTGTCGGATGGCCCGATCGACCAGCACCTTAAAGGAATTCATTTGTTTTAAATTAGAAATTAATTATTAAGTTTATCACGACTATTGAATAATACATTCATTATACAATTGTTTGCAGTAAATATGTACTCTATTACTCACTAGTGGTTTAAAAAAAATTATTCAACTAGCTCTTTGACCAATAAAACATCTTGTATTAGGAATTTTGGCCAATAAAACTTCTTATATTAATACATAAAATATAATAGTCCGTTGCTAGGTAACGTACAAAAATATCAAAAATAAAAATAAAATAACAGATGATAGTACCTAGAGTACCTAAATAAACTAATGGTGGGATTCTGTGCAATCGCACCTTAATACTAGGATTCTGTGCAAATCTGTAAGTTTTACAAATTTGTAAATCTTTAAATATTGAACAAAGTCACATCAATGTTTGTTGACAAATATATAAATGTTCATATGATTATAAATTTCATTGCGATTTTGTTTAATATTTACAATTTTATAGATTTGTAGCAACAACAGATTTTCACAGAATACCACGCGTTTTCACACGGAGCAATATATTGCGAACGATAAACAATCGCGATATTGCTCTACACCCAAAACACATACTTTTAAATGAGACGCTTTCACACGGGGCGATACAATAAAAAGTATGGTAGCGCCGACGCGATATCGCGTCTACAGGCAATATGTTCTTCACTTATAGCGCAATAATTTATTGCTGCGATTCTAGTGACCAATACAAGTTTATGTCTATTTTCACACGACAAGCGATATATGGTAGCAATTTTTTCTTGTCAATGTAGGCAGCGTTGCAATTTTTGTTGTATAGGGTAGATTTTGTTAAAAGTTACTGTTATTTGTAAAATTTTGATAAAAGTTATATTTTACCTTGCGTGAAAAATGCCGCTATAAGTATTACAATTTTAATTGTCATCACCGTGATATTAAAATGTAATTATGGTATTGGTTTATTTGGCAACACAGCATATTTTTATTTTATTCGCAGAAGTTTATTGTAGAAAATTACTGCTCCGTGTGAAAACCTTCTTACCATAAATCGTCGGCGAGATATTGTATTGCTATCGCGCCGTGTGAAAACGCCCTTAGAGTACGGATAAGGAGTCCAAAATGATTTAGCTTTTGTTTTCAGTTGTTACTATATTTCTGATGTTTAAAAATATACAGCTCTGTCAAGATGACATTAAAAGTGAAAAGTAAATTCTAAGACTGTTTAAACTTTCAAATATTGATAGTAAATATATCTACATAGTTCAAAGTAATTAATTAAGATTACCAGATCGCAATTATTTAGTTCCACAGGTAAATTATTGTACTGTCATTTTTGGCAACGTTAATTATTTTATAAAATAGTAACTAAAAGGCAACTTTTGGAAACAATATGTAACTAAATATTGACATAAAAATAAGACGATCCTCTACCGCGCCAGAAAACAGCCAAAAACATGGAATTCGCGTGCCACTCCACAGCGTTTATTGTTTTGTTAAATATAATAATCTAAATATAATGTTGAAGATAAAAGTACAATCTACAAAATGGTCGATGCAGAATTTTAAAATTATGCTTTAAAATCGAAATATGTTAATTTGAATTTTGACAAATTTTGTTATTTTTTGAACACAAATAAATCTTCTATTTTAAAACGAATTTTAAAATTCGATCGGTTATTTCGCAGATCCAAGCTTTGTTGACAACATATTAAAATTTGAAGTTGTTTCCCTTATAAATAATAGCTGTACAGTGGCGCGCGAAAACTCTCTTTTTTAGAAATATTGTAGTTTTTTTTTACAAATATGGGTCCCTAAATTGTTTTTTCCCCTCAAATTATTTCTTATTTTTATGTTAAACAAAACAATAAACGCTATAGAATAGCGTGCGAAATCAATGTTTTTGACTGTTTACTGCCATGGGTAGAGGATCACCTTAAGTAAGCTGAAAAACAAGTGCAAACACAATTTGGACTACCAATAGAAAATGATTCTATTTAGGTACTCTAATAGTACCTATTGCAAATTTATCATAAAATTAATGAATTATTTAGTATAGGCGTGTATAATAGTATATTATTTAAGGAGCACATAATGTAACGCGAGTGTATAATAATCCTAGTTACCTACATAATGTATGTATTATTCAATGGCAGTAGATATAGTATGATATTCTATTCGAGTTTACCATGGCAATTACTCACTGGAATGAGTACGACATTTGCTTTCGACTCGTGTAATAAACTTTTATTCTCATTAGTAATGACTATCGTCAAACTCTTATCAAATAATACACTGTTATTTACCTTGTCCGTATATTGTTAGTAGTCTTCCAGTTAAATTAATAGCAGAACGATAATATCCAGCCTGAATTAACTCTCGTAAGCCTCTTTCATCCTGAGTAACATCACCAGCACTTAAAACTTTGCATTGAGCTGCTTCAGTTTCTCCTAAGTATCTTGATACAGTATCATGCACATCATCAGTCTAAAATAAAAAAAAAAACAATTAACAATACATCAAACAATGATAATTGTTACAATTACCAAATCTTCTTCCAAAACAACTCCTGGCATTGTTAACAATTCTCGTTCAGGAAAATAAGTACCTGGTGGAGATGTAGCACTTGCAATTAAAGCTTGACGAGTTGATTCAGATGGTATCCAAGCATCTCGACGTCTGTCTGCCTCGGTTCCACCTGCTATTCTTGTAGCAAATCCGTCCTAATACAATAAATAATAAGATTTAACAAATAACTCAACGCAAAATAGTCTTACATCAATAATGTCTTTATTTCCTAGGCCAATATCAGAGACAATGCCCGAATTGTTTATGTTTGTAGTCTTGTTTCCGATTAGATCAAAGAAACTCGTAGTAGGATCCAATGGTTTAGGCTGTGTCGGAGTTTCAGCAAAAATTCGACACACAACAGGTTCTTCTTTGTTATTTTCTTTTGGTTTAGTTGACGATGAAGATAAATCGTTGAAAAATGACACTGACTCAGAGGTTCCAATTTGCGTTGTGGATTGTTCGAAGTATTTACTTATTGATGGTGTGCTTTCTGACATGTTTTTCGATTTCTTATCACTTTCTAAGTTAAAAAACACGGTTGAAGCTGGTGATTTAAGTCCTAAATTTATGTTGTGTAAATCTGCGGTTATATCTGATACTTGCTGTACATTTTTGTTGTTGTCCATTGTATGTACAGTATGAACACTACCTTACATAGTATTGATTTTAATTTGTTTATACATAATAAATGATCCTAATAAACGCAAAACAGGTAAACTGCTACTGACATATTACAAAAATATGGACTTCTTTGACTGACTTTGACATACGTTGCAACTTGGAAAAATAGAAATGTCAAAATTATCAGGGTTTATCAAACCGTTACAATTTGGGAATGTTAAATAAAACACGCAAAAAGTCAGTACAAATATAAATATGCAAATATTATTACATACTTATAATAATATTTATTATGATTTTATATGGAAGGCATAGTACTTGCAAGATTCAGCACAAATAAAAGTTTTTGAATTATTCAAGTTGATGAATCACTGGTTTTTTAGATACGTCATGTCATTGACATGTCAAATTCTTAAACATCAGCTGTATTTTTAGGTTAGCATGAGTTTTTAAGTTCTTTTCAACATGTAAAGCAACTGAATTATATTACTTTTGTGCCAAAACAATATTAAAATGAAGAAGTTAACAGGAACCTTCAGGAATACACAATGGGATCCATCTCTTATTATCGCCCAAATTACTTCTGTTCAATGCATAATGTATTTATCATTAGGATTAATTGTAACTTTATTAGGATTTATATCGGGTGATAATAGATCTTTGGATCACATATTTGAATATCATGTAAGTTCAAAGCGTATAATTATTATATTCAAAGATTGTTATTCATACTTTCTTTACAGGAAATTCAAGTTCGAGATATTGCTGGAAAAATGGTCATATCTGCCTTTGTCATCAATTCTTTAATTGGGTATGTAATTTATATTCAAAAAATGAGAACATTATTTGATAATAATTTTTTTAGGGCATTGGTATTATGGTTCATAGTGGAACGAACTAAACAGTGTTTAGATTTTAGTTGTACTTGGCATTTTATTCATTTGGTTGTGTGCTGGTTTTACAATGGTTCATTTCCTACAACATTTTCTTGGTGGCTGTTAAATATAGTTTGTGTAACTTTGACTTGTGTTTGTGCAGAATTTTTGTGTCTACGAACTGAACTCCAAGCAATACCGTTAAGTTTAGGCCCTAAAACTGATTTATAAGCTTAGCATTGTTAAATTATTAATTTATTCTAAGATTTTCGTTTTTAAAGAAAGTTAACTACAGGTAAAACATGTATAAAAACTTATTTATAAAAGATTTGTATGAGAAAAATTATACTCAGTTTAATTTAACAAATAAATTATGAATGTTAATTGCTCTAATTACATTTTTTAAATGCACTTTAATATTTATATACTTTTGACGTTTCAATTATAAGGACAATTTATATTTTCTCAGTTATTATTAATTATGTAGTTTTCGATTTCACAGTAGTTATTAATAATATGGATAAATAATGTATATAGTTGTTATTCTTTATTAATTCTTCGTTTTGTTATTAATGTTTTATAACATTTTCTCTGGTAAAACAATTTCCTAAAGCTAGATGTAGCGATAACAGACATTTAGATTAGCATACATACTGTTGTTTAACATTCTGGATCTATTAGCTTTTGACTAGGGCTGCGAAAAAACATCGATCTGATCGACAGATCGATCAGTATGACCATTTAATCGATTAGATCGATAAATTTCTATGTTCGATCGGATTTGGATGATCGATAAGATTTGATTGGTCGATAATTTTTCTGTCACTGAACCATGAATATGTGAACATAATAAGTTCCTCATTTTTATAATTAACATAAAAATGTAAGAATACTATTTTACTTACGACTAATACCTAGAAAAATTAATTCATTCATTACCAATCCTTCAATATTCAGAACAGGTAGATCAATAATTAGATCGATCGATCAAATCTGACGATCGAAGATCGATCAAAAATGTTGATGATCGAATAGCCCTACTCTTGACTCATATCTTATGTTTACCTATTGGAAGAATAAATATACACATTAGATTTCACTGCAGGCATTAAAACTAGATTATTCTTAAAAATTATTGCGATGTTTTTATCACTATATAGTACTATAAAATTGATTTTTTAGAATAGTGTTTATTAATAGTGCGTGAAAGAGTTTACTTCCTTTTATTACGCAAGATAAATTCCAGAATGTTAAACCTCAGGATTTGAACATATTGACCATGATCTCATTTGTAAACAAACTTGTAATAAAGATTATTAACAATTTATAACTTATATCAACCTTCATAATAAACTTTTATCTTACAAATAAATGGATAACATTATGTAAAATTCATTCATGTTAAATGAGTTGTACAAATACTAATAATTAACATAACAACAAATTCATAAATACTCTACCTCTACATAGATTAATAACAATAAAATAATATCAACGAACATTCCTATTGAGGTAAATAAATTCATTCATAATAACTAGAGAGGTAGGTAACAATCTAACAATAAATTAACTGTAAATAGAGAGCAACAGGGAATGTTTCACGAATACATGAAGGCGATTATACATCATTCGAGCAGTGCGTGAATCGTTGAAACGTCGACAGAAGTGTGGCCGGATAGACACATACATATTGCTAATTAATAGCGCTCATTGCAAAATAAAATTCAAAGTTAATACTACAATAATCAAAAATTTGGTGCTGCGATGAACGATTTATCACAAGTTTATGAAGACGAAAATGTGTTAAAAAATGAAACATTTCGATGCTTGTTCTCGCTCGTCTTTCTCACTTAACTGAATCAATTTTTACAATCAATTGACTTGTTCTTAATGCTTATATTGGCTAATATCTAGAGTTTTAACTCAATATATATATATATATATATATATATATATATATATATATATATATATATATATATATATATATATATATATATATATATATACCTATAGATCCATAAAAAACGCTAACACCATTTTTATGCTTTGTCTAATTTTAATTCAATACGCCATTCCTTTTATTAACTATATTCAGTATAAACATAATCCGTAAGTTAGGTATATCAGAAAATAAAACTGTAAGCGCTAATATTGTTTTCATGTATCTACAGAACAGATATTACAGTATTTTTGGTTTAAATTATTCTTTATTAATATTATTTGGTTAAAATGCTAATTCTATATTATTGACTCTTTATTATGATTAAGTAGCTAACAATAAATAAAATACTATAACCGAAAAATACTAAAATTTGATCAAGTATTTTTACATACAATAATTGTGATTTAAGTAAAATTTGTTTTCCAAATATAGTCATTCTTACTTTGTTCAAAACTATTTTTTACTTTTGTTCTTCAAATAAAATATAAATAATACTGCAATGAACGCTTTACATCCTGAGCTAATAAAAGCTATGGTGTTCAAACAATGCACATTACAGAAATCACAGTGCCATCTAAAAGCACTTATAAATACGTTCTAGTGAAGGCAATAATAATTTATTCTTCTTATAATATCTTATTTCATCTAACAATTTTAATTCTAATACGTTTTTACTAGTTCATTTTACAATGTAAATGATTAAAAAGGTATTTACATTTTGTGTTATAGGGAATATGAGAGTACATTTGTAAGTCAAAGATTTTGTAAAATGAACTACAACTTGTATTATCTCACACTTACATTTTGAGCTCGTATTTGTAAATAGCACATGTAATATGTAATAAATGTATAAATGGAAAATTTACATCCAAAAAAACGATTTCAGAAGTATATTTTGATTTAAAAATCTATTTACTTAATAAATAGTTGATGAATTTGCAAATAAACATATAAGTATGTAAGAATCTGAAAAAATCTACATATTTGAAAACCATATTTAAAATTATATTGATCATTCTCTCAATATACTGGTAAATAAAAATTGAATATTATTTAATGTTCATGACAATTTTAATACTATGTTGTACTATAGTTTACGTAAAGGCTTCAGGACGTTTAGCGGTAACGCCAAGTAATGTACCTAATGTACGTATTATTTTATAATCTAATTTCTAAAGGCTTCCGAATTTTTTACGTGTATCCTAAAGTTTAAGATTTTATTTTGAACATTAAATAATATACATAAAATATAGCTAACAGTCATAATAAAATCATTTACGACAGTAAAATGTAAAAAATCTAGTATTTTATAATTTAAATACAGTTTTCATAGTATAAACTAGAATAAATAAACTTTCAGTAACTACTTGGAAAATGAATTCGAAAGCGAAATACGAAGATTCTTATTTATATAGAGGTAATCTAGAAAATAGGCCGTACGTAATTTACATATTTACTGTGAACGAATAAAACGTTGCGTCAAAATATATCAAGTAAGTATCCACTCGTAAAATTAATTAGTTCTTATTCATCAATAAATAAAATAAGTAAATAATCATACACAGTCACAGTAAACATATTTCTTACGTATTTTAGATTACAATAATATTAAGATTGAGTGAGGCACAGTACCTGCTGTTGGTGTTTATAAATTCACAGTTAATTTTGTGGACCTGATTCTTGAGGAGAATACTCATCTACTTCTTGTATTACTGAATCCGCTTCTAATCTTTGCTTTTGTATAAACAGTTCTTGACGTTTCTGCAAGATTCATCAATTAAAATTTTTAGTAAAAAGAGAAATAAGTGTTTCTTACTTCATCACTAGTTATGACAACGATTCTATGTTCAATTTTGGGTGTCAATTGACACGATTCTTGTTCTAAATCGTCAAGGGAAGCACGCCTCGTGAGTTTTGAACCAGTCACGGCGCCTGCGCCCTGTGGTGGTGACTGATGGTCGATCGTACTTGCCCTCCGCAACGGGGGCGGCCCGTCTAATTCGCTACCGTCTAGCATCTTCACTAAACTATGTCTAAAATATTTTGATAGATTACTCCAAAATTTTATCTTCAGTTTCTATTAAAATGAAATGGATTAACGCTAACATCAATGCCAATTAGTTAGGTCATATTTTTTCGTTTCTAAACTAATGAAATTTTAAATACTTATCTGTTTTGTTAAAATTATACTGCAAATTAATTCTATATTTGTAAATAAATGTGTAGTATTTAAATCTATATATTTTAATGATTAATAATAATAGTATTAATTAAATTATAAAAGTAAAAAGCAGTCGATTTTACTTGAACGAAGTCTATTGCGTTCAATGCAGTGTGA
Organism: Agonum fuliginosum; assembly: GCA_947534325.1. Taxonomy (NCBI): domain Eukaryota; kingdom Metazoa; phylum Arthropoda; class Insecta; order Coleoptera; family Carabidae; genus Agonum; species Agonum fuliginosum. Next base: position 31,305,174 of record OX384032.1, on the reverse strand, counting down.
CTTTGGTTGTATTGTACTATAATAAAAATAAAGAATAAAGTTTAACATAAGGTTTACAATTATTGAGTTAGCGTTAACCCGCTTCGTAAATCTATGGATTATTAATTATTCTTACCTTCGTGAAAGTGTAACAAGTGATTGTCTATGTTTGGAATGTTTTTTAGTTTTGCCTAGTCTCATATTAATCGCTTGGAAATGATTCTGAATTGCAAGACCAAGCTCTGGGCATTCATCTTCATCCATCTATTAATTTTAAAGATTAATTTCTCCAATTTAAGCGTTTCAAAATATACTTACAACAACTTGTGCATCTTTCAGCATATTATACCCGTCACATCCAGAGTGAAGGTAACTTTTTGTAGCTAGACGATAATTTTGATTTAAATTAAGATATTCATCTCCAATTCGAACTAAATCTGGATCTACTCTACTTCCAACTGGTTTTCGGCAATCAAAACCAAAGCTTACACCTGCTACTTGAGGGAACCGGCCCTCAAGTTTGGGGTACATGCTTACTCCGTTTTCTAGTACTTGAAGAATTTGTTTTCCTAAAAAATATTAATGTAAAAATATGAATGAAATATTGGAATAGTTGAGTTTTACCTGTTACTCTGAGAACAACAATAGGATCACGCATTGGGATAACATTAACAAGATCGCGCATTGTAAAATCTCCAGCGGGGTGAACTTGATCGGATCTAAATGTTCCAGAGTTTAGAACGACTAGATCTGCTCCTGTTGCTGCCAGAACTACATCGCATACCTTGAAAATTAAATATGTAACAAAATATTGAATGATTTTACAGTATATCGTACCCAGTTTCCCAGATTTGATTCACTAGTTCGAACTGCAGTAAATCTTCCATCTAATGGAACAGAGAAACATCCTAAAATTTCATCCATTTTTCCTTCGACAATACCTACAAAAATAATAATTATATTATATCCTAATAATCAATTATTGTAACATCTTACTGGAGTATTTTTCAAGTTTTTCTTTTAATTTAGGATCTTCAGCGAAAGACGATGTAACATTAACTTCCTCAATTTGAACATCAATAGATCCACCGGCAGGGACTTTATCAAAGTTGACTGTAATTTTACTGAACTGTCTAAAATCAGTTCCGCTTTTGACGATATATTTTCCATTAATTTGTTTAATTTCATATACATGATCATGCCCTCCAAGAATTAGATCGATATCATCACATTGTTCAGCTAATTTTATATCATTTGGTGTTCTCATATGAGTCAATGCTATCACATAGTCGCAACCCTATAAAAAATAACGGTAATATTTAAAAATTGTTACACAGCATAAAAAAAAGTTAAGGCGTATTGAACTCATAAATAAGTTAACAACCTCATCCATCAACTTTATCTAAGATCTGACCTAGGCCAATTTATTTAAGAAAGCAACAGATACAGACCATCCCAAAAATGCATAATTTGATTATCGACTATCCAAAATTAATTATTATATTCCAAACATACTTTTTCATCTCGCCTACGTGAAAAAATTATCATAAAAAACAACATCCTGGTGACAACACTTACTTCCTGCTTGAGCTGTGCGGCAAGTTTCTTTCCTGCTTCAACGAAATCCAAAAACGTAACTTCTTCAGGATTGATTGTCGCTAATGTTTCGAGCCATTCTTGTTCAACAAGACCTAACAAACCGATTTGCCGCCCTGCCCAATGTACAACATGAGTTATTCGGCCCTCGCCTAACGGACGGCCGGTTTCGTTGTCTAATACGTTTGACATTAACCAAGGGAACTCGGTTTGCGAAACCCATTGAGACAGAACTTCTAAGCCATGATCTGTTTTAAATTAAATATATGTTTAAATGGGTAATAAAATTAATAAGCAGCAAATTACCGAAATCATGATTGCCGAAAACTGCACAATGAGTGCCGATGTCATTTAGAACTGGTACCATTTGTTCTCCTTTCGTGAACGTACTTACTGAAATAATTAACAATATACGTACATACATATCACGCCTTTTACCCAAATTGGGTGTGGTAGACTTACGCATTATGAGTTTTCAGTATAGATATATACGAACCTAAAATCGCATGAGTTCGCCCGTATGTAAGAGAATCGTTTCTTGTTGTACAGAAGTTAAAATAAAAGTCACAATACTGTAATGTAATGTATCTTATATTATTTATTGAAAACTATAACGAATATATTTCATACAATCTCAAATGAAATTAGCAATCGAAACTTTATGGAACCGGATGAATAAAAAAAATTGAAAAATCGTCTTGCAAGGACAATTGAAGAATTATGCTACTGCAGGATATTTGGGATTATTTTCTCCAGAAAAGTATGATAAGATAAATGCCACAGTGAATTAAAGCAATATTTTTACAACTATTTTTATTCGCTGTGGCATAGTAGTATCCAGAAGTCTTGAACATATTTTTCTAGAGAAAAATAAATCCCAAGTATCTTGCAGTTTACACACTTCTTCGATTGTCTTTGCAAGACGATTTTTCAATTATTTTTTTTCGGTTTCATAAAGTTTCGATTACTGATTTTATTTGAGATTGTATAAAATATATTGCATTACATTTGCATTGTGACTTTTATTTAAACTTTTATACAGTAAAAACAGGAATTTTTTTTACGAACGGGTGAACTAATGTGATTTTGGGCTCTTATTTCCATTTTAAAGCAAAACAACCGTGCGAAAAACCAGGGTTTAAGAAATCAATATAGTACTAAAAATAGTGTTAAAATCGATACAATATTATTTTTCTTTAATGAAAATATGAATGTTTATAAATCAGTTTGATGTGATTAAAAATACATTAATGAGTAATGCTTTTAAGATCGATATTTTCAAAATAATGGTTCGTTATCGTTACATTATTTTATTGTTAGAAAAGGATAATTTTTAATAATTAACAAACAAAAATGTGAAATCATTTAACAGAAACAGATATACTCATATCTGTCCTTGTGTATAACAATGTGTTATATCGTAAATTAGTTATCAAAGTTCAAGGTATAAAATTTTGTAGTAAACAAACACGTTATAATTAATTTATTTGATTGAAATACTGCATATTTATGAGTAATTAAAAGTTAGCTAGACTCACGCATGCTAGGTGAAAAAGCGTCGCCGCTGAAAAGCACCAAGGGCTGCAGATTTTGAAAACTCTTCACAGCAGTGCAGAATCTCGCAGCTCCTCCGGCAGGTTCTGGAGCAGCTCTTGTCTCCACGTTGTAGACATCGTTAAAATGGATTATTACGAGATTCCGTGCCATCGCACCACCTGCTAGAGTGCTCACTGCACGTCTGCCCGCAGCCCTAACTTCCAGCGAAGCCTGCAATAATAGTTACCGTTAAATCCACGCGTGCCGGTTCGGTGAGATCGGAGAAAGTAATAATTAGCACAACTAGTAAATCAAATTCGGGCAGATACAATTTTTTATTTAATTTAAGGATGAATTTACATGCGAAATTGTGCGGTGCGGTTAACGATCATGAACAGAGTGTGATGCGAGTGATAAAAATACTACGAAAGATATTTTTATTTTGATCTAACTTTAGATAAAAGTCATTGAGTACTTGACATAGCAGTTAGAGAAAATCTAGTGTGTTAATTTGAATGTCACAGTGCTATCAAGAAATAAGTAGATACAAATTATTCTATTTAACATTTACTTACTTTTCGTTTCATTGTATAAAATATAAGTGTACGTATGCACGTGCCAAACTTTATAAATTCATTACACATGCAAAAAAATTGATATCGGTACTTACGCCTACATAAGAAAATAAATACGATAGAACAATAAAATTAATTGCGTCTAACTTGAAACACATTTTAAATAAATTTAGTTTGTTATTCTATAAACAGTAACTTAAGACTAATAGTTTTTAAAAATATCAATAATCTGGTATGGAATTTACACCAATTAAAGTTTCTGAGAAAATAATAAACAAATAAAAGTAAATAAGATAATGTAATTATTAATGAATCATTTTTCTACGGTGCAGAAGAAAAGATGAGCGTTTGTGAAACGAATGATAAAGTGTAAAAAGAACATTGAAAGCAAGAATTGAAGAATATAATGTAAATGTGAAAGAACCTGCTTCAGCCATCCGACAACACTTGTAACTTTATTGCTAACTTCTGCAGGCACTTCTATAGTATGCTCCTCCACCAAGGATGTCCATTTCGAGCGTAAAGCTGCTTGTGCCGCGAAACTTGCCATTGAGAATAGTTTCAAATTCGCGCAAACCTTTTAAAATTCCAGTCCTGTTCCATATTAAGTACAAACTTATGGATAAAAATGATAAAAGCAAATGTAATGTCAAGATTAAATTTCCCGCATAATGGTAAATGTTACAGTGACCTTTGACATGCGTTAGTACTAAATTGTACTTACTTTTCTTTTCATGTTAATAAATTAATTTTTATTTACAAAACAAACAATTACGCTTAAATTTAAAATACTGCGAAACTCAATACTCTAGGTACGGTGAAATTTTTGTACTGACGAATGTCAAGCTAAGTGATGTTAAATGAATTGATTTAAAAAGGTCATCACTAATTATTAAACCCGGAAATTTGATATATTTTTCTATCTTTGACCTAGGGACAAAAAATTCGGCAAGGTCGGTTTATGCCCCATGAACAAAATTAGGTCAAGTTTCATAAAAATGTAACTTAGACTTATCTTGAAATGGTGACATGAATCTCACCTGAAAAATTGTAATGCCGTTTTTGCAGTTTTTGGCACTTATGATTAAGCTGGAAGATTTAAATATGTCATTTTGACAGCGACTGAAATTCAGAACCCATTTCTGACAAGTTGCGAAAGCCAAGGGAACGTTTGCCATGCCATCTGGTGTTAAAATATATTATGCGACAAACTAAATTTGCAGAAAATACATTATTTGTTTTTCTATTTAGAAGTTTTATATACTATTTCGGTTGAATATTTGTACTAGTACTATTAAAATTCTTCGCTGTACTTCTAGAAAGAAAATTAGAAAGTTTGGAAATCACAGGATAGTCTTAAATAATCGCACGAGGAAAGAACAAGAATCAATAGTAGTATTTACATTTAAAATTATATATTGCTTACATTATTTGTTGGACATAACAAAAATGAATGATTATATGTACAAATGTAATAAATGCAAAACTAACTTGATACATATAATATGATACTGTGAGCTTCAAATGTAAGAATACATTTGCATATAATAATATATATTCAAATATTAATTGATAAATAATTATGATATGAATCTTTTCTAAAAATTTGTTAGATAAATAAACATTTATGTTGTCTGTTCTCAAATTCCTAAAAGTTAGGTAAATTTTGAACAATCATTAAAAATAAGTAACAGAACAAATTAATTTGAATTAGGAACAGACAACCCCTACATAAATGGATAATGTACAATTCATGATACAATAGACAGATATGACATTTTAGATATACAAATTATTTATGTACAATCTTAGACTTTTCTATTCTCCTCTCTCTAAATCTATTTGTCGCAGTAGTAACAAAACCACATGCGACAATTACTGATTATTGTTAAAAATGATTATTCTTGCTTCATGGCACTATACAATGTACTCTAAAAACGAGTCTTTACTTCAGATTTCTTTGAAATATTACGGTAATTTTTTCTGCTTTCGTGTATAAATAAAAACTAACTTTACTAATAATACTGTTACATATGTTTTGTATCTGTTACTTGTACATAAAATTACTTGTTTTCTGTAACAAAGAAACCTGAAGTATTTTAGTAAATATGTAAAATTGATAAAACATATTTTCAGGGGCGTTATATTCCGTCCGGCGGATTTTATTTGTACCAAAGGTCTTATTCCTTTTGAACTAATTTGTATTTATTAGCAACTTGTTTAAAATAAAAAATACGAAATCGTATTTATAACTTTAAACAAAATGCGAAGTAAATTTGGTATATTTTTCAAATATTGAAAAATGGTTAGAAACTTAAAAATCCCCTTTAATTTTAAAATACTAAAACAAATAATAGATTATATGAGTTACTTGTAAAATTAAATAATAATACATGTTCTACACACTTGTCGTTAAGTTAAACACAAAAATCTTTCGTTTTTGTGAAACGCTTAATATGTACGATTATTTGAGTTGTGGAAGATTTTCTTCCTTAAAATCATGATCACATTGAATACCAACAAATAATTTGGTACTAGTTTAATATGTTCTAGATGAAACATTTCATCGTTACAATAATATTAGGTTGAAATTTATTTCTGATTAGGTTTTTTGTAATCGAACATAAATCACCAATATTTTTAATAACATATCAATAATTATTAATAACAAATTTAATAACCTAAACACAATATTTGTATTATTTTTGTAACGATTTAACCAGAATTATCAACATATTTTATCATGTGCACAAATGTTGTTAAGTAGAAGACATTGTATAAAATACTTCTGAACTAAATATTCAGAATTAATATGAAACTTATTTATATCGTCAAAAAGAAAACTTGTAAAAGTCTAAAGATAAAATTTATTTATAAATAAGCCTAATAGTAACTCCAAATATGCAAGGATATATTCGTTCTTATCATATCAATAAATATCCCTGAGAAGTTTAAAAATGCTGTTGCATTAATTTGTGCACATGAACACTTAAAACAGTCATGAATTTATCTTACAATCATGTGATCACCATTTGACTGAACCAGTCGATTGTTACAGTTTCTTTAGATTGAATAAGTGACAGTTTAACATTGTACTAGACACACACTTCCATATCTGTGTCAAAATGAACATTACAGTCTGCACTAGCAAGTTTGAGCAAAGTTTTCTTCACCCGAAGGGCGGAAAGACGCGCGTTGGCGTTCTGGTGCCAACATTCGCGCATTACCATCGCCATCCCGCTTAACGTCTGCAAGATATCGAATAAAGAAATAAACAAAAGAAGAATAGTCAAATAAAATATAGCAATTCTTGAAATAAAATAAACAATAAAACAAATTTAATAAAGTATAAAAAAGTAATCATGCAAAAAAAAAAACTTCCATTCCAGCCACCCATAAGTGGTTCAGTTTTCGATAGCAAAATAACGCACCGTTTCAAACAGCTTCCCAATACATTCTTTTTATATTTCAAACATATCAACTCCAAGTTAAAATCGCAATATTCACAAACAGTTTTTAAACCAGAAATTAATCTTCACCAAACATTCTTATCTTGACACACTTTTTTTTATCTCATCCACATTCATTATTTCATGCAAGCTATCTTATCTTTCTCATTCGGAATCATTCGAATACGCAACAAACCATCAACCACAACAATCCATTAATTCACCGAACGTCGACGCAATAGCTTACTAACCTTTCATTCAACATTCGTTCCACATGCTCAAATCACCGCAACTGACTCATTCCTACTCTATCAACAACATTCTTTATGATTTGACATTCTTCCCACACTAATTTAAATAAACAAAATAATATTTTTCAATAGTAAATGATGAAATACTTACGGTATCGCTGGCCCATCGATTAGGTATACTCGGCCTTTGTTGATCTGTACATACAACTTTTTTCATATCTTCAAAACTTGGATCGCTAGGTACAACATCGTGAAATGGTGGTTTGTAATCTTCTGCAATACCATTGCTTACTGTTCTTCTGCATACTTCCCATAATACCAACCCAAGTGCGTAAATATCTACTCGAAGAAACGCTGGGAAACTTTGCATATTTATACTGAAAATAAAGCATTTAAAAATAACATATTATGCAACGAAATTATGATAGCCGAGTATGAAATTTAAGATACAAGCAATAGCGAGTGTCGTAGTTAATACGAGTGTAAGTATTAATAGCCATTATACATGAATTGCATACATTATTTTTTGTACTGCCATATTTTAATTTAAAAAATTTGCATGAAATTTACTTGTGTATCATAATTAAAATCTGTATCGAAATGTATCCATTTCGACACAGAGTCCATAAAAATCCATATCGAAATGAGTGTCATTAAAGTACAGATGACAGTTATAAAATATCTAAATTATAGCATGGAAGTAGAAAAAGATAATTTCTAGAGGAAAAAGAGGTACTACCTTTCGTCTAAAACTTCGGGACTCATATATCGTTTGGTGCCAACTCTAGGATTAGGGGCGACATCTAATTGACCAGTTGATTGAACATGAGTGACTGCTAAACCAAAATCGGCAATGACGCAAGATCCGTTGTTTCTCACTAGGATATTTTTGCTTTTTATGTCTCGATGAGCGATTGCAGGTTTACCCTAAATAAATTAATTAATAAAGCATAATTTATACATTTTATAATAATATATTTCATACCTGAGTCCCAAATATTTCAGTGTGTAAATGAACCAAACCGCTAACAATTGACAAACAAATTTTCATCAGCTGATGATGGCTCAAAGTTATGCGGTTTAAATGGTCGTACAAAGATCCCAAAGAATGGTAATGTGTTACTAGCCAAAGTTGTGTACAAGAATTTCTAGATGTCATATCGGATCCAATATATGCCAGGATTGATTCATGCCGAATTAAGACCGTACTGACAAGAAAATAGAAATTATTTCATGGATTTCAAGCAAGTTTATTACTTGCTTACCTGTATATTTCTGTTTCTCTGGACCAGCTGGCTTCATCTCTGGAGAAGAATATTTTAACAGCGATATTTTCTCCGTGCCATATTCCTCTCCAGACTTCTCCGTAACGCCCTTTTCCGATACACTCAGCTAAAGAAATTTGTTTTGCAAGTGTGCGTTGTATCAAAAGCGGTAGACCTGACCCACTGCCTGATGTTAAAGTATGTTCCAGATATTCCTAAAATTATTTTATTGTATCTTGTTTGTAAATGAACAAAATATTGTAGATAATAATATTGAAAAAAAAATTCAGAACTCGTAATAATAACAATCAATTATTTATTTGGGTATTTGTTTGATAACAGTGTTATTTATGTTATAAGGACGTAATGGTAATATGAGAAGATTATCAAATAAAGCGAAGAAGAATTTGAAAACAAACACGTGTATCGTAATGATCCGTATTACATACAAAATTTTATCTGCTGGCGTAAATCAGTCGATAATAGCATATTATTTGATGAGAGTTATACAATGGGCACTACTGCATTTAAGTGAGTAATTGTCATGTAAACTCGAGTAGTGTACTATCTAATATCCACGACTATACTAAATAAATTTGCACTGACAGCTGTCAAAATTTTTTTATTTTTGAAACTTTTATACGATATCAAGCAACGGACTTTAATACAAGAAGTTCTATTGGACAAAAACCGCCCTAATACACAGTTTATTGGCCATAGAGCCAAAAAATAAATATAAAAACTCACTAGTGAGTAATGGGACAAATTGCTTACTACTAATAATAAAATTGTATGATTGATAACTGTATTATTTTGTAATAGTCATCAATAAATAATAGTTTATTATTTAACGAGCACATAATGTAGGCTATAATTAATAATAAATACGACGTTTTAACTACGACATTTTAAATACAAAATATCTTTACAAATTTATATTCATTAAAATATTAGCCTAAATTCACATTTTGGTGTGATGACAGATAACAGTTGTGTTGAATAATGGACTCATAATACAATAGTGTTGAATTATGAAGATTTCATGTCTTATAGAGGGGTTTATCTTAATAAAGTTACCTACATAATGAATGTATTATTAAATGATCGTACATAATAGTATATTATTTAACGAGCACATCTAAGCTATAATTCGCTTTCAGCTCGTGCATAATCATCCGAGTTATTATAGCCATTATATATTCATTAAAATATTAATCTAACCACACTTTTTGATGAGATGACAGTAGTGTTGAATAATGGACTCATAATACAATAGTGTTGAACTATGAATTCATAATACAATATCATATCGTATGGAGGGATTTATCTTACTAAAGTTACCTACATAATAAATGTTTTATTATTTGGTACTGAACAAATAAATTTAACTCTTAAAGATCATGGGTATGCTATTATTGAAACTTTCTTAGTAACAAGATGTTTGGTATTTCATTATAGTATTGAGTACCATAATGGACCTATAATGAACGTCATTATGACTCTCAAAATGAAGATTATGTTGTCATTTTTACATGGCAGCAGATAAATATTTTTAAATTTAATTACGACGTTTCGGGTGCGATATTCACTCATCTTGGGGAAACAAATAATAATTTATTAAAATATTTTTACTTACTCGTAGTGTGCTGTCCCCAGCAGCAGTAGCCCTCAATAAATCGTCACTGGCATAATAAGTTTCCGGATCGAGTTTGATTCTTTGTTCCAACAATCGTTTTCTATGAACACGTCTCATTAACAGCAAAACAACTGCTCCAATAAATCCTAGACCGAAAATCGGACCCAACACAGCGAGAGTTAACTTGATAATATACCGAAGAGAATCTGGTTTTCCAACGTCTTCTACTAAGGAAATTTAATATTATTGTTGTACATTTATGATGATATAGCAGTTATTACCTGTAAAAATTGGTTGTAATTCAGGAAAAGGCCCATCGTTGCAAAAGTTACCAGTACAACAATTAATGTGGTACTGTCCAACAGCATGGCGTTTGTTATGGGAAGTAAACGAAGATGTTTTGCACATCATCGGTAATTGTTCTGCTTTTGTTGTACAACCGCGTGAAACATATTCTTCGCCAGATGTATCTCTCACTCGAGATTTCCAACACTGCATATTTATTTATATATAATACTTATAAATTGATTATTTTTACTATTATAATTCCATACCTGAATGGCATCAGAACACTCAACCGGATTAGCACAATCCGGAGGCTCACACGAGTAACACTTGAACCTTTTATGGGAACCTGAATTGCTGTAGGGCCCTAACATATTGTCTTCGTATCTGTTTGGTCTTTCTTGTAATCTGTGAGGAGGAGGTTCTCCTCCTTGGTTATAATAACCATCATCCTCTTCTAACTCATCTATAAACTGATTTCTGTGATGCAGAACCTCTCCTAAAATAATGGTTAGTTGCAAATTCATACAGATATTATAGAGCATCCTATTGCATTTCAAACGGTTATTAATATTAAAAATAAATCTGTTGCTTTAAATATAGAATTCAGATCATTTAAGCAAAAAAGGAAAATATAACCAGACAACATCACGTCATGAAAACGGAATAAAGGAATTGAATGAATGGAAAATATATTTAACAGGTGCAACAACAAATACAACAAGATTTTATAACATTTATTTACCTGTGCACTTGGTTATTGTTACAACAATTATTAGAAACTTTGTAAAACCACAGACTGCCATTACGAACAATAACAAACAGAGCAACACTACGAAGTTAAATGTTGACCTTGAGAACAAAAGTCCCTAAATGCAAACTTAAAAATTTAGATTTTGAAAATTTTATAAATTATTAAATAAGTTTTCAAATATTGCACATATTTTAAATACATATTGCAATAAATAATAGATTAGCTTCTATTTTGATTACATAAAAGAAAAATTTCAAGAATCATGATCGTAAACAAGGACAAATAATTCATTTTAAACAAGAGCAAGAAAGAAGGTAAATTTTGAATGCGCATTGACATCTGAGAGTCTGCCAAATAATAAATTTTTCATGATTAATCTCAGTTTGAGCTGCTGATGTGGAGAAAGAAGTTGAATTAAAAGGTATACGAATAATTTACTTATAAACATAGTAATGTGCACATATTTTTGCTAGATAATAAGTAGTTAACAATCAACTTAAATGTTAACAATCAAAAATAATAAAATTATTCATGAGTGCTTTTGTCCTTAAATGAATGAATAATTTATGTGAATTTATGACACATAGAATCATTTATATTATCAATAAGGTATTAAACATTAACATATTTTTAGATTCTCGCATTATTCATGAAATGGCGAGTACGAAGTTAACATTTCATGAAAAATTAAGTCCAACTGATCCTCAGAAAAAACCGGTACTCTTCATCGGACAAGTAAAACATTTGGCATTTTTAAAATACGAAAATGTTAAATGTAAATTAGAGCCTCGTGTTAGTGAAGAGGTAGGTGTGACGGAAGTTGAGAAAATTCTTTGTTGTAATAAAGAAAAACCGGTTTATGGACCGTAAAAAATAAAAAATTCGTACATTGTAAACACCAATCATAACTGAAAAGTATGATTATAACTACAATATCGAATTTAAATTTATATTAGTTAAACTTATGGAAATACATTTCTTGACTGGTGTATTATGAGGAAGAGGTAAAATTTTTCTCCTGTACATCGAGAAATAAAGTATTTGACTACTTCCCAGAAATTTTCCTCTTTCTGTCAGTCATGATTCTTGGCAGTATTCCATTTGTATATTATATTATTTTCAGGTGTTTACGTCTGCTGTCGCAAGTCTCCACCCATCTCCAACTGATACTTGCTCTTTGTATTTAAATCTTGCGACTGTTGCGGCTCTCCCTGTAAAATGCAGTCGTCATAATACTCCTTCTAGGGCCCATGCTATTACGCGTTTGGTTCGCAATTGCTCTGTGGGTGTTGATGAAAGTATAGTGGTAAGTGCATATATTTAGTCTAAATACATATTTAATATTTATCCTGATAATTTTTTGTATTCTGTATTACATATTATCTCTGAGATAAGCTAATTCATATTTATTTTGAAAACAGATATTTTTACGAGTTGCTATCTAGTTAACTTTATTTATTGCTTTGAACAGCTTAGATTTGATTTATCATTTATTTAAAAGTTTTATTTAGATTAATTTATTAGCATGTTTAATTTTCTTACTAAATTTAAATATTCGAAAATATAATAATATATGTTACCGTTAAGCGTATGATCCATTATTATATGCAATAACTAGTTACTTTATGAAATACCGATTTATGGTAGTTAAATTATAGAATAGTTTTGTGTTTCATACTTTAACTAGTAATTTTTTAGCGTTCTATTTCAAGTGTGTAATAAACTATCATACCGCATTCCCTAACTTCAGTTTTCATAAGAGTTACTACCAAAAGTGAGTATGTCGGACTCAAGGATGGTATTTACACTGACAGTAAATGGACAATATCGAGGCAGTAGCTGTGCGTTTTTATGCACGGCACAATTCTCTGCATCTGAAGACATATGAATACAGACTTTCCTGTTTCTAGTCTTCCGGCCGGCAATGTGTGATTGTCGTTAGAAGATAGAATTGTAAAAGTATCTTACAATTAAATCTCACTCGGGAGTTTCAAGATGAACACTTAAATGTAGCCCTGCTTGCATAAATAATCTCCCCGTTGCCGCTTTCAAAGATCGTCGCACGAATTGAGATTCTGACTGCACCAAGAGGAATCGGTCGAAGTGGTTGGATTCCACTATAATAAAAATGTACCATTCTGTATTTGGGGGCAAATCATGTTGATTATGATTACCATCAAAATCAAAAACTCCTAACCTATCAAATTTCTCAAGTTAAAATATTTGGTTTATTAATTTCATACTTTATTTTGTACAACTACGTTATTTTACAGAAAACTAGGTAATATATAGAATAACTAGTTATCAAATTACAAGACTATTCTATACTACTTGAACTACCGATATTTTATGAAATATCGAGTAATATACATTATTATTTCGTGGAAGTATGATTAAAGACAAATATTAATTTTCTCAAGAAATTAATCATGTTATGGACATTAATTTAATGAATATACATAATTATTATAAAGTTTCATTGGTTATTACCATGATTATAATTAATCATCAAATAAGTTAGTCAGCGATTATTTGTTTGTATTTTTTAGGTCGTGTGTTCCCGAAGTGATGTCTACGCAAGTGCCTGTGCGGTCGCCCGTGCCTTTCCAATATACAACAGAAAAACATCTCAGTCATCCAATAGCGTAACTCATGTCAGTGTTGAATTTATTATAGTGCCATCCAGTTGTAAGTTTGATAGTTATTTAAGTCTTCTGTTATTTTATTTTTGTACTTTATTTAGCAGCAGAAGAAAATTTATTGAGTCTAGAACTAACATCCGAAGAGTTAGAATGTTTAGAGCACGCCGCTGTCGGCATTCGTATGGCTGCAAAAATCGTTGATGCTCCTTGCAATGAAATGAATGTTGACCACTTTTTGGAGGTAGGTCAGGAACAAATATTTACAGAATGACAAATAACACCATCTGATTTTTATTTTTAAAACATACTTTTGACGTCATGGTAGTATTCCCAAATTTATTGTTTACTCAATAACTGATAATTGGTTCTACAAATATTGTTCACTATGAGCTTTAAAACTTGCTAATTGTTTACTCAATATTGAAAAATCAATTTGTATTTGTGTTTGTTAAACAAATGTTTATGTTTGTACAGAAGACGAAATTTTAATTATAAAGATAATAACGATGATCGACTGATGTATGGAACAATAATAATAATAATAATAATAATAATAAAAGAATCGGGATTCAGTCTTGTTTTATTATCTTAAAGACTGGCGTTTCGATTATACCATAATCTTCGTCAGGTTTCTACAAATTAACACAGCAATATAATTTCTTGATTAACATTTACAGTTCTATTCTACTTGCATGAGACGTTCACATACAAATAAATAATAATATAAATTTAATAATAATGCAAATATACATCATTATTGATTACGTAAGTATAATAGAACTGTAAATGTTAATTTATAGTACCCCCGAAGAAGATTATGGTATAATCAAAACGTCGGCCTGTGAGGCAATAAAAAAAAATTCAGAAGACAATCCCGATTATTTATTTTATAGTAATGTCCATCATGCCTTTTTCCCAACTTGGGTGCGACAGCCTCACATATTGAGAGTTATTGGTATATGTACGGTTACTCATGTTTGTTAGTAGGAGATTTTTATTCACTTAAACTTGAATATGTAAACCACAGTTGGCTGTTTGTCAGTTTGTCACATGTAAAATATTGAAATGTATGTGTACATCATTCATCCTGAGAAAAAGAATCGTTGTGAATTGTTTGCAAAATACTACTACTATATTATAATTTTAGGAAGTAAAATTAGTGGGAGCATCCCTCAACATAACTCCCACCATCATCCGCGGGGAAGAGCTCCGCGAGAAAGGCATGGGCGGCATCTACGGCGTCGGCAAGGCCGCTGTGGTTCCCCCTGCTCTTGCTGTGCTGAGCCACACTCCACCAGGAGCTCACGCTACTGTTGCCTGGGTCGGCAAGGGAATTGTTTACGATACCGGCGGTCTCAGCATCAAGGCGAAGACTTCCATGCCTGGAATGAAGCGCGACTGCGGTGGTGCTGCTGGAATACTTGGTGCCTTCTATGCTGCTGTCAAAGCTAACTTCTCGCAGAATCTGCACGCTGTTTTCTGCCTCGCTGAAAACGCTGTGGGGCCGGAATCAACGAGGTAAGAGCAATTCAATTTTAAATTTGACTGGATTCGAACCTGAATTATCAGAATCACAGTCGGTCACGTTACGTACCCAAGTATTCACCTGAAAGATAAATTCATTAATTTAATTATGTTTTACAGCTGTAATACCATTTTAAAACTAATTTTTAGGTCCATCTCTTGCTATCAAATGCAAAGCAAAAAAGCATGTTACAATAAATCATTTTGTGACTTTGGTTTTGAAATCGATGACCTCATATTTTACAATGATGTACTTATAAACTTCAGGATAAAAATTAAATTCGCAAATTTAATTTTGCTTTACATGAAGTGCACATTTCTAGAGTCACTGTTTCAAATAATAGTATCTTTAAATACTAATTAATTAAATTGTCTGTACTATAGTAATCTTCGAGTTAATTGTACTCTTTTCATGTCTTTCTGTAGTTTACCACAAGCACAAGTTGTATTTATGTTAAATGTTTATTATTTGCAGACCAGATGATATTCACACACTATACTCAGGGTGCACAGTTGAAATCAACAACACTGATGCAGAAGGTCGTTTAGTGCTATCGGATGGTGTAGTCTATGCCCATAGGGATTTAAAAGCCAATATTATTCTAGATATGGCTACTTTAACTGGTGCTCAGGTAACATTTACTATTTTTAAACTAATTTTCAGGCACTTTATTATTAATATATTCTTTCAGGGAGTTGCTACGGGTAAATATCATGCAGCAGTGCTGACAAACAACCCGGAATGGGAGGAAAATTGCGTCCAAGCTGGTTTATCTTCCGGAGATTTGGTCTTCCCGATTCCGTACAGTCCTGAACTTCATTTCTCTGAGTTTGCCTCAGCTATTGCTGACATGAAAAATTCGGTTTCTGTAAGTTTTAGCTTTACACGACGCAAAGCGGAGTTTTAGTACCGTCGCTATTCTCTGTTTTTAAACTAGGAGGATAAAAACAATTCTACGGTTATTTATATTTTTGTGATTGGCTGAGAAGCGCCATTTTTCAACCTAAACGTCTAAATGTCAGATTAAAGTATCATGTTTATGTTTTTTGTCAAAATGTCATTTGGAAATTTGTTCTACAAGTGAATTTTATTTAAGTTTATTTTTCTAATTTGATTACTTTATAATAACGTAAGTTTTGGAATATAGTTCAGATGATTTAAAACGAAGAAGAACATCATAGTAACTCTCTGGTTTTTTTAAGCAGTGTAAATCTTATTTTTATTCCTCATAGTTTTAAAAACAGACTATAGTGCTTTGAAGACACTAATATACTTGTGCCATGCGATATTTGTTTTACATCTGCACCATAATTTGGAAATTAGCGTTGGAGAACAGCATTTTGATTTTAGTTCATTTCAAGTAGTCGTCGTCTGTGAGATGTGTCAAAATATTACTATTACTATTTTCATTTCTGTTTCTTAGCAACTTTTTTAATACGGCGTGTTTTAATGTAGTTTTCGCACGCTTTTTGGTATTTTAAACATAAATCATGATGCAGGTGTAATGACAGTATATTACGTTACGTAGCAACGGACTATTAAGTAAAGGGGCACATTATTCATTGCAAACAATTGTATAATGAATGTATTATTCAATTGTGAATAAAAATATTAATTTTAATTTTAGGATCGCAACAATGCACAATCTTCTTGTGCCGGCCTCTTCATCGGAGCTCATCTTGGGTTTGAATTTCCCGGAGCTTGGCTTCATGTAGATATGGCGGCTCCAGTTAGTTGTGTAAGTAAATTAATAGTTTAAATAATATGTTCATGTTTTCATTTCTTGTATTAATGTAGGGAGAAAGAGCCACTGGTTATGGCGTAGCACTTCTAACAACACTGTTTGGAAATTTCTGTAAAACTCCATTGCTGCAAGAAATTTCCCCTACTTTGGAGACTGGATTTCAGGGTCAAGTAACAAAAAAGCCAAGAAAGAACTGACTGATTTGAATACTAACAAAATGTTTTAATACTAAAAGTAAAAAAAAAATATTTTCACTTATATCCTATGATGTACATGTAGTAATCATATAATAAACGATGCATATATTTAAATGTATTTATTATTGCACAAATAATTACATTTATAAAAATACACAGTACTTATAAAAGTTAAATATACTTGACAAAAATGTTTTAGTATATTATTAGTAATAATAAATAGAAATTTATTTCGCAACATTTTATAAAATTTGGATTAGGAACATAAAACTACTAAAGGGTAGGCTGATTTTATATTCACGTTATTTGTTAATGATATATTTTTAATGATACAAATGCCTGATACTAAAATATTGCGGTAGGAATAAAATTAAAGGTCTCGCACGCCGGTTCCATAATTTGCACCTCCTGCTCTAGTTAAGGCTCCGACAAAATGTTCTAATTCGAATTCTGATAACGTTTCCAGTTGGAGCTCAACCGCGAAATTCTACAAAATCAAAACATTCATTAGCCTTACGTCATGCGTTAAATATATTTGTGATTAAAAGATGCCACTTTTGCACAGAGACTTATTACATTTTTAAAAGTATTTCTGGGAGCAGCGTCAGGCGAAATTCAAATGCAAAGGAAGTTTATTATTCCTTTTTGAAATTATGTAAGCCCTGTTCACACGAGGAATCTTAGAAGATTCTGAATCTTAGAAAAGAAGAAGTTTCAAGATTCTAAATCTTGAAAAAAATGCTTAGTTTTGAAGCAATCAATAAATTATAAATTCTTCTTTTCCAAGATTCTATTTAGCGGCACCGTAATTTAACAGGTAATTCTCACTAGAAAGAAGAAAACTTCTTCTCCAGGATCTTCTCAAAGAATCCTTGTGCGAACAGGGCTTTACACGTCTAAAAACTGGTTGAACCGTGGTTGCAGTCTCTGAATACTCAAATGTGTTACATTGGGTGCCCATTCAACACCAGAAAATAAAAATCTAGAATATTCATACACAGGAAAATGCATATCTAGAAAATTTATAAGTAATTATCAAATACCTGCATCAAAAAATTCACAGGCAATTTCAAATCTAGAATTTTGATTCGCCATATATATGCAAACACATTGAACTAAGCCTAATTCATGTGAACGAAATTAACACATCATTCTGTAGTCCTTTATAAGTACTCTGTTTTATTGACAATAACTTTTTTAGATTTGTATCTTTTTTGAATTTATGTCGAATCTAAAAACCCTGTGAATGAATCTTTTGATGCAATTATTTTATTACCTATAAATTTTCTAGATTTGCATCCTCTGGTGTTGCATTTTCCTTTGTATGATTTTACTAGATTTTTATTTTCTGGTATTGAACCCGTTCCCTTTATTAGTCACTATACAAAGTGATATTTTTTTAATAACAAAAAGCATAAGTTTTGTTCTTTTTCATCGGACTATTATAAGTTATTGACTTACGGAAATAATATCTTTGATTAGAGATTTGTCTGTAGACATTTTCGCCCTTTGAATGACGCTAACTTCTGGACCAACCCATGTGACGAAGAGGAACTTTTGCCGTTTGGACATTTCATCACCGGTTTGCAATCGAATGTATCCGAAAGCTCTTTCACCGTTTGAAAACTGGTCCCGAAATTCGGCAAAGTCTGCTCCTTTGGCGGAACAGAAAAGGCGGGGACCATCGAATTTGAACACAGCCCTGGAAATGTACAAATTATACATTAAATCAAATTACATTGGCTTTGAACAAGCAACACATTTCTCTATTTTTACAGCTGCTTTACTGATTGAGCAAGAAATTAAGTTACAACGACCGTAACTAAAAAGTTATATTAGTTTTTAGTGGAATTCGTCAGTACATATTTCTGATAAATAAAAGAATAAAAGCTAAGCTCGCTGCTCACTTTAAATTATCACGGGGGAAAATTTGATTTTCTACTCTAAAATTCAGATTGTCCACTTTAATTTTTAACCTTGCACTAAATAATGGTAAGCTGAAAATTTGCACACTTGTCCTTTTTGATGTACTAAACAACATACTAAAAGTCTAGACACTCCGTCGTCTGCGTCCTTTATTTTAGGGGGATATTTTGGGGGTTGCGTACGTTTTTCTTGTTTATCTCGTAAATGGAAACATTACGAGAAAAACTGTTGTTCTTCTTATCAATTTTCATGTAAGGGTTAAAGGGTTATAGTTTTCTAGAAAATCGTAACGACATATTTTGAACACATATATTTATTATAATCAAATGGACATAATTTTATAAAGAACACAGGTATCGATTTCCGGTTTGCAGCATTCGATTTCTAGAATAATTTTTAATTAGAAACGTATATTTAAAAAAAAGTTTTGAGCTCCAATTAAGGCACAGTTAAAATATTTTCTCAGAGAGAATATTTTTTTAAATTCCTTTTGCACTTTCTCGATGAAAATCTTTGAATTCCGACTAAAACAATATAATAAATAAAATAAAACATACTTTTAGTATCTTGTTCAGGATATCAAATAGAACAAGTGTGCAAATTTTCAGTTTCACACTAATTAGTGCAAGGTTGAGTCAAAATTTTGTCTAAAATGGCTGGGCTATACAGACCTGTCTTATGCACATCTATACTTTATTTTTTATAAGAATTTCGCACTTTGTAAAATTTTCTACCTAATTATTTGCCAATCGTAAACCAAATTTACAATAAAAAAATATTCTGGTAAATATCCAGAACTGCTGTCGGTTGTCGGTTGTTTTGGTGATATTAATATTATCATAAATAATTTACCTCAAAAATGTAAAATTAGTATTTTAAATACATAATTCTTTTAAAAAATGAGGTAGGTATAGATATTTATAAATTGTTTCGTTTTATTTTATAAGTGCTTATACTGGTCCAATGTGCCTGGCTGTGTACCCTTACAAATTAGGATGTTTACTGGAAATTGTCTTCGGTAGTTATTTAGTAACTCATTTCAAGTTTTGTTTGTATTATAATTAAATTCCGGTTCAATCCAATCATAGAATTAGAACTAAATTGGATTATCAAATGACTTCTATAGTATAAATTTACGGATTTTATGATTAATTTTACTCGATTTTACTTTACATTTAAAGGTGGTTAATGTTATATTTTTTGTTTTAAAATTACTATTTACTTATTTACCATTGTGTTGTGGTCATATCTGCTCGAACGTCATCATAGGCTTCTCTTATTGTATCAGCGTCAATGCTGGTTGCCATTGCGACCTGAAAATAATAAATTAATTACTATTTGTAGCTAAAAACTAATCAAAATTATTTTTAAAGTACATTTATTTTTATTTATTATTTAAATGTTCATAGATAATATGTAAAATCGATTTGTTAGAGTAATTTAAATAAAAAACATATTTCTTTTCATTGTTCTTATTTAATGGTTTTTGAATACAAAAATGTGTTATTGTTTTATAACATAAAGAAATGTTATCTTTATTTTTGGTCTTAGAAATAATTATTTTTAACATTGTCGAGCGCACACTGATAATACTACAGCTGAATAGTACAAAGTACTGTCGTGTAATTTTCAAATATTTCTTGTAAATATTTCGCATTGTTTATCACACAATATAAACTCACATTAACGGCTGCAGGAGGCATGTTTAGTAAAAAAAAATATACACAAAAAATGACTTTGTAACACTCCTCTGCAATGCTTAAGCACAAACTAAATAAAGCATAATGCTTGCTTTATATCTTATTACAAAGAGAAATGTAAAAAGAACTTTGGCGAAATTTTTCATATTAATGAAAGCGTATCAAGAATCAAATCGTGATAGCTAAATTACAATAAATGGGAGAAACATAATAAGTCTTGCACTTATTATAAAGTATTTAAGCTTTATAGAACACAGTTATTGTAATTACTTTCTTTAATTATTATGAAATGCGTATAAATTCATATTTCAGAAAGTTTTAAATTTTATTACATAAGAACAGAAAGTAAAAATGCAAATAATACTAAATTTTGAGTGAATTTTTATAAATTTACTTTCGTTTGATTATAATTAAACTTAGCTAGAGTCAGTTATTTACTTTAAGATTTTATTATTACAGTGAATACCGTATCGGTACGTTTTGTTATTAATTTACTGTAATAATTATTACGAAAAATTATTACAGGGTTAGTACCTAGGTAAATTATTAAACTATTTTGTTACTCAAAAATATGAATGATTGGTTCAATTTGTAGTGAAAATGTTTTAAAAATTTATTAGTAGTACCTACCTACTTGCTTATATTTACTGAAAAAAATTTGGTATATGTAAATATTTTGTTGAACCAGTTAACTAATAGTTATTTATGTAACATGTTCGCATAATAGAGTAGAGGACGAGCGCAAGTCGAGTATATTTAAATTAGGTGTATCTATAAAACTCAATTTGTGTACGTGTTACATATAAACTTTTTTAGTATCATGCTCTCGAAATTTGTTTAGTAACTACCTATACGAAGTTATTCTAAAATATAAATTAAAAATAAAATTTACATAAAAATAAACATAGGCGATAAAACAGTGAAAACCAGTGAAAATAATCCTATAAAATGTAAATAACAGTTCACTGCTTAGGTAAAGTTATTTTAAAGGACTGGATCCGCTGAAATATTATTTTGCGGACTCAAAACAGTTCGCAAAGTAGCGATTTTAGAGAGCATGTACTAAAAATAAATATTTATTCTATTAATCATAATCAAATTTCAGGAATAAGGTATCTATTTGAATATTAAAAAATTATGTACAAATATTTGTTAAATACGTCGATAAATCAATGAATATGGCCCCGTTACATTCCACCCATGTGTTCTATAATTCGATCGACCCAGTTGCCGATTTTAAAATCGAACAAGTAAAGGTTATTGCAGAGAAAGAATTAAAAAAACCACAAATACCGAAGAGTTCGTCGGCCAGTCAGAATAAAGAAGATGAGACTGTAGTGTCACGGTCATACAGAGACGGACTTGGCCCATTTCACATTTTTTCATTACTACTTTCATTCATCTATTCATTCAGATATAAATACTACAAATCAAAGTCGCATTTAAAATTTAAAAACTAATAAATTATCATGGTATCTCGCGATTTTTAAACAACTTGATAATATGAATTCAAATTTGCCGCATTCTTAATTTTTTGACTAAACGCATTCATTTGTTTTTCTTTAAAGTTCCAACATATTCAGATCTTCAAAAAGATAATTAATAACTATTATTTAATAGTTTCTTAGGTTAGAGAAATATAAATTCTAATTCCAAATTTGCATTTAAAACTACTCGTAATTATATAAGATATGATTTTATAAAATACCTAAACAGGTACAAATTGAACCCGTAACAAAATTTTAAAATTAATTTTTTTCAATACCCGTTATCCGCAATACGAGTAGGTAATTTCAAGAACAAGAAAGTATCTAGGTATATTCAAAATCTTATTACAAATTTGATTTGACTAAAATAATTTTTATCTCTTGAAATAATAATTATCTTAGAATCCGGCGTGAAAATATAAAAAAATAATATACGAATATATTACTATATATTCCTAAAAAAAATAATTTGCAATAAATATAATATTATCAAGTATTATTATTAGTAAGG
This sequence comes from Agonum fuliginosum, assembly GCA_947534325.1. Lineage (NCBI taxonomy): Eukaryota > Metazoa > Arthropoda > Insecta > Coleoptera > Carabidae > Agonum > Agonum fuliginosum. The sequence continues at coordinate 31,282,116 of OX384032.1, read as the reverse complement.
TACCCCAAATTTAATGATTTATATTATAGCCGAATTAACAGTAATAAACTTTTCTTTGTAGCAAATTTGACATAATCATTTATTTATATTCGCAAATCGTAGATAAGAAGTAAACATTTATAATCCTTAACATTTAAACAAATTAAAGGCATTATAAAATGAGTTAGGCGTGCTATTTAAACGTTAATTAAAATTTCATTCGTTTACCAAATATGGTAAAATTTTAAGATAACTCTGTCAAGGCACTTTAAAAATATTTGAATGAGTCATCACTTTGGTTCTTATCTCGAAAGTTTAAAAACTACAAAACCCAACTTTTCAAATCGCTACAAACTTTTGTTGTACTACTATTTCACACTTTAAAGTGTTCTAATTTAAAATAATCAGCAACTTGTAAATATCAAAGCAATTTAAGTGTCTGCTTAGCTTCAAGCCGTTAAGGCCATAAATTAAAGATAAAAGTTCCTATTAGTAATTACAATATAACTTAGACAAAATTGGGCATCTGGTACATTTTCCAGAGTGCCAGAAGGCCCGAATAAAAGCATAAAATCACGAAGAAACGATTTGTCCAACAGCTGCAATAAAAACCTGCTGTTATTGAGTTATCCATATTTGGTGGATTATATCGCTTAAGTGGGACAATGTCGGATGATTGCGAAAAATTATCATTGAATTGTGCATATGTTGTGTGATTTTGTCGGCTTTCGAAAGAAAAGTATCACACTGATTTAAATACTCAATGAGATTAATAACTGACATTTGGCTAATTTTCATACATTTTGTTCGAGAGAAATTTTTGTTTAGTACTTATTATAATATCTAATAAATGTTGGTTAGTGTTAGAATAATAGTACCTATAGGCATATTATTATCATGATATTGAACTCGATTAGAATAAAACAATAGGTAGATAGGTAGGTACCATATCAATTATTATTGAACAGTTAATTCACTAAATTTAAAATAACAGTTATCAGAAATGTTTTTTTAAATTTTTGAGATTCACATAGGTAGGTACATTTCTTAGCAACAGACTATCTTCTGAAAATTGTATTATCCAAACAAAAACCAATAAAAAAATTAAGTTTTGTTCTATTACATTGTAATCTAATCCTGAAACTTTGACAGTAAAACATTAAAATTACAAGTTTATGTCTAAAAAATTGAAGGCTAAACCTACCTTAATTCATCATTATTCATTTAGCTGAAATAATTTTAGTTTGAGATCTTGAGATTTATTAAAATCTCTAAAAGTATCACAACAGTCATTCCCTTATATGTCCAACAGTGTATTAGTGCTAATTTGGGCGTTTCTTAAACCACTAATTTACCAAGCCGGTGGCGCCGCCAAATTGAACTATTTTTTCTCTAGCTAAAAATTCCTACACATTTTCTATGGCACATTTTTCAAACTTTTAACACTGATAATTAAAATATACAGATTATTGAATAGACGTTTTTATGTCTATTTTGATAAAATAGTAATGATAAACGTGTTAAAATGTTTTAGTAGTTCAATGAATGATAAAAATAAAGGCAATATCATTTTAATAAACAGTTCACGCTAAATTATCAACTTCCACATTCCATTTTTTTATGTTTCCGGTGATCTAAATAATGTATGAAGTAGTATCTATTTCTAAACTTATAAAAACAGTCATCAATTATAATTTTACACAGACATTTACAAGCAATAATGTTTATTTTTACATGATATGACAGAAAAGTTATAACTGATCATATTTCTTACTTTCAGACATAAAAAGAAAAAGCGTAATCATTAATAAATAGGTACATCAAATTTCTCTGTTGTAAAAATAACTTTTTATAACTTGTAAAACTAATTGCCCTGAACGTGTTGAAAGTAAAATCAATGCAATCAATTTATATCTTAATTGCATTAACTGCTTTAAAGGGTTAATCAATGATATATTGGAAAAGCAGACAGCAATTAACAGACGGTTGTAAGGAGAATCTAATGGGTTTCTCCAGACAGAACCGTTGATGAGTCACCAGATATGCGATGACTCGAAATCGAACACTTTCCACTTCGCAAAATGCCGGGAAGGGTTGCGAAATTACAGAGAAGTATTCAAAAAATTTATCGTCATAGTCATAAACGTTTTATATATTTATTAATTTTGGTTCCTTACGTAGTTCAAACCTACTGTTGTGTATTTTTAAGTAAAAACATAAGTTCCCGTCAGCCTACACCACAGTATAAATATATCTATTCACATTTTTTTTACTTAATTCTAGGCTAATTAAATTATTGGATATGAGTTTTAAATTAAAATAATATAATCTAACTTCCTACTATACTATCGTTTTTTTGTAAAATTCCCGAAATATGGAGCCATAATTCCTTCATTTTAAAATGTTGTTTGATCTCTAGACTCTATAGATCTTGATGTTTAACCCCCACTCCTTATAATCCGAATAAATTTAGGGTATCAAAATTTGCTTGCAGTTTAAACTGTAAACTTTAATCTTCATAATCATGAGTAATTGCTATTGTTAAATATTTGTTGAATAATATTCTATATATTTGCATGGTATTTCCAATTTCTTTAAAATTCTCTAATTTTTCATTTTTTAAACATCTGAAATATCTCTAATATGTATATTTTTATTTAAAATATCATTCTTTACGTTATAAAAATATATTGATGTTTATTTCAATGTCAGTCCAATAACTGAATTTGTTAAAAAGAATTTGTAGATTCCTGTTCAAACCGATCAAACCGATGGTATTCGTCAATACAAGTCAGTAGTTTTTAGTTTGGTTTAATATTTCGAAGTGCAAAGACGTTGTTTTTCGTATTATTTATTGTGATTTTGCTTAGCATATTTAAAGTAAATAATATAATTATTTTAGTGAAATGGTGTTGGGTTCTGGACTCAAATTCTACGGAACGACATTTGAAGAGATGGAGCATCTTCTGGCCTTTCGGAGATAACATTTATGGTCATTGGTAAGTTAAGTCGATTATTAATTATATATTGTTGTTGAATCATTGTGTTGTATATGAATATACGTACATGGATATAACAGTATAAACAAACAGTACTGTAAATTTGTCGCATGATTATGATAAGTTGATAAGTATACAAATATGTAACTAACTGATCTAGGATCTACAAATCTAGCATAAATACATAAAACATCGGTTGTGTGATTTAAATCCACAATTTACAATAATCACTGCGCCTATTTTGCCATTTTAAAAAAATAAAATAGATTAAAAATTGGCACCTAATCCTAGATAAAGGCATTCTGTAATGCCAGTATAATTTCGATGGTATTAAACTATTATTAAAAAATTTTTAAGAATCAAATTTTAACACGAAACGATGTTAAATTATTAGTATCTAATTAAAAAGACTATAAAAATAAATTTTGCTTTTTGATATTGAAGACTATAAATATGCATAAAATTAAATATTATTTTATTCCTCGTTTTATTCTATCAATTTCTTTCATTGTTTAGAATGATGATGTGTTCATAAAAATTATACAAAGTTAACAGTAAGAATAAATTTAAAATATAATTTTATTAATAGGTATAGCGGTATAGGTATTTAAGCTGAACTAGGTATGAAATCTGAACTCAAGCTATAAAAGTATTATAGATACTAGTTTCCTAGTTTGAATGTGACTTATAATTATATCATTCCTAACTAACCTAAAACTTAACAAACTTAGGTAATTAATTTTAATGAATTCTAATAGCGAAAATTATCGAAATTAACAAAAAGATTCGATATTTGTTGCCTTTTGTTTTAAATGCAGCAAACGTAATAGTAGGTAGTACCTATTAAAGTTGTTACTACGTCCCACGTAGTCATTCATAAGTACCTACTAAGTACATATTATGGGAATAGAGAAAATAGAATAACCAAAAATAAGCAGGCACAACCGCGACCACAATTTAGATTCTATTTCTTAATCCATGGTCCATGGGGTTTAGATTAGTATCCTGAGCATGCCGCAACCAAAGAAGGATCGCTTGGGGTTATTTTTACGCAAGTTTAGGGTTCGTCAACCTTTTCTTTCACTCTGAAAAACGTAAAAGACAAGTACACCCTGTATTTTGAATTCCACGCGTCTGAAATACCGACAAGTCAACCAGTAGAAACATACACATAACATACAGTGCACAGGGTGCTTGTGCATATACCATGGAGTATAAATACTTTAGAGGTGTCTGGACCAGAGAATGACTATGTAGTTCCGTAAATACAGTTTTATTCTATTTACATTCAAAATAGAATTGAATGTACATTTATTATTTATAGGAGAAGTACTCTTGTTACACTTATATACAATAGTAAATATTTACAAAAATAAGCAATATTTTAATTTTGAAAATCATCGAAAAATCCTGGATATTTAATTTTACAGCAGTACAAATTTCAGACATTATATAAATTTATGATATTGAACATCTTAGGTAAGTAAAAAGTTTTTATCTCTATAATATTAATTGTGTTTCATTGAACTGCTTGGTATAAATGTTTGTATTTTTTTTTTCAAAATATTTAACAATATTTTTATGAGTCAAAATGAGTTTAAGTATTGTCATAACAGGGTTTGAGTTCTGTGGGTTATTATTATCTAATATAAAGATAAACGAAGCAAGTTCAACTCGAAAATGAGTTGCACCATTACTGATTGTTCCAAAAAATTGTTTACTTTTTGTACCAGTGCCGGTAGTGCAAAAATGAGAGATATTTAGATAAGGAAAGCACATATTATTTTTTGTTGTTCCAAAATTACAGCATAAAAAGATAGCGCGAGTGCGAAAAAAACTAATTTTTTACTCAAGACATTTTTACATCATTTTATTTGTACCCAAAAATAGATTAGGATTTATCTTAAACCGATCTTGAACTTGCTGTTTACAAAGTTTAAATTTATCCAATATCCATATCCATCAATAAAATAGGTACACGCGGATTTATAGAAAATATACCTTTGCTTAAAATTGATCAATTGGTGGCATAACAAATATTTTTCAGAATCAGATAAAAATAAATCATGCCTATTTTTAATTTTTTTTTCATGCTTATTAAGAGCTTTTTTACGTTAGAAGTGAATTTTCCAAAAATGACAAATATAATTTTACTTGAATAATTCTTATAATTCTATACATATAATTTGTATGTAGCAAGGGCATCATGATGATGTTTATGCTCATCTGAGGTCCAAGGGCCTCTGGTCTGAGGATCTGTATCTCTGTATATCTCCCGAGGGCTATAAACATCAATGATGCCCGTTGTGCATATAATATTTTATCTTACTATTTTATTTAAAATATTCCATGCGTGAGGTTTCGCTTTGACGTTTCAAATTTTGTTAATATTTTTGGTATCCTAGCAAGAAAAAGATTTGTGGTGTGTCAGTATTACCATTGTAATTTCTTAATGCTCTGGGGCATAATGTAGTATATTATAACGTACCTTGTATCCATGACATAAATAAACAAATTACATAGGTACTAGGAAAACACAAAGAACTATTATGCCTTTTGTTTAATTACATTTTGTTCAATTTAATGCTTTTTTGTCAAAATTTTATACTTTTTAAAGTGTCTTATCCCTTATCGGTTTTTTTGTGCCTTTTATTGAATTTTTATTCCTTTTCTTTAATTTGTATGTCTTTTAAATGTTTTTTACCTCTCGCCTCATATTCATAAGAGAAAGTATTGTAATGGGTCAAAATTTTCGAGTATGAGTTTTTGGTGGATAAGCACGTTTCAGGGTCTTTAGAATACGAATTTACTATTTTCACGATGATGTCTGTGTGTGTGTACCTATGTGTGTATGGACGTATGAATTATGTGACGATTTTTCGACCACGATAACTTAAAAAGTATCAAACCATTAATAACCAAATTTCATATTTAATGTTTCAATAAGGATCTTAACACCGGATAAGATTCGCAAACCGCGGAAGTGGTAATTTTGGAAACTTGATATAGTTTTCCTTAAATAAATTGCTACATTATTTATTTTTGACAATTTTTGCAATTAAAAATAAAATAAAATAAAATACAATGAAATACAATTTGCTGAATCTGGTAGTATTTAACAATAAAATAAAGTGCTACTAATAGTCCACTTTATTGAAATTCCAGTATCTTTTGTTGTCCATGATCATATGAAATTTGTTTCTACACAAAATTTGAATTAATATGACAGTGACAGTACAGTTGACATCATTTGCTTGCATCTTGGTTTACATTATCGTTTACATATTAGGTACATGAACATGAAACTATTAAAATATAAGTAAAACTATTTATTAGATTAGTAGAATATAATCATAATTTGACGAGAGGTCATGTGCTGGCCACATCAGATTTTTTAATCACTTTTTTCTGTGTTTTAGAGTCTTTTAATCCGATCTGTAGGTATTATACTTGTATATTATTTAATTTTTTAGTGTAGTTTCAAAATTTATTTAGTAAAATCAGTATTTAATTAGTGTCCAAGAAAATTTATACTATTTTTTATGTATTTTTATACTGTGTAAGTACCGTGTGAAACATAGGCGTTGTTTATATTGGAAATCAGTTTTTCCTTGCGTATTTACAATTTAGTCACGGCACGGCTCACGGAATATGCAAAATAATTTACTTATAACTTTTAGTTGGTTTAAAGTTATATTCGATTTTCTTTATGCATGTCGAAGTATCTAACTTGTATAATTTCTGAAAGTTTTTCATTTTATTAAAAAAATATATAATATATTCTACGTTGTAAGCTACAAGATAATATTTAAGAAATAATCGTAGCTGCACCCTGCACCAGCCCCAAACATTGCATTTCTCTTTTTAGTTTCACCCAGACATAGTGAAGCGAAAATCAATACTACCCCCGCAATTTCACTACATTTTCATGTTCCAAGCCATAAAACATTTAATTTTCCAAATTAGTTACAAATACAACTCCAGTAATCAACGAACAATATAACAAACAAATTAAAACATAATTTCCCAGATGTTGTACCGTGTTACAAACGAACAAATTAGCGCTCAGTGTAATGAACCTAGGAATTCGGTTATTCCGTGAATGACACACACGATCGTTGGGGCCAAGGGGGCCACTGTACCACGAGACACAAAAGTGGTCCACGGACCTGTGAGTGTAGAGGTGCTATGTACTCGCCCACACCGTCTGACATTTTACATATGTGAACGACCTGGTCCAGGTCTTCAAAGACTCTTCGGACATAACAGAATAGAAATTGAAATGAGGTACCTGTGATGAGCCGGTTTTTGGTGAGGGGTTTGAGTGACTCTAAATTGTTCAGAGAAATAGAAATTATGTTCAAAAACGAATATTTTTTCGTTTCTCACAAACGGTTGGATTCTGCGGGAATCTGTTTTAAATTGTTGTTAAAATTTTGTTGTATGTCTAGTAATTTATCGAGTGATTTTGAATTAATTACCTAATAAATTGGTAATAAAATTTTATTTTTTTAAGAAGATAGTAATTTGAATACTGGTTTTACATTTTGTAGGTATATAATGAACAATAATTTTACTCAAACGTTCGACAACTGACAGCAGTTCATGACATTTACGAGAATATGTTTATGTTATGTGAATTTGTTTTACAATTGGTCAATAATGGGGTAACAAACTTTACATAGTACTGTCTTCTTTTAAAAAAATCTGCTGTGGACACCACAGTACCTATTTCACGAACCATAAGTTTTAATAACTTGCTTTCTTAAAGGTTTTAATTTAATTTCAGCAAAATTTAAATAAATTTATCTTTTTTCCCGAACTATTTATGTTGATACCAACTTCAGCATAATTTGAATAACATATATTATGCGAAAAAACAACAGATCATCGTTTAAAAATTGTTTTAAAATATCAGGATCTGCATGTACAAAATGACTTTCGATTTGTACAGAATTTCATAATTCCACCATAAATTGACATCAATATAATAATATTATTATACTTTTGGTTTGAACAAGCAATAATATTTTGTTCATCATTTAAAGGTTTACAAATCTGTAAAACAAATAGATTTGCACAGATTACAGTTACAAAACTACAGGAATCTTTTGGCTTAACAGGGTTTAAAAATATTGTGTGACAATTTTTTATTGAATTTATTTATCGATATTAAGTAAGTACAGATAATACCGGATAATACGAATATGAGCTGCAAGCTCTAGCTGTCTATTTTTTTATAGAAACTTATTAAATTAATTAAAACATAGGTACTGTAAGTATCGGAAAAAAAACAAAGTAGTAATAAATAAAATTCTATGAAAGGAAGAGATCATTTTGTGCGTAAAGTGCGTTCAAAAATAAAATGATCTTTTTTTGCAATTATGTATTATATATTTACTTGCAATAATAACTGTTTACTCTAAGTATAGATAAGATTAACTAATTACACTGTTTGTTGCTGCATTTTCTCAGTAAAACAAACAAATCAAACATATCGCCATCAATATCAAATCAGTCCAGAGAGCCAAGAAATTATGAAAATTATAATGAATCAGATAAATACTGTTGCAAAACTGTACTACTTTATAAACTGTTATCTCTATTATCTGCTATTTGTTGTTATTATTTAAATAAACGGTATCAGATATTTCCTGCTTATTGAATGGACCGCTCTATAAATGGTCAATACTGCATCTTAGTAGAATGATTTATCTTCATTTAAAAGTCATAGGTCGTGTACTAAATGCAAATATTTATGTAAAACCAGTTTATAATAAAGAGAACGTTGACAATTGCAATTTGAGATGGAGAAAGTTGGAGCAGACATTTAAAATATGAAACAATATTGAAGAAATGTCGATAATAATATAATTTATAGAGTTTTATAATTAGTTCATTGATCTATAGATAATAAATTGCATGATTGCTGATAACAGGAAGCAGTTCTGATAAAAATAATTACATAGCACACTATTCTCTCTGCAGGAAAATTATTAACTCATAGTTATTTTCTGTAACAAGCACAATTAAATATAAATACATCGAAATACATAAAAATAATATTCTTTAATACCAGCAATAGTTAAATCCAGGGTATTGATCAGGCAATCTTCCCAAATATGTAGGTATAGATCAATCAACGCCATTTTATATTAAGGATATTCAAATTTAAAACTAAAGAGTTACTCGCAAAGGGCTATTAGTCCCATAAAATAAATCTAGAAACTCTAGGTTAAACATTTTGTTCCAAGATGACGGAGTTAATTCAAATACATAGCTTTTATCAGCTTTTCAGGCGAGGCAAATGAGTTATTTTTTATTTCTCCTCTGGCTTTCGGGTCAGAGCCGTTTAGCCAATGATAGAGTATTTTTATTATATTTTATTTTTGAGAATCACGTTACTAGCAGTAGGTACTTTTGAATGGATTTATGCTACGAGTTAGAGCTGAGCGCGTGAGTAACTTTTTGTGCACGATCACGCACGCTCACGAAATTGAAAACGGAATCACGCCCAATCACGCACGTCATCTTACGTTTGACTCACGGTCACTCACGCTCATGAATTTCACGCCCGATTCCGCACGACGGGTCACGTTAAAATATTTCTCTGAAATTTTACAATGATAATTTACTTTAGCTCCGCAAAATCGTAAATAGATGAACAATTTTTGCTCCAATTTTTTCGACAAACCTGTTCGCTATCTGTGTATACTGGAACGCTAAGTAGTATAAGTAATAACCCGTAACTTATAATTTGTTTGATATTTTACAAATTATATCTTATGTCGTGAATTGTGATTTTTACTCACGCCCGAAAAATTTTCGTTCACGCACGATACATTACATTTCACTCACACTCACGCCCGTTCACGATCCAAATTTTCAAAATCACTCACGCTCACGCGGGTCACGTCGTGACACCACGTCCCCAAAATTTTACGACCAGTGTCGACCTCTACTGCGAGTTGTATTTAGTCAGTTTTTTGGTCAGAAGCAGGATTCGTTGTTAAATCACCTTTACCCTGGATGTAATTTATAATTATACCATTACTGAACTAAAAACAAATAAATAATAAATTTGTTATGTATTTTACAGTCGTAGATAAATTTTATTTTATTTATTTCATTTTAGGGATTTTTAAATAAAAAATTTGGATGTGACAGCTTCACGTACTGTGAGTCATCGGTACGGGACAGATAATAATATTTCATTGCGTGTGCGGTTACCAGTCGTTAATTTTCGAAAGTGCATAGTTTTTAGTAGAGAATACACCACGCATGATACATTTTTGTGCAATTAAAGAATGTGTACCTGACACTTAACCATAGTTGGCCACATAACGCACTTGACTATTTGCCCCATAAAATTGTTTCTTATTTACGTAAAAAGTAATTACAACTTTGCACAGATTATTTCCTTTCAAGTAAGATACAAACCATCTAGAAACCCACAGCACAGCATTCCAGCTTTATTCATGATTTAAAATTAACATAATTAACGTCATTTCACACTGTTTTTCAAGTTTTAAGTGTGTAGATCATCTTCAGCCTCTTAATTCTAAATGCAGCCCTGCACGAAAGCACTTGGCTCTAGCAGCAAGAGAATTAAGTTGTTGATTAATTGTAATTGTAACAGTGATATAAAAACAAAACATTATTATAAATGACAAGTGTATTTCTGTGCGATTCGTTAATGTAAATGGACTATTTCCTGTGATGAGTGTTACTTTTAAATCTGACGTCAAGATTTTGACCCTTTTTGTTAATAAGGAAAATGAGATTAAAATGGGTAATGAGATGGAAGAATTCATATTGAATTAAATAGCACTAAATTTCTAATTTCATTTTTAGTTCTTACTTTTCATTAAACGCTATTTACTACTGTAATAAAATTGTTAATTAATTGTGCCACGAATTTCAGGTCATTAAAAAACAATTTAGAAAAGAAATGACCAAAGTTGTCGGTCCACCTTTTAATTTAAATTTAGTATATGTATAGTTTCCTCATAAAACTAATTTTTATTACAATAGGCTACACTAATTTATTTTGCTGTTTTAAATAACGTTGTCTTCAAAATTATTTGAAATAATGGAAAACATATAATATTTTATGCGCAAAAGATTTATGTCAAGAAAAATATGTTTATCCATAATAAGAACAAAGTTATTTTTCTAAAACAAACAACTATTTCTACTATGCTAATGGCAAATTTTTCGTGCGCAAAAGTTGTCATAGCTAAATATTTCAAATATAAAACTTTATCCATATAAAACAGTAAAAATTGATTTTTTACGGGTCTACTGAATAATAAATGCATTTATTGATAACTAATATTACTAATTACTAACGGTAGTCAGTAATCATTTATTTTGGTCAATTTTACTTCTGCTACCCATTCAATAATATCAATAAAATTCCAATCTCATTTACATAAATAAATTAATACTGCTATTTGAAATATATTTAATAAAATGAGCTAAATATATATAGTTACATTATTTTTTGCGCAACTGTCAAAAAAGTTCGTATTAACGTCCGGAATTCAGGCAGCTAAGTAAAACATTTGTGAACGATACATTTCGCGGCCGTATTGCTATTAAATATTTTTGACAGTTGTAACAAAAAATAAAATGTGTGTTTTAAATTATATAAGCATTGCAGTTGCACAAAAAATATTGTGTATAACTAGTCTGTGTTTAGTGTCCTCGATAATTTTTAAGCCTCGGCCAAACATTTCTGTCGGACGCTAAACGTATACATTTCGCAGCCTAGATATACAAATAACTATTTAGTGTTAGTGTAATGGCTATTAATAGCAAAACACAAAAATTAATAACGATATGCTCGCCTGCGACTTGCGACATAACAAAGAAACAATTCTCTTGAAAAATCATTATAGTCACTGAATAAGAATATAAAAGATATAAACGTATCTCGAATAATACAGTATTTTTACATTTTTAGATGCAAAATTTAATTCTATACATTGAACACATCATGTTTTGATAAAAATAATTTATTTCACATGTTAAATCCTATGACTCGCTTTTTATGTTACACCGCGTATAAAATCCCAGCAAGAAATGGTTGTTTTTTAAAAAACCGTCATCGTTTATCGTTTTTATTTTATTTGCCCAATTTAGCATTCTTCACATGCACAACTCAAAAGTATGCTTATTTCTTCGAATTTCCCTAATCGTTCTGAGTTCGGATGTAATTCAATTGTCTAGCAATTGTCTGTCGCGTCTCGCAAATCGCAATTCATAGAATCAGCAGCATTGGAATCGCATAATTATAATGTAACGCCGTGCATTGTTTGATTTTTTGATTGTTGAATGATTGATCGAACGCCATGATCGATTGTTTGGTTGTCCGGTTAACGAACGGACATCAGGATGTAGCTGATTGAATTACCGGATCTGAATCAGGTCGTGAACGTAAAGTTTATTTTCATTTTGTTGTTGAACGAGAAGATACTAATATGTTGCTGTATTAACAGCGCTATGTGAAAAGTAAAGTGCTCTCGACAAAGTGGCAGACGAAGTTTTATGACTTAGAAACTATTTTAAATAGGTACCCTTGAATTTATTTGGTTTCTAATTACTCAAAAATTAAATTAATACGCTCTTGAACAATTTTTCGTAAGTTTTTTTCGAAACCTCAATGGTGAATACTCAATTTATAATATTAAGCCTTGAAGTTTCTCTTTAACTGACTAATTTATTTCAAACCTATAATTTTATATAATGAATGTGTATCATCTTATAATATAAAAAACCAGAGATATTATTTAATGTTTATCGTAGATTCATCCGGATTTTCAGCGGAAGTTTGGTATAGCTATCAACAGATTCAAACAGCAGAAAAATATGAATAATTCAATTTGAAATTTGTAAGAATTGTTGTGCGTAAAAATATCGCGTGCAAATGCAATGTTTATGAGTTTCGCTCTTGGAGGTTTCCTATTTCTAAACAGAAAAGCACAATCACAGCATTAAAGATTACGCTTTTGTGATCGCATTCCTCAAAAACTTACTGGTTTAACTTCTACCTACGTGAATCTCAGTTTAGTAAATCCGGTATACTGTTTTCCTTTACATTATTCTTGTATTTGAAGGCGGTTCGAACGATTACCGGTTAATGACTTATAGGAATAAAATACAAATGAGAAAATGACTGCTTATCATAATTCTATCTATTTAAAATTAATTTTTTTATAAATTGATTTTATATAAACATAAACTAAGTAAATATAAACTTATTTTATAAATAATACAGCAATGAAGTAGGTAGTAGTTTAATTGAAACCAATATTTAGAATTAAAAATATACCTCTATTTTTGAAATTTTTGTATACATTTTTCAAAAATTAACTTCCGGTAAGCAAATATAAGTTAAGTTTCGATGTTTAACTTTACAAAAATATATTAAAATCTAAATAAAAATGTAAAAAATAAAATGAATAATAATGTTACCTTTTTGGGCCCATTTTGGATAATTCTATCGTACTCAACACCTTCGGATATGGCATCAACAGACATTTTTGAAGTTAAAAATTCACGACAATCACTTAAAATACTGTAATTAATATATATTGTTCTTTAAAAATTTCGATAATTAGTCGCTAATTGATAACTTTTTAATATAGAACCGTAACGAAACAAGTATATTTCACGTATGAGTAAATTAACGAGACGATCGAAGAAAACTGCACCGAAATATTGGTCGACTGCACATGTTTCGTGCCACTAGCACTTTGAAATTGAATCTTGGAAACGATTCAAGCGCCATGTGTCATCCAATGCATTGGAAAGTTTCTGAACTAAAATCGGAACACAGCGCTACTAATCTCCAAGTTTTCAAATAGACTCGCTCTACTTTATTCAGACAAATTTCTCTTATGAAATTCAATCATAAAGGAACAATAAACGACAAAAATCAATTAATTGAAATAATATGAATATTTTATTACATGATTAGTAAGACATTATTTACACTTCAGATTAGTTTCCCAGCTTCCCAAATATATTATTTATCACATAAAATAAAAATTATGGCATAAATATATAAAATAAAAATATTTGTTAAGTAGTTAAAAACTTATACTATTGGTAAATACAAATAAAATCGATAATATTGTTAAATACAGTAAACTATTCTTATGATTTGTTGCCCCAAAGTCTTGTAGCTTCCAGGGCTTTATTAAATTTTTCGCACCATTCAATTCTTTCTTCTTTTGTGTCCGCGGACAATAAATGCCTAAAAACACATACAATTTTAGTATTCACAATTATTATAACATCAATTTGATCAATTTATATGAGGTAACATTTCTTGATAAATGTATGATAAAGATGAAAATTTTTACCTAATTATAGTTTTGTCTCCGCGGCAAACAGTAACTAGACTATCTTTATCTGAAGATCTTGCAGCTCTTGCAGTTTCTAATAAAAATGTATGAGGTCTCGCACAAATATCTCTGCTAACTGGTCCTACATTTTTCGTTGCACATATTTTCATATTAATTGAATCAATCGGTGCCTGAAAAATAAATTAACTATAACACAAATTTTCATATTTTTATTTGATTTAGTTACCTTTTTACGTTCATCATCAGGATATCTCCAATAACTTAAATTGTGTCCTTTGAGTAAACACCACCTTCGATGCCACGCTCCAAATCCAGAAATATCTTCAAACATTGTTAGAAATCCTCGATGTTCAACTGAAACTGCCAATTCGCAACCGACCCTCATTTGGACACTGCCTTCCAAAGGACTCAAATCAGGAGCCTACAAAATTACTTGTTAATTTTGTTTTTACGGGATCAAAATATAAACTTACGTTATTTAACGTCCAATGTGTTCTGTTTATTGCCTGCAAAGAGAATACAACGTATCCTACAAGAGTAAAAGATGAAGATCTTACTGCTTGAGGCCCTGCTGGTGATTGAATCGAAGGCATTACCAATTTTGATTCGTGTTTCTTCTTTGGAGTTCCTTTGCCTCCCTAAAATGTCACAAAATAAAACAGTTTCATTGAGGATTAATTTCTTGATTAGTGATTTGTGGGATGCAGTCATGTGATTTATTTATAGACTAGATTAAAATTGGTATTCAAAAATTTATTCGAATCTTCTGAAGAAGACGCATGGTGGTTCCGAAACTAGCAGACTCGAGAAATAAATTAGAGAAATTGTTTTCATTCTTAAGAGTCGCGTTCGCAAAATACTGAACTGCTGAACGTAAGTCATCATCTCCAAAGTGTGGCGAGGTGCAGTAAACCCTTCTTTTTGCAGTCAATCGGACAAAAAATGTAGTAAAAGAAAACTGAGCATAGAATGTACTGGCTAATTAGAGAATCTAAAATTTCAATATCGAAAACATATCATCGTTATCCCATCATATCTCATTTAATTTATAGCACAGACGAATGAAAAACAAAAAAGGTTCGATTTACGTCCTTCTCTTTTTAGAAATTAAAAATTGCTTTTTGTTCAGCAGAAAAAAAAAGATGAATATTTAGAAAAATGGCTGATTCCAAAATTATAAGCCAAAGAAGAAAAATGAAAACAGAGAAACCTTCTAACATCTTTCGGTAATATGTTCATATGTTCAAATATTAAATGATCATGGTACGCGCACACCTATGTTTTGCTATAAATTTAACTATGACGGGCCCCTTAATAATTTCGTTAATTTTAATTTACATACTTTTTTGACATTGATGTGGTATTTAACTTCATGAGGCAGCAGTTCTTCTTGTGCTTGTAAAGTGTAAACTTCAAATGTTGCAGTAAAATCTGAATAAATATTTTCTAATTTAATGGATCCAGGAACCCTCAGATTCAATTCTGGAGCGTTTTTCGGACTAGCAACTGTGGAAACTAAACGTGTTGGAATGACATGTTCTGCGTATCGGATTAAACATACTACATGATGGCCTTGCCCGCCAGCTAAAAACATAATTACGGATAATTTTATTAGTTTTTATTGTAATTAATACATACCGGCCGCAAGCGCTCGAACGTATTCTTTTTTCAAAGGCAAAGTGATATCTGAAATAGTTAAAGTTCCTTTATCTACTGTAGTTCCACCACCAGGGTGTAAAGTTCCTTCCACACGCAGTCTTTGGACTTCGTGTAAAGCTGCTTGCCTTCTTTGAGCTAAAATTTATATTTGTATAAATATTTTGTTGTTGTTGTTGTCAGTTAAATGCATACTTGCGACAAGTAACAATCTTTCGGCTTCAACTTGCTCACTCGACCCGGAAAACTCAATAGTAGAACAACACAGATTTAGAGCTTGACTTGCTTGTGAGATTACAGTTTGTTGTTTTCCAACCTGAAATTATTAATTAATCATTTTTGTATTATTTAAAATCCAAACAAACTTACAGTATTCATTAGCTCTTGAATTTTCTCTGAAACTTCGATTGACTCATCATGATTTTCTTTTTCCGGAGATTCTTCTTGAACAGCAGTTTGTCTAACAATTTGTCGAATTGGAGTTTTATTCCCCTATTACAACAAAAAATTGAATACAAACTTTTATTATCAAATTATGTTACATACCTGGGCTTGTTGCCTTCTATAAAAACTAACGGTATGTGTAAGAGGAAGAACGCTTTCGCCATCAACAACATGAGTTGGTAAATCGATTGACTTCTTCGGAGAATATCCATTTGAACGTTTTCCTGGTGATTTTGGTTCAATATAAATTTGTTTTAAAGGTGATTTTGGTGTCACTGGACTTTCATAGTTGAGTACTCCTTTGGAATAATGGAAAGAGTTTGATGGTGCAGCATTATTTCTCTAAAAATCAACATATGAACCATTTTTTAAATATAGCATAAGGTATTATATACCGGTGGTGTAGATCTCCCATGTTTAGGTGGAGTTGGGCCCTCAGTGTTATCAGAATCTTGCCCTAATGCTTCATCTAAATAATCGTCCATTCCATCCAAAATATCTGATAAATCACTTGCTGTACTATCGTCCAAAATAGGCTATAATAATTTTTAAATATAATATGTGCTTCTATATTATTATTAGTAATTAATCTTACCCGTTTTTGCGGCGTCTGATTCTTGCAGACAACTTCTAGAATTTCTCTTCCAAAACTTGTATTCGGTTCGTCTGAGTCAGCAAAACTAGAATTATTGTCTTCAAAACTAGAAATAATAAAAAACTAAATAAATCAAACAGAAATGAACTGAATTAAAATTAATATTAGAACATTTAAAACGATGATAAGGTTTAGTAATTAAAATCAGTTGTTTTGTAAAAGAATTTATTTATGTATCACAGTACAAAAATAGTTACCCTAAACATTTCTAATTTGAACCATTATTTCCTGAATGAGTAAAAAGGCAAGTAAGCCAAAAGCAGGCGAGCATAAAAACATACAAAATATGTTTGGAACTATGTTGCATTAATACGTATATCAAAAAATAATACGTATTATATGCTTTACTATCCATATAAAATAGATACCTTTACCGACTATTAAAATACATGTAAATTAAGTAACAAGTAATACTTTATATCTCACTCACTGGGCAATTTGAACGAATCTTATCGTTAGCATAAGTAAGCTTGCGGCATTTATTAAATTATATTATTTACAATTTACCCAAAAAATTAAACAATTCTCAACACTTTTTAGTAAAAAAAATGATAATAAAATCATTATTTAATTTATAATATTGTTAATTTTTTTGGGAAAACTGTATATTATTGCACTTCAGCATTCACGCAATGCAGAATATAAATAAAATCCAATCAGTAATTTTATCGCACCTTGATTCTGGAGTTGTTTCAGCTGTGCTGGCTTCTTGTTCAGTCTCTGTAGAAGCTTCAATATCTGACAGGCACGGGTACATGCGTCCGGATTTTGGTGGCGATACGCGAATTCGTTTTACGTCTTCCAAAACTTCACGGACTTTTGGACTGTCTCCTTTGCCTTTATAAACGCATTAAATTATAACAAACTTTATTTATCAATTAAATTTTAAAGCTAATATTTAGAAAATAGCAATAAAAGCAAAGCAAACATAAAATCAGTGCAAAGAAAAAGCCAAATAGTGCAATATTTGCATGTAACAAACGTTTATTGTTATCCAAAATGTAGAGAAATGTACATACATTTTTACATATTATGTAAAATTTAGAAAATAGTCAACAAGTTTTCGATTCATTTTTGGTTAAATAAGTGTTAGTATACTTTCGATAATTTACAACTCACTTCTGCGTTTTGGAGCTCCCGATTGAGTCTCTGGTACTGGTGGTGGCGGCGGCGGCGGTAACATTTCTTTTTCTTTAAACTGAACAATCTTTGCGCCGCGATCTGGAATCATTTTTGTTGTTTCTGAAATATTTTCATCTTCTTCTTCGGAATATTCTTCCTCATCTTCTTCGGCCTAAATAAAAATTACTTAAAAACAATGCTAATTTAGAAAAGAATAAATACGTACATCTGTATTTTTTTTAAATCTGTTTAGCAGTATATCCATATCCTTTTGACGTTGTTCTTGAATCGTATTTGCAATTTGTGATTGGGAAATTGTAGATTTTTTTTCAAGCAGAGCTTTCATTTTACTAGCTATTCCACCAGATTCAGCAATTAATGCTTTTGTAGGAGATAAAATACTACTCTTAGATTTTTGAGACGAGGACTGTTTTGTTGGTGCATTATTTGTTTTTTGCGGTGACTTAGGTTGAACTGAAAATTTAAAAAATATATTTTTGTGATTTACTTTAGTGACTCATCGTTAACGGTCAATGAAAAAATTTATAACACGAAATAATTATTTGTTTATCAATGACGATTATAAATGTAAATATCACTCACCTGCAACTGGTTTAGCAGATTTTTCATCTTTTTCTGAATGCTTTACTGGTGCAGCCATGCCGAAAGCAGCTTTAGGTACAAGAGCTGTTCCTTTATTTTTCTCAAAAAGAGCTTTACGTTCAGAAACTGACATTAACGCAGGATCCTTAGTTGACTTTGTTGGACTCAGTTTCTGTTGATCAAACATTGCTGCTTTATTCATGACGTCGCCACAACGTAAATTAATTTTAGAAGGAGAACGAGGCGTTTTCTTTTCTTCTGATTCTGTAGGATCTGCAAATTTGGCTGCAATTTTAGAAATTTTATTAACTTCAGGATATTCCTCAGATATATCTTCTTCAGATATGTAATATTCTTCAACAGTATCCAGTTTTTCAGATTCATCAACTGCTTGATCCTTTTGTGAATCTTTGTAATTGTAAACTAATTTTGAATTTGAATTGGTTCTTGTAAAACCTTGTGATTCCTATAAAATAAATAGGTATAAAATTATAATCTTATTATTACCTATATAAATAGAAATTACCAATGTTTCTAGAACATTGTGATCCAGAGGAAGTGGTTTGGTATCACCAGATCCAGTCCGATCTTTAACTGGACTTTTTTGTGGAGAAGATAATTTAGTTTTATGGGGACTCGACTCCCTACTAGGAATTTTCGCTGTGACTTTAGCACTAACGGTAGCATTATTTCTCGGCGGCTGAGGTGCAGGACCTTTTTTGGGACTGTGAATAAAATTTGCTGCGGTTGCAGCAACTCCAGGAGCGGGTGGTTTCGGAGCTGGTGGCTTCCAACTCTTTTTCGGTGCTTCTTTAGTTGTTGGTTTATTTGATAGAATTTCATCCTCCCATTGATTTCTAGTGTTTGCAAGAGCTTTTAATCTACCAAGCCCAGCACTTGTTTTCTTAACTTCTACATCTGAAGTTTCTTCTTCACAGAATTTTGCTTCACTGCGATGAATTGGCGAAGATAACTGTGCATCTTCTTCGCTGGAGTACAGTTTTCCTAAACGATTCAAACGATTTTTAACATCTGGGCGAATTGCTGGCTTATCATTATCAGAAGAGTTATCTGTACCAGTTCTACTATTTCCAGAGACAACAAAGTCATCAGTATTGTTATCGTCATCGCTGTCATCACGCTCTTCTATCTCAACTTCTACTCTTACATTTTCTGCTGATGTTAGTTTAATCTCCATGTTAAAGTTTTCTTTCTGAATGTTTAATGTTTTGGTAGGTGTTTGTGGAGAACTTTGCAGATCTGATGACACTCTTGTGCAACTTTTTTTATTAAGATTAGTGTCTGATAAGTTCTCTTTAAAAGCAGAATCATACAAAGATTTCACGTTTAAGCTAGTATCAGAAACAACTTCTTTGCGTTTCATTTTATTGCATTCAGTTAAGTTTGGTTGAGATTTTGAGGCATTTTCATATTTTTTAAATATAACATTAGTTTCTTGCAAAGGATTTTTTGATACTTCATTTGTATTATTGTAATGTTCTTTTAATTTCTGTTGGCGCGCCTTTGCACGTTCTAACATATTCTATAATGACAGTAAAACATTTTTTATAGATACATTGTAAATTAAAAGTCAATTTAATAGTCATATAATACGACAATATGTTATATTTTGTCACGATCTTTATAAAAACATAATTGCAAAAACCGTTAAGATGTAAATAGACTTACCTCCGTAAACGAATCCATTTATCTTTCATAAAACTTAAAAGATATGTACGTAAATATATATTAATAACAACACAGTACACAAAGAACTAAATAATTTGTAAATTAAGAGTGACTACTTTATATATTTGAGGTAATTTAGGCAAAGCGTCTTTCTTTCACTCAGTAAATATCGTTTTACTTGACAACCGTTTGAACATGAACTTTCAAATATTAATTTTAAATTTTATCACCAGAGGGCACTTATTTTTAAATAATTTCGCGCGAACGTAGGTTCATTATGAAATATATAAATAAAGAAATTCGATATTTTTATACACTATATATTTATTATATTATAAACATAAATAAAATAGTGTATAAGTCTTACTTTTTATCATCTGCACAGACACTAAAATAGAAAAAAAATGATTTAAGTATAATTATCTTTTATGTTCAATATAAAAATGCCTTTTACCCGTTTACTCCTGAAAAATATGACAATTATTACTTGTAAAGTAGTATTAATAATCTTCACCCTTTAACATGGTCCGAGTTCAGAGTGATCCCTAGTGCAGAAATCTATCACTGCATTCACAAAAAATAATGTACTTAAAGAGCCACATACAACTGCTAGAATTTTTTCAAAGGTTTCCATTTTTGAATTTAGATTAATTACTTGGTAGATTAATGAATTTATGATTAGTGTCAAATGGTTTATTATTCTTTTTTTATTTAATAAATATGGTGCTCTTGATTAAAAATAAATATTAATTCTGAATCTAGTGATGAAAAGTTCGAATTTTGCTTTGATTTTCTGTAAATAAATTATAAAACTGATTTCTTGCCAAATATCTTATTTGTAAACTGTCAACGTTGTCATCTTCGTCCAGTAGATCGTTATAATCAATAGAATTTATTAAAGTTGATATAAAAACAACTACAAAGCACACAGTGAAAGTAAATAGTATATGTTTTGTAACATCACTGTCAGTCATTATTATTTTCAAATATATTGTTTTATTTCTTCCACTTCCAAATTTCTAAATTCTTCGTGTAAAATTATTATTTACCATGGTCGATTCTTGGAAAGTTGCATTATAGGTCTTGGCATATGCTTTGCAATATTATTAATAGCAAATTTACAAGACTGTGATGATTGTGGTTTTCAAAACGAATGGGATAGAAACAGATTTCATGATTCATTTACAAGAAATCGCGAAGAAAATATGTGGAAACATTAAAAATATATAAATTTTGAGTATGTCATTTTTGACAAATAACTATTAACAACTGTTTTATTTTATATATTTTGCAGATACTACACATTGAGTTAAAATGATTAAATTTATCACAGCTGTCTTTTGTGGTTTAACTGCATTTTTTATCATATCAGTTATAATAGATTTACAAGAGTGTCCATGTTGTAAAAGGCTAGACAGAACGTCTTCGCAGAATTTATAAAATATTAAATACAAAATAAACGATAAAATATTTAATTCATAAAATGCATACACATTTAAGTCCTATGAAATGCAAAAAATGTAAAATTTTTCGATATAAAACTTTTTTTTTTTTTGTAAAATTTACTTTAAACTAAAGCAAAAATTGGTAACGGGACTCCCTGAAAAATTGGAACAAGAATTACGAACGAAGTGTATTTTTGACGTCTACAAATAACATTATAGTATAGCAATATCCTCGTTTTAAGTTAAATGCGTTTTTAGGAACTACCTTCATGTACTTTTTGAGTTTTTAATGGATAAGCACGTTTTAGGATCCATAGAATACGAATAAAGTATTTTCGAGATGATGTCTGTGTGTGTGTACGTTAGGTTGTATGTAACATTTTTCCCGGCTTCTGTAACTCAAAAAGTTACAAACATTTAACAACCAAATTTTGTATACCGTGAGTTTATTTTAACATGAAACATAGGATTTTGTATATCCATATGGTTACGAATTTGACAGCAATGTATCAGTGTCCTTTTTAAAATGAAACATAGGGAATAAATGTCATTTGTTAATTACTGTCACATTGTTGTAAGATATTAATTACTTGTAATACAATGGTGTATACTACCAGTGAGTATACTCACTGATACTACTGAAGAAAAGGTGCTAATTATAAAATGGTATTTTGCGGATTATAATCCCAGTTTAAGGCAAGTGTCGGATTTGTTTCAAACAATGACATATAAATAACATTTCCTGACAGACCTACACCGAGTGCTGCAACAATATTAAGATTGGAATAATTTTTATGAGGAAAAGGGGATTACTACCACTTCACGCTGGGTTCTTCACAATTTTTACACAATATTAAGATTAGTAAATAACTTTAGAGGAAATTACGAAAGAGTAGAAGGGCCATCAAAGTATTTATTTTTATAATTCAGACTTTTAATCTCTGAATTCTGACCTTTAAGTTCGAATTCAGTCTTTAAACTCTGAATTCAGACTTTAAACTCTGAATTCGGACTTTGAACTTTGAATTCAGACATTAGAACTCTGAATTCAGACTTTTAAACTCTGAATTTAGACTTTTAAACTCTGAATTTAGACTTTTAAACTCTGAATTCAGACTTTTCAACTCTGAATTTCATAGTTTGAATTCAGAGTTTAATAGTCTGAATTCAGAGTTTCAAAGTCTGAATTCAGAGTTTCAAAGTCTGAATTCAAAGTCTGAATTCTGAGTTTAAAAGTATGAATTCCGAGTTTCTAAGTCTGAATTCAGAGTTTAAAAGTCTGAATTCAGAGTTTAAAAGTCTGAATTCAGAGTTTATAAGTTTGAATTCAGATTTTAAAAGTCAGAGTTTAAAAGTCTGTATTCAGAGTTTAAAAGTCTGAATTCAGAGATTCAAAGTCTGAATTCAGAGTTTAAAAGTCTGAATTTAGAGTTTCAAAGTTTGAATTCAAAGTTTCATAGTCTGAATTTAGAGTTCTAATGTCTGAATTCAAAGTCCTAATTCAGAGTTTAAAGTCTGAATTCAGAGTTTAAAGTCTGAATTCAGAGTTTAAAGTCTGAATTCCGTGTTTAAAGACTGAATTCGAACTTAAAAGTCAGTATTCAGAGATTAAAAGTCTGAATTATAAAAATAAATACTCTGATGGCCCTTCTACGCTTTCATAGGAAATGGTTGCGTCCAGCCTGCCCATCATAAAAGAGCCAGAACGAATCATGCTTTAACAGCGGAAAAGATGGATGAAATTTTGACGCTAATACGAAATAATAATAAATTATCGACAAGAGAAATAGGACAAGCGACTGGTATAAGTAAAAGTGCGGTACACAAATTTTTAAAAAAGGAACATTTTAAATCATTCCATTTCCAAAACCATCAGGAATTAGTTGTCAACGATGCGGAGCGCATTTAGAGTATGAAATTTCAGTATCTTGTTATAAACCATGATTTTTTAACAATTACTACGAAAAATTTAATTGATAATGACAGTGCCAATAGTGATACATCATATATATATCTTCTTCTACAGTTGACTAAATGACTAAAATATATTAATAAGTACCTATATATTTGTATAGTAGTAAAAAGAGTAGGGTATGGCGGGCGGTTTTGTGCTGGCAACATAAGATTTTTTTAAAGGTTCCGCTGGGGAGGCAAGAACACAACCAAATAATACTCTTCTGAGTTCCACTTTCTCCGTTTTGATAGGAACTCTTGTGAAGATTGACACTACTTGCCCAAAAATTCTTTCAGACTTGTTCCAAGTATATAACGTGATTTATAAAAATTTATTGTGCAATTATTAATATTAATATAGGTAATATTACAATATTATTTCATTCTTAAAACTACGACTTAATTCCTTGTGCGGTAAAACTATAGAATTCAATAAAATAGTTTCAGATGGCACAGTTACATAACTACCTAGAAACGAAATAAAATTAAGATAAATAAGAAGCAGCAATTAAATGTTCATACCTAGAATAGTGATGGAAGGATTTAATTTTCCTTCGGAATTGAACAATGGCGGATTTTCCATTTTGGCGAAGGGTTTATTTGGATCAGGATCACTTGGAGTTCCTTCTACTCGCGTCCATTTTCCTACTCGAGAATTTCGTCCAATGATGCTATGCAAAACTAGACTATGATCTTTAATTGTAGCACCAGCTAAAATTATACTTTCTCGGATGCGAACTCCTGGGCCAATTACTACATTCTCACCAATGCTAACATTGGGACCAATCTAAAAAAATAAATAAGAAAAAATATTTTATTTAAGTAATAATTCATACTGTGGCACTGGGATGAACCGTGGCAGTTGGATGGATGTGAACATCAGGATAAATTATACAAGTAGGAGAACCGTCACCAGCACCAACATTTTTTGCTAATCTTTCTGGATGACTACTTTTGTAAAGTTGTAGATAATGGCGATTGGCATAAATTGCAGCACAAGCTGTTTTTAACTGCGACCACCAATGTCCAACCTATTACAAAATTATTGTGAAGTTACTAAAAATTCTATAATTGTGGTATCAATACCTCTAAAGCAAAAAATTGTCCAGTCCCAGCTAGAGGAACCAAAACATCTTGCTCAAATTGAATATACCCGGCATCTTTACCATTTCCATTATCTCTGGAGTAATCTTGTTCTTTTGAATTAAACACTTGAGCCATTCTTTGAAAAACTTCTATTGAGCACACATAAACACCACAGTTTATCCAAGTAGAAACATACGTATTTGGTTTCTCAACAAAATGTTTAACTTCAAAAGTATCTTTATCAATGACCATACAGCCATACTGAAGTGATTGCTGTTTTGTAGTTTCTGCTGCCATCATTGTCACCTAAGTATATACAACATATAACAATGTAAATAAATACAGATGCAATTATTGTGAAATTTACCAATGCTTGCCCTTTTCTTTCTTTGTGAAATTCATATAAATGTGTAAGAGGAAAATCAGCGCAAACGTCCCCATTCATAACAAAAAATGCTTCAGGGTTACCGCATCGGATCTGATCTCTGAAATGGTACATTCCTCCAGCAGTGCCAAGTGTTGTAAACTCTTGTAAATATCTAATAACGACAGAATGATGCTGTTGGACATTGTTGACAAATTCTTGCATCTGCTGAGTAGGGTAGTAACCAATTAGTAAGATTTCTTTTACTGTTGGAACAGTAGCAAGAGCTTCAATGTGGTGTTGAATAAGAGGCAGACCTGCTACTGGAAAAAGGGGTTTTGGAATATCTAAAGATAAAGGACGAAACCTCGTACCTACAAATGTAAATACTTAAAACCTGTAAGGTTATTATTTATCAGATAGATAATTTACCCTTTTGAGGTCCGCCAATTAAAATTACAGCCTTCAGCATTTTAACGTATGTTTCGTATTAATGAAATTAGAACTTTATTCTATGCACACGTAGCATTTTACAATCTTTCAACAAACGTCACATTAGCCGGACATTTTTAAAAACGTCACGCCTCCCCTGGCGAAAACAAATCGAATACAGTGCCGTACTTCCGGAAAATATATATTTGTAACAAGTGTGGGATGTAGAAATGCGAAAGTTTTTCAAAAAGTTTTTCTTTAAAAATAAATTCAAGTTTTTGACAGTTTATAATTATAGTACCTATTTCTTATGCATATGCACTTTGTGATCATGCCGGATGCTTATATAATAATTAAATAAAACAAACATTTTTAATTTCCCGCACTCATTTTGTGAATCAGAAAAAAGTAATCTAACCACCTAAAATAAATTTTACGCCATCTCTGTAAACTGTCAGTGTCAATGTTAACGTCATAACGTAGCTAACCCTTTAACGTGACAACTGTCAAGTGTCAAATATTAAATTTACTGTACACATTACAAAATAAAATGTGTGCAGTAAAATAATTATTTGGTATAACGTTTCCCTATTTTCATGCATGTTTTTTACTAAACTTATTTATACAGGCTATTTATATAATTTAATTACTTATCATGAAACGAAAAAAAAGGGGAGCTAAAAATGATGAAGATGATGATAACGGATTTGCAGCATGGGTGGGTTAAGGAATATTTCAATAATATTGTACTAACACTGTATTTTCTTTTGGAAGGGTGGTTATATGGAAGCCAAAAAATCCAAATTACTTGAACAATTTAAAGATGCTGCTAGTAATATAACTAATAAACAGTCTGATCTATTTAATGGTATATCTATATTTGTCAATGGGTACACAAAACCAACTGCAGAAGAGTTAAAACAAATAATGGCACTACATGGTGGAGTTTACCATAATTATCATAGCACAACTAAAACTACATACATCGTAGCTTCAAATTTACCAGATGCAAAGGTAAAAGTTGTATTATAATTTCAGCTATGATTATTACATAATTACATATTTGCAGATTAAACAAATAGGTCCAAACCAAAAAATTATTAAACCAGAATGGATAACAGATTGTTTACAAGCTGGAAAGTTATTAGATTATTCAAAATATTTATTATATACAAACTGCAATAGAAAGCAGCCCAAATTGAACTTTGATAAAGTTCTTAAATCCGAATCAAATTCCAATACAGAACTAGTAAATATCAGTGAGGATGATTACCAACTTTCTCCAGATTTGTTTGAATCTTATGATGATAATAAGGATGTCACCAACAATTGCGAAAAATATAATACTATTCTACAAAACAAAACAAGCACCTCAACTAGTATATATAATACAGAAAATAATGAAGTCAAACCACCAGAAACCAAAAACACGATAAATACTGAAAAACCAAGCCGTACGTTAACCGCAAATGATCCAAAATTTTTGTCAGAATTTTATAACAACTCTCGTTTGCATCATATTTCTACACTGGGAGCAACTTTTAAACAGCATGTCTGCAATTTAAGAGATCAGTCTAATTATATATTTCCTGAGCGACAAGCACTGAAAGTTTATCTTAATGGTGTTAAAACAGTATGTACGTTTATAACTTACGTAAGGAAAATATTTTTATTAAAATAATTACAGATCAATGCACCTAATTTTTCTCTTACTCCAAAACAAACTGTTATAATGCACATAGATATGGATTGCTTTTTTGTATCTGTTGGTTTGAGAAAACGTCCAGAATTAAAAGGTATTCCAATTGCGGTAACACATTCAAAAGGTGGCCAAGAACCATCCTTTCGATCTGGTGTTGACAGACAAGCCGAATTAGATTGTTATAAAAAGCGAGTGCAAGTAATATTTATTTCATTCTAATATTTTAAAGAGCTAGTTTAATATTAAAGAAATTTTTAGGAAAAACTTAATTTAAAAAATACTGAATTAGGACAAGGAAATATGTTTAGCCGCTTAGAAGGAATAGAAAATCAGTCTATGTCTGAAATAGCTTCTTGCAGCTATGAAGCCAGAAAAGCTGGTGTTAAAAACGGAATGTTTATGGGGACTGCTTTAAAATTGTGTCCGAATCTTCAAACGATTCCATATGACTTTGAAGGATATAAAGAAGTAGCATACACTTTATATAATACCATATCAGAGTAAGTAACAATTTTATTCCATACTGCGACAACGCAAAGATAAAATATCCTTGAATCTCTAGCCATTATACTTTAAGAGGGTGGACACTTTCGTTATGTTTTATCAAATATGGCTAATCGTATGTTAGACAGCTTATTTTCAATTTATTTCAATATAGCGGAGTAGAGTAATGCCCAACATGTTACGTTTAATATATATATATATATATATATATATATATATATATATATATATATATATATATATATATATATATATATATATATATATATATAATCATTCTTCAAATTTCATTAAGATTGGTTGAGTCATTACCGAGATAGCTCTCTATAAGATTGCGTAGTAAAGTAATATTGACTTTATATTTTAAGTTCAATTAAAATAGAACTACCATTAAAATTTCATTAAAACCGGTTTAGTATTTATTGCGTGGCACCATAACAAAAAATAAAGTAAACCTTTTGTATTAATTTACTTAACAGTAAAATTTTTCTAAAGATATACCCTAAACATCGAAGCAGTTAGCTGCGATGAAATGTTTGTGGACATAACTGAATTATTAAATGACACTGGTGCAACTGTTGCCGAATGGGCAACCTATATCCGATCTTTAATCCAAAATCGAACAGGTTGTCCATGTTCTACAGGTTTTGGACAAAATCGACTTCAAGCTCGTGTTGCAACAAAAACTGCAAAACCAAATGGACAGTTTCATTTAATTCCTGACGCTGTTGAGGAATATATGGTTGACATAAGAGTTGATGATTTACCAGGTGACATTGTAAATACTGTGGAAACATGTTAGATTTTACGTGATAAATATTTAAAGGTGTGGGTCGATCAACATCTTTAAAACTCCAATCATTCAGTGTTAAAACTTGCGGCGATTTGCAATTAATGCCAATTACCAGACTTCGTTCTGAATTCGGAAATAAAATTGGTGAAACTTTATACAATCACTGTCGAGGAATTGATAACCGTCAGTTAGTATATGAACATGAAAGAAAATCGGTTTCTGCTGAAGTCAATTATGGAATAAGGTTTACAAATAATACTGAAGCAGAAACATTTCTAAAACAGTTAGTTTCGGAAGTTCATTCCCGACTTACTGAAATAAAAATGAAAGGAAAATGTATTACGCTTAAATTGATGGTAAATATGAATAATAGTTATAAGGATCGTAATGTTAATAATTATGGTAGGTACTAGTGAACATTATCAGACGTGCGAAGCTGAGTTTGATAACACGACGTGTATACCATAATGATTGATTACAATCCGTACTGCATTCAAAATTTTATCTGGTGGCGTAAATTAGTCAAATAGTAAAATAAATTATTTGTTATAAGACGCGCTCATGCACGTGACGAACGTCACGTGTTCTGTGGGTCCTGCGTCAGAATTATGCGCCATTTTCAATTAAAGCTTCGGGTTGGTAATTTGTTTTGTGACTTTTGTCAGTTTCGAGCATTTTTTCATCATTTTGTTGTTGTCTGTTGACTGTGTTTGTTATTTCGTTTATTTGTGGTCACAAAATGTTCCGAACGAATTCATGCATTTTTCAGAACAGATGGATCCCGGCGTATCGTTGTGTATGATCGGTTTCTGCCGGTATTCCGTACACCCTTCGTCTTACAGTCCACGATGCAGCACTTTCCAGAACTGGGCATTATCACTTTTAAACATGAATAAAAGGAACACAAAAATGATAATAACAAACACCACAAATAAACGAAATAACAAACACAATCAACAGGACAACAACAAAATGATGAAAAAATGCTCGAAACTGATAAAAGCCGCGAAACAAACTACGAAACCGAAGCTCAAATTAAAATTGACGCTTAATTCTGACGCAGGGCCCACAGAACACGTGCGTGAGCGCGCCTTAAAAAAATCAGGTATACTATTTTTGAAACTGCCTTAGTAATGATGAGTTTGTTATTTCATTAAGTACCTACTAAGTACCATACGGGATTCATTATGATCCTTTGCCTATAATGAACGCTATTATGGTCCTTTAATTGAGACTTATAATGTTGTCATTATTACACGGCATCAGATAAAATATTTTTATAATAATTAAAGAATTCTTAGGTAAGGTCTAAAGATGCGCCGTCGGAAAGCTCAAAGTTTATGGGTCATGGTATTTGTGATTATATCACAAAATCTAATTCGTTATCAGTAGCTACTAATGATTTAACTGTAATAGAAAGGTAATTAATTAATTAGATTGTTAAAGTAAAAATTAATAAATGATTTTTTAGAGAAATTCTTTCAATTGCGCAAAAATTATCTATACCAGCAGAAGACTTACGGGGAATTGGAATTCAATTAAGTAAATTAGAAAAAAGTAAAAATGTATCAGGCGGCATTACAAAATTTTTTAATCCTTTGAATGCGACTAAAGTTTTAACAGAAAATAATAAAAATGATAATAATATTACTAGTAATAACCCAGCCGATAATAATGTTGCAAAACAATTGAATTCTATAAATTCTTCCAATATTAATAGCATTTTTAAAGATTTGCAAAGTAATAACCAAAATTTAAATTCTACAACTACTGATAACAAATCGCCTATAAAGACTGAAATAGTAAAAAGTGAAAAGAAAATTTCTCCTATCAAAAATATTACGATTACAAAAAGAGGACGAGGCCGACCTAGGGGACGCGGAGGCAAAACAATAGAAAGAAAATCTTCAAACAATGGAGACTTAACTAAATTTTTTGCTGCACCTACTACAAATAACAATATTCAGGTTAAATATACATAATTATTCAAAACATAAAAAACTATATTAACAACTATATTTTATTTAGGAACCAAGACAATTAAATGGTATCGATATGGAAGTATTTGATGCACTTCCCGAAGATATTAAAGCAGAAATTTTAGCTGATTATCAGTCAAATTTTAATTCTGTAGATAGTAACAATATAAATAATGAAGATAATATTGTTAACAGTCCTACAAAGTCTACAAAGAAATTGGATATGACAAATATTGTACAAGAATTACAGGAAATAAAAGAAATTAACAAAATTATAGAAGAAAATACACCGCAAAACGAAGAAAATAAATTGCTTAATTCTAAAAGTTCCGCAGAACTAGATATGGAAGTATTTGCAGCACTACCTGAATATATAAGAAAAGAAATTTTAGCTGAATACCAACCAAATTATGTAAAAAATACTGTTGAAAATAACAATATACATAGTAAAAATAAAATAGTAAATAATTCTTATGATCAAACAAAGATGTTGAATAACAAAAATAAGGAACAAGAAATTCAGAATAAGAATAATATAGAAGAAAGAAACGAACAAAATAAAGCGGACATATCTAAAGATTCTTCTGAAGTAGAAATTGACCCATCAAGTTTAAAAATTGATACAAATCAAAGTGATGATTGCATGTTTTCTAAAATGAATACAAAAGAAATAAAATCTTTATTAGAAAATTGGATATCTTCTCAAAGTTCTCCTGAAATTGTGGATGTTAAAATGTTAGGAGAATATTTTAAACAACTCGCATTGGATAAGAGGCTAGGAAATTTATTTGAACTTTTAAAGTTTTTATTCAGGTAATTTTATTAATCTTCAATTAAAACCAGAAATTATGATTTCTAATTCTTTTAGTGAAATTACTTTAAAAAATACTTGCGGTTGGCATAACGCATATTTTGAAATTGTAAATGTTGCTCAAGATGGAATGATGACAAAATATGGCAGCAAAATTTACACATACAAAGATTTTAAATGTAAAAATAAATGCAATTTGAATAAAAGCTAAAATGTAAGTATAAAATATTGGTTATTTATTTACATATTGATACAATAAACCATTTCGGTTTTTGCTAATTGCAAAAACTAATAAGAATATTACCAGATTACACCGTTACAGGATGTATGTCATTTGGAAATAAAACTAATCTTAAAAATTTTTAAAAATGCGTAATAGAAAACCTATTAATAAACTCTAAACTCTCAGATATTAATTTTACGAAAGAGTTGATAATCTTATCTCTAACAATTGTACCTTATAAATCTAACGAACTTTAAACGTAGGTAATTATTCTAATTTCAATAAAAATATTAGAAAATTGTCTGGAGTTAAATATTTTAGCGCCAGAATGTTTTTGAAGTAGCCGCAAAAAAATCTAAAGATTTTATCTATTATCTCTAAAAATGAAAAAAAATAATGACGTAATGGCAATAGGAATTGAGTAGTATAATAAATAAAAAATTGGTCTTACAAACTAAACTAAAATTAAATTGTATTACATTTTAATATCATAGGTAAAAAATGATCTTATAGTTCGAACGTTGAAGGTATATTTATGGTTTGGAATTATTGAAAGTCTGTAAAATATTTGAGAATTCGATGTTATTGATAAAATTACGACGAAGCACTATTAAAAGATGCTCTGCCACTATTATTACTATACACACTATAATAGTCGTAATTTCCGGTATTTCTAGATGTCACAGACTGTAAAGATGAACATGAAAGACTTCTGAAGGATCCTACAGAAGAGTCACAAGATTTAAAGCTCACAGCAGAATGTCTCCTAATCTTTTCTCTATTTTTGGAGACTGTAACTTCTTCTGTAGTTTCAATTGTTTGCGTCTCCGTTTTCGTTATTGTATAAACGCCAGCCGGTTCTGGAAAGAAAATGAATGATTGTGAGTCAAAGTAAATATTTAAATTGTGTACATAATTGTTTATACTGTGATAATGTATGTTTATTTTATGTATTAAACCAATATACCTATTTTACAAAAAATTTACGTCTTATTTTTACTGAATTTCTAAGTGCAATTTTCTTGTTTTTGATTAAGAGCGCTTTGACGTCACAGTATGTTTTAAGTCACGTGGTTTATTTGAAAATGTATGCATTTTTGAACAATCAATAATTCTTTATTTATAGGTGTTAGTACGATTTTATTTTAACAAATATTGTTTAAATATGGATTATTACTTATATATACCATTATTTCGTAAATACAAAAATCTTGCAACCACACTATTCAAAATTTGTATGTTTAGTCTAGATTATATGAATGAATTATTACGGGAAATTTCATACAATTTATATAATACACCTGAGGATTAAGCTACTTGTTTTGATTCAATTTTTATCTATTTAAAAGTACATCAAAATAGATCACGCCATTAATGGAATTTTTCACATTTAAATACAATAGATGAGCTCTTATCTAATGATTTTTTAATTGTTAATATAAGATATTTTTTCTTCCAAATCTTAAACAGATACATTCTTAAACAATATCATAGTTTTGATAACAATTTTGTTTTATATACATTTTTCAAGGTTTTTTTGTATTTAAAAAGTAATGATTTAA
Source organism: Agonum fuliginosum (assembly GCA_947534325.1). Taxonomy (NCBI): domain Eukaryota; kingdom Metazoa; phylum Arthropoda; class Insecta; order Coleoptera; family Carabidae; genus Agonum; species Agonum fuliginosum. The sequence goes on along the minus strand of OX384032.1, from coordinate 31,248,740 downwards.
TTTATAGGTAAATAAAATTATTATAATACCTGCAGTTTCGAGGGAAGCATTTTTTCCGCAACAAAATGCTTTGTCAATGAACCCCTTTACACCACCACTGTTTCTCATTGTGAAAAAATAATTTCACAAATCTAACAACAATTTGAACTTAAAAATTTCACAACTGTTTACTGCTTCGCGTTTAAAACAGGTTTGAAGTATTTCTCGAATTCCTTGTTTAGCACTTTGTAGATTTATTCACAATTCTTCGTATACTGACACCTCACAGTTTGCTTTTGATATAACTAATAACAACTTGTAATTTATCTTATCTGAACATTATATCCGATATGAAAATTATATCAGTTACATCTATTATGCTCTTCAAACTTAAAATTTTGATAATAGATAAATTTCATTCTCATTCATATGCATAGCATAATCAAAATTACTTTCATAGTTGTTCATGTAAAAAATATAAACTTTAGACTGAGAGGAAGTTAAAAACAAGTTAAAAATACAACTAATTTGCATTAATTAAAGGTTGGTCTACTTGTTTGTTTCTCAAAATATGTAGTCAAAAAATTAATTAATTTATGACTGCATTAGAAATAAGTAGATGGTAAATAAAAAATGATCACTTAGGTGTAAAATCACGACTGCTTTATCCATTCCACTATGCTTATATAAATTTTGAAACTGTTTATGTTTCCCAAATTAGGCATAAATTTCTAGTTGATTTCGAAATCAAAAATTTTTGCTACAAGTTTTGGTATTTCCAGTATTTTCATATTATTAATAACGAAGGAAATAAAATATTAATAAACGTATTTCCATGAATTTTTAGATATTTTTAAGTATTTTGAAAATATTGCAAAATGTTAAGTGATTTTTAATTAGTTTGGAGACTATGAACCAAAAATTAGTACAATTTCATTTAACACATACATACAGGGGCGCACTCAAGGGGGGGGCTCGTGGGGCTTGAGCCCCCCCCCAGACGACTGGACTTTTTTCAAATTTTTTCATTAAACATTTTAAACATTATGTAAGATTATTTAAGTTCACTGAAAACTAAAAATAATCGCCTTTTTTCTGTTTTTATGATTATCTTAAATTCAAATAGTTAAAATTTTACTAAGAATGCGAACCTTGTGGTGCAATTTTGCACTTGGGAGTGAAACATGACTCTGCTCAGAGTCGTTCTTATGAAATTATATCAAGAAAGCTGCCGAAAAAACAATGTGTGTGTACAAAAAAGAGAATAAAACGTTTATCTTTAAAAAATGAAACTATCAATTTAAAGGTGTTTGACCTTGAACTCTAAAAAAATTTCGCCTGCGGCGCATTTCTTTCTTGTGCCATACTACAGATTTCATAAAAAAATTATTCTTAGCCCCCCCCAAGATGCAATCCTGGGTGCGCCACTGCATACATACATAATTATATCTATTTCGCCGTTTTACCCATCTTATGTTAAAACATGTTCATTCAGTGGCACGAAAAATTCTTCAACATATTTATTAAACTAATCGTATACCGGGTGTCTGTTTTAAATTTGTTAAGAAAAACAAATTTTGCTGTAGCTAGTGACCTAACATTTTCGACGAAAGTTGTAAATACAAAACTTGTTCAAGATTAAAAACTACACAATATAAGGCCACTCCCGATCATGTTGCTTTGTTACTTCTCGAGAAAAATGAAAAAGAAAATAGCCATTATTTTTAATTATAGTCCAGTAACCTTGTCATGGTTATAATGGGCCTAAGTTGCATCAAGTGGTGGTAGTAGGTTTCTATTTTTTTTTCTTGTATGGGATATGCCTGAGATGCAAAATCTAAGTTTTCGACCTCGGCAACCCTCCGGAACACTTTTGAATATCTCAAAAACTGCTAAATTTTTGCACTTTTTTCGGTTTCTTACCATTTTGACTATGAAGGAGCACGATTTCGACAAAGATCGTTATATGCATTTTTAAACTAGATTAAATTGTCTAAAATCTGAGACCAGAATGGGCCCGGTAGCCCTAATAGTTTCCGATATACAGCTTTTCAAAGTTTGGCAAAATATACTTTGAAACTCCAAACCGTTTCTCTTATACAAAAATTTTACTATATTCATTATTCTCTCGGGAAAAAACTTTAAATTTCAGCTCAATCAAGGCCACTTAAAGTTTTTAAAACAATGTATCTTATAGAAAAAAGTACGAGGAATTCAGTGCTGCAAACCGGAAGTCACTATTATTATTCGTTCAGAAATTATAGTTGATTAAACACAATAAACAAAAGAATAAACAAAATTTTTACTATATTCTCTCAGGGAAAAACTTTAAATTTCAGCTCAACCAAGGCCACTGAAAGTTTTTGACACAATGTATCTTATAGAAAAAAGTACGAGAAATTCAGTGCTGCAAACCGGAAGTCAATATCATTATTCGTTCAGATATTATAGTTAATTAAACACAATAAACAAAAGAATAAACAAAATTTTTACTATATTCTCTCAGGGAAAAACTTTAAATTTCAGCTCAACCAAAGTCACTGAAAGTTTTTAACACAATGTATCTTATAGAAAAAAGTACGAGGAATTCAGTCCTGCTAACTGGAAGTCAATATTATTATTCGTTCATAAATTATGTTATTATTATGTTATGAACACAAAATTTAAAAAATATTCTATTTTAAGATTGTGGCTAAACTAGGGTCTCAAAAATTATAAAAATTATATCGTAAATAGATAAAAATCTGTGGAATCGAATGCTTGAAACCGGACGGCGATACTTTTATCCGTTGGAAAGTTACAGCCGTTTTTTGTGTATCACGAAAACTAGCTTAAAATTGTCAAGTTTGGAAAATTTACCAATTTACAATTTAATCTAGTTTAAAAATGCATATAATGGTCTTTGTCGAAATCGTGCTCCTTCATAGTCAAAATGGTAAGAAACCGAAAAAAGTGCAAAAATTTAGCAGTTTTTGAGATATTCAAAAGTGTTCCGGAGGGTTCCCGAGGTCGAAAACTTGGATTTTGCATCTCAGTCACATCCTATACAAGAAAAAAATAGAAACCTACTACCACCACTTGATGCAACTTACGATGTACTAGATTACTGGACTATTATTTCAAGAGTATCATAGAACAAGTGTTTTTTGTTCTTTTACGTCACTCGGGGGAGGAAAGCAGTGTTTTCCTCTTACTAATGGAGGGAGGAAAGCAAGTGGGTTCTTCCCGAGCGGGAGGAAAACACTGTTTTCCTCCATAGAGAGGAAAACACGGTTTTCTTCCCGCTACTGGCGGGAGGAAAACAGTGCTTTCCTCCCGCTATCAAGTAAGGTGATTTCCTCGTGACGTAAAATATTGTGTGTCCCACGGGAGGGAAAGCTATTCCTCCCTTGGGCCAAGCCGGCGCCCTCGCTCGTAATAGCACGCTTCCCTCCCTAGGTGCATAAAATACTATTTAATACTTCCCTTTCTGTATTCAGTTACAATTTTAATAAATATTCAAAATTATTGACTTATAGTTATTTAACTATCTAGTGTGTTAATGAGGGGGATTAATAATTGAGACATTTTAACACAATTGATATTGCTGAGCATCAATATTACATAAATATTATTAGCTAGAACTGTCAAAATCATTTCGTTTTATTCTATTTATCATTTTTTACAATGTATGGGTAGCTAATATAACTAGATTACGTGTATTGAACGCATTCGAAAAAATCGTAGATTAATAAAAATCATGCATTAATAGGGGTCATTAATGTATGATTTTTTTACATTAATGATGCTCATTAATAAACGATCGACGAAAAAAAAAAGTTAATATTTGCAAAAAAATGCAGCACTAGTTCCATGGCACTCTGAAATAATGCTATAAATGCCTATTTTCTTTTTTTTTCTCTCGAGATGATATAACTAAGCAATATGATCGAGAGTGGCCTTATATTGTGTAGTAACAAAATTTAAAAAATACTATTCAAACAGACACCCGGTATACCATTTACCTATGTTATGATACTTGATAGGCGAAAAAATTCGAAGTTTGGTGGCAGAAAAATAAGCGGCAAGTGAAAGGTTTTTTCAAGATTTATTTTTATTGCCATCAACAATTATTTTGATATTACATCTCCATTTAAATAAAACGGCACGATATAATAAAACGATTCACTCTAAGCACGTCGGTGCTGCCCTCTACTACAGTCAGCCGGCATATTTTACAAATTCAATTAAAACTACTGTTGTTATTTTGACGATTTTGACATTCCCATTTCAACTAATATTTTGCGAAATAACATCTTAAAGTAAAATAAAAAGCGTTCAAAATGAATGCGCCACCGACCTTCGAGTCATTCTTGCTATACGAAGGAGAGAAAAAGTAAGTCATTTACTTAAAAACCTCCAAAAACCATTCTAACCTCAAATATTCTAGAATCATCAAAGAACAAGACTCAAAAGTGACAAATGCCGCGATTTACACTGTAAACAAAGAGGACCACACGCTAGGCAACATGATCAGAAAGTAATTAAATTAAACTGGACCAATCAAATGCTAATTTAGTGATTTTTAGCCAATTATTGAAGGATCCAAATGTACTTTTTGCCGGATATAAGCTTCCTCATCCTTTGGAGCATAAATTCGTGTTGAGAATTCAAACTACTGCAAATAGCAGCCCTCATGAGGCTTTCATGGGCGCTATTACCGACTTAATAGCGGAGTTATCGCTATTTGAAGAAAGATTTAAGGTTAGGATTTTTAATCATTTGGTTGTTTCTTGACTAGAGTTACTTGCTCTATTTAATTGTTGTTTGTGTTTGTAGGAGTCAATCAAAGAAAAGAAAGAGGGAATCGACTAAAAACTGTATTATGTATTGTAATGTTACATATTATTTTAATAATAAATACTTAATAGTAATGATGTTGTCGGTTGGGTTAGACTGAACTAAAGCGAGCCGGGAGTTCTGCGGGTGAATTTTGTTTCTTCGTGCTGGTGACGTTGGCAGTTGGTGGTTGGAACCGCCTCGGCAGCGGTTCCCGTGGCGATGTAGAGCAGTGTCGCGTACCTTGGCGCTTCTCGGGAGACGCCTGCAGAAGTGATGCGCTGGGTTGCCTGGTCCTCTCCGGAAATGCCCTCGTCATCTTCTCTGGGGTCGGCGGAAGCGGTAAAACCGGTCGGATTCCCACAGCAGTCCTGGCACTGAATCGCAGCGCAAAACGCCGGACGGTCTCGGACTTCCTCTGCTGGGTTGACGTCGTCAACGAGGGGTGCCGGCTCTCGTTCTGCGGTGAGGTAGCCTGGTTGCTGCTTCGCGGCCGCCTGCAGCGTCTCCTTGACAGTCCGGCGTCGTCCAGCGTGATGCCTGGTTCTAGGTTGACTACATCTAGCGGTGAGATTGGTCGATGCACCCTACCTTACAGCCTGGGGGAGTGATTGCTCGTCTCTCTTGGTTCCTATTCGGCTACCAGGAGTGATGGTGTCACTGAATGCTCTGGTTTTCAATTTCAATTCAATTTATTGCTTTTATTACATTTTAAAATCCTTATATATTTCATTTCCATATAGTTTCTTATATACGCAACAGGGATATTATTTCCCTTTTATGCGTAGCCCCTTTTTATACTGGCCCTAGTCGCCACGGCTAGGCTGGTTGTTACTTGTTAATCGTGTCGGCTGCTATTGGTTGCCGCGCCGCTAGTTTGCAATACCGGATGCCGCGCCGCTCGTCTTAGTTTATTTCTTAACTAAACGGAGCAGTCTGAAGTTGGAATGCTAAAACTGATCGTTTTTGATTGGCTGATGTAACACCAGTTTTACACCTTACAAATTTTGTAATATAAACAAACGAATGTTCTCCATATTGTCTCGTCACCTGTTGTCAGTGACTGAAGTTCTCCCGCTGATAAGTCAAATTTAATTTTGCCGCAAAACAAAATCTAGTGATATTTTTCTAGTATTTACACAATGGAAATACGGCTCAGCGAGACAACTTCAGATTGCTCCGTTTAGTTAAGAAATCAACTATAGTGATGTGCTTCGCCTCGCCAGCGTTAGGCGCGGGAGATTTGAATTATGCGCGTCGCCACAGTGTCAGGCAACAACATATTTTTTCTACTCCCATGCTATAATTTAGTTATTTTATACCTGTCATCTGTACTTTAATGGCACTCATTTCGATACGGATTTTCATTTCGATACTGATTTTCAAAATGACATCCAAGTAAATTTCATGCAAATTAGTAGTTTAAAATAAATTAAAGCATGGAAAAAAGTGCAAAATCCGAATGTAGCAAATTCCGAAAATGCACTACTTTCACAAGAGGGGCGACTGAAAGGGATGCACTATACTCATCGTGTTGAATCCAAACACAAACAACTTACAGTTTTTAATACCGTTGAATTTTGCGCATGCGTAATGAAGGCGGTCATGATTTGTCTAATTTTGAATAATATTCCTTTTATGATACATTCTGTATATAGTACGCCACTTTTTATTATGTTAATTATATGCAAACGATGTCTACGGCTAGGGTTTTTAAGGTATAGGTTGATCAATGTGTTTGAGTTATACAAGAAAACGAAATAAATATTATCAACAAACAATATTTTATTTAAATACACAATTACAGCATTTTAAAGGGGTACTGGATAATAGTTTGGTCTACACTGACAATTGCCTCCAAGACAATATCCTCCTTTGACAAAACCTTGGCTTTTGCAGTTTAGAACGCAGTCTCTTCCACAAAGTGATCGTTTGCTTCTTGTGTTGGTCGAATCTCCAGCTACAGGGTAATAATTAGGCCTGCATTGACAGCTTCCTCCAATACAGTATCCCCCTTTGATAAATCCTTGGCTTTTGCAGTTAATAACACAATCTCTTCCACAAAGTGATCGTTTGCTTCTTGCGTTGGTCGAATCTTCAGATACAGGGTAATAGTTTGGCCTGCATTGGCAGGTACCTCCAATACAGTATCCTCCTTTGATAAATCCTTGGTTTTTGCAGTTGATGACACAGTCTCGTCCACAAACTGCTCGCTGGATTCCTGTGTCAGCTGCGTCTTCAGAGTTTGAGTAAAAATTCGGTCTGCATTGACAGTTTCCTCTGATGCAGTAACCGCCTTTGACGAAACCCTGGTTTTTGCAGTTGATAGCACAGTCTCTGTGGCAAAGTCCATAGACATTGTTTGTTGAATCCAAATCTTCGGCTGTAACAGATAGGAGTGCTTTATAGTTTTATACATTATATAAAATTAGAAAAATACATCAAATGAGCTATAATAGTCCTTTCATATTTATAACATTGTTATTGAATATACACACACACATTTCAGTTAGTAACGGACGAATCCAATTTACTGACCAGAAATAAAAACTGCTAATCGATTTTTAAGAGTAGCACGGTTCGATCGAAACTTTATATTTTAGCTAAAATGCACCAAGTACATCATGCACCAACATGTGAACCACATAGTCTTCTTCACATGAGTAGGTACTTTACTCTGGTGAAATATTACAAAACCTTGCTGACTAGTTATATAGAGTTATGCGATTCGTTTGAAACTTCATATTCTGACTAACGGGTACCTAGTGGTTCACATGTTGGTGCATTATGTACTAGGTGCTCATTAGCCATAATATTATGAAGTTTTAAAACGAATCGCGTAACTCTACATAGCCAGTCAGCAAAATTTTGTGATATTTCACTAGAGTAAAATACTCCTCTGAAGAAGGCTACCTATGTGGTTCACATGTTAGTGCTTAACTAGAATATAACGTTCCGAGCGAATCGTGGTACTTTAAGCCCTGTTCGCACTGCGATCTTTGGAGATTCTACGGAGAGTCAAAATCCTGGCAAAGAAGAAGTTTTTTTCTAGTGATAATTACGTGATTTTGAAGCAATCAAGAAATTATAAATTCGTCTTTTCCAAGACTCATTGAAGATTTAACAAATAATTCTCACTAGAAAGAAAAAAACTTCTTCTTTGCCAGGATTTTGACTCTCCGTAGAATCTCCAAAGATCGCCGTGTGAACAGGGCTTTAAGCCCTGTTCGCACGGGGATCTTTGAAGATTCAGAATCCTGGAAAAGAAGAAGTTTTTTTTTCTTTCTAGTGATAATTACGTGGTTTTGAAGCAATCAATAAATTATAAATTCTTCTTTTCCAAGACTCATTGAAGATTCAATTTAGCGACACCGCAATTTAACAGATAATTCTCACTAGATAGAAAAAAACTTCTTCTTTTCCAGTATTCTGAATCTCCGTAGAATCTCCAAAGATCCCTGTGCGAACAGGGCTTTATTATGCCCGGTCAGCAGCTTTTATTCTGGTCAGTAAATTAGGCTCAACCTCTATTACCCGTGAGTAAACGACTGATTATCGCATAGACTACAAAATTATATTTTTATACCGATGACTCATAGTATATGTCAGGCTGCCACACCCAAGTTGGGTAAAAGGCATTGTCGTATTATGTATTCGAGGTGAAAAATGGTGAAATCTAATTAATTTATTAAAAATGAGAGATCGATTTGTTCTTGATACGTGAACAAGTTGGGATATTGTTAAAATAATTTTTAAAACTTACGTTCAACTTCTGCAACTACGCAGAATACTGCAACAGCAAGAAACACAGCGCAAATCTTGTACATTTTAAGAGAGTAATTGTTGTACTTTGTTATTGTTTCTAACTGAAGAATATACTGCAAATTTTCCTTTTATATACTAAAAATATAATCCGCAGTACTTATGATTTATTACTTAATATACTTATTTGTTAAACTATGTTATTTGTTTAACACGTTCGGGGAACCTTTTTATGATCCAATGTTTACAATAAGATACTTTAAAAAATCTCATAGTGATAACTAGAAATATTTTATGTAGCTATTTACTCATCTGCATTTAATTTATTAGGATGTTGGGAATTTTGTGACGCGGTTTACGTAGAATGAGAATCTGTTTGAAAAATATAATTTCGTCTTTTTCGAAATATTATAATCTTGTATAAAGTATTTTTATTTGTGATAATTGCATTTAGTTAGCGTTATAATGTAATAATATTATATGTTTTAGTACCCGTAGATCCTATTTTGACTATTTACACGAGAATGTCTGTGTGTATGTATATGGATAGAATTTTTCCTGCGCTCTCTTTGTCATTCATTATCTCAAATTCTACTGAACATAAAATTTGAATATTTTGCATAATATATTTGTATGTCTAATCGAAGAGCTGATTAGATTTTGGTAAAAATCTGCTCACAAGAAATGGAACTTTATTACTTGCAGAACTATTTTTTGCAAAAATCTTTAGAAAAAAGTGCGATAGTTAAAATTTTTTATAGGACACGTGGGAAAGAAATACTCGTATATTATAAAATATATGATCTAACTTTTTTCTATATCTTTTACCAATAAAGAAATATAATTTTTCAAAAATATGTAATTATTATTATCAAATAGAAAAATAAATTGAAAATATAAATGGCAATGTAACGTACGTGTGTGGAGTCTGTAGAGTTTTTGAAATGTTAGTGGCACCCTATTTAAAGAAATATAATATTAATTGGACATAATAATATGTAAATAAGGTATTTATAAATTAAAATATATCTGGTAAACAAAGAGCTGAGCAGATTTATGAAATTTTAAGTTTATTACATAATTTATGTAATAAATTAGATTTTTATTCTTAAGAAAATGTTTTACATAGTTTCCTATAGGTGAACATAAAATTTATCTATAAAGCAAAGTACGGTTCCTAGAAAAATTAACAGCATTCCAAATAATGTATCTGTAACAGATAATAGTATATTCACAGTATATTATACAACGACGCTATAAATGGTTGCTATTATTCCCGAAGACGCATTTTATAACCTGAGCGAGCAAAACGAGCGAGGGTTTTAATAGTCGGAGGGAATAATAGCCATTATAGCGAGTTGTATACTGTATTTTATCTACGACTAATTTATTACGTAGCTACAAGATTTTAATAAAGTAAATACCAATACGCAAAAATGTTAACATTTCGAAATGTCAATTATCTATCACCATAATTACATTATTAAACATTGCAATTTGATTGCAATGTTATCACAGATAAATTTATTCAGGCAATCTTTGTGGGATTAATATACTAATGTAGCAAATGTCATACATTCATACTACATTTAATGTTTATGTTATACATTAGTCGTAGATAAAGTAATATATTATTCAAAATAGGAATAAATAACATTATAATTAAGTACTTTTACTAGGTGGTTTTTCTCCTAACATCCAACCAGAAATAGCAGTAAACACAAATGTTAATGAATTTGTAACTGGTACTGCTAAAGATAAATCTGTATTCTGTAATGTGAGAAAATACAGGAGTGAACCACATTGGTTTAGTGTCATAGGTAGAACATACTAAAATAATAAACATTATTAAAAGTTTAGTCAAATATACTTTGAATTTACTACCTTCCAGTTAAGCAAAAATTTAACTTCTCGTAAAAATCGTTTTATGTTTGATTTGTCTTTAATATCTTTTATGTCGATAGTTCCTTTTTTAATTAAAGGATTTGTTACTCCCCATAGCACCGCAACAGAAATAAGAGACACTGTAAATTACATTAATAAATAATTTATTTACAAACATATTACATTCTACGTACATGTTGTTAAAAACATATTTTTATAAATTTAAATATCTGTTAATCACGGCTGTTGTTAACAATAATTAATACATGACAGTAACAAGAAATAACCTCTAAATCAGTGTTGCCAGAGCCAGATTTATAAGTGGTATTATCGGAATCCAGCAACAAAATTATCGAATTTTAGGCAAAACTATAGTAGATTTTAACATCTTTTAATTAAATTTAATCATGAATAGAAGAAGTATCGAAAATGTTTAAGAAGTATATATCCATTTTAAGTCAAAATATAAACTCGTATTTGAATTTTTGGCGGTAATTTTTATGAGCCATACAACAAAATCCATTTTGAAGAAAATGCTTTGAGTCCCAATATGATTTTATCTATTATTCCTAAAATCACATTTAAAAAATTACCTTATTCTACTTATTTCGTGGAAGAATTTTTTTTAAAATGATTAAACTGGAGATCCAAATTGTTTTAAAATAAATGTTTCTTATAAAAAAAATGCTCTAGAAATTTAATGCTGAAATCCGGTAGTCGATATTGTATTCCGTTAATGAATGGCAGCTATTTTGTGTGTTGAGATAAAATTTTGAATCTATTTAAAACAATTGGAAAATTGTCAAAGTAGATTTTCACGATTTTCCAGAAAACTATGCGTTTTCATGAAAATCGATTATGACCTATCTTAAAGAGAATTTTTCTCTCTACAAATTGGTCTTTTGATTTTTTCATTTAACCTTAAAGGAAAAGGGTTAATTTAAAAAATGAGATTTTCATCCCCAAAAGGGGCAGTGGGAGGCGAAACACAAATGGTAGAGTTCGAGATGTTGGCTATTCTTGAAGATGTCAATACCTATCTTTTAAAACAATAAAATTTTCGCTGGCTTTTTCCTTATTATATTCGTTGTATTTTGTATGTATAAATAATAATGACCACCTTAAAGTGTGTTAAGTGATCATATTGTAACTGACTCGAAATATGATTTGTGAGTATAATAATTTATACAAGATAAACCGGCAATGCAAACAGATCGCAGTAATAGCCAGAGAACCAGTGCGTAGTACTAACTTCTATTTTTTCGCTTCCACCAGAAACTGGCCTAACCTAATCTAATGCCTGTGGCACACCGGCCGAGGAGCATCGAGGACCATCGAGTAACTCCTCGATGAAACGATAGAACGCACCCCGTCCTCGACGAAAAATAGGGGCGCCGCTATTTTCATCGAGTTGTTCCTCGATGAAACGAATGTATCTCATTTCAGACGTATCTTTGGATTTGATTTCGCGCAAAACTTTGATGTATTTGTCACCGATTAAATAGAAATCCATCGCGGACGGGTGCGTTCTTTCGTTTCATCGAGGAGTTACTCGATGGTCCTCGATGCTCCTCGACCGGTGTGCCACAGGCATAACACTATTAAAACAATATAAATAACGCTGTAATGTAGATAACGTTTCACAAAATAGAGTTAATATATTCAAATTGGATATTTTAGTTAATATATGAGCCCGGAATATATTTATTTGCAGTAGTAATATGATTGCATTATACCTTTATACTAAATATTCACATAACATAGTTGAAATATGATATCAAAATATAACTTTTCCGCCATAATTTCAAATTGATTCATGTTACCGGCACTGCTCTAAATTTATTGTGACTACTGATTGTCAACAAGAGTGAAGCTAGGAACAAAGAGTACTTTTTTGAGTGATCTTGATCTGGCACAAGGAGGATCTGGCAACTGTCAGAGTAAACTAGCAATAATTTGAATCTCCTTTAAAAAATTGTAAATGCAATGGCAGGAAGCTATTATTTCGTAATAGTGGGGCATAATGATAACCCTATATTTGAAACAGAATACACAAGTGCTAAAGATGTAAAGGTAAAGGTTATGATGACATATATAGGCCAAAACAGGCATTATTAATAAATTATTTTACAGAAAGAAGATCACAGACATTTAAATCAATTCATTGCTCATGCTGCATTAGATTTAATAGATGAACATAAATGGAAAACGAATAACATGTATTTAAAGTCAGTTGATAAATTCAACCAATGGTTTGTTTCTGCTTTTGTAACAGCAAGCCATATTCGTTTTGTCATGGTACATGATACAAGAAACGAAGAAGGCATCAAAAATTTCTTTTCAGAAATTTATGAATCGTACATAAAGCATTCCATGAATCCATTTTATGTTGAAAATACTCCTATAAAATCAGTTGCATTTGACAAGAAAGCTCAGTTATATGGGAAAAAATATTTAACAAGTTAATTTACAATAAAATTATATATATTTTAAATTTGTATTATATTATACGGTGGGATTCTGTGCAAATATGTAAGTTTTACTTTGTAAATCTTTAAATATTGAACAAAATCACATCAATGTTTGTTGACAAATATAAAAATGTTCATATGAATATAAATTTCATTGCGATTTTGTTTAATATTTACAATTTTATAGATCTGTAGCAACAACAGATTTTCACAGAATCCCACTAAAAGTCAAAATGACTATGTGGTATGTATTATTTGAAGTTTGCTGCGTGTTTGTTAAACTACCAGTGGCGTAGGTGTATTATATTTTTAGGAATAAATATTTAAATTTCATTTTAGTGCATTTATTTTCATTTCTGAGTTCTACAGTATATATTGCAATAATAATAATTATTACTTACTTGTGGTACATTATTTTATGTATTTTGATATCATTTTCAATGAGCAGTCTGAAAACATATGAATTCGTACTTTCGTAGAAAAATGTATAGGTATTATTATTATTTCTGCTGAAGACAATAGTAAGTTTTTAAAATTTAGTTTTGACGAATGCGAACGAAAATTGCAGCCCGAACCCCGAACGAAGGAAGAGTTGCAATTGTTCGACAAAATATTTTTAATACGTGTTATACACACTATTTTTTCTACTCCTGCAAAACAAGGAAGTTAAAAAATACAAAAATAACCATAATTTTTTGACATTTAACTGTAAACATTTTAATTTTTTTGTGAAATATCAATGTTGTTGCAAAAACAATGAACATTTAAAAAAAGCAAAGCTGTGTTGCAAAGTGCCCAAAAGTGTGCGACAAAGAACTTTGTCCCATACTTAGGCACTTTGTTGTACACTTAGATACTTTGCAACACACTTGCGACAAACAGCTGCTTAAACATTAAAAACAATGTAGAAAGTAGAAACATGAACTTTCAGAAGAAGGCGTAAAAAACAGTTAATTGATTTTTACATTTTGTTTATTTCTTCATGATAGTACGTAGTACGTTATTACAAAATAAATTTGTATTATTTGCGATATATTATTGTACATATTTTAATATCCCAGCTGGAGTTAAATTTAGTGATAGATTCAATGGGAGCTCGATGATTATAAGTAACAAATTCTTCTCCGTTGACATAAGTTTTGTAACAATGTGGTTCAACAACGAAAGCCAGAGCGAATCTTTCGTTTTTCTTCAAAGGCATTCCTCCGGACGTTTCCTCGGGACCCCAACTACTCAGGGCACTGTTGCGCACGATATAATTAGAACCAAATCTGCAAAATTATTCTTATAAACACTGCTTCTTACTCAGGATTATTTGTAATTACCTTGGATTGAAATGAAAAACAATATCGCCGTTGCTTTTCAATAAATTAAAGGAAATGTTGGTTGCATTGGAAGTTATAATTCCAGTAATGTGGATCCAACATAAGTTATTACAACCCTGAAGTTCAATTTCTTGAGAAGAATCTCGTTCACAGCCAAATTCCTGAACATATAACCCATTGACTGGTTCTCGAATTGCCCATTTTGGCTACAAAAGTAATATAATTGTGTAAAATAATCGTAAGAATTTAAAATGTTATATATACCTTATTATTATTGTAAGACACTTTAAAGATAAGACCGTCATGTATTTCAAAAACAGTAGCTGGGTTATGAATTCGATGTTTGAAAAAATAAAACTCTTCTCCATTAACGAAAATGCGATAACCTTCTGATTCGTAGGCGATGTGTAGAATATATTTAATGCCACATTTAAATGGCATCTGTGACGGCCTCTCTTCTGGACCCCATTCACGTGAACATTCATTTTTCTTTTCGTTGTTGAAGACCACTTCATTTTTTTCAATTCTGTAATGAATCAATTAAAAAGGTTTTGTAAATTAAATATGACTAAATAAAATGTGAAGAAAATATAAAAAACGTTATTTCTACAAATTATACCTACAGTGCCTACATGAAAATAGTTATATGTTTACCTAGGAAAAAAAATATTAGATTTGCTGCCGCGGCTAGACTTTCATAGACGAGGCGCAGCCGAGGCTATGAATCTAACTTAGACAGCAAATCTGTTTTTTGCCATGTTAAACACATTATTTTTTCGGCGATTGTTATTAATTAATATTAATTTAGTGATTATTTTAAATATATTGACGGTATCGCAATCAAATTATGTTGCTGTGTATATGTTGACAGTTACTATGAAAAAACAAAATTTTATAAATGTCAAATTTATTGATTCACCATAGTGACAATTACTTTTGCTGCCTAGGCTTTTTTACTATTTTTGCTGCCTAGGCAGCAAAAGTGATACTTTGCTGACTGTCAACTGTCAAAAAACAGCATTTTTAATGTCAATGGCCGAAAAAAGTTTTTTGTTTATTAAAAATAGCTACACTTTCAAAACGATAATTTCGTCTAATTAATGTTGTCGAGTTTCTCATGTTGAACAATAATTTAAAAGTTAAATTAATTTAACATACCGGGTGTTTCCTGAAACAGGCGCACCCCCAAAAAAGTTGCATTTTTAAGTCAATTACATTAATATTATAGATTTATAAACTACATTCAAAGGCGCATTAAACTACATAATTAATGAATTTTTATTACTTCCTGTTTAGCCGGAAGTGAGATCAACTTCCTTATTTTAAATGGAACACCCCGTATATTTTTTAAGATTTTGATTCTACATAAAATTCTGAATACAACCATGTATAATAAGCTACTTTTTCGATGTAGATTTCTAAGTAAAATAATAATTAAAATATTACAGAAACATAGCGATTCATTCCAAGTTAGCTATGAAATAAATGATAAGATACAGATTTTATGACAGTAAAAATGTCAGTTTATTAACAAAAATAACTAATTTAATAAGGAATTGCGATTCAATTATATTATTCATAAGTAAATTTTCAAAATGGCCTGCATTTTCTTGAATACATAGTAAAACTCTTCGTATAATTTCTGTTTTTATCATTTATTTCATAGCTAACTTGGAATGAATCGATATGTTTCTGTAATATTTTAATTATTATTTTAATTAGAAATCTACAACGAAAAAGTAGCTTATTATACATTATTGTATTCAGAATTTTATGTAGAATTAAAATCTTAAAAAATATACGGGGTGTTCCATTTAAAATAAGGAAGTTGATCTCACTTCCGGCTAAACAGGAAGTTATAAAAATTAATTAATTATGTAGTTTAATGCGCCTTTGAATGTAGTTTATAAATCTATAATATTAATGTAATTGACTTAAAAATAAAACTTTTTTGGGGGGTGCGCCTGTTTCAGGAAACGCCCGGTATATTCAATTTTTCTTTCAAATACAGGTGGTACAAAATTAAATTCATTCCAGTAAATTTTTAGGCAAAAACGCCACACACAAGTTAAAAAAGTAACTATACAGTGCTAAGGAGCAACAGATTATGTTTCTTCTGAAATCGGGGTCTTGTAAACTATAGACATATGAATAAAAATGTTACTGAAACATAATCTGAAAAAATACTTTGAAATTTCCTTTTCAAAATTGTTAGTAGCCTTTGAAAAAAATTTAAAAAATTCATGACCACATGCAATGTCATGACAACAAACAATAATATTTACAAAAGTACACATTATTCCCTTAGGGAGAAAATGTGACGTTTCTATCCCTATTTTGATGTCATGTAAAGAGAAATAATTGCTATAGCAAACATATTTACCTCACGCTGATGTGCATAAGAATATTGCCCTTAGAATCTTTAATATCGAACCGAGTTACCTGGTGTGTAGAAGCAACAACTTCTAACACCATACCTAACTTGAATCCACGGCTTAATGGCAAATTAATATGGCCTTTTTTACCAGAAGGGCAATAATCTGAAACAACTAAAGTTTCAGAACATGTAGTATTACAGCAAGCCATTGTTGATTGGTGAAGATTCAAAAGCACAAATACTTCTTATTCCACATAAGTGCTGGGGTTGTATTTATATAAAAAATGTTAAATAGAGAAGGAAAATAAGATTTAAAAATTCCAAGAATTGTTATTCGCTGACCTAAAATATTTCTCATGAACATCCAGGACCGTCTAATGCAAAATTATAAATAAGTTTGTATACGTTTGTCCTTTTGTGGTTATATCGAAATCATACTTGTGGTGTTATACACTCTGTGTGCGGTTAAGAGTAGTACTCATGGTTGTTAGTGGAGAGTACACTACAGGAAAGATTTTTTTGTATTATGCGTCAATGTGTAAGTGTATACCTAACAGGATTTGAATCTGTCAAATTGAATTTTAGTTGAATTGAAATCAAAAGTTTTCTTCATGATGAACAGGAAAATTTTACCTATTTTCAAAATTTGGGATTTAAGTTGGGCTAGCTATTTCTATTTGCATTAATTTTTCTTCCTGTTTACGGTCCTGATTATGAAGGAAATAAAACAATATGGCCTTTGTGTTTTTGTTATCTCTATGCGTATAGAGGATAAAGTGATGCAGACCTTCATCGGTTGCAAGGAAAATGGGCACAAGCCACAGCCGAATGGCTACGCCACAAATTATCAGTTTTGATTTATGTCTATTTAAAGTTTTGGGAAAACCCCGTGCAGGACTCAAAGAACGAACTTCCTACGACGATTTGGCACAAAGTTATGGGTGTTTGAAAAAGTGCATTTTGTGGTTTTTGACTCATAAGTCCGAAGTTTTCCGACGAAATTGTTTTTTTCACGAATGAAATTTTCTTTCAAAATTTCTAACACCCATAACTTTGTGCCAAATTATCGTAGGAACTTCGTTCTTTGAGTCCTGCACAGGGAATTGAACAAATTTTAGTGCCCTTTTTGTGGATCGAGTCAAAAAAAATTTTCATCTCCGTACATATCGACGAAGTTGGACATTTGTACATTAAAAACATTTTCTTTAACTGGAGTTTTACAGGGGGGCGGAAGTAGTTACGCTTAAATTGGCATGCATGCGATAGATTGATGTTAGAGGATACTATATTAGGTTATTTGGTTATGTGTGTGTTTTAAAAAAATGGTATTTGCGATGGTCTCTCTTATGTACCCCAACCCCAGCTACGTCTGATAGTTGTGTAAAGACAATGGCGTTGGTCAATTCTGTAAATAATTCATTCGAGTATCAGATGCTATTAATATTCATTCAATTTAAAACACATTTTATGAAATTAATTAGCGTATTTAACTATTTTGATATGTAATTATAAGAAGTTTTATTAGCCAAGCCATAAAACAACTTTATATGTATATAACAAGAAGTTTTATTGACTTTTAAAGGCAATTATAATGTAATTTATGATGTTACTAATTAAAAATTAAACATGAATGAATGTTTTTTTATCATTATCAGTCGTAGCGCAGCGGCTTCGGTGTTTGAAGTAAAGAAGATATTAATTCTATTTTCTTTTATCAAAAGTGCATTAAACTGTAAAATACTATGTTTAAATGACTGGATAGTAACCACTAACTGAACACACGGTAACCGCAGACTCTCCACAGTACGAGAGACAGCAATATATATTTTTTGTCACAACAGGAACATGGCTGTAATATTTTATCGGATAAAAATTGCGACTTCCGGAAGCATTTACATTCTATAAAAAATCTGACGTGGACACCACATGACTTCCTTGTACGCCTATTAAACTGTTCATACTTTTCTTAATAACTAAAATGTAGAATTACATTATACAAATATATTAATATAAGTACTCTACTACTACTGCTACTATACTCACAAATATATTTTAGTCATTTTATTTAAACTGCAGAAGAAGATATAAATGATATTTTACTATTGTCATGTCATAATCATTTAAATTTTACGTAGTTACAAATGTTAATCGATCATGGACTACAAGATACCGAAATACTAAATTATAAATATATACTTTAATTAATCTTAAAGTGATCTTAAATGATACCAAATACAAAAATATTTATAAAATACCGATTGTAGGTAATAATCACATAATCTTTCATTTAAAATAAAAAAATTGTCATAAATTAAATATTTATTGAAATATTTGAAAAAAGTACTACTTCCGGTTTGTAGATTGAAACCAAAAATAGGAGGTGCACAACTAGATGCTATAACAGTCCTAAATACAAAATTTCAACTTTCTACGTCTAACCGTATTTGAGTTATGCGACACACATACGTATACATACATCCGTACGTCCGTCCGTCCGTACGTACAGACGTCACGACGAAACTAGTTATAATGGATTCAGAAAAGGTCAAAACGGATATTTCCGTAAAAATCTGAGAACCGAAATTTTTCGCGATTACAATACTTCCTTATTACTCCGTACAAGGAAGTAAAAAAGATTATTTGAGAAGAAATATGAATAATCGAAGAAAACTGTAAATTCCTTGAGTTGACGGTTGATAACCGCACACACGATAAAATAAATCTATAGCGATGATTCACAACATATGTGAGGCTGTCACACTCAAGTTGGGTAAAAAGCACGACAGATATAAACTACAACTGTAGTGTGAATTCAGTTAAGTACAAAAAATCATCGTTGTGATGGATAAAGGTGGGGAATGACGACCGCCTAAGCTATTTGCTCTATATTATCTTTATTGTTTATTGTGTAATATCAGAAATCAGGTACATCAAAGCTTATAAATATATTAAGGAACAAAACTTATGGTTAAAAAATTTGAAAAATTATAAAATAAAAATATTACAAATTTTTTTAAAAGTTTTTCAATGGGCAATGGCCTCCATTACCCACCACGATAAGGCAATGACGGCCTAGGACGACATTACCTGCAACGGAAGTTTGTTTATTTTTCAAAGGCAGTCAGTTTTATAGGTAACAAATACTTAACCGTTGACATAAGTTGGGTTTAATTATGCGTTTATGCCGGCCAAGTATGAAAATTTTATTAACATGTTTTAAAATTTTGTTTTGCTTTTTAGTCGATTGCCTCTAGGCCCGTGGAGAAACACTTTGGAAAACCGGTAGTTACGCCACTGACTTAAGAATTTTTTAAGGTGGGTTAAAGGGTTAAAGCCTGTTTAATTGCTCACAAAATTTAAGAATAAGATGTAAGAATGAGAATAGTCTTATAGTTAAAATAAAATATGAGTCGGTTTATGCTACAGAAATAAGAATAATAAATAAGGCATAAGGATTATTCAATAGGAATAGTATAGTAAATATAATATATAGTAGGTAAAATATAAGCTGGGGAAAATATTTTCTATACGACTGTTATAGAATGTTATAATTCTTACATCATTTTCAATTATGGAATGGTTACATTCTATCACTTTACGGAATGTATTCATTTCACTAGTGATGGAATGAAATGTGGCGAGTTATAATAATTTAACTTTATTCAATGTTTTGGGTTGGTGGGTAGCTTTAAAATACGTTTAGATTTATTAATTTATTAATTTCATGTAGAATATAATTTTATAAATACATATATTTTTATTTTAATAGTTTTAGGTTATGTTTTTTAATTCAATTAAATTCATAATCCTGGAGAAAATATAGTCTGCAACACTTTTGGAATGGCAATTCCGCTCTCGTGAAATCGTGAAACTCGTCTACGGCTCGTCTCACAAACTCTCCACTCGAGCTGAATATGCTTCATTCCACACTTGTTGCAGAATATACTATAACAATTTTGTTTATAATTTTTTTTTTATTATATTTTATGTCAAAAAGACAGTATGTATTATTTGAAGTTAGCTGCAAGTTTGTTATACTACCAGTGGCGTAGGTGTATTAAGTATATTTTTAGGAATAAATATTTAAATTCCATATTATAGTGCATTTATTTTCATTTCTTAGTTCTACAGTATTTTACAATAATATTTATTACTTGTGGTACATTATTTTATGTATTTTAATATCATTTTCAACGAGCAGTCTAGCTACGTTAGCTGGTACACGATGATTGAAGGTAATGAACTCTTTACCATTTACATA
The DNA here is from genome assembly GCA_947534325.1 of Agonum fuliginosum. Taxonomy (NCBI): domain Eukaryota; kingdom Metazoa; phylum Arthropoda; class Insecta; order Coleoptera; family Carabidae; genus Agonum; species Agonum fuliginosum. Next base: position 31,227,863 of record OX384032.1, on the reverse strand, counting down.
TGTTTTGTAACAATCTTCTTGAACAACAATAACAAGGGCGAATTTTTGGTTTTTTATAAAAGGTATTCCTCCATTTCTTTCTTCTTTGTTCCAGCCTCCAATGCAACTGTTGCGCACTACACAAAACTCTTCGAATCTATAATAATGAATTATAATTAAAAATTAAAGATATTAATAACATTCTCTATTCATACCTTGTACTGAAATGGAATAAAATTTCGCCACTAGAATTCATTAAATTTACATCGAATCTACTTGCGCTAGATTTAACAGTTCCATATATTTGAATCCAAGATAAGGGTCCACATTCTTTGAGTTCTATTTCATGAGGTGTTTCTGTTTCACAATTTATTTCCTTAACAGGTCGCTGAATGGCCCATTTTGGCTGAAAAATATTGAAACATTATCTCAGAATCAAATTTGATATTCTGTTATTTACTTCATTGCGTTTGTAAGACACTGAATAGACTTTTCCAAAATAAATGCCGAATAATGTTGCAGGATTGTGAATTCTGTGTTTGAAGAAATAAAATTCTTCTCCATTAATATAAACACGATATCCCTCGCATTCGTAAGCAATAAGTAGATTGTATTTTTCGTCTTTTTTAACTGGAATTTTGCTTGGTCTTTCTTCTTGTTCCCAACAACCATTTCTAAGGGTATTGAAAACAACTACGTTTTCATTAATTCTGTAAGAGATACATCGATAATGTAATATGAGAATAAATTATTATTTCTTCTTGGGTTACACGGTACACAACCTTTATAATTACTATCATAATAATAAAAATGATAGGGCTAATTAAAAATTTAAATAGTATGAGGGTTAAAATTTTTAGAGAAATAAAATTGTACATAGGTACCTATTAGGAATTGACTTTATTTCTTTAATATCCTTTGATTTTAGTTTCGTTAAACTAGAAGTTAATGTCAAAAAATATGGAAATAGTTACCTAACACTTATGTGCAGCAAAACATTACCATCTTGATCTTGAACATCGAAGTGAGTCCTATCATTCGTAGTAGCAACAACATACAACACCATACCTGACTGATTGAATCCGTGGTTTAATTTCATAGTAACACTATCAGCTCGACCACAAGGGCCGTAGTCTAAATTCGCCAAGGAAGACATTGTTCAAGACTTTAGAAGTGGTATTGCTTCTAAATTGAAACAAGTATTTGTGCTGTATTTATATCAAATCGTTTTTTATAATTCCTTGTAGTTAAGGAAAACACATTATAATAATATTTCTTGAAAATAAACATGTTAATTATTACTAAAAAGATATGTGTGCATTACTCATTGACCCAATAGAATAAAAATAAATGCATCATTGCGTTTCTGTTATCTTTAACTAATAATAAATCCTAAAATATAACTGCCACTTATCAATAATTTAGTTTTGTAGATATTATATTTAATAACACTTTTTGCTAAGGATTATGAATTAAGTATAGTTTTCCATTTAAATTATTTGTCTTGTTTACTTTTTCATGGTACAAGGAATACGATATAGTATTTTTAATACCATAGCTAAATGCTAGAATTAAATTATAAATTTTATGGAAGCTCAATGATTGTTAGTACCTAATAAATTATTCGCCGTTGACCGAATTCTGTAAAGATGTGGTTCAACAATAAAAGCATTTTGTATTTTGTTCTGTAAGGAAAATGCGCACGGGCAAAAGTTAGACTAGCTACTACCACGACACCACGAGCCACATATTATCAATTTTGATTTATATTATATCTATTTAAAATATTAATAACTTCGAGCTACATTTTCTTAAGGGGACATTTAAATTACAAGCAATGTTTTCGAGTAGGTATTTGAGTATGAATTTTTGGTAGGTATGCACAAACTAGTTTTGGATTACTTATACCTAGGAAACGATTTTGTTATTTTTACGATGATGTACCATGTAACCTGGGTTAATAATCAAATTTGATGAGAAAGAATAAACATAAAAAATATAATAAGAGTTATGAATTTATCCGTAATAGTACGAATAGTTATTGCGTAGTAACAGATAAACGAGTGTTAAAATGTAGGTACATATTAAAATATTGACCCGAGTTGTCATTTCTTCACAGGAATTATGAGTAATTTCACCAATTAAATTTATGACTCGAATTATTTTTGCTTGAATGAATGACAATAATAATAATAATGCCTTTAAGGTGTCAAAATTTGCAATATCAATAAAAGAAAAATAGTGGTGGTGTGGTACGCTCAGCATCGAATGGTGGTTCTTATTTTGGCAAATTTGGAATTTTGTGTTACGAGAATTTCTAAAGATAAAGAATAAGATTCTCAAATTTTTTTTTCAACATACGGTTTTATCTCCAGTTATCATATGAATAACTTGAAAAAAAGTCGTTGGATTTGTTGGATTCTCATAGGGGTTCCTGATATCTTGTGAACATTATTTTTATATTAAAAGATACTTGACCCTTTAATTGTTTTGAGCAGTGTATATCCCTATAGTACTGGGTTGAATATTTGATTACCGCGTAACTTCACACTACCAAATTTCCATATAAAATAAAAATAAAAAATCTGATTATTTGTCCTGTCATGGTAAATAATACAAAAAATGAAGGGGGAATTGAAAATTTCTTTTTAGAAATATATTTTAATTTATTTATTGCAATACATCAAAAGATTCTGCAATCAGTCCAGCGGACTGACGCAAAACCTTATTAAAAGTAAAATACTTACATAATCGTACATAAAGTATTCCGTGAATCAATTTTATGTTGAAAATACTCCTTTTGACAAGAAAGCTTAATTATAATATGGAAAAATAGTTTGTTATGTGTATTATATTTTTAGGAATAAATAAATTCCATTTTAGTGCATTTATATTTATTTCTGAGTTCATCAGTATATTACAATAATATTTATTACTTGTGGTACATTATTTTATGTATTTTAATATCTTTCTCAATGAGCAGTCTAGCTACATTAGCTGGTACACGATGATTGAAGGTAATGAACTCTTTACCATTTACATATGTTTTGTAACAATCTTCTTGAACAACAATGGCAAGAGCGAATTTTTGATTTTTCATGAAAGGTATTCCTCCATTTCTTTCTTCTTTGCCCCAGCCCCCAATGCAACTGTTGCGCACTACACAACACTCTTCGAATCTATAATAATGAATTATAATTAAATATTAAAGATATTAATAACATTTTCTATTCATACCTTGTACAGAAATGGAATAAAATTTCGCGGCAAGAATTCATTAAATTTACATCGAATCTATGTGCGTTACATTTAACAGTTCCATATATTTGAATCCAAGATAAGGGACCACATTCTTGGAGTTCTATTTCATGAGGTGTTTCTATTTCACAATTTATTTCCTTAACTGGTCGATGAAGTGCCCACTTTGGCTGAAAAATATTGAAACATTATTTCAGAATCAAATTTGTTACCTATTTTGATATTTACTTCATTGCGTTTGTATGACACTGAATAGACTTTTCCAAAGAGAATGCCGAATAATGTTGCAGGATTGTGAATTCTGTGTTTGAAGAAATAAAATTCTGTTCCATTAATATAAACACGATATCCCTCGCATTCGTAAGCAATAAGTAGATTGTATTTTTCGTCTTTTTTAACTGGAATTTTGCTTGGTCTTTCTTCTTGTTCCCAACAACCATTTCTAAGGGTATTGAAAACAATTACGTTTGAATCAATTCTGTAAGAGATACATCGATAAATGTAATATAAGAATAAATTATTATTTCTTCATGGGTTTAAAATTTATTTGTGTATTTTGCTTTTGATTTTTGATATATACGAAATTATCTGTTGAGTACACAGGTTGTTCTTTAACTGGTTTTAAAGTTTACATACATACAAACATCATCGTGAAACTATCAAAAATGAGTTGTAAGGACCCTAATTCGTACTCATCCACTAAAAACTCACTTCCCGATTTTTAGCATGATTCCAATACCTTCCTTTACAGGTATGACGGAATGTAAAAATGATAGGGCTAACAAAAAATTTGAGAAATAAAATTGTACCTATACCTCATATTACGAATTGAATTAACTTTATTTCTTTAATATCCTTTGATTTTATTTTCGTTAAACAAAGAGTTAATGCAATAGTATATTATGCAACTAGAGACGAAAGTGTTTTTTTTTCGACGAGTGCGGAGTTGGTACAACGACCAAAGCGAGGGCTGTCAACGCACGAGTCGGGATAACACTTTTGTCCCGGAGATGCACACGATATTTTTTTCAATACCTGCATCGAAAAGCAATTAGAAATTGAAAAAAAGTATGAACCGGATGATCATAACATTGGAAAAATTTATAATAATTCCGTAAAATAAATAATAAAATCTAAATAACCAATTTTGGAATCGCGCATAAAGTGGGAGGAAAAGTACTTTTCCTCCCTGGGGAGCAAAAAGCAAGAGAAAAGGTACTGTGCTTCCCTAGGGAGGAAAAGTACTGACCGGTCAAAAATATCTCATTTCGTCCTTAATAATAGGGACCAAAGGTGACGTTTTCGGTGCAGGTATTGAAAAAAAATATGGAAATACTTACCTAACACTTATGTGCAGCAAAATATTACCATCTTGATCTTTAACATTGAAGTGAGTCCTATTACTCGTAACAGCAACAGCATACAACACCAAACCTAACTGGTTGAATCCGTGGTTTAAATTCATAGTAACACTATCTGTTCGACCACAAGGGCCGTAGTCTAAATTCGCCAAGGAAGACATTGTTCAAGACTTAGAAGTGGTACTGCTTCTAAATTGAAACAAGTATTGGTGCTGTATTTATATCAAAAAGTTTTTTTTACAATTTCTTGTAGTTAAGGAAAATATTACAATAATATTTCTTGAAAATAAACATGTTAATTATTATTAAAAAGATATTGACCCAATAGAATAAAAATAAATGCATCATTGTGTTGCTGTTATGTTTAACTAATTATAAATCCTAGAATATAACTGCCACTTATCAATTTAGTTTTGTAGATATTAAATTTAATAACACTTTTTGTTACGGATAATGATTAATTATAGTTTTCCTTGTAAATTATTTGTCTTGTTTACTTTTTCATGGTACTAGAAATACGGTATAGTATTTTTAATATCATAGCTAGAATTAAGTTATAGATTTGATGGAAGCTCAATGATTAATAAATTATTCAGCGTTGACCGAGTTCTGTAAAGAAAAGCCTTTTCTCTATTGTTCTGTAAGGAAAATGGGCACGGTACAAGCTAGACTAGCTACTACCACGAGCCACAGATTATCAATTTTGATTTATATTATACAGGATGTTCATTTTATTTTGTCCACTATTGCTATCTCGAGAACTATAAGACCCACGAGATCGGTTATATTAGCAAACAATTTCTATTTTATAGGACTACTTTAAGGAACGAAACAAGATTTTTTTGGACCAGTGGTTCTCAAACAAGGGGGTGCAACTTTCTTATTTCAAATGGAGACCTATTTGTTTTATTTGTTTATTCGATTAAGTATTTTTTTCTGAATTCAACGAGATTTTAGTTTCATACCCTTGCATAACAAAAAATCTGCTATGTCCACCACAGTACTTCCCCGACTATAAGTTTTATTTCGTAACGCCTTTAATTTTATGCTTTATTCAGCAAAATTTAAATAAATGTATCTTTTTTCCTAAACTATTTAAGTTGATACCAACTTGATTGAATATCGCATAAATGTCATTTTTTACATTTTTACTAAACTCGTCTCCCCGAGAGCTTTAAATTGACACCATACTCGGTATAATTTGAATAATGCGTATTTCAAAAAATTGACGATCGGTTAAATGTTATTTTTATCTTACTACTAAAATAATTATTTTCCCGAGAGCTTTAATTTGATACCACACACGATAGTATTTTAATAAAAATAAAATAAGTTATGGAACAGTAGATTGCGACAATTCATAGTTGGAACGAAAATTTAAGAAATAGTTTCTATACTATGTCCACCGAACAGATAGAGTAGATGCTCCTCCCACAAATGTGCGCGAAATTGAAATACGGTATTGCTATTGGTAAGCCAGTTTTACACTGCTAGGCAAACTCAACTGCTGAGATCGTTCATCAAAAAAATCGTTCGTAAATAAAAATTGTACTTCATATTTCTTTTAAAATTATGTTATACATAAATGATAAAATATATAATTCTTCCATATTTATTTCAAATAAAACTATTTAATTTTTCTGCTTTTTAAAATTTGTTGCTTCTAAAGCTTACTTCTGCGCACATTGTACTGCGCTGTTTTGGCTCTGCCCACTAGTTTTATTACTCTATGTGTTCGATGGACATAGTAGCATGATAGTATAGTACAGGCTCTTTTAAATTTTCGCTCCAACTATGAATTGTCGCAATCTACCTGAACGACGACGTGATTAATGCACTAGACAGAACTGGTTACAATTAGCATTTTTATAAATTGTTGGTTGACCGTTAAAAGTATGGTGGTTTTCCTGACGTGATTTTTTTAACTATTTTGTTATATTTTAACTCATAACGACTCTTTAAGAGCTAACTTATTTTTATTTTATATCACTACATACAATTTAATATATACTAATATTTTTTAAAGTTTCTGTTGTAAGTATTGCTACTTTTACATAATATTTTTATATTTTTATTACAATTGTATTATTGTGTGTAGCGCCCTGATGAAGGCATAAGTGTTGCCGAAACGTTGGCCTAATAGGAAATTAAAATAAATTGACTTCATTCCCGTCTAATTACTTTTTTCCAAAATAAGTTATGTTTATAAAGTTGGTACCACTGGTTAAATAAAAAAATCAAGTGCGGTCGGGGGACCCCCGGCAGGAACGAAGTTCCTTACGTTATAGATATACCGTTTTTGACCACCTAGTACTTTAATTTAAGAAATTGCAGAAATAAAATTTTTAAAATTTTAATATTTTTTATAATTTAATTTGAGATATGGATATACCGTTTTTGACCATCTAGTACATTAAGTTAAAAAATGCAGAAATCCAATTTTTAAAATTTTAATATATTTTAGAATTTAATTTGAGATATGGATATACCGTTTTCGACCACCTAGTACATTAAGTTAAGAAATTGCAGACATACCGTTTTTGAACATCTAGTACATTCAGTTAAGAAAATGCAGAAATCCAATATTTAAAATCTTAATATTTTTCGAATTTAATTTGAGCTATGGTCATACCATTTTTAACCACCTAGTACAGAAATCCAATTTTAAAAATTTTAATATTTTGTAGAATTTAATTTGAGATAAAAATATTGATATACCGTTTTCGAACACCTACTTCATTAAGTTAAGAATTTGCAGACATACCGTTTTTGACCACCTAGTGCATAAAGTTAAGAAAATGCAGAAATCCAATTTTTAAAATATTAATATTTTTTCGAATTTAATTTGAGATTATGGACATACCATTTTTGACCACCCAGTATAGAAATTCAATTTTTAATATTTTTTCGAATTTAATTTGAGAAGTTTGTTCTGCAAAAATTTGGTGGACACCCTGACCCATATTCTACCAAATATGAAAAAAATTATTTTATTATTTATTACACAGTTAGTTAGTGCTGGGTATGGGTATGTGCTGATTTGTTCCATAATATATACGTTTTTTCTATTAAAATAACAAAAATATTATCAATTTTAGTAACTTCATACCGCCAAATTTCCATATAAATAAAAAATCTGTTTATTCGTTTTGTCATGGTAAATGATACAAAAAATGAAGAGGGAATTAAAAATTTCTTTTTTCTTTTCAGAAATATGTTTTTATTTATTTATTGCAATACATCAAAAGATTCTGCAATCAGTCCAGCGGACTGACGCAAAACCTTATTAAAAGTAAAATACATAATCGTACATAAAGCATTCCGTGAATCAATTTTATGTTGAAAATACTCCTATAAAATCAGTTGCTTTTTACAAGAAAGCTCAGTTATAATATGGGAAAATAGTTATAAGTGTGCGAAGTTCATTTGTTTTTTGTGCGAGGCTTGCCGAAATATACTACAACGACAGTGTGTACTATTTAAGTTAGCTGCATGTGTGTTATGTGTATTATATTTTTAGGAATAAAAATTTAAATTCTATTTTAGAGCATTTATATTTATTTCTGAGTTCATCAGTATTACAATAATATTTATTACTTGTGGTACATTATTTTATGTATTTTAATATCATTTTCAATGAGCAGTCTAGCTACATTAGCTGGTGCCCGATGATTAAAGGTAATGAACTCTTCACCATTTACATAAGTTTTGTAACAATTTTCTTGAACAACAATAACAAGGACAAATTTTTGGTTTTTTATGAAAGGTATTCCTCCATTTCTTTCTTCTCTGCCCCAGCCTCCAATGCAACTGTTACGGACTACACAAAATTCTTCGAATCTGTAATAATGAATTATAATTAAAAATAAAAGATATTAATAACATTTTCTATTCATACCTTGTACTGAAGTGGAATAAAATTTCGCGGCAAGAATTCATTAAATTTACATCGAATCTATGTGCGTTACATTTAACAGTTCCATATATTTGAATCCAAGATGAGGTACCACATTCTTGTAGTTCTATTTCATGAGGTGTTTCTATTTCACACTTTGGCTGAAAAATATTGAAACATTATCTCAGAATCAAATTAGAAATTCAGTTATTTACTTCATTGCGTTTGTAAGACACCGAATAGACTTTTCCATATTTAATGGAGAATGATGTTGCAGGATTGTAACTTCTGTGTTTAAAGAAGTAAAATTCTTCTCCATTAATATAAACACGATATCCCTCGCCTTCGTAAGCAATAAGTAGATTGTATTTTTCGTCTTTTTTGACGGGCATTTTTCTTGGACATTCGTCTGTTTCGTAACAACCATTTCTAAAGGTATTGAAACCAATTGCGTTTTTATTAATTCTGTAAGAGATACATCGATAATGTAATATGAGAATAATTTTTTTATGGGTATAATAGTTATTTGTATCACAAGGCCAGAAACTGACCTTTTGCAAGAGCGAGTATTTTTGACACGCCGAGCCACAGGCGAGGCTTGCAAATTACGAGCACTAGCATAACAGTTTCTGGACGTGTAATACACAATATTTTATGTGCCGATTTCATTACAAAAATATAAAATAATTATACATAACCTAAAAAATTGTGCACTGAATACTTGCATTTGAGCTTAAAATATATTTATTTCAGTTTCTATTAACGATTTACGTCTAAAATTTGTCAAAATCTTGTTAATTTTTGTATAAAAAATATTCAACGCATAAAATTGACATCTGCTTGACAACTGTAGTAATGTCAAGATGTCAACCTATAACTTCCGGTTGTTTGCCGGCCTAGGCTGGCAACAAAGAGTTTCTGGCGGATTTTGAAATATGGAAAACTAGCGATGCCGACCGGAGGTATATAAAATTTATTTGTGTATTTTGCGTTTGATTTTTTGTTAAATACAAAATTGTTGCGTAGGTTGTTCTTTAACTGGTTTAAAAGTTTCACAAAAAATTACGTACCAGTATACAGCGTGTGTTTATACTTCGGGAATTTTTTTAAGGGTACAAGTGTATATTAGAGTGCTCGCAATCAGAGAAAGGACTTACTTCGTTTGCACGAGTCCAACTCAAAAAGGTAGGGGTGTTTCAAAGTGATTTAGAACATGCAAATTTTAGCTAATATTTACTATCTACCCTTGGTTATAAAAATGCTTACTTTACTTTAAAAATAAGTTACCTACTCTTATTTTTGAGAATTTTTCAAAAATTCTTTTTGTTCCACGCACAATACCTACTCTCGTTTACTACTTATCAATAATTTTTTTCCGAAGTATAAAAACATCTTGCATTTTTGTTATTTAGCAAAATAAATCAAAATTTTATTAAATGTTGCTAGGGAAAGAATTAATAATTTAAGTCTTTCCTGAAAATTCATTTCGGATCAACAATAACCAATTATACATGTTGCTAGATTGAATTATTTGTACAATATCAATGGGTAGATAGAAAATGAACCCAAGCAAGACAAAACGATCTACTTTAATTAAATAATCTATATTTATATTACTATCATAATTATATAAAAAGCCATAGAATATGAATAATAGGTACAACTAATGATCTAATTTATTGTAATTAGCTCAATAAAGTTTAAAAATTTGAAAAGTGTGAGCGTTAAAATTTTTAGAAAAATAAAAGTGTACGAGCTAACGAATTGAATTGACTTTATTTCTTTAAGAGGAATCCTCAGTGCTTCATAAAACATGGTTTCGACGTATTATACTGATAATTAGTTACCTATATTAACAATCTAAATATTTTTCTGAAATAAAGCAAGTTTAATACTTACTGCTTGTTTCTATTGTTTTGAATTTAAAAAAAATTGTTATTAATTAAATAATAACATCCAAAATATAGGATATTTTAACTCAATGTAGATATTTTATTTAGTTTTAAATTAAAATATTAACACAATAGAAAGTAAATGTGAACCTTCTACTTCAATGTAGTGTAAGTTTTATTTATGAAATTTGCACGAAACTGCAAAATTTAGTATAAAACAAAACCTCTTTTTCGGTAGAAAGTAGCTAAATACGGTTTCATTCCTCGAATAAACCGATGGGCGCAGAGATGGGCAAGTTACTCAAAAATATTAATTAATTAATTTTTTTGTTATTATAGTCTTAATGTTAATTTAATTACAATCATTTAAATTACAATACTTTAGATCAAAATGTAACCAATTAATTCATCCAATTACATGAAAAAATTGTAATTAAATTACAAGAACTAATTACAAATTACAATTACATTTTATTTCTCATAGAATCACAATTTATGATATTTTTGATATTCTTATATTATGTTTTTAACAATTTTTGTATACTTACGCGTATTAAATAAAAAAATGAATCATCTTCTTATTATGATCTATAGTTATTTTAAATTATCATGTCAATGAATTTCCTTCTCAATGCATGAATTTAATTAAACTTTATTTTATAAAATGAATGAATACTGATGATTTTTAATTTCTGATCTGGAAGTCATTCCCGTAATAAATTATCATAGACGAGTACGAAAGGACGGAAAAAAGAAAAATAATTACTCATTACAATTGCAAATATCGGGTGGGCCAAATAAGACCTACCATAATGTTAAACTTAAATAACTTTTGTATTTTTTGATTTAATTATTTTTTTCTTTTTGTAGGTTATAACTGAATTCTTGGAAATTTATTAGCCACATAAATAGATTTTCTATATAATGTTTTGATGTCGGATGAAGCGCATTTTCATTTAAATGGTCATGTCAACAAACAAAACTGTAGATTTTGGGGCTCTGAAAATCCAAGGGAAATACACCAGCATCAGTTGCAAATCCATCCAAATGTATTGTTTGGTGCGGTGTTATGGCCAAAAAAGTGAAATTTTTGGCGAACGTCTGATTTAAAAAAGTCAGATTTCCCTTGGCCACCTCGCTCGCTAGATTTAACAGCGCCCGACTTTTTTTTATGAGGATATTTAAAAGACAAACTGTATGTTAATAAACCAGAGACTATTAGACAGCTGAAGCAGAATATTCGAGACGAAATACTGAGCCTTCAACCAGAAACATCACGTGGTGTAATGGAAAACGCGTTAAAAGGTGCCGATCTCTGTATCGAGAATAATGGTTTACATTTGTCTGATGTCATATTTCATACATAATTTCCATAAAATATATTCATTGTATACAAAAATTAATCAAAATAAGCGATTATTACAAGAGTTATTAGTGTTTAACATTAGTAGGTCTCATTTCGCCCACCCTGTATTGTAATTAATTACTAACATCTAAATTACATGGTCAGTGTAATGAAAAATTGTAATTAATAATTAAATTTTGGAAAATTGTAATTAATTACGTAATTTCATTAAATGTAATTAATTAATGCCCATTTCTCCCGATGGGTAACAGTGGTTTGTGACGGCATCGCATCATTCCTTATATTAACTTTCAAAACTCTTGATGTTAGTTTCGTTAATCTAGAGGTTAATGTAAAAAGTATTGTTAATAAAAATATGGAAATACTTACCTAACACTTATGTGCAGCATAACATTACCGTCTTTATCTTGAATATTGAGATGTGTGTGAGTGTGATCAAACGAAGCAACAACAGCATACAAAACCATACCTAACTGATTGAATCCGTGGTTTAATTGCATAGTAACATTATCTGCTCGACCACTAGGGCCGTAATCTAAATTCGCCAAGGATTCTGAAGATGAGTTAGAGCAAGACATTGTTGAAAACTCGGAAGTACAATGTGCTTCTATATTGAATTTGGTGCTGTATTTATATCAAAAAGTTCTTATGAGTCATTTTAGTTAAGGAAAATATGTATAATAAATATTTCCAGCAAAGGAAATTTTGAATAATAATTATTAAAATGTTTATTCCTCATTACTAGTCATTAAACCTTAATCCAAAAGAATAAAAATAAGTACATAATTGCGTTTCTGTTATCTCAGTGGTATAGAATAATTATGTTCAATCTCGGAATATTTTTTTTCAAGACATCAAACTCAACATATAAGTCACCCCAGGCCATAATACACATTCACATTACACATAATACAAGAGCTGGCTGATCGGCTTTGTACCGAAAGCCATAATATTAGAAAAAAATTCTTGGCATAATAGCAACTTATAAATTAGTAGGTTGCGCTCTATACCCACAAGCCGATCAGCATAAAAAACTCAAATTTCACCCTATGTAGCATTTACACGGCGGAACAAAAAATGGCAAAAAAAGTCTTAAGTACTTCGAAACTTTAAATAAAAATAACATTCTAATAGTAACAGACAGTAAAAGTACAGTAGACAAGCTTAGAGACCCAAAGCTTTAAAGCTACAAACGAACCATCCCTTGCTTCGATATAGCATCATCCAGAAACTAGAGGAATTACAAAATCAAAAAAGACAAGTGAAAATCGTATGGACCAAAAGTCATTCCAATATAACAAACAATGATATCGCAGATACACTGGCTAAAGACTCCACAATTAACGGTTTGAGTACCGAAATAACACTACCATTAGACGACCTATATGCTGAAATAAAATCCATAATTAAAAAGGAATGGACAAATGCATACCAGGACAGCATACAACAAAAATCTGAAGTGGCCTGCACACAACCTTCCGCCAAATCTAGACTTATAAACATAATTGTATACGTATACAATCCGGTGTCCCTAAAATATACAAATAAAAATCTAAAATATTCAAACATAGAAATTTGCATCACCTGAATCAAAAGATTCGTTCACAGGCAAACTCTTCTGTGTTGAAGCCATCCTCCGTTGAATTACTACATTTAATATCTTACTTATGACTTATATGGTGCTAGTATGTCAACTTGTCACCCGTCTCACCTGTCAATAAATTTTTTTTACGCAGAAACAAAAATCAACCGAACATGGATCACAAGATATCAACGTTTTATCTGATAAATTTATTTTTTAAATTTTACTGCAGTTCTTTAATGCTAACAGATAAAGACAATTTTTTTATAACGTAAGTTGCAAATAACTTTGCCTCTTATTCTTATTACAAATAAATATTATATTTATCAAAATTTATATAAATTTTTGACATTTATCTTGTTCAATCTTCAAAAAATATCACTTCCGGTGAAGATATTTGTACCAAAATCTGATGTGCTCTTCCTATTCGTATACAATTGTAAAATACAAAATATCAAATTTTTTGGGTAATTCGTATTTGAGTTATGCGACATCCGGCATCGGCCCGGACCACACACATACACACACACACACACACACGCACACACATACACACATACATACAGACATCATCGAGAAACTATCAAAAATGAGTTGTAAGGACCCTAATTCGTGCTCATCCACTTAAAACTCACAACCCGATTTTTTGCATGATTCCAATACCTTCCTTTACAGGTAAGCGGAAGGTAAAAAAGGCAAAATATATGGAGAAATTCAACACACACTGCCAAACAAAAAATGGTTCGATTCAAACCAGTCCCGACATTTTATCAAAACATTATGCAGATTAAGATTTAACCACTACCTAACACCCAGTCATCTGTTCAAAATCAAACTTAAAAACACGCCATAATACTTCCATAGCGGACCTCAACCATATTTTAACAACGTATCGACAAGAGCATAACGAACTAATTAACAAACTAAAGAAATACAACATATATCCACCGATTAACATCCACAATTTACTATCACTGAGCCACAAACAAACCTGGAAGGAATTGTTTAAATTTTTTCAAGATATCAAACTCAACATATAAGTCATCTCAGGCCATAATACACAATACATATAATACAAGAGCAAGAGCTGGCTGATCGGCTTTGTTCCGAAAGCCATAATAATAATGAAAAAAAACTTTTAAATTATTTACCTTTAATACATAATATATAGTTTTAATCAGGGTAGGCCTGATTGGTGAAAGCAAGAGAACAGACATCACCATATACCTAACTTATTAAATCCGTAATTTAATGACATTGTAACATTATGTGTTCGACAGTGGCGTACCCAGGATTTTCGGCTAGGGAGAGGCGAAACAAAGTAAAATTTCTAAAAAAAATTCAGATATGAAAAATGAAAATATATGCTATATTTCTAATTACATACTATAGTAAATAACAAGAATAAAACAATAAGTAATTACAAAGAAGAATCAAAATAGAAAAAAAAGCTTATACTCATAGAACAAATTTTAATCTACGTTTATTATTTTTGGCGAAACGCTCTATTACATTTTCAGTATTGCTATTAATTTCCTGATGAAAAAATACGTTTTAAGCGCCGCCGTAGTGTCGAAAAACTTCTCTGCTGATGCAGTACTAACGGGTAATGTGAGGAGAATTTTAAATAAATGGTGTAAGGTCATTATCATTATCAGGGTCTGTTTTGCCCCATTTTTCTTTCCACAGTCGTACTTCTCCACAAATTTTATATTCGATAACGGAAGTTTCTTCATGTAATACACCAGCATAAGTTAAGGATATTATTTTTGTTCAACGAAAATGCAACGATTTCAAAAAGAAATCGTGCAGAGTTTTATGTGTCTAGTGAAATACGTTTTACTAATAATTATTATTTTTGTGTTTAAAAAAAGGGCTCTAGGGGGGAGGGGACGCCCTTATCGCCCCCCCTGGGTACGCCACTGATCTTGGGTTCAAATTACGGGAATTGTTAATTACAATGCAAGCAGAATGGACTTCAATTTATTGAACTCTTCAGGCCAATTTGTTTTACATTTCAATCCACGGTAATAACAAAATAATCTTAAGAAAAAATCTGACGTGGACACCACATGACTTCCTTGTACGCCTTGTGTGTTCATACTTTTCTTAATAACTAAAATGTAAAATAATATTAAAAATTCTTTTAACTTATTATACTAGTATACTCACAAATATATTTTAGTCATTTTATTTAAACTGCAGAAGAAGATATAAAGCATATTTTACTATTGTCACTGCACTGTCATGTCATAATCATTTAAATTTTACGTAGTAACAAATGTTAATCGATCATGGACTACAAGATACCGAAATACTATAAATTATAAATATATACTTCAATTATTTTTAAATGATAGCAGATACAAACATATTTATAAAATACCGATTGTAGGTAATAATCACATAATCTTTCATTTAAAATAAAAAAAATTGTCTAAAATTAAATATTTATCGAAATATTTTTAAAAAGTACTACTTCCGGTTTGTAGACTGAAACCAAAAATAGGAGGTGCACAACTAGATGCTATAAAAGTCCTAAATACAAAATTTCAACTTTCTACGTCTAACCGTATTTGAGTTATGCGACACACATACGTCCGTACGTACGTACGTACGTACGTACGTACGTACAGACGTCACGTCGAAACTAGTTATAATGGATTCAGAAAAGGTCAAAACGGATATTTCCGTCAAAATCTGAGAACCGAAATTTTTCGCGATTACAATACTTCCTTACTTCGTACAAGGAAGTAAAAATCAGTATTTTTATAAAATAATGTTGCAGATTTACTGACAATTGTGTCATGCGCAACAGTTGCCTGGGAGGGTGGGGCCACGAGGAAAGATCCGGAGGAATGCCTTTCCAGCAAAACCAAAGATTCACTTTGGCTATTGTTGTTGAGCCACATTGTTACATATTTTATGTCAACGGTGAAGAATTTGGTACTTATAATCATCGAGCTCCTGCACATTCTGTAACTAAGCTGAGTATTGAACGAGATGTTAAATTATTTAAAATTACCTATCATAAATAATAAATAGAAATCTTTTTTGTATGCAGTAATGTAGTAGTAATATATTATTATACGAAATTAATACAATTATTATTGAAGAGACTTGAAGAGTTAAATGTATTTTCAGATATGTTTATCACAAATTGAATGGCTGACCGTCAAACCAAAAGGGCTCCTATATTTAGTTAAAAACTAATGAACAAAATGTAAGATTGTTATATTGCAAAATCGAGATATGTTGATATAAGAATACTAAAATTTAAAATCTCATTCTCTGTATACCTACGTCAAAAACGTAACCTGTTATTGTTTCATCTTGATCTTTCGTCTCAACTTATTAGGTACCTACTTATATTATTAACAAGAAAAAAGTAAAAATGGTGTAGATAAATGATTATTTCATAGTTAAAAATCCTATAAATATAAATTTGTACATGTTTTTTCAACTTATAAAGTAGATATTGGAGTTTGAAATAGCAAAGGCAGGTATACCTAGTAATTGCTTATATTTTGTTTTATTCGTAAACGGTAAAGTAGCTCATACCGAAAATATTTTCTTTCTATTGCACAAACATATTGTTACCGAGATCTTACATTTTCAAGTAAAATAGATACCTACTAGTTCCGATTATAGTCCAGTCAGGAGAGGTTTTGACTGAAGACTAATACATAACCAAATGAAATTTGGCATGTGAGTAGTTAATAACATACAGAAACAAAAAAAAAATTCGCTCCACCTCGGTATCCTCCGCTTCCCACAAAAATTTTCAGTTGAAACTGAAAATTTTCTTGTAACGCATTTTTCTCGAAAACTATCGAAAATTTTGGAAAACAGTTTTGACAGGATGAAAGCTAAGGAAATTTGCTATCAAAATGGTCTTTGAAAATTTTTCATAAGTAGCACCGTGTAGGCACCAGCCATTTAATATTCGAATGACTTGAGAATTTTCTGTATAGTAGGCGCTACATTGCGAATGACGTAATAAATTCGCCGCTACAGAATGAATGTGGTATAACTTCGTTAAAGAACATCATTTTGTAAAGATAAAAATTGCATTTTATTCGTCGAGGCTTCCACTTTCAATTGCACTAATAACATTTGAATTTCCGACCCCGTTTATACCGAGAAACTTGCTTTTAAAAAAATCATAACTCAGTATTAGAAGACGTTCAAAGAATTCTCAATATTTTCAATATCTATGAATGAAATTGTAAACTCGTAGAGGATTATCTTCATCAAATCATCCCCAATCACATGCAACTATTTGGAGGGTTGTGTGTTGTACGTCCGAAAAAAAAACTGGTTTTTGCTATCTCATAGATTTCTTTATTTATCGCGGGCACGAGCATTTTTGAAAATAGACCACTTTTTGGCCCCGTAAATTGATTTTTAATGAGCTTATCGTTAAGTACAAATCCTAATCAACAAGATTCTGTAATTTGTTTCATCAATTGTACTACTACGTACATGTAACAGATGTTTTCCTAAAAAAAGATCATAACCTATAAATAAAGAAGGTAGCGAAAACCAGTTTTCTTTTCGGACGTACAACACACAACCCTCCAAATATTTGCATGTGATTGGGGATAATTTGGTGAAGATAATCCTCAACGAGTTTACAATTTCATTCATAGATATTGAAAATATTGAGAATTCTTTAATACTGAGTTATGATTCTTTAAAAAGCAAGTTTCTCGGTATAAACGGGGTGGGAAATTCAAATGTTATTAGTGCAATTGAAAGTGGAAGCCTTGACGAATAAAATGCAATTTTTATCTTTACAAAATGATGTTCTTTAACGAAGTTATACCACATTCATTCTGTAGCGGCGAATTTATTACGTCATTCGCAATGTAGCGCCTACTATACAGAAAATTCTCAAGTCATTCGAATATTAAACGGCTGGTGCCTACACGGTGGTACTTATGAAAAATTTTCAAAGACCATTTTGATAGCAAATTTCCTCAGCTTTCATCCTGTCAAAACTGTTTTCCAAAATTTTCGATAGTTTTCGAGAAAAATGCGTTACAAGAAAATTTTCAGTTTCAACTGAAAATTTTTGTGGGAAGCGGAGGATACCGAGGTGGAGCGAATTTTGTTTTTGTTTCTGTATGTTCTTAACTACTCACATGCCAAATTTCATTTGGTTATGTATTAGTCTTGGGTTTCAGTTAATTTTTGACTCTCCTGACTGGACTATTAAGATTGCCGTTAAATTTAACTGCAATAATTTTGATGATTCTTATTAAATAAAATTTAAAATTTTGTATTTTTAGTTACCCACGCATCATTATATCATCATAAATATAAAAATATAATGTATATCATCCTTAAAATATGTTTAGGTATCAACCAAAAACTTACGCTCAAAAATTTTAAATAAAAATATAGGAAAATAAGGCACGATTTACTGATACTGATTTACAGGTTTTTTTCAAAATTTAAAGTAGATATAATTCCAAATAAATTGATAATCTGTGACTCGTCTAGTCGGCTGTGGCTTGTGCCGTGCTCATTTTCCTCAAAACCAATGAAGGTCTTTATACACTTTATCCGCAAAAAGATAACAAGAACACAAGGGTCATATTAATTTTTATTCTATTTCCTTATTCGTAAACAGGACCGTAAACAGGAGGAGCAGATTAATGAAAATATGTAAGGACAAGTACCCACATGAATATAAAATACACAAAATTATACCTTAGAATTGATATCTACATATAGACAGCTATGAACTTCAATTTAACAGATTTGTCTTATTTAATTAAAACCAAATTTTCTTATGGAGTTTCATGTTTAAGCCTAAATCATTCCTACCCGACAATTTTGATAGGCATTAGTCAATTGAGTGAAGTTGTAATAGAGATAGTTGGTCGCCATTTTAATTTTATTTCAACAAGTTAAATTTAAATCAACAAGTTTCATCTCGTCTAATTTCTGAGTAGAGTGGATAGCTGAGTGTATTAAAATGTATACTTTGTGCATTAAAATAAAAAATATTATATAAAATATATTCTGTATTGATATATTTATTTTATACTAAATATTTTAATTTTAATGCACATTATCTATTTAAATAATTCCCAGTTAAAGAATTGGTTATTGTTGAACCGAAATGGATGTTAAGGGAAGAATTAAAGAATTTTTAATTCAAGTTTTTGGATAACATGGCTCTAGTTTTATGTATTTATTATTATTATTAATATGTATCTATTTTAAATATCAACATCTATGTTTGGCTCATTTAGTAGGTAAGTTTTTACTGTTTAACTTTTTTTAAAATTGTAACATAATTTTGACTTTGTAATTTAATTAGACCAGACCTGAAGATGGTCATAATCATGACCGAAACGTTGTCATAAATGAATATCAATTAATAAAACTAGAGCCATATGTTATCCAAAAACTTGAATTCAAAATTTTGCTTTAAAATCGAAATAATTAAATTTGAATTTTGATTATTTTTGTTATTTTTTTAACACAAATATCTTTTATTTTAAAACGAATTTCAAAAATTCGATCGGTTATTTTGCAGATCCAAGCTTACTTGAGAACATATTAAAATTTGAAGTTAATTCACTTATAAATAAAAGCTGTACAGTGGCGCGCGAAAACCCTCTTTTTTACAAATATTGCAGTTTATTTACAAATATGGGCACCAAAATTATTTTTTCCCCTCAAACATAAATTATTTGTTACTTTTATGTTTAACAAAACAATAAACACTGCGTAATCAATGTTTTTGACTTATTTCTGCCATGGGTAGTGGATCAACTATCGATATAACAAACGTACACAGATATGTAATTTCGCTTTGCAGACGGCCCTGATGTTCATCTAAAATATTTTAGGTCAGGAAATAACGATTCTTGGAATAATTTTAATTTTACTTTCCTTCCCCTTTTACATTTTATATAAGTATAAATACAACCCCAACATTTGTTTCAAATTAGAACTATTTCTGCTATTGAAACTTTAACAATTAACAATGGCTTGCTCTAAAACGTGTTCTGAAACATTAACTGTTTTAGATTATAACCCTTGTGGTAAAACAGATTTTATTACTTTGCCATTAAGCCATGAATTCAAGACAGGTATGGTGTTAGAAGTTGTTGCCTCTACAAACCAAATAACTCGATTTGATATTAAAAATTATGAGGGCATTATTCTGATGCACATCAGCGTAAGGTAAACATTTTTTAACTTTGACTAGCATTAATGTTTCTTTAATTTAAGTTATCTTTATTTAGCTTTATAAAAATGGCCCGCAGTATCATTATCATTTAAAGTTAAAATGTGATATATTTTTAAATATAAATAAAAATAATTCATGTAGTATGACAGCGATTAATCTGACTTGGTTGAATAGGGTTGCAAAGTTTACAAAGTGCTGTCTTCTTAAAAAAAATTATATATTATAGTGTTATATTAACAAACATTTTTAACTTATTAATTACAGAATTGAGGAAAATGTAGTCGTCTTCAACAGCCAAGGAAAAAATCCAAGTGAATGGGGCCCAGAAGAGAGGCCGTCGCAGATGCCAATTAAATGTGACACTAAATATATTCTACACATCGCGTGCGAATCAAACGGCTATCGCATTTTCCTTAATGGAGAAGAGTTCCATTTCTTCAAACATCGAATTCATAATCCAGCTACTCACTTTGAAATGCGGAATGGTCTCTTCTTTAAAGTGTCTTACAATAATAATAAGGTAAACATAAGATTTAAAATGCTTACAAATGTTTTACGCAATTGTAACACTTTTGTAGCCACAATGGGCTATTCGAGAACCAACCTCCGGATTGCATATTCAAGATTTTGGCAGTGGAAGAGATGATTCTTATCACGAATTTGAACTTCAGGGCTGTAATAACTTATGTTGGATCCACATTACTGGATTTATAACAAGCAATGCAGATAGAATTTCCTTTAATTTAATAAAAAGCGACGGTGATTATGTTTTTCACTTCAATCCAAGGTAATTTACATAAAAATCCTGAGTAAAAATCAGTATTTTTAAAACTGATGTTGCTGATCAGTATTTATATAAAATAATGTTGCAGATTCAGTGAAAATAGTATCGGACGCAACAGTGCCCTGAGTGATTGGGGTCCCAGAGAAACATCCGGAGGAATGCCTTTGAAGAGAAACGAAAGATTCACTGTAGCTTTCGTTGTTGAACCACATTGTTACAGAACTTACGTCAACGGTGAAGAATTTGTTACTTACAATCATCGAGCTCCCGCAGAATCTGCAACTAGATTTGCTACTTCCTCGAATATTAAATTATTTAAAATAGTATACCGCAAATAAATTAAATTTTGTAATATAATGTACTATTGTAATGTAACATGATATATACTGACGATGCACATGTAGATTGGATTTTATTAAGTTTAGTTAAAATAAATCAATACATTTGGCAATCTGAACGTCACATAGTATTATACAAATTGAGTTATTTAAGTAGTGTTTCTTTAACAGGAAAAATATACCTACTTCCTACATAGGAGTACTATTCAAGATAATATTTTTTTGAGAGAATTGTTGTCTATTGAACGACAACTTAATTTGCAATTTCACTTAACAAAACATCACGGAAAATCGCATGAAACATGTAACAGCCAATAGAAAAATTGATTACAATAATAGCAGATAACCATGGTTATATAAAAATTTACACCACTCATGTGATTACACGACTCTGTCTACGACCTCGTAGCGCAATAATTCTTAACATTCAACTGCTTTAATAATGCTTTTATCCCACTTGTAATATAAATAACTATTATGTCTTCCTAGTTTGTTTACTTATGTCATGGATACGAGGTACGTTGTATACTACATTATATAATAATAAGAAATTACCATAATAATATCACAAATGTTTTTCTTCTAATATTAATATATTTCCTGTCCGTTGCTAGGATACCAAAAATATTAACAAAATTTGAAACGTCAGAGTGAAATGTTACGCGCGGAATATTTTAAATCAAATAGTAAGACATAAAAAAAATTGTATGCATCACGGGCATCAGTGATGTATATAGCCCTCGGGCGATTTACAAACCCTCGGGCCAGAGGCTCTTGCAAACATGTCGCCCTCGAATAAGCATAAACATCATCATGATACCCTTGATACATAAATAATTATTTTCGAAATAATTTGTTTCCACAACGGTTTCCTCATAATCTCGGTATTGACAGTTTTTTTATGACAGCTCCTTAGCATTTGTTTTACTTTTATAGAAAAACTTTCCTCGTGTAAACAGGGCATAATGCCGTATTCACTAAAAAGTTTCTTGAAAGTAAATCAAGTACTAGGAGCTGTCACAAATAAAAGCTGTCAATGCCGTTCATACGGGGAATGTAATTACTTATATTAAATATATTTAAGATCACTAACTTTAATATATTTTAAAGAAATAATTAGTTTCCCATTCCCTGATGGTTTCCCCGTATGACCGGTATTGACAGATTTTTATATGAGAGCTCCTAGCACTTGTTTTACTTTCAAGAAACTTTTTAGCAAAAACTTTCTTCGTGTGAACAGGGGATCAGAAATATAACAGAAAAATTTAAAGATATATTTCATCAGTAGGTACAAAATATCTTTCAAATTGTGTAGGTATTAATTTTCTACAAGGGTTTTAAAAATCTCAGTACCTATACTGTACCTACTAACAAAATCAGCACAAATGTTCAATTATTATAATTTTGTAGCCAAAATGGGCAATCTAACAAGCAATCAACGGACTGTTGTACATTCAAGAATTTGGATATGGGAAAGATGTCTCTCATGAAATTAATCTTCAAGGATGTAATGTTTTATCTTGGGCAGTGGCGTAGCTAGGTGTCTATGGGGCCTGAGGCAAAATAATTTCGGAGGCCCAAGGCCAGATTCAGGTGATATTCTCAATGAAAATAATTTTATAACAAAAGTATGAAAAATGCACAAGGTTAAATACCTTTTTATTAAATTTTTAATGATGAATAACACTTTTTGAATGAAAAGAAACATATGTAATTAAAAATTACATTTAGCTTTCCTCTCACAAAAAATACAAATGTAGGTAAATTGGTAAATTAATTAAAAATTAAATAAAAACAAATACATAAATCGCAATTGACAAATCTACATTGCTGTTTACTATTTGTGAAATATTCCAAAAATTATTTTGTAGCATTTTTATTGATTGATCTTAAATATATTAAAATTTCATACACTTACACTGTATTTTAGTAACTTGTTAAAATGAAATATTCAACCAATTTTAACAAATCCTGAAATAATTGCAATCCCAATACAAAGCACTAATAAATCATGTTCTTTTCATTCATTTATTACTTAATTTCCAAATTTACATTATCTAAATAAATAAGAAACATAAATTTACCAGAATATCATTTAAATATTCAATTATGAATCGAAACTGGCGACATCTCTATGAAGAATGTGCAAAACATAAACCTGTAAGGACATCAGTGATATAATATTCAGTGCGTATAGTGATTTCGTAGTGTTTATTTACTAAAATCTGTAGTTAGTTCGCGATATACATTTACGAAGTAGTAGTGTGTGTCTAAGGACCTCATTGAATCCTGGAAGAAATTTCAAGACCCTGTGATGAATAATACAAAGGTAAAAATAGATTTATAGTTTTCCTAAGTGATGTACCTACAACCTACAGGCTGAACTAAATGTAATATCGAAAACAATTGGATTCCTCGTACTTTTGTTAGTACATAACCGTAGTTTCAGATTTGTAGATCTGTTGGCAGAATTTCTACGAATTTTAAAATAGTTTATTGAGGAATTGTTCACTACTACATACTACATAGACACACTCTTGTACGTGTAACGTGTACGTTCAAGAATCTCGCTTCGGCTTGTACAGGCAATAATATTTCTAATACTTAGGACTGATACTTTAAATATATATTTTGAGAGGTATGAACATTATAAACATAGTTCAGTGCGTAACGTGATCAACTAGGTTCAAATTTTGAACTGCGCATAGCAAAATATGAAGTTATATGTTTATTCACAGTATGTAAGGCTGACATACCCACATTGGGCAAAATCGTAGTTTTGTTTGTAAATAACCGTAGTTTCATATTTGTAGCTCTTTTGGCAGAATTGCTACGAATCTTTAAATAGTTTATTGAAGAATTGTTCACCTTATTAATTTTGCAAAAAAAGTATTTTTTTTCATTCAATGCTAAAATTCTTTGTTTAAACTTGCAAAATCTTAGGGCCCCTGAACCTCTGGTGCCTCGGACAACTGCCCATAGCTACGCCACTGCTGAAAATTTCACGAAACGTAGTTGAGGGAAATTTGCACTTACCTATAATATTACATGCGAATTAATTATTTTCGGAAATACTTTTCAACAACGTCTTAATTAGCTGTCGTGTGCCACTCGAGCTAATTACGTTGTTGCAATGCACGATAAAAAAATTTTTGGGCATGCATTAATGCACGCGTGCAGATTCGGTAAGAAAATCGCAATGGAATCGCCGCTCTATTTTTGAATTCTTTTTACAATAGAAACTTGAAATACTCGTATTTACTAAATTGCATTTAACATTTTAATAAATATGTATTAGGTATTTTACCTTATTAATTGCTTGTTTACACTCAAAAGGACAATTTAACCAATTTTTAATTTAATGTCAAACTGACATATGACAAAAAAGTTTCCACTTAATAATAAGTTCCTCAAGATATTAGTAAAAAATTTCCGCTAAATTTTTATATAACCATGGTTATCTGCTATTATTGTAATCAATTTTTCTATTGGCTGTTACATGTGTCATGCGATTTTCCGTGATGTTTTGTTAAGTGAAATTGCAAATTAAGTTGTCGTTCAATAGACAACAATTCTCTCAAAAAAATATTATCTTGAATAGTACTCCTATGTAGGAAGTAGGTATATTTTTCCTGTTAAAGAAACACTACTTAAATGACTCAATTTATATAATGTTATGTGACGTTCAGATTGCCAAATGTATTGATTTATTGTAACTAAACTTAATAAAATCCAATCTACATGTGCATCGTCAGTATATATCATGTTACATTACAATAGTACATTATATTACAAAATTTAATTTATTTGCGGTATACTATTTTAAATAATTTAATATTCGAGGAAGTAGCAAATCTAGTTGCAGATTCTGCGGGAGCTCGATGATTGTAAGTAACAAATTCTTCACCGTTGACGTAAGTTCTGTAACAATGTGGTTCAACAACGAAAGCTACAGTGAATCTTTCGTTTCTCTTCAAAGGCATTCCTCCGGATGTTTCTCTGGGACCCCAATCACTCAGGGCACTGTTGCGTCCGATACTATTTTCACTGAATCTGCAACATTATTTTATATAAATACTGATCAGCAACATCAGTTTTAAAAATACTGATTTTTACTCAGGATTTTTATGTAAATTACCTTGGATTGAAGTGAAAAACATAATCACCGTCGCTTTTTATTAAATTAAAGGAAATTCTATCTGCATTGCTTGTTATAAATCCAGTAATGTGGATCCAACATAAGTTATTACAGCCCTGAAGTTCAAATTCGTGATAAGAATCATCTCTTCCACTGCCAAAATCTTGAATATGCAATCCGGAGGTTGGTTCTCGAATAGCCCATTGTGGCTACAAAAGTGTTACAATTGCGTAAAACATTTGTAAGCATTTTAAATCTTATGTTTACCTTATTATTATTGTAAGACACTTTAAAGAAGAGACCATTCCGCATTTCAAAGTGAGTAGCTGGATTATGAATTCGATGTTTGAAGAAATGGAACTCTTCTCCATTAAGGAAAATGCGATAGCCGTTTGATTCGCACGCGATGTGTAGAATATATTTAGTGTCACATTTAATTGGCATCTGCGACGGCCTCTCTTCTGGGCCCCATTCACTTGGATTTTTTCCTTGGCTGTTGAAGACGACTACATTTTCCTCAATTCTGTAATTAATAAGTTAAAAATGTTTGTTAATATAACACTATACTTTTTTAAGAAGACAGCACTTTGTAAACTTTACCACCCTATTCTTGGTCAGTCTTAAAACAAATTCACATAACATATAAACAAATTCTCATAAGTGTCATGTCAGTTTTTGTCGAGAATTTGAATAAAATTATCGTTTATTATACACACAGGTAGCTACAAAATGTAAAATCAGTATTCCAATTACTGTCTTCTTTAAAAAAAAAGAAGTATAGTGATAGTGAGTAATAGTATAAAGTATACTTACTTATACATATACATAGGATAGGTATTTTCTAATTCTCTAACTTATTAAAATGCAAAATATTTATAAATACATATAGTTACCTATTTTCACAAACTTTTGAATGCATTTTAAATTTACAATTGTTTTTAAAATAGGTAACAGTTAAGTTTGTAAATAACCCAAAGTGAAGTTATAGGAATTAAATGAAAAAAATACTTGTATAGTGTTTCTTCAAGTTTATCTTATGACCGATTTGATTCAGTACCGGTCACCTGTCGAGGAATTAATAAAAATTCGAAACCAGTCGTAAGATTATAATAATACCTATTAAAAGACTACAAGCCTACAAGTGCTTTTTCATTTAACAGCATTTTTGTTTTCATTGGGAAGTGATTCAATTTACAATAAATTGTCAAATTTACATTTCATCCTGCCGTAAATTTAACAAACTATAATATTTTCTGTAAAGAGAAACGACGCGGACCTGAAGTTTCCTGAATCGGCAATTTTTTAATTTTTTATGTTGAACAATAAATTTATTTAATAAATTTATTTAGATCGGGAAAGTAAAAATAGTTACAGTTACCAATAGGATTGTGCGAAATTGAATTCCTAATATTACTATTTCTACTCCCATGCTTTAATTTGCTTTATATAAATGCGAGTATAAATGCATTGTATGTACCTGAATGATATTCATTTTGATACAGATTTTTATTATGAAGCACCCAAGTAAATTTAATGTAAATGAATACTTTTTTAAATGAAAGCATGGGAGTAGAAAAAATTGTGTATGCAACTCATGTATAACCTTATATGACCCGTATCGTAAATTTCATACTCGCGTATACCTACTATTTATTAATAGTTATTTGTTATTTGTGAAAATGATAAAAAGGTAACTTTAGTACCACAGGAGGAAATTAGTAAGCTTTTATGAAACCATTAGGTATCTAAATGAAAATAATACCAAGTCAGATTAATCGCTGTCATACAACATGAATTATTTTTTATTTACATTTAAAAATATAACACTTTTTAACTTTAAATGATACTGCGGGTCATTTTTATAAAGCTAAGTAAAGATAACTTAAAATTAAAGAAACATTAATACTAGCAAAGTGAAAAAATGTTTACCTTACGCTGATGTGCATCAGAATAATGCCCTCACAATTTTTAATATCAAATCGAGTTATTTGGTTTGTAGAGGCAACAACTTCTAACACCATACCTGTCTTGAATCCATGGCTTAATGGCAAAGTAATAAAATCTGTTTTACCACAAGGGTTATAATCTAAAACAGTTAATGTTTCAGAACACGTTTTAGAGCAAGCCATTGTTAATTGTTAAAGTTTCAATAGCAGAAATAGTTCTAATTTGAAACAAATGTTGGGGTTGTATTTATATATAAAATGTAAAAGGGGAAGGAAAGTAAAATTAAAATTATTCCAAGAATCGTTCTTTCCTGACCTAAAATATTTTAGATGAACATCAGGGCCGTCTGCAAAGCGAAATTACATATCTGTGTACGTTTGTTATATCGAAATTATTTATAAAACAATTTTTATTGACTACAATTTATCTGGGACTTATTTAAATAGATAATGTGCATTAAAACTAATATTTTTTGCGTTAAAATAAAAAATATGTAGTATTAAATAAATATATCGATTTAAAATACAGAATTTCAAAATTGAGCAAAATTTTATTTTGAAGCACACTATAAATAAAATATTGCTCAATTTGAAATTCTTTATTTTAAATCGATGTATCTATTTATTAAACGCTACATTTTTTTTATTTTAATGCACAAAGTATAAATTTTAATGCACATACTCAGCTATCCACCCTACTCAGACTTATTAGACGAGATGAAACTTGTTGATTTAAATTTAACTTGTCGTAATAAAATTAAAATGGCGACCAACTATCTCTATTACAACTTCACTAAATTGACAAATGCATATCAAAATTGTCGGGTAGAATGATTTAGGCTTAAACATGAAACTCCATAAGAAAGCTTGCTTTTAATTAAATAAGACAAATCTGTTAAATTGAAGTTCATAGCTGTCTTATAGAAATCAATTCTAAGGCATAATTTTGTGTATTTTATATTCATGTGGGTCCTTGTCCTTACATATTTTCATTAATCTGCTCCTCCTGTTTACGGTCCTGTTTACGAATAAGGAAATAAAATACAAATTAATGTCCTTTGTGTTCTTGTTATCTTTTTGCGGATAAAGTGTATAAAGACCTTCATTGGTTTTGAGGAAAATGAGCACGGCACAAGCCACAGCCGACTAGACGGGTCACAGAATATCAATTTATTTGGAATTATATCTACTTTAAATTTAGAAAAAAACCTGTAAATCAGTATCAGTAAATCCTTATTTTCCTATATTTTTATTTAAAATTTTTGAGCGTAAGTGTTTGGTTGATACCTAAACATATTTTAAGGATAATGATGATGAATATATAATTCATGTATCACGTGGTACATATTTGACTAATTTGATTGGCTAAAATAGGGCAGTAAGAGGCTATCAAATCGAAGATATTTTTACTTCCTTGTACGGAGTAAAAAGGAAATATTGTAATCGCGAAAAATAATCATTTATCTATACCATTTTAACTTTTTTCTTGTTAATAATATAAGTAGGTACCTAATTTAATTAAGTTGAGATAAAAGATCAAGATGAAACAATAACAGGTTACGTTTTTGACGTATTATACAGAGAAAGAGATTTTAAATTTTAGTATTATTATATCAACATATCTTGATTTTGCATTATAACAATCTTACATTTTGTTCATTAATTTTAACTAAATACAGGAGCCCTTTTGTTTTGACGGCCAGCCATTCAATTTGTGATAACATATCTGAAAATACATTTGACTAAAGAAGTTTCTACAATGATAATTGTATTAATTTCGTATAATAATATATTTCTACTACATTACTACATACAAAAAAGATTTCTATTTATTATTTATGATAGGTAATTTTAAATAATTTAACATCTCGTTCAATACTCAGCTTAGTTACAGAATGTGCAGGAGCTCGATGATTATAAGTACCAAATTCTTCACCGTTGACATAAAATTTGTAACAATGTGGCTCAACAACAATAGCCAAAGTGAATCTTTGGTTTTGCTGGAAAGGCATTCCTCCGGATCTTTCCTCGTGGCCCCACCCTCCCAGGCAACTGTTGCGCACGACACAATTGTCAGTAAATCTGCAACATTATTTTATAAAATACTGATTTTTTCTTAAGATTATTTTGTTATTACCGTGGATTGAAATGTAAAACAAATTGGCCTGAAGAGTTCAATAAATTGAAGTCCATTCTAGTTGCATTGTAATTAACAATTCCCGTAATTTGAACCCAAGATAAGGCATTACATCCCTGAAGATTAATTTCATGAGGGACATCTTTTCCATATCCAAATTCTTGAATGTACAGTCCGTTGATTGCTTGTTGGATTGCCCATTTTGGCTACAAAATTATATTAATTGATCATTGTGCTGATTTTGTTAGTAGGTACAGTAAGTACTGAGATTTTTCAGACCCTTGTAGAAAAGTGATACACAATTTGAAAGATATTTTGTACCTATTGATGAAATATATATTTAAAAATGTCCCCTTGTGGATTTTCTGCTTACATTTCTGATGCCCTGTTCACACGAGGAAAGGTTTTGCTAAAAAGATTCTTGAAAGTAAAACAAGTGCTAGGAGCTGCCATATAAAAATATGTCATTACTGGTCATACCCGGAAACCGTGGGGGAAACTAATTATTTCTTTAAAATATATTAAAGTTAGTGATCTTATATAGAAAATAGGTATATTTAATAAAAGTAATTACATTCCCCGTATGAACGGTATTGACAGTTAATTATGTCAGCTTCTAGCACTTGTTTTACTTTCAAGAAACTTTTTAGTGAACAAGGGCATTATGTTTTTCTTTAAAAGTTTCTTGAAAGTAAAATAAATGCTAAGGAGCTGTCATAAAAAAAACTGTCAATACCGGTAATTTTGGAAAAACCGTTGTGGAAACAAATTATTTCTATTATATTGCATAGAGGTACAATATTTTATCTTATTATTTTATTTAAAATATTCCTCGCGTGACATTTCGCTATGACGTTCCAAATTTTGTTGATATTTTTGGTATCCTAGCATCGGACAGGAAATATATTAACATCAGAAGAAAATCATTTGTGATGTCAATATTATCATATATAATACCATTAGTGACTATGATTTTGCCGGCAATTTCCTCCTGCTTGTTGCTTTAGAAAATAAACACTCGTGCTACGCACTCGTGTTTATTTTCGACTCAACAAGCAGTCGTGACCAGACGGCAAAAATTACCAAAAAATCATAGTCACGTATGGTATTCGGCTTGACAATTTCTCGAATTATTTTATTTATTTCAAAAAAAGTAATGTATTTTTAAAACAATCATCAACTGACATAACAGGGGACAAAACAGTTTTGAATAATTATAGACCCGTAGCCCTAGCGTCAATCTTCTCTAAAATATTTGAATACTGTAACACCCCTGAATACGGACCTGTCCACAACGACCGTTGCGCCACCTCAGTGGCCTGTTTTACCTGTTTTGTAATTATCTTATTCAAAATAAACCAACTTAACAGTGGCGCCCAACGTGGGGCGAACGCACATAAGTAAAGAAAAAACAAAAAAAGTCTTTGCATCGTTGGAGAACGATCTTAGTGTTTTGTTTAGTAGTGCTAAAGTGATAGTATTGAATAGTGCATCGTAGTAGCGATCACCGGTAGTAAGATTTATTTCTGTGGAAAAAGTTTTAAAAAACTTAAAAATTTATGTTTTGTAAAATACAATTTAATTTAAGTTAACCTGTTTTGTAATTATCTTATTCAAAATAAACCAACTTAACAATACTGTTTTCTAAAAAGGCTTGAAGATTTCTTATCCAAAACAAATACATTAGCGAAAAATCAGTTTGGTTTTAGATCAAAATGCTCTACTGTTGATGCAATTCAATACTCCTATGAAAAAATAATTGCATCAATGGAGCAAAATCAATGTCCAGTCGGAATGTTTTGCGACTTAAACAAAGCATTCGACTGCGTAAACCACGAGATTTTATTACAAAAATTGTGCAATATGGGTATTCGTGGAGCGCCTCTGAACTGGCTGCGAAGCTTTCTGCTAAACCGAAAACAATATGTCTCTGTCAATTTTACGTGCCAAAACTTAAAAACACAAAAAACTATAAATTCTAGTTCATTAATAACAAATGTTGGGGTGCCCCAAGGCGGAGTCCTAGCACCGATTCTATTTATTTTGTATACTAATGACATGAACCGAGCAATTACTGAGGATGGTTTAATCTCTTTGTATGCAGATGACACCTCTTTCGTGGTGTCGGATGAGAGTTGCGAAAATCTTAATAAAAAATGTAATGGTTTGATGCAGGAATTTGTAAAGTGGTGTAATGAAAATTTATTGTTTCTCAATGAATCGAAAACTACATTTTTGCAGTTCCATAATTATCAAAATAGAAATATTCCCGAAATGAATATTTCTATTTCAAATAAACAATTACAAAGGTCAAATTCTACTAATTTTCTTGGTTTAGAAATCGATGAAAATCTTAACTGGAAAAATCAATGTAAAAAACTCATTGCATTACTTAATACTTCGTGTTATCAAATCAGACATTTAAAAGGTTTTTTAAACTCTCAACCAACCGGTGGAACCTCAGGTAGCCTTTGCTGAAACACAGTTTGTAGTTCCCCTCGGCAAATATAGATGGCATTCTTTCATAAATTATCGGTAAAAAAGAGAATTATTTTATCAAAAGTGCGAAATAATTGTAAAGTAGGCGTTATAAATTTTGTTCATGTTACATTTTTAATTTTGACATTTTCTTAGTGCAAGTATTTCCTTCACTTGATAACACATTTTGACTACAAATTAATGATACTGTAAGTAATTATTTATTATAAATAACAAAACTGCACATTAACATTTCGTTATTAAATTATAGAATTATTCATATGGATACGATTTACGAAAATATATGATTAAAATAAGAATACGAGATTGAGAAACTGACAACTCGTAAGAAAATTCATAATATATCAGCCTTCGCTACAAATGAGTGTGTCAATATATTAAAATTTTATGTTATTAGTTAAAACATTTGGTAAATATACTTTTTTATTATATTTACTTACTTTACATTTGTGTGTCTTATTGTGTGTTATATTTCGAAAGTGCCATGTAGATTATGATTATTTGTTTACTAATAAAACGTTTTTAAGGTATTATGTGTGTTACTTATTTTTTTGAGAACTACAATAATTTTACAAGTAAAAAATATGAATAACAAATCCTAGCCAGCTATGCCCACGTCAAATTTAGTTCTCCTCGGCAAATATAGGGGCGCTACGAACTGTGTTTCAAGCAAAAGCATCTAGATTCCTATCTTTAGCTTGTTTATCGATGCTCTCAACAATTATTGATGTATTACTATGCTGTCGTAGAATCGAGGCTTAGGTATGGAATATGCTTCTGGGGTAACTCAACATCAGCTGATGATGTTTTTATTGCACAAAAACGAGTTGTCAGATCTATAGCTAATGTAAATCAGTCACAAAGCTGCAGAGAAATATTCCAGACACTTGGTATCCTTCCTCTATGTTGCTTATATATTTTAGAAATTGGTAAATATATTTATCGCAATAAAACTAAATTTACTAAAAATAAGGAACTACATGATTTAAATACTAGAAATAAAAATAATTTTCGTGAACCACTCTGCAAAACAAAAGTTGCCAAATATGCTCCTCACAACGCTGGATTGCACATATACAACTGTCTACCAGAAGAAATAAAATCTAATAA
Organism: Agonum fuliginosum; assembly: GCA_947534325.1. Lineage (NCBI taxonomy): Eukaryota > Metazoa > Arthropoda > Insecta > Coleoptera > Carabidae > Agonum > Agonum fuliginosum. The sequence continues at coordinate 31,194,365 of OX384032.1, read as the reverse complement.
TTATAATTGTTTTAAAAATAAGTTGAAAAAATTTCTTGTATCACATTGCTTTTATAATATGAATGAATTCTATGCAGCTTGTTAGTTGTTATTATATTACTTTATATCTTTTTATGTATACCTAATTAATTAATCTATTGACTTTTCCTATACTGTAATGTCTTAAAGGAATAAATGAATTTATTATTATTATTATAATATCTAAGCAACGCTTCGCGGCAATTTTCACTAGTGAAAATTGTCAGTGTAATTTTCACTAGTGAAAATTGTCACTGTAGTTCGTCTGTGATTGGTACAATTCAGTAAAATACTGTGTTTTGATTGGATGAAAAACTATGAGTGGAATTGTCACGGTAATTTCTTATTGCTTTAGGACATAATGTAGTGTATAACGTACCTCGTATCCATGACATAAGTAAACAATTACATACTAGGAAGATATGAAATATATTACAGCTAGTGAACTCAAATAATATTAAATACAAATAATTATTAGTTTCCCCGCGCATGAACGGTATTGACAGTTTTTTTAATGACATCTCCTAGCAATTGTTTTACTTTCAAGAAACTTTCCTGGTGTGAACTGGGCATTATAATAATTATTTTAGTTCTTGTTTTCTCTTTTCAGTGATAATAGATACTTACATACTCAAAAATTTTTTTTTTTTATTACTTCCCTTCCACATTATGATATATAATAGTTATTTGTGTATTAAGAGCGTGAAGTGACTCTTTGGTACTCGCGCACGGTAATTGCAGCGCGAGCCGAAGGCGAAAGCTGCAATAGTGCAAGAGGAACAAAGACACTTTACGCTCGTAATACACACATAATTTTATCTAGAACTAATATTATTTGTTATAATAATAATAGTATTCAGTTAGTTCAATCTGCGTTCAATCAATTTATGTTTTATTCGTAACCATGACGATATCAATAATATCAAATAAATAAATAAAAAAAGTTGTTTGATTCTGTCATTTTCTTTTATTTTATGGAATCAAAAAGTACTTTATTGCGCGTTGTCATAGGAGACGCACAATAAAATGTTTTTTTGCTTGGTCCTCAGTAACAATCAACTTTACGTTGACAATTGAAAGCATAAATATAAACTTTTCATAGTAGTCGTAGATAAATAATATTACTTAAACATACGTTTTGTACTGATTTCATTAAAAATAAGTGGTCCTGGTCACTCTAATTAAACTTGCATCTTATAGTTATTTAAATGGTTGAAATATATATTTACCTCATTATTTCTGTACGAGACTGAAAATATATGGCCCTCATGCACTTCGAATACAGTAGCAGAGTTATTAATACGATGTCTGAAAAAGTGCAACTCTTCTCCATTTACGAAAATACGGTAACCGTGTAATTCGTTCAAAATAAGGAGACTATATTTCATGCCACATTTAATTGGCATTTGCGATGACCTCTCTTCTGCACCCCAACCACGTGATGGGTGATGTTGTCTATAAGAGTTGAGGACAACGGCATTTTCGTCAATTCTGTAAAGATTAATTAGAGCTTTAGATGCTATTTTAACATTATTTAATATTTGCAAAAATTTTGTTTAGCGTAATAGTTATTTATGTAGGGACGAAAGAAAAATATTACGTCTGCGGTCTGCGGAGGAAATTTGGTAGCCCGGTAAAATAAGTGCAATCTTTAAAACCGGAAGTTGATATCTCTATCCGTTTAGCAGATACAGTTGGTTAAACACAAAATTTAGGGAAATTTTAAAATTTTCTATCGAAGAATTTTTTAATAGTGCTTAAACTGGAGATCCAAATTGTTTTAAAATAAATGTTTCTTATTAAAAAATGCTCTAGAAATTGAATGCTGCAATCTGGAAGTCGATATTGTAATCCGTTAATGAATGGTAACTATTTTTGTGTGTTGAGATAATTTTTTTTCTATTTAAAACAATTTGAAATTGTCCAAATATATTTTCATGATTTTCTCGAATAGGTACCATGCGTGTTCATGAAAATCGCTCATAGCCTATCTTAAAGATAATTTTCCGTTCTACAAATTGGTCTCTTGATTTTTTCATTTAACCTTAATGGAAACGGGTTTAATAAAAAAATGTGATTTTCATCCCCTAAAAGGGGTACTGGCGGGCGAAGCACAGGGGATAGAGCTCGAGAAGTTTGCTATTCTTGAAGAAGATATCAATTCCTATCTTTTAAAACAATAAAATCTTCGCCAGGAATTTTTGTGGAATTCGAGCAAATTTGTGTCTTATTTTACTGGGCTATGAGACTCCACAACAGAGAGCATTAATTTATTCGTCCAATAAGGTTGCGTATGGCACGAATGAAATATTTCATGTGTCAACAATTAATTTTGATTGGACGTAGCTATTCTTTACTTTAACCGCCCTCGCACATTTTTATATTTTATTGCCCCAAAGGTGTAAAGCCATGGTAATGCAGTTGTGCGTAATAGTTATTTGTGTATAGTGGGCCGAAAGAAAAATATTACGCCTGCGGACGAAGTTTGAAACCTGACGCTTGCGAGGGTTCAAGGGTGTAATCTGCCTTTCGGCCAGAGGTGCGTACAACATTTTACGCACAATTGCGTATTTAAATATTCTTGTGAATTATTCGTAATTAATTTTCCTTTCATGTGTCAATCAATTAATTTTTATTGCACGAATTTTTTACTTTACCGCCTCAAGGGCGTAAAGCAAATGTTTTTGCCATAGTAACCAAGATGTAAACTATTGAATTATTTTGATACAGTTGTGCGTAAATTATATTTCAAGGAATTATTATAAGTGAGTTGTTGGTATTTAACTATTTTAATACTATTTTAAGAAGTTCTATTAGCTATAGTTATAAAACAGATATTTACATTACATGAAAGTTTGTTGATTAAAACTAAAAGGTAATAAAAAGCAAATAATATATTGATTGCGGTTTTCGTTTTTGAAGTGAAGAAGATTAACGAGTGAATTTATCTTTGTAAGTACTTATGTACAAAAATAGATACAGATAATTATTATTATTACCAATGAAAAGTTTGATTAATTTCATTAAATTAACGGTGTCGTTATATTCTGGGAATTTTTTTAGGGTATTTTATCACGTACTAAATTTGGAAGAAAATGAATTTTTGAAAAGTTGGCAAAAAGGGCTAATTCATTTAAAGTAAAGTGAACATTTTGAGTAGGAAGGTACCACACGTAGATTATATTGCTTTCATTTTCAATAAAATACGTTAGTGGCCTTAATTTTTTTCTCTAATTATAAACACATCCTGTATTTGAATGACTAATAACGTAATAACTATACGCACACTCAAATTGTGTAAAAATGAGTTGACGACTAACACAGAACAATAATGATAAGATTTTCGATATGACAGTTTGTTGTCACAGTATATTATACAACCTATTTTCTGTGTAACACGAACTTTTTGGTGACAATTCACAATTCGATTTAACGAAGATCGACTGTATTTTTAAATATAATTCTTACCTGGGATTGACGTGCAGGAGAATATTGCCCTGATGGTCTTTAATGTCGAATTTTGTACGATGGCTAGTAGTTGCAGTTACATTTACCACCATTCCGGGATTAAACCCCCGATTTAATTGTAAATTAACTGGCTTTGAATCGCCGCAAGTGCCGTACTCTACGACGGTAAAAGTTTCTGAGTTCCAACAAGCCATGATTGTCAGATTGAAAATGAAATATTTCGAGCTCTCTAACTGAGAGTTTATGGGGAAAGTGTTCGGTTTATCGATTTTATTTATTTAATACTTTTATCTTTAAGTATGTTTGATGTTTGTCACTGATAGTGCTAAATAAATTTATGAATTTCTGTTTAAATTGATAACTGGTTTAAATTAAATTTTACCGAGAAATAATAATAAAATAAATAAATTATCCAAATTCCAAAGGTTTTGATGTTTCATACTTGGCAGGATTATTGAACTATCAAAGATTAGCTTCCTTCGTCATAGGCTGAAAAAATTGTTAAAAATTGATTTTTGAAATACCTACATCTGCTTTCGTTGTTAGGTTCCAAATTGTAGGGTAATAGTTATTTATGTATTAAGGGTGTAAGTAGGCTTTTATGGCGTGAGACGTGATTTTGAGCCCGAGCGCAGTCGAGGGCTAAAAACACGTCAAAGGCCATAAAAGCAAGTTACGCCCGTGGTACATACACAACTTTATGCACGGTCGAAGATTTTATATTAAATAAATTGATTAATTTTAACTGTCCAAATAGTTCAAAGAACCAAAAATTCATAAATTCTTGAACTGTTGCTAAGATACCAAAAACATTCTGAAGATAAACATAAATACAAATGTCAAAGTTGTCATTATTGAATTTAAACATTTACAAGATAATTTATGTTAAATGTAAGTAAAAATGATTTAACTTTAAAAATGTATTACTAATTACAGAAAATGATTATTTATAGAATTATATTAGTAGTTTACATGAGAATAATTGAAAATTTGAACGGTTTTTATTATGATGATTTGACGTTTCATTATGGCGCACTGCGCTGTAAACAGTCCCACGGGCTATAAAATGACGTTTTATGTCACAGAAATTCGTGTATAATTGACAAATTATGATACGACCGTGCATAAACAATATTTACTAGGTATCTACAAGAATGGTTGTAATTACCTCTCGCCTCATATTCTATAAGAGAGGTATTGTAATGGGTCAAAATTTTCGAGTATGAGTTTTTGGTGGATAAGCACGTTTCAGGGTCTCTAGAATACGAATTTAATATTTTCCCGATGATGTCTGTGTGTGTGTATGTGTGTGTGTGTGTGTTTGTATGAATGTATGGACTGACGATTTTTCGTCCACGATAACTGAAAAAGTATCAAACCTTTAATAACCAAATTTCATATTTAAGGTTTTAATAGGGATCTTAACACCGGATAAGATTTTGGTAGAAATCCGTAAACCGGAAGTAGTACTTTTTGGAACTTGATATAGTTTTTCTTAAATAAATTGGTACATTATTTATTTATGACAATTTTTGCAAATAAAAATAAAAGATAATATAATTATCTATGGGTACAGTTAATTTTAAATACAATTTGCTGAATCTGGTAGTATTTAGCAATAAAATAAAGTGCAACTAAGTACCAGTATCTTGTTGTCCATGATATGAAATTTGTTTTTACTCAAAATTTGAATTATAATGACAGTGACAGTACAGTTGACATCTTTTGCTTGCATCTTGGTTTACATTATCGTTTACATATTACATGAACATGATAACATGAAACTATTAAAATGTAAGTAAAACTATTTATTAGATTAGTAGAATAAGCAGAATTAGGCGAGAGGTCGTGTACTGGCCACAGCAGATTTTTTTTTTAATGAAATTGGTACACTATCTAATAAAAAAATAAATATCAAAAATATATACTTGTGAACTAGCTGGACGCGTGAGTAAATGGTTGTTCACGATCACACACACTCACGAAATTAAAAACGAAATCACGCCCAATCACACACGACATTTTACGTTTGACTCACATTCACTCACGCTTACGAATTTATTTTTATATTCACGCCCGATCACGCACGGCCATGGAAACGACAAAACAATTCTGAAAAAATTATCATATATAATACCATTAGAAAATAAACACGCAACAAGCAGTCGTGACCAGACGGCAAAAATTGCCGGCAAAATCATAGTCACGTATGGTATTCGGCTTGACAATTTCTCGAATTGGTATTTAGTACCTTTTCTTCCAGAAATATTAGTTTATAAATTATTACTGAAATGTCAAAATAAAGTCAACTGACATAATATCTATAGCAACGCTTCGTGGAGTGAAAATTGTCAGTGTAATTTTCACTAGTGAAAATTGTCAGTATAATTCGTCTGTGATTGGTTCAATTCAGCAAAATACTGTGTTTTGATTAACTGAAAAACTATGAGTGGAATTGTCATATATAATACCATTAGTGACTATGATTTTGCCGGCAATTTTTGTCGTCTGGTCACGACTGCTTGTTGCTACGCACTCGTGTTTATTTTCTAATGCAACAAGCAGGAGTGACCAGACGGCAAAAATTACCAAAAAATCATAGTCACGTATGGTATTCGGCTTGACAATTTCTCGAATTATTTTATTTATTCCAAAAAAAAGTAATGTATTTTTAAAACAATCATCAACTGACATAATATCTAAGCAACGCTTCGCGGCAATTTTCACTAGTGAAAATTGTCACTGTAGTTCGTCTGTGATTGGTACAATTCAGCAAAATACTGTGTTTTGATTGAATGAAAAACTATGAGTAGAATTGTCATCTCTTATTCTATTACCTCTGAAAGCTCTGAAAATTGCATGACACAAATAACAGTCAATGGATGAATTAATTACAATAATATAGTAACTGTGGTTACCTATATAAAAATTTTCTCGGAAATTTTTTACTAGTAGCTTGAGTAACTTGACTGAAATTAATAAGCAGAAACTTTACGTCATCTGTCAGGTCACTTTGATTTTAATTTAAAAATTAGTTAAATTGTTATTTTGAGTATATATAAGCAAATAATACGGTAAATAATACATATTTATTATTGTTAAATACAAATTTAGTAAATATTCCAAGTTTCTATTGTAAAAAGAATTCAAAAATAGAGCGGCGGTGTCATTGCGATTTTCTTACCGAATATGCATTCGTGCATTTGCATTCATTCATGTCGAAGAAATTTTTTATCGTGCATTGCAACAACGTAATTAGCTTGAGTGGTACACGAAGACGTTGTTGGAAAGCACTAAAAAATATTCCGGCAAGAATTAATGCACATGTGATATTATAAGTGAAAAGTTGGTATTAAACTATTTATACATATAATATAAGTCTTTTATTTTATACATACTCGTATGTCGGTATGTCTACAATAATAATTGTCCCAAATACAATGAAACAAGAACACGTAAATTCTCATTTATTATATGTGATACATTATTTTAAATAATTGGACATCTTTGGAGATTTTCAATCGAGTTACAGACTCGACAGGAGTACGGTGATTATAAGTAATGAATTCTTTGCCATCAACATAAGTTCGATAACAAGGTGTTTCAACATCAATGGCCAGAACGAATTTTTTGTTTTGTTCGAAAGGCATTCCCCCGGTTTTTTCTTCTTCGCCCCAATCTGGCAAGGCACTATTGCGCACGACCCATTTTTCAGAAAACCTGCAAAATTAATTATTCTTATAAAAGTAGACATGACTACAGCCGGCATTACACTATACAATTTCTTTGAAAAAGATCTTTTCTAAATGATGTTTGACGAGAAATATTTTGTTACAGTGAAATAAGTAAGTAGCTCTTCTTTTATAAGTTAGCTTAACTTTTTTAAGATTAGTCAAATTTTTCAAAAATCTTTTATAGTGTAATTCTGGACTTAGGAGTGTTTTTATTATTACCTGGTATTGAAATGAAAAATAATGTCGCTACCAGATGCCATTAAACTGATTTCAAATTCACTTGCATTTCCATTTACTATTCCTATTATTTCAATCCAGGATAAAGACGATAAGGTATTGCAGCCCTGTCCCTGAAGTTGAATTTCATAAGGAGTCTGTATTCCAGTTACAAATTCTTGAGTATACAACCCGTTAATTGGTACTTGTCGTTGAATTATCCATTTCGGCTTTAATATAATTTAAAGTTAGTATACAGGGTGTCTGTTTTTAAATGAACCAGCATTTATCTCGCTTATTTGTTGAGTTAGCGTTTTTTGTCAAATACATGATTTATACAGTATCATGTGTAGTAAATGATAGCGGATGTGAATCCTTGGTATCACTTCCGGTTTTTGAGGAAGTCATAGCAACTTTCAAATTTCAAATGGAACATTGTATTTTTTATTACGAATTTGAAAAGTACATTAAATTTGCTCTACGGTGGTATAAAAAAGTCATATGTTGTATTATTAAAATATTAAATTACGGACACTTAAATTATGCACCTATGAACGCTGACATAAGTAAGCCTTGCCGCGAAACAAAAACAATAGTTGAAAGCAGTTTTACCTGTCAACAATCAATGTAAATTACAATAAAATATCTCTTAAATCTAATTATAATAAAAAAAACGCATATTATGAATAATTAAGAAACAATTCATTTATTAGAGTACCTCGAGAGTACCTAACTTTAATTTAATAAAAGATGTTCAAAATGTTGACAGTTAACTGCTTTCAACTATTGTTTTTGTTTCGCGGCAAGGCTTACTTATTTCAGCGTTCATAGGTGCATAATTTAAGTGCCTGTAATTTAATATTTTAATAATACAACATATAACTTTTTTATACCACCGTAAAGCAAATTTAATGTACTTTTCAAATTCGTAACAAAAAATACAATGTACCATTTGAAATTTGAAAGTTGCTATGACTTCCTCAAAAACCGGAAGTGATACCAAGGATTCGCATCCGCTATCATTTACTACACATGATACTGTATAAATCATGTATTTGACAAAAAACGCTAAATCAACAAATAAGCGAGATAAATGCTGGTTCATTTAAAAACAGACACCCTGTATATAATAATAATGTATAATTTGTTATACTTATAATATTTGTTATAATATGTTTGTATATTTTTTAAGTAATTTAACTATCTAATCTAAATACAAATGTCCCAATACTTAGTGTATTATTTAACCATATTTATTATGCAAATCAAAAACATTATTATCTACAATTAAAACGCACTTCATAGACAATTATGTAATGTATGAACAAAATAATTATGTAGGAAGTTTCGGAATAAAGCATATTCAGAGCTTGAATGGAAAATTTGTTAGTTGGGAATAAAACATATTCAGCTCGAATGGAAAATTTGTTACCAGAGCCGTAGGCGAGTGTCATGATTCCCTGAGAGCGGGGTGACGTGAACGTGGACGTTGTTTTTGTGCCGGGAGTGAATAGATATGACACACAAAACCCACCAAATCTTCGTCACAGAAAAAACATTAAAACATATTTTATTTGCTACATTGTAGTACTAAATTGGAAATATAACCGTGACCCAATGGGCGTAAAAAAACGATTTAAAACTGTGACCCAACGGCAGTGAAAAAAACATTAAAAACCGTGACCCGATGGACGTGAACAAAAATTCTAAACCGTGAGTGGGCGTGAACGTGAAAATTAAAAAAAATAACGTTCGTGAATGGTCGTGAAAAATATTTTCAATTTCGTGAATGGGCGTGAGCGTGAATCAAAATTTACTCCCACGCCCATCTCTAATTGCCATGTTCTTAATATTGTCACTTCTCATAAATCAATTAATTAAACTGAATGGCAACTGGATGCCATATGTGTCTGTCTTCCATGTTGCTATGAACAACATAAATACAATACCGATACATAAAGTTGATTGGAAATTTCATAATCTATAATTTTGGGTTTAGTGCATGTGTGCTATAAAAAAATCGAAAATTCTTTACTTTATTACAAATTGCTGAACATATATATTTTTACTGGATGAGCAAATTGTAAGGTAGTTATGTCCAATCAAGCTCATTCCCTTCTAATATTGTATTTTATTAAATTTGACAAATGATTTTTATCTAAAGTATTTGTGTTCCAAATATTGACATATGAATAATTTGTCAATATTGCCTGCCAATATGTATAAATACAAAATGACTTAAGATGATTTGTATGCATAAACTTAACTATTATTTAATGTTTTCATTTAAGGTTTTCATATACGTCTACTCTTATCTGTATTATTACATAAAATTGAAGTCTTGATTAATTCCTTTGATATTAGTCTATTTTACACTTGAAAAAAACATGTGCCTTTTATTAGCTACTGTGGCAATATTTGGTACATAATGTGCCATATCGTATATTGTCAGTTTCTGATCTTTTAAAAAAAGAGGAATTACTTTTTTTCGATTTTTATGATCCGAAAATTATCTATAATCGTCTATGTACATGAAATTGCAAATCATTATTTGGTTGTTCAAAAAAATTAATAGCATGGCAATAATTATTGACAAACCTACCTTACTATATTTTCTTTATACGATTAATAATACCGAATCTTTAACACTGAAGTTTAATTTATTATTATAGTAGTTATAGTCATATCATGTAGTTACTCTATCACGAATGATAGGTACACATAATATATCCATTATTCAATATTTAAGGAAAAAATAAGAATCGCACTATTTTTAAAAATTAATTAGAACAAGAAACGAAAATTGATTTTCTACAAATAATTATAAAAAATAAGTATAACTAATTAATATACCTATTGGAAATACTTCTTACCGTGTTGTGTTTATAAGAAAGGAAATATAGTTGACCACCATTAATTTCCAATGTAGTCGCAGGAGTATTACGCCGTAGTTTGAAATAATGAAGCTCTTCCCCATCAATGTAAATATAGTGACCGTGAGGTTCAAATGCAATATGTAGAGTGAATTGTTTACCAGCTTTAATAGGCATTTGTGATGCTTTTTCTGGGGGACCCCACCCCGAACCAGTGTCAGGAGTGGTGTTGAACAGAACCGCATTCTGGTCAATGCTGCAACAATTATATACACTAATATAAAATCATAAAGTAAACATATCATAGGGGGCGAATAGCCACATGCGTTGTAGGGGAAGTGACTGTCTGGTCCAGTTCTAACCTGGGTGTGAAAAAAATTCTACTAAGAGAAAAAGCATACAAATATTTAAAAATATTACAATTCTTATTATTATTATATTTGTTTACTAATAGAGTACTTGCAGGAGGCGTGGCCAATGTTTCGGATTTGGCGGGATTCTGTTTGTGGACAACTGCTGTTCAGGTTAACATTGTGTCTTATGGCGGTTTTGGTTCTTATGAGTTATTTTTGTGTTTTTCCAGCATTAATTGCATGTTTCATTTATATTGTATACTTTTCAAGAAAGGTAAGTGTATGTATAATATATTTGTATTAAATAAATACATATAAAACAAGCATATTCTAAATGAAACTTGTATTACTAACACATTAAATGTATAGGTTAAGTTGGTTTTGTATCATCAAGTGCATGGATTTTCACTAATTGTTAAATTAATAATCTTAAAACATTTCTTAAAGTGTAAGAAAATATACAAAATATAACGGGTACCTATATTACAGTTTTATAAACTGTTTTTATTATGACAACAGTTCAATATCACACTTTTAACATACGATATTTTAAAAGTGCTTTATATTTAGGATAATTTTAAGTAACCAGTATAATATATGAACTTACCTTAATCAACTTCATACGTTTTCTTTTTTTAAAACAACGTAGAATGCGAATAAAAGATATTTTTACAAAAGTAAACATGAATACTCCATAAGACTCCATGTTAAAATTTTGTTGGGTTGTCCACAAACAGGTTCGCGCGCTTAGTTTTTGACTGTCACGTGACTGTTTGTGACCTTGTTGCAAGTACTCTATTGACCTATCCTGTCAGAAGGAGTGAGTGCGATAGATACAAAGTAACATTGCGTTGAGTGAGACGCAAGCTGGTGCGCAGTACGCTGTGCGCATGCTTGTGGCAAAAGGAAGTGACGTCAATTGACCAATCCTGGTGATGCGCGCGTATTTTGACAGATTTGGACAAATGTCAAAATTTAATTTCAATTTTTTACACGATTTTATTAATTTATTTCATGCCTGTTGCGTACTAATTTTTTTAAATTGCGCAATGTCATTAAATTGAATTAAACTTTTCCCTTACATTTACAAAATTTAAAATAAGAAATGTCAAACTCGTGTCAAACTTCAACTAACCGCACTTTCTATTGTCATAGCGTACTTCGCAGCAGTTTTGCCGTCTCACTCTATACATGTTACTTTGTATCTATCGTACTCACTTCCTGTAACCGGAAGCCCATTGCCCAAGCATGCGCGCGCAACCGAAGTTCAACAGGATAGGTCTATTAACTATTTAATGTTATATTATATTTTATAATCAATATTTAAAATACTTACTGGGCGATAACGTGTAGAATAACTCTACCATCACGATCTTTAACATTCCATTGTGCAGTACCAGTTATAGATGCAATTACAGTTAACACTGTTCCTGGATTCATTCCTCGAGTTAATGGTAAATTAACTACTGTCGAAGTACCAGTGGAACCATAGTCTACAACAGCAAAAGTTTCTGACTCTGAAGAAGCCATGGTTACATGAACTGTATTATTTTAAAAACAGAAGATTGAAATTTATACTTTTTGCAGCGTATGCTTATATTTAATCGTGGTTTGTGGCTTCTATTTTTGCAAAATGTGGTTGATAAAGATGAAATTTTATTTGTTTACGCAACTATTTCGATAATACTGATAAAGTGGTAATTCTTTTGATATATGATTTTCTAGGGTGGAATGTTTATGTAAAAAAAACTACTGGAACTCAGCCACAGGTAATTCTTTTATAAGTCATTTAGATTAATCTATATTAGGTATAGTATCTATTAAAAATAGGATGTAAAGGTCAAGAAAATGAAAATGTGATATTAGGATGTGTATACATATAATTTCGCTACCAGATGCCATTAAACTGATTTGAAAATTACTTGAATTTCCATTTACTATTCCTATTATTTCAATCCAGGATAAGGTATTGCAGCCCTGAAGTTGAATTTCATGAGGAGTCTGTATTCCAGTTTCAAATTCTTGAGTATACAACCCGTTAATTGGTACTTGTCGTTGAATTATCCATTTCGGCTTTAAAATAATTTAAAGTTAATATAGGGTGTTTTTTTTAGACGTGTGGTTTTCAAGAAGAAATAAAACGCATATAATTTAATGTTATGGCCAAGAATTTAGCTTTATTATAAAGATAAGGGTTTGCCATTATGTTTTAAAAATGATTTCGGGCAAGTGGCCGCCGCGGCTGGTTCGAATAAATTCCAGTCGAGAGGCCCAATTTCCGACCACTTTTGCAGCAATTGGGGCCGTATGTCAGCAATAACGCGCCGAATATTCTCTTCCAAGGCGTCAATCGTTTCGGGCTTATCTGCGTAGACAAGCGACTTCACATAACCCCACAAGAAATAGTCCAGCGGTGTTAAATTTAAATTAAATTTAAAAAAAATATTTTTTTTTGTGAAAATCGGGATCGGTGGCCATCTCCTTTTGGGCCCATTCACGGACGTGCGACGCGCTTGATGGTCGTTTGGCTTCAATTCTTGCACGAGTTGGATTTTGTAAGCCCGCAAACCAAGATCCTTCCGCAAAATCTTCCATAAAGTGGATGGGCACAGCTCAAATTGTTGCGCGCGATGGCGGATGGACTCATTCAGGTCTTCTTTGATACTCTGCTCCACAGCAGCAATAGCGTCTTCGGTGCGCACTGTACGGCGTCTCTGAGGATGCGCATTATCCACTAGAGTAAACGTGGTGCGAAACCGATCCATGGTTGCTTGAATTACCGACTCTGCTGGGCGATTATGTCGACCGAATATTGGACGCAGCGCGCGATACGTCGCGCGAACCGAACCATTATTTTGGTAATAAATTTGCACGATTTGCAAACGTTGTTGAGGAGTAAGTCTATTCATTATGAAATGGCAAACCAAACTGAGCATAAATCAAGTGACAGCTGTCAAAAAGACCATCTCCGAAAAAAGTAGTGTCAACTTGAAAACCACATGTCTAAAAAAAACACCCTATATACTGAAAAAAATGAAACACTTGAAATTCGTAAAAATTTCGACCATTTTCAAACCGTTCAATCGATTTCAATGAATCTTCGAGGGCGTAAAACTTTGAAGTGTCTACTTTAAAGTCATGCATGCAAACTTAAGCGCAACCCCTTCCGCCCCCTCTAGCACTCATGTGAAAAAATAATTTTTAATTTTAAAAATGTCCAACTTTGATGATGTGTACGGGGTTTAAATTTTTTTGCCTTGATTCACCAAAAGGGCACAAAGAACGAAGTTCCTACGATGGTTTGGCACAAAATTATGGGTGTTTAAAAAAAAGTGTTTTTAGGTTTTTCGCACATAACTCAGCGACTTTACAAGCAAATTAGACGATTCTTTCAGATAAAAAACCCATTGTGGTTCTACTTTAAGGAAGTAAACTCATATTAGGATTCGTACCCTTCAAAACCCGAACAAAAAAAACACGTTTTTGGGAAAAAAAACTTCCAACGATGTGTACCGAGTTGGAAAAAATTTGTCGACTCGATCCACAAAAAGAGCAATGAAATTTGTTCAATTACCTGTGCAGGACTCAAAAAACAAAGTTCCTACCACGATTTGGCACAAAGTTATGGGCGTTTGAAAAAAGTGCATTTTGTGGTTTTTTGACTCATAAGTCGGAAGTTTTTCGACGAAATTGTTTTTTGTTTGTTTTTTACTTCCTTGTACGGAGTAGAAAGGAAGTATTGTAATCGCGAAAAAATTCGGTTCTCAGATTTTGACGGAAATATCCGTTTTGACCGTTTCTGAATCCATTATGACTAGTTTCGTCGTGACGTCTGTACGTACGTACGTACGTATGTATGTACGTACGGACGTATGTATGTCGCATAACTCAAATACTGTTAGACGTAGAAAGTTGAAATTTTGTATTTAGGACTGTTATAACATCTAGTTGTGCACCTCCTATTTTTGATTTTAATCTACAAACCGGAAGTAGTACTTTTTTCAAATATTTCGATAAATATTTAATTTAAGACAATTTTTTTTATTTTAAATGAAAGATTATGTGATTATTACCTACAAACGGTATTTTATAAATATTTTTGTATCTGGTATCATTTAAGAATAATTAGGTAAAGTATATATATTTATAATTTAGTATTTTGGTATCTTGTAGTCCATGATCGATTAACATTTGTTACTACGTAAAATTTAAATGATTATGACATGACAGTGACAGTGGTAGTGACAATAGTAAAATATCGTTTATATATTCTTCTGCAGTTTGAATAAAATGACTAAAATATATTTGTGAGTATAGTAGCAGAGTAGTAGTACTTATATACCTATTAATATATTTGTATAATATAATTCTATATTTTAGTTATTAAGAAAAGTATGAACAGTTTAATAGGCGTACAAGGAAGTCATGTGGTGTCCACGTCAGATTTTTTTTCACGACTGAAATTTTCTTTCAAAATTTCAAATTTTTTAGGCAATTTGAGTTATTCACACGAAATATCCAATTTCATTTTTAAATTTTCTCGATATTGAAAGTCTGCTTACAGGTCTGTAAACTTTAAACTCGTGAGATTTGCTTACTTCTTTAAAAATGAAATTTGATATTTTGATCGATTAAAAATACGCCGAGTTATGGCGGTTTGAAAATGGTCGAAATTTTTACGAATTTCAAGTGTTTCATTTTTTTTCAGCCAGTGTAGGTATATAAAATAATAATGTATAATTTGTTATACCTACTTCCAAAAATAATATGTTTGTATATTTTTTAAGTAATTTAATTTGAATTCTTGCAGCGTATGCTTATATTTAATCGTAGTTTGTGGTTTCTATTTTTATAAAATGTGGTTGATAATGGTGAGATTTTATTTGTTTAC
This sequence comes from Agonum fuliginosum, assembly GCA_947534325.1. NCBI lineage: Eukaryota > Metazoa > Arthropoda > Insecta > Coleoptera > Carabidae > Agonum > Agonum fuliginosum. The sequence continues at coordinate 31,178,812 of OX384032.1, read as the reverse complement.
GCAACTATTTCGATAATACTGATAAAGTGGTAACTATACAGTAATATCAGTGTTAAATTGTAACACTTTAAAATCTGTTAAATAAATAGTGTTAATTTTAACACCATTATTGTGTATTTTTTACACTCATCAACGGTGTCAATAGAGTTAAGTGTTATTTTTGTCGAATTTAACATTTTTATTTGTTGTTTGGTTTCGTAACACATTCATCATTGTGTTAGTTTTGTGTCAAATTTAATATATTTCTATGTTGAATTAATATTTACACGGAATAATGTATTAAATAATACAATTATTCAAAATTTCAACACTGCCCAGTGTATTTTTAACACTGTATATTGTAAAAGAAACGAAGCTGCCTGTTTCAACAACTGGATGTACTGTACAGATATACTTACTCACGTACTGTTAATGTATGTAGGTAACATGGCAGACGTGCATTGTGCTTACTGAAAAGTGAAAAATTTCTATTTCCATACCTTTGAATTAAAATGTAACCCTGTGTGAAAAAATATGTTTTAATTAAATTAAAGGAACTTATTCATTGTGTTCCATAACAGTTACATGCATCGCAGGATGATAGTGTACTATTTACTATTTTAGTATTTTATAAAAATTATCATCGCTCTTCTTTGGGCTAAGAGTCCAAAGATAGTAATTTATTAAATATTTGGTTCATACTTATTGGTATTACTCGTATATTGACTTTTAATTCTGAAAATCTAGTAAATCGAGACCTCCCGCCCCTTGATTTTTTATGAAGTGTGCGCATTTTTATAAATAGCCCATGGGCGGCAAATATCTTAGGACGGCTCTGGATAGTACAAATTATTTCATAGTTCCTCGATATAAGATTATAACCGTAAATGTAGAACCTTAATATTTTGGTATGTAAGAGCAATTTGTAAAACTAAAAAATTTTTTTTTCATCAATAAATGTTTTATTTTAAATTTAACTACCTAAATCCCTTGTTGAACATTAAAATAAAATTGTGTTAAATTTGACACAGTAGAATATAAAAATTTAACGTACTATAAATGTTACATATAACATTATTATGTGTAAAATATTTAACACAAATTTATTTTTTACATGTAAAATGTAAAAATGTTGTTATAATCAATACTAGTGTTAATTTTAACTAAATTGTGTGTGAAAGTGTATAAATATTAACAATATTTGGTGTTAATTTTTGTTTACATTATTGGGTGATACCAATTTACACCATCAATCCGTGTCAATTTAACACTATTTTGGTGTGTCCCAAATAAGACACGAAGATGTGTTAAATTTTGTGTTAAATTTTTTACTGTGTAATTTTTTTATAAGCCATTTAGATTAATCTATATTAGGTATAGTATCTATTAAAAATCTGACGTGGCCATCACACAACCTTCCGCCATATCTAGACTTTAAACAGAAATGTATACGTGCAATCCGGTGCCCATTTAAAATATACAAATAAAAATCTCAAATATTCAAACACAGAAATTTGCATCACCTGAATAAAAAGATTCATTCACAGGAAAACTCTGCTGTGTTGAAGCCATCCTCCGTTCAATTACTACATTTAATATCTTACTTAGGACTTATATAGCGCTAGTATGCCAACTTGTCACCCGTCTCACCTGTCAATATTTTTTACGCAGAAACAAAAATCAACCGATCATGGATTACAAGATATCAACGTTTTATTTGATAAATTTATTTTTTAAATTTTACTGCAGTTCTTTAATGCTACCAGATAAAGACAATTTTTTACCTTCCGCTTACCTGTAAAGGAAGGTATTGGAATCATGCAAAAAATCGGGTGGTGAATTTTTAGTGGATGAGCACGAATTAGGGTCCTTACAACTCATTTTTGATAGTTTCACGATGATGTCTGTGTGTATGTGTGTGTGTATGTGTGTGTGTGTGTGTGTGTGTGGTCAAGGGTTGTTAGTCGCATAACTCAAATACGAATTACCCGAAAATTTTGATATTTGGTATTTAACATTTGTATATAAATTGGAAGAGCTCCCTAGATTTTGGTACAAATATCTTCATCGGAAGTGATATTTTTTGAAGATTGAAAAGGTTAATTGTCAAAATTGTATATAAATTTGGAAAAATATAGTATTTATTTGTAATGAGAATAAGAGGAAAAGTTATTTGCAACTTACGTTATAAAAAAATTGTCTTTATCTGGTAGCATTAAAGAACTGCAGTAAAATTTAAAAAATAAATTTATCAAATAAAACGTTGATATCTTGTAATCCATGATCGGTTGATTTTTGTTTCTGCGTAAAAAATATTGACAGGTGAGACGGGTGACAAGTTGGCATACTAGCGCTATATAAGTCCTAAGTAAGATATTAAATGTAGTAATTGAACGGAGGATGGCTTCAACACAGCAGAGTTTTCCTGTGAATGAATCTTTTTATTCAGGTGATGCAAATTTCTGTGTTTGAATATTTGAGATTTTTATTTGTATATTTTAAATGGGCACCGGATTGCACGTATACATTTCTGTTTAAAGTCTAGATATGGCGGAAGGTTGTGTGATGGCCACGTCAGATTTTTTATAACGTAAGTTGCAAATAACTTTTCCTCTTATTCTCATTACAAATAAATACTATATTTTTCCAAATTTATATACAATTTTGACAATTAACCTTTTCAATCTTCAAAAAATATCACTTCCGATGAAGATATTTGTACCAAAATCTAGGGAGCTCTTCCAATTTATATACAAATGTTAAATACCAAATATCAAAATTTTCGGGTAATTCGTATTTGAGTTATGCGACTAACAACCCTTGACCACACACACACACACACACACACATACACACACACACACATACACACAGACATCATCGTGAAACTATCAAAAATGAGTTGTAAGGACCCTAATTCGTGCTCATCCACTAAAAATTCACCACCCGATTTTTTGCATGATTCCAATACCTTCCTTTACAGGTAAGCGGAAGGTAAAAATAGGATGTAAAGGTCAAGAAAACGAAAATGTGATATTAGGATGACCTAATACTATTATTCCGTGATCTACGAAACAAACATATTCCATACAGTTATCTAGCTACGAAAATAATCAATATTATATACGCCTTCAATTGGAAATATTTCTTACCGTGTTTTGTTTATAAGAAAGGAAATATAGTTGACCATTCTTAATTTCGAATGTAGTCGCAAGAGTATTACGCCGTAGTTTGAAATAATGAAGCTCTTCCCCATCAATGTAAATATAGTGACCGTGAGGTCCAAATGCAATATGTAGAGTGAATTGTTTACCAGCTTTAATAGGCATTTGTGATGCTTTTTCTGGGGGACCCCAATCCAAATCAGTGTCACGGGTGCTGTTGAACAGAACCGCATTCTGGTCAATGCTGCAACAATTATATACACTAATATAAAATCATAAAATAAACATATCAGGGGGCGAATAGCCACATGCGTTGTGGGAGAAGTGACTGTCTTGACCAGTTCAAACTGATATGTAAGTATGTGATATTTTTTATAATCAATATTTAAAATACTTACTGGGCGATAACGTGTAGAATAACTTTACCATCACGATCTTTAACATTCCATTGTCCAGTACCAGTTGCTAATACCGTTAACACTGTTCCTGAAATTAACTATTTAACTATTTTCGTAGTACCAGTAGAACCATAGTCTAGAACAGTAAAAGTTTCTGACTCTGACGAACAACAAGCCATGGTTGCATGAACTGCATTATTTTAAAATCAGAAGATTGTAATTTATATTTATTGAATTTTTGCAGCGTATGCTTATATTTAATCGTGGTTTGTGGTTTCTATTTTTATAAAATGTGGTTGATAATGATGAAATTTTATTTGTTTACGCAACTATTTCGATAATACTGATAAGGTGGTACAATGTAAAAATAATAATAATAATAATATAGATTAAAGCCTGATTTATAGATTGACGCTCCGTTTACGCAACGCAAACGTTCCCGCTAACGCAAAACATGAGCTAATTATATCAGATGGCATCATTTATAGTATTCCGTTCGCGTACCGCTAACGCACCCGTTAACGCAAAAGATGATCATGATTCATGTTTTGCGTTTGCGGGCTGAACGGCAGCCAATCAAATGCAAAACACAAAACAAAATATTGTGACAGGCAAGTGACAGTGACAATAATTTTAACCATGTCGCGTAGTAAGCAAATTAATGAATAAAATATTATAATATACTAGATGGATAATTTAAATGAGACATGTAACGAATGTAACACAGAACACATCGCGCCAAAAATGTCAAACCTGTACGTCAAATAATATAACATAACCCCCTAAAACGCACGTTAACGTGCGATCCTAACGTAAATTTATAAATTGATATAAAAATATCTAACGTGAACAGAACGGAAACGTTTGCGTTGCGTAAACGGAGCGTCAATCTATAAATCAGGCTTTATTTGTACACAAAAGTACGTACGTACGTACAGACGTCACGACGAAACTAGTCATAATGGATTCAGAAAAGGTCAAAACGGATATTTCCATTAAAATCTGAAAACCGAAATTTTTCGCGATTACAATACTTCCTTATTACTCCGTACAAGGAAGTAAAAATCTTGACCCTTTAATTGTTTTGAGCAGTGTAGTTTCAAATAATTCTGTTTCGGTGAACGGATTCAAGAAAAGATTTGAGGAAAAATTCTGACTACTTCTGTGTCCATTTAAATTTGTGTCGACCACTGGAATAAGATTTAAGATGTTCAATGGTGCATCCTTAAAGTAATCGTTGAACATATTTGCAACGATGTTCGGGTCATCAACTATTTCGTGATTATAAGAAATCTTTAAACCAAAATTAACCTTAGTCTTATTTTTTGCGTTTATGATGTTTGATATTTTGGGAACCGCTGATAACAATTTTTTTTTTGCCGATGTTATCAATTTTCTTATACAAATTGCCCAAGTTTGCTCATTTAACCGACCTCGTAGCTCTTCAAATAAAAAAGTTACCAATGATGAGCAAGCTTATAGAAACACCTGTATAACATACATACATATCAAAAATATACTTATGAACTAGAGCTGGGCGCGTGAGTAAATGGTTGTTCACGATCACACATCACACACACTCACGAAATTAAAAACGAAATCACGCCCAATCACACACGACATTTTACGTTTGACTCACGTTCACTCACGCTTACGAATTTATTTTTATATTCACGCCCGATCACGCACGGCCATGGAAACGACAAAACAATTCTCAAAAAATTATCATCTCTTATATTACCTCTGAAAATTTGTTGGTATTAAACTATTAATACACATAACATAAGTCTTTTATTTCATACATACTCGTATGTCGGTATGTCTACAATAATTGCCCCAAATACAATGTAACAAGAACACATAAATACTCATTTATTATTTGTGATACATTATTTTAAATAATTGGACATCTTTGGAAATTTTTAATCGAGTTGCAAATTTGACATGAGCACGGTGATTATAAGTAATGAATTCTTTGCCATCAACATAAGTTCGATAACAAGGTGTTTCAACATCAATGACCAGAACGAATTTTTTGTTTTGTTCGAAAGGCATTCCCCCGGTTTTTTCTTCTTCGCCCCAATCTCCCACGAGAGTATTGCGTACGACCCATTTTTCAGAAAACCTGAATAATTAATTATTCTTATAAAAGTAGACATAAAAAAGCCGGCATTACACTATAAAAGTTCTTTGAAAAAGAACTTTTCCAAATGATGTTTGACGAGAAATGTTTTGTTACAGTGAAATGAAGTAAGTAGCTCTTCTTTTATAAGTTAGCTCAACTTTTATAAAATTAATAAAATTTGTCAAAAATCTTTTATAGTGTAATTCCGGACTTAGGAGTGTTTTTATTATTACCTAGGATTGAAATGAAAAACAATTTCGCTATCAGGTGTCATTAAATTGATTTCAAAATTACTTGCATTTCCATTTACTATTCCTATTATTTCAATCCAGGATAAGGTATTGCAGCCCTGAAGTTGAATTTCATGAGGAGTCTGTATTCCAGTTTCAAATTCTTGAGTATACAACCCGTGAATTGGTACTTGTCGTTGAATTATCCATTTCGGCTTTAAAATAATTTAAAGTTAGTATACTGACGGGGGAAAAATGAAACACTTGAAATTCGTAAAAATTTCGACCATTTTCAAACCGCCATAACTCGGCGTATTTTCAATCGATTTCGATGAATCTTCGAGGGCGTAAAACTTTGAAGTGTCTACTTTAAAGTCATGCATGCAAACTTAAGCGCAACCCCTTCCGCCCCCTCTAGCACTGATGTGGAAAAAATAATTTTTAATTTTAAAAATGTCCAACTTTGATGATGTGTACGGAGTTTAAATTTTTTTTTTGTCTTTATCCACTAAAAGGGCACACAAAGAACGAAGTTCCTACGATGATTTGGCACAAAATTATGGGTGTTTTAAAAACAGTGTTTTTAGGTTTTTTCGCACATAACTCAGCGACATTTCAACCAAATTAGACGATTCTTTCAGATAAAAAACCCATTGTGGTACTACTTTAAGGAAATAAACTCAGATTAGGATGATCTCTTTTCGTACCCTTCAAAACCCGAAAAAAAAAACACGTTTTAGGAAAATAAACGTTCAACTTTGGCGATGTGTACCGAGTTGGAAAAAATTTGTCGACTCGATCCACAAAAAGAGCAATGAAATTTGTTCAATTACCTGTGCAGGACTCAAAAAACTAAGTTCCTACCATGATTTGGCACAAAGTTATGGCCGTTTGAAAAAGAGTGCATTTTGTGGTTTTTTGACTCATAAGTCGGAAGTTTTTCGACGAATTTTTTTTTTCACGAATGAAATTTTCTTTCAAAATTTCTAATTTTTTAGGCAATTTGAGTTATTCACACGAAATATCCAATTTCATTTTTAAATTTTCTCGATATTGAAAGTCTGCTTACAGGTTTGTAAACTTTAAACTCGTGAGATTTGCTTACTTCTTTAAAAATGAAATTGGATATTCGATCGATTGAAAATACGCCGAGTTATGGCGGTTTGAAAATGGTCGAAATTTTTTCGAATTTCAAGTGATTCATTTTTTTTAGCCAGTGTAGGTATATAAAATAATAATGTATAATTTGTTATACTTTCAAAAATAATATGTTTGTATATTTTTTAAGTAATTTAACTATCTAATCAAAATACAAATGTCCCAATACTTAGTGTATTATTTAACCATATTTATTATATTATTAATCAAAAACATGATTATCTACAATTAAAACGCACTTCATAGACAAACAATTCTGTAATGTATGAACAAAAAAATTATGTAGGAAGTTTCTGAATAAAGCATATTCAGAGCTTGAATGGAAAATTTGTTACCAAAGCCGTAGGTGCCGTAGGCGAGTGTCATGATTCCCTGAAAGCGGGATAACCATATTCCAAACTTGTTGCATAAGGTAGGTTCGCCAATTATATTGCCATGTTCTTAATATTGTCACTTCTCATAAATCAACTAATTAAGCTGAATGGCAACTGGAACTGGATGCCATATGTGTCTGTCTTCCATGTTGCTATGAACAACATAAATACAATGCAGATACATAAAGTTGATTGTAAATTTCATAATCTATAATTTTGGGTTTAGTGCATGTGTGCTATAAAAAATCGAAAGTTCTTTACTTTATTACAAATTGCTGAACTTATATATATATTTTTACTGGATGAGCAAATTGTAAGGTATGTTCAACATTCCCTTCTATTGTATTTTATTAAATTTGACAAATGATTTTTACTCGGATTTTTATAAGAACATTATTATGTGGCTAGAATGTGCCAAAAAACTAAAATTAAAAATTACTTGCCAATTTGTATGCATAAACTTAACTATTATTATTTAATGTCTTCATTAAGGTATTTTTTATTGGTATATTCGTTTATTCTTATCTGTATTATTACATAAAATTAAAGTCTTGATTAATTCCTTTGATATTAGTCTATTTTACGCTTCAAAAAATACAAACATGTGCCTTTTATTAGCTACTGTGGCAATATTTGGTACATAATGTGCTATATATTGTCAGTTTATGATCTTTTAAAAAAAGAGGAATTACTTTTTTTCGATTTTTATGGTTTTATGGTATAAGTTGCAAAACATTACAATATTATTTGGTTGTTCAAAAAAATTTGTCTTAGCATGGCAATAATTGGCGAACCTACCTTACTATTTCGTTTACGATTAATAATCCCGAATCTTTAATACTGAACTACTGAAGGTTAATTATTATAGTCGTTATAGTCACATCATGTAGTTATTCTATCACTAGTGATACAATAATTCCATAACTTCTACACATAATGTAACGTAACCATTATTCAATATTTAAGGAAGAAATAAGAATCACACTATTTTTTAATAACTAATAATAATAAGAAACGATTAAAATTGATTTTTTCGGCGATTGACATTAAAAGTGCTGTTTTTTGACAGAAACAGTCAGCAAAGTGTCACTTTTGCTGCCTAGGCAGCAAAAATAGTAAAAAAAGCCTAGGCGGCAAAAGTAATTGTTACTATGGTGAATCAACAAATTTGACATTATTTATAAAATTCATCAACATACCCTATTTTGTTTTTTCATAGCAACTGTCAAAATACGCATAGCAACATAATTTGATTGTGATACCTATCAATTTAATTAAAAATAATCACTAAATTAATATTAATTAATAACAATCGCCGAAAAAATAATGTGTTTAACGTGGCAAAAAATATAGATATACCTAATATTTTTTTGCCTAGTTAAACAAATAACTATTCTACAAATAATTTAAAAAATATATATAACTATTTAATGCAATATCATGTTTTGTTAGAATTCTTGCAAACAATATACCTATTGGATATATTTCTTACCGTGTTGTGTTTATAAGAAAGGAAATATAGTTGACCATCTTTAATTTCCAATGTAGTCGCAGGAGTATTACGCCGTTGTTTGAAATAATGAAGCTCTTCCCCATCAATGTAAATATAGTAACCGTGAGGTTCAAATGCAATATGTAGAGTGAATTGTTTACCAGCTTTAATAGGCATTTGTGATGCTTTTTCTGCGGGACCCCAATCCAAATCAGTGTCACGAGTGCTGTTGAACAGAACCGCATTCTTGTCAATGCTGCAACAATTACATACACTACTATAAAATAATAAAATAAACATATCATAGGGGGCGAATGGCCAAATGCGTGTGAGAAATGACTGTCTGGACCAATTCTAATAACTTATATGTGTGATATTTTTTATAATAAATATTTAAAATACTTACTGGGCGATAACGTGTAGAATAACTCTACTATTACGATCTTTAACATTCCATTGTCCAGTACCAGTTATAGATGCAATTACAGTTAACACTGTTCCTGAATTAATTCCTCGAGTTAATGGTAAATTAACTATTTTCGAAGTACCAGTAGAACCATAGTCTACAACAGCAAAAGTTTCTGACTCTGAAGAAGCCATGGTTGCATGAACTATATTATTAATTCTTGCAGCGTATTCTTATATTTAATCGTGGATTCTATTTTTATAAAATGTAGTTGATAATGATGACATTTATTTGCTTAGGTATGGCAATTTACTAATTTGATAATACTGATAAGGTGATTTTTCTTTTATAAACCATTTAGATTAATCTATATTAGGTATAGTATCTATTAAAAATAGGATGTAAAAGTCAAGAAAACGAAAATGTATCTTCAAAAATTCCGCGTCGGGTTTGCCGCCATTTTGATCAAAATGACCACCGGTTTTGTTTTCTTGCAAATATTTTTATTTTTGTTTATAAAAAGTAAACGAAACGAGTAAATGAGTTGAAATTTAGCTTATTATGTTCACATTTAATAGAGCTTTCTATTGCATTCTTGCTTTTTACATTATAGCAATGCATAGAGATAATATTTAATTAGAAAGTTAACAAAATGATATACAGTTTAGAGGTATGTTAAATATTTTCGTGATTTACGCCAAAAGGAGGCGTTTAAAAAAATGGTCGGTATAAAATTTGTAGTGCATTTCAAGGGCTATTGATACTATAGGTTACATTTGTAATTACTCAGCAGGTGATCTCGTAAAAAGCTTTGATAAGTGGCGCGCCGCCGAGTTCCGAGCTTCTCACCGGACAGCAACTCAGCAGCGGAAAACCTGTGAACCTTTATTAATACGTCTATTTATACCTTATATTTACTTAGTTTTTTTATTATTTTTTTATTTATTAACATCATGGTTTTTTACCTCTCACCTCATATTCTATAAGAGAGGTATTGTAATGGGTCAAAATTTTCGAGTATGAGTTTTTGGTGGATAAGCACGTTTCAGGGTCTCTAGAATACGAATTTAATATTTTCACGATGATGTCTGTGTGTGTGTGTGTGCGTATTTTTCGTCCACGATAACTTAAAATGTATCAAACCTTTAATAACCAAATTTCATATTTAAGGTTTTAATAAGGATCTTAACACCGGATAAGATTTTGGTAGAAATCCGCAAACCGGAAGTAGTACTTTTTGGAACTTGATATAGTTTTTCTTTAATAAATTGGTACATTATTTATTTATGACAATTTTTGCAATTAAAAATAAAAGATAATATAATTATCTATGGGTACAGTTAATTTTAAATACAATTTGCTGAATCTGGTAGTAATTAGCAATAAAATAAAGTGCAACTAAGTACCAATATCTTGTTGTCCATGATATGAAATTTGTTTTTACTCAAAATTTGAATTATAATGACAGTGACAGTACAGTTGACATCTTTTGCTTGCATCTTGGTTTACATATGAACATGAAACTATTAAAATGTAAGTAAAACTATTTATTAGATTAGTAGAATAAGCAGAATTAGGCGAGAGGTCGTGTACTGGCCACAGCAGATTTTTTACAATAAGTTACATTTTCTCTGAGAAATAAATACAGTAAATTTCAGTAAACTAATAGTTCAGTAACCTTGTAGGTACATCATAAGTTGCATCAAGTGGGGGTAGTTAGTTTTCTTTACCTCTCGCCTCATATTCTATAAGAGAGGTATTGTAATGGGTCAAAATTTTCGAGTATGAGTTTTTAGTAGATAAGCACGTTTCAGGGTCTCTAGAATACGAATTTAATATTTTCCCGATGATGTCTGTGTGTGTGTGTGTGTGTGCGTATGGATGTATGGACGTATGGACGTATGAATTATGTGACGATTTTTCGTCCACGATAACTTAAAAAGTATCAAGCCTTTAATAACCAAATTTCATATTTAAGGTTTTAATAAGGATCTTAACACCGGATAAGATTTTGGTAGAAATCCGAAAACCGGAAGTAGTACTTTTAGAAGTTTAGAAAAGTTTTCCTTAAATAAATTGGTACATTATTTATTTATGACAATTTTTGCAATTAAAAATAAAAGATAATATAATTATCTATGGGTACAGTTAATTTAAAATACAATTTGCTGAATCTGGTAGTATTTAGCAATAAAATAAAGTGCAACTAAGTACCAGTATCTTGTTGTCCATGATATGAAATTTGTTTTTACTCAAAATTTGAATTATTATGACAGTGACAGTACAGTTGACATCTTTTGCTTGCATCTTGGTTTACATTATCGTTAAATATATTGGTACATTATTTATTTATGACAATTTTTGCAATTAAAAATAAAAGAAATTGTGATTATCTATGTGTACAGTTAATTATAAATACAAATTGCTGAATCTGGAAGTATTTAACAATAAAATAAAGTACAATTAATATTCCATTTTTTTGAAATTCCAGTATCTTGTTGTCCATGAAATGAAATTTGTTTCTACATAAAATTTGAATTATTATGACAGTGGCAGTACAGTTGACATCTTTTGCTTGCATATTGGTTTACATTATCGTTTACATATTACATGAACATGAAACTATTAAAATGTAAGTAAAACTATTTATTAGATTAGTAGAATAAGCAGAATTAGGCGAGAGGTCGTGTGGTGGCCACAGCAGATTTTTTTTATATTTAAATCAAATTTTTAGACAAACACAAGATCCATGCCCTTAGTAAGATGCAATACCTAGTTGATTTATTAAAGTAAGCTATTTAGCTTCGTGTTTTTTTACAAGAAGTGTTTTGAATTTTGATTATTATTATTAAGATTGTATTTTCTCAAAAAAAATTTTTCCAAATTCTGTTAAAAATTGGTCGCCACGCATCTTTTTACAAAAAAAATTTTGCAGCCAAACTTGAATATGTGTATAAATATTGGTACCTGAATGGATTCGATCTCAGTTTTCAAAACCACAAGTTGGTTATGTGTACAATTTGACTATCCGTCCGATAATAATAATTTATCTTCTGCAAATAATAGTTATTTATGATATACTCGTAAGTGTTAAAAGTGATATTTTATGAGTGGGTGAAGCAATCCCACGAACGAAATAAAATCACTTTCAACACATATTATATCACACAATATTTTATCTACGATCTTCATAGCGAATTTGTAAAAACTAAAAATTGATAAATGACATTTCAACAGGTTAGATTATATTTGTTGATTTATTGATTACAAATCGTTAGTAACGTGTTAAAAGTATAAATACAATAACTTTTAACACGTTACCATGTTACTTTTAACACTGTTCCATAAAAGACACTTTCAACTTGCTAAGCAACCGTTAAAAGGCGCACTTTTAACAACAGTCGTAGATAAAATAATATTGAATATATTTATTTAACTATCTATTTGCTTATATAGGGTGTCCCAATAAGAACGCACAATTTAATTTTTGAATAAAACACATTAGTAACTTGAAAAATTTAAACATTTTTATTTTAAACTAATTAGTATATAATGCGTCTAAGTGTGGAATACAATATCGGGCAAATGTCCGACAAGATTTTGTTGACAAACTGTTACTCTTTTTTCAAAATTTTTAATTACATTTTCGCACATTTCTGGCGCTATTTCCGCAATGACGCGCTCAATTTCGTTCTTTAACTCAGGAATCGTTCTCCCGGAAATTTCTCCTGCAACAATGCACGTGTTTCCTGCGCAGTATGACAGGTGGCACCTAACCACATATTTTCGAGATCCATCCCCTCCAATTGGGGCCAAGAAACTCACTTATCATGTTCCGATAACGTATGTCATTCACCGTCACTGCATTACCTGCCGCATTCTCGAAGAAAAATAATTATTTTCACTAACCGCAATATCTTTAGATGACAACTGAGCAATTACAGGTGTCACAAACTGAAGGAAACTAAAATGGCGCGCAATTTAAATTGTGCATTCTTATTAGGACACCCTATAGTAGTACCTAATTTAAATACTGATATAAGATAAATCACATGTTACTTTTAACACTGTTCCATGTTACTTTTAACACTGTGCCATAAAAAGAAACTTTCAACTTGCTAAGCAACCGTTAAAAGGCGCACTTTTAACAACAGTCGTAGATAAAATAATATTGAATATAGTTATTTTACTATCTATTTGCTTATAATAGTAATTTAAATACTGATATAAGATAAATCACAAAAAAAGTGAAAGACCGTTACAAATATTCAATACAAAATAATAATCATGGAATATCACAAATGCATTGATATCTTGTCATATGTTGTCAGTTGGTAGTTCATTGAAATCATAATTTGTTTAAAAACATCACTTCTTATCGTTCAGTCCAACAGTAATGTTTTCTTTTAAATTATTCTGTATTACAGTTTTAACATTATGTGCCGCAGAATCGGAAAGGTGAGATAGAGTGCATTAGCATTTGTGATTATTTACCAATGTTTGTGAAACCAGTGGCAGGGATGAGGGGTTTTTATTTACCGTGCCAAAGGCCCTCAGATCTGGGAGGCGCGAAACTGCGTGTTTGTCTCTACACGGAGCAAAGGCGGGCGAAAAAGCCGATGTTACTGTTAATGTTGAAAGTAATGAAGGGAGGAAAGTTGCAGCAGTAACTAAAAAAACTTTTGATGCAGGTATTATGGACTTTTTTACTTATTTCATGCATGAAAATATTTATAAAAACCAATTTCGTTCAAATTTGTAAGTTTTATTGACTTGTAAATCGATTAATATAATGCACTAAAATTTTATAATAATTTTTACATATTTTCCCTGATATCTAAATTATATCTTAATCCTACCTAACATATAATTTTAGACAAAGTAAATTAATTTTATCAGTAATTGCTCATGGATCCATATTTGTTATGTATAATAAGGAAAATTATTTTATTTTATTTCGCATGTTATTATATGAAGTAGGTATTAATTTGATTTTATGAACTATTTTGTCTTGTTACCATATTATTTCGAAGAAATAATATTTAAAAGGAAACAAATCTTTATTTTTAGACACATTAATATGCATTCAATTTATCAGAAGATAAATTTATGTTGAAAACCGTGAACTGTGGGTCAAAAATTTTTACGTTACATATCTCGTTTAAACTATACTACAATTTTATTTCCTCCAGATACTATTTTTTACATTCTTTCATTTTTTAAATACATCATCAACATGTCAACAATTGTTTTTAAATCTTCAACAACATTTTCCTATTCTAGAAAATGTAGGATGTTTTGAACTTCGTGTACCAGAAACGACAATAAATACAAAAGGGAAACTGTACCTTCAAATTAAATTTTCCAATGACACAAATTACAGTGTAAACAGCATAGAAGATGTGCATATTGTGCAAAACAATGGAGTTACATTTATACAAACTGATAAAAAGGAATACAAACCGGGAGATAGAGTGAAAATTCGAATTTTAATTCTCAACCATGACTTAGGAATTTCCAAAAATTTACTGGTAATTATTTTATTATACAGGCATAAGGTATACACATACAGGCTGCGTAGCCCAATTACACTAGGTTTATAAAATATTTATTTATGAAATATAGATAAAAAATTATTTATTATTGCCTTTCTCAAATTTTATAATAATTTTATATATATAAAGGTGCAAAAATTGATAGGTACCATAACAAATAAACTTTTAAGTTGTAAATACAAAAATGTATTTACAGGGTGTGATTGAAATAATGTATCGCTTTAAATAATTTATTATTATTTAAGTATTTACAATGAAACTATAATCTAGCCATAAGCGCACGAAAATATAAAATTATACTTCCCTACTTTATGTTTATTAAACATGGAATCAACTTTCAAATTCAGAAACTTGAAACAAATTATATCATAGTAAAATACAAATTAACTGTTTTAGATACCTATAGTTAAAATACGAAATCCAAACAGCATTGCAATTGGACAATGGGAAAATGTAACAACAGAATTAGGTTTAGTGCACTTAGAACATCAACTATCACTGGAAACTGTAACAGTACGTACTTAGTATAAATTAGAATTTAAATAACGAAAACTAATATTTCATAAAAAGAATTAATACTAAATAGGTATCATTGAAATTTATTATAGGGCCAGTGGCGAATAGAATTACCTGGAAATAATAATGCTTTTAGTACATTTGAAGTAAAAGAATATATCTTACCCAGATTTGAAGTAATTATAGATCACTTAGAGAGTGTTCATATTGATGCTAAAAATCATAATTTTACTGTATGTGCCAAGTAAGTAAAAATATACGAGGTCTGGCTATTAAATAACGAGACTGCGCGCGCTGTAGGCGTCCTAAAGGGGCAGCAGGGGAAACAAATGCAGCGTTGGATAGCTGGAAGTGTCTACTATTCCGGTACGAAAACGCGTTTTTGTCGCTGTAGTAGTATTTTTTGTATAAAAGTTAGAAACGAACGTGTTTTCTTTTCGTGCCGAAAGCAATGTATATTATAATAATGAATTTTGCATCAGGACAACGCACCTATCCATAACGCGATGTCTGTGAAGCGTTATTTAGCCGCTGGAGGTACTCCAGTGCTCGAACACGCGCCGTACTCGCCTGATTTAGCACCCTGTGACTATTTTCTATTTCCGAAGATCAAGTCTGCCTTAAAAGAAACCCGGTTCAAGTCGATGGAAGAGGTGAAGCGAAAATCGACACGAGAAGAAAACACGTTCGTTTCTAACCTTTATAGAAAAAATACTACTACAGCGACAAAAACGTGTTTTCGTACCGGAATAGTAGATACTTCCAGCTATCCACCGCAGCATTCGTTTCCCGTCATGCCCCTCTAGGACGTTTAATTATTTTAGGTATTCATATGGTCGACCTGTAAAAGGCACAGCTCACATAAAAATAGAAATAACAAATCAATACCTGACTGTAAATCAAATAAAAGAAGTATGAAATAAATAACAAATAATTTTGCATAATAGTAAATAAAATATATTATTTTAGCTTAAAAATGGCTGTGCCGAATTTGTGTTTGAGCGAGCAGAGCTCCCAGTCTTAAAACCTGAATACTACTTCGACTATTTTCATTTAAACTTTAAATTAACAGCAACGGTTACAGAACAAGCAACAGGCCAAATGCAAACAAAGCAATCAGAAGTTAAAATTACAGGAGACGAAAAATATACTTTAGAGTTTGTGAAATGCCCACCGCGTTTTCAAGTCGGTATTCCGTATACTGGCCAAGTAGGTTACAATAAAAATACATATAAATTAAATATTAATATTGTGTTTGAATTTAAGGTAAAAATTATTAATCGATTTGAAGATCTTACAAACAAAATCATGAAGATTTGTTACACAGTTTCTATAACTGAAACTTATAATTTCATCCCCGAACAATGTAGAAATATTTCATTAAATGGAAGTAATTTGATTGATTTCACAGTTTTACCTTTTCAACAAGATGCTGTTTATCTTGAAATATATGTAAGAAACATTTTTATACATAAGTATAACTAACTAAAAGCAAGTCATTCGTTTAACAAAATATCAAAAATTATAAAAATTATTTAGATAATTCCACTCATAGTTTTTCATCCAATCAAAACACAGTATTTTGCTGAATTGTACCAATCACAGAGGAACTACAGTGACAATTTTCACTATTGAAAATTACACTGACAATTTTCACTAGTAAAAATTGCCGCGAAGCGTTGCTTAGATATTATGTCAGTTGATGATTGTTTTAAAAATACATTACTTTTTTTTGAATAAATAAAATAATTCGAGAAATTGTCAAGCCGAATACCATACGTGATTATGATTTTTTGGTAATTTTTGCCGTCTGGTCACGACTGCTTGTTGCGTCGAAAATAAAAACGAGTGCGTAGCGTATTTTCGACGCAACAAGCAGTCGTGACCAGACGACAAAATCATAGTCGCTAATGGTATTATATATGAAAATCGCATTTGTTCCTGGAAATATTGTCTACTAGCTATATTTCCCGAAATATAATACGTGTTATACACACTATTTTTTCTACCCCTGCAAAACAAGGAAAATAACGAATACAAAAATAACCATTATTTTTTTGACATTTACTGTCAAATTTTTAAATTGTGTATGTTGTTGCGAAAACAATGGACATTCAAAAAAAGCCAAACTGTGTGGCACACTTAAGAGGAATCCCCACTAGTTTTGAAGATCCATTTAACGAATGAAGCGATGCTGTCACAAACCATTGTTACCCATTGTGACGACATCGGTTGATTCGATGAATGAACCGTATTTAACCATTTTCTACTACAAAAGGGGTTTCGTTGGGCACATGAAATTACCACTAATTTTAAATATTTTTAAACAATTTTTTTTTAAATGAAAGATTAAAGTCTATGCTATGTCCGCTTAGTGTCACTTTTTTAATTTTTACTTTAGTTTTTTAATATTTTATCTTCAAAGTTCTTAAAATTTTACTAACTTTGGAGCTTAAAAAATACATGTAAAAATTTAAATTAAAAAAAAAATGGCACTAGACAGACCTAGAGACATCTTTTATCTTTAAATTTAAAAAAAAGAGAAAACAAATCGGACCAAAATTAAAGTCAATTTCATGGGCCCAACGAGAACATATTTTTGCTTAATTTTGTAGGGGTGGGCATTCCTCTTAAGTACTTTGCAACACACTTTCGACAAGCAGCTGCTTTCAACATTAAAAATAATGTAGAAAGATGAACTTTCAGAAGCAGTCGTAGAAAAATAATATTGTGTGCACCCCGGCGGAGAGAGCTTGTATGTTACACTTGGCTTCACCTCGACCGAACAACAAATAATACACTATTGTGACTCGCTTTTTTATTAATACCCAATATTTCTATTATGTATCACTTATTTATTTATTTTATTTAGGCTGTTTTACTAGAAGAAAACAGTATTCTCAATTTACTGGAAAGTAAACGAATATACCCTACTTATAAAAGATTACATAATTGGGTATCACCAAGTAGCAGTTACATTCAAATATCGTATGAACCAAGTAGTACACCAATAAAATGTAAAGCATGGCAAACGTTTACAATATTATATACTTTGAATACAACTGCAGCTAATGTAACAAAACAGCCTCCTATTATATTCCATTATTTGGTAAGAAATCTAGAAACATAATAATTTTGTTAATAAAATATATTAATTGTATTATTTCTCATTATTATAGATAAAGTCTAAAGGAAACATAATAAAGTTCGGAAAAGTTTCGCACACGCCATGTTCATCCCACGCTTTTGATGTTAATGACTACACTAATGTAATTGGAAATACAACTGATCCAAAACCACCATTGCCAGTTGATAAATTTATACTCACACTAAAGATTCATCAAAAAATGTTTTCAGAAGGACAATTATTAGTGTACTATGTTAGAGATGATGGTGAAGTAGTTGGTTCTAGTGTTAACTTTGAAGTCGAAAACTGTTTAGCAAACAAGGTAAGGTGTTTCACAACTTCGTGAAAATATTTTAATTTCATATGTACTGTCACGAATCTGGAAGAATTTTTAAAATTCGCAATTTTAATATCCCGGTTTTCAGCCACTGTTTCTTGTTTTCAAAAAAAATGTGCTGCTGGCGAATTTTTTTTAGTTCAAGGTCAAATAATTTAACACGTTAAGTGCCATGACAGACACCGGTGTCTCTTCGTTGTTTTAATCACAGGGCCAACGCAGGCACCGGTATCTGCTTCAGAACTTGTTCAAATGTGCTGAACTGGTACATTTTAGCCGAATTTCCAACTGTAGAGTGTCTATTCCGCCCCGTCCGCAAATACTATTATTAACAGACACTTTATAATTTTGTTTTCAAATTAATTTTTAAATTCAGGGCCAAAGAAGACACGGTGACGTTATATTCATAATAAATAAATATACAATATTGCAAAGCTAATTCTATAGTCTATTAGATCTGCTGCTCATCTTGGCGCTTTCTTTACAACTGCACTTGTTTTTCACTAATTAAAATGCTCGCGCGAAAATCCAGGTTCAGATGTTAACTAACAAATTACGTGTTTGCTAAAATTCTCTGTTTTGGCCCTGTGACAGCTCACGCTGTACCTGCTTTGGCCTAGAATAGCAAACTTTTATCACAAGACCAGCGCAGACACCGTTTTATATTTAAAAGAAATCAGTTTTTATGTTATTAGAAATTAGAAAGAATTGGTAGTAGAAAAAACAACTACTAACTGTACAAGTTGTATGTAATTATTTTATTTCATTCATAAGTAGTTGTTGGTTTGTCAAATAATATATCTATTATTATATTCAATCCGGTACCAAAAATGTGTACCTACTTCTTCAAAAACTGCCCTTAAAATTGTGAATTTAAAGAAAATTTCTTAAGTCTGTGCCACTTAAATGTGTGCACGAAGGTGTGAATCAACCTCTGTATATTATTATGTTAGTTGCTATAAATGGGTAAATATTTTTATTCCTAGGTAGAAGCAAGTTGGTCAGATAGCCAAAAATATCCCGGAGAAAAATCAATCTATAAAATAAAAGCAGCATCAGGTTCTCTTTGTGCAGTTAGTGCTATAGACAAAAAAGTATCTTTCTTGAATCTACCAGAAAATTTAAGCATTGAAAAACTTTTGCAAAAAGTACGAAAACCTCGAATATTTGAATCTGTGCATGATTTGCACTGTAAACAAGGTAAAATTTTGTATTAAAATATAATATAAAAAGTAACATTAGGTTTGTTCAAAATGCAGTAGCAAACCAGGAAGATTCAATTCCTTATTGGGACTTAAAACGAAAGAAAAGATTTTATGCTGACCAAAGATTTTATAATGGTGGAAAGGATTTATTTGATACATTTCAGTTATTTAATGTAAGTGTGTTATTTGCTTGTACAAATTTGAAAGATTTTTAATTTACATTTATTTAGGAAGCTGATCTATTGGTTATGACAGATTTAAATATCATAATGAGACCTTGTTCGCAATCATACCCTGATGAATCGGATCTAATTCGACGACGTAAGTTTTTTCTGTTTTAGAAAAAAAGTTTGTGTATCTACTAGCAAAAACAGACGTTTCAAATTGTAGTTTATGTCTTTAGTAATCGAAAAATTATCGCCAAAGAGTCATAAATACCTTGAATCGATATTATGTCGTAGGCAGATTGTAAAATTAGGCTCTTTATGAAAAGCCTAAGCATAGTAGGCATATTATAAAACACAATTTCACATCATTTCATTTAACTCATTAGGTTCTTTATTTAGTTCAGTTCAATTAACCGAAGAGTAGGTACCTTTTTAGTTCAGTTCAAACAGAGTTTGTACCAAAACCGAGTATTTAAGACTCAAGAAGGGTATATTTAATTCAGTGCAATTAGAGTGCCTACCAAAACCGAATCTGTGATTCAAGAAAGGGTATTGGGTTTTTTATTTAATTCAGTTCAGAGTTTCTACCAAAAGACCCGGCATATTGTTTAATAAAATGATATGACGTTATATGACGAGTCATTTAGATAACGACTAGACTTTTTATAAAACGATTGATTTTATAATTATCCTGCGATAGATATATCATACTCCTCTTTATCTTTATACAAATAGTCCATTGCTCTTACCCCGTTTTCATTATTTTCGGCAAATATTACCCTATTTTCGCAAGTAGAAGCACCAGTTAATTAAAATCTTATTATATTATTATCTTATCTTATAATTTTGTCCGAAAATAAGCTGTAGAATTAGCGTCGATGGCTTCATACGATCCGCAAGAATCTGATACTGGTGCACTAGTCCGTTCATATTTTCCTGAAACTTGGTTATGGGAGTTAGTTTCAATAGGGTAAACTAACGATTTTTTGTTGTATTTGACGTATTACTTTTATTTTTATTTGTAGACGTTCAGGTGAAATTCAGTTAGAAAAAGAACTACCTCACTCAATAACTCAATGGCTTAGCAACACATTTTGTATTTCGCCTTCTGCAGGAATCGGTATTTCACAAGAAAGTATTATAACCACATTTAAACCATTCTTCATCGATGTTATTACTCCGTATTCCATGAAAAGAAACGAAGTTAGTCATTTAAAAATCGTCGTTTATAATTATTTAAACCACAGTCTGCCTGTAAGTTAAACATTATTTCATATGGGATACAAATAAAGACAGATTTTTTTAGGTAGGAATAACTTTAGCATTAAACAAAAACATGAGATTAGCTGGTTCACCTGAAGAAAGCTTCCTGACAAGTTGTATAGGCCCAAACGATTCTATAACTAATAGTTTTAGAGTAATTGCTCTTGCATTAGGAAGACTAAACTTTAGTATATCTGCAGAAGTTGATTCTGCATACCCAGGTGAATGCGGACCAGAAGTTCTTGTAAACAGAAAGTAGGTAATTTAATTATATTTTTACCATAGCTGATGTACAAGTGTTACCTACTTTATCAATTATTTTGAGTCGATGAAGTAGTACTTTAACCGCTAGGTAGATAAAATCAAACTTTAATTGTAAGGGTAAAAAATAGTATATTATGATACAAATGTATAAGTAAGCTTTTAAAGCACGTATGCCAGTTTTAATAGCACGACGCGAAGCGGATTGACTTTAACGTTGCTAGTGCTTTAAAAGTACTTATACACGTATGTCATACGCTATTTTTTATTACACCTGCATCCTAATTTGAAAAATAGAGCTAGAAAACAGCATTTCAAATTTGATTCATTTCATAAAGTACCTAGATAAAATATCGTTAACTAGGAGATTGGTTATAATGATCATTGTTGTTGCTAGGGAACCTTTAAAACACAGCGTATTCTTGTGATTTTGCACGTATTTGTGTGTGTAAAGGCGCGTATTCATCTGAGCACGAACGTGAACGAGGCAAGACGAGGCCGAACGAATGCCTCGTTTGTAAATTTGTTTGGTAGAATATGCGAACGTACGACGTCTGGCGAGGCAACGAACGAGGCACCGATCCATCCCATACATGCAGAAGCTGAACGAACAAATGCCGTCCATATCTGATCAAATTTTTCTTTGAAGTACCGGCTTCCATCGGATGGCATCCGAACTGCCTCGGACCATGCGTCGCACAGCCGAATTCTGTTTTCCGCGTCTCGGTGACACGTCCACATACGTATGAACGTTCGGCCTCGCCTTGCCTCGTTCCCGTTCGTGCTCCGATGAATACACGCCTTTAAACATCAATAATTATGATGCATGTGTAATAAAAGGTATTTTAACTTGTACTTTTTCTTACATTTCTTCTTCAAATTTGTTTTAACACATTTATGCATTCACTTTGCAAAAATTGTTGTTTACAAACAAATTTAAAAATTATTATATTTCGATAATAGTTTCATTTATAATTGGTTTTTCTTATATCTTTAACATCAGCTATAGAAAAAATTGTTTTATACACGATGAAAAATTAAATTACCGGTCGAAAAAAAATTGATTCACTCCTACGTCGCTTGTAAAGTAACACTTTCCTCTCGTCGATAAATTAAAACTTTATCGTCTTGTATAATAAATGGCTATTTTTGATATTTGAAATAAAAGCAGTTTAATTTTGTAGGGACATAATAGAGAAAACTATACTAGTTCAACCTGAAGGTTTTCCTTTCGAAAGAACGTTATCTAACTTTGTTTGCGCCAACGGTAACACTTTCTATAATATTTAAAACGTTATATAACAAATAATTTACAGATGTGCTAAATGATACTATTGAAAAAGAAGAAATAAGGTGGAATGTAGAAGTACCATTTGATAGTATCAAAAATTCTTCGAGACTTAAAATTTTACTCGATGCTGACTTGCTGGGACTTACAGTAGAAGTATATTTATAATTACGAATTATATTTTTTTATTTTAATTGTTATCATAGAATTTAGGTTCTTTGTTAGACATTCCGACAGGATGTGGAGAACAAATCATGTCCACTTTAGCGCCAAATTTGTATGTATTACGATATTTAAAATCTACCGGAAATTTAACTACTCATATTGAAGAAAAGGCACGTAATTACATTAAAATAGGTAATGTAACTTTATAGCTATTAATATAACAAGAATATTATACGATTTATAATACCGAGGATGTTGCTAAGAGACGAGGCGAAAAAGAGTCTCTTTGAGCATCCAAGGGGGCTTAAATCGCATATTCGCGTTATATTCAAAGCTTAATCGTATCATCAACGACAGCAATGTTAAAACAAATCAACAATTTTATCTATCAATTAGTTGACAGTTCGCATATTATGGAAGATTTTGATGTTATTATGGTTGTATCTAACGTATTAAGTCCGTAACTAATGAATTATAAGTATGTAACGTATTATAAGTAGGTAACTAACGTAATTATTATGTTGTTTATAACTATCAATAAATGTTGCATATTAGAAGGTAATAATAGTTGATGATACGATTAAGATTTTAATAGTATATTAAGCTATAATTCAAGAGGATAAAAGTTATATTTATGCACAGCTCTGTATAATCATCCGAATGAATTATAGACATTATGTGCGAGTCAAGTTTTATCTACGACTTTTTAAATAATACATTTCTTTACTTCGCATGTTGTATTGGTGTGATAACAGAAGAGTTGATTAATACAATAGTGTTGAATTATAAATCTATAATACAATAGTGTGTCTAAAGCCCTGTTCACACATGGGCACACAGCGGACGCATGGGAGACAGACACCCGTAACAGTAAGAAATACTCTGTGTGTTTCTTGTGAAATAGAGGCGCCGCTATTTTATGGCTTCTATGTAAAGCCCGTCTGACATGATACAAAGTTTTGTACAAAATTTAATATTAAATTTTGATACGAAATATAATGGATCGTGTCAGACGGACTTTGTATGAAATTTTGTACAAAGTCTCTCTATATTAAGTTTTTGTATGAAATATTTAGGGCAGGTTCTAATTTCTTGTACGAAATGTCAAACTGTTTACTAGTAAGCCTTAGAAAATTTCGATATGCTAAAGAATTTCGATTCTTTGTTCTTCGTTCAACATATTTAGTAAAATAAATTTTCGTAACAAATTTTATCATAATATTTCGTATCAAAATTTTATCATAATATTGCGTATTAAAATTTAATATTAAATTTTGTACAAAACTTTGTATCGTGTCAGACGGGCTTAAGTAAAGAAAAATCAATTTTGAGGCCACAAACGTTCCACACGTTCTTCATTTTGCTTTTGTTGCTGCCTGTGTGTCTTCTATGTGTCCATGTGTGAAAATGGCTTGCTGGAGGGGTTTATCATACTAAAGTTACCACATAATGAATGTATTATTCAATGGTCGTAGATAAACATTATAATTTATATAACTGTTTATTACTAGGATACGAAAAAATATTGCAGTATAAACATCGTGATGGTTCTTTTTCCGCTTTCGGAGAAAATTATGCAGATGAGGGTTCAATGTTTTTAACTGCATTTGTAATGCGAACTTTATCACAGGCATCTGACTATGTTTATATTGATAAAAATGTTATTACAAATGCTGTTTCATGGATACTAGAAAAACAGTTTGAAAATGGATGCTTTCCTAGCAAATCTCACGTTTTTCAACCCGGCATGACGGTTAGCACACAGCATAATTTATACAAGGTCTTTCATGTATCAATACAAGGTTTCTTGACCAAAACAAGAAAAAAATCATTAAACAATGGTGCTATAACGGTGCCCATTCAACGCCAGAAAAAAAATTTGAATAATTATTCGCACAGGAAAATGCAATACCAGAATATGCAAACCTAGAATATTTATGAGTAAAAACAGTAAAAAGTAATAACATACCTTCATCAAGAGATTCATTCACAGGAAAATTCAAATTTATTATTTTAGACTCGACATAAATGCAAACTCAGAAGGTTCAAATCTAGAAAACTAGTTTGTCTCTTCTACACAAGTTGTACTGAACTAAATAAACAACGTACCATTCTTGAGTCCCTACTCTGTTTTGACTATATATTTTTCTATATTTTTGCATCTTCCTGTGTATACATTTATGCCACATCTAAAATTATAAATTTGAATTTTCCTGTGAATAAATCATTTAATGCAGGCATTGTATTACCAACTAATAAATTTTCTAGGTTTACATCTAGATTATTCTAGATTTTTATTTTCTGGTGTTGAACCCATTACTTCCTGAAACCTTGTAATGTTGCATGAAACACCCTGTAGATTATCCAGTGCAACAAACATTTATTTTTAAAATTTTATTCAGGATGACCAAGACAATATAGCTCTAACAGCCTATGTTCTTATATCTCTTATGGAATCTGGTCTTCCAGTTCCCGAAAAAGTTAGAGATAATGCAAAATTTTGTCTTCGGGGTTATAATTCAGTCGATAAGTACACAATGGCAATAATAACCTACGCTTTAAGTTTAGTTAATTGGGAAAGCGAAGCTTCAAGATCTCTTGACAGAATGGTAGAGATCGCGAACAGAAAAAGCGGTCTTTTGTGGTGGGATGACTCAGGTATTCAATATACAGAGTGTTTCACAGCTTCAGGATAAAACTTGAATGCCAGATACTAACATGATGTACTGATCATAAACCAAAAGAATGTTTTCAAAATACTCGAATAAATGACGTACTTATAAATTTATGCAACTGGTTTCATAGACTTTAATTGTCACTTATAATATCACTTGTGCATTAATTCTTTCCGAAAATTTTTTGAGTGCTTTCCAAAAACGTCTTAATTAGCTCGAGTGGTACACGACAGCTAATTACATTATTGGAATGTACGATAAAAAATTTCCTATATATATATGAATTAATGCGCCAGTGCATATTCGGTAAGAAAATCGCAATGACACCGCCGCTATATTTTTGAATTCTTTGTACAATATAAAATTGAAATATTCACTAAATTTGTATTTAACATTAATAAATACCAATGTATTATTTACCTTATTAATTGAAATTTCCGCTAAATTTTTAAATAACCATGGTTACTATTATTGTAATCAATCAAAAGTCAAAAGTTCATCCGAAAAATTTTTCGAATGCATTACTGTTAATATGTCAATTTCACGAGTCGAAGACGAAGTAAATTATTGTATTGCAGCAATGCAGAACAATAAAATTTTCTGTATATTAATCCATGCCGATGGGTATTCGGAAAGAAAATCGCATTATTATTTTTTTTAAATGACGTTTATTAATGTATACAGAAATATTTCTAGAATTATTGCTACTGCTGGAACAAATGTGATATTCACTTGTAATATCCCAAGTGCATGGATTAAATTCGAAAATGTTTTCGAGTGAGCCACAAATATATTATTTGCGAATTTTAAAAAATATCTTTTCAATTCGTTATGAGTAGTTACGTTATGCAGTATTAGTCATTTAATTTTCATGAAGTTGTGCAACATCCTGTAGATAATTATCTATTAAAGGAAAATATATAAAAAAAAATTTTTGTAGAATCTCTATCTAGCAGTTTGGAGATGACTTCCTATATGATTTTATCTTTTATTCATACGAAAAATTCTCAACGAATAGCTCTGGCTCATGAAGCAGTCCGATGGTTGTTGACGAAACGAAATTCTAATGGCGGATTTGTTTCAACTCAGGTTAAAATTCAACAAATTTTGGTTGGAAATTATTAAATACAAGTCATTTTAGGACACTGTCGTGGCATTAGATGCTATAACAAAATTTGCTACGACAACAAATAAGGAACATATTGATGTATCAGTATCTGTTGCGACAGGAGGCAAACAATTTTCTTTCCGAATGAGGAGCAAAGCAAAATTAAAAACTAAACAAGTTACTCTTACTAAATTTTCAAATTTTGTTAAATTTAAAGTTAACGGAACTGGGTGCATCTTAATTCAGGTAATATATAAAATATTTTTATCTACGACTACTATGAAAAGTTTATATTTATGCTTTCAATTGTCAACGAAAAGTTGATTGTTACTGAGGACCAAGCAAAAAAATATTTTATTGTGCGTCTCCTATGGCAACGCGCAATAAAGTACTTTTTGATTACATAAAATAAAATAAAATGACAGAATCAAACAATGTTTTTAAATTATTTATTTCGATATTATTGGTATCGTCATGGTTACGAATAAAACATAAATTGATTGAACGCAGATTGAACTAACTAAATACTATTATTATTATAACAAATAATTTTAGTCGTAGATAAAATTATGTGTGTATTACTAGCATAAAGTGTCTTTGTTACTCGCGCACGATGATGTAATAAAAAAAATTAAAAAAGGATAGGCTGTGGATGGGATGATGTAGTTACGTACTTAAACTTCTTCTTTTCTCGCTTCACGGTTAACTA
The DNA here is from genome assembly GCA_947534325.1 of Agonum fuliginosum. Taxonomy (NCBI): domain Eukaryota; kingdom Metazoa; phylum Arthropoda; class Insecta; order Coleoptera; family Carabidae; genus Agonum; species Agonum fuliginosum. The sequence continues at coordinate 31,151,110 of OX384032.1, read as the reverse complement.
TAAAAACAAATATGACAGGATTTGCAGGTTAGTTTTATACAAAACTAACCAAACATACATGAAAATATGACACAAACAATATGACACACACTACACGTAACTATATATATTTATTAATGAACATTGGCTAAAAATATAACTACACAAAGCGATATAAACTAAAACACACTACTACTATATAAACGAAAAACACAAAACTCCAATCTGTTCGACATATACATAGAGTCACACACTGACTCAATAGATTACTAATTACGTAATTGTACCAAACTCAAGAGAACGGCGCTCTCTCAGCAAAACCCGTCTCTGAACCGATTTGAGTCAGACGATCACTGACTCTACGTAATTAGTCGAAACTTAAACTTTGCTCGAGAATACATCTTCTCGAGTGACTGAACGTACGGACGAACACAAACTGACTTCACGAGGAGCACCTACTGACTGACTGTTGCTTAAATTTTTCTCATGCTTCTTAATACAGCTGCGTATATGGATCACCAATTGTAATAACACATTTATCTTCAAGCATAAACAATAATAATCGAACAGTATAATGCACTTATGCTTGAAGACAAAAGATCCATATACACAACTAACTTAAGTCATCTACACGTGGAGAAGTAAATATAATAAATTTCGAAGATGTTGATTACTCATCAAAATTAGATCTAAAATATATTGCGCATTGTTACAAGGCCGAAGGCGAGAGTTGCAATAGTGCAAGAGGAGTCACTTTATGCTCTTAATACACAAATAACTATTAGTTGAGAATAAACTACAAAATTATATATTAATTTATAGACAATGTTGAGGTATAATATGGCTCAAATTATAAGCAGCGAAGCATTACATTTATCAGTGTCAGTAAATCCGGTGTCAAATATTGATAAATGTACAATTAATCAAGTGTCTCCATGCATCTCAAACAGTGCCAATAAATCTATAAATATGGCTATTATGGAAATATCTTTGCCTTCAGGGTACAAAACTGATAGAACATCGCTGTTTAATCTAATCATACCAAATAGTGACTCAAGTAAGATTACGTTATTCAATATACGGTATTATTTTTGAAATTTTACTTTGTAGAAGTTAAAAGATTTGAAGAAATGGATGATAAAGTAATTTTTTATTTTACGGAAATAAATCAAGGACAATTTTGTGCACCGTTTTTAATTAATGAAGAATCATTTGTTGAAAATCGAACTGATGCTATTATTCGTTTATATGATTATTATAATCCTGAATTTTCTACATCTACGGTAAGTTCACTATTTTATTAATAATAATTTGGTTATACAGGCTGACTCACAACTTCGTATACATATATTTTGAATGGCATATAGATCACTGATCAAAAATATATAGTTTGAAAGCAATTTTGGCAAGTAGTAAATTTTTTGTTCTACTGAATTGAAGCTGCATAATTCATATTCTGACGGACTTTGAATAAGTAGACAAAAAATCCATTTTAATTAATTATGCAATGGCAAAAATATTTGTAGATAATTTTAAATATTAAGTTAATTTATAAAATTCCATATAGAAACGCAATGGCCCGAAACAGTTTGACTAAAAAACCTGGGAATTATTTCATTTCATTTCATGACTAGTAAGTTGAGTGCCTACTACACTCGGCAAGAGAAAAAACGCACTACTTGAAAATGCACCAAAAATTCCGATTATTTAGACCGCCATAACTCGATTGAATTTAGTCGAAAATATCTTCGAGTTCTGACAAGTTTTAAGTTTTCCTCTTTAAGGTGTCATGCAAGTTCATTTCACCCCCTGCCGCCCCTCTGAGAAAATAAAATGTTCTTGATGTCAAAAAAATATTAAACTTTGACAACTTGTATCGGGCTCAAAAAAAATTGTGAACTCAATCCAATACCAAGGCGATGATTTGGTGCGAAGTTATGAATTTTGAAAAAATGCATTTTTTAGATCTTCGAACTTTGAATCGAAATTATTGTTCTTAGCTTAATTGAAGTGCTTTTTTCGTTTAATGTTCTCGTGATCGCTTTAGACTTCAAACTTATCAAAATTCAAGCAAAGTTATGAAAGAAACTAGCTTCGGAAAACATCGTAGCTAATTGAAATTTTTCAAAATTTACCGAAAAATGAATAAATTTAATTACCATTTTATCAATTGGGTTGAATTCATTTTTGGTACACCATACATATTATCATAATTTGACATTTTTAAGACTCAAAAACATTGTTTTTTCTTCGGAGAGTGCCTGGGGGAATTGGATTTGGCGTCACATTAATTTGCATACCATTGAAGAGGAAACTTCAATCTTGTCGCAATACAAAGATTCATCGATTTCTGTGCAAAATTAGCTGAGTTATGGCCGAAAAGGCACAAAATGCATTTTTTTTAAATTCATAACTTTGCGCCAAATCATCGCAGGTACTCAATTTTTTATTTTCCCGAAAAAGGAAAATGAGCCCACGATTTTTTTGCACCCGGTACAATTTGTCAAAGTTTGGCATTTTTTGATATCAAGAATTTGTTTTTCAAAGGAGTGTGGCAGGAGGTGAAATGAACTTTGCGTCAGATTGGAAAAACTGTTACTTCTGTTGCTAATAAGAACATGGACTTTTCTTACAAAATATTTTTATATATAATTTCAGAGTTATAAGCTATGGAACTGTAATCCGGTTGATTTGAGCGTCTAATTACTCTACGTACCTCAGTGGATAATTATAATAACAATAAATTAGTAGGTATATAGCATAATAAATATTTTGTATATTTGTAATGTACATGGTACAAATATAATATGTATTCATAATAAACATGGTATGGTATTTTCTTTGATTCCTGATGATGGAATTCTTTGCAAATCTATTAGCTATTTATTCTATTCATTGCATGTTTTACAGGTCACTTTAGCAATTGCACAATATCTCATCACATTATTATGAGTCATAAAAGATTACATTATAATTTTTCACGGCAACTCGGTACACTGCCACAACCGACGCAGTCAGAATGTGGCTGGTACATAAAGCATTCCATTCCAGGAGGGCAATAATGTGTCATACAAGGATTCCTGGCTATGATGCAGTCTTCATAGGCTAAAACAAACAGATATATTAAAGACATTCATCCAAATGTCTCGAAAACTTGACGACATTGTTAATAATTATTATTACACAACAAATAATCATGAAAATAAAACGTTCTTTGTTTACATGATATACAATATCCATTTCGACAGCAACCCCCGCAGCAATTCTTGTCCTCATTACACTATAAAAATATAATTAACTCAAAAATTTGGCGATTTAATTGAATATTACCCTTTTCCCTGGTTCATTACAAAATTGACAATGTATAGTTGTCACTAAACTAAGTATAAGTATAATTGTCATAGATGAATACATTGTCAAACAGTCGAACTTTCAAGTGTACTGGAAGGATACATAAGTACGTATGCCTTTTTGTACTATTAAACTGAAGGTTGAACTAATTTACATTATAATAACAAATTTGAAGAGAATAAACGTCAATGTCAGTATAAGATCGAAAAACAAGTAAATGACGATGTAAAGTAACTACCCACCTTGGATACAATTTATTACATTATTTATTCAAAAATAAATAGATATAAAAGTTTTAGGAATTTTGTGTGAATAACAACATATTGTATCAACAAATTGTATATGATATTGTGTTTTATTGTTATTCAAATTATTAAATATACAAGTAGTATTTTTTGTTCTTTCAAATAATTATTATACAATGTGTTGAAATTTAATTAATAGAGTTTTTTGAATGTATTGTATTTTATGTGAGTATAATTAACCGTTACTTTTTAGAATAGTATATTATACATCGAGGGAGAGAAATGCATGTTTTTTTCATGAGGTGCAATTTGTAGCCAGAGGGCGAAGCGAAGCGTAGCCCGATGGATACAAACCAACGAGGGAAAAATTGCAGTCTCTCCTGAGGGGTATATACTATTTTTTACACGGACCAAATTAATTTACTTTAAAAATATAGTAATAAATTATCAAGTATGTTATTTGTTGTTGGTAACGTAAATCATACATAGTAGTAGTAAATCATATATAGCAACCCACAGAAACAAATAAATAATAATAATATAATAATATAAACTCCCTAGGGAGTGATTATTTCCCTAGGGACTAAATGAATCACTTCTATCATGATTTTTAATAAGAAAAAGATGACGTTTACTCCCGTCCGTGTAAAATTTTTTTAATTTAGTTAGTTATGCTGTTATATTCTCAGGAGGCGCCGGCCACTTGGCATCCTTCAAGGTCAAGGGTTAAACTAAAAGACTTATCAAAAAGCGGATTGCGGCATTGGATTCCTCGTAATTTACTTAGTATAATCCGCTACTATTTAGAAAAATTGTAATTTTCACTCAAAAAAGTGCTAAGTGGTTTACCTTATTTTTTTCGATTTCGGACCTAAACTTTTCGAGCTCAAAGTTCAAAAACTAAAAGACTTATCAAAGCGCGGTTTATAATAATAATGTTTTTATTACGTGATGTAAAACAGATACATATGTAAAACGTCAGGTTTGGTAAAAATATAAAAAATACATAGTACCTACATTACAATTTTTGTAAATATTCTTTTACACTATAGTAACACTTATTGACTAGAAATTGTTTTAATTTGGTTTTAAAACTAGTAACACTCCCACACGACTTCACCTCATCGGGAAAGCGTATTGAACACGCCATATGCCATAATGAAATCCGGAGAGTTTCTAGTGCAATTGTATTTAACAGAGAGATATACAAATTGTTTTTATTGCGTGTGTCTAAGTTATGAACATCTTTCTGCATCTTAAATTTATTAATGTTTTGGAACATTTATAAACATTTAGCTCGAAAATGTAGAGGCAAATAAGTGTTATATAATTCTAAACTTTAAAAATCTGACGTGGGCACCACATGACTTCCTTGTACGCCTTGTGTGTTCATATACTTTTCTTAATAACTAAAATGTAGAATAATATAAAAAATTCTTTTAACTTATTATACTAGTATACGCACATATATATATATATATATATATATATATATATATATATATATATATATATATATATATATATATATATATATATATTAGTCATTTTATTTAAACTGCAGAAGAAGATATAAAGCATATTTTACTATTGTTGTTATTGTATAGCTTCGGCTAAATAAAGTTCTTATTATTATTATTATTATTATTATTATGTCATAATCATTTAAATTTTACGTAGTAACAAATGTTAAACGATCATGGAGTACAAGATACCGAAATACTAAATTATAAGTATATACTTTAATTATTCTTAAATGAGAAGATACAGAAAAATTTATAAAATACCGATTGTAGATAATAATCACATAATCTTTCATTTAAAATAAAAAAAATTGTCTCAAATTAATTATTTATCAAAATATTTTTAAAAAGTACTACTTCCGGTTTACCTATAGATTGAAACCAAAAATAGGAGGTGCACAACTAGATGCTATAACAGTCCTACTCGTAAATACAAAATTTCAACTTTCTACGTCTAACCGAATTTGAGTTATGCGACACACATCACACATACGTACGTACGTACATACATACGTACAGACGTCACGACGAAACTAGTCATAATGGATTCAGAAAAGGTCAAAACGGATATTTCCATCAAAATCTGAAAACCGAAATTTTTCGCGATTACAATACTTCCTTATTACTCCGTACAAGGAAGTAAAAAAAATGGTTTACAAGAATGTTGGTTTGTTCGTTTGTTACACCCGCCATGCACCTAATTATTCTTTTTTGACATAAAAATACTTACATGGGCTGAATTTCCCCAGAAATGAATTGCATATCGCAATTTTGATTCGATTGTACTATGATAATAAATGAAAATCTGATTTATGGTAAAGTTTTCAGGTATCTTATTTGAAAACAAAATTTACTTAAACAGGCAACTATACAGGCTGTTTCATAACTTCGGGTAGATGCGTTAAAGATATAATGTTGTTTGATATTACTGTTTACGAAACAAAAGTAATTTTTTTTAATTCGGAAAATTAAGGGTAGGTACCTACTTTACCTGCACCATTTTTTTAGTACTGCACTGGATTCGCTTTCCTATTAAACACAATTATTAATTACATAATTATTTACATTATTAGCAGTTATTTATAATAGATATGTTATTTAATTATTAACTTTAACATAACCATCCACTCAGTGGCAGTAGCAACTAAAAATTTTTGACTGGGAAACATGGAAATTAATTTTGCGATTTAAAAAAAAATTCTTTTTGATTCGTAATCAGCATGTCCAACAACATATACCCTTAACGTATGTACCCGAAGTTATGAAACACCCTGTATGTTCGAAGTATCCAATTTAAAGCCAAAAATTGTGGTGCAATCCACACTTTGTACAGCATCGTTTGTAATATTTCGCTCTAGATATTTAGAGTTTTAGTTTGAAAACTTATGGCTGTTGTTTTTGAATAATTAAGAATTATTTTCACACCATTTCTCAATGCTCTGAAGGCCTGCGTTACAAAGCTAGGACAAATTGTCGTTGTTATTAGATATAAGTAAGGATGGAAACATCGTCTGCTAACATTGCGGCATTGGATTCCTCATAATTTACTTAGTATACTTATAATCACGAAGGATCCCAGGAATTAATGAGAATGTAAGTGAGACCTATTTTTTCACGTACAACCATAAGTACCCGTGAGTTAACGGCTGGTAACCGCACACACGGTAAATTTTATTACATTTTGTTCATCATGTTGTAATCAACAATATATTCCTGAATTCAACGTGTCTTGCTCAAACTATATGTATAAATGCTGTTAATATTTAAACAAATTCCGATGACGTAGAACAATAACCTTGAGTGGTGAGAGACCGACTGCAGTTTCAACGCAGTTTGATGTGCGCTGTCGTAGTACACGGATGGATTTGCAATGTTCAATGTTTTATTACTCGTATTATTTTTCATACTATTAGTCCAGTCAATCTGTAAAATTTGATGGAAAAAAATCGCAAAGTCAATTTTTTTTCATAAATCGTTAGAGGGGCATGCAAGGAGCATAAAACTGAGTTGTCACCCCCCTGGGCCCCTGCAATTTTTGGGAAATCCAAAAACATTTTGGAATTGATTTTTCGCGAAAACGGTAGGTTGTAGAGAGAAATTTTGTTAACAAATATTGTTAAGGACAGTATTATCTACAATTTATGTCATTGGGTCACTGCTCTATGACGAAAAGTGCAGAAAGTAGAGGGCGCCAAAGTTGCCAAAAATGACTTATTTCACTTTTTCGCCGCGAAAAATTTATTTTTGATTTTTAGTGTAAATGGAAAAGTTGTAGAGCACAAAAAAATCTTCTAAAATAAGTATTCAACGTTTTCCCTACGATAAATGGTGACTGAGATATAACGCGGTAACTGTTTAAAATGGAAGTAATATTGAGAAAATGTTATGAAAATGAGTACGCTTATGTTTTTGAGGTCGAATAATTGTAATTTTTATTCAAAATTTAAAAAAAATTGGAAAAAAGGATCATCATAAGCCCGTTTTACAATACACCAAATCTTGAACAAGATATTGTTTATTTTTCAAATTATGTAAGTATCATACAGCAAATTGTGTGAAATATCGCATTGCTTCGTAAATTGTCTGAAAAAATAGATAAACGCAGCTGTAAAATTATTATACTGCGCAGAATCACAAAGTAAATATTGTAGGTAGGTACATAAAAATGTCTCAGTATAAAACAGAGTTCATTAAAAACAAAGCAATTTATTACTCAATTTGTTGCGCAATTTCTTGTTCAATGTTTAGCGTAGTGTAAAACGGCCATTAGTGTAAATGAAATTTCATATTTTCCGAGTGATTTTTTTGTTACTCGTCATTTTTTCTTCTTCTTTGGCGGTTCTTCGGCGGCGCCTGCTTGTTGAACGACATAAGATGAGGTTGGCTTATTAGTGTAATCCTCATAACGGAAAATTTGGGTGGGAGGTTCGTCAATGTCTACTTCTTTTTCTTCATCAAACGTGCGTATGTTGCTGCAATTCTTCGCAGCGAAAAAGTGAAAAAGTCATTTTTGGCAACTTTGGCACCCTCTACTTTTTGCACTTTTCGTCGTAGAGCAGTGACCCAATGACATAAATTGTAGACAATACTGTCCTTAACAATATTTGAAACAAAATGTCTCTCTACAACCTACCGTTTTCGGGTTTTCGCGAAAAATCAAATCCAAAATGTTTTTGGATTTCCCAAAAATTGCAGGGAGTCAGGGGGGTGACAACTCAGTTTTAAGCTCCTTGCATACCCCTCTAACGATTTATGAAAAAAAATTGATTTTGCGATTTTTTTCCATCAAATGCACAATATTTCTTGGCGTACAAAATTATTGTTAAGAGCAAGCGCCACAGCGCGGCCTTCGATGCGTCCTTTCCCGCGTTATATCTCAGTCACCGTTCATCGCACGGAAAACATTGAATACTCATTTTAGAAGGTTTTTTGTGCTCTACAACTTTTCCATTTACACTAAAGATCAAAAAACATTTTTTCGCGGTGAAAAAGTGAAAAAAGTCATTTTTTGCAACTTTGGCGTCCTCTACTTTTTGCACTTTTCGTCGTAGAGCAGTGACCCAATGACATAAATTGTAGATTATACTGTCCTTAACAATATTTATTAACAAAATTTCTCTCTACAACCAACCGTTTTCGCGAAAAATCAAATCCAAAATGTTTTTGGATTTCCCAAAAATTGCAGGGGCCCAGGGGGGTGACAACTCAGTTTTAAGCTCCTTGCATGCCCCTCTAACAATTTATGAAAAAAAATTGACTTTGCGATTTTTTTCCACAAACGTCGAATTTTTGTTACAGATTGACTGGACTATATGTATAAATCATCGATTCAGATATAGACCAGTGTTACAAATAAGTGTTTTGCTCCATGAATTTCAAGCTTCCATTGTTATGAAGGTGATATTCTTTGTTTTTGATGCGAGTTTTGGTCAAACTAATATCATGGTACGCTGTAATTTTATTTTGTGAATGTTTCAGAACATCTGACCCTGCTGGAAGGATGTCTCTATGGATTTGGAGCCCTGGTGAATCTAAATTGGGTTCGTACATTGTTTATTGTTGCATTTTTTCAGTCTTTTATTTTATTTGTAACTTTTGAACGGATTGAGATATCAACTTGTGGTTTGCACTATTATATTTATCATGATTTGTATTTACAGACACTCTATTTTAACCCCACGAATTGCAGATTTTAGTAGAGGCTGGTTGTGTAACTTGTTTGTTTCATGATTTAATTGATTCCTAGTGAACAACAACTTAATTAAATTAGTGATTCGTGTTTAGTTATGATATTTCATCATTATTGCGACATTTTTATACATTGAAGATTCTAGTAAAGGGTATCAGTAAATAGTAATATATTCATTACAACTATTGATTTTATGATTTTAAATTTATTTTTTTAACTATTCAGATATTAGCTTGTTTTACAAGATTTTTAAATACACTGGTCAAAACAAAAAACGAGACACTTGAGATTTGTCAAAATTTAGGTGATTTTCAAACCGTCATAACTGATGATGCCAGGTAAGCTTGAAGTGTCCTCTTTAAGAGGGTGTATGTGAACTTTAATGTCCATCATTTTCACTCCCCTCCATCCCTCTCTGAAGAAAACAAAACTTTTTTGAAAAAAAAGTCCAACTTCGGAAGTGTGTACGGAGCTGGAAATTTTTTTTCGAATCGATCAACCATCAAGGCGATTAAATTCAATCTATTTTCGTGGATGTCACCAAAAATGAAGTGTCTACGAATTTTGAACCCAGGGTTATGCGCGTTTGAAAAAAAAAGTGCATTTTGGGGTTTTTTCCGCATAACTTGGATTCTTTTTAACGAAATGGGACATTTTTTTGCGCAAAGAAGCTCTTTTCTGCGCGTGTAAGAGGGAACATGCTTGGTTAGGAATATCTCTATTTCCACCTAATGAAAATGACGTTTTTTGGCCTAAAAACGTCGTACTTCGACTATTGTTAAAACGTCCGCAAAAACATGAGCGGGTTGATTCAATAAAATGTAAAAACAATTCACACCTTTTCCTGTAAATGACGCAAAAAACGAAGTTCCTACGATGATTAGGCGCAAAGTTATGAAAGATTTAAGAAGAATATGCATTTTGGCTTGGTACCACCGACATTAGCGTTACCCGACGTGCACCATGAGTAGGTTGCCGGTTGGATTTTTTCATGAGTTGAAAATTAGGGTGGAAAAAAAACGATCCACTTGGCCGAACCAAGAAAATGCCTGTTTTGAAAATGTGGGGCATTTCTTTCAGGGACGTGTTAACCAAAATCTGGAAATTCCTTCTGGAGATACATTTCTCCTCTACGTTCTCCAAAAATCCCGAAGAGATTTGCTCCCCCCGACCCCCTGAAAAATCGCTTTATGTGATGTCATGTTTGAGTAATGAAAAATCTCAAAGTTTGAGTTATCGCGTTTCAAAGGAACCCCTATTTTTAGGGCTTTTTTTCGAAAAATCATCGGATACGATGCGTGTATGCGTTCATACATTGAATGTATGTGTACATGTGTGTGCATGTGCATGCGTGCATTTGCACTTATCTAGCCATTTAATTTTAGGTATCAAATTCGATATGACACTATAATTTTTTGAAAAAAAATGTCCATGTTCGATCCCCATTTTTCCTTTGATACTATGCCACAACGAATTAAAACTAAGGTGAAGTTACATAGGGGTAAAGTCGTTTATAGTAATTAGAGCAAACGATAAAAAAAATTGCCAGCTGTATATTTTATTCTGTAAGTTTATATTTAAAGATACATGCACTTAAAATATACCTTTAATATAATTTAAGTAAATTAAACTTTAAATATAACTTAAGATAATAAAGTACACTCGCAGAAAATAAAAACGTACCACTTGAAAATGCACCAAAAATGACACAATTTCAAAGTGCGATATCTCGGCTGCATTTCGACGAAATTGGATGAATCTACAAGTTCTGAAAACGTTGAAGTCTTATCTTTAATGTGATGATAGCCAATGTGACAAAAAATCCACTTCACCACCTTTTTTAGAGAATGAAAAGTTACGCAACCTTTGTATTTAACTTTTGGCCCTTAGCCCTTTAGTTTACGAGATAATAATTATTTAATGTCAGCAAAATTTCACTAAAATCGACTAAAATTACGTTGATTTCATGGATTGTTTATATCATATACACCTATTTAGGACCCGCTGAATCCAAATATGAGCCCTATTTGGCCGTGCAACCGTTAATTTCCGAGTTATAACCAATTTAAAATTTTCCTAGCTGTGTCAATACATCCTAGCGTAGTGTCAATTTTATTGACGATTTGCTAGTAAAATTACAACTACGCTAGGAAAATTTTAAAATGCTTATAACTCGTAAAGTAAGGGTAGTAGGCTAAAGAGGGATATTCTAACCCCTCAATTAGGACCCGCTGAATCCAAATATACGCCCCATTTTACCGTGCAACCCTTAGTTTTCGAGTTATTTGCAGTTTAATATTTTCCTAGCGTAGTTGCAAGTTTGCTTCATTTTCTGGACCACTCGAAAAAACGTTTGACGTTTGGACCGATTTTGGACTGATTTTACCCCTAATATGTTTTAATGCTAAATAAACATTCCAAGGGGGTAATTTGAACTCTACCCCCTAATTCGAATGTTAAAATGTTAATTTATTTATAAGATTGTGTATTGTATTGAAGTATTTCATTAAAAAAATTATAAAATTTATACTTACTGTTTATTATTTCGTATCGTAGTACATTTTCAGGTTTAAGGCCGTGTACTCTTACCGTAGAAGTCCTGTAAGGGTTTAGGAAGTGTACAAAGGGTTGTTTAAAAAATAAAATTAGTGAAATGATGTAATTATTACTTATTTGTTTTTATTAATAATATATACAGCTTTTCATCTCGATTATTTAATTTTTATCATATAAAAACATAGTTCTATCAATAAATACAATAAATAGCAGACATTTCTTAATTGGAGGCCAGTGGTCAATTGAAGAATGGTAAGTAGGGTCTCCTCCTAAGAAGATAACCGCCTCCACGAATCGAAAACCTGAACACACAAATAAATAATTAATATATGCCGCAAACCGCGCTTTGATAAGTCTTTTAGTTTTCGAGATATGAGCTCTCAAAGTTTAGAGCCAAAATCGAAAAAAAACAAAGGTAACCACTTAGTACTTTTTTGGTCAAAATTTGAAATATAAACGGAATATTAGTAACACGAGTACTTCACTCTCGTAAACCGAATTTAGACTGAATTGATTTTTCTCTAAAAAGTAGCGGATTATACTAAGAACAGTACGAGGAATCCAATGCCACAAACCGCGCTTTGATAAGTCTTTTAGTTTCGGAGTTATAGCGTCTCAAAATTTTAGTCCAAAATCGAAAAAAGCTATTAAAAAATATTTTTCAAATTTGTTCAAGTTATATAAATGTTTAATTTTTGGCTAAACTAGGGCCCATAAAATTTTGAAAAAAATATTTTCTTATAGAAAAAAGACCAAGTAATCGAATGGTCACCTTGTTTTGTCGATTGGAGTATCCCTTTAAAAACTACCGGCTATTGAAGTCAAAAAATATTTTTAAAATTTGTTATACTTTTATAAATGTTTTATTTCTGGCTAAACTAGGGCCCAGAAAATTACACAAAAAATGTTTTCTTGTAGAAAAAAGACCAAGGAATCGAATGGTCACCTTGTTTTGTCGATTGGAGTATCCCCTTAAAAACTACAGGCCGTTAAAGTCAAAAAAAAATTTTCAAATTTGTTCCACTTTTATAAATGTTTTATTTCTGGCTAAAATAGAGCCCATAAAATTTTGAAAAAAATGTTTTCTTGTAGAAAAAAGATCAAGGAATCGAATGGTCACCTTGTTTTGTCGATTGGTGTATCTCTTTAAAAACTACAGGCTATTAAAGCCAAAAAAATTTTCAAATTTGTTCCACTTTTATAAATGTTTTATTTCTGGCTAAACTAGGGTCCATAAAATTTTGAAAAAAATGTTTTTTTGTAGAAAAAAGACCAAGGAATCGAATGGTCACCTTGTTTTGTCGATTTGAGTATCCCTTTAAAAACTACCGGCTATTAAAGTGAAAAAATATTTTTAAAATTTGTTCCAGTTTTATAAATACTTAATTTCTGGCTAAACTAGTACTTTTTTTGGTCAAAATTAAAATTTCTCTAAAAAGTACCTAGCGGATTATACTAATTACGAGGAATCCAATGCCGCAAACCGTGCTTTGATAAGTCTTTTAGTTTTGGAGTTATAGCGTCTCAAAGTATAGATCCTTGCTACACCCAGTTTGGGTGTAGCAGCCTCACATTTATTATCGTAGTCGTAGTGGTACAGAACTATTTGAGGAATAAAATGGCATCAAGTACAAGTCGCTGTCTTTAACTATTGAATTATTTCACGAATACTCTTTAACAAATAAAAATCTTTATTCAATATTATTTATTACATTGTATATAGCTTCTTATAATTAAATATCTTCTTAAACCAAATCCTCTTAAGCACTAACTATTTCATTGATCCAATCGACATAACTGCTGACTCTGGTGAAGACATCTGGGTATCCAACAGCGCAAGGCCTTCCCCAAGAGACGATACCAGCGACCTGACCAGCCGTGGCTAGTGATGGGTCGTTCATGAACGAGTCGTTCAAAATGAACGACTCATTTAGGTGTGCCGTGAACGAACGACTCTTTAGTTCGTTCAGCACGGCACACCAGTTCACACTAGCTCCGTGCTATTATTTAGCCTCCGCTCACCGCTCCGCTCGCTGAACGCAGAAAGACAAACGAGTGCGAATGGAATGAACGAAACGAACGAAACATACAGATAGCGCACGGTACATAACAGATAACAGACTACAGAGCACTATTGGTTTGACTGAGTGCTGTGTATTCTGAGAAGCGTGGCGTTTCGGTTGTACGACCAACAATGAAAATAATCAACAATATGGGAAGTGGGAACAATGTAGGACTGGAAAGTAAATGCAAAAAATACATTCATGTAAAAATAATAGTAACATTTTGCTAAATTTGTTGAACATTCTTCAAAATGTGGCCAGACAGTACTCCTTTTTGTAAAATTTTTATTTTGTTTATTTTCCATTGTCAATATACTTATACAACAACAATAAGCATCGTTCAATAATATATTGTTCATGCAGTTTGGCACATGCCACATCGCTGCGCATCGCACATGCACACAAGGCGAGTACAGTGCTATGAGCATTGAGCATGTACAGAGCAGCACACTAGCAGGGTAGCACGGTGTCATTTGAAACGCACAGTGCTGTTTTACAGAGTCGTTCGAATGAACGACTCAGTGTGAACGACTCACTTTACTGAGCGGAGCGAAATGAACTGACTCACTAAAAATGAACGAAAGACCCATCACTAGGTGGCAGGCATTCTTTACAACTGTACCGATTAAATCAGGCACATACGGCTGTATGTTCATTGCACCAGATGTTGTAGATACCGTCGAAGATGATCCACCAGTTTCACAACGAATGCGACTGCTGAAAATGCATAAGTAAATATAATAATAATTTAGATGTAAAATAATAAAACATACATGTGTTTGCTGTATGCAGACAGCTGGCTAACATTTTTAAATGATTCGAGGATTGCTATTTGTTCTTGTTCCGGCAGTTGTAGCTCTTGGTCCTCAATGCAGCAAAAGGTAGATAGATACTGGTCGTGGTGCGTACTCGTCCAAAGTTTTTCTTTTTACACTGGACAACACACTTTTCCTGTCAGTGGTCATCCTCCAAATTGAGAATATTATGTTTGAAAATTCCAAAAAATCAAATTAATATATTTCATCACAAATATTTTAATGACATCATACCTGTTCAAATATAACAAAACTGCTACAACATGTTTGCAGTTTTCACTTGCCCCTGCTTTAAAAGAACAAACCATAGTTTTTACTGCTACACTATTATTTATTAATTGAATAACACCACTGATTGTATGTGGAGGCTCAGTTAAAGCACTTGTTTGTAGGCACAACGAATATATCTCTATTTTGTCATCTGTGCGTGAGAATCTGCCACATAAAATTATATGGCCACTATTTATCACTTGTTGACCTTCCACCATGCATCTAGAGGAAATAGTACAATTTGCAAATTTACATATTGCATCCAAATCTAATGATATAAAAGGGTCCATCATAAGAAAAATATAGAGAGTACTAATATTGTCACAACTAAAATAGGAAGAAATAATAACAAATACATTAAATATAAACTAAAATTTAACTAACTGTTAGTGAAACTAATAGTTCGTTTATATACACCTATTATTTAATTATTTAATACTACACTACGAAGAAACTAAACTATGAAGATAACCTAACCTAAATACTTACTGAATAGTGTACTTAAAATGCTAAATAATAATAAATTTACTACCAGAACTACAACAACGGAAAACACCACATAATATTTTATCAAAATATAAAACATGCACTAAAAGAAAACTATATATACCAGAAAAACAAACAAAATAATACACGCTACAACGCTACGCATATGGAAGCCGACGAAAAGTCTCTTTTCTATGAAAAGTGCACCGTTGTTCAGAATTTCACATAGTAGTGAAATATCCCAATAACCGAAATATGTTTATTATTATTAAGCTCCTTCAGAATTAGTAACATCTTATGAACTATCGTGTATCAGACACATTCGAAAATTCAGTGTTATCATACCTTAGTAAAAGCATCCATTGCCTGCGTATGTATATTACATATCAATTAATTTCTCAACTTTGCATACACTACAGTCAAATAAACAGTGATTTAATTACAAGTTACTTACTTGATTTGGTTTCCTTGAGGATCAATTAAATTGCCCACGATTTCAGATCCCAAAGTGTCCTCCAGTTTCAGATCATAAATCTACTGCCGAGCTTTATCACTGTAACCAGACAAGATTGTCGTTTCTCTTTATTGGCATCATCTTTCAATTCTTGTACTTCTTCTAACAGTTCTTCACATTGAAGCTGTTTGATATTTCTGCAGACGCGTTTCTTTCTCGTCTGAGAACGTTTGCTGATGCGATCGGAGATTCCATCCCAAGTTTTATCTAAAAAAATAATCAAATAAATAACGAGTTGGGGAACGTCTTCAACAATAGAATATTTATAATACTATAGAGGCACGGTATCAGGCGAGGTGGAAGATCAAAAGAAAGGGCCTATGACACTATGACTATGAAACTATGATCTATGTACAATGTACAAACATTTTTCATGTAAAAATATTCGTTAATGACGACTTAGATCTAGTCTAGATTATAATCTCTTAATACTTTTTGTATACTTATTGAGAGAGAGGAAGTATTTTGTGTTTTAATATCCAGCCGAATTAAATAGCCTGGCTGGAAGATTATGAGAAATGTTTAAAACAAGACTATTGTTTTGACCAGTAGGAAATACTGTATGTTCAAATTTGTATTTCGCTTTAAGTTTTTGCCAATTGATTTTAGAGCAAATATGTAAATACAAAAGAAATAAATAACCATTAACAATTTAGGCTAGTTTGAGACTGCCATGTAAAATTAAACATAATAAAAATATTAATTCCGTCACTTTGCCAGTTAACAGATTTGAAATTATTGTTCTAATTAATTTATTGGACCATAAGAAGGATGCCATTATCAAATAGTGAAGTGTGTGATTTAATCCTGATGGTGAAGTTTATTACACGAGACGAAGTCGAGGGTAATAATCACCTGAGGGATTAAATACACTTTAATCCTGTAATATATACCTACGCTATTTTTTGCACGGCTGTGTCAAATAAGGGACAACCTTAAATTTCACTTTTCTTGGTATTTATCGGATCAGTAACATTTTCTCTAATATAATAAATAAATAAAATAATAATAAATAAAATAATATAATAAAGCATAATTAGGCCGCGGAAAGAAGTATTATGTCGCGATTTTATTAGTATTTTGAGTAAAATGTGTGGTTAGTTTCAACACTGGTTATTAAATTTTTAGCAATTTTGACACTTTGAGGTTAATACAAAAATTTTATTTTAATAACTAAAATAGAACAGTTTATAATTCATAAAAACATAAATGTGTTGTATTTACTTCGCTACTTTCGTGTGAAAAATAATAACTCAGCTGGTTCTGCCATTTTTAACACAAACATTACATAACAACATTGAATTTCAAAGTGAAGTTAGATATAAATGAAAAATTTAGACATTAACTGTCAAGAGGGCAGCACAATCGCGCTGCGGCAGCACAATCGCATCAAATGACTTTTGAAATTGTGTTTTACTAAACCAGTGAACCACTCACTTTTGCTTTGACTTTTGAGTGTTGTAGTAGTAGAAAAGTTTAATATTGTGCTTTATTAATATTGTGTATTATTAATTACGTAAGTAGTAGGGTGCTCTTTAATGCCTAGTGCACACGGGGAAACTTTTCACAAAGTTTCCTGAAAAAAGTTTCCAGAAAATGAAGATTTTTTTTGAAAAACTATAAATATGTTTATGATAACATGTCTCATTTGACGATTTGAAAAATAAGAAGTTAGTTGCACTTCACAATGTTTCCAGAAAACGCCTCATTTTTATAGGCGCCGTTAAAACTTTGAAGTTTCCGGAAACTTTTTCCAGGAAACATGTCAAAAAGTTTCTCCGTGTGCACTAGGCATAAAAAATTATTTTTGGCACACCCCTAAAGCTGTCGAAAAAGTTAAAAAAAATAAAGATTTGCAAAGTATCAGAATTTTCTGAGGTCCTTAAGTGCTGCTGGATTTGTGTATTGTGCAAAAAACATGTTATTTTTGTAAAAAAAATACGTGTTTCCGCTTATCTATGGCTTTAATTCAATTATGAATCCAGACTACAGGAGTCTACAAGATTTATTTCATATTTTTTTTAGAAAAGTTGTCATGAATCCAGTTGTCACCGGATTTCATAAACCTGATTTTAATAGATAACAAACCCCAAGTAGATTGAAAAAAAACTTTACAAATAAAATTAGTTATTTATAAGTATACCTAAGAACCTAATTAAAATCAAATTTTTACTTCAGAGAAAACACTTTGAATTAGCTCAAAATTAATTCTTATAAAGGTGATTTCTCAAGTGCAGAGCAGGTTAGAATCGGCCGTTTGGTTTCAACCAGTGTTTCAACGTACTGTTTTTGCAAATAAATAAAAAATAGCTGTTTAAATTTTTACTGACAATTCAACTCATGTGTCATCTGTCAAAAATGGACCAATCAATATTAAGGATTTATAAATTTTCCACCAATTGAAACGAATTTTTTCGACAATTTATCACTAGTGCTCGCAGCGAAATAATTTTTCGACAATTTTCAGTAGTGATCCAATCGACAATTTTAAACAATTGAATATATCTTTATTAATCAAAATCCTATTGTTATAACTGTTGTAATGGAAGTGAAGCTATTTATAAATCATTTTCATAAAGAAAGAATACATTTTTATTCGGTGAATTGTCCTCCGAATACCATTCGTGTTCCAAGTTATGTAGACAATTTTTGTGACAATTTTTTCGAGTCAAATACGACGTTTTATCTACAACTTTTTAAATAAAACAACATTTTCTTACTACAAATTTGTATTGATATTAACATAACCTCAAACTTTGGTGTGATGACAATTTATCCGAGTAATTTAGAACTATTATAGGCTTGTCATATTCAGCGTTTTACAAATTTTTATTATTTTTACTGTTTCTGCTTACAACGTCATAAAATGATAACTTGATGTAACAGATGTGATGGCAGTTTGACAGTTCGAGAGAATAAAGTACTCATTATTTAACAGTGTGAAATAATGAATTCATTATTTCATAATGTGTCCTTATGGAGGGGTTTATTATACTACTTTCACGTATATAATGAATACATTATTCTATTGTTGTAGATAAAATCATTTATTTCATTTATTGAACAGAACGTTTCGGACACAACAATGTGTCCATCCTCAGCTAAAATACAAAAATACATAAAACAACGTACAACAAAAACGAAACCCCAACATTGTACAATAATAAATGTACAAATACGAGATCACTTATAATAGATTTTAAATTGAAGAATTATTATTTTTGCCATGATACTGCTAAATTTTCAGTACACTTGATCAGATTATTCACTTTATTTTGCTTGTTCATTTTATAAACATGCCAACCATCTCATACAAATTGACAAAGGTTCTTAAAATATTTCAATTTAATGTTACAGGCGGAAAAAATTGCTAAAACGCCGGTAAAGATGGCTGAGACAAACCAGCGCGAGGACGTTGTGGCTGCACCCTCCGGAAATATGAAATCTACGAATTTAAGAAAAGGTCAAAGTTTTTCAGGTAAAATATATCTGATGGGTTTTGTTTAATTGAACTGCTACTAGTAGAGAGCTCGAGAGCAATAATTATGACTTTTGTGGGGGAATCGGTGTTACAAGCTGAAATTTTCACATATGAGAGTTAATGGCCTACCAAATCTAAATTTCAAATTTGTTAAAAAATAAACCAGGCAAAAGGGCACTAGAACTAAAATTCGAGTTAAGCACATGTCGGTAAACAGGAGAAAATTCTGCATTTTATTGAATTAAAAAATTGTCAACTTTTGTGGCCGGTCTATTTTTAATTATGTTTTGAATTATACTCAATACATTGTGGCTCAGGGGCGCACTCAAGGGGGGGGGCTCGTGGGGCTTGAGCCCCCCCCAGACGACTGGACTTTTTTCAAATTTTTTCATTAAACATTATGTAAGATTATTTAAGTTCACTGAAGACTAAAAATAATCGCCTTTTATCTGTTTTTATAATTATCTTAAATTCAAATAGTTCAAATTATACAATAATAAACACTCCGTATAACGCATGTGTACGATTATTGGGATATTTTAATAAGAATGCGAACCTTGTGGTGAAATTTTGAACTTAAACAACGGTGCACTTGGGAGTGAAACTAAAAAGATGAAAGAAAGAACTGATACATTAAATATGAACTAAAATTAAAATATATGTATTTTTCTATATAACTGACATGACTCTACTCAGAGTCGTTCTTATGAAATTATATCAAGCGAGCTGCCGAAAAAACAACGTGTGTGCACAAGAAAGAGAGTAAAACGTGCAACTGTTTATCTTTAAAAAAATGAAACTTTCAATTTAAAGGTGTTTGACCTTGAACTCTAAAAAAAATTCGCCTGCGGCGCATTTCTTTCTTGTGTCGTACTAAAGGTTTCATTAAAAAAATTCTTAGCCCCCCCCAACATGCAATCCTGGGTGCGCCACTGTTGTGGCTTATGGGCTTAAGAAACTTTAAATTGAATTTTCTCCAAAAGAATGATGGAAAAAATTAACCAAAACATTAAAAACTCGAATAGTTCTAAGATTTTTAAATCTAAACTAAAACTTTTTCTTTATAATAAAAACTTTTATGATATTAATGAATTCTGTAAATAGTTTTGTATTATTCATTATTCTCTATGTTTGACGCTTTCTATACGCATGTACAATGTGTATTATTATTATTATTATTATTAAACATAAAATTTGGTTAATTTTGGTTGATTTTTTCCATCGTTCTTTTCGAGTAAATTCAATTTAAAGTTTCTGAAGCCCATAAGCCCCAATGTATCGAGTATAATTCAAACTATAATTAAAAATAGACTGGCCACAAAAGTTGACAATTTGTTTATTCGAAAAAATGCAGTATTTTCTCCTCTATCCCATTATGTGTCTAACTCGAATTTTGATTCTAGTGCCCTTTTGCCTGGTTTATTTTTTAACAAACTTGAAATTTATATTTTCTATGTTAATAACTTACATGTGTGAAAATTTCAGCTTGTAACACTGATTCCCCCACAAAACGCATTTTTTGACGCCTTTTGAAGCGCGGAGCTCTCTACTATACCGAGCCCATGTATGGGTGACACCATGCATCTTTTAATTTTTTTTTAGAAAAACATTACGTAATTTAAATACCCCTCGCATGAGTTTCCTTTTTGAAAGATATTCTTTAAAGTAATAAAAATAACAAATGTATTTTTCTTTCTAGATTTACAATCATCCCTTGCAACTGGTTCCTCTGGTACCACCTCGAAGAAGGGTGTAGGAAAAGCAGCCTTCAGATTTACACAATCTATTTCCAGAACGAATTTAAGACGAAGTCGCAGTTTTTCAGGTAAAATATATCTGATGGGTTTTGTTTAATTGAACTTCTACCGAGCCCATGTATGGGTGACACCATGCATCTTTTAATTTTTGTTTAGAAAAACATTACGTAATTTAAATACCCCTCGCATGAGTTTCCTTTTTGAAAGATATTCTTTAAAGTAATAAAAATAACAAATGTATTTTTCTTTCTAGATTTACAATCCCTTGCAACTAAAATATCGAAACCTGAACCACCAAAAACTAGTAGTAAGCCTGTTCAGCCTAAGTTGTCTTCTTATGATTATAAAGATCGGTTTAATCATTTAAAAGAAATACATGAAAAACTCAAAGAAACGCACCGAGAACTAAAAGAAAAACACGAATCAGTTGCTGATGAAAACGAAGAACTTTCATGTAAATGCACACAACTTCAAAATGATCTCGATAAGGTAGACAAAGTTTGTAGCGAGCTGACAATTATAAAGCAACAGAAGTTTATCCGATTTGGATTGAAGAACATTGATTCGTTCAATATCTACAGCCTTCTGTTGCTTTAGAATTGTCAGCTCCGTTTTAAGTTCTTTCAATTCTTCGGTTTTAGATTCCAACAAATCACTTTTATTCTTTAATTCAGTTTCCTGTTTATCCGATTTGGATTGAAGAACATTGATTCGTTCAATATTGGAATCTAAAACCGAAGAATTGAAAGAACTTAAAACGGAGCTTACAATTCTAAAGCAACAGAAGGCTGTAGATATTGAACGAATCAATGTTCTTCAATCCAAATCGGATAAACTGGAAACTGAATTAAAGAATAAAAGTGATTTGTTAGAATCTAAAACCGAAGAATTGAAAGAACTTAAAACGGAGCTATGTAATCTCCAAGACGAAAAACGACGTATGCATAATACAATACAAGAACTTAAAGGAAATATTCGCGTATTTTGCCGGATACGCCCGCCTCTACAAAATGAAGCAAACCAGTTGTTATACGGCATAAATTACTTGAATGAAACTGGTGTTGAGATATACAGGACCAAAGATAAAGATATGAAGCTAGAATTCTCATTCGATCATGTTTTCGGTTCAAGTTCGTCCCAGAAAGACGTTTTCCACGAGTTATCTGAATTTGTACAATCAGCATTAGATGGCTATAACGTCTGTGTTTTTGCATACGGCCAAACTGGGTCTTGTAAAACTTATACCATGGAAGGAGCGCACGAATCTGAATCTGTAGGTATGATTCCAAGGTCCATAGACACTATTTATAAAACTATAGGATACATGAAGAAACAAGGGTGGACCTTGCAACTGCGAGGAAGCCAAAAAAACCACCAAAAACTAGTAGTGGGTATTAATGATGATTTATCATCATTAGGGGGCAATTCAAAAACTTTAATGTTGGTCAATATTTCGCCTTTGGATCATTGTTATAATGAATCGGTAAACTCTTTAAGATTTGCCTCCATAGTAAGTAAGTGAAAATTTTATAAATAAACTAATCTAACTAAAATTGTTGTAATTATTCTGTATTCACGCTTCTGCTTCTTAACATGAGTTCCCCAAGGAAGTATTCTAGGCCCCCTCCTTTTCCTTTTATATATGAACGATCTTCCTTCTTTATTCCCTGATGCTGAGATGTTTGCCTTTTTGCAGACGATACTTCTCTAATTGTCTCAGCTTTAAGTATTGAATAACTTAATAGCAAAATTCAAGAGTGAATTAAATTCTGATGTTTAATATTATGCCCAGTGCACACGGAGAAACATTTTGAAAAGTTTCTTGAAAAAGTTTCCAGAAAATGGAGATTTTTTTTGAAAAACAATAAATATGTTTTTGATCACATGTCACATTTGACGATTTGACAAATAAGAAGTTAGTTGCACTTCACAACGTTTCCTGAAAACGCCTCATTTTTATAGGCGCCGTTAAAACTTTGAAGTTTCCGGAAACTTTTTTCAGGAAACATGTCAAAATGTTTCTCCGTGTGCACTAGGCATTATAAAATCGATGTAGTTAACCAAATTTTAATATAGAGCACGGTCATCAAAATTCAGCTATTCTGATAACTGTCAAAGTCAAGACGTGCTCATCTCACATTATAGTGCTATTATCTTTGGAAATATAGGATATATTGTGACAAACGCATATCAATTTAGTGCCTAAGATAGGAAAATTTTATTCTAAGTATTAATTTTTGCCCGGAAAGTGTGTAAGTCATACTATTTGTTAAAAAAGTGATTTGGCAGTTGTGTTGCGAACGAATAATATAGCTGTTTTAGATGTTAAATAATCAGTGCAAAAGTATTTAGAAATAATTTTATAAGTTTACTTTACATTGGGAAACCAAATAGTTGTTCCAATCGCAAATAGATTTTACTTTATTGCCATTTGAAATTAAAAAGTTAGGTTAACAGTCTTCGTGAGCAACTATTTTGAGCATAATTCATAGTATTTATTGTTGTAATATTTTTAATTTCTAGTTGATTTGTAATATTTTAATTGTGTTTCAGAAAAGTGCGTTCACTGAAGAGGATTTCAATTGCTATAAAGGTCTAGATTCCTATCGTTTCTTAAAAATGTGGATGGGATCGAGATCTTACAAAAAGCTTCGGTGATAATGTTTTGGTATGCGAAAAAGTTTTACACTCACAAAGATTGCGAGAAAATCCTTTAAAGCCTTTGGTTTGTTGCGAAGAAAAGTGGTTCAATTTTGTGTGCACACTGATTGCCTCGCTGGATTAGGTGAAACTTGTTCACATGTTGCTGCCATTGTGTTTGCTGTTTGTGATTTTGAGCTCAATCAGTAACGGAGAAGAGTTCAGTTTGGTTAGCACCACGAAGTAGTCTTCTTGGGAAGACATACTATCCTCTTTAGATACCGACTTTGATGCCCCTACTACTAGCACTGTTCATATACCTGCCGTAACGAACGAAGAATTGAGTGATCTTTTCAATTTCTCCATCGAGTCAGGTAAAAGTATAAATTACAATTATTACATATTATGTTGAAATAAATAAATATTATAGGTATTATGAATTCAATGATGACTACATGCAAACCGTATTGCAATCAAATTTTCCAAGAACGTCAAGATCGTGTTCAACGTACGCTTGGTTTTATGTATAAAGAAGAAAACTTGCTTAAATCTCTTGAAGATCTAAGAGCATTTGCAAATGATATTCGTATTGTACTTTCCCAAGAAGATTGTGACAATATTTAACTAACAACTCGAGCACAATCTAAAAGCCAGGACTGGATGAATCACAGGATTGGTCGCGTAACTGCATCTAGGTTTAAAAGTGTATGTAAAACAAATACTGAAAAACCGGCAATTAGTCTTATAAAAATTATATAAAATGTTATATAGAAAACCATTTGAACTACACGGTGAAAATTAATAAGTAAAAATTTATATTTTGTACTTAAAGTACATATTTTTGTAATACAAAAATATTTATAAAATACCGATTTTAGGTAATAATCACATAATCTTTCATTTAAAATAAAAAAATTTGTGTTAAATTAAATATTTATCGAAATATTTTTAAAAAGTACTACTTCCGGTTTATAGATTGAAACCAAAAATAGGAGGTGCACAACTAGATGCTATAACAGTCCTAAATACAAAATTTCAACTTTCTACGTCTAACCGTATTTGAGTTATGCGACACATACGTCCGTACGTACATACTTACATACATACGTACGTACAGACGTCACGACGAAACTAGTCATAATGGATTCAGAAAAGGTCAAAACGGATATTTCCATCAAAATCTGAAAACCGAAATGTTGATATTTAAAGATTTAACACGTTTGGGGAATCTAGTAGAAATATAAAAGCATCTTACCGGTCCGATGCTTCAGGAATTCGAACCGGAACAGCCCTCCATTGTTTCATTTACAATTCCCAAATCATTTTACACCTTTGGAACAACTCTTGTTTCTTCCATTTACAACTTCAAAATGGTTCTACATTTGAATCTTAAATCTGTAACAAGTAACAAAATAACAATCAATTAGTAACAAATCAATGTTGGGACTGAAGCCTCTTCACGTAGGCATTTGGTTTTAAGGTTTACATTTATAGTCCGGCAGCTGGCGTTAAATTTTCATGGGTGATTGCAGCAAAACTTTTCTTTATGTAGGTGGTATATTTTGTTGGTTTAACCACTTAAACATATGTTAGCTGGCACGACCGTGTGGCCTTCAGATTTAAGGAGCTGCGAAACTTTCAATAAATATCAGATTTTCAAGTGAAACCAGCAAAGCTAAAATTTTGTATAATGATAATTTACCAATTATATTTAACATTTTATGTAAACTGTTCACCTGGGCAGCTAACAAGGTTTTCCACCTGCCCTGTCCAGCTAACATATTTTTTTGTTAAATATAATATTGGTAAATTATTATTATACAAAATTTTAGCTTTGCTGAATCACTAAAAAATCTTATATTTTTTGCAAGTTCCACAACCTCTTAAAACCTTGAGCCACGCTTTCGGACCAGCTAACACTACAATTCTTAATTAGTTATTATAGAACTAATTATATTACAAAAATCAGCTTTGCTGAAATGGTCCGGTCAAATTTGACGCCAGCTCCCGGACTATTATGTTTACGTTTAAGAAAGTTTCAATACATCAACTAAATATGAGCATTCAGATTCAATATGAACATAATCTGTAAGTCAGCACTGAAAAACTGGTGATAGCGCTAACCCCTTTCAAGAATCTATGAATGTGAGAATGATGAATTCAAAGGATGGTCGACAGAAGAGATTTCGCGTTCTAAATGCAATTTGAAACGTGTAAATATATAAGATAGTTTTGTTTCTTGGATGTCAATTTTATTGTCTCCCGTTCACTGTAGTTTATTGTATTTCACGTAATAATTAAGGAAAGTTAATAAAATTCAGTTCATTTAAAAACCAAGTCTTGATTGACTTTCTAATCCTACATGTATCTATTTGACTTGAATCTTTATACTAGATTCATCAAATGGGTTAATGCTAATTTTAAACTGTACTGTTTAAAATATGAACATTATCTGTTAACTGTTAGACAAAACTGAAAACAGGTGATAGCGTTAACATTAAATATGAACATATCTGTAAGTTAAAACTGGAAACTGATGATAGCGCCAATCCCTTTCGAGAATTTATATACCTTTTTTACTGTTATCTTTCTATTAGATTCACAAAACGGGTTATATGCTATCACCATTTACTTGAATTTTAAAACTAATTCAATATACCCCTTTCGAGAATCTAAGTATCTATTTGACTTGAATCTTTATACTAGATTCATCAAACGGTTTAATGCTAATTTTAAACTGCACTGTTTAGAATATGAACATTATCTATTAACTGTTAGACTCACCAAACGGATACTGCTATCACCATTTACTGGGATTTTAATCTTTACTGAAAGCAGATGATAGCGCTACTCCTTTTCGTGAATCTAGTACCTATATTACTTGTATCTCATATTAGATTCACCAAACGGGTCACTGCTTAAATGAATTCAGACTGGACCTCTTTCGTGAATCTATGTACCTATTTTAAAATATGCGGGGAAGATAGCCAAGCGCGTTATGTGACTAACTTAGGAGGCAGTTTATATGAATCTAAATGTTTGTTATTGTTACAGATTAATTTGGACTTCATGTATAAAATTTGAAGATTCTTTGGTTTGAAATTCTGCAGTTGGAGTCTCTAGGAGAGGGAACATCATCTGGTGCTACTACGTAAACGTAAGTTTCTTATTTTTACTTTGCGTATTCAATTTGAAACTCTATGCTTTTACTCAGCTTGAGTGTGGCAGCCACACAGATCACTGTGAACTTCAGTATAAATACTACAAATCAAAAAGTGACTCAATACTTTCTCTCAATTTAAGTGTGGCAGCCTCACATATGTGAGTCATCGGTTTAGGCATATGTTTAACCGTGTGTGCGGTTGCCAGTCTCACTTACTCATAACTGTGGAGAATACACCATAGGGGACATTTTTGTGCAGTTAACTGAAATGTGTACCTGCCTGGATTTGAAACTGAAACATAACACATGGCCCAGATGTAAAAATTAATAAGATTTTTGTGCAGTAAATTGAAATTAGATCGAAAACTAAATAGTCAGAACCACAGTCGGTCATTAGCACATTCAGCTATGCATCCAATTTAAACTTTTTTATTTCAATTTCAATATTAAATTTATTATTATTATTCAACAGGTTTAGAATAAAATTACAGAATAATATTACAACATTACAAATGTACATTGACTAAATATAGTGAACAAAATAGAAAAAAAAATTTTGAATACAAATACAGATAATAAATCAAGGAAACAAAGTCAAATAAATACAATAATATTAATTACATACATAAACTATCACGCCTTTCCCCCAATTAGGGTGCGGCAGCCTCACATATTGAGAGTTATCGGTATAGATATATTTTTTTATCGTGTGCGCGGTTACCAGCCGTCAACTGTTGAATACTTTCTGTATAAAATAATTCATTTATTATAAATATTTAATATTTTCAGGATAAGCAAAGAGTGTTTATCAAATGTAAATAAATGATTTGTGGTTCCTAGGTATTTGAGCAAAGAAGAATGTGATCAAGCCAAGCAGTCTTCAAAGGACATGGAAGAATATTCTGCACAAGACATCAACCACGAGAGTCGTCGAGGGATTACACTGAACAACTTCAATATCCATCGTGGGACTTTCTGCAGGCGACATCAACTCCAGCAGCCTTCCAGAGACTTAATGATAAGTAAATTATCAATGATAGTTTTTCCAGTCTTTTCCCTTTGCGTGAATCATTCTTTAACTCGAAATAAAGGTATACTCAAACCAACGCGGGATTGCGGGAGCGGGAGCGGAAGCGGACACGGTGCGGTATGGTGCAGATGCGGGACAATCGTTTGCATTTACACTGATGCGTCAAAGTGATAAGAGACGGGATCGAGTGTATTGAAGACACACGACGGGTATTGCGATGGTCGATGCTGCTATTAACAAAATAAAATGTAAAAATTTGTATTTACCATTTTCTCTTAAGTCCAATCCAATGTCGTTCCATACCTTGTCTTTTTTTCTTATATTTTTGTACTCAGGATGAGAAAGATCATATAAAATAGGATACTTTTTAACAGTATCAATTAATTTCTCTATCAAGTCAGACATTTTACTATTGAAGTCACTACAAGATATTACGCGGGAACTAAGCGAACGCGGGAAAAACAGTGCACGCTGCGAACTCAAATAATTTCGCAGACGGACCGCATTACCGCTTGCGAACTGTCGCATTGGTATGCATTGTTCCATATCCCGCTGTACAACTGTGTCCCGTAATCGGTCCGCTCCCGCTCCCGCTCCCGCAATCCCGCGTTGATTTGAGTATACCTTTAATACTTTACATAAATAATAAAGACTTGAATCTTCTATCTTTGATAATAATTGAGATTCGTATTAAATGAATACAGGCGGCACAATGACCATGTGCATATGATCTCAACAATTAATTTTAGCTTATGTAATAGTTTGCAAGGAGTAAACCATGTCGTCTTTACTTTACTAGTACTTTAATAGTACAGATTAAATGATTAACGGAATTTTGATGAAACTAGTGACATTATTATTTATTTTAAAATAATTTTAATTGGGGTGATAGCTTTGCCTTCGGTTGTTTTGTTTGTTATGTTCTTGGGTTTCAAGTTAAAATCAATTGCGGTCAATATTAAACTTAAATAGAAAATGTCACTAGTGCAAAATATATATGGTTTACTCCTTGTTCAATGGTCCTTTTTCAACGAACAAAATAAATAAAGAGATGCATTTGAAACTGCAAATAAAATTGAAGATGTTAATGTGACAATACAATAAATAAAGAACAAGAAGTGATGAATAAATTATTGACATTATTATCGATTAAAGTATTTTATAATCGGGGTGATAGCTTTGTTTTTAGTTGTTTGTTTTCCATGTTCTATTGGTTTACTAAACAACACCCACAGGTTAGGGTATCTATCTACGTATATATTTTGCCTATCATCCAGCTTGAGTGTGGCAGCCTCACATACTGTGAGTTATCAATATAAATGCAGTTATTACAATATTGACTTGTAATTATATTTGGCAATAAAATTCAATTGCAATGTAACAAAATGTAACTAATCATTTATTGTATTTCTTTCAGGGCAAGTCATTTCATTATTTTATATTGTAATAAAATTACAAAAACTTGTATTGTATTTGAATATTTTATTTGTAAATGTGTTGATGTTTGAGAGAATGATTCTGTGAGCGAATGAGTTTGTGAAATAGTTAGTGTGCGTTTGCGTGAACGTTCTGCGAATTAGTGGATTAAAATGATTGATGGTTAATTGCGAGTGCAAATGATTTCGAGTGAACGAAGCAAATGAAGTGTGCCTACCCAACTTGGGAAATGACACATTTATGTGTGTTTTAAAGAGAATGTGTGCGGTTGAGATGAGCTTTTGTTTGGACGTCCGGTGAATATGTTGATTGGAATGACTAATCATGTATTAGAAATGTAAATGATTTGAGTGGAAAGAATAAAAGAGCTTGAATGAAAAGGATAATAAATGTGGATGACGCGAAAGAAGTGTGTCAGGAAGGGAATGTTTGACTGCTTGTTGAGTTTAAATGTGTGACAAGGTTCGTGCCACCCAAACTTGGTAAATGGCGTGATATTATTGCATGTATTATGTATGAAAATATATATTTCTCTTATGTATTTGTGTTGTATATAAAAAGAAAGAAAAACTAACAGTTTTTATTTATTTTCCTCATGTTTCCTTTCAAAATGAGTAAATATGCAGTTTGTAGCATGAATTAAAATGAAATGTAAATTTTTTAAAAGAAATAAATAATTTAGTCAGAATAGAAAATTTGCTTTATTATGTTTATTAAACAACTTATCGTTGTCCTACGTCCCGTTATATAGCGTTTAATTTTTTAGGGGTGAAATCACTCAAAACGAGACTAGTGCTGCCATCTCTTAACGTGACGTCACAGAATATTTTTGAGCAGTGGCCTAGAAAGTGAAGCTGTTAATTAAAAATTTACCATCACAATATTCTTCTAATTATTTGCTAGGAAAATTTTAAAGTACTTATTTCTCTTAAACTAAGGGTAGTATGATAAAGAGGGGTAGTTTACCCCCTCAATTAGGACCTGCTGTATCCAAATATGCCCTCAGTTTTGTCGTTCAACCCTTATTTTTCAAGTTATATGCGTTTTAAAATTTTCCTAGCGTAGTTGCAATTTTGTATTTATATATAAATATATCAAAAGGGTAAGTAATTATGTAATTCTGAGGGTAGATTTAGAATCAGGGAGTCCTAATTAGGGGTATTCGATATAAACAATCCATGAAATCAACGTAATTTTAGTCGATTTTAGTGAAATTTTGCTGACATTAAATAATTATTATCTCGTAAACTACAGGGCTAAGGGCCAAAAGTTAAATACAAAGGTTGCGTAACTTTTCATTCTCTATCTGCCTGTCTATAGATAAGGCCGTTTTGGCCGATTTTTAATTATTTTTTTGATCTCCCACCATTCATGTTCTCCTAATACAAACTTGGTGATTTTTGTTCGATTCAAAATTCAAGTCGAGTGAGGGTGAAAATTTAAAAACGCGACTACGTAAAAACTAAGGGTTGGGAATGATTTAGGGGTTATATTCGTACTCTACGCGTTGAAATACACCAGTATGTATATTGCCACCCCTAAAAGTTAATTAGCACCGGAGATATTCAACCCTTATTTGTATCTCCGGTTCTAAGGGTCGTATCGAAAAAATCTACATTGCATTCGATAGGGGATGAAAAACTCAGCACCTTTTACATTTAACTTTTTCTTCTACGACCCTTAGTTTAAGGGTTATGAGCAATCAAAGTGGTGAAAAAGTCGTCTAAACATAGTCATTAACCCTTAAACTAAGGGTCGTAGAGGAAAAAGTTAAATGTAAAAGATGCTCAGTTTTTCATCCCCTATCGAATGCAATGTAGATTTTTTCGATACGACCCTTAGAACCAGAGATACAAATAAGGGTTGAATATCTCCGGTGCTAATTAACTTTTAGGGGTGGCAATATGCATACTGGTGTATTTCAACGCGTAGAGTACGAATATGACCCGTAAATCACTCCCCAACCCTTAGTTTTTACGTAATCGCGTTTTTAAATTTTCACCCTCACTCGACTTCAGTTTTGAATCGAACAAAAATCACCAAGTTTGTATCAGGATAACATGAATGGTGGGCGACCAAAAAAATAATTAAAAATCGGCCAAAACGGCCTTATCTATAGACAGGCAGATAGAGAATGAAAAGTTACGCAACCTTTGTATTTAACTTTTGGCCCTTAGCCCTTTAGTTTTCGAGATAATAATTATTTAAAGTCAGCAAAATTTCACCAGAAACTACCAAAATTACGTTTATTTCAAGGGTGGTTTGTATTATATATACCTAATTAGGACCTGCTGAATCCAAATATGCACCCCATTTTGCCGTGCAACCCTTAATTTCCGAGTTATAAGCAATTTAAAATTTTCCTAGCGTAGTGTCAATTTTTTTGACGATTTTGCTAGTAAAATTACAACTACGATAGAAAAATTTTAAAATGCTTATAACTCGTAAAGTAAGGGTAGTAGGCTAAAGAGGGGTAGTCTAACCCCTCAATTAGGACCCGCTGAATATGTACCCCATTTAGTCATTCAACCCTTATATTGTACATTTAAATAACTGCCACCAACAGATGGCAGCACCTATCTCGTTTGGAACTTATATAAACATAAATAAGGGTGTTTATGTTAAAATGTTTAAGTTAATTTATTTATAAGATTGTGTATTGTATTAAAGTATTTCATTTAAAAAATTATAAAATTTATACTTACTGTTTATTATTTCGTATCGTAGTACATTTTCAGGTTTAAGGCCGTGTACTCTCACCGTAGAAGTCATGTAAGGGTTTAGGAAGTGTACAAAGGGTTGTTTAAGAAATAAAATTTGTGAAATGATGTAAGTATTACTTATTTGTTTTTATTAATAATATATACAGCTATTTCATCTCGATTATTTAATTTTTATCATATAAAAACATAGTTCTATCAATAAATACAATAAATAGCAGACATTTCTTCATTGGAGGCCAGTGGTTAATTGAAGAATGGTAAGTAGGGTCTCCTCCTAAGAAAATAACCGCTTCCACGGGTCAAAAACCTGAACATACAAATAAATAATTAATATATGCCGCAAAACCGCGCTTTGATAAGTCTTTTAGTTTTCGAAATATGAGCTCTCAAAGTTTAGATCCAAAATCGAAAAAAACAAAGGTTAACCACTTAGTTCTTTTTTGGTCAAAATTTGAAATATAAACGAAATATTAGTAACACGAGTACTTCACTCTCGTAATATAGACCGAATTTAGACTGAATTGAATTTTTTCTAAAAAGTAGCGGATTATACTAAGTAAAGTACGATGAATCCAATGCCGCAAACCGCGCTTTGATAAGTCTTTTAGTTTCGGAGTTATAGCGTCTCAAAGTTTTAGTCCAAAATCGAAAAAAGCTATTAAAAAAAATGTTTTCTTGTAGAAAAAAGACCAAGGAATCGAATGGTCACCTTGTTTTGTCGATTGGTGCATCCCTTTAAAAACTACAGGCTATTAAAGTCTTTAAAAAATTTACAAATTTGTGCCACTTTTATAAATGTTTAATTTCTGGCTAAACTAGGGTTATGAACAATCAAAGTGGTGAAAAAGTCGTCTAAACATAGTCATTAACCCTTAAACTAAGTGTCGTAGAGGAAAAAGTTAATTGTAAAAGATGCTCAGTTTTTCGTCCCCTATCGAATGCAATTTATATTTTTTCGATAAGACCCTTAGTACCGACATACAAATAAGGGTTGAATATCTCCGGTGCTAATTAACTTTTAGGGGTGGCAATATGTATACTGGTGTATTTCAACGCGTAGAGTACGAATATAATCCCTAAATCACTCCCCAACCCTTAGTTTTTACGTAATCGCTTTTTTAAATTTTCACCCTCACTCGACTTGAATTTTGAATCGAACAACAATCACCAAGTTTGTATCAGGAGAACATGAATGGTGGGAGATCAAAAAAATAAATAAAAATCGGCCAAAACGGCCTTATCTATAGACAGGCAGATAGAGAATGAAAAGTTACGCATCCTTTGTATTTAACTTTTTGCCCTTATTAATTTACGAGATAATAATTATTTAATGTCAGCAAAATTTCACCAAAATCGACTAAAAATACGTTGATTTCATGGATTGTTTATATCGAATACCCCTAATTAGGACTCGCTGATTCTAAATCTACCCTCAGAATTACATAATTACTTACCCTTTTGATATATTTATATATAAATACAAAATTGCAACTACGCTAGGAAAATTTTAAAATGCATATAACTTGAAAAATAAGGGTTGTACTACAAAACTGAGTCGAGTATTAATTTCCTCTTTTATAAACTATATTCAAAGGCGTATTAAACTACATAAACTACATAATTTAGGGTCCTTACAACTCATTTTTGATAGTTTCACGATGATGTCTGTATGTATGTGTTTACCCAAAAATTTTGATATTTGGTATTTAACATTTGTATATAAATTAGAAGAGCTCATTAGATTTTCGTATATAATACAATTCGAATAATTTTTACAAAAATTGCTCAAAATTGTTGCCATTCTCTGCCATACTTAATATGCAGCACGGTGAATTAAAGACACGCTGCAAGCTTCGTTGAACGAATTATGTCTCATAAAATTAGCAGCGTTTTCAACCCGTTCCTTCAGTTGTTCCAGAGTTTCAGGAGCTTCCTGGTTATCATAAACTAATGATTTGAAATAGCCCCAAAAATAAAAATCTAATGGATTTAGATCCGGAGATCTAGGAGACCATTGTACCTACAGGACCACCACGTCCTATCCACTTATCCTCAAAGGTCTCAGGAAACAACAGGTAGGTGCCCCCCTCAGTCGGAAATAGATGCCCTACGACTGGTAACAACGGATAGCAAGATGAACCATCGACCAGAAAACAAGTCTGAAAAATGCAAGAAATACATTTTTTCGGTAGGTATTACACTACAGCGTCAACAGTTCCACGTCATTAAAAAATTTAAAACAACTTAACATACTTTATAAATATTAATAGGTAAACAAATAAACAAACTGAATAAAACATATTTGAAGAATCACATTAAATTAATATTAATTTGTTTAAAAACTCAACACCATGAATTCAACAATATGTAATATTAAATTTCATTTTAAAATTCAAAATAATAAATTTTGAAGCAATTTACTATTCTGGAATTTCAAGAAATAAAATAAAAAATCTGACGTGGGCACCACATGACTTCCTTGTACGCCTTGTGTGTTCATACTTTTCTTAATAACTAAAATGTAGAATAATATAAAAAATTCTTTTAACTTATTATACTAGTATACTCACAAATATATTTTAGTCATTTTATTTAAACTGCAGAAGATATAAAGCTTATTTTACTATTGTCACTGTCATGTCATAATCATTTAAATTTTACGTAGTAACAAATAAAATAACAAGATACTGAAATACTAAATTATAAGTATATACTTTAATTATTCTTAAATGATAGAAGATACAGAAAAATTTATAAAATACCGATTGTAGATAATAATCACATAATCTTTCATTTAAAATTTAAAAAATTGTCTAAAATTAATTATTTATCAAAATATTTTTAAAAAGTACTACTTCCGGTTTATAGATTGAAACCAAAAATAGGAGGTGCACAACTAGATGCTATAACAGTCCTAAATACAAAATTTCAGCTTTCTACGTCTAACTATCTAACTATCGCCCCATTACAGTTACGTCTGCCTTTTCTAAAATTTATGAGTACAGTTTTCTAACTCGTTTGGAATATTTTAAAAAAAAAACAAATGTGATAAAACCTAATCAATTCGGCTTCAGGCCAAACTCATCAACTAATGACGCATTTCATAATTTTTGCACAAAAATAGTCACCTATCTAGAACAGGGCGAACGTCCAGTTGGCATATTCTGTGACCTCAGTAAAGCCTTCGACTGCGTAAACCATCAAAAGTTACTTGCTAAACTTGAGAGTATTGGCGTTAGAGGAGTATCTCTGAACTGGCTCGTCAGTTTTCTCACATACAGGCAACAATATGTTTCATTGTGTAAAGAGAACGGCTTGGAAGTGAAATCTGATCTTGTTACTATACATTGTGGTGTAGGACAAGGTACAATTTTGGCTCCCCTGCTGTTTATAATTTATATTAATGATTTAAGTAAAACTATTGATGATGACTGTCATATAACTTTATATCATTGGTTGTTTCTGATGTTAATAACAATTCACTTGCTGATAAATGTAATTACTATATTCGCAGTCTAGTCGAATGGTGTAATTCAAATTATCTCTATTTAAATCCTGAAAAGACAACGTATATAAGATTTCACACTTACCAAAATGCTAGTAACTTAAATCTTAATTTGTTTGTCAATGATAATGTTATGGTAAAACAAGAACGTTCAAAATTTCTTGGCATGAATTTGAATGAAAACCTCAACTAGGTTGCGCAATGTGATGATTTGATCGTTAAATTAAATATTACATGTTATCAGTTAAGACAATTGAAATACATTCTGAACACAAAACAACTACTCATGTATTATTATGCTAAAGTACAATCTGTTCTTAACTATGGAATATGTTTTTGGGGATGTTCTGTTCATGTGAAACATGTTTTTATTGTCCAGAAGAGAATAATCAGATGTGTAGCACAAGTTCCTCAAAGTCACTCATGTCGAAGTCTTTTTAAACAATACAAAATAATGACAGTTTATTCGCTTTATATTCTTCAAGTTTGTATTTATATTTACCGCAATAAAATAAATTTTATCACAAGTAATAATGTACATGAAAAAAATACTAGATCCGCTGATAAATTTAGAATTCCTTTGAGACGTTTAGAGATTAGAAGAAATGCTCCCGATTGTATAGGTTTACAATTTTTTAATGCTTTACCCACTGACATAAAGTTTCAGTACAGGCATTTAAAAGAAAATTACAGACAATGTTAATTGAAAAATGTTTTTATTCACATGCTGAATATTTTAATTATTGTAAAGACTTGTCTTCTTAATTTATATGTTAAATAACAATAACCATATATGATTTTGTATTATTGTATACTGTTAATACTGTATAATTTAGATTTTGTGACGCTTCCCATAAAATGTACTTATATTTTCCAAGGGAACAAATAAAATAATATATATATATATATATATATATATATATATATATATATATAACCGTATTTGAGTTATGCGACACACATACGTCCGTACTTACGTACGTACAGACGTCACGACGAAACTAGTCATAATGGATTCAGAAAAGGTCAAAACGGATATTTCCATCAAAATCTGAAAACCGAAATTTTTCGGGATTACAATACTTCCTTATTACTCCGTACAAGGAAGTAAAAATACTGAGTGAAAAATCCATAGCTACCTATTCGAATCAGTACCATCATTTACAAACACTTGCAGCGATCAGCATAATTATCTGGAGTCAGAGAGAAAAAAATCTAAATAATACAAAAAACAATAGTAGAATCACATAAATCTCGACGTATTTTATTTAAAACACATTAAAGAACTATGATTGACTATGATATTGCTAAACTCTGCTTCGAACGAGGTCTATCTTGTGAGTGAATCACAAATTAAATTAAATACTTTGGAATTTGTTTATTCCAACTGAAGGTTATTTGGTTATTTAATGTATATGTAGTCTGACCGAAAAAATAAGAATACTACTACATGTAAATGTTATCCAATGAAATGACAGTTTGTGGTCTGTCTTTCTTATTAATAATTATAAAATATATAAATTTTATACTAATACCTAACTGATATTAAAGTTTTATTAAAATTGCTCCTCATAACAAATGTCACTTGAAATCACAGTCAAGTTAGAGAATACAGAGACAGACTACAGACTCTTATGTACATTTTATTTCGAAGATTATTTTGAAACACTTTCTCAAAAAAATGCGCGCGGATATGTACAATATTTCAGTAATCAATAGGGTAATCATTCAACACCAGAAAATAAAAATTTAGAAAATTTATCAGGAAAGTGCAACACCAGAAGTTACAGATTTATTGACATGAAAATTAAAATCTACAATTTTAGATTTGGCATATTAAAAAAATAAAAACACAGGATAAATCAAATCTAGAAAACTAGTTTGCATCTTTAAATAGGACTTTAATTATATGAACGACCCAATGCCACTCGGTTTTTTCCTGTGCCAGTGAATGAATCTTTTGATGAAGAAATTTTATTACTTACAAATGTTCTTGATTGTGATTGTGATGTTGCAATTTCCTGGTGTTGAAGCCAATCCCTATACATAAGGGGCACATCAGTCTGCCCGTACAGCCAAGGATATAGTTTGACCAATCAAACCAGTGAAAGTAGTAAACTAACTTTCCGCGGTTTGATATTTTGTAGTTTTTTCAGTTGATTTGATTGGTTGAACGATGCCTTTGGCTATACAGGCAGAATGACATGCCCGAGATCTATTAAATTTGGTTACTAGGCTACTGTACAAAAGAAGTCGTAGTAAATGCTTGAGATGAACTCTCATCTCTCACTGACTTACATCAGTAATTCCCGGTGGCTTCTCCTAAACTCCAAGTACCAAGTAATTGAAGAACTTTAAACAATGTCTTGTCCTTCGGAAGCTGACAACACAAAAACAACAAATTTTATGGTTAGAATTTAAAACCATATACTTAACTTAGTTCATTGGCTGATATTCTGGCATTACAGTTTTATACTTCTCAATCAACCGAAAATTAACCATTGCAAATTCTTTATGCATATTTTAAACAACAACGATCTATAAATTCACAAATAAGTTT
The DNA here is from genome assembly GCA_947534325.1 of Agonum fuliginosum. Lineage (NCBI taxonomy): Eukaryota > Metazoa > Arthropoda > Insecta > Coleoptera > Carabidae > Agonum > Agonum fuliginosum. The sequence continues at coordinate 31,112,823 of OX384032.1, read as the reverse complement.
GACATCTGTCATTCTGATCGACCTCAGAGCTATTCGTACGATGTGGCCAAACATCGAACTAGAAGTAGAAAGTTTGTACCGTTTGTACAAAAACAAGAAAATAACATAAGTCAGATCAAGAGAAAACGTCTCTTGCTAACAAAAATCAAGAATTTTTTTTGGCATCAACTTACAAAGCTTCTGATATGCTTTTAAGATATAATAGATGAAACTTAAGATTCACACTTTAAGGAAGATGGAATAAATTATTATGACTAATAAATTGAACAAGATACACATTTTTGTTTATTATTTTGCTGATTTATTTCTTAACACTAACATTACATGATATCACATGTTACTTGCACACAATCAGTGTTGTACGTTATTATTGACCTCACGTCGATGTGGGACGAAGTACAAGTACTTAAAACTAATCAAGAGTTTCGACCGATTTTCTTCTGTGAATTACTTTGGTAAAATATATTTTAGAGCCAATATTGTTCTATCATTTGTCATAAAATTTATATTCTTTTTAATTTTGTATTTGTATGTAATTTTATAAGATGAAAATCTGTCGCGTAGAACATTTAAAAAATGTTCCACTCTTTTATTGCAATCTTATCAAAATATTTCATTAGGTTCGGTTCTAAAGTATATAACTTTAGAATAAAAGCACAGCTATGTATTCACTGATAAAACTTGGTTTTCACTGATTGCCTTTTGTTTAAATTCATTTAAGTTTTCACTAATTTATTTATTATAACAATATTGAAATAAAATTGCAATTTTTATAAAACCTCTTCAAGTATCGCACCGTTTGTTTTAAACATATTCTTATAATTCCTTATTACTTTATTTTTAAATAGTATAAATTGTGCCCTTGATTTGTTAAATTCACGGGAAGAGGCAACTCATTTTGGTACTCCAGGTTTTCTTGCTCACTATTGGTAATGAAATTTTGAGTTTGTTAGGTCAAAGAATATGAAAACTGCGATTAATTAGAGCTTAAAACAAAGAGCCTGATGAGCTGCTGAGTATAATAAAATTTACGAACATTCCCAGGATAAAAGATGAACAATATTTGAATTTTTACAAATGTAGCAAGAGTCAAATAGAAATACGATGTTTTATCAAACAGAGCTTTTACCATAGGAATGTAACGTATAAATCTGTTGGTGATGAAATTTTGTGAAAATTTAAATAACTTTGAACTTATTTATTTTTCTCAAAATTATCACAGATACCACAACAAATGAAAACACAGTCATTTCAGATTCTGCTCTACCGTCAGCATATGTTCAATAAAAATATATATTTTATGTATAATATTCCGTTAATTTATACAATGTACTTCTTTTTCTTTAATATTTATCATAATTACATTTAACACAATTCCATTTGTAAAAGTTTTGCAAGTTGAGCACATTATTTTCACATGAAAAACAGAATTTGCATGTCAGCCCAACAACTAATTTTTAGTGTAAATTGATTTGTTTGACTCAAATGTAATGAATACATTTTTGTTCTGTAAATACAGTGCAGAATCTCTTTACTACGTTAGAATCCTGGAAAATTGTGAAAAAATGTATGAAATAAATTATAATCTTTACATCAAATTGCACCACTTGGATATAAAAATATTTGATGTAAATTTATTAAACAAAAATTGATATCTGTTTTGAAAATACGAAATAAATATATATTTATGATTGAATTTTCCGGGATTCTTCACATAATCATGAACCTTTTTTTCAAATATTATGGTTTCCATTGTGAAAAATATGTCATGGCAAGATTGTGTAATCATTATTTTACACTTAAAATTATTTACTTAGGTTGGCCATTATCAGAAAGCTTTGCAAAGGACGGTATAGAACGAGTATCATTTAAGTCGTTATGTTTTAATAAAAAAATGAACAAAATGTTTCGTCATCGAAAAAATAAATAAAAATAATACTGGCTCTTGTGTAAAAAGCACACTCTGATAATGGCTTTAGTAAAAAATAAGACTAGATCTGTTTCTCCCAGATAAGTGCACCACTCAAAATGTCCACAGAAATCTACAATCTAGTTAATTATAATCGTTTCATTGATAAATGAATATAAAAGAAGTGATTATAGGCCATAGCGAGGATCGGTATAAAATGGTAACTACAAGTTTTAAAAATAATTATATAAAATTTTGAAACGATTTCATTTCAGCACTCGACACTATTCTAACTATCAATCCTAATACCACAGCAAACAACAAGGCAAATTTGTTACTTTTCTGTTTTGTTGTAGTAGGCAAGCTTCTGAAACCAGAGAGTGCTGTCATAAGGTACGTATACTGTTGTTAAGTACTTAGAAAAGATAAATATATGAAACGAAAGTGACCGTGATTGAATGTAGAGTTTCCATAGACATCCTGGAAGAAGATTTGTTAGTTATGTTGTGGTATATTGCCAACTTAATAAAGTAATAATAGTCAAAATTCGACATTCGTTTAAAATAGAAGTTAACATATATGTATGTAATATACTATATACAATTCTGTAAATAATAATAATAATATCCCTAATGAATAACTCTTATATACACTATGTACAAACGATATTTACAGCAATGTACAAAGGAGGAATGGCCATTGGGCCCAGCACGTCAACACCAAACACCAGTCGTCAATCAGTCACTCAATCGTCTGTTTGCTAATCGCTAGCTGTGCCTCCTCAGCGTTCAATTTCACGATTAACACCTTGCACCTAGTCCGGGTAGTCAATCTCTTTGTTCTGTCTGTTAAGTCATTGAGCAATATTAGGAGATCGTAGTGTGTGCAGTAGTAAGTTGTATCTTCTAGTCTAGTACTAAGTACAAGTAGAATGTGCAAGTCGTTAGTCGTGAAACCCAACACATAAATAGGAGAAATGTCAGAGATCACACGGGCTACGTACAAAATATATTAAATATAATATTATAAAAATAAAAACAGTCAACAAATATCATCATCGTTACTATGTTTGTGTTTGTGTGGAGCTGCACAAGTAAGTTGTTCACTGACTGCACGTCGTTTAATTGTTCGTGGCCGATTCTTTTATATATCTGAATATGTAAATTTATATAATATAATCAACTAAGTAATTAGATCACAACCTGAGATGCTGTTGGGGAGGGAGCGGAGCTGGTGTTTAGTGCTGCTATGAGCCACCGACCAGCACGTGCATAAAGCTGTCCCACTCGCCAGCGCCGTCGATGCGCTGCGGCTCTTTCCAGTCGTCTATAGGAGCAGGTGCGAGTCCCAACTCGGCGTACAGTTCGTTGTTGTTGAGCGGCTCGAGGTCTGTTTGTGACGTGAGCGACAGAACGGAGCCCCAGTTGATGGTTCGGCCCACGTCCTCGTCGCCGATGCCACTATCTGTGTCGGCGCTAGCGGTAGGGAACGGCGTCGCTCGGCCACTCGGCGACGCGAAGTCCCGCAGGTTGTGCTCATAGGGGTCGAGTGGCTGCTGCGGCACGGGTTGCACAGGTGACAGTCGTTGCGAGTGCGATTGTGATTGCGCTGTGGCCACAGGCGTCAGTGGTGTGCATTCCGTGAATGCTGCACTGGGTGAGTAACATGGTGGCTCAGGTGGTGGCGGCGGGACGTTCGCTTGCTGGCCTTCCGCCTCCATCTCGCGCTCTATGTGCCGTAGTGTATTGCAAATTAGTACTGAGCGCCGTAACGATGGATCTGAACATTGCCTATACCTGCAAGCAAAACATATATTATTATCAAATATAAAAATGCATAACATCTATCTTTCTATTATTAATCAACTGCATTATATTAGTTTTAAAAAATAATGTGTGAATATTTACCTGGCAAGTTTGCACATAGATAAATTGAGTACAGCAAGTCGCCGTTGACGGTAGCAGGGTACATTGCACCAGCGCGTCCGGCCGTCACAACAGCGTGTTCGGGTAGGCTGTGGTGGCGGTGCAGGAGGCGCAGCACCAAGTTCCAGGTACGATTTGCCGTTTTCCTCACAGCGAATGGTTTGCTGTTGTGGCGGCGCATAATAATGCCAGGTATTGTGTCCAGAGCTATAGCGCATAGCGGAGGACGAGTGTGTGTGGTGCTGCGGATGCGGCGATGGTGGAGGTGGCGGCGTAGGGTGCTGATAATCGTAGGCGGTAAGTGCAGGTTGATGTTGGTGATAGCGTAATGGGTCAGGTGGCGCCGGCGCGCCAGAGCACCGGTCATCGTCACTTAATTCATCTTCAAACTCATCATCGTCATCGAAGTCGTCGGGTGAAAGTAGCGTAGCGGAGGGAGCCGGCGTCGCCGTAGGCGTGGGGCGCCACGTATCTACGGGTACCGCCACAGCTTGGAGACGCGCTATGCAATCATCCGTAGGACCAGTTCCACCTGCGGCGCCTCCACCACCTCCAGCTGGAGGTTCCCAGCGACCCGTCTTTGCGGGGCAAATATCGCCTCCAGCCGTCGCTGCTGTCTCTAACTTGCGTTTCCCAGCGGTCACCTGTACACCCATCATGGCACAGTTCTGCAATAAGAAACAATGTTAGAACAATTTATTCATATTAACTAGAGTCAAAGTAACAAACTAATTTCCATATGATAATGGGGTGAACGGGTGGAGGGTTTGAGACAATGGGGTGTTTAAAGCATGATTCCTGTCTGTCTGTGTGCGACGTGCTACGTACAACGATGCTACAGGTGGGATAAATTGCGCAAGGTGCATACATACACACAGACAGAGGAACACACATCGTATCGTAACCTTGAACACGTTCTTAATACACATGGCACACGGCGCACGGTTGACGGTGAGAGAGTGAGCGGCCTTCAGATCGGATACGTGTACGCCTGGTTGCAGCTGACTGTGCAAAGCCCAACAATACACAACCAACCGCCCGACCCTGGCCCGATACCGGCATTTCTACATACACACATGTCACACAGGGAATATATCCACTTTAAGTCATTCACAAAGACTGCATTCAACATACATCACTCCTATTTCTACAATTTTTACTCACTACAACTTCTTCTTCGGAATATTTTAAAGAAAAAGTTTTTTTACAAAACATTTACATGATCATCTTTTTTATAAGAAATGTCTATTACAAAACTTGTATTTATTTACTTTCTATAATCAATAATGTATCTTAGTTCAGGTGCGATAATGATAAATATGAAATTTGTCTGTTAGAGAATTGTATAGTGGAAACTTTATTCTCCAAGAACGTATTTAAAAGAGTTGGCAAGGTTAAGCTGAGGCCCACAGCTTAGCTCACAATCCACAACTGTGACTGTACAACCGACCGATACCTCGAATAACATCTGCATCACCGTCCAGGTAAAACGATTTCTCTGTTACCTGTGAAAGGTCGACCGATCAGAATCCATTTTTTCGTCCCTGGGACCCAAAATTTAACAGAAAGGATGACAGGACCAAAGGGACAAAAAATCTTATAAATATTCCAAGATCTGAAGATCTATTTGTGGGATTGCGTGAGCACGTTTCGATTTTCCTTATGAGAAATTAAAATTGATAAATCATCGTGCAACGCTGCATCCACACCGTAACTGTTATGTAAATGCGAAAACGTAGCCGATAACGGTTAACGCAAAGTCTCGTACGCGCGAACAAGACGACAACTTCGTGCGGAAAAATTCAAACGGCTTGAAGATATTTGCATACATGACTTTGGTTTGATCTATTCACTGAATTACATTTTTATTAGCTTCATTTCACCACCTACTGAAAACACTCATGCAATACTACAACAGAGATATTAGAAAAGTTTTGTTTACAATATTATAATTTACTCCTGTACATAACAGAAATTAAGTGGTTGATAATTAAATTTTAATTTAAAAATATTTAAAGTAAAGTAACAGATATTACGAAATACAGTGATGACTGGTTGGTTGCCGACAGCATCAGGCGTGGTATATTTGGTTATTAATAATTATTATGTTATATTAATAATTCATAAATATAAACTATGATTCATGCATTATTAAATATTATGATTGTTGCAAAAGCATTGTTGTTAATCAAGTCTCCATTCCAATGTCGAAATATCTTTGAAGTATGACTAATCCTCACTGATGACTACGCACAGATCTTTTTAAATTTTATTTTACGGAATGAGTCGTACTCGTTCGCCAGGGGTTGAGGGTTGAAAACGCGGGATTACCCTTGTAGGGCCCCAAGCCGGGGGCGCAGTCTCACCACGCGGCAGAACGGCAGAAGGCGAACGAACGAGGGTTGGAAGGGAGAAGGACCCTCTTGTACGGGACCCTGTGACGAGCCGAGGGTTTAGAGAACACACCCCTACTAGGGCTAGACGCTAGCGGCTTGGGGTTCCGCTTACGCTCGCTGTAACGGAGATTCTCAAAATGTTCACTTCCCCCAAGGATTGTTCTATTTTTAAATGCATAATCTTCAAAGAGAAATTTATATGAGGGGAGATTTTTTATTTTTATTGGCATTATTCCTTAGGAATTTCATCTGATTAGTGATTATACTTACGAAATTTAAGAATCATGTCTATTTAAAAAAATGTCATTTCTACAATCATCAGTTCAACAATTTTGGTCAAGTAACTGTTCAAGAAAAGTTTGCTAACAAACAATTACTGAAGACAACAAAATTATCATGAGCAGAGCAGCATTTTTTGTACATGGGACACTAATTAATATAGCAAATATTTAACAGTGTTGTCATTGTCAACAGGCTACTTGAACTTTAAAAGTTTTTTAAAAGAACCACCGAAATAATTTTTTGTAAAATTATAATCAATAAAGATCGATTTTTAAAGTTCCTTCTCATTTACGTACGAAATATTCACATCGATAAAATGAAGATATTCATTATTCCATTATATTTTTAATCAATTTTATTAAATGTTATTTATAATTCAGTAGATCTGAAAGAAGTTGAAGACCGAAAAATGATATCCACTTTTTGAGAGGCACTATTTTACAATCAGTAGAGCGAATTTTGATTAATAAAATAAGGAAATAAATATTTAAATTTTTCGTTAACATACGAAATAATACACTCTTTAGGCTTATAAAAAACAACGCTAGCATTTACATCAATAAAATTAAGATGTTCTATTATATTTTTCAGTTAATTGTTAGGTATAATAATTTATATTCAGTAGGTCTGCATGAAGCTGAAAACTTAGAAATGGTGTCCACTGTTTGATAGGCAATGTTTTACAGAGCAATAGAGTGAATTAATTTTTAAATTTCTGATTGACATTTGAAATGATATGATAGGTATACATTTAGGATTATGAAGAACAAAGCTAGTGATTACATCAACAAAATTAAGATTATTTCAGTGAATTGTAAAGTGTGATTTATAATTCAGTAGCTGTGAATGACACTGAAGACTGAAAAATGTAGCTCCGCTGTTTGAGAAGCACTGTTCTACATAGCAGCAGAGCGAACGAACGAACGAGGGTAGAGCAGAGCAAAGGCAGCAACGTTGGCTCGGCGAGAGTTGAGAGCATTGAATTGAAGCAAGCAGTAACGGCAGCCGAGTGCCGAGAACGCCAAGAACCGAAAACCGTCAGTCTTGCTGGTAGCATGCGCTCTCGGCCTTGCCTCTACCTCTGCCGTTCTCTTCAACCAGAATCGAGGCCGAACAGCGACAGCGACTGTCTTCTGCGTTGCTCAGGCAACGACAACAACAATATCTACACATTATCGAAATAAGGAGGAAACTTCACAAGGAAACTGTCAAAAAATATACAACGCTGTACAAGGAAAGTGGAAATAATCACTTGGCCAATGATAGTCATAATAGCAGCTATATTCATTTACGTCGCATGACTCAACGCTCAGCAACTAACTTCGTACCAGACGTGTGACTGCGACTCGCAAGAATTTATAACAATTATATCTCAAGTCATGTCGCATTCTTGACTATTACATGTTTAAATTTTTTAAAAGAGTTAAGTTCTCGTTTGCTATAAAGGGTTAAATGAAGTTCCGATAAAAGTGCGTCATTTTCCGGCAAGCCGCGGGGGTAGAATGCCCAAGAGAACGAAGAACGAAGCTTCGCTGGAGCGCGTTAGTACAGGCAGAGGCAGCCCGGATCTGGTCCCCTGCCGGCACGAAGACGGGGAAAGGGGAGCGCAGCCAATTCCCGGCACCAGCGGGTTCTCGCTCTTCGTCACAGCGTTCTTTCTCGCTCGCACACTCGTTCGCTCTCTCTTTTCCTCGAGAAAAATAATAATCCTACAGAGCTTCGAGAAACGAGAACTTGAGAGAAAAATTTTAACGAACACTGCAGGAATAACTTTTCTATTTAGTGTTTGCTAATTACTATAAACACATTAAAGTTTTATTACACTATTTTTTAATTTTTATAATAATATTCATATAAACAAAACAAATATAGTAAACTGTTCATTGATACTTGAAATAAATTGTAAGGATAATCATTTTAATGAATGAAACGAACAAAACTTTAACGATTACAAGTCACGTCAATTGTTTATCTATCAAACGTCAGAATTTTCCATCATTTTCCCGCGTGTTTTAACGCTTGCGCATCGCTACTATTCAATCGCATCAAATCCACATGTTATGATATTCTTTTTGGTTGGAAATCTAGCTTTCCATCTCGCAGAGCGTAGAGGGAAAAGCGGAGCGCATATAAATCTATCGCGAGTTTCATTTGTCATTTTCAGCGATCACGTGCGCTATGGCCCTCACCTTCATAGAGAAAAAACAGTTGAATGACGAAGACGGACGACGGAAGAGTGCGTAGGGTTTCCCGGACTAATATGAAATTTCGATGGGCAAAAACACCAAATAGGGGAAATTACGAACAAGTGCTCAGCAGAAAAAAATTTTAGATAGAAAATATATAAAATTATATTTTTAAACAAAAATATGTCTGTATTTTAAGATGACACATAAAGTTATTCATTAATCATAATTGGGCATCATTATCCGAAGTATATTTTATATAGGTTCCGACTTTTATATATTGTCGGTTTGCAAGAAAGTCAAAAAAGATAGTTTTGCAGAAAAACGTTACAAGTTTTTTTTTTTTGAGGTAGAAAATATTAAAATTCTGTACCATCTAGCACTGAAAAAAATATTTTTTTCTCTTGTTCCGGACAAAATGGTATTTGTTTTGAAGTTAATTAATAAAATCTTGTTTAGTGTCTATTGGCTAATAATAAATTAGGGGTAAACAGCCCCATTTGTAGATGTGAAATTATTGTTAATAAATAGTAAAGAAATATTCCGAATTTATAACATAATAAGTTTTAAAACAAAAGCTGAAAAGTAAAAAAAAGGTATTAAGAATTGAAAGATGTTTAAATTTTAAATACAACATTATTCCCAAGTGTTGTGACATATCATTTTAAAAAGGATCTTGATCGAGATCAAGATCTTCACATTTAATATGATCTAGATCAATTTTTATTATTGGATCTTATTTTTAGACAGATCAGGAATAACAGATCTTTTTTAGATCATATAAAAGATCAATTATTATTCTAGACAAAATATAACATAACTTAGGAAACAATAAGGAATATAATATTATAATAATAGAAAGAAAAATGTGGTTGACAATTATTACTGGTAACAACTTTTAAAACACCGAGTGCAGTAGTAATTACATGTTTTGTGTGCTAATTTGTTCTCAGACAGTAATCCGGAGGTGTTCAGATCAGCCCCACTGGCCAAACTTCCTGATAGTAAGTAATTGAGCCACAATTACCTACCCATTAACCTCCTCCGAAGTCTGAACAATACATCTTCCACCCCCACTTCGCCTCAGTTCTCATTGTCACTGCTACTGCTGTGTCCGTCTACTATCTCCACACACATTTTACGTTTCGCACGTCAAAACAAACCCCTCTCGGCCCGCAGGGCTGCTGGCTGGCTGGCCGGGTCGGTCGTGACGTCGCCGTGTCACGTCCCCGCCGCGCGCTTGCATACGCGAAAGTGAAAGTGCCGAGATACCACATGAAATACAAGCCCGCCGCATTTTGCACTTTTACCCACGCCGAGCGCACACTACTGATGAATCTCTGTTGTTGGCTGACTTGTGACTTGTGAATGAATTCACGTGGGGCTGAATGTTGTAGTATTTCGCAGCTGAGGTATGCTAATTAAAAGATTATCAAGTACTACCTTTATTTTTATCGTTCAACAGGATCCCAATTACCGAATGATTAATTTATTTTTAAGTGGAATATTGAAATATTACCACTCAAATTAAGTGGTTATTAGTTCGAAGATGCAGTGGGATTGTTTCACAATTTTGGATTTACTTTTTTATTGAAAGAATACGTCGAACCTAATAAGTAGAGGTATATTTTATGCTATGCTCCACAAAGAGATATGATTTTTTTAAAACGACTTCAAATTTAAAATCTCCTTTGAGTGACGTATCTAATACACCAGTCTTCGTGCATTGGGTGTATGTTCCGTATTTTACGAAGCATTACTAACAAACCTAGCGAACAAACTTTGAACTATTTTTGTTTACGCTACTTCTTTGAAATATTGAATTATTATCACTATTTTAGTATAACTATTGGTATTTATATCAATAAGTTACATATTTATCAGTGTACATGCAACGTAACTTTTGTTTTATTATTTAAAAATTTGTAGGTTATATGTTATGTTCACAAATTGCGTGAAGTGTTTGACGTTTCACATTTGATCGTAGATTGTGGGTTGTCTATGCTTGAAAAGGGTAAATTAAGAGTGTATGTAAATATTATAGTTGTGTGCGTATGAATCAAATACGTCATAGCAATAAACCCGCGATACTTTATGAACAAAATTATGAATGAAAAGTGCAAGCTTTTTAAATAATTTTCACTTCAATACTCATAAATTGACCCATATGTTTTATCTATGCAATAAAATCATGAACATTTATTTTATTTAACAATCCCATTAGAACTGCAATGTCTATGTTTTGTTGACATTTTAAAAATTATTCGATATTATGCCTTTATCGATAATTTACAATATGTCAGGCTACCACGTGCCACACTAAAATTACTAAATAATAGCGTGATAGATAAATCTTGTGTTTAAAAAAAAATCAAAATTTAAGTATTAACAGCAAGCAATATAACTGCCCCTTTTAACTAACTCTAAATATCTTTTAATGTAGGTACTTATGAATGCATTCAGAATTATAAAATAGGTACAATTAACAATAATTCCTAATCGTTTCTTTTAAACTACATTCAGTGTGTATTATTTTTTTGTTACCAACATTCTAAATTTTTTAAATATTTCTAAACGGCTCAAATAGCTAAACTTATTTAGCCCATCACTCAAGCCGAAAGATTGTTTCAGTATTGCTGATTTATCTAACATCGCCGTCATTAATGATCTTACTGATCGAAGAGATAAAAATATCAAAATGATGTCCCAAAGTAAAAACAAACTGAATAAAATGCGTACACAATCATGCAAATTAAATGTTCATAATAAAAGTGCGCGTATCGAATCCTTAGCTAACCAAATTGACAGCAAATATGCATTTTATGTTTTATGTCGTTCTTTGATGCATATAAAACTGTTGGTTAACTTAAAATACCCGTTAATACGATTGGGTTTATGAGTTTATGGATAATCAGCAAAAAATTGGATAATTCTTCATTATCCTCGTCCTCAGGTGCGCAGCTCAGCAGTCCAGTTGTCTGTCCGCAAGATCGTAACAAGTATAATTATATTTATTTTCCTCCTTTTAATGAACTAATTAAACTTTAACAAAACTAATGCAATTATTTCTCCGGTAAAGGAATTTTCTCAACTTTCAATCAAAATAAAACAAAACAGAATCTTCGAACAAGCGGTCATCAGCGGAAATATTAATTGGCGCATTTCCTGTAACAACTCAGTACCAGCAAGAGCAAGAGATGAAGACCTGTTAGTACAGGATCAGTGAGAAGCAACGAAGACGATGCCAAGGTACAACAACAAACAAGAGCAAAGCGCAGGTTGCGAAAACGAAAAAACAAGAAGATACTTGTTTACTACCGAGGACAAGTGTTAGGTTAGCGAGTGTACCGCACCGCACAAATACAACCCCATTTTTTATCGGCGACGGGGAGACGCATTACTTTATTCCCCGCAGCAAAAAACAATACGGTTCACATAAACAAGATTAAATATTTTGGAATAAACATTTTAAACGATAAACAATAGCACATACATAACCGAGCGTGAATAATACCTATTTCTTAACAAGATTGAAATTTTATGGACTTCAAGCCTTAAGCATAACTGATCACGGTGAGTAATCGTCATTACACGCGAATAAACCTCAGCATAATAACTAACACATTTTAGTTAAAAAAATGATGGTTTCAATTTTCATATTTATTAATGTAAATTACGAAAATTAGCAATGAACTGTTTGCATATTATTGCAGTATACATTGATCATTTGCATATAATAAAACTGCAATTTTAATTTACTAGAAGTCAAAACGCGGGTGTAATTATTATATCGATATCAAGAAATCTACTCAAGTTTTTTTTTAAATATTGTTTTGATTAGAATTTTATATGTTTTTTATGATAGAACAAAGGCAGGAGATGACACTCGCCTAAGTCACATATTTTTACTCCACAAGCAACTAAATTGGAGGGGAAGGGAGCACGTAGTCTGAAGTTAATTAAACTTGTATTTTATAATAAGTTCCTTTATTATAGGTATTGATGTTTCAAACTATTATTTTTAACACTAACATCAATTTGAAATAAAGATTTATTCACTTGTGGACTAAATAGTTTTAAAATTATTTTGATGTTTCATACTCGCAAAAATAAATTCATAACATGTTATTATTATGATATTATGTCAAAATTAAATTAGTAAATATAATACTACGTAAATAAAGTTTATGGATTCCTATGATTATAGAGATAATATCTATTTAAAATTTTAAAATGACAGCTCGTCACTAACTTCACTGCGGCCCCCTCCCCCCCCCCCCAATTTGATTGTTTCGGAGTAAAATTGTGTGACATAGAACCACATGCAAAATCAACAGAGTGTCATCTCCTGTCTTATTATACTCCGTGGTCAGAACACATAGAATCATGAGATTAGATATAAGGGCACTCCACTTAAATGTAGACTTATTTACTAGATTACATTACTGCAAAACAATCCAAATTTAAATTCAAAAAGAAAGTGTGTAATATTATTAATGCAGCAATTATGTGCAAAAATGGTTCACACATTTGTAATGAACAAAATCGCATATAAAATTTTTGTTGGCAAAATATTATTTACACAGAATTGCACAATTATATTAAAATGGTTAAAGTTTTATATGATACTATCTTATAGAATATAGATAATCGTTAGAAATACTATCGGACGGAATAGTGATGTGTCACTGGGAATTTCCCGTGGGGAATCCTTTTTTCCCCGGAAATTTGCCTAAACACGTTTCCCGGAAAAAATCGGGAATTTCATTTTGGAAATTTCCGGGAATAGATAGGGAAATTCTCGGGAAAATAGGAAAATTTTCGGAAATAAGAAGAGAAATTCCCGATAGCGGTAATAAACAAAGAAATTTAACGCAGGCGCAGCATTACCGACATGCACCAACCTGACCAGACTTATTTCTTGGAACATTTAGCAACATTACAATTTTTAAACTTGGTTTTGTTGTGTCTTTGGTTTTTATGAGGTAATTTATTGTAAATTTTTCCACAGGAATTTCCCGGAAAATTTCTCCAGAAATTTCTCAGAAAATTCCCTAAAAAATTTCCCGGGAAATTTTTCGAAATATTCGTTCCCAGGAATGAACCCATCACTATATCGGAAGTAGGAACAACATGTCAGTACTATAAGACAGACAGGTATTTATTTGTTCTGAGAGTTATAAAAATAAACCCTTGTAGTAGTATTCCCCTGGTCTGGTATAATGTATGCACGGCGATCACGTGTAGTAGTTGTAGTACGCGCGGATGCTCTCCGTCTCCGCGTCCGGAAATCTTACGGCGCCAACGGTCAAAATAACAGAGCAGTCTCTCGCCTACCGCGATTATGAATGAACAAGCGTGTAAAGTTACGTCACGTGCGATTTATGTCCTAATTGCACGCACCCAAAGCAACAGAGCACGAGCGAACAATCGAAGAGGCCAGCGGGACGAGGGGGCACAATGACACCTGTAGTTCACCAGCCAACGTGCCAGACAATCCAATGACGAATAATAACACATCACTCCCACTACTCAAATACTACCGACTTTCCTCTAAAATGTTTGTTTTGTTTATCGCTTTTTATTTTGTTTTCATGCGAGATACGTTGATCTTTCAGGTTGCCAAGTTTTGGGAGGCGCAAGCCAAAACTTTGTTATGTAATGTAATATTAATCATTTGCACTCAAATAATAACAGTTTTGAAATGCATTCGCATGTTCATGTTCGATCTATTTGTGTACACATTTTTTCTCCCACTGATCAACTCAAAAATAATTTGTAAATATATTTAGCCGCTAATCGAATTCGAGTCTGATTTTCAGTATCACGCGATATGTCGTTTAATCGGTACATTATTATTCTTTTTCAAATTACAAATTTGAAAGAATGGTAATACTAGACAAAATGTTATAATTATACTATAAAGATAATGTAAAATGGTGTGCGATTCTGTGAAAACATCTCTGAAAGAGAAAGGTTTCAATTTTGGTTGAGGCGTTTGTTTTGTATAATACATTGTAGAGTAGAATGTATAGACCGCCTTCAAACTTCGAATAGCGGTTTAGCTCGGCTGAAAACGTCCCGAGTTTAATTTTAGGCTGGCTCTGTCTCCTCTCACAGAGTCCAAACCAAAATGTTGGATCGTCAAAAACCGGCGCCGCGGCGCGTTGGCGTCGTACTCCTCTCCGCTCTCCACCGCAGAGAGAAAGAGCGAGAGGGGTATACTCTCCCCGCTCCCTCTACCGCTCTTCTCGTTTTGTTTTTGCCGGGCCGTTGAGTTGAAACGGGGCCACAAGCGAACGAGCGGCCACCGTTGCTATGGGAACGAGCACAACCCCCCACTATAATGCGCAGAACCGCCCCCCGTGTCACCCTCTCGCCCGATTGACGGGGGAGCGAGAGAGAACGCGCCAATTTTTTGAAACGTTAGATCATTACCGTGAAAGCACGGTGGAAATTTTATATAATTCCAAAATGAAAAGACCTACTACGCATCCCCTAAAACATACATCAATATATTGTAGTTTATTTCAGCCACGAATGACGGACATTTTTCTGGCCGCTGGTATGTTCGTAACGGTACACACACCTACGCGATTCTGCCTACAATAGTAGGAGCAAAAATTTCTTGAAACTATTCTATAAATGGATATGAAAAGTTAGTAAAAATACGGTATTGTGGGGGAGAATTCGCGCGTATATTTTAGTTGTATTTTCCCCCGCGTGGCGCCAGTGTCTGCACGCCGCCCCCGACAATATCCGATATCAATACGGGGCAGTGGGGGCTGGGGAATAACCGCCGCTCACCCCTGCTGATGCTTCATGAGACAAAAAAACCCACGTGGTTCGTGAAGTGAACACACACACAACTTCCTAATGTAATTATTTACAATTCTTCTTTGTACAATTTTCGACTTTATTTAAATACGAGTTTGCAAGTAATGTATTTTCAAAGGGAATGTACTTTGTTTATAATTTAATCGCTCAAAAACATTTTTGTTGCATAATAAATGTGTTTTGCTTTTGAAAACGAAATTTGTCTTTTGTTGTCTAAACAGATTTAATGCGAATTTTTTTAACAGTATATTATCATCAGTAACAACAGTACAAAATATATCTTCCGAACATTTTTTTATAAATTTAATATTCGTTTGATGATCGTAGAAAAAGGGGATACTTGGTTTCTTTAGTTTGATTTAGTAGCAGAATACAACATAAGTAATAGAAAATAAAATAGACAAGACTTTTGCAGTTAAGTCGAAAAAAGGCTGGACATTTCAAAGATAAGTGGAAAACAAAGGACAATAAAAGACAAAAAAATAGTTGGGCTCGCTTCGCTTCTGCAGATTTTTCTATTTGATAAAAAGAACATAACTTTAAATTCAAAGGTATTTGACCTTGAATGAATAAATTTAGCATACGAGTATTGTAGACTGATTCAAAAATTATGCTGTCTTTTATTGTTTTATTCTTTTGTATTTTATTCTGCGAACGCGCTTATTAACTATTAAAAAATGTTTAAATTTTGTTCAACGTAATCGAGGAATGAAATGAGAAATAATTAATGTTTTCGTACAAGATACAACGCAGAAGCGTTCGAGGAATGGTATAGCTTGAGCAGTACGTTTAAAAATAGTCGTGATTGTATTGGCTGATGTGAAGCTGAAGGTACTTCCAAGGTATCGAAGACCTTCTGGACGGCCCAGTCACCGTCAACGTTCCCGTGGTCCGAGCTTCGTGACTGACGAACACGTGGGACATTCAAACAAGTGAGAAGCAGCATGAAGACCGCGCGAGTGCAGACAGCGCCTCACAGCATCAGGAAAGTAAACGACACATCTGCGTTCCTTTTTTTTGCAGGCCCGTAGTTATATGATTGCATGGCAAACTACGTCAGTATCTGTTCGCCCTCGTAAGAGAAAAGTTCAGTTGCGTGGCCTTCTTTCGACACGATTCGAAGCAAAAGTCTGCCACATCGGGAAAGTTCGGCCGACATCGGCTGGGGGATATGCTGGAGACTTTCCTACTCGAGCTGTTACGATCTGCGCGTGGCTCGTTTTCTCTTATCGGCTCGGTGGAGGCCCAGGCAAGGGGACTTGTTCAGTAAGGACTATAGTCGCTTGACAGCTTGGCTTGTACTATAGCGCAGCGAGCGAAACTCGACTCTATACATGGCGCATTGCGCAGATATGTTGTTCTCTCTAATGTAAACACCGTTCCAACTTTCTTGTCCGGGCGTGCGCTATCATTAGTCGTTTGTTTCTGAATCGATATTTTTTAGGTTATAATCCGTGTGTATGTTTGACAGTTTTGTAATTTCAAACATTTTTTTTACCTTTAGTTCTGAACTTGATACATTTTTGCAGCAAAAACAAGGCTGCTATTGATTACAAAAAAGGTAACATGCTTTTTAATATCAAACAAATTTTTTCCTGCGGCGTGATATTCTTGCGGAAAGTTTGAATCAAACAAGGATTAAAAACCAAATTTTCAAAATACACAAACGATTTATTTTACTAATCATCTACAATGATGATAGATTTTGCTAATAAATAAAACATATTCTTCAGACATATACACTTTGCGAAATAATGGTTAAACTTTTTCAAATTATAATTTTCTAAAAGCTGGTACCGTACAGTGAGAAAAAAACTTGCGTTAAAAACATTCTCATCCACACAATACTCAACAACAAACACGCAATGGAAATCCACAGGCCTAGTACACACTTCTCTACATACAATTCAGTATGAAGCGAATCGAGGAAGTAGAACGTAACATCGAACGAGGTAGCTCCTATTTACGTGAGCCGTTACGGTCTACAATCGCTTGGCAGCCAATCGCGTTGCAGGGACTTTGTTCCTTAACGACAACGGCACTGTTACTGCGACCAGCAGACCAAACCAGCGACGAAATACGAAATCTACCATCGTTGTATTACAATATTACAAACAATACCACCTGAAATAATTTCTGAAATTATTTCGCGGTGATTTTTAATAATTTCACAGTGTTAGATATGGGTTTCTCTATGACTGTGGTTGGTGAATGGCTGGAAATTTGTGTCCTTAGGGCAACAGAAGCCCAGTACGCCTCTGGAAGGCTGCGTATGTACGAATACGAACGTCAAGTAGCACTCTGGCCAACGGGCTCGGTTATTATACGAGAATTTATATACGGGAAGAATACTTGGCGATTGAATACGAATACCTGCTTGGTTTGACGGACTCTTTTTATAGTTTTAGTTATGAGTGGTTGTTTGCTACTGAACAGATTGTTTGCCTTTAAAATTTTATATTTTATTGACCACTTCAATACAAATATCTTCTTTCTTCATTCTTTTGTTTTCGTAATTCATGTAATCATCACAGACCAGGGCCGGTTTTACGGTTGTCGGGGCCCCGGAACAATAATTATGTGGGGCCCATATTGATGTAAATAAAAATTACTAATAAAATGAATACCAATATCAATTTTAGAGAGAATAAAATAGCGCCGCAGGCGAAATTTTTTTGTGTTCAAGGACAAATTTCTTGAAATGAAATTTCGAGTGTGAATAACACTCTTTTTGTGTGAAAATAAATTAATATGTAATTTTTACTAATAGTTCTCGATTTTAAGATCGTAACATTAAGATATTTTTATAAATTTTGACGAAAAACTATTTTGTGGGGGGCCCGGGGATCGCACCCCTCCGCCACCCCCTAAATACGGCCCTGTCACAGACGCGCAACCTCCTATTTCGGACACTTACAAAATTTATTCTTACTTCAGTCACTGAGATCATTACTCACTGGAAATTTAGCGGAATTAAAATGTTTTCCAAACATTGTTAAAAACTCATTAGGAAGACTTATATTTGATATCATGTTCGTTTTTAGTGGGTTTCGCCGCTTTGCTAGCATTTTTAATTTAAAGTAAAAGTTCATTGAACTCACAGTCAAAAATACTCATTTTTAGTGAATTTCACCACTTCGCTGGCACTTTTAAGAAATAATCCAACGTTCAACAAACTGAAATCGTTACTCGTCTATAAAATAATTTGTTTATTCGCTCCTACTCTTAATGTAGGTAGTGCAAGCATGCTGAACAGCTGAACCCAAGTCTTTATATTCGTTTTTAGTAAAATTATAATTTCATTTGCACACAACAAACTCAAGTCTTTAAATCTATAACATTATTTCAGTAATAGCAGTAAGTAATGCTCTCACGATCTCAGTATCCGAAACGGGGCAAATTTTGTTAAGGTCCGAAGTGGGAAAACACTGCTTCCCATGGATAGTTTTTGTCCAATTAAGATAACGCACACCAAAAAAAGTTACGAATTTTTTGCCCATCAAAAAACCAGTTTCTCAATCCTGTTCCCGAGTAACCAGGAAATAATTTTTACACTCTTGCTTTGAAATTGTTAGATCACAATAAAATCTAATTCTACAGATGCAAATTCAATACTACAGATTCCAGCATCCGAGAATAAAGGGCAAAGACAAATAAAAACTAAAATTTTAATTAATCCTTCTCAAACAGAGAGAATACAGAAAGCAAACGAACAGGAATCCAACGGTGCCGGGCTTTCAATGTGAAGTTTGCTATACATCGGGTGCCAAAGGGGCCAGGGGTGTGAGGGGGTGAAGGGCGATGAAATGGAAAAGCGCGCGAAAATTTTCAGCTTCATTGATGGTTGCGGCAGACGGACGGACGGTAATTTGTGCCGTCGCCGTCGCACGCGTCAAGATTTGAATCGCTGTGACAACTTGCTGAATTGGATACTACGAATTATTGTTTTCAAACAATGAAATTTGCTGCAATTACGCTCTTCTATGAACGTGTAATACTGTAATATAATTAGTTTCAACTACAGAAACTTTGACACTGGTACAACTTATTTCAAATTTAAATTATAAAACTGATAGCTAAATGCAGCGATAATTTCTCGCGCAATGGTTCAAGGTTCGAATCTGATTCGTTACTGACTTCAGAACTATTTTAAGATTGCAATTTACTATCTGAAAGATGTGAGACGTTATTTGTGCGTTCCACTGGAACCCGAAAGATCGGCAAAAAATTATAAACGCTTAGAAAATTTGAATAATTTAATAAACATAATACCTACAACATGCATTTCGGTTTTAGTTCTCGCAATCAAAGTACTCGTAGGTAGTAATAATTATTATAATGAGTAGAATAATTGATTTATTTGTGCATAATAATTAAGAGGGGAGGAGGGTGCGTTAAATTTATCGTTTATCTATTTTTCGAATTCTATTGGATATAAAGTATAGGTAATCATTTATATGCGACTATCGATAAACAGTATAGGCAAATGTGTAGATTAATAAAGTAAAAAAATATAATTTTTATAAGAGTTTAACAAATAAACATAGAAATTATAAATAAAGTATTTAATATTTTAAGATCATTTTCTTCTTCAGTTATATATAAAGTTCCCGATAAATTATCTATCAAACAAAATATTGTTACTTATGTACAAATAGGAAAAGTTTTACTAGCTCATTTTTGTATGGAATTTTTGTATACTCAAGTGACAGATAACTTATTCAATACTTTATCGAAAGATGAGCTAGTACCTGTCCCGTGAAGTATAATAATTCATTATTTGATAATAAACCCTCGTCCTTTATTTAGGGCAACTTGTTTTACTACCATTTTTCTAAAAAACTTATAGATCCAGAAATCATTCTTAACAAATTAATATTGATAATCATATAGCATAAGCAACTTAACATAACAAAATGAATAATTTTCTTCGCTTCATAATTTCAAATGATATCCTTTTCCGCTCTTGCATGACTGCTAATGCTAATTTTCGTTGCACCAAAACTCAATCGTTAATATTCATGCATAAGCAGCAACTGTTTTTCAAACAAAATCAAACAATTTCTACAAGAGCTGTAACAAACTGTACAATTTGCAGATCCTCCGTCGTGTTGAAGTCAAAGAATACCTAACAGTTATCCCGTCCTTGGAAGGACACGAAACACGGAAGCCCGCAACTCTGAATGCATTCCTTCATGGAGTCTAGTCTTTAAATAACAAACACTCACACACACACAGCCGCCGCAATCGCTGATCACGTTTGTTTCCGATTCCCACAGCGCAGTGCATTTCGCGTACAACTTGTTGACTGACAGATTGAAGGAACATACAGGGCCGAGCACGTGGTTCAAGTTCTCTCACCACGTCTCTTTATCATCCGTAAAGGCCTTCCTTGCCGCCCCCCTCCTCCCAGCCCCCAGCGTCGTCTACAAGCTCAGTCTCGTCCACGTCTGCTTGACATTTCACCCAATAAATCTGCGTAAGAGCGAGAGAGACACAGCTAGTGTATTTACTGTAATTTCAGTATGAAAGATGAATGGATCGGTGTAATTATCTAACGTGTTAAACTGATTACTGGCTTTTTTATTGTAAACAGATTATTATCAATTAGTTTTAGTAGTAAAATGTTATGAATGGCCAAGGTGCTTATCAGGTTTTTTCTTGTTATTATACTAATGACGATTTTAGTTTGTTTATGACAGATTGATGTTTGTAAATAAATTATACAATTTGTAGCTATTTATTTTTCCTGATTGTACGATAGGTCAAGAAACTTAATCGCATGTTTCTATCAATCATCAAAAATAACTTTTCGATTTGTTTCCGATTCTATATTTTATAGTTCTTTATTATTAGACATAATTCTATTATTGTTGTATAAGTACAAAAATATTTAATTCAATTATATTTCTATATCGTTTGCCTTCAAAAATAAAAATAAGAATTATTATAAATTTATATAAATGCAGACAAAATAGGAAAACTACCTAATGGCCTATAATTAACTATAAAATTTGTTCAATTTTAACAACCTGTTAAATTTTTGCGTAGTATAGGTACAGTGTTGAAACTGTATTTTATTTGCAAATGTATTAAAATAAGATTCAAAAGCAGGATTGTCAAAAACCCAGTGGGCTGGACAAATTTCGAAAAAACCCACCTCATTTATGGGTTTTTATATTTTAGTAGAAAAACACGTAAAAAGGATAGAAAATAATTAATAAAGATTATACGCTGTAATATATTTGTAATGTTTCCAAATTTGAGTAAGGGCACAAAACCGTTCAAAATAGCATAAAGCAAAAACTTAACTATATAGTTTAGTTCTGCTGAATTTAAAAAGCGGTAAAATTTAAATAAATACATTCATTTGTTATTGTTGATATTTGTTGAGTTATGAGAAAAAGAATACATTTTTAATCTAATTAGATAGGTATATGTAATTTGGCAAGGTACCAATCATTTTTAAGAGTAAAACTATAATTTCTAGAAAAAGTGTGATTTTTTCGGGCTGGGCAAAATCATGACAACCCTGTTCAAAAGTATGGTGTACCTACTCCCTACTAAAAATCATGAGTACCTAACCTACCCGCATAAGTTAACGACTGGTAACCGCACACACAATAAAGCCGGGTTTACATTGGTAGAGTAAATGGATTAGTTAGTGAAAGTGCCAGTACTAAAACAAGTAGTCGGGGTAGTGAAGTAGCTAACCTCCTGGGTTAGCTACTGACCTACTAGCCTTCCCCTTCTGCACTATCCACTACACTCATCCCTCAATGTGCAGTGTTACTAGTGGTTATACCTACTAGTAATAATAAGTACGAAAAAATTCACATCAACAACAGAACTATATAGGTAGTTTGAAGTGAAGAGTCAGTTTAGCTGCGCGAATGGGCGGAGCTAATTTTTGTGTACTACATATTACACAATTTGACCTAGTACCGCTTGCTATATTGCATTTCACACCATAAGAATATAAGTACTGTATAAAGTGTAAGTAACGACAACGACAAACAGAACATTGAACACAGTACAGCTAAGCTAAGGGATCAGTGTAAGAAAATTCCTGACTGACGTTTCTGAGATAGAGAGTAGAGAAGTTTTCTCTTTCTTTCATCTATACATCTTTCTCCAAGACCAAAATTAGTATAGTTCTCGCAATCAACTTTTCTTTTCAACAGTAAGTACTACAGTACTGGTACTATTGGTAGTCACCTAAAATGTATTTCTGGTGTAAACATGTACTAGCCTATCGCTTAGTTAAGTATGCTAGTATACTTGTACCAGTAACTGTCTCAGTTACTCCTAAAATGTAAAGTAAACCCGGCTTAATATATATCTTTACCAACCAATGAGTCACAAAATGTGTAATACTGCCACACTCAAGTTGGGTATGAAAGTATATAAGGTAATGTTTTTTTTGTTTCACTGTACAGAGAAATAAAGTCGAAAATTACTAGTGATTCAACTCTTAAACCATTGGACACCAAAGAATTAAAGAGTCGTCAGATTAAAATAAAAAAGTCTTGATAGGATTATCAAATGAACATCGTTTGAAGGAGTTTAGCAGTTCTATTGTGTATTGGCGAATGATCTTTTTGCAAAATAATTTAATTACTAACTGAAAAACAATTAAAATAAAGCTCAATAGGAAAATGTCATCCACTAAAATTTATTGTTCACCGTTTTAGTTTGTCATTTCATCCAGGTAATTTTGTAATCGGATTAACGTTTAAACAGTTCAATTGTGCTACTGAAAGGACAATATTTTTCAGTAAATTTGGTCAAACCGTACCGCATTATAGCTAGATTAAAATTTTGGATAATCCTGTCTATGTTCAACTCCCTACTGTGATGGGTAAAACCACAAATTAGTATAGCCATCAAAGTTAAATTCCACTGGAGAAAATAACATAATAGAAATTTAAATAGGAAACTAATCAGGAAATAATGTACTGTTCATTTAATTTTACAGTAAAAATACTAGGGAAGACATTGTATGAATTTTACACATAGGTAAATGGAAAGATACCACTATAAGCAGTCATTTATTGGTACATTTGGTTATATTATTTTGTTTAAAAAGAAACTATTTATCAGTATCAAAATCTATTAAACTTTGAATAAATTTATAATTTCATCAATATTCATTTTTTTTTATAATTAAGAAAATGTCACCAGGATCAGAACTTAATTGCGAACAATTTTATAAAATTACAGCTGTACCTACTGTACTGATTTATTTTAAAGTTGGTCTACCTACATTTCGAATTTAGATACCTTACTATAATAGTTATTTATATTACAAGGTTTGGAACGTCGATCATTATATGGTCTAAGTCGTAACGATTATCAGACGAGGCGAAGGCGAGTTTGATTACATGATTGGTTACGATGCGTATTGCAAACAAAATTTTATCTGCTAGAGTAAATTAGTCAAAAAGTTAAATAAATTATTTAGTATTGAACAAAATACAAAATTAAATCTAAAAAAATCAGGTTAGGTATGCTATTTTTGAAACTTCCTATAAGTAACGAGTTGTTTAATATTTTATTATGGTACCTATACTGAGCCACTAAGTATCATATCTACTGGATTCATTTTGGTCCTTGGTCATTATGTCACGGTATCAGACAAAAGCTATTTAAAAAAATATTAAAGTATCAAAATTATGTTTATATACCTATACCTATTAGGTATTTAACTTTATTTTTAAAATGAGTTACGAGTTAGGCATATTATTGTTTTAAAGAAAAAAATCAATAAACGAATCAAGACTCTTGGTCTTGAGCGTTTATTCTTGATCTTTAATCCTAGTCTTGACTCGAGTATTTGATCTTGAATTAGTCAAGATTAGTGTTTGTATTGTCCGAAGCACTAGCTACAATGTATGCCCTAGCCACTGTTCGACTCCCAACTACGCTTTGTGTACAACCTGTCGTTTAGCACACTTGTTCACCTCATAAATAAATTTAAATAAGATGTAAGCAACAGTAAAAAACCTCCCACCCAATGTTATGTCGCTCCCGGCGACACGTTTCCAATTTGACAAGACTGCTGCTCGCTACTCAGTACCATAAACATCCAATCCATCGGCTCACTATCAGACTATCACGTAGTAATCCGGGGAATGTGCATGTGTGTGAACGTAAACAGAGAAGGAATCCGAACACGAACACAGCATGCGGAACAGATCAAAGCGCAAAGCGATCGAGTGGAGTGAGACATGAACAAAAGAAAGACCAAGACAGAGTGAAATTCATTCTGCACCGGCACGCGCCGCACGAACAAGACGAAGGAGTCGGTGTTGGTGTCGGTGTGCCAGTGTGTAAATGAGACGAAATGTGGGCATTCATCAACGGACGGGATCCCCGTAGAGAGAGATAGCCGAGATGACGTGCTGCGATAATTGACATTGCTGCGCACTACAATCAGAGGCATTGTTATCTAATTCATCTGTTTAGGGTACTTACAGCACTACAATACTTTACTACGGGGTAGTTGTCACACACAATTCATTTCTTCATGATACTTGCTAATTGTGTTATACCGGGTGTAGAATTTTTTTGACCAATAGGAAATACAGTGTTAAAATCAGGGACTCGAACTGAATCAGAACGAACCGCAGCTATTTTAGCAAACTACGAACCGAACCGTTAAAAAATAATTTGGCAAACCCATAACCGGAGCTAATCCGATGGTTGTGAAACGGTTCGGAACGGTTTAAAGCATTTACTTATTGAAATTCGACGTATT
This sequence comes from Agonum fuliginosum, assembly GCA_947534325.1. Classification (NCBI taxonomy): domain Eukaryota; kingdom Metazoa; phylum Arthropoda; class Insecta; order Coleoptera; family Carabidae; genus Agonum; species Agonum fuliginosum. The sequence continues at coordinate 31,087,528 of OX384032.1, read as the reverse complement.
TTCGTCAAAATGCTATTAAATTTTTATGAAAATAGTTGTATCTTCTATTGTTTAATCAAATAGTATATTTTTATCGTAAAAGTAACACCAGAGAAAAACTGCTTACATGCGAAACTACCTACTTTATTTTGAGTTTAGATGTGGACATAATCAACGAAAGAATTATAATTAAAAATTTGGTTTTCCTGTACCTTCGTAAGTGATCCTAGTTTATTTCTCAATTTTTTTACGCTTTGTAACGTTTACGTTTGTTAGATTTTTAAAGATCAAGCTACTTAATTCGCCAAGTTTCTGCATATTACGAATTAGTCCCATTTTCATATTTGTTCGACAAGTTTTTATTCGAGTTTTTAAACACGTCTACACGTGCGCATTTGTATTATTGTACAGTTAACAATTAATGTAATTTTCAATTTTGTAAAGTTAAAGAGTGCTTCAGGAAAAATCGAAATTGCATGAAATAGTTTCAAAGTCACTCGAACAAAAATCAAAATCTAGAATTGCATGAACGAAGATATTAGAAGTTTAGCCGAAAAAAGGCAATAAGCTGTTTTCAACCAGCTTCTTGCTATTAAGGATATCGACTCCACGTACTTCAACACCGCGTTTGTCCTATGGTAACGTATTCGCCTAAAATACGTAAAAACCGTCTAGCAATTTTTAAAATGCTCACGAAGTTTTACAGGTAAAGCAAAGTTTCATTAATTTATTTACGGACGAAGAATGGAACTAGTTTTATTCCGAGTTACATTTTCTAATAAATGTTTTAATCATAAAATAAAGCATTTATTATTTTATTAATTTTAAGTATGTGGATTCCAAAGATTTTTTCAGAATAAACCCAGATTAATTCTTTCACAAACATCTAGTACCTCCAAATTTTTAATATGCAATGAGTAAAACAGAAACTGCTTCACCTCTAAACATGCACGCCACGCAATATTTCGTTACACAGACGGAACCCTTAAAATCATTACATTGAACCACTACAAAATAATTTGGAACTCAAGAAAAATAACTGCAAAAGCAACAAGTACGTTTGTCGTTCTATGCAAAAACAGCAACAAATCTGTCAGGCAACAACAACACAATTACCAATAACGTATACAACTAACAATCTGAATCAGAAGTTTGCGTTTGCATCTAACAAGAGCCAGTCATTCTCCTCTCTGCACATCGTCACCAACTGTTTACTCCTTTACGACGTTTAGGTCCTCTTGGGGCAGGTCATGATCGCTGTGCACCCTTGGCCCCTCGGTTACGTGATTACAACCGCCACGCGGCCGCGGCTGCTGTGCTGTCAGAGCGATCGCACCGTTCACCGTTCCGCTTCGCATTCGACGATCGAATAATAAAAACGCGATCCGCGATCTGACAGCTGACGCCGGGCACGCTCCAGAGTGGGGGAATGCTCATGTGAGGTTATGTAATACATAGATGAGATAAATGATGAATTGATTTGTGGATTAAAAAGCGGCGGCAATTGTTTGTTAAACGGTGGCGCGGCGCGGCAATTTGCCGAATTAAGATTGAAGTACGTTGTACTGCGTGAGCGCGCAAACAATTAAGATTGTCAAAATGCTACATTCAACGATTTACTGCACAGAACTATTTACGAAAACTTGTATTCATTGTCATTTACCATACTGACGAGTACTTTTCCTCCACTGAACAAATTAGTTGGATATTCCATTTGTTTTCAAATAAAAATTGGTTCTTATTTATTGATTTTAAATCACTTTATATACTACATATATTATTAATTGGTCATATTAAAAATAGGTATACCTAATTCAAATCTAACTTTCATCAGTATCTTTGAAATAAGTAAGTAGGTAATCGATATCGAAAAACGCGATAAAAAAATTTCCCTTCAACCATTGAGATCTAAAGTGTAGTTACCAACATACTTAACTAATTTTTTTTTAAATGTGCTGTTATTTGTTATATTCGTTTTTAGTGGACAAATTTGCTTCGCACATTTTAAACAAACCTTTAAGTGGTCCGTTTAGGTTTTTTCCGAATTCCAAGAATACTATTGATTTTTTTCTAGTCCAGTCACCGCACTCTATTTTTCACAACTAGGTAGTACGACTGCCTAAAACCAGTCCGAAACTTGTACTTTACCGCATCCTAGCAATGCAATGTCATTTTGAAGTTGAAAAATACTGTAAAAGTGTTTTCGTTGCGAGTAAACTGTTAGTTTATTATTAACTTCAAGGTAATGTTGTTATAAACATTTAAAAGAAAAAGAATATCCATGTGCCTTTTTAAAATTTTAAAAATAAATTTCTATCAGGAGATAATAACCGTGTAAAGTTTGCATAAATTGGAAATTTTTATGAATATTTCGGCATTTTTATAATTTTTTAATTAAAATTTTATAAAGGCACAACTGTTGATTGATCCTTTAAATATATAATCCTTGTTGAAATACAATTTTACCATTCTTGTACTGGCCACAAAACACTTACTACGTTAACATACGTTTTGTGCTGGATTTTAGGAGGTACCTAAAATGAAACTTTTAACTTATGCGCGTCAAACTAAATAGGTACAAAATACACAACAAATTTATACTGATAATAGTAATAACTCGGTAATAACATTGTTTTAGTACCACAATCTCCTACTGTCCAAAATGCGAAAAAATTAATTTGAAAGAAAAGTCCGAACAGGGAATAGGTACCTATACCAAGAAACTGAATAACACAACTAAATTTGTCGTAAACGGTAAACTTTTAATAATTAATTATAAATAAAATTATTATTGTATAAATTGTATACATAATTAATAAAAATAAATATGCCAAATTATTGTTTATAATTTATTAATTATTAAATAATTAATAGGGAAGCGCAGCTAGGGTTGCAACTTGCAAGAAGACTGTTTAAAAAGGAGCAAGACAATAATTATTTCAATAATTTGAATCTCTGTTCATGCTTGCAAGCCCCCGCAAGTACGGCCCGATGTTTTTTAACTTAGGCCCGTTGCCAAATTTCCGCTGAAGGCTGTGTTGCCAATGCCACAACGTATTTTTAATAACAAACATGCAACACACAACATCGCTTGCAGCAGAACTCTTACGAGATAATTTTCCACCAAGAATTCACAATTACAATCGCACTTTATAAAATAAATCATTTCACTTTTCATTGTTTGGTAATAGTAGGTATCTGTTTATTTCATTCCAAAACTATCGGTGCTGTTTATTTGTCAACAGGGGTTAGATGATAATTTACAGGGTGGTTGTGACAATGGAGAGTCAATAAAATGGATTGTAGCAAGTGTTGCGCCGGCCCAAAATATTTATGGACTATACCTTTAAAAATTGCCACTTTTATGGGTTTTCGATGATTGCCGTTTTGGGAGTTGCAAGAACTATTGCACGTTTTACCCCTATTTCAGCTTGGGGTTTAAAGTATCATCAAAAAGTTGTAAAATGTTAGTGAGAATGAGAATTGATTACCTTCTATCACCTTTTATATACATGTTCCAAAAATTTGATTTGTATATTTTAAAAAAAACAGCATAACCGAAGAAAAATTTTTAGCGATATTTCTTCTCTTAGATAAATTCTCCGGTACTATATTTATTCGGGAAAAGACAAAAATTTATATAAAATCTCTGTTCTTATTGACATCATTATCTTTATAAAATATCCTAACATTGTTTGTCTCTAGTATAATGAGCCAAGTGTTCAGAGCTACCAAATTATAAATTTAAATTGCCAATTAAAAATTACAATTAATGCACGCACTTTGATTAATAGAAAACAATGCCAGCGCTCACAGCTAAAGAATTATGACCTTAATATTATTCTATTGCCTAATCTCCACTTGAACTTATTAACTTACAGATTTGTTATACCAGCTTTAGTCCTTTTAGTGGCCATCAGGGTCGGTTTTGTAAGCATCTATACACAGAACAAGTTTCGTTTTCTCGGTGATCGAATGCACCATTGAGTTACATAATAGTTCCGTTGTGTCAACGACACGGTTGTGCGTTCGATCACCAAGAAGCTGGCGTATTCCGCGAGTGTAATTTAAGTGCTTAAGCTTAACTAAAACCGAATATTGAACTTAATTACTACAATAGACAAATTTCACTAAAAACAAAAACAAGAATACAAAGTATTAATTTTGTTGGGTTAAGTGTTAAGCGCGCCTCAAGTTCAATTGTTTGGCCCTAGTTCCAAAAGGGTGTATTACTTCATAGAAAACGAAAACAATTTCTACACAATACATTTTTATGATACGTAACTAACAATAACATAATAAAAATTCAGGTTTAATTATAGATAAAATTTCACTTCCTCCAAGTAATATAAAATCATAGTGAAATAATGAAATAAATTTAAAATCTGCAATTCATATGAGCTCTTGAGAACATGGTAAGCCTTCTGCGCTCAACTCTACACTGTACAGCGGTGTGAATATAGACAATAGCCAGTGAATGAATCTACCTGTCTGGTGTCAGAGATCCAGAGAGCTGTGCATGTACTCGTACAGGTGAGTTGGAGTTGTGCTGTTGTTTTTTGGTTCTCACCGAACGAGAGCATTGTATTACTCCGAGTTTCACTTGCTGTAAGCGAGCGTGTGTGACGAACAACCGAAATTTCACACGAGGTTTCGTGAAATTTCAAGACTATTATATCTATAGTTATTAAATTTTGGGTGACGACTACAATAGCGAATTAAAACGTGCAAATTTAACTCGAAAATTAGAGTTTTAATATAAAAAATTAATTTTGTACTCCGTTGCTGGGGCGCACTTTCTATTATATTAATGAAGAATTTCAGCTATTTAATTGCCGCAATAACTGGATTAATAAAAAGCTTTATTACGATGTAGTGCAATTTTATTACGCACCAGTCACTCATGTCAATTTTATTATTAACTTTAGAAGCATAATTATAGTATACCTTTGTAGTACGAAGCTTTTAAAAAGCACTCGATTAATTTCAATTTCAAAATAGAACATAGAATGAAGTGAATTTACAAAAAAAATATCTCACGCATGTTTTTCATCATTTATTTTGGAGAAAATGAAAACCTACTCGATGTCCTATTTCACTCAACAAATTTTAGCAATTTTAAAATTCGACATAATTTTTGTAAATTATGTGAATCATTGATAGGCTATTTGCATGTTTTTTTTTTAAATAAATATTTTTGAAGAAGAGACCCGTATTTTTGATCAACAAGCCCAAAAATAATTATAATGAAAATTGAATAATAAGTATGTGATGCGACGTTCGTAGTGACGTAGAATGCTGCCATATTTCCTACAAAATAATCACGTCACTACATAACTTCTCTCTCAATTTACTAAAAAACATTTTTTTTTATAAATAAAATTTGTATTTTTATAATAAAATAAAGATAAATTAAATTACTTCTGTAGACGTTTTGGTTATTATTTAACCACCTTTTTAAAAAGTTTTACCTCCAAAAGTTGTTTTATACATTAGGTAGGTACTGTTACGAAATGACCAAAATAAAACATCTTGTGGTAAATTATTACAAAAATTCAAAACCAAAATACAGCACACATTCCTGCTGCATAGTGTAACGACAACTGACAGAATGCAAAGTTGAAAAACGTCAAGTATATAGATTTAATTACAATAGTTAATACCAACTATATACAATAATAAACAACCAAGTGTGTATATGGCGCTAAATTTGAATTATACATTATTGTTTTGAAAATCTTAAATATTTTGATAGTACTTATTTATTTAAATTTTCAGTGTCAATCCTGAAATTTACAAAATTATGTTAGGTTCAATAATAAAAATATATTTTTCGATACTTGCCATGCAAGTAGCACATTACCAATCGTCAATTACGGGGTATTTATAGTTGTTAGTAGAGAATACACCACAGCGGAGAATCGTGCAAATTGAAAAAAATGTGTCTGTTTGGATTCAAACCAAACCACTGTCGATTACAACACACAAATTGCAGTAATTAGTATCTCCCTGCGGTGTACTCTCCATCCAAGAGTTGACGGCTGGTAACCGCACACACGGCATAATGTCATCTATATTGATAGCTGGTGACTCACAATGTCACAATACGTGATAGATACACGTGTCGATCTGTCGATTTTGGCTTGTTTACTACGAAACTTCCTACTTCCTTCCTCAATGCTCCACATACACAATCCTCTAACCTCTATCCGTCTTCGAGTCGTGCCACTCAATGAATGAACCGCGTGTCATTTCATTCTAACAGCCAAGAAGAGCGCGGGGTGCTGTACTGGCGCTACCAATACAAACACACAAATACACACACAATGCATGTATGACGATGCACTGTGCATGTGGTTATATGTAAATAGGGTATGGATATGAGTGTGAGTATAGCTAGTGTGTGTGGAACATTCCGATGTAGAGGAAGAGTGGAAAAAATATGTGCGAGATTTTCAATAATGGAATTTAATTTACTGAATTTATTAATTAGGAGAGGTATTTCACGCTTGGGTGTGGCAGCCTCAACTTCATGTTCATACTGTCATATTCTATAGCCATCAACTCACGGGTAGGTACTCACACTCACGGCATTAGTGGAGAGTGGGAAAGAATAAAACGCTGATCAGCGCTGACCGCTAAAACGCTGTTCTGCAAAGAAATGCACATGCACGTAAAAAAGAATCAAATCAATCCTAACCTAGTACCTATGTGGCTATGTGGGACTCAAGAAGGGTATAAGGCTTCTTTATTTAGGTCAGTTCAATTATTACAAAACCGAGTATGTGGGATTCAAGAGATTTATTTTATTTTGTTCAGTTCAATATGAGTTTCTATCAAAACTAATAATCTGAGACTCAAGAAGGGTGTTAGTTTTTTTTTTATTTGTTTAGTTAAATGTAGATCAGCGGGTTTTTACGTCCATCATCAGTGCATTTCTTTGCAGATCAGCGTTTTTTTCTAACCACCAGATTTTGTGCTAACAAATAATGTGTACTGATTCGACCTGACTGGATTTGATCCTAAGTTGTCAGCATGATTATGTGACCCATAATGTACTCGGCTGCTTCACTAATTACTAATATATTATACTTTTACTGACTGACTCACTACACTAATTGAACTGATTTAAATCAAATAATTGATTTTCTGGTTTCAGAAGTTGTAAACTGATGTAAATTTAGGGGAAGGATAAATAATATTTTGATATTATCTTAGTTCGCTACGCAATCATTATTTTACTATAATAATTATAATACCATCAGAATTTAAATATATTATTCTGAAGACTGATTTCATTATTGAAAATTAAAACTGATATTGACAAGTAAAATTATGAATAATTATTTAGTAAATTACGATGGAAATATATTGCTGCGTAACATCCGAAGTTCTTTTTGCATTTATTGAATATAATTCCTTTATAGACAAAAATTATATTTTGAAAAATGCAAATTTAAAATGTTATGTTTATTATTTTTCAGTAATTAATTAAAATCAGTAGATTTAACATTAAAGGTGTCCTTATGAAAATACTGTTTTTTTTAAATCATATTTTCGTATTACCGAAACAATAATGTAGTACCTATACCTAACTATACACAAAATATAAATTCATTGATTTCAAAAACAAATCAATATTCATTTTAATTTAGGCTTTATATATAACCCGTAGTATATCAAAATTTGGTAGACCTTTAGAAATATTATGTTTCTTTGAAAGTACCGTTGTATACCTACATCAAAATTTAGGATAATACCAGGTATACCTACTCTTAAAAGCAGGTAGAGGTAGAGATAGACTTCTTACTGTGAAAAGATTTGCCTAGAAATTTTAAAATTAGGCTCAAAACATCCAGGTAGACTTCTAGGTACCACTCAAAAACTTTTCAACATTTAAGGGAATTGTATCCAACTCTACTAACCCCTAATTGGAATTCCCTCTTCCATTTTTAAATACTTCCCTTATCACAATTTTCCAGTAACATCTAGTATATGAACATTATGTAGATAATGTGTTAGTTCGGTATGTATAGGCACGCATACTATCATACATCGTTTACCAAGTGGAATGGTTACGCCCACCGGCTTCGGTTGTCATAGTAACGCAACAAACAACTGCGTATTGCGCACGCGTACAACCCACACCGCCACCGCCGACTCCGATATAGCGATCGCTAACTTATACACAACAATCAGCAATGACCCCAAACGGGATTTGAACCTGCTACCCTATGCGAATACCGTCATTTAATAGATTTAATCATCTGTAATTTCGTTATTATTGATTCATTTTTGGTTGCCATTCAGAGATTAAATGTAAGTATTTAATAATGCAGAACAAAATAGCACAATATGACAACAAATTTAAAACTTAACGTTGATAAAATTAATACAATAATTATCATAACAAATTAATATCTATACTTTATTAGATAATTTTTATTCAACTAATACACTGGTCCTAGGATTCATTTACAAAATATAACATTGATTTAAAAAATATGATACGCCACATCGTATACAATCCGAAAATGAAACCTCAGATAACGAAATTAATCTTTAAATTTCAACAGAACTAAATTTTAAATACAATTCAATCAAAATTTGTTACAAAATTAAAACAAACCAATATTATAGGTATTCTATAATTAGTTTTCATACTTTTTGAAACTAAATAAATGTTGATATATTTTTTTTAAATTACCTATTCGATAGTATGTTACATATTTTGTAAAATAATATCTTCGTTTGAATTTCCCGCGAGAATGCAACCTCAGCGCCAGCGCACGCTCTATCATTTATAGTGAAGGCTGATTCACAACTACCAGCGAGAAAGCAGGCCAGGGCAACGCGACTAAGTATGGTCCACAATTCACAAATGATAAAACTTATTTGAAATTTGGCTATCGCAGATATTTCCAAACGTAGAATAATTACATGCAATATACTATTTCAACAATGTTAGTTATTTACACATTTGTTAATTGTTACTTCTATTAATCGTCGCAATGTTTAATATCACTTTGATATTTGTATCAGTTTATTGCAAGTCTTATGCAACATTTGATAACTTTGTTTTGATAGAACAGTTGTATATCTTGAAAATAATTAGCTTTGATGTAACGAAGAATAGCGAATATTTATATATACATATTTACAGTATATTATAATAATATTTCATATTAAATAATAATACTAGTTTTCTAATACTATAAAATTTTTATTATGTATTTACGAAACATGTTGAAATTTAAGGACAATACGTTTGCGCAATGTAAAATTATTATCCTTTATCACAGGTGAAACAATAATTATTCCGTCAGTCTTAATATATAGGCCATTATCTTTCAAAAACATGATAAGATATCAGGTTATCTTAAGCTTTAGTTCGCAAAATATCTTGAAAGTTGTAAGATTATACAGTAAAAAGGTATTTTATAAGAGTATTTAATTCATTAATAATAAAGGGTTAACTACTAAACAAAAAAATCAAATTTTGTTGAAAAGGTAAAAAATTAAAGCATGAGAAGGCGAGCCCTTACGCCAAGATATCATCGTAAACAGTGTGTGAAAGAAAGATGAGAATAAGCAGTAGAAGGCTTTGGTAGAAAAGAGAAAGACAGTCGAACCGTGGTAGTCTGGCGCCCCGTCCCCTGCATCATACCACCCCGCACCCCGCGCGTCCTTACAGCACAAGACTAATGTCCAATCGCCCAGCCAAGTCGTAGTACCGAGTGCGCGCATGTTCACCGCGCCGGTCACCCGCACTACTCCACTGGTCCACCGTACATAAAACCATTTCAATGCACTGCGATCCCGCTTGTTTCAAAACAAAACACATGCCGAGATAGCATAGGTAACTAGATCGTGTTTGACAGTTGTCACGTGGACGCCCGCGAACACGTTTTTTTGACAGAAACGCATCGCGAAATCAAACTCAACCCACAACACTCTGACATTCACACACCTCTGGCACACTGAAATCAACGAACTTGGCTTTAAACTACTGAAACTGACATTCTCATACAGAACCGACAATCATTCAAAAATACATAGTAAGAATAAATGTTTATTTTTGTATGAAAATATCAAAATGATGTTGAAATTATATGGAATGGTGTTATGATGGTTCGACATACAAAGTATAAATTTGAACATACCTGAGATTCAAACCACATTATTAGTTGGCGCCACGGAATAGCATTGTTGCGTAAAGCAACATGACACAGAGAAAAGTTTTCACACTAGTCACAGGATAGTTGTTATACGACATACAAGTAGCGGTAAGTTTAGTTCAACTCGAAACACACGAGTCGTCACATATACACACCGATGTAGAACCACTAGCGATACGATACGCGGTACAACACGGTCTGTTGAAGCACCGCTCGCCGAGAATTTTCAGTGTTCCACTCGGGACCGGTCTGAGCGTTCGGGTACAGTCGGCAACGTTCGGCGCCTATCGGCCCACCTGCATTTCATAGTGAGCTCACAGGCCTCGCAGCACGTAGGCTAGCAGCAAGCAAAGGTTAGGTTATGGAGCCTCGGAGTGTTCCCCGCAACTCTGAGCGCGCTCCGTTCAAAAACAAATGACAGCATTTTATTTCCGAACTACGCGCGAGATTTCAAATGCAGCCACTTTGTTACAAACACTGGTTTGGCTAGTTTCTAGCGCAACAATGTAGCGAACTATTACACCACGAAGAATTTATTTTATTCTCTGACAAAATAACTATTTTATAGTCCTCCATATAACTTTGTAACAAACATTGATTAAACTCTGTGAATAAAAACTTCATAAAAGTTAACAATTATTACAAAGATACTAATCTAGATAATTTGAGATAAACGTTATAAAACATGATTATAGTTTTTCAGTTTATTATCTGAGTTAATATTTGTCTAAATTCTAAATGAATGTGATAAGGCACCATTTAGTCTAGTATATTGGTTAAAACATAATATTATGAAACGGGTATATTGGAAAAATGAGCTTTTGTGTTGTTATGGCATAACTCCAATGTGCGGTGATGTCCTCGTGGCTCGACAACGTGACCGCGACAGACACAGGACGGAGCACCGACGTCGGTGGCGTGTGCAGTGGAAATAGCCGCGTACCGCGTTTAGGGCTAGTGTTATGTAAGGCCGGCGAATGCATAAATTACGCAGCGTCGGTCTTCGCTCGCGTCGAGTCGTTCGAGATGAGGTCCGGCCGATGTTCATAAAAATTCGGACAGTCAAAAACGCAACACCAATCAAATTCACCTGCAAAAGAGCCAGAAATCTAATGCCATCTCTTTTAGGCGACCAATCCTGTACACGGTACGGCACGGCTATCGCTGCCATTGGCTCGCTGCCTCCCACCCGATAAGGTACACACGGACCTGGTTATAAATCCTACATACACAGACAGAGAGGGCAAGCCAGAGAAGCGAGAGAAAAAAATATGTAATTCGGACATGACAGACGTCTATTCTTTTATGAAAAACATTTGCTCATAAAAAATAACAAATAATAAAAAGTCGCACATCGAGCGCCGAGAAACAAGTGAAAATCGGCAGCTGAAAATGCGACGCCAGCAGAGGCAGAGCACAGCAGGAGCTGCGCCCGATGAGTACGTTGTACAACAGTGCGCAGGAGCCCGGCCCGTCTTATATTATTGATTTCTGTAACAATCACGGATTAGGAGGGGTTTTTAATTTTGCAAAACGACCGCTGTGTTCGAACAGAAAAGAAATTTAAAAGAATATCGTTCGAGCAAAAAACAAACACATTATACATTCTAGTTGTAGTTGTATCAATTATAAAAGCATTGAATGGTGGTAGTACGACTCAGATTTCGAGATACAAGATGTGTAGATGTTGGGAAGCGGCTTCATGGGTATAATAACGCGGCGGGAAATTTGGAAAACGCAGCACCGTGAGACAACGTGGACAGAGCGATGATAACCTGGCTGTATATGTTCCCCGGCCCGCCTCATAGCCCGCTCGCGTCCTCACTCCACAACCATTATCAATTTACAGTGAGTCAGTGGATTGCAGACAAGCCTGTGCTCGAATCGATCCAATGCATAAAACCGATGTTCCGTCTCTTTCTATTCCGGTATTCGGCGTTCCTCGAGTACAGGCTCGCCCGTGGTTAGGTTGGGTTCGCTCGCTCGCTCTCCCTACTGTAATAAGTTTCTTTTGTTGCCGTCTCGCTCGGGAGCACGGTCGAGATGCGGTTGTGCCCGCATCAGTCTGTCTCTGTCGTCTGACGTCACCATTTCAGTATGAGTAGCTAGGCTACACTGTACTGCTTTCACGGAAAGCTGCAACGTCGACCCTCCTGTCTATTTCTCCGTTACAGTCGGCCAACGAATTCATGAACGCTACGCGCCGACGAACAAAGTTAATTGCGTTCAATATTCAAGCGCGCTGCTTCGCTAGTTACATATAACCATGGAATGGATAATTTCGAAACTTCAACCCTGTATTTCAGGCTTAATAATGGAAATAATATAATCAAAATTTGCGCGCACGTATATACGTAAAACACGTGAAAAATATCTTCAGTTGGTTGCTTTTTACCCGTTGCCATTCTAATTTCTAGCGAACGGAAAGTGGCGCAGCCGTATTCAAGAACATTAGCCTAGCGCTCTACTAATTCCCAGCGAGCTAACTCACTGTTTGCTGTTCGCCTCTCGTATTTTAGTTTTTATTTTACAGGAAATGCCATTCGGGCCGGCGGTGCCGATGACGCGGCCGATGGTGTTTGCTATTCTCCTCGTATAGCTATTATGACGTCGACATCGTCTTCAAAGCCAACTCTAACTGTGCTCTACGTTCACATTACTGGTAATTAGGCGCGCATGTGTTCGTCGCTCATCGTGTTTGTCATGTGAATTATTCACCAAGAGGAAGAGGGCAGCACTGTAGCAGCGCCTTCGATTTTGTTTCTATCGATAGGCGAATCAAACTCGATTTTTTCAAAATTCGAATGAAATATTTCTACTCTCTTTGTTGATGAATCATTTATTTCGTCGAAATATTAAACGAATCAATATCTACTGAGATACATTTATTATTCAGGAATTGAAAAAATACAACTTTATAATAAATTGAGTTAAATTGTCTAATTTCCTTAGGTGAACGAACTACCGGTATAATTTGAAATATTTAATACACATTATTAGCATCTTTTCTTTTTTCTTAGCAATATAAAATTAATGAAGATGAGAAATAAAGAAAAGTATAAAAAATAGCGAAGGAATGACGAAGAGGATGTGAAAATACAGGATTATGAAGAGGCCATCATACTAAATGTAAAATATTCTTATTGTTTATGACGATGGTGAGGCCTGAGCCATAGAAGAAGTGAGTTGCGTCGCAGCACCTAAACATTCTTAGTGAGCGACGATTGGATACAAGTTTTACGAAGAAAACAAGTTTACCAGCAGATGCCAAGCTGGTACGTCTGTCCTTCTCTTTCCTGTGTCGGACGCGGTCCCGCAGCCGTCGCCGTCTCCACAGCTCGCCGACATTAACTAAACTGGCTCTGCCGCTCCGACTCCGCTACCAAGAGCGAGCACCAAGCTCGTTCTACGCCAAGCGTTATGTTTTGTCGTGGTGCTTGTGCTGTGCTACGTTGCTAGTTGCGTGGCTTTAACGAATTCGTTTCACATCGATCCGCTGCCTAGCGCTGCATGCGCATCAAGAACCGCGCGCTGGTTTGAATCCATTCGAATTTGCTGCCAGTTTCTCCCGCCAAATATTCACATTTTTAAAACGAAATCATTCAAATATTTTGAAATTTTTCTGTAATAGCACTGTTTGAGCATTCTAAAGTAAGATAAAATGTTGATGGAAAATGTTCGTAGCTACGTAGGCTGTACATGTGTATGTTGGAGGTTTTTCTTTATAATTATACTAATTTGGCTGGCGCGCGTAGATAGGAGAACAGCAAACAAGAGTCAAGTAAAATGTGGCTTGTAGCCTTGTAGCCGCGCGCGCGCACAACCACTGGTTTTATAAATAACACATTATACGTACAAGTATTTGTATCGGGCGTGCAAATAAAACCATTTCAAGATACGGTTTTTTTCGTTTCGCTTCGCCTTCCCGGATTTGCAAATAACAAAATGCGCGTTCAGAAATCGCGTTATCTAAGACTTGGGGAATGCACTGATAGCGATATCAGCAAGCAGCAACCGTGAGCATCGCCTGAACCAAAGGAAAACCTCACTATGCTCTAGATTATTTTACTTTCCAAAAATTACCCAAAATTTTGGTTCCATATAACTATTTTTGTCAAAAATGCAGGAATTGGCAAACAAAGATCATGCGATGACCTTTAAATTTTTGTTTGTTTTTCAGTCTGAATTAAACAATTATTGAGATAAATATAATTTGCGGATATAAGGCCTTTGTGTTTAATAATGAATGAAATATTACGAAATATATTGTAAGAATGTTCTGAAATGGAATGAAGTTGAAGTTGACGAAAGGAAAAAGTATATTTAGCTTGGCTGGCGGCGATGACGATCAGAGGACGCGCAGTCCGCACTCCTCGTCGATAACGTGTTCGTACTTTGTCCGCCAGATAGCAGTGTGATTGCGTCGGCGGCTTCAAAACCTACTTTCGACCAATTTCAAGTCGTCGGCAGTGTGTTGAAACGTTGTTTAAACTGACCCGTTGGCCGTTGTTAATGTTGTTCACTTTATAACAAATACACAAACAGAATAAACCAACCGACAGTTTATTTGTTGACAAAACCTCATTACTTTGTAGTTTTTAGATTCAAATTAATTATAATCTCTGAATCTGACCCGATCGATTATTTTTGTAAATATTTAATGACGCTCTCCTGGCATGTAATAATTATAACATTGTAGTCTTCAAGGATTCATAAAATGTTGTAAAATATTGATTATCCTGTAAATATTTCTTTATAATTAACGAGTTATTTGCAAGTAGTGATTGTTGTTGATGATAGAAACAAGCTAAGTAAAAATCCAAGTATAAGAGATTATTTCATCGTATTCTCCGTAGTTAGTAACAAACAAACAAATATCCACACACACAGATACAGGCATAAATGGACACATACGTGCTAATACATACACATATATGCCGCCTCATCGCTTGACTAGTACTTTCGAAAACATGACGTCATGAGGCTTGCGCATGCCTACTCAGCATTTTCGTAGAAAATTGTACCAATACGACTAAAAATAATACACAACACCGCATACTCGATGTGGATATCTCCTCAGCGCTATTCATTTGTTTCGAACGTGAGAGGTATCGTCCCCCTGATTGTCACTTTTTTCTCTTTGCGTTATCAAAAGTCGTTTTTCCACAAAATTAAATTGTAACTGTGCAAGCAACGCTAGCAGTTTTTTCGAAACGGCAACGGGCCTGATTCAGGACGAAGATGCGAAGAAACGACGTCGAACATAAAAATCGTTATACGATTTGTAATAAAATAGTCATCTCGCTGATTTTAAAACCGTCTTTTGTTTGATTCTGGCAGATTTTCAAAATCATTCATCGTTCATTTTACAACCATATTATTGTTTTTAAATTAGGCCCTATGAAAGGCAAAAATTCACACAATTATTTTTACTATCAATTGTTTTCTAATCTGGCTGCTTTGAAAACAATAACATATTTTCCAGATAACAATAACTTACGTTTGAACAAAGACTTATTTTCAGTTTTCCATTTCAAATTTGAAACCTCATCTAAAATCGTGCGCCACAAAGCATTTCAGTTTCGTTTCGGAAACGAGAGAGATGGAAAATATATTTTCCAGAAACAGAAAAAAAACTATGCGCAGTTTTAACATAATTTGGCGCCAGAAAACTCTCGAATCCTCTCTCATCTCGACGCAAATAAGAGAAGAACAAGAGAATACGAGGAGATGAGATATAAAACGAAGAGAGGAGAAAACCCAAGAGAAGAGAGTAAATGAAACGAGACGAAACGAACGGTAAGTTTACGTGAGAGCGAGCAGTGTTGCAAACACAAGAACGACGGAAAGTTCGAGTTGGATATCCAGTCAGACAACAGTAGAAATGAAATCGAAACAGGAGCAGTATTCTCAAATATTTATGCTGCTAATCAACTAATAGTTCGCTCCAAAATTAAAACATGACACCAACAAAAATCGAACGCAAATAAAAGCATTCAGTCTGTTCATACAAGAACAAAGAACCAGGACAGTAATTTGATAAAATGAGTATTCAAAATTCTGTATTTTCGTAACAATGTTTGTCGTTGTTAAGCATTGGCGCCGAAAAAATCCCGATCCCTAGTACAAAAGTTACCCACTAGTCCTTCCGAAAATAACCCCGAAAAATATAGCCGGCAAGTAAACGAGCGACAGAGACGAAAATATAACGAAGGGTCGTGTTGGGTTTGTGTGGCGGCGCTGTGTTCGTCGTTTTCATTCGTTCAACAGGGGGTTTTTGCCGCGGGAGTTTTCAACACAAAGCGAAGCCAGGCCAGCCGCCCCCTGCCGCACCGCGCCCGCGTCAACGTTCTCGCGATAAAACAACCATCGAGGGGAGAGAGACGGCGCTAATGAATGCCGGGTAGTTAGACAGAGGCGGAGAGAGGAGCGCTGCGCGCGCAGGCCAGAGTTGCTGCGTTGCTGCGCCTGAGTGCTGGAAACACGCGGCAGCCAGCAGTCGCGCGGTGAAACAGCGACAAGGACATGGGGACCAGTAGACCCACCGTCGAGCGGACGGGACTTTTTTACACTATCTACACTGTTACCAAGAAATCTTTTGGCGTAGTTAAATATTTATGGCATGAAATACGTGGATGGGTGGTTGGTTTAGGGGTGCTGGGAATTGTGGATGATGGTTACATTTTACAAGATATTATACTTGCTAAGTTTATTCTGCAGTTCAACTTCAAACTATAATTAAATTCTTGTTTAACTCACTAAAAAAGTAACAATAAATGAAAATGAAAAGTTTGTAAAATGACTTTTCAGACGTTAATTAATACATGAGAGTTAATACATTAATAATTTTATAATAAAGTTTTGTAACTAAATCATTGCTTTATTCAAAATATTATTTACAAATTTTTGCCCCCTTTGTCATTGACACGATTAATTTTAATTTAGTAATAATAGCTTTTTACTAATAGAAACACGCATACGCCGTATTACCGCGAGTTTTGAAATTTCGTATATTAAACATGTCTTCAATTTTAAACTTTCATGCTTTGCAAATATTTATTCAGAAAACTATTGCCTGATAATTTGTTATCAATAACAAAACTTGAATTTTCAAACAAATTGCAAATAGTGCAGCAATAGTTCAAATTTTAATGGAATAAAAATGTTTGTCAACATTTAAAGCTAATTAGTTAAAACTAAAAGTAATAAATACGCGTAGGTAACGACAAACTCGTGTTATCGAACTCGGCTTCGCCTTGTCTGATAATCTTCACGACTAGTACCATAATGATTAGTTTCGATCATACGATCCGTATTGCATAGAAAATTTTATCTGTTGGTGTTAATTAGTCAAAAAGTAAAATTTATTATTTTCTACAGAATTCAAAAAAGTATAAAATTGCGACTTGAAATTATAACGGATAAGGTAGAAAATACTTGAAATATTATATTTTATCGACGAAAGAAAAGTATTAAATTGACAACCGACGAAGGAGCGAGTGAATTATTTTTCTCGAGTCGATAATATAATTTTATCGTCGTGTATAAAATTTTATTTTTTTCTATAGTTGATGTTAAGAAACATATAAGAAAGAAAACACTTTTAAATTAAATTATTATCAAAACGCAATTTAAGAGTTTGTTTATAATGTTTTTCATCACCTTACTTTTTTCACAGCGGATGCAGAAATATGTGAAAACCCATAAATATATAATTATATTTTCTATTATTTTTATCAGCAAAAATTGTCATAAATAAATACTGTACCAATTTATTTAAGGAAAACAATATCAAGTTTCAAAAAGTACTACTTACTTCCGGTTTGCGGATTTCTACCAAAATCTTATCTGGTGTTAAGATTCTTATTAAAACCTTAAATTTGAAATTTGGTTATTAAAGGTTTGCTACTTTTTAAGTTATCGTGGACGAAAAATCGTCACATACGTCTATACGCACACACACACACACACACACACACACACACACACACACACACACACACACACACACACACACACACACACACACACACACACACACACACACACACACACACACACACACACACACACACACACACACACACACACACACACACACACACACACACACACACACACACACACACACACACACACACACACACACACACACACACACACACACACACACACACACACACACACACACACACACACACACACACACACACACACACACACACACACACACACACACACACACACACACACACACACACACACACACACACACACACACACACACACACACACACACACACACACACACACACACACACACACACACACACACACACACACACACACACACACACACACACACACACACACACACACACACACACACACACACACACACACACACACACACACACACACACACACACACACACACACACACACACACACACACACACACACACACACACACACACACACACACACACACACACACACACACACACACACACACACACACACACACACACACACACACACACACACACACACACACACACACACACACACACACACACACACACACACACACACACACACACACACACACACACACACACACACACACACACACACACACACACACACACACACACACACACACACACACACACACACACACACACACACACACACACACACACACACACACACACACACACACACACACACACACACACACACACACACACACACACACACACACACACACACACACACACACACACACACACACACACACACACACACACACACACACACACACACACACACACACACACACACACACACACACACACACACACACACACACACACACACACACACACACACACACACACACACACACACACACACACACACACACACACACACACACACACACACACACACACACACACACACACACACACACACACACACACACACACACACACACACACACACACACACACACACACACACACACACACACACACACACACACACACACACACACACACACACACACACACACACACACACACACACACACACACACACACACACACACACACACACACACACACACACACACACACACACACACACACACACACACACACACACACACACACACACACACACACACACACACACACACACACACACACACACACACACACACACACACACACACACACACACACACACACACACACACACACACACACACACACACACACACACACACACACACACACACACACACACACACACACACACACACACACACACACACACACACACACACACACACACACACACACACACACACACACACACACACACACACACACACACACACACACACACACACACACACACACACACACACACACACACACACACACACACACACACACACACACACACACACACACACACACACACACACACACACACACACACAGACATCTTCGTAAATAGTAAATTCGTATTCTAGAGACCCTGAAACGTGCTTATCCACCGAAAACTCATACTCGAAAATTTTGACCCATTACAATACCTCTCTTATAGAATATGAGGCCAGAGGTAAAAACAAAACTTTTAACAATATTCAGAAAAAATAATCTGTAAAAAATACGTACCTACTTATAATTATAATATTCACAATTCAAAAAGTAAGTGCTCATTCATACATCAGATATGCAAAATCTAAATATTCATTACACCAGGAAAATTGCAAAAACACGAGATGTAAATCAAGAAAATTTAAGATTAATAAAATATTCACAATATTGAAATCTAGAATTTAAAATTAAACATAAATGCAAACGCAGGTTCCCACAAACTTGGTTTTAACTAATTTTTCTAGATTTCTTTGTATTTATGTCAAATTTAAAATTCTAGATTTGAATTTTCCTGGTGAATGAATCTTTTGATGGAGGTATTTTATTACTTGTTATGAATTTTCTAGACTTGCCACTTGCTTCTTCTAGCGTTGTATTTGCCTGTAATGGAACATTCTAGAATTTTATTTTCTGGTGTTTAATCTATCCCGTATTTTATTACATATAAATTTTCTAGATTTGCATCTTCTGGCGTTGCATTTTCCTGTGTAGAAATATTCTATAATTTTTATTTTCTGGTGTTGATTCCATTCCCGTATATTATCAACTGTAATTACACAAGAGCTTTTTATTTCGCTGGATAAATTTCTGTTTGCATTGAAACCTTGTTGCCTAGCAATTTGAAAAGAAATATTGTTTAATCAAATCACGACACCGTAGGTGGAGTGATTTTATTTTAAAACAATTTTTCGAGTCAAATTGCTGTCAGGTGACAAGGTTGAGATGTCAAACAGAAACTTATTCGGAGGAAATAAAATGCTCGAGTGTAATTCAACGAGATAATTTAACGACTCCTGGGGTTCTTCTTCACAAATCATTTCACAAGTATTAGATATATGAAGCAAATGACATTTTAGTGTTTTGTCTATTCTTTTCCAAAACAAAATCTTTCCGTTTATGAACTCGTCAATGAGTAATGTATCCAGATTAGTGTATGGTGTAAGGTTTGATACAAAGATCGATGAAATGTATGATTCAATGCAAAAAACCAAACACATCACTAACTGAGATACAATACTCGGCACTAGGTTGATCACGACGCGTTTCAATCTTTCGATCATCTTCAGGTGACCTGAACGATTTTGTTTTATATTATTGTGACAATGAACTTCGGAAATTCAGATATCATTAATTTTATAAATTTTATGATTTGCTTCTTCATAGTGTTGCATTTTCCTGTGTAGGAATATTCCAGAATTTTTATTTTTTTGGTGTTGAACTCATTTCCTATTGCAAGCCAGATAATATAGAACATTATTCCGATTCCGAATCGATTACCGAATAATGGCTTAAAATTACTGGCTGTAAGTTCTGTGGGTATAGCTCTTGGAATTTATTGATTAAAATTAAAAGTGCGAACATAACTAAACTAAACACTGGTTTAATTTGAAGTTTTAATAAAATAAATACAACGGTTTTAGTTTTAAAAAATATATTTTTTCCTGGTCTTATTTTCACGATTTTATTCTCTTTGCTAAGTGTGACCTCACCGTGGTATACGAAAATCAACAAATATTGTTATTAAAAAATAAGACAAACTAACAATAATATTTTAATGGCCAGTTGCACCGCTTCCACTTAAATCTTAAGTTTTCCTTAAATTAACAATATCAAATCAAAATCAAATTGTCAAACATAGAAATAACATTGCTGTCATTAATTTGATTCGATATTTTTCATTTAAGTGACACTTAAAAATTAAGTGGAGGAGGTGCAAATTCATGTATTGTTAAAAAGTTTCAAATACTCAGCTAGTGCCACCAAATTTCTTGTATCTAGTGCTTCATAATTTCAATTTTAAATTTAATCTCATATATTTTTAAATTAAATATTACACAATAAATTCAGTAGTAATAAATTTTTTTAAAGTAACAAATACGAAATTATTTAATATAACTTTTTGTTCAATAATCAACATTGTCAATCCTCCCTAAAATGAGCTGTTTATTCAATACTGAAATTTTAATCCGTCCAACAGACAATGTCATTGTTAAATAAACCCAATTCCAAGCGTTACTCATACTTGTTATTTGACCTTAGCGAAAATAATTTCATAAACACAAAAACATAGTCATTCCCACAGTGTAGGTAGAACGACAAACAGCCCGTCGACGTACCAACAACTGGTCCCCATGACACATTTGAGCGATAGGAGTTATTTTTGTACCCGGTCCCTTCACATCTAAGGCTGACGTCACGGACGAGAGAGAGCGCTACATGGTTCACATGCCGCAGACGAGGACGAGGATAAAGTCCCGGTCACATTGTGAACGCGCGCGCATACACTCAGCCAGGCAAGTTTTCAAGCAATCAACCATTGGAAGTGTAGCGATGGTTCGAATACGCGCAAACTCGGGTTCTTTGATTTGTTCATAAATTAAGGGTAGTCGCGCGGTATATTTTTGTACACCGCCGTGCGTAATTCTCTGTTATGACATTTGATTTCAGTAATTCGTATAAGTATGCACGAACGTCTAGAGAAATTACATTAATAACGAACTGCGTTGCGAATTGTTATACCTACTCGACAAATATTTTACCTTTTCAACAATAAAAATACATTATACAAATTATGGTAACAAATTTCTCAAAAATATTTTGAAAAATTCCGTGTGAATGTTTCTATTTTTCAAAACAATCGCTTGTATTTCTCGTGGCCGATTTAGCAAATACTGATAACGTTTCAGATAACTCCGATTTAATTTTACCTTGAAATTTCAGTTTAAATTTTCAGAAATTTCTGTGGTACTGATCTAAATTTGCTGGACGAGAAAGGCCTTAACAAATATTTATGTAGAATCTAATTTTATCTTCATTTTGGAGTTTTTGTTTACTGTTCGATGAGACTCAAAAACAAATTTGATAATCTTGAGAGCTGACAGTAAAATATCTGTAATATTGTCATTTGTACTTACCTTAGTCTTTGGGAGAAACTCCTGATGACTTAAGTATGCGGCAAGGAGGAATGAAATTTGTTTTTTTCGACATTGTGTTGTTTGTATCAGGAGAAAGCTTTCTTGTTGTTATTCGTGAACATCCGTTCCGTGGGCAGCTTTCAGTTGCGACGTCTACAATGAATGAAAGCTCCAATGTGACTTGTATTTTCGCATAAAGTATACATAATTGGTACACGGGAAAATCAAATTTAAAACAGTAGCGGGGGTTTTTGGACGATTATTTTTTGTAGGTATTAATTATGAAATAAATGATGATTTTTTTCAATTAGTGGAAACCACAAATCAAAACCTCAATTTTTTGAATAATTACGTTCATTTAAAATTTAATGCATGTAATTTAAAATCAAGTCAAGTGATAAGAACAATAATTCTAAAATTTGTAATTACAATATTTAGATTAATTTTGTTTACTCAATGTGAAACTTATAAAATAAATATCCCATTATTTTATTTTCCTTATAATATTAAATCCTAATTTATATGATTTCATGTAACAAATGGTAGATAGATAGGTAGATATTAAAAAATTGAAAGACTATATAATGTGAATAATAGAAATAAAACAGTTTTTTTGTTCTTTATACGACCATACGTAAGTTGTTAGAAAGACTGAACCTGCCATTTTTACATTATTTTTTAAATAATTTCAGGAAGGCCCGAAGATAACTTTAGAAAAACTCAGAACTACAATTTTAAAAGTCACAATAGATAATACTGAAATTTTAAATGATCAACCCCCGATTACAGATTAGTAAACGAGTCCGAGCTGTGATTTTGCACAAAATGATTTTTTATTTCTGAGAGACAAGCCATCCAAATCCAAAACATAATCAACAAATTTAGGTTTACGGTATACCTACTGAAATATTTTTTGTAAATGTGATTTACCTATAAATACAAAGTGGTCAAATACAGTTTTATAAAACTGTCCGTGCGGCCAGAGTTGGTTGGGACCGTAAGGGAGAGAAAGAATGTGCTTATGTTCTACACAGAGCTGAGTCACAATTCGCCAACATATTACTCGCCTAAACGCAACTGAGTCAAGAGAAAAACCGAGCAGGACGACTTCTTTATACACAATTTCAAGGTATCGAAGCGGTTTCTGCAAAAAATATTGCTAATAATCTATGTCCGCTCGATTAATTGCTTAGCACTTTAAAATTCCTAAGCCCGGCCATCTCTTATATCCTGTACAGTACGCACGACCGCTTCGCTTAGTCACTTTTGTAAACCGTTTCCATTCAAGGTCAAATGTCTTATAATTGAAAGTTACATTTTTTTAATGGATGAAAGGTGCATGTTTTTCACCTACTTTATGGGGCAAAATGAATAATAATTGTCGTATAACAAGCACAGAAACTTTAAAAAACAAAATTTATTTTTTCAAATTTGGGCTTTCTTTTTACTAATATCAAATCAAACACCTACGCCCGAAAGGTGGTGCGACGGTGTGATGAAAATATGACGGTGATACTTAATGCCAGCTATTGAACTACAGTTCCTGATTCGGAAATTTAATTTCATTGATATATTATTTTGTAAATAAATATAATATTAAATTTGAAGATTTTTATTTGTAAAATAATGAAAGTAGGTAAAAATCAACTTTTCAGCTCCAGGAAGGGATAGAGTTATTACAGACAGGGTACTGCTCTGCCTAACCCTTCCCTGACTACGGCCCTGCATCAAATCAAACCGCCAACTTGTTTTTTGGTAAATTTTATTTTGGATTTATTTCTATTAAACCTTACAACCCCACAAATTTTAGGTCCCTCCCTGTAATCTAAGTAAAGTTTTTGTGGTGTTTATAAACATTTAATTTCGGGAGTTTTATTAGTTTAAATTTTGATTGTCGAGAATTTCATATAAATTTGAAAATTAACACCATTTTCAAAATTGACTCTAATTTTAGTTCGATTTGTTTGTTCTTTTTTTTTATTTAAAGATAAAAGTTGTCTCTAGGTCTGTCTAGTGCCATTTTTAAAATTTTAAATTTGTAGGTACCTACATGTTTTTTAAGCTCCAAAGTTAGTAAAATTTGAAGAACTTTGAAGATAAAATATTAAAAAACTAAAGTGAAAATTTAAAAAGAGACACTAACCGGACATAGCCTGGACTTTAATCTGTCATTTAAAAAAAATGTTTAACAATATTTAAAATTTGTGCCAAATACGGTTCATACATCGAATCAACCGATGTCGTCACCCCGTCACAATGGGTATCTAACAATTGTTTGTGACGCCATCGCTAGATTCGTTAAATATACTTTTAAAATTAGTAGGGATTCCTCTAAAGTTCATAAAAAAAATTTGATTTGACTTATCCACTTAAATTGTATATCTACATTAATCTTTTTTAAACACTACTATAATAATTTCATACAAAAATACCAGATCTACAATTTGATTCCTTCAGTGAAACGCATCATAACCCTCTTACAACTCCACCTTGCACCCTTCCAATGCACGCATTCCCGCATTGACGAAGACACCGTCGTCCATGCGTATCACTAGCCACCACGTGTTTGACTATAGCAGGTGACTTCCCCGTCAGTACGAACCCTTCGGCCCTCGGCCGGAAGGAAAGAACCTGTCGCAATCAGTCCGCACTAGCTGCTGCAAGTCCGGCCTGTGGCCGAAGCTCGGCGCCGACAGGTGCGGACGACTGCAGGTGGAGCAGGGAAACCCTGGTGGTAGCGATGGTGGGCGAAGGACAAGACAATGATTTTTATAATAAAAGCTTGTAATAAAATGGTGTAAGTTATGAGTTGTAGTAAATTTGTTAAGAGGATCTTGTACACATTGTGCAACTAGTGATAATACACGGAATATCTGACCGATTAAATTTTTTTCTACATTCGTTTATAATACATTATATTTCAAGGACGAATCCAGAGGGGTGGCGGTTGGGGCGATCGCTCCCTGTGGCAAACTCTAAGAAATTATATTTTTTATAATACTTTTATCTTTTGTCTCTGAAGTAAAAAATATTCTGACAGCTTTAAATATATACTTGTAAAATTTGTTTATATTTTTAGGTAGTTATGTACAAGGAGGATTATCTATATCAATAAAACAATATAAAATATAATATGTAAACTAGATTAAAATTTATATATATATATATATATATATATATATATATATATATAAAATTTTAAAAACATTATGTTACTGCCACACCATGGTGGTGTGACTGTTCACTGTTCTCGCACACTTTTTCTTTACGCACTCATATCTGCATAGTGACGAAATGAGCCACTATGCGCACGCAAACAGACACGAAAAAGGTTACTTTTCGTGCAGGTATGACAAAATACTATATTGTGTATTTAGTGTGCAAAAGAGGCATTTTTTAGAAACGTGCGAAAAAAATCACTTTGCGCACGCAAATTTTCGCGCGCTTCTACTTTACGCACGCATATCTACATAAGAAATGAGCCACTTTTCCGCGCGCAAAACAGCCACGAAAAAGGTTACCTACTTTTCGTACAGGTATAGATCTCAATGGTGGAAGGGAGATTTTCATTTAAAATTTATATTGTTAGTGTAATCTGGAATTAAAACGTATTTATTAAAGTTAACGCTCCCGAATATTTGTAATATTGTAATCAAATTTTGAAAAAATACATGAATGGCTTAGCTAGAAATTTAGGTACAGGGGGAATGGCTTTGGTTTCTCATTGGTGCAAATAGTCGGTTGATCAATGCCGGATTCAAGGGAGAGAATTTGTTCTTTAAAAGTTTAAGAAAACGTTGCCTGACAAATTACAGATCAATAAATTTCATTTCATTTATTATTAAAATTTGTTATTTATTTTAATTTCAACTCGTGAAAGAGGGTAAATATATATAATTTCCCATTTATGGAAAAATCCATTGACCTTGAACTCAAAAAAATTTTCGCTATTTTTTCATTTTCTTCAGAGAACAGCATCGAGATATAAATTTTTATAAGAATTCGCCCCTTCCTTCAAGATTTTCTAAATCCGCCACTGCGAAAGATAAGCGAGAAAAGATCCGTTTAAATTTTAATAAATACATCAAATAATAATTCAAAGAAAAAGTATAAGATTTTAAAACATATTAATAACATTATAGCAAAATTAATTAAAAAAAATATATCAGAAGTTTTGACCATATTTTTAAGTGCGAAGGTAATTCGTTCCATCATTTTTTGAAATCATTTATCCTTTTTAATAACAGAGTAGGTACTATACAGGCATCAATAACATCACGACTTAAAAAACGTAAATATTAGAGATCACTCCACTCAAGAGATAAATTAAACTCAGGCTAATTAAAATTAAAAATTAAACATCCCATTACGGTTTCATTTTTATTCTTATCAATTTCAATATAACCTCAAAAATTACGACCTGTTTTGGTTGTCCTGCGTAATTAATATGCGGAGATATGTAACAAATACAATTTAATATAATCAAAATCTCAGTTAGCCATGATGCATGAGGACATAAAATATTATTATCTACGATACACATGAATGATATAAAAGTAGGTCCTGCTCGCTATACAGGGTGTAGTCCTGTAACAAGTAATTGAAGTACCGTAGTCGAGGGGCGTAGGGGGCGATGAAGCATCCCCCCTCTGTATTTCATCTATCTCTGACAAGGGAGGGGGCGACTATTTCATTTCTTAGTCCGCCGCGATTATCTCTCGAGTTTAAAATTATTTTTTATTTATCAGGAATAAACGGAAAAAGATTGCGAAAAGTGTTTTATAATAATAAAATTGCGGAGACATTTTTGTCCCTTTTAAAAGTGAGGGTACACGAGTATTTTATTTATTGAACATAAAAACGAATCTCATATTGTTCTGATTTTTTATTATACTGTGTTAAAACAAGAATTATAATAAGAAATATGCACATTAAAGCGCGGAAATTTGCTCAATGTTTAATGTCAATTTATAAAAACTTTAATGCCAATCTACAGTCGATTCGGTTGTAAATAAATCTAATTGAATTTTTTTAATGATTTGTTAAATAAACGCTGGAATATTATCCTTACGGCTGATGACGACCGTTAGTGGTAGCTATTACTCTAAATAGCTCAAAAGGAAGAAAGTTTACGACACTGAACAGTAAGCGCCGGGTTCTGTGACTCATCGCCTGTGAGTTATGTCCATTACGCATGAGTAGATTACTATTCATTTTTATAAATTTTAGTACTATGATTTAAATATATTATTCAACAAGTAAAGAAAAATTTATTTGGTTAAAATTTAAAATGTTATATTATGATACAAGTGTATAAAGCAAGCTTTTGAAGAGCACGGCGCAAAACGGAGTGATTAACGTCGCTAGTGCTTTAAAGCACTCCTCACGTGTTTCATGCGCTATTTTTTTATTACACCTGCATCCTAATTTAAAAAATCTGATGTAGCCAGCACAAGACCCCCCCGCCATACTTTTACTTTATTCTTTTTATTTATTATACAAATATATTAATATATTATAGGTACTACTACTCACAAATATATTTTAGTCATTTTATTTAAACTGCATAATCATTTAATATTTACGTAGTAACAAAAAATGTTAAACGAACATGGACTACAAGATACCGAAATACTAAATTATAAGTATATATTTAATTTAATTTAAGGCACTGATATTAATACGATACACTGGTTACTGCTTCTTGCTGTATTCCATTTGATATCAGTTCACTAGATTAAGTAATCCAGATCTATCGATTAAATAGTACAACTAAAATTAATTGGTAGAATCAAATTATAGAACCTGAAAGTAACGATCCACATCAAACGATGAAATTCCTTAATATAAACCAAATCAGTAAGTTCTACAATATACAGTAATCGAACACTTCAACTACACTACTACACAAAACAAATGAAAATTGATTAAAAAATTTAAAAAAACTTAACGTTAGATCTATGTAGCATGTAGCAAAGCAACTAGAATACTATACCGTTATATTGCTGAAAATGGCACGACGGAGCAGTCATTATACTTTGTGAAAAATAATTAATAAATACATTCGTATACAAGAATAGTATATTATTTAATGAGAGTTAATGAAAGTAATTAATTACTCACCACAAGAATAGTTTCGAGTAAGGGATGAGTAAGTTATTGCCATGTGACACTCGATAAGAATTTAAACTTATCATTTTATATACGGTTGTTCAAATGACAATTTTTTAGAATTCATTTATTTTTGTCATTTATGTATAAGTTACCTAGCAACATAATTATTATGTTTGGATAATATGCTTTAGAACAGAAAGTTTAATTGGCCAAAACTAAAAAACTATAATACAAGAAGTATTATTGGTAAAAAAGCCAGATGAGTAATTTAATAAAGTCACTAGTGATTAGTGAATAAGTATATAACATTAGGTACTTACTGAGATCAATAACATAAAGAACAATTATTTAACAGTCATAAATAAACCGGTTTCTTGGAAATTAATATAGTTAGGTAGGTACGCCCTAATATTTTCATAATCCACAATAATCAGATAGATATTGACTAAAAATTCACTAGTGAATAATAATTATACTTAACATTTCTTACTGAAATTAATATCATAATGAACAATTATTTAACAGTCGTATATATTTTAAATATTTTGCATAAGTAGGTAATCTACAATAATAAAATATAGATTTTACTAATTTTTGTATAAAATTATCACTTAATATCACATGTGCATTAATTCTTTCCGTAAATTTTTTTGAGTGCATTCCAACAACGTCTTAATCACATCGAGTGGTACACGAGAGCTGATTACGTTGTTGGAATGAACGATAAAAAATTCTTGGACATGAATTAATGTGTGTAGATTCGGTATAAGAAAATCGTAATGACACCGCCGCTCTATTTTTGACTTCTTTTTACAATAGAAACTTGAAATATTCACTAACTTTGTATTTAACATTATAAAAATTTAACCAAACCAATTTTAAATCTAATGTTAAACTGACATGTGACAGAAAAGTTTCCACTTATTAATTAGTTAGGTTCCTCAAACTACTAGTAAAAAATTTCTACTAAATTTGTAATTTTGTATATTACCACGGTTACTATTATTGTAATCAATTCTTGTATTGGTTGTTATTTGTGTCATGCGAATTTCAGAAGTATATTTTTTATAATAATAACAAATAACAATGTTATTCAAATATATAGATGGCAGTGTGAGTCAAGGTTGGAAGTGGAATGGGGCTCTTGGCACCATCAGCAACTGGAAATACCGCACCGCAACATTCGTGCAGAAGAATGCGGGAGTTTTCAGGCCCATATCTTGGGGAAATCCACTGAGTTCTAAGTAGTGCTTTAATGTGTTTACCATTCATCCTAATGCTTCTATCGTAAAATATTAAAAATAAAATAATATTTCAATACATTCAAAATAAAATAACGATATTGAAAAGTAAATGTATGATAATCCGATAAAGTTATATAATTAACTGTGATGGATATTTAGAATTAACTTTTGGATAATTGAAAAATGTAATTTACAGTTTCAGTTTTAATGATAATTGAGTTTTTATGTGTGAAATTTTACATTAAAACAGGATTTTCTAATGCACATATAATGTTTTTTTAACTGATTGACGGCGACGACTTTATTTCACACAAATATTTTTTTTCCATTCACAATAATTTATTGCAAATGGAGCTTAGAAAATGAACAATTAATAGTTTAATTAAAAATTGTTTATAAAATTTAATTACACTCAAACAACCTTTTTAGAAAAAGTGATTTTGCGTACAAAGATATAAAATCTCAAGTCTCAGATATTTCTATTTGAAATAATTATAAACAAGACAGTTAATTATAATAGATGGAACATTGCTGTTTGAACTTTTCAACCGTTCGCTTCAGTTTCGAAAATTCGAACGAGGGAGCGAGACAGAAAACGCAACAACCACCACAAACAAACGAACGACGGGGCGAATTAGAGAGAGATAGACAGCGTGGATAGAGACAGAGTAATAAAGAACAAAGAGCGGGTAAAAGTGTGAGAGAGAAAGAGAGTGAGTGTAGTGGTGGAACGATTCGACGCAGGCTGAACCAGCGCACTCAAAAATCGTTATCCTGCGTCCGATTTCGGAAATTTCCAGCGAGTGGTGGTGGACGGCTACGGGGACGACGCCTCCGCGGTGACTCAGTGAACGTGGTGCTCATGCCACCAGCAAAGCACAACAACCCGACCAGCGACCACCAAACTTTCCCCAAACATTTTTCTACGAGAGAAAAGCTGGATCCAGTCTTACGTAACGTGCAACGCGGGCAAAAAATATACGTATTGTACTAAACCTTTTATCATTGAACAATCCCTAGGGCATTTTTACATTTTTGCCGTTATTTTATGTACGTCATTGGTCAGAATTTAAAAATTGAAGCAAACGATTGGTTTACTTGATACTCTATCCATGGCAGAAAACAGTCAAAAACATTATTCTATAGCGTTTATTGTTTTGTTAAACATAAAAATAACAACCAATAATTTTTGTTTGAGGGGAAAAAGAGGGTTTTCGCGCGCCACTGTACAGCTTTTATTTATAAGTGAATTAACTTCAAATTTTAATATGTTGTCAACAAAGCTTGGATCTGCGAAATGACAGATCGATTTTTTAAAATTCGTTTTAAAATATAAGATATTTGGGTTAAAAAAATAACAAAAATTGTCAAAATTCAAATATATAACATATACGATATCTTTAGATTATTTTATTTAACAAAACAATAAACGCAGTGGATGGCGCGCGAAATTTTTGGCTGTTTTCTGCCACGGTCTAAATATGTGGAAAATAGTCATTATAATATTTCTGTAATTTAAACACTGTAGATAATATAACTTGCAATTTGTGGGAAATAAGTGATTCTAAAATGAATATAAGTTCTCCGACACGAGCACAGCGAGTTTCAGAATATGCATGGAGTTTCAGAATCACGTTTTCCACATGATGTTGCAAACAATTTTTTTTTTGCAATCCTCAAAAACAATTCAAGGTTTTGACAGTTTAATGTAACTTGGGCTTATCTTAAATTTTTAAGCATAATGACGTTTCGTTACATAACAATAATTAAATAAGACAAAATATTTCAATTTTCCGGACTAGTGTTAGAATTGGCTAATTCCCGCAATCATGTTCAGTATCAGAATGTGTATTTCCCGCTCGATTGCGGAAAAACATTATTTCTAATGTTACATTAAGCATTGTTCACATAAGGATTCTTTTGTGGATTCTTTCATGCTTCTAAATCTTTTAAGAAATTCACTGTTATATGTGTGAACAGAGTTTTATGAGTTATGACCAAATTAGATCAAAATCTGAAATATAATTTACCTATGAAATTGAAATAATAAGTAATACTTCATTACTTTTAGGACTAATCTTCAACACTATAAGTAGTAACCAAAATAAATTTTATATATTTTTTTGTAAAACTGTGAAATACGTACAGTTTTTCAAAATTACATAACAGTAACTGTGAATCCAGTAAAATTAATTGTTTTGTAATATGATCGTGTTTAAAAAAATAAATTCGAATAAAAAAATTGAGATTAACATAAAATGTTCCGTTCCATTTGGTAGTGACAACCTCACAGGCTGTGAGTCATCGGTATTAATTTATAATATTTTATAATTGGAATGCGTACCTGACTGGATTCGAACCTAAGATATCGGAACTACAGTCGGTCACATAGCATTCGGCTATCCGGCCCCATACGTTCGATTTTTAAAACTTAAGTTATAATTTGATATTTGATTTGCAAATGGGTAATACCAATACTAACGGGTGTTTACCGCACTAAAATAATTTGGTTTTAATAATTTATATATTATTATAAAAATAAAACAAAACCAATTGTACATTGAATTAAAATTTGATGCATATTCCCTCAAAATGGATTGACCGCTTGCGTTGGCGTAAACCCCAAAAAAATTAATTAATCAAACCCGTAATCAATATTATCATACACGCACATTACCCACAATTAGGTATGCATTTATAAATTTCATTTTTATATTTGTGCTTTTATACACAAAGTTGAAAATGATTCACTCATTAAAATTGCAATAAAAAACGTATCCTCTGTGTTAAAACCAGCGCAAGAAACCGGTTTTTTAACATTTATCATTATTTTTTGTCCAAAAATGTGATTTTTAACAGAAACCCAAACCGATATTTTTATTTCAGAAGAAACTGGTTATCATTAACCAATACAAAATGAAACCAGTTATTTTAACCGGTTATTATATGAAAATAAATTTATATAAATATTCGATTATTTTCCCTAACTAACGATCAGTTAACTTAAGTTATTGTAACCTGATTATTTAAGCAGTTAAGTAAACCGGTTAAATTAACCGTTTTTAAAATCGGTTTGAGAAACCGTTAAAAATATTTGTTCTCAATTTCGGTTAACCTAAAACCGATGTTTTTCAGTTTCTTGCCCCAGTTAAAACTAAGAGCAAGAGCACGATTTTTTAGAATTTGTTATTCATTAAAATTTTATATAAATAAATTATTTCTAACGTCAACATAATACGGCCAGTTTGGAAATAATCGATTAATTATCGGTAAAGTTAATTATGATAACCAGTGGTGGAATTAGACAATTTTTTTTATCAAGGTCAGAAACATTTAAATTTAAAGAAATTTTTAGGGGGGTACATACTCGTTTTACACTATCTTTTATATGCAAAAATAAAATAGCAATAATACATTACTAGAGATAGTACTAGAGTGCGTTATGTGATCGACTGTGATTTTGACAACTCAGGTTCAAATCCAATCATATATTTATGAGATACATGTAAACATTTTAATTTAATTGCACAAAAATCTTCCCTATGGTATTCTCTGCACTAATAAGTATGAGTAATTGATGGCTGTAACCGCACGCACAGTAAATTCTATCAATACCGATGTCTCATAGTATGTACGCCTGCCACACCCAAGTTAATTTTTCGTTAACAGTACAATTACCATGACAACATTTAACAGGGATTTTAAAAAACTGCCGTAAAAGTGAACTGTAATTGATAATTTTAACAATTATTTATTTGTGCACTAATTATAACGATGGCCACTTAGTGTTAGAAATAATTCGACAAAAATTTATTTAGTAAAATCATTACTAGTAATGGGAGGAAAATATCTTACAAATTTGTTTAGCTAATGTTTTAAAACTGAAGAAATTTGAGGCGTGCGAAATTTGACCTTTTGATTGGACCATGAACGAATTTTGACTTCAATAACGAAGTATGTTACCTAATATATCACATATACCAAAGAAATAAAAAGATGGTAATTTATCTTGCTGCAAAATGTAAGACATATTTTTTATATTTAATTTAAATATTATAACTGAAAATAATATTGGTTTGATTTGAAATTAATCATGTAACATATACACGTATAGAACTAATTTGTTACTGGTTTTAATACATATTCTCTACACACGAATATGATTTTGATGTTTGTCAAATAATTTCATTTCAATCCAATATGAAATGATACAAATTAATTGTACCAGTAATAGAAATCTCTACGAGTATTATATAGAACACAAGTTCTGATGCAAATTCCCTCTAATAACTTGGAACGTTTGAACGAAATACTAAAATCATTTGTAATGACAATAATAATTTTGATATTTGAATAATTCAGTTTCGTTAATGATGCTGAATTTCTAATTCGCTAATTATAGTAATTTTTGGTAACAGATTCTTCTAATTAGATTTTGAATATTCAAAGTTAATTAACGCGTTTTTTATATCTATTGAAATTGAATTACTTGCATAACTTTTTAGTTTAATTTTTACCATAAACATCTGTGATAATCTGAAATAATAGCGAGTATAAATTGGAATATACAATATTTATAAATATATAATAAATGAGTTAGTCTGCTTGTGCTAAACAGGAACTGTAGGCTGGCTCTAGAACCGACTTACGGCCACCAGCAACACAGTGCTGGCTGGAATGCGACAAGAACTACGTACGTGGCATGAACGTAACACAAACGCAACATAGCTTGCTAGCTTTCTACTCGACTGCGAACGTCAACTAACGGTACGACATAAGAGGGTCGTAATCTTGGACTTCGTTACCGCTACCGTCATTATTTTTGTGATTTTACTGGAATTTTTACCTTAGTTTACTCTTTGTAATAATTTTGTACTTATATACTCGTAATTAAATGAACACTTGCCTTGAATATACGCTGTTAGTTTGAAGATTAATTTAAAACAATTTTGTATTTAAACAGAATAATTTAAAATGCTCCATCATCGTATTTTAATATTAAAAACTCAAGCACATTTCTTTGTTTTCATTAATAACATGCTACTATTGAATTATAACTTTAACATTAAAATCAATTAAAAGAATAATTGTTTAAATTGTTGATAGATATTAGAAAAGATATATTTTGACAATGATGCAAAAATCATATAGATATGATATTAAAATTATGGGATATTTGCAACAACATATACGGCAGTTTCACACGAGAACATACTTGAAGAGAAAGTTCCTTTCAAAAAAATAATATTACAATTTTAGATTACAGTTCTCTTAGGTTTGTTGCGTATAAATAAATTTAAGATTAAAACAAAATCAATAATGCACAAGAAACACATTTTACGTAATGTGATTAAAATAAGAGACAAAAATATCTCAATTATAATTGAAAATAAGAATTTAATTTTTTAATATACGCGAATTAGTCTTGTTGAATTATTGCACTTTTTATGTTAAACTAAAAGAGATTGAAGTTTAAACTAAAAAATAAAATTACAAATTCATAATAATACTGAGCTTGTAATGTGTTAGTTATGTTAAAATGTGTACTTACTTTGAGATCATCAGTGAAAAAGAAAAAATATTATATATATTTTAAAAGGTGTTAAACAGAATACTATGTCTTAAATTCTATAATCTATACATTATATTTGTTTCATAGAACATTTGCAATGACTTAGCCACAATAAATAAAATTCTATCTCTTTTATAAAAAAATACAAATTTATATTGATCATATTTAACTGGTTACCAGTATCAGTTATCACTGTTAAACCAGCGATTTTTTTTTGTTTTTAAAATTATTTTAACAAGTATATCCTTACTGGATTTAAATTTTTTGTACATAAGTGTTTTCACATATAAATAAAACATAAAACCAGTTTAATATGTTCATGAACAAATATGTTCGTTTATACCTAAGTTAAAAAGGTTTAATATATGTTCTGTTTGATAAAATTTACATTGATCAAACTTTATCAAACCTTGATATTGTACTTTATATACAATTAATAAATTCAAAAATCAACAAATTATTAGGAGTCATTAAAATAACAGTTTGGTGAATACTTAACCTAAAAAGTCACAGAAAATATTTCTTAAAAATATTTAAAATCGAAACTTATCATATTATTCTACAATAAAATATTAATTTATAGTACTTGTACGAATTGTTAAAAAATATCATTCGATAAATAAAACATTCAATGAACAAATTTTTAGGTTAAGAAAAATCAACATCAAATAACTGACGAGAAACAAAAATCACGAAATTTAAAAAAATACTTGCCTCCGAGCACTGGTAGTTGCATTTTTCTTTCCAAGAAGCCAAAAGCTGATCACGAACACGCCATCTCCTGTTTGGCTGCTTTTAACGCTAAAAACACACCGGTACACACTTTAGTATTACATGCAAATCACACATCATTATTTCAAAGTTTAACTAATTATTGCAAAAGTCTACAGCAAATTCACATATAATGCAAACACATCTGCCAAACGTTACTGTTCACTATAAACTGATGTAAAATGGTGTTATTTAAATTCCGTAGTATTTATGCAACTTAATTATAAAACTTCCAATTAGTAAAATAAGCTTTATAAAATAACAAACAAAAAGATAAGAATTTAAATTTATTTTAGGCACTTAGAATCTAAAGTATTTACATATAGTCTTAAAATAATGGAGATATTATAAATATCTCACCTTCGCGTTCTCTTCTCCTCAATTTCTTTCTTCTTCTGTCTATACATGCTAATTCAGTCTTTACATTATTGTACGTCTTTCTTAATTCGGATAACTTCTGCTGCAATATTGAGATTCTTTGACCAGAATCTAGTGCTGGATCTAAAACAGACAATAAATAAAATGTTGCATAATCTGTATGTGAAAAATATATTACAATAATTAAGCTATAGCCTGTTTTAAAACTAGTAGGAGTAGTGATTTCTATGTTTGTGACTGACATGTTTTTGTTATCTGTCTAAATATCATTTGGAAATTAATTCTACAAGGTGATAATTATTTTTATCTACGACCATTGAATAACACTTATTGTGTAGGTACTGTAGAAAGATAAACCCCTCCATAAGACATTATTGTATTATGAATTCATAATTCAACACTATTATAGTTCATTATTCATCACTATTGTCACTGTCATCACATCAAAATGTGAGGTTACGTTAATATTTTAATGAATAAAAATTTGTAAAGAAATGCTACAAAACGTCGTATTTGACTGACACATAATGGCAATAATTGAGTTAATACTCAGTTAATACTGAGTTAATACTCAGATGATTATGAATTATGTGCTCGTTAAATAATATATTATAAATTCGTTCGTCTAATTTAATATCAGTATAATAAAATAATTTGCGAATTGCAATAATTTACGTGACTTGAGATATTTAAATTAAATGAGAATGGATTTGTCGACTGGTAGAATAATGAAGGATGGAATAATCGGGAATGCAGTCAAGTGAGTTTTATTTAACTAAAAAACCGACGTTTGTGAATTAGTTGTTACATTTTAACAACTAATTCACCCTGAAGAAGCCACAAGGGTGTGGCGAAACGTCGGTTTTTTAGTTAAATAAAACTTACTTGACTGCATTCCCGATTATTCCATCCTTCATTTAAATTAAAATTTAACGAATAGCGGCGCCATTGAATTGAATATTCCTTAAATCTTGGAAAGAAGAATTTGTAATTCATTGATAGCTTCAAACCAGTGAATTTTTTTCCAGGATTCAGAAGCTTGAAAGAATTCTCAAATAATTCATGTGTGAACAGGGTTTTAATTTATTCTAGCGTTTGTTTTACTCCTAGTTCAAAGACAGACTATAGTATTATTCTATTATTTGAAAGATTTTCTTACCGAGTTCAATAATGAAATTGAACTTGGAAGGCCTAGGCGACCTGGAGCTCAACCTAGTCTCCGGTGCTGTCATCGTTAGCACACTAGTTGTTGAACTTGCTGGAGGAGTTGAACCTGGGACTGAATGTTCGGATGTATCATCGCTATCACTATTTGCTCTGATATTCCTAACATTCGGTTTTCTTCCTCTTTTAGCTGGAAGAACTTCATCAGAAGCTTTACAAGACCGCCGCCGTTTTCTGCAAGGCGCGGCGGTTTCTTCTCGTGGGGGTTTCTTTGGTGCGGGGCAAGTTTCGGATGTCATTATTGTATCTAAACACAAAAACAATATTAATAAAGGAAGAGAACAATTTGAGGATATTTTGTACCTTCTTCACTGTAATGTGCAACTTTACTTGTCTGTGTCCGTTGTCCAGAATCAGTGGATTTACAGCTTTCGTTATCTGCTGTATTAGGAGATATCCTGTCTTGATCTCTGCAAGAAAAACAAAATGTTAAATGAAATTATTTAATAGATTGAAAAAAAATCAGAACTTATAATAATTATTGTTATAGTTTATACAAGCAGATAAAATTTTATATTATCGATGAGAGGTAAGTTTTAATTCACAAGCGACAAAGGAGCGAGTGAAATATTTTTCTCAAGTTTTGTGTCGTAGTTTATCAGGTAATAAAGTTCTGAAAATTTCATTTAATTATAAATTAAATTATTATTAAACACAATTTTGTAGTTTGTTTCTAAGCAAGCTTCATTTTTCATTCTACTTTATAAAACAAAGTTAATCAACCCTTGCTGTTACAGTTTTATTTTATCTACCCTTATCTACGTTTAAACGTAATGATGCAACGAATAGTAAATTGGCCGGATACCGATTATTGGATATTCAGTTTATTCTTTAGCCGGATATCCGGCAACCGGACATTCGGCGTTTAAGAACAAACTTGTTTGGGGGTGATGCTCTAATTTATAAACTACAGATACATGAGATACATCGTAAGAAAAATTTGTAGGTAGATATATTTATAAATTTATTTCAGAATAATTTTATGTGAATAAAGAAAATACGCAGGAATCTATTCGCTCACAGTCGCTTATTGCTGATAGAAATTTCAATACTCATTTCATATTTTTTTAACTATTCGGTAGAGACCGGATATAAGATCACTATCCCGTATTCGGTCGGATAGTAAAAATACTAAAAATGTGGCCGGATAGTAACCGGAAGTCCGTTGCATTACTAGTTTAAAGTGAAGTAACCTGAAGAAAGGAGCACACCGCTTCCGAAACGTCGTAAAAAAAAAATTATTTAAAAAAAATCTCTTACCCTCTGGGGGATAAATTGGAAATTGTACTCTCAGGCGTCGTCGGCGGCGTGTTGTCCATAACCGCGTTAGCCTCATTGGCATCACACGCCGGCTCCAACGGCACAGCAAGAGGCTGAGCATCTTGTTTGACAGCTGCTTGCTTCTGCTGCTGCGTCGTTTCTCTATCCACCGGATTGGCCATCACTTTACTATTACTACTTCCTGGAGCACTAGCAAATGGCATCTCCAATAAGAGACTCTTGGCACTCTTAGGCTTCGTCCGGGGTTCAACTGGAGCTGGCGACATCTCCGGAATCGGGGCCGGACTACCTGGAATTGTTTCTTTGCATAGAAGGAGCGAAATGTTGCTGTCAGGTTCTTCCTCTTGCTTGACGATCTCAGTGGGCTCTGGTTTTGGTTCCACGGGCTCTATGGTTGAATTAGGGAGGATTGGTTCGAGTTTGATAGTCTCTTGGAATTTAAAATTACGCTCTTCTTCTTGGGAATCATCTGTGTTGGCTTGAACAGCAGATATGTTGCTATCTGTATCCTTTAATTCTAGTTTGTCGGATGGACTTGTTTGGGAGTCGTCATCAGAGCGCGCGATAACTAATCGTTCTTCTGAATCACTGCTATCAGTATCTGATTCCTCAATAAATTCGCGACTGACAATTTTTTTGGTTGATCGCTTTTTACTTTCAACTTGAAAGTCAGATTCGGCAATTTCAGTTTTAATAATAACTTCATGAACTGGTTCCTTAATTTCTGGTTCCACTTTGATTTCTTTTTTAGGTTCTTCCGG
This sequence comes from Agonum fuliginosum, assembly GCA_947534325.1. NCBI lineage: Eukaryota > Metazoa > Arthropoda > Insecta > Coleoptera > Carabidae > Agonum > Agonum fuliginosum. The sequence goes on along the minus strand of OX384032.1, from coordinate 31,047,437 downwards.
TTTCTCAATTTTTGGTGGTGGTGGAGGAGGATCTGGTTTAGGCTCATTTTTCACAGGTTTAATTTCTTCGTTCTTTTTGATCATGTTGAATTTCTGAAGAATTGAATCTGCTATTTTTGTTCCTGTTTTTATTTGAGGTTCTCTTGTTTCTTCTTTCTTTAACATTTCTGTTTGCAGACTAATAGCTTCTAATAAGGAACTATCAGTTTCTTGTAATGCTGGAGAAATTTGTTTGGGAGCTTTTGGGATGTCTTTTGTATCCTTGGTTTCTTTAATTGGCTCAGTGTTAATCGATAGAGGCTCTTTAACTTCTTCGGCAGGTATTATTTCTTTCTTAACTGGTACAACAGTAGGAGTAACAACAGGTTTAATTTCTTCTTTAGGCTTTAACTTTGGTTGGTAAATTGTTGTGGGTTGAGTGATGAATAAATCATCTTCAGTACTGTCTTCATCTGTCATTGTGTTAGATATTGCACGTTGAATTGCTGCTGTAATAGAATCATCTTCATCACTTGCACCATCCTTTAAAGAACGTTTTTTATTACTTTCATCACCACTTTCACACTTAACACCAGCCGTAAAACCGCGGAAAATTGGATCTAAACTTGAAGTTTCCGGTTTGTTGAATGTTGGATCGGAGAAGATTTGTTCTTTATGACTAAAAAGTGGTTCAGTTTGAGTATCATCAGTGTCTGATAAATCTAGACGATCACGACTATCATCACCAACGGTTTCTGGAAGTTCACGGAACAGGCTCAAAGTCTCATCCAAGTTAAGAGCTTTTACAACTTTAGGTTTAGGAACATCGATATTTGCAGGAGATTTCTTGCCAGTTGTCGAAAGATTAATATTAAATGAAGGCGATTCAACTAATTTGTCGAATGGATCCTCACAAGAAGACATCGGTCGGGATTTAACAGGAGTCACTTCTTCTTTGATAGGAGACTTTTCTTCATCTTCTTCCACTTTCTTAACAGGTGTGCGCTTAAAAGTACGTTTCTTGTCATCTGCATCTTTATCTTTATTAGTTTCATTTTTGGGTGGACTTTTACCACCCTTTTTCTTAGGTGATTTTTCTAATTCTTCAAACAAACGAGGAACAAGTCGTTTCTTAACAGTTTTATCTTCACTTAATTTAGAAGATCTTGACTCAAATTCAAATGGTTCAGGTTCTTTAAATTCATAAATATCATCAGTGCTTATAGTTTTATCGACTAGTTTAGTATCAATTTTCGTAACTTTTTCTTCAACTTTCTTTTCATTCACGATAGGTTTGATATCTAACAAAATTGGCTTTTCTTCTGTAGGTGTTTCAGGTGTAGAATCTCCACTACATATTTTTACAACTTTTTCAAATCCTTTCAATTCTGATCGAATTTGATTTAGATCAAAATCTCTTCCTTTCGGTGGAGACGAAGAATCATCATCACTATCAGGAGTTGAGCTCTTTGGTTCAGGTGACTTCCTCCTTTTGACAGATCTTTTTGGTTTCTCACAATCATCTTCTTTCTCGGTATCTTCATCATCTTTATCTTTTCTTTTTGCTGATGTTGTTCTCTTCTTGTCGTCTGTTTTGCTCCCACTTCGTGTTCGACTTAGTTCAGATTCGGATTGATCAGATTGATCTGAATCAGAATCTGAAGCAATAGACAGATCTGTGTGTGCGGAAGTTCGTCGAGTACGTCTAGTTGAAGAGTTATTATCTCCTCCTTGTCGAGTGACTCTGGATGAGCTTGCTTTTGTACTTGCAGGAGTTGCAGGACTCTTTGTCCTGCTGGAAGAAGAAGTCACAGAAGACGGCGTTGTTGATCTCGGAGGCAGATCTTGCGTTCTGCTGCTGACTGATTGTCCTCGGCCACGTTTAGCTGCTGGTTTTGGTGGTGTAGACTGTTTGCTAGGAGTCTGTGATTGTTTTAAACGTTTAGCTTTAGTTGTATTGCTGAGATTTTCTGCAATTCGAGCTGGTTTTATCCATTCGTCATATCGAGTGTTCCAACCAGTGTAATGGACTCGGTAAACAACGCCACTGCTGTTGCGGTTGATGTCTAATACTTTAGCTTCATAAGTAACTTTAGATTCGTGAGTTGGCCCGTAGTATACTTTAAGTTTATCGCCAATGTTGACTGGTTGAGGAGTTGCAACAGATGATTCCGAACTTCTAGAATAAAATAACAAAAATCAGTTTAATATCTATAAGTTTAATAAATAAAGTAACTAGAAATACTTACGATTCGGATTGAGATTTACTATTATCGGTATCAGTATCTTTTCGTTTTCGTCCTCGTTTCTTATCTTCTTCTTGCTTTTTGGGTTGTTTTGTACTTTTTCCAGGTGCATCTTTTCGATCTGGTGAAGAGACTTCTTTAGTTTCTTTAGTTTTAGAAGATGAAGATGATGATTTCGACCGCGTCTGTTGTGCCTATACAATATTTTCAGTATAAATAAATGTTATGTATAATTTGTGTTATTTAATTACCTTATCATCTTCTTTCTCCTTTTCTTTTTCCTTCTCTTTTTCTTTCTCCTTTTCTTTTTCTTTCTCCTTTTCTTTTTCCTTCTCCTTTTCTTTTTCCTTCTCCTTTTCTTTCTCTTTTTCTTTGATGGATTCCTTTTTGCTATGTTCCTCAAACTGTTCAACCAAAGCTTTAACTTTCTCTCCTGTAGCCCCCTTGATCTTCCGTTCCTTATTTACTTTTGGTTCAACTTTTTTCTTGATATCTTCTTTTGGTTTAGAGTTAGAATCTGATTGCACATCTATGGTCCCATCGCTGCTATTGCTGCTGCTAGTATCACTAGATTCAAGACTACTATCTTTCTTTTTTAATCGTTCTTCAGTTTCTTTCTCTGAATTATTCTTTTTCGGAAGTTCAGTTTTAACTTTAGGCTTTTCTACTTCTTCTTTCTTTTCTGTAGTAGAAGTTTCAGGGATAGGATCATCGATTCTATCAGGTCTTGGACTACTGTTTACAGGAGTAGCACGATCACGATCCCTAATCAAACTTCTTCCTCTATGTTTCTTTGCGTTTCTTGGATGGTTGATCATCGTACAACCAAGTTTTCGATAAAAATCTTCGAAACTGGACAGGTACTTTTTGTAGGCTTGCTTAACACTATTATAAGTGCCGTGGTTATGCTGGTAACCTAATCGGATTGTTACTGAACGCCACTTTGATTGATTGGTTACCCGATTGTAACCACCTAATTTATAAACCACTCGAAATAACCGATACAGATCTACATCTTTATTTGCAATCATTGGACTCTTGTTTAGAGGAGTTCCTCTATCGTCCATGAATTTGTATAATTGAGCCACGAAATGATCTTTTTCTTCTCGTGGTTCATCGTCTGAGCTCTGTAATGATCACACAAAAATCAGCTTATAAAAATAAATTGTATAGAAGCATAACTTACATCTGTGTAGTTTTCTTCTGAGTCGGAATCAGGGATTTGCAAATCAAAAAGAGTTGCTCGTTCCCAATGTACAGGTAATTCATCTCTATCGAGATATTTAAGGGCCTTCTCCATGGCTTCAGTCAACGCGGGGCTCTCGATACGAGCCCCCATGTCTCTAGAGAATTCAGAGATTTCTTTTTTGGGCACCGTATAACTATAACACGCATAACATTATAATAAGTAAATTTATTAAAAGAAGGCAGTGTGTAAACTCACTATCGGCCATCTTTGAAGGAGCGCACCAGGTACTCCTCGCGAACATTGATGCGGACAGTGGGCTGCGCACTCGGCACAACTACAAGACCTGGGAACCAATTATCCCTGCTCTTTTTTTTATCATTTCCCTCCACACATACCACTTTTCCAATATCACTGCTATATAAATCGAGATCAGGCTCAGTTTCTTCTTCAGCTTCGCCCTCGCTGCTGTCTTCCCTATATCCACACCAATCAATTAACACATCTTCTTTAAATCATAACAAATTTTGTCGCAATTTTTACCCAATTTTAGCTAAAAAAATCGTGTATCAATCTTGATTTCTTTGCTTTCAACCTTTGGTTGATCACAAACCTTGTTACCAATTTGTGGTTCAATGATAGAATAAGCCGGATAGATGATTCTCTATCTCGTAATGTTTGCTTTTGGATAATATTTCATGGTTCCCCAAAATATCGTCATCCATATAAGTTTCATTTAAAGCTACCACCCTCAAACTAGAGTAAGGTTCGATGACATAATCCTAATAATTTGATCTCAATAATTGACTTTAAACTTTTTTGAATGTACCGTTGGGTTAAAAAATGAAAAACAAGTAAATTGATAAATAAATATGAAACTTACTTAAGCTGTCTGCTCCTCCTACCTCTCCTACCACCAACAACCGGATTTCCAAAATGTTCAGGGTGGGTAAGAGGTAATTGATCCAACGTTTCACTTTCGTTGAAATGACGTCCGCTCTTTAAACAAAGAGCTGTTCGTCTTAAAGTTGTTATGTCACCATCATCAAACACTGAAAACATTAAGATAAAAATAATATAAGACTTATTGTGTTATGCAACAAGTTTAACAAATTACTGACCGACTGTGTACTGACTGCAATCCTGGATTTTGGTGATGGTGGCTTCAATAAATTCTTTCTTTTCTGAATGTCGGGCTTGAACAGTATGACCTACCCGAAGGGGGCCTCTTACTTGTTCATCAGTGACTGTAGCAGTTCCTAAGCCCATTTTATACGTAATCTACATATAAAAGCAGATATGTTAATGGGGTATTGAGTACTGTTAAAATAGATAATAAAATACCTTGCATTTCACGCAACGAACTACTTTGCTAACTTTGGCTTCACAAAATGCGCCTTTGTATTTTGCACTTACTGCAGTCCCTACAGGAAGATAGGGAGGATCGTCCCCTTGCTGGAATTGATTAAAATATTGAAATACATAAAAATAATTCATTTTAAACAAATTTAACATTTGTTTGGATTACAAGATTGTTACAGAAGTAATATAATGCAATACATTTTGGACCCCCCATGTGGCTCAAATATGTAACATACGTTTCAAAAGATGTAAAATTCGAAATAAAAGCCGAAATTGATGAAAAATATGGTTTGTTTATATAAAATAGTTGGTCTTACCATTGTTATACGTAAAAACACGCCACACCTCAATTAAAATAAATTGATAAATTTTAAACACATATTTTAGTCCCCGACACTACAAATTTTATTTTATGTCGTTTAATAACATCAAATAATGTAAAAAATAATAAATAAACTGCATTATATTGCAGTCGCAGTTTTCACTAAAGTAGGAACTTATAACTTTTCAAAGAAGTATTATTAGCAGTACAAATATAACGTCACCTCACAATGTAACACTTATTTAGGTTATAAAAATACAAACACCATGTATTAAACATAACTTTTGAATTAAAATACTTCAAATTATTTATGTCAAGTAGCACATACAAACTCCATTACAACATCAAGTCGAACGCCACCAAGAAAGAAGAAGATCGTCTGACAAAAAATGAACAATCAACAGCAAGTTAACCAACTGTATCAAACCAAATGCTCTACTGAACACTAAATATTTACAATGCAAATAAGATATTATTTAAAATATAATTTTAATCAATGCAACAATAAATTTAAACAATACATTAAGTCGATAAACGCTTGTTAAGAATTATAATTTATTAATAATAGAACTTAAATTGCCAGGGAATTTTTATGAAAACTGACATTTGACTGTATTTGACTATTAACCTTAAAATTAACTGTCACTGTCGCATGGTTAAAAACATTACTAAAAATGTTTTATATTATTGGATTAGGCTTAGGTGATTGCAAAGATATCACAGTAAAAGGTTTAGAAGTAGTTAAAAAATGTGATAGAGTATATTTAGAGGCTTACACATCAATTTTGACAGTTGGAGTTGAAGCATTGGTACTTATTATAAATCATTTTTGAAATACCTTTTGCTATATTTACCTTTTGTATATGCAGGAAGAATATTATGGACGCAAATTAATAATAGCAGATCGAGATCTAGTTGAACAAGGTGCAAACGAAATCCTTGAAGGCTCATTAGATTCTGATATCGCGCTGTTAGTAGTTGGAGATCCATTTGGAGCAACAACACACACTGACCTTGCGTTACGTGCTAAGGAAAAAGGAATAAAATGTGAAATAATTCATAATGCATCTATAATGAATGCTATAGGCTGTACAGGCCTTCAACTTTATTGTTTTGGAGAAACTGTTTCAATTCCGTTTTGGACAGAAACTTGGAAACCCGATAGTTTTCTAGATAAAATTTTATCTAATTATACTCGAAACATGCACACTTTATGCTTATTAGGTATTTCATTATTATTTTTTCTATATCGATAATTACAAAACAAAAAATATTGTAGATATTCGAGTGAAAGAACCGACATTAGAAAGTTTAACTAAAAAGAAGAGAGAATACGAACCTCCCAGATTTATGTCAGTAAGTGTAGCAGCCAATCAAATAATTCAGAGCATACATAACTTCTTAGAAGCCGATGGATCCTTTCCAATTAGCGAAGACAGCCGATGTGTGGGAGTAGCTAGAGTTGGTTCTAGTACGCAGAAAATTTTTGTTTCTTCCTTAAAACAAATGCAAGAAACAGATTTAGGACCACCGTTGCATTCCTTAGTCATACCTGCGAAAGAGTTACATCCTCTTGAAGATGAATATATTCGCCAATTTATAAATAACGAATAACTTTTGAATAAATATTTTATTAAAAAATTATTTGCTTTATTGTGTGGGTTAGTAGAAATAAGAGGGATATTTATTAATGTAATGAGATCAATTTATCAGTCACATTTATTTTTTTCATAATTACAGTAAAAAAAGAATTTGTTGTAAATATATAATTATGTTACAAAGGGATTTTTGTATATCAAGGCGATATAAAATTCACTTATTAATTCTATAATTAATAATAACGTTCAACCGAAATAAATAATTGAAAACACACATCACAATATAATATGAAAGTTGATATTCATAGTCAATGATTACGTTGTATAAAAGAAATGACATGTAAAATTGAAGATAGTTTGGCACTATAAACATCAACTTGAAACCATTAATATCAATCTCATAAAAAAGAAACTACGTACTTATCAAAAAGAAATATACAACTAAAAATCTATACATGTGTATAATATTTATATATGTATATGAGTAGTATGTATAAGATATAACTTAAAAAAATACTGAAATTCGTTAAAGCACAAGAATTAAATAATAAAAATTTTAAAGATCAGTTTCCAGTTTAGGATGGATAAATAATGTAAAATTGTCCCACAGAGACCAAAAATAGTTTAACGTACTTGTACTAGTATATAAAGCTGCCAAAATAAATATAATTCTACTTGCTTTATGAAAAAAATATTGAATCGCTTGAAAGATTTTGTATAAATAGCCATTAGTTCCTTATTTTATCTATACAAGAGTCAACCATTATTTTATTATATTATGGCAATACTTAATGTTCAGTATTACACAATTAACATTTACCATTAATTTTGTAGGAAAAATGAGGTATTTATTACTTGTACATTTTTGAAATATGGAATTAAAAATGATCTACTACTGTCCCTATTTAAAATACTTTTGGACATTCTTTCTCTACTGATTCATTAAAAAATATCATTGCACACTTAAATTATTAGGTTAGTTAAGGCCAATATATCATGAGATATAAATTAAACTTAACACACAACAATGCCTTACAGAAATTAATAAAATCATAATTTTAAAAATTTCTGTACAAGGCACTGTATTTTACAACATTAGAGAAAGAACACAATGAAATCTAAGAATAAATAAAACAATATAAAAATATAACATGATTGGGAATTCTCCCATTTACGATTATCTTAAAATTGGTCGTCTGAGGCAAAGTTAGGCTCATCAAGACACCTGCACTTGATCATCAAAGTCTTTGATTTACAAAAATGATAATTGTTAATTATACAACACGAATCTTCTTACATTCATCCGCATTCACTCGAACATTCACATTTTATTGTTTAGGCAACGTAACACTGGCAAGAATACTGGATAATATGGACGTTTGTGTCAAACACGTTAAACAGACAACTTTCTGTCGCTGTGTCAAATACTAGTGCTGAATTATGGCACCGGTGATTATACAAATAGTGTAAAAAATCTACTTCACTAGATACAAGTCAGTGCTCAGCGATTGCTTATGATATAAGTACAAAGGACTCTCAGCGCTTATAGAATACTTGAAAAGGAAACACTGGAGTATTCTAAAAGTGATTTTGTCCCATTAGTGAATGCACTGTATTTCGACACGGTGACTCGGTTTATTGCAAGCGTTTATTTTTATAAAAAGCGATAACAATTTGAAAGTTGCTTGATTAACGTGGAAAACAAGTAATTGTATTTTGAGCTGACGGTTACGATATTTTATATAATTGTTCGCATTTTAAAAACCTTTCGAGCGTAAAAATTGTAGTTTTTACTCCGCATGTAGGCCGCAATAAATAACACTACAAATTCTGTATATATAAATAAAAATCCTGCTTGCATGCACACTTCTTGACCAAAGCACTAGGTACACCAAGATTTTAAATAAGTTTTTATAGGTGATCTTCATTTTAAATGATAGTGGTTTTATTATTACTTTTGGTGTATTTTATATGGAATTTTGAGGACTGATTGGTGGGCACAAGTATTTAGTTTTGTACTTGTTTCATGTTAATTATTTTTATCACAAATTACGTCAATAAATAAAAATACGTATTTGAATACGTAAAATATAAATAATCAGTGCTAATCTGTAGGAATTACGTTAATTAATTTTAACCATAAAATTATAATCTAACTTATATAAGTATAAATACAATCTGAAATGTTTATTTACAAATTAAAATACTAGGCTTTAAGAACACTTTTGCGAAAAGTAATTCGATTGAATTAAAATCATATCCACGAAATTTCTACAGACTAGTATCGAAATGTAGAAAAATCTACGAATAACCATCAAACAAAATAAAAATAGCCAATCAATTACCTTTTGTCTACAACTTGTGCCCTCTATTTGTAGGATTGGGTCTAGAATAAGGATCAGGATTAGGATAGGAAATCAGGTTGAGTTTGATCTTGTCCTATCCAAGCTCAAATTCCGACGCCGTGATTGCATTGAGGTCTTTCATGAGGCCCTCCAGGTTGGCCATCTCCTGGTTAAGCTCCTCCGTGGAGTAGCTGGGCGCGAGGCGCTGCACCTCCTCGGCGCTGTGCGGGGGCGGGTTCGAGGCACTGATGCGGGAGGTGGGAGTGCCGTGACCTCCGCTCCCAGATCCGCCTGACGATGGCGGCTTCTTGTACGGCGACGAGTTCGGACGGACCGTCACTGTTGCACACATACACGCACACACATCATTTAAGAGTTCGCGATTGAGTGATTAATAGCGTTCATGATGAACACATTTTGTGTGGAGGACACCTGCACCCACCGGGGAGTCACATGATTTTAATTCCAAGCAAGATGAATTATGCTACGTGATGATGAAGCAGTTCATGTTCATTATCTAATTATTTTTCCAACTTTATCAATGAATATACTTTCAACAAAATATAATCAGGTTATAATTAATTATTTAGAATAAGTATCTATACTCCGTTCAACCAGAAAAAGTGAGTGCGAATGGGCACAAGCAAAAATGTATTAAATTTTAGAGTTCTCGTGCATAGGGAAGGAAAATTTGCTCAAAACAATTTTTGTTAAACCAATCCACTTTGAAAATGAATATTCTTGTTTTGTATAGGTACTATTTGAATTTGAGTCGCACTTCTCCGAGTGCCCATTAAACACTAGAAATTAAAAATCTAGAAAATTTATACACAAGAAAATGCAGCACCAGAAGGTGCAAAGCTAGAAAATCTATAAGTAATAGAATACCTGCATCAAAAGATGTATTAACAAAAAAAAATCAAATCTAGAATTTGAGATTCACCATAAATAAAATAGGTATGATGTTATATTTAAAAAATATACCGAAAAATTTGTATTACGATGTATATGTTGTTTCTAAATTTGGCCATCACCCCAAACAAGTTTGTTTTTGTATCTTTTTCCTGTGTATGAATATTCTAGATTTTTGCTTTTTTAGTGTTGAAGCCATTTCCCTTCTCTTTTATCATGGAGTAGCGGCCATTTTTCCCTTCTCTAAATATGAGAACTCGACCAAACCCGCGCAATCAAGCTACAATGAGATCAACCATATTTTATAATGTGTATGAAGATGTTCCTCTTAGATTATAAACCAAATGTGCAAACAAGTCATCTTTTATCGTTAAATGGAGTATATAAGAATTTTTTTTATATCAAATATCATCACACCACAAACAATTTTCAAAATACTATTTGCACGCCAATGTAAATGAATTGATTTACGGGATCAATTAGATAATGAACACTTTCGAACAGGCATTTGTGATACTCACCGACATGTTTAGGTTGGGGCGTGCCAGGCGCACTGGTGGGCGGCGGCGCTGGCACACTGAAGCTCTTCAACGGATGTCCCTGCATCCTCTTGCCCTGCGCCTCAGCGAGGACATTCATTCCTGGGGCGTACGTGCCCGTCTGTTGCTGCTGCAGCGGCGGCGGTGGCTGTGGCTGCTGCTGACCAGCGTATCCACCTCCTGGGGGCGGCACTACGCTGTCGTATGCACTCTGCATCGCATACGGGTTCTCTGTCGGCATCGGAGCGACAGTGGAAGGCGGTAGGGAGCTCGCTAGAGCGTTCTGGTCGATCGTTACATGAGCGCGAGATATCGTGTACTGCGTACGGGGGTATGGCGGGCGAGATGATATATCACTAGATGAAGGCTGGTTCAGGGGGGTTGTGTTGATTGGTGTTGCTGTTGCTATCGCTAAGAAAATAAATAAGTGAGAAACATTACAATAAACCCAGGGTGTATCATTGCTTCGAGTACATACGTTAAGGGCATATAAAGTTTAAGATGCAGATTTCCGAAAATACGAAAAATTAAGGGCAGGGATAATTGTACCACTGGATTCGCGTAATTATCTACTAAAAATTAATTTAATCAATGCTTAAATAAAATGAGAATCATTTACTTGCTATAAAATTTGGAGCAATAATACAGCATGTTACAGTAATAATTTTGTGACTGGTTTTAGAGTCTATAATCTCATATTTTACAACGATGTACTTAAATATTGTCTTTACACGACTATAGAATGATATTAAAAAACCTCGTTGAATTTTATTTTATAATTTCTAAAAACTACTAAATTAGTTAACTGTTTAAAAATAATCTTTCTATAACCGTCTGCCAACTACTGTGCATTAACGTTTTATAAGAAGAAATGAATTGTTTGTGTATTAATAACCGTATAAATTGAATTATTAAGTATATAAAAATTAACTCTAAATTTTGTTAATTAATGGAACAGAAATATATAACTTGCATTTATCGATGCACATTTGAATCATGATTCTTGAATTTTTCAATATAGTCAAAATAATTGAAAATGTGGAGATTCTGGATTTGCAAGTATTGTGCTTTAATTATATTATGATAAGTTCTTGAATAGGTATGAAACTATAAATCCAGTGGCACGGAAAATGTTTTTTAAGTTAGAATTTAGATTTTTAAAATGCTTTTTAGCATATAAAACATCATACCCTTAACAATCATACTGGAAATTATGATACATTCTGTATAAACATTCAAGCAGTGAGGGGTAATATTTAATTTCTTACAATAATTATTAAAATAAACTCAAACTTCAAATGGTGATGGTGCAAAAATGAGTAATATACAATGGTGCATGGTGCCTGCCAAGCCTAACTTACGTTCTCTGGGTGGTTTGGATTCCACTGGTAAAGTAATTGGTTTGGGTTTCACTACTCTTCGATTCTTGTCATCATTGGTACTACCTAATGTGCAGCAAAGCAAGTGCATGAAAACGTGAATAACTCAAAACATCTAACAATCATTCAGTAATAAAACCAAACACACTTAACAGTTAGTGAATTCTAACATCTAGACAGGCATAGCTTACCCATATAACTTGGCACATAAGTTCTCTTGTCAAGCGAGTTGCTTGGCACGCTGTCCCTCGTGTCGTAGTCGTTCGCACCTACAGAACGAGGAAGGGTCATGGCACCGCTTGAAGAAGCTCCGTCATTGCTGGAGTGGCCTTTTTCCAGAGCTTTAAGCTCCATTTGGTCATGATGAATCCAGAGATCTGGAGGCTTGATGTTTTGATTTTTTGCCATTCCTTTTTGATATCTAAACATACATAATATTGACAATAACGATGATCGACTATATGTACAAAAAAATAATAATAAAGTAATCGGGATTTAGTCTTTTGAAATTTTGTTATTGTTTGACGAATACTCGATTTTCAAACTAATCGTAAATGTCATGATTAATTTAAAAATTAATCATGAATTTTATGATAAATACTAAGTAGGTATTATTTAATCGAATAATTTCAACGTGATTAAACTTATAATTTAAATCTATTAATGTATGCGACCGTCTTGTAGCCCTGAAGAAGTATGGTACAATCGAAACGTCGGCCTTTGAGAGAGTAAATATTTTTCAATAAAAAAGATTTACAAAAATGTACGCACCCTTTCTTGCTTCTATCTGGTGTTGTGTTAGGATCTCGTCTTCGACAACATACAACTGTGATAATGACAGCGATAATTGTTACAAGAACGATTGAGCCACCAATAATCAGATAAAGCATCATTGTATTGGATAGTGGACCTGTTCTTCCCTCTAAAACATCATTAAAAATGAAGTTCACAAAATGTTACAAAGTTTTAATAAGAAATTAATAGCAAATAGCACAATATATCACACAACGCAAACAAAATATGAATAAAATTGTTAGGATTATTAACTTAAAGTTAAATATCACACAACGCACACAAAAAAATAAATAATATTGTTAGGTTTATTAAAATAATAAAACAAAAATAAAATTACCTTTAATTCTATCATGAACTGCACTACCCATGTCTATGAAAAAAATAAAACGAAAAATAAAGTAAAATATGTAACAATTATTATCAATTTTAGTTAACTTACGTTCACCAGTTCGAAAAGAGACAGTTGGCGAGAACGGCCCATTTCCTTTATTATTCCTCGCTTGAATTTTAAAGAAATACTTCGTTTTCGGTTGCAAATTATGCAATTGCGTCGTATGTTTATCCCCAACAATTCCTTCCACTAACCAGTCTCGATCTCTTTTCGAGTTGTCAGTCGTATAGAGTAAAATGTACCCGGTTATCGGACCATTGGTCATTTTCGGTGGTAGCCATGCTAAAGTAATAACCTGAGAATTTTCTTCAGATTCTACGATTGTTAAATCTCTCGGTGCTGTGCTTGGAGCAGCTACGAGAGTGGTATTCTGCACCACCATACTCCACGGACTTTCTCTACGACCTCTGACGACCTTAACCGTGAAATCATACATCGTATTTGGTCGCAAATCGACGATCATACAGTTAAGTTCGCTAGAATTGTAATATCGGTACTTAGGGTTAACTGCGGTGCCATAACGCACGACATAATAACGATTGTCGGTGACATATTGGCTTTTACTTAATGTAGCGTCGGTCCAATAAAGAACGACGGCGTTTGAGCTTATAACGTGAGCTTTAAGGCCAACTGGCGGAAGTAAAGGAACTACTGGGTCAGGGGGTAATTCGTCTCGAGTTCGCACTGTCGCGTAGCGAACTGGACTTGGGCCAACCTTGTTGCTTGCCCGAAGACTTATGACGTACTCTGAATTTGGTTCTGTAAAATATGTCACAAATTATTATATCATCTTTACAAATAGTTTTCTTTTAAACGTACCTAAATTTTCTATCACGAATAGTCTTTCTTTTTCATCTAATTCTTGTACAAAAATATCAGGAATACCTTTTCCCCACCCAATAATATATTTTCTAATTTTAATATTTTGGCTAGTAGGTGGAGTCCAACTTATAGTTATACTATCAGAAGCTGGACGAACTGTAAACACAATCAAATATTTATTAAAATTATAATGAGGATGCTTTCTAGACTGGTTATTAACAATGAGGAATTGGGATTTTTTTCTAGGATGCAGTTCTTTAATCTTAATTAGTTTAAATTCACATGCGTTTCAGGAGCTAATTTTATAAAACAGTTTACTAAAAACCAAAAACTAAGGTAAAACATAGTGCAACTTACATAATAATTATTATTATATTAAATATATTTACACATATCATTTATTATAATTATTATAATGGTCTCATATGGAATTTATTGTATATGAAGAACAGCAAAGATTCAGAAAAAAAGTCACAAAAACTAAGAACATTCGCATTCATCAATGAAACAAAGTAATTATTAGTTTTGTTCTAATTAAACTAGTGGTTCAACTGTTTTGTAAAATTAGATAGATAGTAGAGAAATAATTTGTCCTCATAATTCAGAATTTTATTAAAATTTTCTTTTTACCTTTTAGAGGACTTGGCTCCTCAGGAACTCTATCTTCCTCTTGATCATTCTCATAAGTGTCAGCGGTCAACCAATCTGTCGGCGGTCCAGATCCATTTACATTTATCGCACAAATTCGTATTTGGTATGACGATGATCGTTCTAAATTCAACAAAGTATGCATGCGGCTATTGCCGGGGGTTGTTATCGTGTCGCCTTTTCGTCCGTGTTTCCGGTAGCGGATTTTATAACCAGTTATTATCCCATTTTGACCTTCTGCGGGTGGCGGTTCCCAACGGACCACTATACTCTAAAATTTAAATTAAACAAAGTTGTAACGAGTGGAAAGTATGGAATGATGATGTAATAAAGAAGTTTATTTACCGTGCTACTCCCGGGTTCAACTGTAACGTTGATAGGAGCTTCCGTAGGCGCGGCACTGAATGTACGGACTGTAACTTCAGCTGAATTTGCGCCTACCCCATTTTCGTTTACCGCTACCACCCATATATTATATTCGGTGAACATACTTAAGCCAACTAAATCAAATGATAAATTTGTGGTATCTTTACTACGTTCTACCGAATTTTCACTCTGAAAAATATTAATAATGATGAGTTACATTCAAATTTATTCCATGAAAATAATTTTACCTCCATATAAAATATTTTATACACTTGGATATTTCCGTTAGTTATTTTAGGTTCCGTCCAAAGAATGTGAATTGATGTGGGAGAAGTAGCATACGCATCAACGTTTAATGGGGCACTAGGAACATGTTCTTCTGGTTGGGTTACCACTTTGAGGCTGTCAGATGATGGACCGGAACCTAAATTATTATAAGCGACGACACGGAAATGATAAACGCGTGCTGGGAACAATCCACCGATGTTTGCTTCTTCCAATCGTGATCGAGTCGTGTTTTGCGTTCGTTCTCTGTGAAATTTTTATTTTTAATTAAAAGAGGCGGATAGCAGAGCGTTATGTGACCGACAAATTTATATTATAAAATTTTATTTTAAAAATGAAGGATAAAAAATATAATATTATGTAAAAAAAATGTCGATTGCAGACCTTGCAATAACAATCTTTTGTCCAAATGTAAACATCTACCAGTATCTTGAAAATAAAAGAACAATAAAAAACAATAGGCTACAAGAATGCAAGTTCTATCGTTGAATTTAGAATTTTTCAAATTAAATATGCCTTTTCAATTATTTAAATCGTTCAATTAAGGGTAAATAATTCGTTTAACAATGAATTAAGCCCTACAAACAATGCATAATTCGAATTAATTTCTTGGAAAGTGTTTAAGCTTTCATTATTTAATCCACCCTTTTTGAAAGGGATTAATTCAAATGAATTAAAAATATATTTTGAATTAATTTATGCCCAACTCTGTAGTCTGTACAGCTCTATTAACTTTTATTTTTGAAATTTGTTTAGGTAGTAGTAGTACCATGCAACGAACTATAATGTTTAAATATGCTAATGCTTTAATACACGGAGTTCTATTGGTCAAAAACTTCAATCATCGATAAACAAGTTGTCCTAATACAATAAGTTTTATTAGGCATGAATCCAAATAAATAATTATAAAAACTTACTACTGAGTAATGGGATTAAATTATATTAGTTTTGAGTATACTAAAACTAAAACAAAGATTCTTACCTTGGACTCCCTTCCTGGCGATAGAATACCGTGTATGCCATAATATCCCCATTGGTGACCTCAGGCGGCTTCCAACTTAGAGTTACGAATCTCGCCTTCACGATCACCGCGTTAAGGTCTTGTGGCTTTCCGGGCAGACCATCGTGGTGCGCTCCAAATGCGGTTCCATCTGTTGGAAATATTTCCCAGGACCAAGGCGGTTCGGTGTAACCGGGAAGGACAGGACCCAAAGTGGGGTTGTTAGTATTATTATCAGGTTTTAGGGATCTAAGAGCATTGAGAGCTGCTTCGCGATTTCGGTTGTTATCATTAAACGAGTCCACAGAGCTTGCATCCCGGGAGTATACATGCTCTTGAGTTAGACTGTGGCCGAATTCAGTATCGCCGAGTTTATCAGCTTTCAGGGAGGTTAATATATTTCGAAGTTGTGTTTTAGTAGGTTTTTTCTCTTTTTCTTGGTTACGGAATTTTTTACGATGGTTCTTATTTACTAATATCATGCAAAATGAAAAGCGTGCAGGATGCATTAGTAAATAAGGTAAAAAAGGAAAAGGGAAAATAAATAAATAAATTAATGAAAATATAAATAAACATAATTAAAAATAGTTGAAATGCATTGGTATAATTATAAAATTCCATTACTGAATGGTATTAATTAAAACTTATATGCAATGTAATGTAATCTACTTAACAGTACCTGAATAAAATAATTAAATCACAATTAAAATAAACATATAAAATGGAATGAAAACTCACCGGCTCCAATGATTTTCAACCTCGCAGAGGCTTGAATATTTCCAGCAGCATTTGATCCTACGCACTGGAAAATTCCGTCATCTTCATCCAACGTGCCCAGAATTTTCAGATTATGCCTGTAAATTAATTTTGGCAATCAGGTCTCCGTAATTTACTTTCATTCATAAACTTCAACTTACCCGTTCTCTAATTTAAAGTACTCGCCGTACGAGATCACTTCACCATTTTTAAGCCACTGAACTTTCGGCTCGGGTTTTCCGTAAATGCTGCACTCGAATTCGGCGTCCTTGTGAATGGCGTCCACTTTGTCTTCGGGCTTTTTAAGAAACTTCGGCGGGACCTAAACAAACAGAAAAACAAAAGTGTCAAGTGGCAATTTGTCAATTAGAGTTAAGTGTGAACCGTTTACCTGAACTTGAATTGTGGCAGTGGCGTCTAAACTATCTTCTCTATTTTCTGCTCTACATTGATATGTTCCTGCATCCGATTCTTGGATGTTTATTATTTGGAGGGAGCTCGTTCCACCCACTCTCCTATATCGGCTGTCGAGATCGCTAAGAAAAATATTTTTAATTTTATGAGGATTTTGTACGTTTTGAGCAATTTTAAATAACAGGTTTAGACAAATAATAACAAATATGCGTTATTAGGGATCAGTATTTGAACTTAATATAACATTGAATACAGGGATATTTTTAAGTTCCGGGCAAATATTTAACGGTAAGGGTATAATTACATGATTTACTGAGCGTGCTCCCTACATAAAATTTTTGATAAATACGTAAATTTAAGGGGAAAAAATAAAACGGTGATCAACGCTGATCGCTGAAACGCGCTGATCTGCGAAGAAATGCACAGATGCACGTAAAAAAGAATAAAATTAATCCAAAACGAGTATGTGGGACTCAAGAAGGGTATTAGGTTTCTTTATTTAGTTTAGTTAAATGTAGATCAGCGCGTGTCAGCAATCAGCGCTGATCAGCGTTTTATTCTTATCCAAAATTAAGGGAGGATTACTGAAAAAGAACATTTTTAATATCACTGGAGTAGTGTATTTTATTCAAAACTACATAATTGAAATTAATTATCGAAATTGCGTTTCATAATACTCTTTAAATTAGTAGATTTAAATCAAATATTAAGAGCAGCTTTTAATCAGTACTAAAAATGTTCATTTTAAATAAAGTACCCTTAATTTTTACGAATTTTTTTTCTCTTTCTGTTCCACGCTATTATGTTATTATTACTATTATATTATATATCCATAAATTTTCTCTTCGTGCATATATTTTAATGACATAATAGCATAAGTACTTTACTGATTATGAAACAAATTTTTTTGTTTTAAATTAGTAAATTTAAGGGTAGTTTTTGCAAGAAGCACATTTTTGAAACGACTTGATTGTGTATTGTATAATGGATATCTGATTAACTATGAATGGAATAAATTGTGGAACGGCAAGAATAGAAAATTCATGAGTGACCCAAAACAGCTTGATTATTGCAAATTTTGATTTTTTTATTAGTTCCGTGATAAGTGAGTTGTGAACTATACCATTAAAATATATGCACGAAGTTGTAAATCACCATGTAGGTATATCTGCAGGTTTGGAAGAGTTCGACATTTCGAAAAACTAATCAATTTTTAAAAGATAACATCTTAATGCAAAAATTGTTTTCATGTTAGTCAAAATCCAACCAAAAACTTATAACGGCCAGTGGTTAGCTCAACCATAAATAATACGACTGAGTTTGGGTGGTTGGATTTCATTATAATATCAATCTGACCTACCATTTTGTGATTGCAATTACAAATTTTAAAATAAATAAATAAAATGAAAGACCGAAAATATTCTGGGTTTGGAAAAATTGAGCTTCATTTGAAATATATTGCAGTCACTGTTTTTGTTTGTTGCTGAGATAGAATTCGTAACCATTGACATGATAGGCGGACACGCAATCATTGTGATACCACTGGCCATTTAATTTATTCTCAAATATCTGAGTATTGTCGTCTTTATTCAGAATTGATAAAGCTGAAGTTTGTTAAAAAATAAAAATAACTTACGCCATATCTAAGTTAACCCCATCCTTCAACCAATTAATCCAGGGCTTGGGGTACCCATTCGCGGCGCAATCCAACGTGATGGTTTGTCCTTCAATGACCTCCTGGGACCTGGGGGTGGCAATGAATCCTGGCGCTGATATGCTAGCGGCAGATTCCAGATCACTGCTGATGATCAGCATCGCCTTGTTGCTGAGCCGGTACTGGCTCAAGCCCGAGGCGTTGCATCTGTACGTGCCGTGGTCCGAATGCTGCACTTCGTCGATCTCAAGAGCCCCAGAGGGTAGCACGGTCATGCGGAGCTCGTCCAGCTGCAGAGGTCGTTCGTCCTTCAGCCATCGAACTCGGGCGGGCGGGGTTGCTTGGATGCGACATGCGAAGTAGGCCTTCTGGCCCGGGAAGACTGTCAAATCACGGGGTTCTTGGATGAAGCCCGATAAGCCTATGATAATATTTGATATAATAATTAATCTTATACTTTAAGATGCGCAGATTTTGTAATATAAATGGAGATGCTAAGAAAACAATGACTTTATTAAAGTTTCAAATTTCATTCAATATTTATATCAGGAAGAATTATTCAGCTTCAGCATGAGAAGTAAATACATAATTAATTACTTAGCAGAAGAAAACAATATAAGGGGCAACGACAGTATATAATTAATGTACTTTAGCCCTTAAGGTTCATACCCGGCACATTTGAAATATGAAACTTTTATACAAAACAAAAACACAAACAAAAAGAAAATATAAATGCCTACGATTTTGTTGTCGTAATCTGTTGTTATGAATACAAAAATGTTAGCTTTTATAAATTATGTACTCCATTATTTATCTTTTTATTATTCGTTATCCAGGGCTGCGCCAAGGCGGATGATGTCCCTGAACAGGGCGCAAAATTAACAGAAATATTAAGAATATAGTAAATGCCTATATTATTCGATAAGAGCTTAATGATAGCTATTATTCAAGAGAAGGAAAGTTTGAAAGTATTGTAAGTTGTAATCATTCGGGGAGCTTTCAGGCGCTGGTGTTCCATGCACTTTTGGAACTACAACTACCCCCTCCTTGACCTACATTGATTTGAAATACAGAATGACCGATTTCTAACCTCCTAAAATATACGATTGAAAATCATGCTGAAGTGTTGTGTTTTAAGATGTATAAAATAAATTTCATAAAGTGTATTGGCCGTAATCAATTTCGTACTTGTCTGTGCCAATTGCCAAATAAGAATATACTATGGGGCAAGATAGGGCTTACGACTTGAGCGTTCTGATTGGTCTACCCGGAAACCAAGTTTATATCAGAGAAAAATTTGTGATATGCGCGCATCATTTAGCTGTCGAACGCCGTAGTAGTAACAGCTGGTATTGTTGAAAAAGTGAGTCGTTGATTAGCGTCAGTAGCGCGTGACGCTATTTCAAAAATACGTTTAAATTTCTATTTAATGTGTGTAAAACGGGCTGGCTCCGCAACGCCATCTACTATACTATTATTTGGAACAGGGTATAGAATAGTTTTGAGTGAAAGCTCCCAACTCGAGTAGATACTATAATTTTTCCACGACTATAGCAAATAATTTATACATTTAAAAAATAATTGGTATCAACTTAAATATTTCAGAGAAAAAGAAAGCTTATTTAAATTTTGCTCAATGCAGTATAAAATGAAAGCCTTTACAAAAGGCTGTACTGGCAGTACTGTGGTGGCCACAGCAGCAAACCCCAACCCAAGCACTTGTCACTCACTTGCAAGTGCAACCTCAGCGCTCCGGCTGACGATGCTTCCCACAGCCGGGACGACCGCCTTGCACTGGTAGGCCCCCGTGAGCCCCTGGGCCTCCACGACGCTGGAGATGTACAGCGAGCCGTTGATCAGCTGGGAGCGGTATGCGTCGCCGATGAACGTCAGCGGCTGCTGGTCCGCGTCGTACCACTGGATCTGGATGGCGGACTTGGAGAACTCGCTGGACCGCGCCGAGCAGTCCAGCACTGCTGAGCTCCCGGACTGGACCACCGTGTCGTGGGGCTCTACGGTGAACTCGAGGACGTGGCCTACAACAACGGATTATGTTAGATTTATTCATTGTTGTTTACTGTCTGCGCAAAATAATTTGGCGAGGCACAGGAATGTAAGGGCTGGTTTGTAATGGATGTAATCGGTTACTTCTTCTGTATTATGTACGATGGTGTGATGTGAATCAGAAGTGTGTGGTTCATAATCATTTCAGTAATCTGCTAACTTGACGACATAACCTTTCTTATAACTGTCAGATATGGATCCATTTGTTAAAAGTTACATAGTTGGAGGTGAGTTGGAGCTGCAATGTTTATAACCACAAATATTGTAGCTAAATAAAATTAGCAATGCAATGAACTGGGCATAATGGAAAAAATATTTATATATATATATAAACATAATTATTAAGTCGATATTTCTTAGTATGATATGATATAAGTAGGTAAATTGTTTGAGTATTAATATTCAGAATGTGTGACGGTTAAATAACTATCTTAATTAAATAAATTAACACTGTATAGTAAAAATTAACACCGTAAATTTGCTTTATTTCGCACAAATATAAAATATTCTCATCTCACATAGATAAAATCTGGAATATACTCGTATTATGGAATTCTGACTGATTTTATCATTTTATGTATTATTTCAGATTCAGGCAAATAAATATGTCACCGTAAGTTATTTTTTATATTTCTGCGATAGACAGTTCAGTTATTTTATGGAAATCGCAATAGGTGTAATATTTCATATCCAGATATACAGTTATTGAGTTAGTGCAGGGTACTACTGAAGGGTGAATTTATAAAAAGAAAAATGTTTTCACTTTTTATCCAACAGCTTCTAGAATCAAGATTTTACAGTGGCACCTATTTTTGTATTTTTTTTACAACTGTGCGGTTTACAAAAACAAATGTAAATTATGTAAACTTAGTTAGATAGGTAGGTATCTATTCTTATAACTTAATATTATAATTATCATATTATTTTATAGAAAAATGTTTCACAAAGATGTTGATAAAATTCTGCATCAATTATGAAAGAAACAAAAATTATTTTCTATCTCACATAAAGGAAAACATACTAATTGCGCTAAACAGTTATGGATTTTAACCACATAGGTATTGTCTAATAATCGTTGTTAAAACAATTACTTGTGATGCTATTTTTGTATCAATAAAATTCAGGTTACAACTCAAATAAAACAGCGTCAAAGAAACGACCATTAAAAGAATAAATTTCTAATTAATATTACTTACTTACTTAATCCTAAAGCCTATCTACCTTTTCAGGTGTTAGGCTGGGTGTTAGGTGCTTTCCTTGTTCATTCTGCTACTTCAACAGGTATCTGTTTCCATACCTCTCTCCACTTTTCTCTTACTTTGCTTAGTTGACCTGCTTCCTCCCATTTAACTCCTCTCTTGTCTAGTGATTTCTTTATTTCTTCTGTCCATGTTTTTCTTGGTCTTCCTCTTTGTTTTGTTTTCGTTGTCCTTGCTTCATAAACTTTTCTCGTTGTCCTTTCTTCTCCCATTCTTTGAATATGTCCCCACCATCTTAATTGTCCCTCTTCTATTGCGTTTTCTATGGGTTTTATGTTCAATGTCCTTCTAATGTCTTTGTTTCTTACTTTGTCCATTATTGTTTTTCGTTCTATTTTCCTGAGAAATCTCATTTCTGTGCTGTTGATTCTGCTGCGTTGTCTTTCTGTTGTTGTCCAAGTCTCTGAGCCGTAAGTTAGGATGGGAACAGCTATTTTTTTGTATATTTGTGTCTTAGTGTCCTTCGGTATTTCCTTGCTTGTTAGAATACTGTTCTTCAAAGAGTTGAAAAGTCTACCTGTTGCTCCTGTCCTTTCGTTTATTTCTTCATCTAGTTTCCCGTTATATGTCAGTACTGTACCTAGGTATTTAAATTTTTTCACTTGTTCCAGTGATTCTCCTTCT
The DNA here is from genome assembly GCA_947534325.1 of Agonum fuliginosum. Lineage (NCBI taxonomy): Eukaryota > Metazoa > Arthropoda > Insecta > Coleoptera > Carabidae > Agonum > Agonum fuliginosum. Next base: position 31,024,491 of record OX384032.1, on the reverse strand, counting down.
ATTTTGATTGTGTGTATTTCTTCGTTTCTACTGATGATCATTGACTTAGTTTTGTTGCGGTTTATCTTCATGTTTATTGTTTCAAGATGTCTGTTGAATATTTCCAGGTTCTTGTTTAGTGAGCTTTCGTCCTTTCCTACTATAACTATGTCGTCTGCATAGCATATCTCTAGTTTTTCATTTTCCATTTTCCTATTATGTGTTGTTTCGCTTCCATTTTAGCTTCTTTTATTGCTTCGTCTAGGACTAGAGTGAAGAGTAACGGGCTTAGTATGCAGTCTTGTCTTACGCCTTTTGTGGTTTCAAACATATCTGATTTTTCGTTCTTCGTTCTTATATAGTTTCTTGTTTCTTTGTATAGACTTTGTATACCTATTATTATTTTATTATTTACATTTCGTTTCCTTAGTATGTTCCATATATCTTCTCTATTTACTCTGTCGAATGCCTTTTCTAGGTCTATGAAGCATAAGTGTGCATTGTGCCCTTGTTTTATTGTCTTCTCCGTAACTTGTCTCAGTATGCTTATAGCATCATTCACTCCTCTGTTCGGTCTAAAACCGTATTGGTTGTCCTCTAGTGTATTTTCAATTTGCGCCCTTAGTCTCTTTTCTAATATCCTTGCAAACAATTTTGCCACTGTACTTAAGAGTGTTATTCCTCTGTAATTTTGGCATTCTTTTATATCGCCTTTTTTATATATGGGACATATTATGCCGATTTGCCAGTCGTCAGGTGCGTTTCCATTACTTAGTACTGTATTGTATATATCTTTCAGTATCTCTAGTGCTTGGTCCGGTGCCGCTCTAAGCATTTCTGTCATTATTTTATCGTGTCCGGGAGCTTTGCCTACTTTGGCTTTCTTGAGTGCTTCTTTTACTTCCTCTACTGTTATTTCCTCTTCTTGATTATGACATTTTTCCTGTTGTGTAAGATTTCTAGCCTTCTTTTTTCTTATATCTTCTCCTTCCAGTAGTTCTTTGAAGTATTGTCTCCACGTTTCCATTATCTCCTCTTCTTTTGTGATCAGTTCTCCTTCCTTGTTTTTAATATTATGTAACATTTGCGGCTTTTTCTTTCTTGAGTTTCTTATTACCCCGAAGAACAATTTTTGGTTATCCTTGTATGCTTTCTTCATTAGTTCTCCAAATTCTGTCCATGAACTCTTTTTTGCTTCCTTAACTATGTTCTTTACTTTTCTTCTTTCTAATTTGTAGTTTTCATAGTCCTTTTCATTTCTTGTGTTTATATATCTCTTCCATTTATCTTTTTTCTTCTTAATTGCTTCTTTAACTATTTCGTTCCACCAGCGGGTTTGTTTTATCTCTTTATTAGTGATTTTAGATGTTCCACAACATTCTTCTGCTGCTATTAGTATAGCATGTTTAAACTTTTTCCATGTTTCTCCCATCTCTTCTCCTTTGTGTATTCTTTTCATATAAAAGTTTAGCTTTTCTTGGAATTGTGTCTTTATGTTTGTGTCTCTTAATTTATAACATCTTATTTTATTGTTTGTTGCCTTTCTTTTCTTCTCCGGTTCTTTTTCTTTTTTGTCTTTGAATGTCAATGTAACTAGGAAATGGTCGCTTCCTATCTCTGCTCCTCTTTTTGCTCTAATATCTCTTACTTTTGTCCAACTTTCTTTGCTAACTAGGAAGTAGTCAATTAGTGATCTCTCTTTTCTGCTCGGCATTTCTCTCGTTATTTTATGTATGTCCTTGTGTTCAAAGTGTGTATTTCCTATTACTAGTTCATTTTCTAGACAGAACTCGATTATTCTTTCCCCGTTTGAATTTCTTTTGTCTTCTCCGTATTTTCCTAAACACCATTCTATTCCGTTGTTTTTGTTTCCCACTCTGCCGTTTAGATCGCCCATTATTATTATGTTTTGTTTGCTTTCATCCACCTGTTTCTGTAGTTCGTTAAAAAAGGCGTCTTTTTCCTCTTTCTTTGCATCTTCGTTAGGGCCACACTCTAAGAAAAATTTCACCAAAATTTACACTAAAAGTGGTCCCAGGAGGTCCACACGACTTGGTGTTGTTTTAACACGGTAACGATTTGGTAAAAAAGTACACTGAAGTTTGGTGAAATATTTAACACTAAATTTCTGGTTAATCCGTGTAAAATATTACACCGATTATTGTTTTTTAACCAAATATTTGAGTTTTTTGTTACCGAATTAAGTGTTTATTTTACACTGTATTTTGTATATGTAAACGAATTTTAGTGTTAATGTTACACTGTAAGGTGTTAAATTAACACGCTTTAGTGTAATATTAACTCATTACCGAATTGTTATATACACTAAAATGTGTTATATTTTTAATTAACCACACTACACAGTGTTAATATTACACTTTAAGGTGTTTAATACATACGCTTTAGTGTAATTAAAACTCATATACGTGTACATTAACACTACACAGTGTTAATATACACGTATATGAGTAAATTTTATAAATGATTTTGGTACATAATATAAATAATACCAGTTTTTTTATGTAGACAAATATTTGTTTATTTACATGAATAAAATTAATCAGTACAACAAATTTACAACATAACTATTGCTACATTACATAGAGAACATTATCTTGTAGTTTGTTCAACGGTAGAGGGTCTGCGTAGGTCCCCAGTTCGATTTCGATTTCCAGTAATCGACAATAATACCATTAGGTCTTGGGTCCGAGTGATTGGATTCCTCTATAATAACATCTACCACTCTGTAATTGGAAGTTAATATTTTAGAATGGTTACCATCAAAAATATATATTTTATCAAAATAATTGTACTACCTACCTGCTTTTACATAGTCCTCGAATTTGACATCCTCCTCAACTGCAGCCCATAATAGTAATATGCTCATAGTTTATTTTATGAAATATCTGTCATTTTCAAATCATATAAGGAGCAAATAAAGATATTCAAATATTGCTAGATTCGACTAATCATTGAGACTATACGTAGCGACTGCACTTGGCGAGATATGAAACACGAATGAACGTGTATCAGCGTGTCTGCCTTTACAAACGGCATAACAAAATATACACCGTTTTGTGTACATAAATGTCAAATTTACACTACTGTGTGTAAAAATTTACACATTTTGGTGTGCAAATGCAATGAACCAAATTTAGTGTGATTTTACACGTCTACTCTGTGTTACTGGGAATATTTACACTAAACAGAGTATTAATAACGAAAATAAACGTGTACTCTTAGACTTTTACAAATTTCGGTGTAAAATTTGCCATTTACACGAAATTGTGTAACTTTTTATTAAATTTACACGATCAAAATTTCACCAAGCTCTATTTTTTACACCGAGTAAAAATGTACTCAGTTTTGTGTTAAATTTCACTCCAAACTACTTTACCACTCGATTTGGTTAATTTACACGGGCAAAATTTCTTAGAGTGCATATGCCACTATTATCATGTATTCTTAATATTAACGTAGCAATAACACGAAAAAAATTAAGAAAAATTAATTATTTAATTTCCTACCAATATTTAACGGTTCATTGCTTTATAATTTCCTCAAATAACAAATGAATTCTCCAGGGTTATATCTTCAATCATCATTCAACTGTTTATTGTTTCATAAAACAATCGGGTATCAAAACATCCGACAATCACGCAGCCACAAATTTCCTCCTTATTTCATTATCCCGGGGCGTTACAGAAACAAATTAAAATGAATGGCGTATTTATTTTATCAGCGACAACGTCCCTCAAAGTCTGAAGTTAAATATGCTAATCCCCCGTTTACTATTCAATTTAATTGAAAACTCCAAGTCGAAATATGAGACTCGGGACAGCAAAGTACAAGGGAACAATATGTAGCCACACGGTGGGATAGATACACGAACTCTGACAATGATAGCAATCTAGTAGGTGTGGTGCAAGAGAGGATACAACAGTGGCGTCCAAACTTTTTAAATGAAGCATCCCCGAAAAGTTTTTTGATTAGGTCTAACATCGATGGCTTTGAAACGGAAAATAAACTGAAAAAAGTTTTCAAATACACCGAGGGCAAATATACTTCCCCAGCGACGAAAATAAGAGAAGTATTGTGATCATGATTTTCATCGATTTCAAGATTTTAATGAATATTCGTGTTTTAGACCCTGCTGGAACAAAAAACATTCTATAAAAAATTAGTCTGGCTGTCAGTTAACTTGAACCCTCGTTGAAAACAATTCGTAATTTTGCATACATAGATAATCACGATATTTACCCAACTTGGGTGTGGCAGTCACACATATTTTCAGTCACCGGAATAGATATAACTCAGGGGTACTCATACTCATGGTTGTAAGTTTAGAGTACACCAAAGGAGAGATTTTTGTGCAGTTAAACTTGAATGAACCACAGTCGGTTAACGGTCATGTTACCTACTTGAAGTACACTTACTAAAACTGAAAAACTATATGATAAATTTATTTATGAGTTTTTGAACGAATAAGCCTTATTCACATAGTTTTGCCACGTACTAAAGCTGTTTTAAGTTAATGAGAATGCTGTGGCTGTGTTCCTTATATTTAAATATAAAATGTAAACTTTCACACTAAACGCTTATGGGCATCAAAATAATAAATTATAAGATTGATAGCTGTGCAAAATAAGTAAACAAACAAAAGTAGCCGAAAAAACAATTATTAACAAAAAAATAAAAAAAATAAACATTAAATTATGATAAACACGTCAAGAGCTTAAAAATAATTATTTTAAAGTCAAATACAAAGAAATTTGAAGCAAACCTTTTGGAAACTTTTTGAAAATTTATTAAACTTAAAAAAACCGCTTTATCCCTACATTTCTTCTACTTGTTTGTGAATTTAAAAATATTGTTCAGAAGGAAAATAAAGTTAAGCTTTAAAATTTACGACTAATTATTTTTACTCTGTCAACAATAGCTATCTAACTGCATGTGCATACTATCATTATTTCACTAATTGTTCACTATTTAATTAAATTCAATGTTAATTAGTCAATTTGTTTGGACGTGGTGACAAATTTCGACAAACAATCAAAATAATTATATATTATTTGTCATTAATATTGAATGATTGCTATCAAAATGAAATTTTAAAGAGGGTAATTGAGCCAAATATCAAAAAGAATTTATGCGATTGTAGGTAACTTTTTTCTTCTTCAAAATTTATTAAAACATAATCTGCGACGGGTTCTTAGATATGCAGTGGTGTCAAAGATTTATTTATTTATTTCCTAAAAAAATCAACAAAAACATTTAACCTTAGGTTGGAGAAGTCCTGTCCTGTGTTGGTTACATCAGATTTTTGGAATGAAACGAAAAAAAATGAAAGGGTAGCTCGACTAATTTTTTAATGGATTACGAGACAATTAAAGCTGCACTCAATGATTTATGAAGAAGTAGCATTTAAAAATGTCACTTAAATGTTAAAATGTCGCGTAAAATTCAATTAAGAAGGCATTTATTGTTTTATTCAATTAACATGACAAAAAGTATAAATGATAGGACATTCGAAACACGATAGCAGGAATTGTGACATTAGATTGATAAAATAATTTTACGATGCACTCAAGTATAATTATGGAAAATTGCTTCTTGTAACTTGTAAATTAGAGAGTACTACGATAATGACCAACGTATTACCGTACTAGTAAGATACTGAAGTTCGATTATAGTTTTATAGTCTCATGTCATGTTAATAATTTAGCATAATACTGAAAATTACAGCGGAATTTACTCATTTTCAGTAAAATAATGATATAATTTTACGTAAGTTACCTTTGTAACCCTTTCCAGATAATTCGAAGCAATGCACTTTAATATTCTTATTTCAAAAATATTCATAATACAAAATAGGGGGAATAAAAATAATATTAACGTGTACTTTTGTGTTCTGTAATAAATACAGTTACATACTCCATCAAATGTAATCTTTATCATTCTATATTAATAACGCATTATTACAATTTTAAGTCATAAATTATTATGAATTATTATATCAATAAACTAACTATTACTATAAAATAATTTACAATGTCATGAGAACATACTATTTTTAATAAGACTCGTTGCTAAACTTATGAATCTGGTATATTCATTTGACATTATTTGTTATGCGGGTGCGGGCTATAATAGGGGTTTTGAATAATTCTATGTTTTAAACCAGTTTTTCTAGTAGTCCGAGTTCTGTATGAAATAAATTACCGAAAGATAATAAACAAAGATAGTAAATAATAATATAAACTATTTACTATTTAAGTTAGGTTTTGAGACATATTATTAAGACAATGTTCATACAGTAAAAATTCATTTAAATTTAAAAATTTATGGAGGGAACAATTTTGTATGGTTTTCTGGGATCAGCAGCTACAGCTCGTTTTATTCTCTATAATCCCTCAGATTTAATTATACATAATACATCCAAACTGAGTACAATTAAAAATAAACGTTTGTAATACTTTAAATCTTATATAATGCGACAAAGTTATGAGTACCTATATAGACTATTTAGGTACTCTAAACAAAGTTAGTGTTCGCGGGCCACCTGGATGACATGCATGTTTTTAAATGTACCTACACAATCAGTAGTAAAATAAAAAATAATAAATTGATAGTAATTTGTTAATAAAAATTTTTCAATGACTATTTTCCGACTAATTAATATTGTATTAATAAATGTATTATAAATAATGATAACAATTTAACAATAAAAACTTGGTTGTTTCACTTTTACACAGGGTTGGCAAAACATGTTTTTTTTTATTTTAAACAAAAAAAAAAGTTTTTTGTTTGTTTAAAACTATTTTATTTGTATAAAACGTGTTTTTTACTGATTTAAAAAAACATGTTTTAAACAAAAAACCAGTGTTTTAATCAGCAAGGAGTTCTGAATTATGCATCATTACGCATTATGGCGATAAATATGCTGGGGATTCCCCTATCTATTATTTATTATCAGTTATCAGGTTATGGCTATGATTGACAACTAGTGAGATATAGTATATACCTACTACACTATTATTAGCAATTGGAACTTTGTTTGTTTTATTACGGAGATAAAAGTATTCAAAATGTTTAAAACGTTTTAAACGTGTTTTAAACAAGTTTTAAACGTTTGATTAAAACGAAATGTTTTAAACGTGCCAACCCTGATCAGAAGTGATGATGCTGGGTAAAAGCCGAAATACGGTAAAATTTTTATAAAATTTGTTTCAAAAAGTGATAAAAGCTTATTCAAATAATTTATTAAATCATGGTAAAAGTTTGCTAAGTTTTGCGAATTTATATCACAGTAATACATAACCAGTATTATTTGTTTGATGATGATTCTACATAAATTTAAAAAAAATTAAAAATAATATAGTGAAAATAATAATTGTTAAAATTGTAAAGTTATTAAAGATACAAGTAAACATAAACAAAATCAGTAAGTTCACTGATATCTGTCACGATTCAGACCAAAAATATGCAGTCCGCCTCTGTCAAATATATTAGCCAATATAGTAAACATTTTGTTGATCACTGATCAATAATTCTCTAGTCGTCTAGTCAGAGGGTGTAGTGTAATATGTTCGCGTGAACTATGTATGCACTTACGGGCTGACGGGCGGATAACCGTTGTATTATTTAATGACAGCTGTGTAGTTGGGCGGTGGAAACCCCCAAACAACCCCCACGATTGCCGTCGCAGTTATTGGATGTGTGTCGTATCGAATCTCCATTTGTTTATGGGTGAATGCTTGACCCCACATAGTCGGCGAACGGCAAAGTTTATTTTTATAGAGAACAATAATTTGCTTTTATTTTTTTGCGGAAAAAATGCTGTAATAAAAAATGATCACGGGTTATTTTTCCCGCAAGATAAGGGTGAAAAATTGAAATGTTTCCGTGAAAATAACGGCGAATAACAAGACGTCATTCATTTTAGATGCTCAGGAAATGTTTTTATTAGTTTGATTAACTAAAGTGGAAAAGCGATGGATTATGACTTGAAACATTCCGGGTTCAAGAATTTATTTCCAATTTCTGCTTAATTAAAGTTTATAGGTAGGCAAAATTAATTAATTTATATTATATTTTATTGTTTTAAACTAAATAATTATAAAGTAGCTACCTGACAAAGCCATTATTATATATATATATATATATATATATATATATATATATATTATATATATATATATATATATATAATATATATATATATATATATTATATATATATATATATATATATATATATATATATATATATATATATATATATATATTATTAATTTAACAATAAATTAAAATTAAATATAATAAATTTACGATTTAAAAATGCAACAATTATTTTGCATTAAAATCTAATTATAACATTAATTTAGGTACCTACATAAAATATTTATATCAGTTTATTGGGTCAGATACAAAAAATTCATTCACATTTCCTATAACTAATGCAGAAAGAGAATTATATTTCTTTTTATGAAACTTGGGTACCTAACCTTAATGTTAGTATTTATGTAGGTACTACTTTTGTTATTTTCTTATTACTATTTTATATAATGTTATTTTTTGTAATTTACTAGTTTTCAACTATAATAAATATATTATATTATTATTATAATAATCTTTATCTGTGACCATTGAATAATACATTCATTATGTAGGTAACTGTAGTAAGATAAACCCCTAAGTAAGACACACAATTATTGTATTATGAAATCATAATTTAACACTATTGTATTTTATTAGTCCATTATTTAACTCTATATTGTCATCACACCAAAATGTGATGTGAGGTTACGAGGTTAGGATAATACTTAAATGAATAAAAATTTGTAAATAAAAAATGTTTTACTTAAAAGTCGTAGATAAAACGTCGTATTTGACTCGCATAAATCGCTGTAATTCACTCGGATGATTATACACTCGTTTTCAGCCTATATTATGTGCTCGTTAAATAATATACTATTTTAAAGTAGGTACGAAGGTAATTAGTTTACTTATGATTTTCCATCCACTTTAGTGAACAGTCAAAATTTAACACACATGTGGTTCTATAGAGTGATCACGGTCAATTTCGATTATGTGAACAGCTAAACAAGTGCTATAGGCTATAGGTACAAAGTACAGAGCTTCTTGGTACCTTGGTTGATAAACCTAAATACGAAATTTTAAAACATTTATTTGCTTTAGAGCTCCATTTTCTGTTTTTAAGCCTATGCGATGGTAATATTTTGGATCTTGAATATTTATTTGTAAGTATAGCGAAAATGTAGAAATATGGCCGATATGGCATTACTAATATGCTTGAATGCTAAGACAGTGCAAGAAAACAAACTAATTATCTTAATGAATTATAAACATAAATATGCTTCGAATAATATTAAATCGTGTATTTAAAATACATTTTCGATTAAATAAACAATTCGATTTTGTGAATTGTGCTGGTTTTTATTAGTTAAGAATATAACCGAGCGCCTACTGTATTTACTTTTCCTTTAGTAGATATTTTGAATGAAAAATTAATTGAAATACCATGTTTAATTTCTCTTTATTTCAAAGTATATTTTGCGACTTCAATTTTATTTAAAATAAATATGATTAATGTGTTAACTATAGATAAAATGATACAACATTATTATCTGCTATCTCTGTGTGAAGTTTAAACAACATAATATAATAGCTCATCGATTATAGCAAAAAAGTTATCTGGGAAAATCTAAAGGCCCTGAATGGGAAAATTGCAAACTGATAAAATCTGCTTGTGACACAGTCAGGAAATAATTAAAAAACTTACTGATAAGGCACGTACTCGTTCACATTATCGACATGTACAATATGTAGTTTCATTCTCACAACAAAAATCCAGATCACATTTCTCTCTCGTGATAAAGAAATAATAAACTTACTTCTAATTCTTTTTCGTCTCTGAAAAACATATATCACCCAACAGTTCATAATAGTATTTATCACGAAATAAAGTCCGGAAAAATAAATTCGCCCTCATTTCGCCCGCAATTTATCACGCTAAGCGACCCCGATAAATTTCTTTCGCGCGGCTATGGTCCGCCAATGATGCGTGTCCTATCGTTCGTACGAGTTCGTACTCACCACTTCATGACACGCGGATAGAGGACATTGGCGGGGGTGGGAGGCGGTAAAAGGGCTTGAGTTTCTTGTTGAGGGTGGACGAGAAGCGCAGACTATTGTACTTTCTTTTTGGTGAGTCGTAAATTTATTTGAAGAAAATGGCTCTATCCCGTAAAAGTGCAATAGTGCAGTTTTATTGAAACTGAACCATTTTGCTGTTCTTCATAACCATTCCTAGGTGCGCTATGTTGAGCATATTTTTTGGGAAAGTAAATAAGCGCAAAGTGAGTAGATTTTATACTTTTTTGGATAATTTTCTGCACACGTTAGTTCTGAACTGTTGACTTCAGCTTTACTAATAAAAACAATCTGATGTGACCAGCACATAATTTCCCGCCTTGACATTTTCACTAACGCCAGTAACATTTCAAAAACTCTACATGTCTTTATCTGCTAATAAATAATACGAAATCTTTAACATCTAAATCAATAATCAATATACTCTCGAACGATAAAAATTCTCATTAATCTTTTTACTATCTTATTCATTGTTGTTAAAATTTACACTATTTTTCCTTTTTACTGTTGCTTTCAGTTTTCAATTATTTATTGAATGAAGTTTGTGTTATTTGAACGTTCTATTTAGGGTTAAGTTCATACTAAAAATTTCACTCATTAAAATTATTATATTGTGTACCTCAAGACGAGTTAGACTAAACATAAGTATAACGGCTTGAGTTTGTTGGGTATGTAATTTAAAATGTGACTACCCAACTCAGAGCTGGAATCATAAAACACTCAAAAATTCAGAGAAAAGAAACTGTATACATAAAAAATGCACAAATAGAAAAGGAAATTCAAATCAAGAATCAGATTGATGCAGAAAACGCATGTAAAGGAATATTTAAATCTAGAAAAAAGTGTTGGAATTTTCCCAGCGAAACAATGGTTTAGAAATCATTTTTGTTTAATAACAAACTCGCTCTTTAAACTAACGTATTGAAAACGCTTGTAGGACTGCCACGAGGGGAGCGACTGAAAGGGGGACACTATATTCGTCATGTATATTATACTCGATCAAAACACGTGAGAATCTGACGCATGCGTAATGAAAAAAGATAAGATTGCATTGCATTCCAAATTAAGATGCACGTCTACCTCCTAAAATCCAGCATAAAATGTACTAACGTAGCAAGTGTTTTGTGACCAGTACAAGAAGGGTAAAATTTTATTTCAACAAGGATTTAACCCTTGCCGAGCCGAAAGCGGGTCAACGTTGACCCGATTTTCAGTTTTCTACATATAACTTCTTAGTTTTTTTTTATAACTTAATTTCCTTTTAGGAATTCTCCTAAAATGTTGTCCTTATAAATAAATAATTTTAACCTTAACGAATACTAGCATAGATAAAGAGTAAATCGAGTTTCTCATATTGAAAAAGTAAAAATCATTTGTTCCTACTGCCAAAGGATGAAGATGGAGAACCATCGTAAAGGAAAAAAGTAATATTATTAAAATTATTATTACCTCTAAAAATATTTTCTATGCCGATTCCATAATCCGGCAGCGAAAATAATAGTATTTTTGTTTTTTTATGTTCTCTAATATATTATTAATATTTTATGGAGTAAAAATACTTATAGCAAATAATAAAAAAATGTATAGTTTAATTATCATACCCAATGAACCAGTTTACACGGTACAATGTGGATACATCCAAAATAAATGTAAGTATAATTATATAATATTTTCCTAATCCTAAATGTAATTAAAAAATCTTGGGTCACTTTTGACCCATATTTGGTATTCTAAGTTTGGTATATATTTTCGCTCGGCTAGGGTTAATAGAGAATGAATGGATCTACAGATGTGTCTTTTTAAAATTTTGATAAAAAAATTGTATATAATTATAAAAATTTCGAAAAATTAAAAAAAAAATCCAATTTATGCAAACCTTGGCTGTTATATCTCATGAGGGAAATTAATTTTTAAAATTTAAAAAAGGCACATAGATCCACTTTTTATCCATTAACTATTCATAAACGCATTATCTTGAAGTAAGTTTACTCGGAACGAAAACAGTTTTACAGTATTTTTGAACTTCAAAATGACATTGCATAGCTACGATGCGGTAAAGTACGAGTTTCAGGCTGGTTTTAGGCAGTCGTAGTAATGGGCAAAAAAGTGGAATAGAAAAAAAAGTAAAATCGAGAGTATTCTAGGAATTCGGAAAAAAATCTAGAATTTTGAAGTACGTGCGAAATTACCTAGATGAGTAAATACTTAATTATCCAGTATGTTAGGTCTATGATATCCACAGTTCAAAACAGAAGCAAATTTGATCATACACCAAACTCTCTCAGAACCCCATAAAAATCTACGTCTATGGGGTGAAAAAAGACACTAGGGGATGGGGGCGAATGCTCGGTGAGTGTCAGTGTCCCATGGCAGGAAAGTTTTAACAAACTACCGAACCATCTTGCTTATAAATAGTGAAACGACCGCTCCGCTTGACAATAGATGTGGGTTACAGGGTAGAAACTAGAAACAGAAACAACGAGGTCGAGCAGGGGAGGGGATGACGATCTGTCAGGATGTCTATTGTGAATCGGGGGCGGATTCTGCTCTCACAGAATGGATGATGTCAGTCAGTTGGTTTGGCAATTCAGCAATATGATCTTTTCATAATTGGAAGTTCCGAAGTTTGGAAGTGTCTGCTCCATATTGATATTTTGGCCAAAACTATATAAGGAATCGTCTACTATCGGTTATCGGAGTATTGGTATTTGGTATTAGTGCAGTTATACAGTAGGCTGTCGGTTATGTGAACTAATAAAAACCAGACTAATTCATAAAATCGAATTGTTCATTTAATCTAAAATGTATTTTATATGTATCTATTTAATATTATTCGAAGCATATGTTTATAATACATTAAGATAATTATAGTTATTTGGTTTTGCAATGCCTTAGCACTGAAACATTTTAGTAATGCCATATCGTCCATATCTCTACATTTTCGCAATATAAGTACATAATCAAGATCAAAAATATTAGTTTTACACACATAGGCTTAAGAATAGAAAATGGAGCTCTAAAACTAATAAATGTTTTAAAATTTCGTATTTAGGGGAAGTCTCAGTTAGATCTGTACTTTGTATTTGTACCAAGCACTATTGAGCTGTTCACCCTATAGAACCTCATGTGTTAATTTTTGACTGTTCACTATTATAGTGGATAGTTCATCTTCATATAATGAAGTATTCACATAATCGAGTGCCCACTGTACTTATACGTCCAAGCAAATTTTATTTATCACCCTTTCTAACTTGCTGCACTTGTATATTGAATGATGGTAAATCAAGAAAACCATCAAAAATCGCACGTTTACTATGAAATACCTCTTATTTTAAATTAAAAATCATTCTCAAGACATATCCATAATCTGATTTTTAATATCAGATGAGTGAGATTTTATCAAAATCAAGTTTAATTTTTTTCATAATTGAGTTTATGAAAAGATTAAATTTTAATTTTACAATTTAAGGGTCAACGACCCTTGCATCTTATTAACTATATATTTTTTTGATAATTACATCATAATTAATTGTCATAAGAAACGTGTACTTTTGAGGGTAAAGGACTAACCTTCGTAAGGCCGGGTGAATTTTGTACTTACTCCGACCACATGGGGTAATTTTGTACCCCAGCGTAAATTTTAAAATAATAGCATTTAACTAACAAATTTTTATGTAAGCATGTATTATGAAAGAAATAGTAACAGATATTGTGTCAAACTATTATTTATTTCAAAAAAATCACATCAAAAATTTAAAACAAAGTTAAACAGAGACTCGAACCGCACAGTAAACGGTTCAGTTTCAGTCACCGGTTCTCTATTTATTATGAACCGGTTACCGGTTTTCAATCAAATGGTTAAAGGTTCATTTTCGATTTAATAAATTATTATAAATTATCAATCAATTTATTAAAAGGTTCAGTTTTGGACTGAAATGTAAAAAATTCTAAAATCAAACAAAATTAGACTTAATTAACTAAATTTAATAAAATTTTGATGAAGTAATATTAAATTTTAGTGTATGCTTTAAACCGTTCCGAACCGGTTAGATTTCGGTTATGTGCGTACCAAAATAATTTTATCGGTTTGTATTCCGGTTTTTGTTCCTGTTTCGGTTCGTTTCGAGTCTCTTGTATTAAACAAAATTAATATTACTTTTCACTGATTCACGAAATATGTTTGTAAATTCCACTGCCAAACTAAATTTCTTACTAAATTACTTCTAACTGGAATCCATTATCTATTCGTTTCACTAATCTTCTCATGCACACTCCTAAATATAGCAAGTTTTAGTATACGCTTTTTATCGTTTCATATTTTAGTATCTGCGATGAAATAAAAGTAAAGTTCCTTATTTTCAAAACTAGGTTAAGAGGTACAATAAACTTGAGTTTTCCTTGTTGTAGAATAACAATAAAAATGATTGTCTGAATATTATCGTATTATTTCAGTACCAAATTAAACTTTCATGAAATGTAAATGAAAATATACTCCGAATTCGTATTATCCTACATTTTCCATTTAGTATTTAATCCAATTAGCTATATGGAGATGTAATAGTAATTTTATTGATTCGGGAATTTTGATGATGATTATTATTATTTGATTCCCTTCCAGATCTAAGTTTGCATAAATGACTATTAATAAATATGATTACAGTGTACTTGTTATAATTGCAATTGCGAACATTTTTATTTCGAATACCTACCTACTAATATTAATCGATTTGAATTTGTTAGGCATGAGTTCTGTGATTGATAATTAAAAGTACAAGTGAAACGATTTAATGATTTTTCTGTGCTAGGGTGGGATTCGAACTCACAACTTCCTATTATTGATTAAAAAAAACAAAAAGGCAGGTGCAAATAAAGACACGAATCCATAACACGTGACTTTGTAAGGGGGCAGCTATCAAAATAGTGTTATATTAACTTTAAATGTAACTGTCAACATAATACAATTTTAAATGCAGTTTTATAGGTATTTCGTGTCATCAAAATATTATTTAAATTATGTTTTGACAGAAATTGTTCCAAATTTAATTAAAAATATGCAAAAGTGAGGTTGGAATAGTAGTGTACCTCTTGCTTATGACGTCATTCTGAATTTCTCTATTAGAAGCATAAATTTGATGAGAAGCAAAGATTAGAACTTTGCTGTTTGATTTAATATGGCTCCACAAGCAAGCATAAATACAAACTTGCACCCTAAATCTTATTAATTAAAAAACTTCCAAACAATTAACAAATCACGCCATAAATAAAAAATATCCCACATTATTCGCTAAGCTAAAATTTACGATAATACGATTCCAGCTCGGGCCGCGTCGCCTCACCAAGTGTGTGGAAATACGGCCGAGCAAAATCGCTGGTAATGCTGCACATAACTCCATCCGCATCATGAATAACGCATCAGGCACCAGCCGAGCGGCCGTGCGCTCTCGTCCCGACCCAACTCGGACCTGGCGCATTTTAGGGATGTTGTAGGCGACCGACGCGAACAGCAGGATTGTCAATTGTCATCAGAATAAAGGACCAGTTAGAAAATGATATAGAGTTCGCCAAAATATAGTGTTACTTCACTAATTTATTTTTTTTACAATATTTTATATTTTTGACTGAAAATCGCATGACACAAATAGCAACCAATGGAAGAATTGGTTACAATAATAGTAACCATGGTTATATATAAATTTAGCGGAAATTTTTACTAGTAGCTTGAGGAACTTAACTGAAATTAATAAGCGGAAACTTTACCGTCTATGTCAGTTTGACATTAAATTAAAAATTGGTTAAATTGGCATTTTGAGTATAAATAAGCAATTAATAAGGTAAATAATACATAGGTATTTATTAATGTTAAATACATAAATATAGTAAATATTTCAAGTTTCTACTGTAAAAAGAATTCAAAAATAGAGCGGCGGTGTCATTGTGATTTTCTTACCGCATACTCGTACTTACATTAATTCATGCCCAGGAAATTTTTTATCGTGCATTCCAACTTCCAACAACGTCTTAATTAGCTCGAGTGGTACACGAAAAGCACTCAAAAAAAATTCCAGAAAGAATTAATGCACAATTGCACATGTGATATTATAGCAGTAAAAATTTGTCATCGCTAGGTTTATTAAAAATAATAAATAATTTTATTTATATAACGAAAAACAAATTTAACTTTATTTTAAATAAAGCAGCATTTTAAATAATCCCACACTGGCGTACCAGGTAACTCCCTGCTGTTTCTGGTAAGCCGACCGATTATCGGATATCGCCCCTAACCTTATATTTGGGCGAACACTAACCTACATCAATCAAGATATCAATAAATTTATACTAACCTACCCTTTAACTACTTGCTACTGTGTATAGATACGGGTACTCCACGTCACGTCTACTAAATTGCTTGCCATTTTGTTTAAGTTAATTTCCGTGGTTGCCTGAAGCGTCGACGTCAATCTCTTCAAATAGCGATTGTGATGGGGCCTTAAGTTGATGACAGGTCGGAACTAGAGCTAGGCGCGCGATTAACTTTTTGTGCACGATCACGCACGCTCACGATATTGAAAAGGGTATCACGCACACGCACGTTATTTTACGTTTGATTCACGATCACTCACGCTCACGAATTTGTAGACACGTTCGATGGGTTACGTAAAAATATTTTTATGAAATTGTACAATGATAATTTTCTTTAGCTCCGCAAAATCGTAAATAGATGAACAACTTTTGCTCCAACTTTTTCGACTAATCTGTGCGCTGCCTGTGTACTGGAGTATAAGTAGCAATAACCCGTAGGTAATTATCATTTGTTTTGTGTTGATATTTTGCAAATTGTGTATTATGTCGTGAATTGTGATTTTTACTCAAATAAAAAAAATTCGATTACGCCCAATCACGCACGCATGTCACTCATGCTACGCCGTGACCCGAAAATTTCACAATCCGTGCCCACCTTTAGCCGGAACATAAAGTATAACTATAACCACAGAACGTAGGTATAACCTCTTATTTGTCGTCTGTATATAATCATGGGAAATATATTCGAATCTGAGTTGTTAGAATCATAGTCGGTTACATAACGCACTTGGCTATTGATGGTTGATTTGCTAACTAAATTAATATTCTGATGACGTGATGTAGCTAGTAGGTATTTCTTTTGGCTTTGACATCCTGTTGTACGCACAAATAATTTAACCTGAAAGAGGAACCAGACTCGAATTCGAACTTCTAGAACGCATGTCCAGCTTCATGGGGTAAAAATGTAAAAAATGGGAGGTGGTCCGAGTTCGAACGGGACGAGATCGCACGCTAGTGGAGGCTGAGGACCGCCAGACCACGCTGAAGAAACCCAAGCTTACTACCGGCAAAACGACAAAAGTTTTGTCTTTTGCTAGATTTGAATTGAGCTGAATAGTGCTAGTGGTGCATTCAACAACTATAAAAGGACGAAGAAGATTTCTTATTTTGATAGGATGATATCTTGCAGGTGTTTGAATTGAGAAGGAGTTGATTTAGTGAGGTTTCAGTTAAGAAAAGGAAGATTTGTCGAGGTTTTTATTCTTGAAATAGAAAAGAAAACGAAACCAGTGCAAATAAAGACTGATCTTTTCCGTCTTCTTTTCTTTAACATACGTCTTGCTCTAGATTTTTTTATGTGCCTTAATGTTTGATAATTTGTACTTGTACTAGCTAAGTAAAATAAATTAACTCCTTAAATATGTAGCGGATAGTTCAGTGCATAATGTAATTGACTGTGATAATGATAAGTTAGATTCGAATAAAGATCTCCTCTGTAGTGCACTCTTCAGTAACAACCATGAGTACCCGTGAGTTGACGACTGGTAACCGCACTTTAACTTTCGTGATGTTTGCGAATCTCTTAGTGCGCGTTATCAGCGTTGTCTGAACAATAATGGTCATCAATTTGAACATTTATGAACATGATTCTTCAATTACATTTTTTATCTTCTGTATTCGAATGTATTTCATTTCAATTTATGCTAATAAATAATATTTTTCTCGTCATTCGAAGTGTGAGTACATTTTTTTTTGTCTCGGTATATCTATATCGAGACGCCTAGTATGTAAGGTTGCCATATCCAAGATAGGTACAAGGCTTGATGAATATTTTACATTATCTAATTTGATAATTTGAGAAGAGCAACACTTAACCCAGGCACCCAGGGCTGGACAAACTTTTTAGTTGACGAGCCAAATATGGAATCTGAATAACAAGCGTGGGCCATAGCAGAATTTTAGAAAATGAAGTGAAATGCGCCGCAGGCGAAAATTTATTTAAGTTCATTGTTAATGTGGGTAATTATCCCTTATTACTACTACACGTGTACACAAGACGAAATTAAAAAAATTGCACATACAATATTACCAATATTACTTCAAGCACGTAACAGAATATTTAGGTATTTCCTTTGTTATTAGCAACATTTATAAATTTAAAAATATTTTGTGTTAAAAAGATAAGAAAACGTCCAACGAAACAAGGCGAGAAAATATGAGTAATTATTACATATTTATTATATTTTTTTGGGAAGGGGTAGGTTTATTACCTGCTACACCCAACATGGTAAATTCGATAAGCAAATCATTATCGATATTATTTAACGTAGATGGACAATAGATAGATAAATAATGTACGATAGACACAATCATTACATCACCATCATTTAGAATTAAAAGATGAGAGATACTACTGTATTAATTAAAATAATTGTTAGTGCACTAAAAGTTATTGTTTTGCGGTTTAGAAAAATAACGACATGTTTCATTATCGTTAATTCTAATATTGTGTTTTCTATTAAAATTAAAACTAAAAATGTGCCTACTACCTCGCTTACTACCAATAATATTTGCCACTGTTATCTTGAATCTTGAGCTACTTACTTCAACGTATTTCGACATAAATTTGTTAATTGATATTTATTTGGGTTTGTCAAGATCTAGTGATAACAATATTTGCAGATCCAATTACTTAATCTTCGTCAAATCTAAATACATAAATTTATTAAGTAAAAGCAACCTTGCTTTTATTTATACAATATATGAAAACAGTTCTACTAACATGTTTTATAAACAATTAATAGTAGTCAAAATTAGCGATAAAGTTTCACCAATATTATGCAAATAAAAATCAATTTAACATGTTTTAACGAAACGACTAGCACTCCTTATAAATAATTTGAATTACATTATATTATGCCCTGGTTACAAACAAAATACCTATTAATAACCAATAAAAAATCAACACCTTGCCAATTGCATACAGGTGTTGTTTAAATAGCTTGCACATGTTTTTATCAACATAATCAAAGCAGTAATAATAAGTAATATTTCCAGGGAATTCTTACGTGGCAGAATTTATCAGCAATTAATTTCAAACATTCAAGTGAATCATGACAGCTATGACTATATAAAAATAAACAAAATGAAGATGTTTCACTTGTTTCAAAATAAATTATAAAGTGCGTGGAACATTTGCATATCTGGCAAGGAAGGCAATCCATTTTGACAATTTTTATTGACGACACTAATAAAATTTGTAACCATTTCGGACACAAATTAGGTTTTTTTTTTCCGTTTTATAAATATAAATTAAACTGATTTTTGGCTTGTATAACTTGCACTTTTAAGAAGTTACTCTTACCGTTATGTTATTATAAATTATAATTTTATTGAATCTTGGTTTTAGGAACTTATAATAGGTAATTCTTCCTAAGAAATCTCCATCTGGTGACATTTGTTGGAAGCTGTCAAATAGACATTAAATCTTGAAGAACTACGCTTCGTGTATGGTTATATTTATCAATATATAAGTATTTAAAAAAAAAATACAGAAAATTAGTCAAATAACAAATACTATAGTCTGTCACAGTGTACGTATTGCAAAGTTTCATACGTATGTCTATCTGACAGTTCTGAAGTCACCGCTATAGCTGGCTATAGCACTGCAATCTTAATCGAGATCGCCTATACTTGCTTTCATTGCATTTTTAGAAGTTTAATGAGTAAACTATACATCTGTCACTATATCGCGATACTCAGCTATACTCGATATTAGTGAAAATTGGTATTTAGAGAGATCAGTATTAAAAATTTAAGTTTTATAAACTTGTTTTTGGTGGAACTCACGTTTCGCTAGGTTTAGGTTTATATCTTTTGCACTTTAAATATATAGGGTCTTTCATTAAGAGTGATAGGATTTTAATTTTAAATAAAACGTCAATGGTTTGACATATCAATTTAGTTTTTGCTTTATTTGGAAGCTTAGACAATGCAGTTATGTTCGGAACAAGATATCGTTCAAATTTCCACCACGGCTTTGTTGACACTGATCACAAGATCGTTCGAATTTGGCTCATTTGCAACACTGGCCGCTACAGCTGTGATTTTCTCCTCACTTCGAACATTTCGTTGTCTTCTTGGTGGCTTATTGTCTTAGTAATGTTAACTCAAACTTTATCACAGTGCGTCTTATAGCCTGCGCAGAGTAACGGTGAGGGCGACCCAATTCTGGGGTGAATAAATGTTGAGCACCCACAACTGAGCTCGAACTTTGGTAATATTTTTTTATTATTTACAACCGGTCTAAAGGCGTCAAACGCTGCATCATAAAACTGCACACTATACTAAATAATTTGACACCTATAGAAGAAAATAAAATATATATCAGAAACCGAGAAATCTTTATTGAAAAAACTATCACTCCTATTGAAAGACCCTATAATATATAAACGAAAGCTAACGATCTCGCGGTCAATCAACTAAAACTTTTATACCATCGGTACAATTTAGACTTGCTCCGCTTGCAAAAATTCCGGTTTAAAATCCAGCATAAATTGAGAAAGAATGGATCTATAGATGAGCCTCTTTAAAATTTTGATTAAAAATTGTACTTGTACTTGTACCTATATGATTATAAAAATTCCGAAAAATCTCCAATTTATATAAACTTTACACGGTTCTTATATCTCATGAGAGAAATTAATATTTAAAATATTAAAAGGACACATCTGCAGATCCATTCGTTCTCTATTAAATATTCATAAAAACATTATCCTGAATTCAATAATAATCTGACAGTTTATCCGCAACGAAAATACTTTTATATCTAGTATTTTTCAACTTCAAAATGACATTGCATAGCTAGGATGCGGCAAAGTACGAGTTTCGGGCTGGTTTCAGGGAGCCGTAGTAGTGGGAAAAAGAATGGAATAGAAAAAAAAAAGTAAAATCGAGAGTATTAAGGGAATTCGGAAAAAAACCTAGACGGGCCTAAACGAACTCTTACAATCACGTTTATCCTGACAAACTTTATTGAAGACTTGATGACTTCTAGATGGTAATAATTTCAGTGTCCGAAGTGAAATATTTTGATCACTTGGAAGGATTAAAATCACACTAGTCCCTATATCGCTTATTTTTTATTCATTTTATCTAGTCAAGCATTTTAACAATAATTTTTAATTATGTTCAAAGTGGGAATGGTTGAAGTGGGAGCGCAGAATAAAAATAAACATATTAACGATGTTCCACTTGTTTTAAAATAAATTTAAAAGCGCGAAGAACATCTGAACATCTGTGCCGGGTTAATTAAGAAAAAAAATGAAATAAAGCTCCTTTGGGATTATTTTATCGTGTTAAAACACTTGAAATGTTTTTATTTTACGCGTTTTATCTTATCTTGTGTTGTTCTCCATTGTAAATTAGAGTTTAAAGTGTGATATATTTACAAGAGAAGATTGTTTGATCTTTCTGGAAATGGTTTCTTGTTAACATGACACATTTGCTATTTGTGGTGTATAGAAGGTGTGCGCATCTGCCACCATTCGTTTAGGGAAGTGAAATGTAAATTTTGCGTTCTATTTGCGATTGTTCATATCTTTGACACTAAATTTATGCTTTGTTTACTTTTAATTTAGCAGATTTATTTCTGCTATATTTGTGTGTAACTTTGTAATTTTAATGTGTGCTCAGAACGAGAACGAGAATATTTGCATATAATGTTAACTAGCTTTTACGCAATAATACCACGTAATTTGATAATTTTTATATATTTATGTTTGTGATATGTATTTGGTACTAAACTTTGCATAGAGAAAAATGGTCCATACTTATTATCACATCTAAATCAATAAAATAATATTTTAAGAATTGGTTTACAGGTGTTATTAGTCCGCGAACATAACACAATGATTATTTTCCAATCAATCAAAAGTATTTTTCTTTTCTTTATCAATTACACATAAGTACATACATACATAGGTACATAAAATCAATTACACTACTCGCCTAATTATTTAATTAACATAAGTACTATTATTTGTTTGTGACACCAAGGCTAATAATTAACATTATTTCTAATAAGAGTATTGTGTAGTAGTAGTTTTTATCTAGTAGGTACAACTGTAGTTTTTTGAATTAGTATATACATTACGTTTACGTATTTACCAGCGTTTCATTTTCAAGAACTCAAAAAGTAACATACTGTTGTCCGATAACAAGAAACCAAGAAATTAAAAATTTGCATGTCATACGGCAGTTAGCTTTCTTGTTACGGTGCTTAAATTTTTTCCGGATATTTGAATACCGATGCAAAAAAGAAAACTGATTTTATTAAATGTATAAAATGGAAATGAATACAAATGGAAAAATAAATAAGTATAAGTACTACATATATCATTATTATTATTATTCTTCTTCTAAAAAATAAATTCCTTTGATTTAAAGATGTACTCCGATCAAATTAATTTAGATATATTTCTAAAGGAAAACATAAAACGAATAAAACATAAACATTTCATACAAAAAGTGAAATAAAATTAAATTAAACAGACTACAAACATTTATACAAAATAAGCTTTTCTTATTAAAAATGAAGATCCTCTACAGTGCCAGAAAACAGCCAAAAACATGGATTTCTCGCGCTACTCCACAGCGTTTATTGTTTTGTTAAATATAATAACCTAAAGATATTGCTGTAGATAAAAGTACAATCTACAAAAAAGTCAATGCAGAATTTTAAAATTTTGCTTTAAAATCGAAATATGTTAATTTGAATTTTGACAATTTTTTTATTATTTGAACACAAATATCTTATTTTGAAACGAATTTAAAAATTCGATCGGTTATTTCGCAGATCCAAGTTTTATAAGTCTTTATATTTTCAAAAAATGGGTAACCCGCTTATGGAAGTCACTGTGTGCACAATACGTCTTTATACAATTAAATTCTAAATTGAAATATAATCGAGATAATTTATAAAATGAATACACTCCAATTTAAGTTCTCTTATAACGCACCCCTCTTTGAACTTGGGCCATTATTTCCTATAATTAGATCAGTTAGACACTTAAAGTACAATCTCCGTTATTATTGAGTGTTCGACTCTAATTCTCATGGGTTCAGTAGACTAATTAAAACTGATGTGTGTTCTCTTTGAATGTTGTGGTTATGGTTTCACGAACCAACGCCGTCGCCATCTCGAGTCCTCGTCCTCAAAGGATGCAGGACCAACCACGTCCTGAATTATAAATTCTTTTCATTAAAATTCCTAATATTTCTACTTTGATCTTCAGCAAGTAATTAAAATAAAAATTAGGATGATTACCAAGGTAAATGCAAATTTAAATTTTCCGAAATTACAAACATTAAAAGTTCCAAGAATATTTTTGGAATGTTTTATGAAAATTCGGATGTGACAAAAATGCGAAAACAGGAAAGCAAAAGAATGCATTCCCGGATTTTTCGTATTTGAATAATTGGGTAAAATAGGGTGAATACCTTAGTAGTGTATTAAGAATTTGAATGAAATTTTCAACGCTAGAATCATTTTTGTAACACCCTCAAAAATTGGAGATATGGCGTAAATTATTCATGTGCGCATCTCAAAGACGAATAGGAAATGATTTGAAAGCCTGAAAAATAAATTCAGGTTTGATTCTTACTCTGTAAAAGCTCACTGCATTATTAGCTTACACAGTTGGAAAAAAGAGCACTATTTTTGTTCTAAAAACGGTTTATATAAGTCCAAGGTTATATGGTGCTAGTTCAAAAAAGCAGAGGTAAAAGGGTACTTTTGTGAATGCTTAAAAAAGAGTAGATTAAAATTTTACTATATTTTGGGCATAAAGGGTTGCTACATTAGTAGTAGAAATTTACTATTTTTAGTTCAAAAAATTGCCTTTAGAAGAGTACAATATTGCTCATATACGTGCATTTATTTTACCATTTAAAATTCAAAAATTGCTTAAAAGAAGTACTAAAAATGCTATTATTTAAGTAAATTTCTTGCTACTTTAAGAGTAAGGTAATGTTGCTCTTTATTTGAGTAAATATTGTATTTTTTGCAGTAGTAATTTATTAAATAAAATTATTATTTATTAAAACACACAAATTCACATTTAAATGATCATTTAAACATAATCTTACTTGTAAATATTAAGTAAATCTCGAACCTTGTCGTGTTTTCATTGGTTTTATTTTTCCTTTTAGATGAAACTCAAAATTTAAGTAAGATTAGTGCAAATGACCTTTTAAATATACATTGTTTTAATAAGAAATAATTACAATAGTATTTAATGAATTCATTACTGCAATAAAAAGTACAATATTTAAATATATATTGAAATAGCAACACTTACAAAATATGCAGCAGTTGATCTGAAGAGCTGGTAAAATTATATGGCAGGAGGAGATCATCGAATTAAAAAACGTAGTATAATTTTAATGGAATGCATTTATTTATTTCATATAGGTAGTTTGTTCTTGTCATTATAAACAATATGATATTGTATATTGCATAATTATATAAAAATCACAGGATTCTAGTCAATAATGAAGTCTACAAACGTTGCATAAAACAGTCAACGTTGAACTGACGCAGTGGCAGTTTACATGCACAGGCTTATTGTTCGTATTAAATTTTATTCTAAAAATAGTACAAAGTACCCTTTTTGGAGCAAAACGTAGCAACTTTACTCTTATAGAAGAACACGAAAATGAATTTACTTTTTAAAGGACAAAAAAATGAACAAATTTCTGGTAATAAGTACCTCTTTAATAGTACTTACATTTTTTAGGAAAAATTTAGGGCAGAATATGATTTAAAAAGAGTAAATATCGCTTTTAAAAGTGTAAAAGTTTCCTCCTGCTCTTTTTTAAGCAATTTTTGCCCCTTAAAATTGTTTACCCTCGGAAGAGTACCATCAATTACTTTTCAAAAGGCAAAATAATACCATTATTGCAGCAAAATGCTATGCGCTCTTCTGAAAAAGCATGCTACAGTGCCCTTTTTTTCAACTGTGTACTTGTGTGCGTTTCACTAGCATATACAGGATGTTTCTATAAGCATACTCACCATTGATAACTTTTTTATTTGAAGAGCTACGAGGTCGGTTAAATGAGCAAAATTGGGCCATTTTGTATAAAAAAATTTATAACATCGGCAAAAAATTTTTAACAACGGTTCCCAAGATATGGGACAAAATATATATTTCTTAAATGGAATCATATTTTTTTATTCTTTCATTGGATAAAGTATTTTTTACTATTTTCAAAAATGTAATGTTGTTTATGTTTATTTTTTCAAATAAACGAGTTATTCGCATTTAAAATTTAATTTTTGTTACCTGTTTTTTATAAAATAAATCTTACCAAGTAAGCCATGGAAACAATTAATTCGTTGTTTATTTGACATTTGTAAAGTTATTAACCATAATTAATAATTATTTTACAAAGTAAAATGACAGAGAAGTATTATAGAGTAATTCTTAAACGTATGTATGTATGTACGAGTAAATCAAGATGCAAGCAAAAGATGTCAACGTACTATCACTGTTATATAATAATTCAAATTTTGTGTAGAATCAAATTTCATATCAAGATACTGGAATTTCAAAAAAGTAGATTTAAATTGTGCTATAGTTTTTAAATGGTACAGGAAATTCTTTTTTTATGTTATACTTATTTAATGAAACATATATTATCATAAATGCTTTATTTATCGAGATAATTTAAGAAAAATCATATTGCTCTATATGAAAAGTCGTACTTCCGGTTTATGTATTGGTATCAAAATACAATTATTGGTCTATTGAAAATCGTATTTAAACATTAGATATAAAATTTGGTACCTATTTAAATGTTTAATTTTTTGGAGTTTCCGAAAAAATTACAACATACAAACGAACGAACGAACGAACGAACGCACGAACGAACGAACGAACGAACGAACGAACGCACACAACCCACACAGACTTCATCTCAAAAATATGTAATTCGTATTCTAGAGATCCTAAAACGTGCTGATCTGCCAAAAACTCACACTCGAAAATTTATACACATCACAAAAATATAAAAGATCGTAAAGGTTTGAGTTTATTCGGTGTATACTGTGTAAAATAAAAGGTATTGTTATTTATTACATTTTAATCAAAGCGAGCTAATTAAGGCTAAGGAAGAGTTAAATTTAGAACAATAATTTAGAAAACGATTTATTTAATTAATTCAACTGTAGGTTCCGGATTTCACTGACCGAAGTAGTAATAAATTTTATTACTGGAATGGTCATGAACTATGTGAAACTATTCGCATTATTATGTGAAATCTTTTCTTTACATAAGTTTATTTAAAGTTCTCGTACTGGGAATAAGCTTACTAACTCGTAAGTTTCTTTCAAAATTAGTTCCGTTTTCATTTCAAGTTATTAATGCTTATAATTTATAAATAAGTTCAGGGTTATAGGACGGTTACAGTATAAAGTTAACATTTCACGTCCATTGTAAAATGAAAATTGGCACCAATAGTATGTAGGTAGGTCTATAATTTATAGCTAACATAATATTATTGAACGATTAAAGAAAAAGGTTATTAATGAAAATTCGGAAGCTTCACATGCATTATGTATGCCTTTTTAAATGCAATCCTGATTGCACAACATTTTGTCCGATGTACATAACTTTTTTGGCTTAACAAAAATTCTGATTAAAAATTTGAAAACTAGAGAAACATTTCTATAATATAGGTTCAACATTTTTTTCTCTGATCAATAATTTAAAAGTTATATGGACAGAGAAAATCGGAGCGCTTTTTAATAATTAAATTATGACATTAGGTCCTTTGTTTCATAATCACAACAATGGCTGTAAGCTTTAACTTTCTAACAGATAAAAATATCAACTTCCGATTTCAAGAATTACAATACATCTAAAAAAAAAAACCAAATCGGTGTAATTTCAACCTGGTCCGAGATAACGCAATTTTTTGCTTATGTCTCCTCCACTACAAAACATAATATTACTGCGAAAAAGTTATTGTTAGTTTAATCTTAATATTGCAGTTTAAGTAGGTATCCTAAACTTATCAAAGATTTTGTTTAATGGAATGAAAAAGTAACAGAGTTCTCAGTCTTCAAAGTTAAATTTATTTATTAACAGATGATAATCATCACCAAGGTGATGATTAACAAGGTGATGATTATCATCTGTTAATAAATAAATTTAACTTTGAAGACTGAGAATTCTGTTACTTTTTCATTCCATTTACCTAAACAGTCAAGAAATTACAATTTAAATATTTTGTTTAATATTAAAGATAAATAATGATACAGCAAAAATTAACTTCGCGGAAGGAAAATTAATTTTTTTAAATTAAAAAATGCTATAGCGGTCATAAAATCACTGGATCCGAGTGGTTGGATTCCACTATAAGTAATACAGAGTAATAAAATCAGAGTTAAAAATTCTCATAATGCAAAATCTATTATAAAAATATAACACCTACTTGACGACAAATGACAAAAAATATCAATTATTCAACAGTAAAAACGTGAAGTTCATTAAAAATTAAAAAAAATTAATCCCAAAATAGTTTCATAGTTTGACAGGCGTGCAGACCATTAAATATTCGCGAAAACTGGAAAAAATTCCTTGGAACGAAAAAAATTGTGTAAAAACAGATCATTACTTATTCCTGAGCACATCATCCGAACTGAAGAATAAACATCAGTTGTCAGATGACATCTTCATAATCTCACCCTGTGGGGGCGAATTCCTGCAATTTTCCAGATAGAAATAGCCGAATAACGACGCAAGAAGGGGTAGAGGGTAGAA
This sequence comes from Agonum fuliginosum, assembly GCA_947534325.1. NCBI lineage: Eukaryota > Metazoa > Arthropoda > Insecta > Coleoptera > Carabidae > Agonum > Agonum fuliginosum. The sequence goes on along the minus strand of OX384032.1, from coordinate 30,996,209 downwards.
ATTACCTCATCCCCACGCGTGATATATTATTCGTTCGCTGCAACATTAGTTATTTTTTGCACACACAAAAACATTCTTTCGGAAAGCAGTGCCGCAGTGGCGCGCGCGTGAGATTCACAAGGGGCATAAAAACCTCAGGCCACCCCTGTGTATATTTCACTGTCGGGGGAAGTTTGCGCAAGAGTTATGCTCGTATATTCGGGGACGGTCTTGTGGAAATGTTACGGCTACGGCTGACACCAATTATACATCGAGAATTAATGATTTTTTTGCTGAATTTTTTTCATTTAGGTCTGTGTCTGCAGATTTTAATGATACGGAAGAATTAAATGAGGAAATGTGGTAGCAAGAGAATGAAATAAAATAAACACTGTCATTTTTGCTAATTATTAAAAATAGGGAGATAAATTGATAATTTATTTAGAGAAATTTTGGCACACTAATGTTTAATCGCAACGCATTTGAATAACTCCATTTATTGTACGAATAAAAATAATAATTATTTTAACAGCTATGTTCAGCCGACATTGTCATTTTGCACTATATAAAACCGTTAATATTATCCATAAAAATATGGAGCAAATTTTAAGTAAATTTTGAAGTTGAAAAATACTGTAACCAGTATTTCCATTAAAACTTTTGTATTTTTTAAAGAAATTAAGTAAAACAAAAATTATTCGAAAAAGGAAGCTTATAGCTGCATGCTTCTTGCTTTTTAAAATTTTCTTGCCATTTATAGTGACCGAAAAAAATCATATCAAATAATGACAAAAACCGCAAAAAACATCATTTTTAATTTATTTTACTTCAAATTTCTAGGCCAAAGACAAAAAATAAAAATATAGAAGCATTAAGACATCCTTTGTTAATACACTCATATGTAAAAGAATCATATATTTCAATTATAATTAAGTTCGTCAGCCAAGGAACAACTAACAACTATGATCTAAGAACTACACTGTAAAAAAAATTCTGTAAAATTACTATAATAATTATTGTTACTGGAAATCTAACTAGATGAAATATGGTAAATTTATATGAAAAATGTAATTTTGTATAACTATGTACATGTATTACATACCTACTCATAATTTGTATATAAAATTTAGTATATAATTTAAGTAAAAAAAGTAGGTACCTGAATTTATGTACTAAATTTAATATGGAAATTATGAGTAGGTATGTAATTGACAACATTACATTTTTTATGTAAATTTAATTTATTTCACCTAGGCAATTTTACAGAATTTTTTTACAGTGTAATTTATATTAATTTGTATTTTTCTTACTAATTTTCGAATTCAATACTTTATCTTTGGTAGGTACCTATCGCACCTGCATTTGCATTGTAGTGTTGTAGGTATACCTTTATTTATACAGAATAAAAATCTAGAATATATAAAGGAAAAAATGAAACTTGCAAACAATTTTGGCACAACGATAAGCAGATGAGCTATCAAAGCAGGAAGGAACTACAATAAGAATCACATGTCAAATCTGTATCTATAAATTGCGTAATGCGCGATAAAATATTTCTCTTATCTACATGCGGAAGCATTAAAAATGCAATAATAATAATAATGTAAATTAAAAATGTTTCCATAAATTTACGAAGACAAACTGGTGTAGTTTTACAGAAGAATTGTAGTAATTTTGCCAGAATTATTATTATTATTATTGTTATAGAACTTCATGTGTTATATTTTGACTGTTCACTATAATAGCGGAAGGTTCATATAATGGAGTATTCACATAACCGAGCACCCACTGTATTTTGAGTGCAATATAAATAGATGTTATTAGATTGGAATTTAACCACTTGAATTCTGTGGTATTTTGTCGGTTGCTGGGATCGAACTCGTAACCGCAACCACCAGCGTTTTAGAAACTCCCTTTCTTAAACAAATTAATATTTAATCTCTAAAATAAACTTGTAAAAGAATTTTCCCACTAAGCTGAAAAGTTGGAAATTTATTTAGCAACTTAAATCATTTTGATTGAGTTTGAAGACCTCCACAGCGCTGGCTCTTATCCGTTCCCATAACATTTTAAATCCTATCAAGAATAATTTTATTACCGCCAAAGTAAAATCAATTCAGCGCGATGAAGAAGTCAAGTTATTGAATCCATAAAGCATAAACCACAACCACATAAACCATCCAGGCGCCGGCAACAACCAGGGCCGGAGCTATTATTTTTAGATCTGAAGCGAAAATATCTACCCTAAATTTCAAAAATCAATCATTTGAATGAACGTATAATTTATTGTACAAACATGATCTCATGCTAGTTATCCGTTGAATCCTTCGACCATAGATACCTTAGACTCCGCACGCAGTCATTTGTTGAGAAGCCGACACGTGTGTCAGTTAGCCCAAAGTAGGTGTAATTCGGGTTGCATTTTTGATTTGACAAGTGACAGTTCGTGATTCGCATCATGTTAGTATTCAATGAAACAACCAAAATGCACAAGATAACCTAAATATTCAAAATTGTGACAGATGACAACAAGAATGAAAGAATCCAAGAATTAGCAATAAATTTCACTTAAAAACTGTAAAGTATGGAACTTGCACTGCAGCAACTTTGGGGTCTCTATCTCACTTCACGTTCACACAATCTCGCTTATGCCTGTTTTACACGGTCCAATTTATTCACCAATAAATTGATCAAGTTGACCTTCAATTTCTTCATCAATAAATTGCCAAGTAGAAAAATATTTTTATTCGTCTTACACACATCAAGTTTTTCTCAATATATTCATAGTACCAACCTACCGATATGAGCTGACATTTTACTGTTACTGTCAACAGTGCCAACAACATTTTTGTTACATTACCTATTAACTAAACGCTATCTAAATAAAATAAAAGAATAAAACTGGATAAAACGTGAGAAACATCATTGGAAACGTAACCTATAATAAAATGAAAATGGTATACACAAAGGTTGACAACGACAATACTACGAAAAAAATCTCTAGAATTCCCTAAAATATTGTAGAAAAATAGAACACGTTCTATTCCGTCAATAAACTCATTTATTGGGGAAGAAAAAATTGACGAACTTTTTTGTATTACACACAACAATTCAACAATAAATTGAAAACAAAACTTGGTCAATTTATTAATGAATAAATTGGATCGTGTAAAACAGGCATTACATAAGTGTTGGTTTCAAGACCTAGACATTTAAATAGGCGTTGCGTGTCTAGAACATAAAGGTCTAAGGTTGCATCCCTATTTTGCCGTGTGAGCGATTATCAACCCTCAACTTACCTATGATTGTTAGTGAAGTGGAGTGACATTTTTGTGCAGTTACACTGAAATGTGTACCTGATTGGATTCGAACCACTCACCTAGAAAAAAAATAACGTTTTTAAAAAAAATCATTTTTGTTAGGTACCTATTTTAAGAACTAAAATTTTGATATAATATAAGGCGTGTGGTAATCATGAGGCTTTACCCGCTTTATGGTTGGTCCGGCCCTGTCTCTGCGTACCGCACATCATCTTTAATAGGTGCTCAGGACCGGCACAGGAGGATGAAATTTATTGCATACAGAATTGCAGCAGCGAGCAGGGAGAATAAAAAGAGTAAATAGTAAATAGAATAATATATCACGGCTGTTTCTTAATTCTAAAAGGAAGGAAGAAAGCAAGAACATGGAGAGTTCATTCTGCTACTGTATAGTGTAGTTTAAAAAATCTTGGCTCGCTGAACTTAATCAATCAGCAAATTATTACATTTATTGATTGAGTTCATATTCAAACTTCATTACAAATAAATATGCATCAATATCGTTACTGTTTGCAAAAAAAATATTTTTCGCCAACCGTTCGTATTTGATGCTATTATGTCATTGTTTTTTTTTGTGAAAAAGAAGGCCATTTAGGACCAAAAATGATTATTGTCATGGTAAAAACAAATTGATATGTTTAAATGAAATTACATATATTTAAGCGGTTAACGAAAAAATATTATGTTTCATTCATACAAAAAATGCTTGCTTGAGACTCGTAAGATCACCGAACTCCGCTGCGCGTCGTCCGGCGACAGTTTTAATCATCCCAACATCATGCATTTTTTGTGTTAATGAAACAAATAACTATTTTAATATATGCTCCAAAATCGCTACTTAGCGAACTATTTAGAGTCCGCAAAATAATATTTAATGGTCCCTGTCCTTTAATAATACGTTATCTAACAAGCTAAGCAATGAGCTGTTATTTACATTTTATAGGGATATTTTCATTAATTGTATTGTTCCATGTTCAACGTTTTTCAAAATTTGATTTTAAAGTTATACTTTAAAATAATTACGTATTACGTATACTTAGTTAGGTACTAAAAAAAGTTGGAGTGCATATACTATTACTAAAAAATATTGTATGTAACCTACGTAAACCGATTTTAGAGGACTCATTAATTTAAGAACTCGTCTTGCACCTCGTCCGTAAAAGATTCAACCTCTAAAACTCTATTTTGTTACATAAATAACTATTAGTGGATGTCATTATTTGAGGTAATTTTACTTATAACTTGTACGATGCATTTATTGACATCTCTTAAGAGCGCGCTTAAAAATGAAAAAAACCGTAACACGAAGTCTGTAATGGCAATGTTTTTAATCCAATAATAGTCAAAATCATATTATAGGTCATAATTTAATTTTTTTAAATGATTTTTTTTCTGTAACTATACTAGTGCCACTTCAGCGTCACTTTAAAACTTTTACATAGCATAGATAACCTACAACGAAAATTATGTTACACAATGAACATACTATATACATTCCTAATTGCCTTATTCTAAAAATTATGTCTGTAATAATAGTTCATTTTGAATAAAATTCATTACAATTTGCTGAATTTTGCTCCCTCTACTTTCACTTCTACTGCAAATTATATTTATTTTCAGGTATTCTTATTTAGCATAAGGCAATTTAGTAACTAATGATTCTATTGATATATTATTTATGCCTATTGCTTGTTCCTATTTGCAGAAAATGCAGAAAGTGCATAAAAATGACTATCTGAAAACGGTTTCGAGCGCGATCAAAACGTTTGAAAAGCGCAGAAATATAATCAGTAAATTTATAAGCGCAGATCGTAACATTGAATAAGCGCATTTTTCAAAAATGAGATTTCTGACCATAACAAGTTAGTCCAGATCGTCTTAGAGTATGATGGGGTTAAGTTCAGAAAAATGTTAGGCAAGAATATTTTCTAGTTTTAAATAATTCAAAAAATCTTGTTAAATACTCTTCGAGTATGATGTTAGACAAAAATATTTTCTAGTTCAATTCAAAAAATATTGTAGAAAAACTGTTGTACAATCCCACAAAACCATTGTGCTTTTCAAATGTTCCCTTCTGCGCTTATGTAACTTCAATTTCTGCGCTTTTCAAATGTTATTTTATGCGCTTTTCGTACGTGATAAGCAAAAACTGATAAAGGCCAAATGCGCTTATTTAACTCACCCGACCAATCGGATTCAGGGATATCATCGCCGCCCTATCTTATCTTTTTTCTTAACTGAAATGAGGTATAATATAAGTAAAGAATAAAGATTATAATCATTGTGCATGTTAGTATAATATATAATGATGTTTTATAAATAAGGCAACAAACTAAATAGTACCGAGACTGTTTAATTTCTATTTAGTTTTTGATTAGTTTTTCAACTGAATACTACTGAAACATCTGATTTAAAAAAATCTTTAAATTTAAAGGTTTAATAGAACTGATTTTAACTTGACATGATTTGAACCCGAATTGTTCATATTTCTTCATTCTACATCTGTGAATATAAAATTCTAAATATAATTTTTCAAGGCGTAACGAAAAATGATCGTCAAGAAATAAAACAGAAAAATGTCCTCCTCAAATTTGTTTCGCTTTTTTCAGTCATTTATCGTTTTCCTCGCAGCTTTTTCTGTGGTAAATGACAGAAATTAGGGGCACTATTTCTGTACACTCAACTTCATCAATCAATAACGTCTACTTCGCGTTCGTCTGTCATTTGAAGTTAAGAAGTTAAATGTTAGAAGTTAGAAATACAGAAATAGGGTCCCTAAGTTCACGAAGATGACAGGAAAAGATGATACAATCGCTATGTGATGTGCTACTTTTACATTTGTGTTATGTGTTTAGCTTCAGTTTCCCCTACACTATATTTCAAGTCCTCTGTAAACACTGTTGTGATAATATGAATTTTGAGTGAATTATTGCTGAATGAGTGACTATAAACGATGAAAACACAAATCAAATATTGCGAATCTATCAGAAAATGCCATTCTAGCTGGTTTTCGCTACAACTCAAAGAAAAGTTATATTTATGGCGTAAAATTATCATAACTTTTACATAAATTGGTGCGAGCTAGACTTTATACTGATTTATGTGAGATAAATACTAAATACAAAACAATTTTTGAAATATTCGAAAACAAATTTATTACAGTTATGCGTTTTGGGATTATTTTATTAAAAATATGATTTACAAACATTTTTGCAATGTATTTCCAACATAAACAATTTAGGTATTTTGAAAATTTATATGAGAATCAAAGGTAATACATGCGTCATACTACATTAGGTTATATGCCATAAAATAAACACATAAATTCCGAATGTACATACCTCGCATATTCAACGAACAATTAATTTGCGCCAAAATTCCTACCCTGACACTTGATACGCCCATTTTGTCTTGTGCTTATTCATAATTTTTTGCATTTACGGTGGAATTCTGCGTAAATTTATGTTCTATACAGATCTGTAAATCAAGTCAATCTTCAATATTCAACAAAACATCAATAAATCTATTCATTGAAGTGAAGGTGTCCACACGAAAATTCATTAGATTTTAATAAATATAAAATATAGGTACTTAACCTTACCGATACGTATTACTAAAATATAAGGTTATTATTTTTGCTAATCTAACTGATAATGTAATGAATGTTAAAAATTAATTTTAATTTTATGTATATCACTTTAACAGTTTAACACGATTAAACTCTTTCGAAAAAGAAGAAAATTGAAAAAAACTTCGAGCAAATCATACTTATTTTACAACATTCGTCCAGCCAAGAAAATTTTCTTGTATACTTATTTTATTTTAAAATAAATAATAAGTAATTTCAAGTTCGTACATTGTGAAGAGGTATAAAGTAGGTATAGGTGTGCCCATGTGATATATAAATCATAATCTACTTATACTTGTTTAAAAATTAATTAAGCTTACAAATGATAAGTATAAACTAAATAGTATGATAAAGTTAGTTGTATACACTTTAAAAGATAATTGCGTCTCGGTATTTATTTTATAAAAATCTTGTGCTTAATATATGTATAAGTCGTAGATAAAGTACAGTATACAAATCGCTATAATGGCTATTATTTCCTCGGGTGATTAATAAAACCCTCGCTCGTGTTAAAATAAACTTCATCTTCAGGAATAATAGCGTCGTTGTAAAATATACTATTATGCTCGCTATTATGGGTTCGCTTTAATAAAAACTTGTTATTTATTAAAGTATGTAATAATAAATTTACTAACTTATAAATAATACGAGTGCGAACTAAATGAACATCGTAATTCTTTGATTAAAATTGAACATAAAAAATCTATAAAATCATAAAGCACGTTCAAAGCATATACAGCACAAGACGTAGATTTATTGCTTAGTAAAAAAACTCCATTTCCATCCTCTGTGAAATTGAAACTCCACCATATCTCACTATATTTCCCGCTTGACTAGCTCACAAAATAACTCAAATCCGGCCCTGAGCAGGCGTCGCAACGCTACGCTTCGCGGAGCCGTCGTCGGCAGAGCAAAAAGAAAAGAAATTCGCTTCTGTTTGTTCCTTCAATTTCATATAGATCCAAAACTGCATTCCGTTTCGCGAGAACGCTGAGCATTTGCCAGCGGCGTTTTTACTGGGGGGAGAAGAGGGATATATTACCCCCTATGATCCAGAGCAAAAGTTAAAATAAATATATAATCTTTGGCGCAACAGCTCTAAAAACTTAATTTAAAGGTTTTGACCCGTGGTAATGAACATTTTGCGAATACCTATTGTCTCTTTATGGTACTATATCCGATCATAGTTATTATGTAAGAAGTAACAAATTCACCTAATTTAAGACCGCGGTGTGCGCCTCGTCCGTAAATAGATTCGTCCTGTAAAACTCAGTTTTGTACATGTTACATACAATTTTTTTAGGATGTGCTCTCTAAATTTATCTACTAACTATACGAAATAATATTATAAAATATAACTTTTAAATAAAATTTTGAAAGGCGTACGCAATGAAACAATGAAAATAATCCTATAAAATGCAAATAGCTCATTGCTAAAGGAATGGATCCGCTAAAATATTATTTTGCGTACTCAAAACAGTTCGCAAAGTAGCGATTTTGGGGAGCATATACTGAAATAGTTATTTGTGTATTAAGAGCGTAAAGTGACTCTTTGTTACTCGCGCACGGTAATTGCAGTGCGAGCCGAAGCCGAAGCCGAGATGCAATAGTGCAAGAATAACAAAAGACACTTTAGCTCGGAGTCGGAATACACACATAATTTTATCTACGACTGAAATTATTTGTTATTAAAAAAATTGTGGAGTAATGTAGCAATAAGTTACTACGGAAAAGGGAAAGGACAATAATTTTCACCATGAGCAGTATTTAGTATTTAGGAATACTATTTCAAAACAAAATTGTTTTATTTATATAACTATTGAAACTATATAAAACCTAATCTATATGGTTGTTGTCGCTGTCATATTTAATTAAATTGGTTCGTATTAGTATAAGCAAGGTATACATCGTCATAATTATGATATATGACAAACAACCACAAGATGCATTAATATTAATAACCAAGCTCAGTTGCACTCATTTTATTAACATTTCAAGTTGTTCATGTATTTAAAATTATTGGTTTTGAAATTGAAGTGGACTGAAAGTAAATAGATTGTGATTATTACATACAAGTTCGTTTTTCTTAAAGAATTCTGTAACTAAATAGAAGACTGATTTATACTGTGAAGAACTTTCGATGTAGTTACAAAATTTGGCGCTAAATTCAAATATAGTAATTTCAAATAATAATAGTCATGTAATGTAAGTGCATGTGAATATAAAATTGGTAATTATCTTATTTATAAATAAATGAAGACTACAAAATCAAAATGTTTAATAAAATTTAAATTTTAATGCTGAATTAATAATAAAAAGTGACAAATGAAATTCAAGTGACAGATGACAGATGTAAACATTTTTCCTACAACTAATAATTTAGAAAATGGCTTATTATCAGGATTTATTAAATTTTAATGACATTACATTAAAACTTTGTTTTACGGCGTTGTTATGGTCAGGCACCTGACAGCTAAATGATTATTTGTTTACCTAATTTTTAGTTCAATGCTGCACCAATGTTTAGCGCTAGTGTCGCATTCATGTGTGATTCGTGATTGTTCTGTGAAGAGCGTCAAATTTCAATTTACATCAGTTGGCGATGATAACAATCAAATTAATATATTTGTCAAATATAAAATTCTAGCAACAATAACAGTTTCAATTAATAAATGATATTGACTACAATCACGCAGTATTATTTAATTATTATTATTATGTAAGTGTTTTATGATTGTGACCTGACAAATGATGTGACATGTAAGTATAAACATATTAGCAAAATAATATTAAACTATGTTTTAAATTTATTATAGTGTTTAATATTTATTGGTATTTTTAATTTTTATAGAACGTGGAATGTGCTCATGCTGAATTTGGTATACAAATACTTGAGATAAAAGATCGAAAGTTATTTTGCTTTCCACGATCACTACAACTTCGCCATCAATGGCTAGTTAACATGAGGCGCGAAGATCTTCTACATTTAAGTTACCAGCAATTGTTCGATCGAGGGTTTTGTGTTTGTTATTTGCATTTTGCTGATGAACAGTTTCAGACTATCAGCAAAACGAAATTAAATTTAGGTCAAGTACCGCATAAAATAGGTATGAATTTTCAATACAAATATTATTAAAAATAAAATTATTTAAGAGAATACATTTATTCTAAATAATAATTTTGTATACAGGTTCATCAAGCAGTAAATATGTATTGCCTGCAACTCCGGTATTTGAAATCCCTGTGCCTGTAACCTGTTTCTACAACCTTTGTTCCTACAACCCCTGAAAATCCTGTTCCTACAACCTTTGTTCCTGAGACCCCTGTTCCTACAACCTTGTCCCTATGTCTCATGTTCCTCCAACCTTTGTTCCTGTGTCTCCTATTCCTACTGCCCCTGTTTCTCCAACCACTGTTCCTGCAATCCGTGCACGAAGAATCCCGCGCTAAGGTATTACTCGTAATTTAAAAAAATTATTTCAAATCAATTACTTTTTATTTATTTATTTAGAATATGTAAACTCAATATTCGGTTTAGTAGTAGAGACCTTAAAGTTTATCTTTATTTTTTTTATTTATTTTTTAATGTTATATATTTTATTTCATATTGTGTTGCATTGGCTTCTTTATGAGATTGATTTCAGTCCGGAAAATGAAACATTACGGTATTGTTCTACTTTACAGGATTGTAAAGTAGAACAATACCGTAATGTTTCATTTTCCGGACTGAAATTTAATTTTTGTATTGAGAACAAGACGACCTGATTGTATTTAGAAAAGATATATAAAGAATGGGTGCAAACTTTGGTCCAAAAATGCAACACAGGTATGAAATGAAACGTTGTACGTCATTTGTCCGGTAGTTTTCACGGTACTCGTTTCGAAATTCCTAACTCGGCTCCTTCGGCGCCTCGTTCGGAAACATCTTACTCGTACCGTAAAAACTCATCTACCGGACTTATAACGTAAATAACTATTTTATATTATGTACCTAGATACTTGTTATTTGTTGATAATTTATATTCATAGTGTAGCAGGGTAGGTACTAATTGAAAGTATGTGTATAATAAATATTATAAATATTAGTTATGAAATTATGTTATTATATAGGTACTTACTTTATATTTATAATTTGTGTAGTTATTAGGTATATTATGTTATACAATTAGTTGCACAACGTAAAAAACGTAAAATTTTAAAAAAATTGTGTCCAAAATTTTATAACTATGCTCAAGATTATAATACCTAACTATATCTACAATAAATATACGTACTTTATGATTTTCGTGTCATTTAATTGGTGAAAGTTTATTTAATGAAAATGAATATTAAATTAAGTTTAGTAAATACGCAAACCCTGCCGATATCACAGATCCAAACCTCATTAGTTCAATGCTGCACCGCCTAGTAGCGCTGCTAATTGTTTATTATTATTTTATCCCTTACTGTCCTATCTGGAGTTTGGTAATTTGTGGTTATGGTTTGTTTGTTGATTGCTTAATTTGTTCTACGTTATTTATAAATTTTTCGATATTATTTTCTTTTTTCAATCTTTGCTTCAGTTGAAACAGAAATAGTTAGTTAGTTAGTAGCCCGTTAGTAGCTAAAATATGAACTAAACACTCCGCGCGAAATATAGTTACCTAGTTCAATCTACGTGGTTAAACCAATTTTTATTTGTAACCATGACGATACCAATAATATCGAAATAAATAAACAAAAATGTTTGTTTGATTCTGTAATTTTCTTTTATTTATGTAAACAATAACATACTTTAATGCGCGTTGTCATAGGTCCTCAGAAACTTTACGTTGACAATTGAAAGCATAAAAATAAACTTTTCATAGTAGTCGTAGATAAAATAATTTAGCCCAGTCATGTTGGCGGTGATTTTAAATGAATAAATAAAATATCAATTCCGTGATTCTAGAGTAATTCTACAAAGTCGGAAGATCAGACCTTAATTTCATCGCTTTCATTGATTGATCATTCTTTGATTGGTACGAGTAGTTAATTTGAAACCACAAGGAATCTAGCGTAGTGGATACCGAACAACATACAATTTCATTGCATTACTCTTCGTCTCGATCTCCAAACCGAAACCGAATGAATTCAGTCTCTAGACTTCTAGCTTCAAGAGCGGGTGCTCTACCACTGAGCCACTGATTTGAAGGGATAATAGATTTTGTAAAAAATGCTATATCCTCGTGTCTGAGCCGACACTGGCTTTCGCTGATTTCAAATCGATACGGTTTCGCGGGATTTCACGCCGAAATTTCACACCCCCCGCCATAAACGGATACACGGGAAGAGCACGAATCAGAGAGGATTTTGATTGAGGATGCGATTGCGTGGGAGTTTTTGTGATGACGTGATGAACAGCCCGGATGAAGCATGGACTTAATATTTATTTTTCATGTTTTTTGTTGCTTTTTTGCAGAAATTGGATGTTTCAATTTGTGTTTTGCTGTCTGGGACATTAATATGACGTTTTTCAATTAAGAAGAACGAAGTAGTGTGATTTCATGAAGCATGGTAATTTTATTCCACCTTCATTTGACAGGATTATTTAAATATATTACCAAATGGTTATTTTCGGACTAACATAAAAAATTTCACCAATAAATTGATCAATTTATTGCCGAAATGGAACGTGTTCTATTTTTCTATAATTTTTTTTCTTAGTTTTGTCGTTGGCAGCCTTTGTGTTTACTATTTTAATTTTATTATAGGTTACGTTTCCATGATGTTTCTCACATTTTATCCAGTTTCATTTTGTTTAGATAGCGTTTAGTTAATAGATAATGTAACAAAACTGTTGTTGACAGTAACAGGAAAGTGACACCTCATATCGGAAGGTTGGTATACTATGAAATTTTTCAGAATATATTGAGAAAAACTTGATGTGTGTAAAACGAACAAAAATATTTTTCTACTTTGCAATTTATTGATGAAGAAATTGAAAGTCAACTTGATCAATTTATTGATAAATAAATTGGATCGTGTAAAATCGGCTTAATAATGATATTTTTATGCCATTGTGAGTGTCATTTTTTGAAGCAAAAATTTCTGAATTGCTCTTTTAATCGCGTAAACGTAAAGTGATATGAACATTTTATAAAATGTTGTTATTTCTGTAACAAGTACTAAAGTATAAGTATGAAAAAACGAATCTGTTTACGGACAAGGCGCAAGCCGAGTCCTTAAATTAGATGAGTACTAACGTCAAAATATTATTTTGCGGACTCCAATCAGTTTGCAAAATAACGATTTTGGACAGCACTCTATAAAATTTTTGATCAAAATTCCTTGCAATGTACATTAACGAAAATATCTGAGAATATAGCTGGAGTGTCAGGTTTCCAAATAAACTTTCCTGAAATAAATGACGCCGTTAATTTCAAGAAACAATTCTGACATCTCCTTTTTCAAAGAAACAATTTTGAAGAAACTTTTGGTCAGATCAAAACTATCCTTATAAGATGTAGGAGAATTTTATGCATTGCATTATCTTTCAAAGGATGAATGACGTATTCTCGATAACTTATCTGTTAAATAAGAGACAAATATCGCATCGGAATCACGAATGGATGATAATAAACGCGAAATATATAGAACTAACATTTATTTAAATGATTTTTGTATTTGTTATTTTTGCAAAATGAAATTGGATATTTCCATTTGTGTTTCGAAAAGAGATGATTTTTATTTACACAGATTGCTCAAACTTTTTAATTAGTTAGAAAAACAATATAGATGAACAAACAATGGACAAATTCATTTATATTATTTTATATTTATCAGAATTCCAGTATTTTTACATAAAATAAATAGAAAATATTATATTATTGAAATCATCGAAACGATTTTTTTTTATTTTGACACTATACAATAATATTTTGTTCTTTTAAGAGATAATAATATATATCTTATCATTTGAAGGCAACAATGTTCATAGTAATTATGTCGATTTTCTAATTTCTCATTAATATTGTGAAGTTAAGTAAGACACATTTTAAGATATTTTTCAATGAGCCGTCAGCCTTAACGCTCGTCTCGAGATTTTAATAATATTTCGTTATCATTTGCTGACAGCTGTCATCAGCAGATTAAAAATGATGATTAATAACGGATTCCTGTGGCTAGCTGTTTACATAATTAAAAACATTTCAAATTTTGGTGATAAACACAGACATTAATCTTAAAATTTAAATGTAACAATTAGTTATCATACCCTTTACAAATTTATGAAGATATTATATTAATCAACATGTGACTAGGTTTTAAAATTACAACATTAGAAATCATAATGAGCAGATGAAACATTAACTTGAACTACTAGTTTTACAAAAAAATTGCACTTTTTTAGGTAGGTATCCATAACAAGATTCAATACAAATTTTAATTAGTCTATTTTATGATGCAGTACTTAATGATATGTATAAATAAATAATATATTTTTTTATAATTCCACTCATGATCTATCATCGTATGAACTCACAGTATTTTTGCTATAGTTTCAGTTTCAGCAGTGAATAACATTCTGATTACAGCAATACTATTGACAATTATTTAGCTTACACAAATATCAGTATCACAAATGTTTGGTTTTTGAAAAATTTTATGCTAAATTAAATACCATTCATAAAATGGTAAAATATATTCTTTAGATTATTTTTACGTAATCATTTTCTAAGCAACAAGCAGGCATCAATCAATAGTGTAGTACTACACATTAAAATTTAAATAAATGAATAATAAAATTATGTATTATTATTATACAAAAATAAAGTTTAACTGTTAAAACATTTCCGTGTTGTGCACTCTCTAAACTACATGAGTAGAGTTGCGAACTATGAATTTTCCCAGAAGCGTACACATCGATGGATTAAAAATGCAGAAGAAAAAATGAGCCGCAGGCGATTTTTTGAAAATATTAAAGGTCAAACGTGTTTAAGTGCAACGTTAAATAATGTAGAGTTTTTAACCAATGAAGCAAATTTAACAAATTGTTAAAAAATTAAATTAAAGCTGTAGTAAAACGCACGTTATTTCTTGTGCACTTAGACAATCCGAGCTAAGCGTATTCCTGCCACGTCAGTGGGTTTTAACGACTAATGACAACATTAAAATTTAAACTTATTGTCCCGTGCTCCGGCTTAGATGATTCTACTTATCACTTGACGCAATGATTACGTTACAAAGCATGTTCTAAAGCTATGTCGATCATGGTCTGTGAAATACTACATAAAAACAAAATAAGATGGAGATTGACGTTGACGCACAGTCGCTCATAAGCAAGGTCCGAAACTCTTGGATTCCATTATTGGTATTACCGGAAAAGCGTACATTACTGTAATTTATCTAAAAGCGTGCATATAGCGTACATATTAATATTTTATAACGAAAACGCGTACGTACGCTCTAAAAGCGTACAGTTGATAAGCATAAAATATCGGGATGCCGATCTACGATCTGGTCTCATTAGCCAAACTCTCGCTTTGTTTTATATCTTATTTTATCTTATGCTATAAAATGACTACAAATTGGATATATGTATTTTTCCGGTCATCTTAACTTTTATCTATCCCCGATGAAAATAAATTATTAAATTGTCTTTAAACATTATTTTTGCGATTTTTTTTGTGAATTTATTTTTTGATCAATTGACTACCTATTTAAAAGGATATTGGAATGGTTACTTTAGTTGAAATAAAATTAAAACATTTTTAACACAATAAATATTATTTCATAAATTAAACAAAATAATAAATTTTAAAATAACAAATGATTAATTATTTTTTTTAAACCAGCAGTATAACATAACAAACAGAAGTAAATTATTTTAAGTATTAAAAGCTAATTTGAAGATTTTCTAATGTAAAGACTACCAAATTTTCAAGGAAAAAATCTTCATCTTGGTAAACATCTGGTACGGTATTATTCTGCATTAGGTATGGCCATAGGTACCATTCTTGACCACCTCACATCGGGTAAGAATTTATGTGGGAATCAAAAATTTTATTTAATAGGTATGGCCATAGGTAGAATTTTTGACCACCTCACATCAGGTAAGAATTTATGTGGAAAAAAAAATTTAATAGCTATGGCCACAGGTACCGATTTTGACCACCTAACATCAAGTAAGAATTTATATAGGAATCAAAAATTTTATATAATAGGTATGGTCATAGGTAGAGTTTTTGACCACCTCATATCAGGTAAGAATTTATGTGGAAATCAAAAATTTTATTTAATAGGTATGGCCATAGGTAGAGTTTTTGACCACCTCACATAAGGTAAGAATTGATGTGGGAATCAAAAATTTTATTTAATAGGTATGGCCATAGGTAGAGTTTTTGACTACCTCTCATCAGGTAAGAATTTATGTGAGAATCAAAAATTTTATTTAATAGGTATGGCCACAGGTACCGATTTTGACCATCTAACATCAGGTAAGAATTTATATGGGAATCAAAAATTTTATTTAATAGGTATGGGTATAGGTACCGTTCTTGACCACCTCACATTAGGTAAGAATTTATATGGGATTTTTTTTTTATTTAATAGGTATGGCCATAGGTACCATTCTTGACCGCCTCACATCAAGTAAGAATTTATATGGGAATCAAAAATTTTATTTAATAGGTATGGCCATAAGTACCATTCTTGACCACCTCACATCATGTAAGAATTTATATGGGAATAAAAAAAAATTTAATAGGTATGGCCATAGGTACCATTATTGACCACCTCACATCAGGTAAGAATTTATGTGGGAATATTTTTATTTTATTTTATAGGTATATAGCGTGTCCTATGAAACTGGTTAATCATGGAGATCTCGAGAACCATAAGAGATACGAAGTTGGTTAAATTAGACAAAAGTTGCCCCATCAGGGAAGAATTTATATGGGAATCAAAAATTTTATTTAATAGGTATGGCCATAGGTACCAGCGCGGCAATTAGATACGCTCAGAAGTGTATACAGTAAAATATTTGAGTAGACGTGGCATAGGCGTGGCCTAGTGTATTTTTGAACAGCGAAAAACTCGCTGAAAACGAGTTTTCTGGAAAATTTGAGTTAGCTCGTTAGATTCCTGAGGTTCAAAACCTCTTAAAATTCTAACTCTCGAGAAATTCGGAAAACTCGATGAAAACGAATTTTCTGGAAAATTTGAGTTAGTCAGTTAGATTCCTGAGGATGAAAACCTGTTATATACCAACTCTCGAGAAAATCGGAAAACTCGCTGAAAACGAGTTTTCTGGAAAATTTGAGTTAGTCCGTTAGATTCCTGAGGTTGAAAACTTCTTATATACCAACTCTCGAGAAAATCGTTAGAGCCGTTTTCGAGATAGCATGACCGTAAAAACATACAATTCCTTCCTCATTTAATAGAATAGATAAGGCCCGAATGTAGCTGTCTGCGAGAAAAGGATAGATTCATACAGATGTAGTGTGTCGAACAAAGGCAGCAATAGAGAACGCGCTCTCATATCATCACAAACAAAAGTTCATTTGAAAGATAGAAGTTCAATCTAGATACTTCTAGTGTTGAAATTTGCAATTTTGTACATTTACTGAGTAAAGCTAGATTCAGACCTATCCACTTATAAGTATAAGTGCTAAATTAACCAATCAGGGCTTCCACAAAATTCCAATTTCAATTATAAGTGCGAACGTTGAGCGCTGATTGGTTAAATTAGCCACTTATACTTATAAGTGGGTAGCTCTGAATCTAGCTTAACAGTTATGTGAATTTAGCCAAGTTATGACAAGTTTATGGCATTGTAAAGTTGAAACAAAAAAATAAACTAACATTTCATACTTAATGGACATGGAGCTCATCTTTATCTTTAAATTTAAAATAAAATTAAGTAGATCCGACTAAAATTAGTCTCAATTTTATTCCCCATTCAAAAGCATGTTTTTGCTGTGCGCAACGTACCTATACATTACGCTCTTAACGATTCGTTTTGTTAACACACAGTAAACTATACCAATGACTCACTATATAAGTTTTTACACCAAAGTTGGGAAAAGGACGTGATATGTATGTACGAAAAATGAACGATTTTTTATGCTCAAATGGTTTTATCCTTGTTCTCGTTATTATCGTTAACGCAGAAACGGAATCGAACTGAAAACCGCTTGAAGCTACAATTCATTTGAATCTGATACGGGATTTAGCACCCTAATTCTAGCTTCTGACAATGCTGGCTTTACCAAAGCTCAATGCTCAAAGCAGATCTCGAATCTCATAAATGATTTATTTTCCGGAATATGAAATGTGGTTATCAGCTGTCAGATCACAGCATCCGCTATGTTACGCGAGACACTCGACTGTGAGAGTGAATCATAAGATAAACTTTGTTGAATTTCGAATATTTTCCTTGTCGTTATCCCATTGAAAAAATTTTACAATATAGCAAAAATATTTACTTATCGGAGAATGAGCTTATACAAAGCAAAAGATCAGTCACGTGGACACTAAAACTAATAAAAACTAAAAATATTTGCTCTCGCATTTGCTATAATAGTTAACAAATTAAGGATATGTTCCAAAATTAAACCAGGTTTACCGTGGTGTTATGTTACGGTAATTATTTGATAACTGAATTTGACAGTTTTCTGAGTAACTTTTATCCTTAAACAAAAGTATAATATATTACACAAATAATACATGTTTACATACAATTTCAAAATATTTCGAATAGATAAAACCGTTTGTATCTAATCATTTATTATTATTATTATTTCCAACAGAGAAAAATCAGCCAATCAACATCAAAACAAACCAACGTGTACTATCGTCAAAAACAAAATAAACCAACGTTTTTAACAAATATCGTGCTCTCTAGCACGAATATGTGCAAAAATTTACCGCCGTATTCAGTTACCGTGTTTTGAATTAAAAATTAGTACCTACATGTGGTTTAATTTTGGAACATATCCTTAATCAACAAACAAATCAATTTACAACACTCAGGTCAAGAACAAATCAAACATGAAAAACAAATTTTGGTAAAATGAAAGATGACAATTCCCATATATGCTTTCTCGCATCAAGGTGCTTCAAGTTTACACTCATGTAAACGATGATTCTGTGCCTAGTGATATATAAGTATTTTATACTACCTATAAGGTACCTATTCTAAGTTTATAGTTTTAATTAAAAATAATAAATTTCTAGGTTATGCACAGGAATTTGCAAAATACATAGAATTTCCGATAAATAACCTGAGAATTGTGTTTGGGAAATTTCTGGGAATTTTCCATGTAGATAATTCTCGACTGCCCATCACTATAACGGAACAAGTTTTGTATGATGGAAAATAATTTCCATCGCATAGAATCATATACTTTGCTATATATTTTAGGACGATGTATTGTTCAAATTATCTTTACAGTATTATTACTTTGACGTTTGAGACATTTGTAAATAATTTGCTATTTTCTGCAATATTTTTATGTAATTTCATATTTTGTTGTTGGGTTAAAATAAATTAAAATTTGTTAAACTAACAAAGAAGGCATAAGTAAACGCATCAACGTAGTTCAACCAACGGATATCATAATGTCTTTATTAGCGCACTTTCATTGCTTATCCATCTATTTTATTGGAGAAAAAATTATTGACGTTTCGAGAATAGATTGTTCCCATTTTTCGATACACTAAAACAAAATTGGAAAACAATTTTTATACAAAAACTTAGAAACAGTAATTATTAAAGAATATAACAAAATGAACCAATAACTATTTTATTATTACAGTTAACAAGATTACTTACGTTCAATACATGAATTGATAAATTTATCGTAGCTCAAACATCAAACATTCAAATCTAATACACGTTCACGCCTCTTTCTACATTAATGATTCTTTTCATTCATTCTTTTGTTCATAGGAATAATGGGTACAGGACTATATGAGTACAGGGTACATGGTTCACAAATAAAATAAACATATCAGTCACGCAGTTTACACGATTGTATTATTGATTTTGGTAGATATATTCACTTTATCAGGTGTGTGCAGATGTGCTTCATAATTAATAATTCATGAATACTTAACTACACCCGGTAGGTAAATACAGTGCGCATCCATATTTTGCTTGTTAAAAGTTAAATGAAGCTTCTTGTATGCATTCAAACGGGTCATTGAAATAGTAACAAGCTAACAAGTCAAGCCAGTGTTAAATATAGCTTATTATATTTAAGATAATTTGTACCATGATCCAAAAGGGAGTTCTCCACAAAACCATTAGCATTAACAAGTAGAAGCATTTTTATACGTGTTGCTTACTATACTTTTTATGTTCCTCTAAATTTACTTACATTTTCATTAATTAACATACCGCAATTTCACACTTAACATTAATTTATTGATATTAATAACGAACGATTAACCATATCAACAGATAGGTAAACATACACTTTTCTACATTGTATTTCTCACACAATACAAAGGCTTAACTGGATCAAAAAAGCCTTTGTATTGTGTGAACATTACTTTTACGGATCTTATTTTATTTCTGTACATTGTATTTCATATTCAACATTTTGCGTACCTACGAGTATATGCTACATGTTCTCTGGTGGGTTCAACAAGAGAGCTGACGTATTATATACGTAAAGTGTTCATTATACATGCATTCATGCATGTAAAATGCAGAAGTGCAATGTTTTTTAGAAAAAAAATAGCGAGAAAAATTCAACACAATAACAAAGAATTCTGTTGATTTTCAAAAAAAATCGAAAAATGATTTTGAATTTTTTTAGAAACTTGAATTTTCACAAAAAATTCGATGTCTGAATAACAAATTTTAATAACTTGCGTAGTATGTTCTTTAGACTATAGTAAATAACAATAAATCAATGCAATAAAAAGATTTGCTCCAATCAGGTCAAACTTCAGCAAAATTGCAGGTTTTTCCGAATTCCTAGAATGCTCTTGATTTTACTTTTTTTCTATTCCACTCTTTTCCTCACTACTACGACTATCTGTAATCAGCCCGTAGTATGCAATGCCATTTCGAAGTTGAAAAATACTGTAAAAGTGTTTTCGTTGCAAGTAAAATGTCAGATTCGTTTTGACTTTAGGATAATGTTTTTATAAAATATATAACAGAGAATGAATGGATCTATAGATGTGCCTAATCAAAATTTTAAAAAGGCACATATATGTAGATCCATTCTTTCTCTATTAAATCCTTGTTGAAATAAAAAAACCATTCTTGTACTGGTCACAAAACACTCGCTACGTTAGTACATTTTATGCTGGATTTTAGGAGGTAGACGGGCCTCTTAGTCTTAACTGACAGACTTCACAATTTTCGTAAAATTGCACCAAATTTCTGGCTTAAACATCGTTAAAGCCTTTGATTTTTTGGCACAATTTTAACTTAATATAGTATTTTTGTTCTTTTATTTTATTTTTATTCGAGTTCCAATTTCATCTTTCTTGATTCTTTATTTCATTTTCCTTCTCACGTTCCATAAAAATCAGTGAAAATTCCCTCCCAAAATACACATGTCTCCTCGTCAAATAAGCTTCACACTGGTGACATCGGGACATCATCAAGAGTCGCGACATATGCCACGACCAATACACCGCGCTGTGTTCTACCCCATAACCCGAGCCGACATCGTCAGAATCAGAGACGAATTCACACATCACACGTTGTACAACAGGCGGAGCGACGCCCCTTCAAAGCAGAGCTTGTGAGCTTTGGAACTTGATGTGCGATCCACTGATGTGTACGTATGAGTACTGAAGCACTGTCGTGGTTGATGTGTGTTTCTCTATTATTGGGTTACGGTAGAACTGAGCGATGAAGAGGAGGGCATTAATGTAAAGTGTGCGGTTTAAAGAGGCTCTGTTCAGAGCGAATACGAGTTGGTGGTCCCCGGAAATATGAGAATGATTTGATATAGGTACTTGAATTTAGTTTTATGTGTGGTTCTAAAAATTCAGGTTCGAATTCAGTTAGGTACACATTCCAGTTAAGGGTAATTAAATTTATAGTAAAACAGAGGTGTGCGCGCCCTATGATCATTTGAAATTTAGAGGTTTTTCCATTAATTACAACACCAAAAGATGTTAAAAGGTCACAAAAAGCTATTTTAAATTTCTGAAAACAACAAGTTTTTTTCATTCGTCAATGTTATAAATTAAATGATACATGATGGGACAACGATGCTATGTTTTCGCTGTTGAAATTGTAGATTCTCTAGTTAGCCAGTACATTCTATGCTTAGTTTTCTTTACCTACTTCGTTTGTTCGATTGACTGCAAAAAGAAGGGCTTGACGTCACCTGAACCCGCCTCACTTTGAAAATGACGACCGAAGTTCAGGAGTTCTGTATTTTCCGAACGCGCCTCTTTTAACTGTATGCACAAAAATCTCTTTTGCGGTGTACTTTTCCTGTAGTTCGATCCCAACAATCAACAATATTACAAGTGGATCCAAGTGGTTGGATTTCAAATAATGCAATAACATCTACTGTTCTGTAATCGGGAGTTAATCCTGTGGAATGATTAATATCAATCAGGGACTCGAACCGAGCCGGAACAGAAATAAAAACCGGAACGAATCGCTGCTATTTTACTAATTTGTTCAACATTGGGACAAATATTTTAATTAATTGTTTGTTATTTTAAATCATTGAATCGAAACCGGAACTTGACCCGCTGTTTTGAAAAACCGGAACAAAACCGAACCATTATAGAACAATGAACCGCGAACCGAACTTGAACTGTTATTTTGTGCGGTTCGAATACCTGCTATCAATATTATGAAAAATAAATAACCATGAGTAGGTAGTAGGTATTCGTGAGACTGATAACACGCATACACTTCCATTATTTTTTCAGGTATTCCAGGACAATTTCCAAGTACCTACTCCATGTTACATAATTATATTTTTTCTCTAGTTCGATCCAGGCCCGGATTTATCTATAGGCACGTGTCTAGAGCGGCAGAAATTTGTATGGATGGCAAATTTGCAATTTTTTTTCAAAAATTGAAAATTTAATTTACGTTTTTCTCGTGACTGGAACGTTTTATATAAAGGCTCGTTGGATTCAGTTTTTAATTCTGGGCATATTTACACTTTTGCTGTAAAATCAATAGGTAAAACCTTACAGTGAAATTAAAATTTTAACAATGGATTTCCTATGTCAAAAAAAGTCTACAACAGGTATATTTAAATTAAGGATTCAAGGATTTTTCCAGGATAATCCCAGTTTCAGGTTACTTAATTTGTAAAAAAATAGAATTTGTTTAACCCAAGTTAAAATTGAATTAAAAAATCTACATATTTTTCAATAGTAAATAGAAACTATGTACCTACTAAAATATATTTTGACTTACTGTTTAGGTACCTTACTTCAAATAAACTCCATAAGACGATAGAAAACTACGATATTGGAATTCTTACATAAAACAAGAAAAAATAGTTAGACATATAATATCACCTGAATACATCATAATATGTTGATAATAAATATACATAAAATGACAAGAAAATTTTTGACAATAATAATTATGAAAATATAAAAGGTTATTTACTATTTATTATTCAATAATATTATTTAAAACTATGCGATTTCGTTTTACAATGGTATTTGAGTACATACGCATGCGTGAATTAGTAAAATAAAAATATTAGAGTATGGTGAGAGGTCATGTGCTGCGCCCACATCAGATTTTTTCATTCCAGCAGACTTATTCCAGGTACATATTGAAGATATTTCAAGATGTTAGACATTATGCAGACATTTACTCATCAGCAAAAACGATCAAATAATGAAATAATACATGGTCTGGTTGATTAGGATTCGAATCCACAACCAGCGAAAGTGCGTTAACTCACCAGTCATCGAAGTAGCTAATTTATATTTGATAAAGTTATTACCGAGAAATCTGTGAAACATTTCAAATCAATTAAATGAACTCCTCTTTCATGTTTCATTAATAATATACTTTATTCAATATTCAATAAGAGAAAATAGCTACTTTGCTTGTACATGACTAGACGGAGGAATAAAAAGAAACCTTACTGAATACTGAATTGCAGTCATAATATTTTATTTAGACTTAAAATCGACCGGTTCCAGACGCGACTTTATGTCTTCATAAGGACTTCAACATAAAATTAAAAATTTAATTATATCGTGTGTTCCAGAGAAAGGTTGGCATAGGCGTTTAACGTGGAAAACAGTTTTTATAGTTAATAAATAATCGCCCAGTTAATAACTATGTTATCGTATTGCACATGCCAATATTACACCTACTCTTATATCTTATCTACAATATAGTTTTTTTTAAATAAAAACGAAATAAACTAAAATGATTGGAAAATTTTTCCCGTTGTTTTTATTGCTGGTGAAAATTAAACTGTTTTTGTTAAATAGTCATCAGGTGGTTTAGAATAACGAACTACAAAATCGATTTCTTATGATATACAGTCTTTTTTATTCTTTTTATTTGTTTCTTTATATTAATACAAGAGAATAAATAATCGTTACTTTTTTGTTTAAAATCCATTCAAACAAACTGCGATGGAATACGCAACCAATAAATGAAATTTATTAATTTATATTTATAATTACGTAAAATTACATCTTTGAAATGTAAGAATTAAGAATAGGTTTGGTGTAGTATAAAATATGTACAATGAGGAACAAAGTCATTAGTAGGAATAATCAATTAAACTTTTCGCAGTAACATTAATGTTAAACAATCATAAACAACAAGATAATGAAGTTTCATACTCTAAATTTTAAATAATACTTTAATTCCTAAAGTACAATGACAGAACAATTTATAAAATGTTAAAAATTGTAGATACCTAATTATAATATAATTTTTCATTTGAAATTATTTTATCTTCGAATTTTTAATATACCTAGCTCTTTTTAATTTCACTATTGGGTTTATGTAATAATTAAAATACATAACATAATAATATGTAATACCTATACCTAAATAAATTTGAACCGTAATAAATTGTACGTGTGCGTTAATTATTATTGTTCATGTTTCGAATGACAGTAACAGAAGCAACTGTACAATTTCTTTTATTTATGTATCTCTTAGAGAGTAGGTACTTTACATAAACATTACAAACTAGAGTTTGTAGTATTGTATTTGTAAACTGCGTTAAATGTACTGTAAATAACAACAAACAAGGATCTGGAAAATTTAACTGTACTTTTATTTGCTACTGAAAGCATTAGGAAATTCAGGAATATTTTATTTTCCCCAGAGATGCGCTGTTGTAGCTGTTAGATAAATAAAGGTTTTGTTTTGTGAACAACGTTTATGTTTATGGTAGAATTTCCCAATCCGTATTTATATTGTAGACCGCTGGGAATTCCAAATTTTCATCTTCAGTTTAGATACTGACCTGAATCATTGATACAATGTTATTATAGAATTTGAAAAATAAATATGATAATGGTGCATCAAATCCCATTGTGGTTACTGAACAAATATTTTAGAATGACGTGGATACGATGAATACGAATTCAAATAAGAAGTAAAAAGATAGGCTTCTCAACGATTCAACGATCAACTAACGTTCTTCTCTTCACACCTGTATTTTTCTTGTTCATTTATGTATTTCTCCACATCAAAAATAGTGTATTATTTTTTACTCTGAGTATCTACATAAATAAACACTTCAGAATTACCAATAATTAAGGGTTACGGCATACTATACAATTATTTTTCTATTAATACCTATAACAAAATGTGATCGATTGTGGTTTGTGGTTCTGAAAACTAAAGTCCGAATTCAGTTACACATTACAGCTCCACAAAAGTCTTCCCTGTGGTGTATTTCACACTAACAACCATGAATACCTGTGAGTGGATGACTGGTAAAAGCGCACACCCTGCGTAAACTACGAATGTACATTACTGAACTATATGAAATAACGGAAAGGACAATCTTCATAAGACACATTATTAGTGCTTTCACCACGAAGCCCTCCATTTTGGATGTATTGGCAGTACTGCTAACCCTATAATTAGTGTCTTTTATTTTTGATATTGCCTAAAGTTGGTGACTTCTGTAACGATACGTTACGTCGAATCGTCGACATTTTGTATTTGCGTTGTTCGGTTTGTTCGTTTGTTTTAGAATTTTTGTACTGTTTTATTTCAGTATTTTTTATTTAAAATGTCCGACAGTATATCAAAAAAACAGGCAACCGCTAAAATGAAAGACACTAGATATGGGGTTAGCAGTGCAGCCAATTTATCCAAAATGGAGGGAAGTACATTTCTGTAGAGATCGTCCATGTCATTTTTTATGTAGTTCAGTGCATTTACATTTACATTTATATTTATGACAATTATATTAAGAGCTTAAAAACGCACTAAAAATGATTAAACAATTACTAAATCTCTAATGTTAGACACAATAAGGAAAACAATTGTTGTTATTAAAGAAAAATATGTTTTATTTTTATTACTTTAATAATACTATTTTGTTGAAGTAAGAAATAATGTACTTTCAAAAATAAAACCCGCTGCTGTCTTAACAAAAAAAAACGTACCACTTAAAAATGCTTATAAACAAGTTTACAATTTTTAACAAAAAAATTAAATTGGTTTTCGCTCAACTATGTTTATGTTAACTAGAAATGAAAATGCTTCACTACTTGAAATATGGAGCAAAAATAACAAATTGAGTTTTAAAATAGATGCTCTATAAATATTTCTAGTAGATTCAATAAACTATTACGCTACTTAGCCAAATGCATCGATATGAATACACTTCCTGGAACAAATTTGGCCAAAATATACAGAGTAAATATTGCGCAATTCTGAACAGAAATATAATTTTAGTATCTAGAAGACAATATTTAGAAACGACATTTGTAATGATTAGATTAAACTTTGGCGCAAGAAGAATCTTTAATGAAGTAAATCTTTATGTAATTAAAAGAGAAATACTAATTTATAATTGCAAGGAAGTTTTACTTGTGTAATGACATTATTTGTAGACTAATTAAAATCCTTTTCAAAAGTAAATATAGCTTATTATATCTTCTTGAAATTCAGTAGAAATGATAGATGACAACTGCGAACTGAAGTTCATATTTTATAATAGGTTCCATAATAAATGGCATACTTCTTTATTTTCATTGATCGATCATCTTTGGAATTACTTCGAAAAAGACTGAATACGGAAAAAAGAACAAAGAAAAGTTGGCTCAATTCCGAGTTCTAACGAACAGGGTGTGAGATATTAGGATATGTCTAATGGGGTTATACTCCCAGTAGTCGTTACTAAATAAATCGATTCTAATTGAACTGAATCGTTCCCAATTCTCAATTCAATAGTTTTTATATAAAAGCCAAAATGATAGCCCGATAGCCGAATTTAACGGTTCGTCCTAAAAAAGATTAAGTTGTATGGACTAATGAAAATCTGAAAATTAAACTTGAACTGTTTGAAATTTATTGTTATAGTATAGGTGATTCAGTAAGCGTTGCATCATGAGAAGTGCTAGTAAAATCTAAGGAAACGACAGAATATTCGACAAGATCATTTATTTTGTTAGTTTGGTTCATGGCAATTACACGTGAAAGAGTTTTCCAAGGATATGGCCACCATGGCTCGCACGGCACTCACGAATCCGTTTGACAACCGCATAATCGCGTATGGCGCGGACATCAAGTGGCCACCAAGATCTTGCGATTTGACCCCTTTGGATTTCTTCCTTTGGGGTTATTTGAAAAGTAAAGTCTACAGGGACAGGGATAGGCCACAGACGCTCGAAAACCTGAAAATTGCAATTCGGCGCGAGTTTTTTTTTAGTTCTTACTGATTCTTTTATATTTTTGTGTATATTTTCTTGAAAATTATTCTGTAATTGGGACTGTTGTCCTGTTGAATAATAAACAATTATTGCTTTGATTGAGCCGGCACTTTGCCAAAATTACGACAAACGGATTCGTGAGTGCCGTGCGAACTGTGGTGGTCATATCCTTAGAACACTCTTTCACGTGCAATTTCCATGAACCAAACTAACAAAATAAATGATCATTCCGAATATTCTGTCGTTTCCTTAGATTTTATTAGCACTTCTCATGATGCAACGCTTACTGAATCACCCTATACTTGGCGGTTGGCTCTACTATATAAGTACATCTGATTTAAAGTCTAAGAAATATTAAAATAATGAATCAGTTTGAAGCGGAGAATATAATGTAATAAGACATACGAGTAACATTTTTAAAAGTCTGAGAGGATAAAGATTTAACTTGAAAAATTCCCTACAGAAAACTACCTCTCAGAATTCCTTTTGCATTTTATTTTCTGACAACCCGAAACGTAAAAATGTTCATTTTTTAATATTCCTTACAAACTTGAAATTCTAAAGCATCAACTCGAAGAAAAAGATGTTCAAAAACATCACGAGAAAAATATTTACGCTTGCAGAATAATTTTTTAATTTCATTTTAAACATCTTTAAAAGAAATTTGTGTACTCGGTTGAATTTCAATTCTACAATACAACTTGCGTAGTATTAAGTGGGATTACAATCCAAGAATCACAAGAAAGTTTTCCAAACATCAGGGAAACCCAGTAAAAATATATTGGAGAAAAGTTTTCTGTAAACTTTTGAACCATACCTTGGAGAATAAGAATATCCTCAGATCCTTTTTCTCATGAACGTCGTCGCCAGGATTTTTAAGAAGGGTAGATTAAAATTCTGCACGGAAATTTAATAAAAGCAGAATGGTTTTTCCACCTTTCGATAAAGTTCTGGATAACTTCTCTGTCAGATACGTAAAAAATTACACATAAAAATAGCATAAAGTACAAGTATAAGTACATAAAAACATGAAGGTTCTATTTTTATTTTACCTTCCTATTTGGAATCCAAAGTATTTTTAGAGGTGGGCTGGCTGAAGCTAAATGATTCGGTGTATGGTGTATCGAGCATTTGTTTTTTTTATTTTTGGTCGGAGGTCGGAGTCGGAATACGCAAATAATATTTTTATAATCTAAATTAAAAACGGATAATTAAAGCAAATACGAAATTATTGGGTTTAAGATTCTAAATTAAAACACAATAGTATAATCACGATAATAGTCATGTAAGTACCTACTCGTGTATGTGGATTGTGGAACTTGTCTTTAGGGTTAACAAACTCACGCAATCTATAGATTCATATCAAGAAATTTTGTGTCATATCCCGGTGACATACCCTGAATGATTCTGTATTATTATTAAGAGCTCTTTTGACCTATAATAGATAACAGTAGCTGCTAAAAAGTATTAATCCAACATTTTGGCATGTCAAATTCATTGTGCTTTATATTATTGCAGAAGAAAGGAGCCTTAAAATTAAATTGGTATCACATATCCCACCACACTTTTAGTATAACTTTCTTTTAAAAGGTAGACTCAAATTA
Source organism: Agonum fuliginosum (assembly GCA_947534325.1). NCBI lineage: Eukaryota > Metazoa > Arthropoda > Insecta > Coleoptera > Carabidae > Agonum > Agonum fuliginosum. The sequence goes on along the minus strand of OX384032.1, from coordinate 30,966,837 downwards.
CGTATTATTAACTTTTTCAATAAAAATTGATATAAGTGGCAATATTATGATGTATATTTATATATTATGTTATATAAATTCATACATACCGAATTGAGCATGCAGTTGTTTATTTATTGATACCAAAAAGTCGCAAAATGCCTGATTTTCTAGAAACCTTCAGAATAGAAGGGAAAATATTGGTACCCCGTCAATTTATATAGTAAACGAACTAGGAAATGATGTAAATCTTGTCTAAGAACAACTGTAGATTAGAATTTTTAGTTTGTTTATAAACACTGTTATAACTATAAGCTAAAATGCGGCTAAAATGTTTGAAACAGGTAAATTTTTATGTTTCGAATTGCAAAAATTTACAGAAAAGCATAAAAAATTATTTGTTTATATTTTTTTGTTTAGTTTATTTTTTATGTTACCCCCGTGTTACCTACTCTATGGTTCAAAGAAGTATTTTAATTAGTTTTTGTTGTAACTGAATGAGTAGGTATTTATTATTTTATGCGGTAAAATAAGCAAAAACGTGTTTCTAAAGTATAGATTTTGTAATATTTTGTTATTTTCGTTATAAATTTATTACATACGGTCATAAAAACATAATTTTTGTTTAATTTAACTAAATATACATCAGAAGACATAATTCCTTAATATTAATAAAAATGATAGTTGTATTCATTAAATATATCCATTTATTTGCGAGTATGTCAGAAGTCATATATATCGCACCACACTTTATGTGATTATTTTTCAGCATACCGTCCGAGGGTTAATTTGTAAAATAATCAAGTTTGATTCCATTAAAGGATAACATTTTACTGTACAAATGTTAAAACAATACTTAAGTATATGGCAGGTAGTGTAAATTTAACAATCAAAATAATGTGACTGGGACTATATTAGCTAGTTGTTGGGAGTGAAACTTTATCTACAAAAACCTATGAAACATCTGTGAACCAGACACATCCAAATGGAGTAAAAAGACGTGATATTTATATATTGATTTTAGAATGAATCGTCAATACATCCAGACAAAAGTAAAAAAAATAGTGCTAAAACTGCCCGTACCTACACGGAAATACAAATTGAAAATTTTATTTTATTACGATGGAGTGTCGTATCTTGATAGAAGTCCTATTAGCAGCTAACAAAATTAGCACAGAATTCTAGTGGTTTGATTCCAGTATTCCATACTTTTCTATGAGTGACTGCAAAATCTTGCAGTGAATGAAATAAAAATTCCAAAGGTGTAAGGTAATGCAACCCCTCTTGCCGGCGCCTATGGACAACATCCGCACTCTTTCTTTCATTTCGTATTAGTATTCAACAAATACAGTCTCACAATTTAAAAATTTGATTCTTAAATTACATTCAATTGTTCGTCAACATTTGAAAGGCAAGTGAAGAGCTAGCGACATAGCGACGTTCTTTTATTTTGTTCACTTGTCCGTTGTTCGTATGGTGTGTGGAACAAATGAAAGTGTCGGGTTTCAGAGAAGCTGCACCCACACTTTGAGCACGGGGCGGGGGTAGGTGGGCTGTCTACAATGGGACCAAGTGATTGAATAAAGGGACTCTTGTTATTAAGATGGGCTTGTATGCATGAAGCGAGTTCAATGTGTTCAACGAGGATTCTCACAGATTAAACTGATGAATCAAATGCTTACAAGGTTTTCAAATTCTAATTCTGTGGAATAAATCAGGAACTTTAAGATGATCCCCATCGTGTCAGAAAACAGACAAAAACATGGATTTCGTCCGCCACTCCACAGCGTTTATTGTTTTGCTAAATATAATAATCTAAAGATATTGTTGAAGATAAAAGTAGGTATACAATCTACTAAATGGCCGATGCAGAATTTTTGCTTTAAAATCGAAATATGTTAATTTGAATTTTAAGAATTTTTGTTATATCTTGAACACAATAATTATCTTTTATTTTAAAATGAATTTAAAAAATTTGATCAGTTAATTCGCAGATCCAAGCTTTCTTGACAATATATTAAAATTTGAAGTTAATTTACTTATAAATAAAAGCTGTAGGTACAGTGGCGCGTAAAAACCCTCTTTTTACAAATATTGCAGTTTTTTTTCCTCTGTTTGTTATTATTATGTTTAACAAAACAATTAACGCTATAGAATATCGTGCGGATCACCTTAAGGATCCCTTCTCCATAATAAAATATTGCGTGTTTAGCTGTTTAGCAGTTTCTGATTTACTCATTCATATTAAAATTTTGAAGGAAAAACAGGTACTAAATGATTGTAAAAGAATGAATATAGGTTTAGGCCAGTTAGAATTCTGAAAAAATCCATATATAAAAAATTTATGAAAAAGGTATTTAAAAAGTGACTCTTTGTTACTCACGCACGGTAATAGTAATAGTGCAATAGTGCAAGAGGGACAAAGACATATTGATATATTGTATAGGTAAATGTTCCAGGTTATGTTTTAATTTCGGATTTAATAGAGGAATTCAACCACTCGAATTTAGTAGTATTTTATCGCTAGCATAAAAACTGATTAATGTTTTTTTAAAGCCAATAAAACGTACAGTGGCATCACGATTTTACACTATTTTAGTAGCTGTAATTTCATTTCACCAACGTGTGACAGGTTATAAAATTCGTACAAACAGTAACAAAATTATATTGTTACATATTAAGCAGGGTTGGTCCGATTTAAACATGTGATTTTTTTTAAATACTAACGCCTAAAGAATAGTTACCTAATATATCTACGCTAAGGCAGGACTACGAATGTAGAATATTATATTTCAAGGCACTGGTCGAGGAAAATACGGGAAAATAACTACGCGAAGAATAAAAAAATTATTAATTAAAATACATACATATTATTGCCAATACAAGTTTTGTCAGACATTTTTATGTTTATATATGACATGATCTTGTTTTACTGTTTTTGTATAATGTTCCTTCAAAATCGTTACCATAGAAATATTTGAGTTACATCTGATATTTCAACAGGAGCAAAGCTTTCAGGTGTATTGCCGACTATGTCAGCAATTTTTTTTATAAGCTTAATAACAATTATGTTTTACACAATACAAAACATATTGTTTATAAAGAAATCAAAATAATGACACTATCAAATTTTTCTGATCTTTCACAAGAATTTAAAAAAAATCAAATTAATCATGAATTTTAAAAAATAATGATTTTTGTCAACCTTGCTATTAAGCAGTACTTTGTAAACATTAGAAGTAGAACTATAGAAAACTATGCCTCAATTTAAACGTAAATTTTTTACTGATTGCTAAAGTAAGTAAATTTAAAATAGCTCAGTAGCTCTACGTCAGTGTAAAAAAGTTATGCTATATGCTTTGGCACTAATCCTGAAGCTAATTTGTTTCGTGTCATCGAAATACAGAACTAAATGCTTAGTCGAAATTTATAAAGAGATAATTATCAGCATCACAATTGAAGATAAATATCCGCACAATTTCGTCTAGTGGAAAATTGTTTTTATACATCGTTCAGTAAACTAAAGGAAGGTTCCCTAACCTTAGCTTCCTCAGGCTTTTCACAACACGACTATACGAAGTTTCTGTATCTTTTCTGTTTTCCGTTTTCGTTCCCGGCTTTCCTTCCGTTTCATTGTGAGTCTGTCATCATTTTTCTGACTATTTTAATGCTATATAAACATCAAACAACTGGGTTATAAACATAAATAACTTTTTAGACAGTAACGCGTAATAAAATAGTACTATGAAAAGCTTTTATACGGGGAACGATCGTTTTATTTTTGCTGTATGCAAAAAGCATTTGATACAAATACACAGTTAATCGTACGTTACATATAATACAGAAAACCTTTTAATGTTTTCCCTCGTATTTTCCTATTTAATATCAAACCATTGTGATTAATTCATTAAATTACAATTGCCAGTATATTATTGCCAATTAAATTACGATATTTAGAGACAACTATTTAAAATGTTGTTCTTAGCAAAAGTCCGAAAATACAACTTGCGCTGAGTGGTTCAGAATCCACTTTGAGCTGTAGATTTTTTCCACAAAATATTGCTTAATATTTTTTTAAGACTTTACAAATTTTATTAATGCTGATCTCACGGCTGATCCAATACTTAATAATGGAAACAATATTAAAAATATTTTTTTTGCAATATGTCACATAAAAAGTTAACATTTTAAAACTGTCAAGAGCACGTGAAGGTATTGTTTTTAATAAACTGTAGAAAATTGTATATTGTAATACAAGTGTGGAAATGGTTTCATTGAAAAACTAGTATGACAGTTGGAGCACGAGCGACAGCGAGTTTTCCTATCATCGAGTTTTTCAATGACCCTTTCCTCAAGTGTGTTACATACTATTGTTTCTACGAAAGTGGGAAATATTGAAAATAATGAATTTTTTAAATATATGATAATAATAAGGCTTGCTGTCATAACTGAAAACATTACCGATACATAATATAAAACCCGAGATAAAACCTGACAGTTCATTTTTGTAATTTTGCATATTTATGGTGTGATTTATGATAAAAATAATGGAATTTCTTGCAGAAAGAAGTAGTGATGATGATGAAAGTGAGTTAATTTGTACTCCACCAGACATTTTACGGCAATTGTGAATCTAAAATTTTTGTCACTCAGAAGTCAAAAATATTCTGACAGCCTTCCAGTACTACAATATCTAGTTCAGCAAAAATATTTGTGTTTCAAATTCAGTGCAAATCAACCAGTTGAATACTTATTACAAAGGATAATACAAATAAAGTGTTTTTAGGTATTAAAAATGTACTTTTTGAAAAATTCGCACGCAGTGCAAAAAATGAGTGTGGAAATTATTTTCAACACTCAATGTTTCAAAAAGCCAACTTTCACCATCAATTTTAATATCAGAAAATATGTTAATTCGCACTTTAGTAGAAAAAAGAATTTTTTGAACGGTTTACAAGAACTGGTGTAAAAAAATTTTGTTTACACGGTTTTAAAGAAGTGTAAGCTTATTATATTAATTTTCAAGTAAGGGAGTACACCACTGTACATTAACTCATCATTCATTTGTATTGCTTATAATTTCTTAAAAAATTAATTACATCGCAAATTAACAGTAAATTTGACATACAAATAAAGGAACTTTTTCGATATTTTTGTTTTTGTCATAGAAAAAGTGACCACATGTATTGCGATTATTTTAATCAAAACAGAAATCTCATCAGAATAAATTTTAATAAGGAAATAACTTGACATATTGCAAAAAATTGTTTATGAAACTTGTTCGTAAAGCATTGTAAAGTTTGTTTTACACTAGTTACTCTTAGAACACTCGCTTCGCTTTATTCTAATCTTGAGCAACATAAACTACTATTATCTAACGCTGATCACATTCAGATCAGAACACTAAACTGAGAATAAAAGTATATAATTATTACAGTACAATGAAAGGCGACTGGTCAAATCTATTAAGCAAACAGCCCTATTTGTAGTACAGCGTAAAAAGAAATATATCCACACCTGAAGTGTTAAAGAGGTAAGAATGTAATTAAATGTAAAACAAAAAGAATAAAGCGCGTTCGTAAATCTCTTTGTAAACTTTGAGACGGCAACTAATTTGCACGTTAGTTAATTGCATTGTTACACAGGATAATAGTTCACACCCCGTATGCATAGCATCCACGTTTCACGCCGAAAGTCGTGAGCATCTCGCATCTCACGATCACGAGTATCCCGATAGCTTCGGTCGTGTCATCCTCCGTTAACTAAAGTCACGTCCGACACTACATGCGTTATCTCTTCTTCCTTTTTATTGCCATCGATTTTTGCCTTATAATCCTATGGCACGTTTTTAATTTTTATACTATTATTTCCGCGTTAGAACGAAGACGTTACGAAGAAAAGTCTGGGATTTATGCACCAGGTGCTAAATTGTTAAATTAATTAAAAACCAGCTGGGAAATTTTATACTGTAGCTGCAGCTATTAAATGTTTTTGCAAGCTGCGAGATATTTAAATTTTCCGCGTGAAATTTCATGCAAAGTGTTAGGTAATTTCGCATGACATAAAAATAATTATAGGTTAATAGTGTAGTTTGCGATTTTTCGTGTTTTTTTTCACGTTTAATTAAAAACATAAAACTATATTACACATTCAATTTTCGGTTTTATGAAATGGAAATGCAATGCAAGTACTACCCACGGTAAAATTGTACCAGGTAAAGAAATACTTTATAGTTTATGATGCTATATTAGTTAATGAAATGAAATGAAAATGATATATTATACAGGCTGTTGTAATACTTTTGGATACTGATCAAATGGTAGATTTTTTTAACGGAACGCTAGATTTCTTGAAAATGTCAAGTTTTTATTTTTTAAATTTTATTTCTAAAAAAATTATATTACTTATACAAAAATCTGCTGTGTCCACCACAGTACTTCCCCGACTATAAGTTTTAATAACTTACTTTCGTAACGCCGTTAATTTTATGCTTTATTTTGCAAAATTTAAATAAATTTATCTTTTTCCCCAAACTATTTAAGTTAATACCAACTTCGGCATAATTTAAATACCATAAAAAATCTGATACTTATTCACTAAAAACTCACACTCGAAAATTTTAACCCGTCACAATACCTTATACCCTTAGAATATAATGCGGGAAGTAAAAACAACTGACCATTGTTTAAATGTTGTTATTGATTCTTCGACTAATATTCTTCCCAGAGAACTTTAATTTGATAATACACTTGAACAAATTGGAATAATTTTTTGAGAAACAATAATTTATTATCGCATAAATGTCATTTTTTTACATTTTTACTAAACTTTCTCCCCGAGAGCTTTAAATTGACACCAAACTCGGTATAATTTGAATAATGTATGGTAAAAAAATTGACGATCATTTAAATGTTATTTTTGTTTTTCTACTAGAATTATTTTCCCAAGACCTTTAATTTGATACCACACACGATAGTATTTTGATAAAAATAAAAAAAAGTTTTGTTTATAAAGTTGGTACCACTGGTTGAATAAAGCTCATTAATGAACTTTAAGTCAGATCTTAAATATAGAATTTCAGTCCAAAATTTCAACGCGTTTTTAAGTTATCCAACATCCAGACAGACCGACTTTTTTTAAAATTATGTTTTTTGGGTTCAGTAGGGTCTAAAACGTGAAGATTCACCAAAATCTCGAACTGTCAAAAAATCACGATTACAATACTTCTCTCTATTACATAGGTCGGGGAAGTAAAAATAGGTGACAAAATATTATTTTATACTTTTCAGAGATGGGGATTTAGAAGTTGGTTCTATTTTTACTTCCTTGTACGAAGTAAGGAAGTATTGTAATCGCGAAAAATTTCGGTTCTCAGATTTTGACGGAAATATCCGTTTTGACCTTTTCTGAATCCATTATGACTAGTTTCGACGTGACGTCTGTACGTACGTACGTACGGACGGACGGACGGACGTATGTGTGTCGCATAACTCAAATACGGTTAGACGTAGAGAGTTGAAATTTTGTATTTAGGACTGTTATAGCATCTAGTTGTGCACCTCCTATTTTTGGTTTCAATCTATAAACCGGAAGTAGTACTTTTTAAAAATATTTCGATAAATATTTAATTTAACACAAATTTTTTTATTTTAAATGAAAGATTATGTGATTATTACCTAAAATCGGTATTTTATAAATATTTTTGTATCTGGTATTATTTAGGAATAATTAAAGTATATATGTATAATTTAGTATTTCTTTATCTTGTAGTCCATGATCGATTAACATTTGTTACTACGTAAAATTTAAATGTTTATGACATGACAGTGACAATAGTAAAATATGCTTTATATCTTCTTCTGCAGTTTAAATAAAATGACTAAAATATATTTGTGAGTATACTAGTATAATAATAAGTTAAAATAATTTTTTATATTATTCTAAATTTTAGTTATTAAGAAAAGTATGAACACACAAGGCGTACAAGGAAGTCATGTGGTGTCCACGTCAGATTTTTTATTTAAATTTTTTATTTCACACTTTTCAGTGATTTTGTCATTTTTGAAATAGATAAATTTAAGTATATTATTACAGACATAATTCAATTTCAATTTTTTTGCAAATTTTGTTTTCAAGATGGCGGGCTAAAATTTAAATAGCCTAAAACCTACGGGAGAAGATATAGGTAGTTATTTTAAAAGAAATTCATCTCAATCGAGACAAACTTTATAACCTCCTCCTTTTACTTCCTTGTACGAAGTAAGGAAGTATTGTAATCGCGAAAAATTTCGGTTCTCAGATTTTGACGGAAATATCCGTTTTGACCTTTTCTGAATCCATTATGACTAGTTTCGACGTGACGTCTGTACGTACGGACGGACGTATGTGTGTCGCATAACTCAAATACGGTTAGACGTAGAAAGTTGAAATTTTGTATTTAGGACTGTTATAGCATCTAGTTGTGCACCTCCTATTTTTGGTTTCAGTCTACAAACCGGAAGTAGTACTTTTTAAAAATATTTCGATAAATATTTAATTTTAGACAATTTTTTTTATTTTAAATGAAAGATTATGTGATTATTACCTAAAATCGGTATTTTATAAATATTTTTGTATCTGCTATCATTTAAAAATAATTAAAGTATATATTTATAATTTATAGTATTTCGGTATCTTGTAGTCCATGATCGATTAACATTTGTTACTACGTAAAATTTAAATGATTATGACATGACAGTGACAATAGTAAAATATGCTTTATATCTTCTTCTGCAGTTTAAATAAAATGACTAAAATATATTTGTGAGTATACTAGTATAATAAGTTAAAAGAATTTTTAATATTATTTTACATTTTAGTTATTAACAAATTGTATGATATTTTGGATGAAGGTGATCATGCTTTAAGTATATTTATGGAATCAGAGGAAAATGTTTACAATGGCTAAAATCATATTTATCTGAACGTAGTCAAGTAGTATTTGTAAATGGCCAATACTCAGACAAAAAATTCATCAACAAAGGAGTGGTTCAAGGGTCGGTCCTAGGACCTCTCCTTTTCAGTATATACATAAATGATTTGCCGAATTCAACACCTGATTTCATTACAATGTTCGCCGATGATACTACTCTTTTATGTAAAGACAGCACAATCGAAAATGTAGTAAAAGTTGCAAATAATGCATTTCATAATATGGCATCCTGGTTTGCACAAAACAAACTATTATTAAATGCCAAAAAAACCGTATCGATGAAGTTCGAAATAAAAAATAAAAATGACTTCTCTGTGTATATAAAATGTAACGAACATAGCATAACTCAGACGCCAAGCACTAAATTCTTAGGTCTTTTCATTCAAGAAAATTTAGCATGGGAAATTCAAATAACTTACAATTGTAAAAAACTTGCTACTGTATGTTATGCTATGCGTCGATTAAAGAATCTAACAAATCTTAAAACCATGTTGACCTATTACTATGCACAATGTTTCTCAAGATTAAGATATGGCATTATATTCTGGGGGAAATCTCCTCTTGCAACTAAATTATTCATTATGCAGAAGAAACTAATTCGAATAATGGTTGGCTTAAGATTTGACCAGTCATGTAGAGATCATTTTAAAAATCTAGAAATTTTAACTCTGCCCTCATTATATATATATGAAATAATATTATATGTTAAAACCAACATCTGTCATTTTAAAACTGTAGAAATGAATCATGACTATTCTACACGAAATAAAGACTTGCTACTAATACCTAAACATAGGCTGCAATTTTATAAAAATAGTCCGTACTACAATGGTATAAAATTGTACAATAAACTACCCGAAGAGTTCAAGATAATCACTAATTTAAAAACTTTCAGAAATCGGGTGAAAATGTTCCTTGTAGAAAATTGTTTTTATTCAATTGCAGAATATCTATCCCATTAGAGTACCTAGCTTATATTATATTAATTGCTATATATGTTTGTAAACCTAATTGCTATGATGACTAAATCTATATCATGTGTTATGATCCTTGATTTAAATAAAATAAATAAATAAATAAATATTAAGAAAAGTATGAACACACAAGGCGTACAAGGAAGTCATGTGGTGTCCACGTCAGATTTTTTGGAAGTCGGTTAAAAATAATAGATATAATAGGTATACTACTGGTATAGGTATACTGCACTTTCCAACTTTTCATCAGGTACCTAACGCATTTTGAGAACCCCTCTCTGTTTACATTATTATCAGTGTTTTATAACGATAATTATATAATTTTTAAACAATACAAGTAATCAGTTATTTAATATGACATAAATGAACAAATTAATTATCTGTAGGTAATCAGCTAATTAAATTTTGTGAAATATGTATGATTGTAGAATTGTAGGTTGATATACTCAGTATACTTCTTTGCCAATTAACTTTTTTATAGGATTTTGGATAAAATAATATTGTTATTTGTATATTATTTATTATCCGATTGTGTATCGTCGTCTTAAGCAATCTTTTAAGCTTTTAATAAGTTTCTCAGATTAATTTTATTTCTAGATTTACAATTTTATTAGATAAGTACTTGTAAAAAATGATATCCTACCTATTCGAATAGGTATACTGAATTAACATATAAAAACAACATTTTAATTTTAAATGAATCTTCTCATACCTACTACTTTTTATTTTATTTCAAGTTCAGCTGTAGTTTCCAAAATCCTATTCATATTAGTTTTCGGATTAGAATACTTCCGCTTTTATATTTATTTTCCAACGGTCGATCCTTTATCACAACAGTTACCTTGCGAATCAATCAATTTATTTAATTCATTGGATGACAAACTAAAATTATGTTATCAGTCATCCGCTTTTTTATTTGTTTACCTTGACAACACGGCATATATGTGTTGTTTACTTATAAATTACTTTTGATGATGACAACTACAACACAATTATGATTTCTCTGACAATATTTATTCGCAAGATAAATAAATAAATCATCAAGCGTTTCCCGTTCCCACGACGAAGATAAATATTTTTATTTACTTACATTTCATCTATGTAATTAAAACAGTGCGGATAAAATATTATTCGAGTAGGTACTATAAGAACCCATTTCATTACCTAAATAATAAAAATTAAAGTAATATTTTTCCACAATTTTCACTAGCATCTAGGATGGAAAAATCTTGTATTACATTCTTATATTAATTAATCCGCACATGTAGTAGGTATGTCTTCTTTCAAAGAACAATGCGGAAAATTGGGTCAAATATAAATGGTTCAAAACAGGACTCTTCTTTATCTATAACAACTATACCAACGCCAACAATTATTGTATCATTCTTAATTCATAGATTGAAATTAATAAATGATTTTTAAATAGAATTTTAACAATTCCAATGAAATATTAGGTATTTTATAAATAGTTGAATAGATCTCAGTTTTATTTTTATTGTAAAAGGTTCTTCAATTTCTTTCGATGCTTTTGGTAAAAGCTCTGAACTGAACTAAATAAACAAGCCAATACCCTGATTGAGTCCCACATACTCGATTTCGGTAGAACGAGAAACTCTGATTGAACTGAAGTAAATAAACAACCCAATACCCTTGTATAGGTACTCGGTTTTGATACAAACTCACTATAATATGTACTATATTTAATAACAATCGGACAAATCTGAAGTTGGAATGCTAAAACTGATCGTTTTTAATTGGCTGATGTAACATCAGTTTTACACCACACAAACTTTGTAATGTAAACAAACGAATGTTTTCCCCATCTTGTCGTATCAATTGTAGTCAGTGAGTTTTCACGTCAAATTTAATTTTAAAAAATCTAGTGATATTTTTCTCGTATTTACACAATGTAAATATGGCTCAGCGAGACAACTTCAAGTTTGTCCGATTAGTTATTAAATCAAGTATAAATTAAATAAACAATTAAATACCAACATACTCGATTTCGATAGAAACTCTGATTGAACCGGATTGAACTGAACTTACAATAAGACTGAAAAATCTATTCAGCGTTTTATAAAACGCTTAGGTTAATATTTTCAGACGAGTTGTAAAAATTCTGTATTTACTCATCACAGTGATTTAAAACGACAAGGCGATTTATAATACGACTGAATTTATAATTTTCCTGCGACATTTTTTTAAAACTCAGTCATATCTTTTAAAGTAAGTCGTTTAAAATTGAATTTTTATATGCGGTTCCAGTTTGATCAAACTTTTATCACCAACTTCAATCTGAAACTGGAAAACTGCCCTTTAATCTAAAATCTCCCGTACTTTTTCAGCTATAAAATCGCAATTTCCACGTAAGAAAATCGCTTAAAAGAGCATATATTCGGGATGTTACACTCAATAAACCACGGTAGAATCTTGTTTTCCCCAGTAGTGATTTCCATATAAGTGGAAACTCATTCGACTTTACTAACATTAGTTCGGCAGACGTAGTAGTAGAACTCGATCGCGATTTAATTCCATTTTCTATTTCATATACGTGTTGTGTTTGGAGATTTACAGCTCCTTAGAGATTAAAATTGAATTGGAATTGGAAGAAGTGAGAAATGAGAATCGTGTAACGGTTTATGACACGGAAAAACGAGGAAATCCTTTTGGGAGATGAAATACTTATCGTAAAATTAAAATAAGATTCTTCTCAAGTTCCGTATACCAGTTTGAGGATAGATTTAAAAGTTCTACAACACTGTAGCAAATATCTGATACGTCTTAAATAAAAGTTAGTATAAATGGGCACATTTTTAGTGTAAAAATGGAGAAGTTCTAAATTCAAATTCTAACATTAAAAATAGTAAATAACCTGCTGGGATATTCCAGAATAAAGCTTAAATTTACACTTCTTTTACAGTAATAAAAATACTATTTATTTAAAGACTTATGTATATCGACTAACGATATTTCGAAGAAAAATATTGATGTATTGATATATCCTGCCTATGTTTGATTCTTCGTCCCAAAATTAGCAATTTTAATTATTATGTTGTCATATTTTTCGACCTCGTGTCGTTGTTAGACAAATTGCAAATAATGTGCGCTTGCGTTAAGTTACAGTGAGTACTTGTTTAGTTAAATTGATAATTAATCCGATTCATTTATGTACATCGGTATATCGATACATCAATAATATATCAATACACCGAAAAATCGATATATCGGTACATCGCTATTTCGATATATCGATACATGAGTAAAATCGATATTATTAATTTTACATCGAACATTGATATTCAAATTGGAATATCGAACAGCCCTAATAGTTAGTGCTCCAACCTCCAACAGATATACAATATTTTTTGTGTATACTATCTTAGTAGGTAGGTACTTATATTTTTCATTCGTCGTATTATTATAGGTAATATAAAACAATCCCATAACTTAGGTCTCGGATTAGGTTATACAAAATTAATTTTATTTCAATTGAAATTCATTTTTAGGTAGGCTCGTTTCACAATTTGCACAAAATTTTAATAAACAACTCAAAGTTCTTTTGAATTATTCTCGCCCAAAAACTTCAAGCTCCTAATTTTTAAATTAGTTGATGGTTGTCTAGACCTTTTGCTGCGTATATAGATTATTTAAAACTTTAAAAACGCCGAAAGTAAAATTGGAAATTTATCTCACCAATTAGTGCAAAATAAATAAGATAACAGATATAACTGATAAATATAACAATATTTTACTGCGTAGAAATTCGTAATTGTTTAACTATGGACATGGCATAATTATATTTGGACACATACAAATAGTCAATGTGATAGACACATTCTCACAAAATACTAGATTTACCAAGATATAGGTATCATTCTATTTTTTGTCAGAATATTTATTTATTTATTAGTATACACTGCACAACAGGAATAATCCCAATAACACAGCGGGAAATAATAATACCTACAACAAAAATACAAAAATCGTCTACCTACTTGTAACAAAAACAGATAAGTTATCTTGAAATTTATTTAAAAAGATTCATAAAGTGACAAATACTACACTTTATTAGTGGCCTGTCTGACCTGTCAGTAGTTTTTGTGAGAATATAAAAATTAGAATTGAAAAAAGCATAAAAGACACCATCTATTTTTTTAAAGATCCGTAAAATAGATCGATAACGGGTCAAAGTTCAAACTGGAACTTTTAAAGTGACTGATTGTTGTCTTAATCTCTTCGTATTGTTCAATAATCGTTTACAATAAATCATTGTCTGCAATTTGCTCCAGTTTCTCCCAAATTTCCATCTTCACATTAATCCTTAGCTCTGCCGAACTTATTTTCAATTTTTTCCGGCAAGTTTAATCCAAATCGCGGCGTAGAAAATTAACTTTCTTTATCAGGCCGCAAAACAAGAAGAAACATTCAAACCAAAACATACTTGAAAATCCCCCAAATCCAATGATTAACTACATTAAAATTGCTACAAATTTAAGCAACAAATCTCTCGGAATTTTCGTTCAGTTAGATTTCCCTCGGAGCGAAAGACCGAAACGCGAAACACCGTAAATAAAAACTAAATCGCGCCACTTATTCTCAGAGTTTTAGCGGAAAGTTCTTTGCGTTCTTGGTGGGCTTAGAACAGCTGGGGCCGACGAGCGCAAAGAAGACAGGGGCGTACGTACCAATGGGGCTTCACCGAATACATTTTATTAACAACTTTAAGATCTAATCTTAGTTTTGGTTTGCTCGCTTCGCTTTCTGTACCTACATACAAATGTGTATAAAAAATAAACCTATGGAATTCAAATTTCTCTCAGATACAAAGGCATCTACTAAAATCATTCAACTCTCTTCGCTCCACATTTTAATCCTCGACAATTAGTTTTGTTCGTTACAGATGTTTATATTTCAGTGGTAACTTTACAAACACGTACCCAGTAATGTATTCAGCACTTATATCTGTATGAGGTACCAGATTTATTAATTTCCTTCATAATCACGTACAAACGCTCTTTGGATTATTATAGAAACAAAACACTAACCTTCAAATTAAGACATTTTACTGCATTCTCAAACTACTAATAATTGTAAAATGTAATTTATAATTAATTAAGTAATTCTGAATCTGAATTTCTGAATATCTGAATACAGTTTTATGAGTGCGGCACGTTGCAATTTCTCCTGCAAATTAAAAATATCTACTTTAGAGAATCTCCAAAATAAATTTACTCCTGAGTGGACACTTTTGGAACTTGAAAAATGTGTCCGGTTAAGAAGAGTCCGTCAGCATAAAATGTACTAACGTAGCCAGTGTTGTGTGGCCAGTACAAGAATGTTAAAATTTTATTTTAACAAGAATTTAAAAGAGAAGGAATGGATCTACAGATGTGCTTTTTGAAAATTTTGATTAAAAAATTGTACATGATTATAAATTCCGAAAAATTCAAAAAAAAACTTCTAATTTATTCAAATTTTACATGGTTATATCTCATGATAGAAATTAATTTTTAAAATTTTAAAAAGGCACAAGTGTAGATCCATTCTTTCTCTTTTAAATGTTTATAAAACATTATCCTAAAGTCAATAACAATCTGACAGCTTGTCTGACAGTTTACTCGCAACCCTCGCAACGAAAACACTTTTAGAGTGTTTTTCAACTTCGAAATGACATTGCATAGCTAGAATGCGGCAAAGTACGAGTTTCGGGCTGGTTTCAGGCAGCTGTATAGTAGTAGAGAAAAGAATAGAAACAATCATTAAATACCTCTATTTCTATTTATAAAACACTTCGAACAAAGTCTTTTTTTCAAAATCGGCATGAAAATCGTCATTTCCAGACTAATTTGCGGCATGAAAGTAAGATTTTCATGACTAGGCATGAAAATTTTATTTTCATGCCTAGTCATTTTTACTTTCAACTTTGTTTACTTGTCAATGACAACTTTTTCTAAAATTTGTGACAGCTCTGATGATTTGTCACAGCTCTGATGATTTATGCAAACCTAATTTTTTTTATAATTTTAAGCTTAATTGCCGATTTAAAAAAAATAGAATACATCACGCGTCATAAAAATGTCTTTGCTTGACTCGGAGGCTTTGAAGAAATGCTCGGACGCTGCGCATCCTCGCATTCTTCAAACGCCTCCTCGTCTGCAATGAAACATTTTCATGACTTGTAATGTAATATACTATTTTTCACAACATGCGAAGAAAACACAATTTTCTTCTCGCGAAATAGTGTGGAAAGTAAGTTTTCTCTCTGTATAGAGCAATGTAATCAGTGATATCACTAGTGTTATTTATTTTACGATGAAATATTTTGAAAAATGTAAGTAAATTTATTATATCATTGAAAATTCTGATTTTATAGAGATATAGTGATATAGTATACTATTATTTTACAATTATTATGTTTTATACTTTCCTTTTCTACAATTTCACAACCTAAATTTAATTTGGCATATTGGCTGCAGTGAAACATTTAACTTCTAGTTATGTGTTTCTTCTACATTTACAATGTTTTTAAATGTCATGAAAAAAATGTTGTGTCTAACACGAGAGGAAAGCTTTTTTACCACTCTTGCCTCTCACTCGCTTCGCTCGTGACACAAACTTCGAGCTTGAGTGGGAAAAAGAAGCGCTTTCCTCTCTAGTTGGACAAATAACTATTCCTTACTTTATTCTTCCACTACCCCGCCACTACCTATGTCAATTTTTCTGCATAAATCAACAATTGACATTTTGAGGACATTTTTTTTTATAGATTTTGAGTATAACCAACAAAGCTGTCCGTTTATGGGAGACCGAGTGGGAGACTTTCAGTTTTCAGAGCTGTTGGTATTAAATCCTCCGAGAAATCCTCCGTGTCCGCCCAAGAAAGAAAATCCATTTAAAAGAGGTTATTATTATTATTATATTTTATAAGTTCCAGACTATTAATATGTGTTCGTACAATAGAGGTGTCCGCTGAGATGTGTTTGTTAAGGCTTCAAAATTATCCAAGTCCCTACGCCACTGGCTGAAGTTGAGTTCCAAGTTAAAGGTGTACTCTGTGCATGTATGTGTACGGGAGCATCATCATATATTTTCATTTTGCTCCCAGCGTGACAGTACCGAAGTGCCCAAATTTCCCTACTGTTGCGAGGTTTTATCGTAATTGTGAGAAATGTAAGCATAATGGAACTTGACATACACTGCTGATTTTATAAATTTTGCCGCGTGCCGGCTTATTTTGATACAGAAATTTTAAATTGAATTTTCTGCTTGTTGCTTTATTTTTATGAAATTTAAGACACAAGATTGTGATTGAAATATTTTTGTATTTAAATTGTAATACCTTCTTATGAGAGATTTAAGTCTTGATTTTTCATAAATTTCGTCGTGTTTCGGATTCCGGCTTATTTTGGTACACAAAATTTTAAATTAAATTTGCTGTGCAGGACTTTTTTTCTTTTTTTGTAATATGTGAGAAGATTATGTTGAAATATTTTTTGAATTTTTAATTTTGTATAAGAATACGGAGGAAAAATTATAAAAGTCTTAAATTCTTGTTTTATTGTAGGTACCTACTTAAATTTTGGTGTGTTAGTTTAAATTAAAATTTCTGCTAAGGCAAACATTGTCATTATACTCATTACATTAGATGAAAGGGTGAATTATAAGTAAATGATTAAAAAAATCTGTAATCTCATTTTATTCAAATTCGATTCAAGTTAAAAGTACCAATAGGTAACAACTTGTAAATTTGTATTAATCCCCCCCGTTGATATTGGTAGGTAAGTAAGCTTATATCTATTTGTTGGTTATTTGCTATTTTATCGGGGGATTATTATATGAATAATAGGTACCTATAATTATAAGTAAAATTTTTGGTAAATGATTTTAGATATGATTAAAAAAATGCTGTTTAATATTTTTTTGAAATACCTACCTAAATTTTAACTTTTGTATTTCGTTCCTATTATGATCAATAATAATTTTATTCAAATTTTCTATTTGAATATACATAATAGGAAGTTCTTTAATCACAATAACATGAAATGAATTTCTTCTATATGGACTAATGCCCACAGAAGTCAAGCTGTTATGAAGGTATTACATATTTCATATTTTTCAGATAGATTTGCGAGAAATATCACCAAATTACAACCAGTAAAAATTTTCATATTTGTCTATGATAACTTTGATGCGATATTTTTTACTTATCTGACAGGTGATTTATACGAAGAGTTATCGGGAATTAAAACATCGATGAGTATTTCCGTCGTATTTCGCTATTGATATTTTATAAATCTTACGAGTTATATTCGTTTACAGAAATTACCTATTGTAACATTCTCACAGCATTGAACTTGAAAGTAAACAATAGACAACATAAAAATTCTTGAGAACATCTAACATAAAATATCTCACATAAATCAATGTTTAAATAAAACATACCTTAGTATATTTTTGTTCTCTATTGAAACATTTCAAACAATAATATCATTCTTTAAATAATCTTATGTACATATTTATAGAAATGGAGAAACAACATTGATGTTTTAAAAAACAATGGATATTTAAAAATACTCAACATTATATAACAAATGCGAAGCAAAACAAAGATTTCAAGTTTCATTGATAATTTTGTTTTGATAAAAATAAGAACATCTGTAAGATATTTTTAAAGAAAAATAATAGCCGGCCAATGTAAATATTCAATGTTGTTATGACTGTTATATATTTTTTGGGGTTAAAACAACATGTTATATTTTTCTGAACGAACTACAACTTTAAACACTCGATAAACTAATGAAACAAAGAGAGCATTATGTAAATATTATTTTTATTAAAAATAAACATAACCAATATTTGTTTGGTTGACTGTATTGGTACACAAAAGGTGTTAATATAATAATAAATTTATAAGATTCCGTATTGTTTGACAATTATCTATGCATAACAGTTACTTGTTTCCAGCCTGCATATATGGCATAAGTACATAAAACTATTTTAAAAGGCATAAAATACTAGAAAAACTAAATTTAAATACCATTCTGTATGATTACCTTGTATAGATGTCAACACTAGACCAAACATCACGAAAAATTGCAAAGTCCGTCCACATTTCCACAAATTTTCTGTCCGGTCCATTTTGTCAAAAATGTAAATCACTATTTTTTAAAATTTTATTCTATTTTACACCATTTTTGATTGTTTATTCACGATTTTCGTTCAAATCATTCGCTCACAACATCTTTCGCTTTCGCCAGCACGCCATTTTGTAAGACTATGGTAACCGAGACAGAGATGCTGGATCTGAGAGAGATAGAGCGCGAATTTTTCATCCACGGCGCGTGACTGAAAATAGCGCCATCTTACAGAAAATGACGGTACTAACATTGCTTGACAATTCATTATTTGCTATTGTATTAATTTGTAGAAATATAAATATATACATGAAACAGTTTTATGAATCAATTTTTCACAAATATATCTAATATTAAATGAATTAAATAAAAGAAAATAATTTAACTATCTTCAGATTTGTTGCTGTCATTTGCAGTGCTTTCACCTTTCACATATTTGAAGTTTGACGTGATTTGAAGTTTTGCTCTGTTGGATAAAGGTTACGTTTATTTTTATTAAAATGAATTAATCTTTTTGAATATAATATTATTAAACTAAGTAGTTTATAGTGCAAAGATGATTAAAGCTATTTTAGTATTTAATAATCATGGGAAACCTAGATTGTCCAAGTTTTATCAATATTTTGTAAGTATTTCAAGTAGGTTATCGTTGACATTTAGTTCTTAAAGATGTTGATTTTTGATAGAATGAAGACATGCAGCAACAAATAATAAAAGAAACATTCCAGCTTGTTTCTAAACGCGATGACAACGTCTGCAATTTCTTAGAAGGTGGAAGGTAACAATAATCTAATTAGATCAAACAAAAGCAGCGAATGACTCATGTATTTATTTGTAGTTTAATCGGGGGTAGTGATTATAAGTTAATTTATCGACACTATGCCACACTATACTTTGTATTTTGTGTTGACTCATCTGAAAGCGAGTTAGGCATTTTAGATTTAATTCAAGTCTTTGTCGAAACTCTAGACAAATGCTTTGAAAACGTATGTGAACTAGACCTGATTTTTCACGTCGACAAAGTTCACTATATCCTCAACGAATTAGTCATGGGAGGTATGGTCCTAGAAACTAATATGACTGAAATTCTTACCCGAATTGAGGAGCAGAACAAATTAGAGAAACAGGAGGTAATTTATTCGCACCCTGCACAGACTTCGGATCACCTTTTGCATGATATGCTCAAGTTCATCTAATAGAACTAATCTCTATATCTCATTTTTTATTAATACTCTACACTATTTCTTACTTTAATTTTTCTTCTTTCTGTATTTAACACTTTTTGCAGGCTTTTGTAATACACCGCATGACGTAATTTTGAAATATATAATTTGTATTTTTTTTGTTTTTGTCTTATTTTGTGCTTAGTTCTTTAATTCATCATGAATGAATGTGGTGATTTTTTTATAGTAATATGTAAATAGATAAAGCATTTTGTAGTATTTCGAAATTATTTGCGTTCTAATTATATGCAGATTAGTTCTTAATCTAACCGCTGTATGTTTTGTAATTTTTATGAATATCGTGTGATTGTTTTGTCTAATTCACAGGCGGGAATAGCAGCAGCACCAGCCCGTGCCGTCTCCGCAGTTAAAAACATGAACATTCCACAACAGATAAAGGATATTAAGTTACCGGATCTGCCGCAGGCGATAAAAGATCTCAAATTCTGACCAACGACCAACAGGGACTTCGAGAGTATCGACACCACCGCCATCACCCTGAATTCCGCGGGGGCGGCAAATCTTGTATCCAACGACTGCGTGTCGCTGCTGCCCACCCCAGCGCGTCCCGATACACAAGATACAAGCAGTACACATCATTTTTACACCTAACTGTTCCGATCAATATAAAATTCTTCTCTCTGGATGCAGTAGTAGGTCATTATTTTCAAAACTGAGTAACAGTTTGGTCAATTATAACAAAGGCAGTTATGTTTCGGTTATCAGAATTGTAAATATATGTAATCATGTTGTGCTGTACTATTTTTTCTAATTATTATTTAAGTATCATCTTTAGTTTGGAGCATTGCAATACATATAATTATTATTCACATGTTGATTAATCATTCAAATGTTTTATTTTCTTTGTATTGTTTTTGTATAATAAAATTATCAGATATTTAAATATTGTTTCATTTTTACCTTCCGAAATACCTGTAAAGGAAGAATGAATTAGGGTTCTTATAACCTATTTTTGATAGTTTTGCAATGATGTCTATGTATATTGCATTCATGCGAATTTACATAGCTCGAATAACTCAAATACGAATCTTCCAAAAATTTTGGTATTTTACATTGGTATACAAATTAAAAGAGCTGATTAGATTTTGGTAAAAACATCTTCACCGGAAGTGGTAGGAGTATTGTTTTTTGTCAAAATGATGTTAAATTTGAGTAAATATAGTATTTCTTTCTAATGAGAATATGAGAAATAATTTGCTGCATAGGTACTTTATAAAAAAGTTTTCTTTAACTGGTTGCATTAAAGAATTGTACTAAAATTTCAAAATTAAATTTATCAGATAAAATTTAAATCTTGTAATCCATGATCGGCTGATATTTGTTTCTGCGTAAAAATATATTGACAGGTGACATTAAACGACATACGTAAATAAGAATGTAAGTAATCAAATATTGTAGTGATTGTACATTTCTGTTAAAATTCAATTTTCTAGGAGGAAGGTTGTGTGCTGGCCACAACAGATTTTTATTTACGCAATCTTTATTACCTATGCAATCAAGTCACTGAATATTTATAGAGCACAGAGCATTGGTAGTGAAAGTATCAAAGTATTATAAAAACTAACAATAATTAATATATTCCAATCATCATTATATTCTCGTCACATAAAATGTGTATAATAAATAAAAATATATTATTCAGTTTCTATATTTTATTTTTCTTGTGCCTCAGGTCCAAGAAATAATTCAGCTAGCATTTGGAGCTCTTTTTTAGAATTCTCATCCTTTTCTGCTTTTATGATAGCGTCACGTTCTTGTTTTTTCTTCTTTTCTTGTTCACGTATTCCAACTTCTCTTGAAGACAAAAACAAACGTTTATTAAAACCATACAATATTCCCAATGATAGTAAAATCCATCTCACTCCCTTGATAACTGGTGATACTCGGACTGGCTCTAAGCCTTTGAATAAACCAACCATTTTTATTCTCTAGTATAAAGATAATTCATAAAATAGGTGTAAATAAAAAATATAGTTTATCTGAATTTGTTTTTATTTGATGTCAGCTTATAACAGGTTACCAATAAAATCAAAGTAATCGTATTTTATAATTATTATTTATTTTTAACAATAAATAAATTATATATTACATCATTTCAATTCGATTTTACAACAAACTTATTTCCTAACTAATATAAAACTTCATCGATCCGATCATTCTTTAATATCATCATTATGATCAACACCCTGGTCGGAATCAAAATTATCTTTTGCTTCAAAATTCAAAACACTCTCTGTATTTTTAATATGGTTTATTTCAACATATTCAAAAATTTTGAGTGGATCATAACTTATTCCTTCAAAATTATAAACATTGTCTAAATCATCACTATGTTTTGCTCCATATTGAATCTGTTCGATATCTTCAGAATTTCTTGCATCTAAAATTAAAACTTAGGATTTATCATAATTACTTTTTGCTTCAAAATTAAAAATTTGCTCAATATCATCTGCAGTTTTCTTGGTTTAAAACCTGTTCGGAATCATCACTAGGTACCTTTTGTTTCAAATTCAGTCTGTTCGTCATCTGCAGAACGTGTCGGCTCTAAAATTAAATCTTCGGATTTATTATAACTAGGTTTTTCTTCAAAATTAAAAATTTGCTCAATTTCATCTTCAGGATGCTTCGTTTCAAAGTATAGAACCTGGTCGGGATCAACAATAAGTTTTACCGGAGACTCCCTTGCTTCATATTTGTTTGCTTCAAACTCGAGAATTTCTTTTCGGATAGTTTTTTCTTCCTCTAATTTTTTATATCGCGTTGCTTGTACATGTTCGTCATGTTCATGGTGCTTTTCTGCTAAAGCTTCATATATTTTCTGCTTAGACATTCCATAAAATATGCCCAGTCCCAAAGCAACATATCTTCCGAATTTGATTAGTGGGCTTACTTTTACTGGCTCCAAATTGCGAAAAAGATTAGCCATTTTTTCAATACAGACTTTTGGTTTTGAAATTATTTATTCTATACCTGTCAATCAGTCGATTGTTAAAATCAATTGTTTATTTTATTTTTTTCAAGGTATCGCGATGAAAACATTTAAAATTAAAATTTGTCAATTATATTTATTATTTAAATTAAAATCGTCCTTAAATAGCAATTGTTTTAAACAATTTTGTTATTAAATTAAGTATTAATATAATACTACTGTCCTAATAAGCCGAAAAGTACGAAAATACTTCATATATAAATAGCTGTTAAGTTTAATTTTACATGCTTAAATTATTAAATAAAAGAATAAAACTGTTTAGTTATCTTCAGGTTCACGGGTCTCTTGAATGATCTGAAACAAAAATAAACATTATGTTATACTGTATTACGACACTGTATTGCTTGTTGCAAACAAGTTAAATTATTTTTATTTTTTTGGCCATTTGGGTTATCATCTAATCGTCACGAGTTTAATTTTTATTTGCGTCAATCATCTATATTCATAATTAACAAATATCTAAAGTCCATTACTGCAACAAATAATATTGTCTGCAGATAAAACAACATTCTAGAAAGATATATAAAAATTGGCACAATAATTTGATAAGTTTAATTACGGCGCATTTCTTGCTTCAAATTCAAAGAAAAAAAATAAGTTACAATAATAATTTAATTTGTTACTTCGTTTTTTAAATCATATTATTTTACTACACAAAGATGTCATCTGTACTTACAGATTTATAGATAGGTACTGTTATAGAATGATATTTATAAAACAACATGCGGTAGGTATTCTGTTAATTTCTAAAAATTATTAAATATACAAGTTATGCCTAGTGCACACGGAGAAACATTTTGACATGTTTCCTGAAAAAAGTTTCCGGAAACTTCAAAGTTTTAACGGCGCCTATAAAAATGAGGCGTTTTCAGGAAACGTTGTGATGTGCAACTAACTTCTTATTTGTCAAATCGTCAAATGTGACATGTGATCATAAACATATTTATTGTTTTTCAAAAAAAATCTCCATTTTCTGGAAACTTTTTTCAGGAAACTTGTCAAATTGTTTCTCCGTGTGCACTGGACATTAGAGTTTTAAAAGTCAATAGACATCCTGTTGAACTTCGGATGCGCGCGCTTATTTGGGCATTGGGCATCCGGTTAGAGGAAGCGAGTACGGTAGATACAAAGTAACATGTGTTGGTTGAGTGAGACAGCAATACTGCTGCGCAGTACGCTTTGGTAATAGAAAGTGCGGTTAGTTTAAATTTGACATTTCATATTTTTAATTTTTTTAGATGTAGAGAAAATGTTTAATTCAATTAAAAGACAATGCGCAATTTGACAAATAAATTTCAACAGGCATAAAATATATTTTAAAAATTTGAAATAAAATTTTGACATTTGCATAAATCTGTCAAAATACGCGCGTATCGTCAAGATTGGTCTATTGATGTCACACAGCTTAGGTGTATTGATTTGATTTTACTGTTTATATTAAATTTTGACGTTTTAAACTGTAATAATTATTACACCATAGCAAGAACTTTAAACAACTGTTTACTCGCAAGTGAATTTTTTTTAAATCACTCAACGCATTTTAAAACTACTCTGAGGCCTCTGAGGTTTTAAACTGTCATTATTTGCTCAACAATGTATGAAGACAATGATAATAACTTGTCACTGACGACTACTTTGATAGTTTTTTTTTTCTGTCAAAATAAATTTATAATTCATATATTTGAAATAATTTCGTTAAAATTGAATAAATATTGTATAAACCACGTGAGACAAGAATGTTTATTCACTCGAAGAAATTATCACACACACGCCCTTCGGGCTCGAGGGCTAAACTTCTTTATTCTCATATGTAATATCCCAAGTGCATGTCAAATTATCAACAATTATATGCACGAGGGATATTCGAAGGACTATTGCCCGATTAAAATTTAGCCAAATGCTGTTTCTCTCATGAAAAATAAAGCAAAATTTCAAAACTTCCTTTGACAGCAAGTCAGAATCACATTTAAAACTGTCCTTTAATTTATTGGTAATTTGCACTGGTGCGAATTATCGATAATTTGCACTAGTGCAAAATTATCGTGTAATTCTACGTTGATTGGACGACATTCAGAAATGTCAAACTTCTGATTGGCTTAAATTTTATGAGGGAAATAGTCTTGAATAAACATTTATGTATCTCATTTGGTGTATAAATATCTATTATCCAGGGCCAGGGCTATTATACTAAATAATTTAGTCATTTTACAAGATAAATTATTTGAACTGACAACAGTCTTTTTTATTTTTCAAAATTACACACCTACATTACCTAGCAACGGACGATTATATTTTAGTATGCATTTTAAATCACTTTTAAATGCAAGCAGATCTATTGGCCAAAAGCTCGAATACAAGAAGTTTTTTGCCTAAGAGCCAGTTGGATAATTATAAAGAAGTTACTAGCGAGTAGTCGAGCAGATTATTAACTGCAAACAATTTAATAGTCATGGATAAAGTATATTATTTTTCTCGTGTTTAACATTATACTTTCTCTCTCGTTAAGCTCTCATCGAATAATTTACTAGTCTTCTTTTACTTACTCATTATTCGTCATCTTAAATGGCATTTTTAAATTTAAAATAATAGAGTCAAAGTCATTGAAATTGTGAAATTACTGTAGATACAAGTGTTGAGAATGAGAATTATTTCTCGTTTAATCACCTTATTCCTCCTCTCTCCATATTTGGACCAGAATGTAACTTTCGCGGTGCTCTTTTGTCCTGTTTGTTGATTGAACACCTGACACTTGTCGAACGGCGGACAATACAGATGCAAGGACACCGCAGGTTCGGTATGTGAAGGATTTTCAACTCTGTGCAGTCCTAGAGAGTCGTTCATGTAGCAGACTTCGTTCAGAAGCAGTCGCTTCCTGGAGATTTCCCCCAGAGGCTGATCAGCGGCGTCGACTTCGGGCCAAGCGAACCTGACTTCCTGGAGCTCGCCTTGCAGCATCTTCATGAAGCAGTGTGCGTCGGCGTGGTCGTGGATAGCGGAGCCGTGGCCTTCGCCCCAGCATAGCGCCATGAGGTTGTATTTGCCGTTGCCGGAGTCCACCAGGTTTCTCGTGTACCTACAAATGTTACATTTATTAAGAACAAATAAAAATACTGTTGGGATTTTAAATCCTGTAGGATCGATACTTATAAATAAATAAACTTTATAGCCTACATTATGTGCTCGGTAAATAATACTATTAAAAATTGATGTAATTTATGTATCTCTAGGACGAAAAGTAATATTTTACTACCACTGCTACAACTGTGATTTATTAATTAGATATTCGTTAGGTAACCAAATTTCAATGAAATAAAAAATACATATTTGCGTGTAGTTTTGTATACAGCGTTTATTTTCTATATTATAGCAAAAATAATTTTTTGCAAGCGCTTTTGTTGTGCAATTTTATTTAAATGAAAGCATGTAGGTACTTAGGTGGTACCTATTTATTTTTACAATTTTGAAAAGATGTATAAGTAGTTTTTTATTTTTCAATTCAATTTTTTTATAAAAAAAATTATAAATCTGAAAATATAAAAAAATATTTTTTTAGATATACAAATTCAAGGCAATAAAATAATTCAAGTTTTATGTGAATAGAACATAAAAAAGAGAAGAATAAAACAAATTTTCACAAACTATTTTCTTTTAGAATTTAATTTAATTTATTATTTCGATAATTTAAGAATTTGTAATTAATTTTTTGGTGGTAAATTAAATCGAAAAATAAAACATTTATACATTTTGTATTCAGAAAAATATGATCTTAACAAATCTTTTAAAAATAAATAAATGTTGCCATTTACAAAAAAAATTATTGCACAACAAAAGTGCGTTAGGAAATTTTTTTTGTTGTTATTATACAGAATACATAATACCATTGAATAAGTTCATATGAAAACATTTTCTCAATTGTTATTAGTTTACGAAATATCAACTGGACACTAGAAACCAATCTACCCTGTATCTACTCGTATTAGAGTTTTGTATAATGTGTGCGGTTACCAACTTCCACCTCATGAGAAATCATTGTTGTTAGCAGAGAGTATACACTATAGAGGAGATTTTTGTGCAGTTAAATTTGAATGTATACCTATACTTGACTGGGTTCGAACCTAGTTGTCACAATTGGAGTCAGTCATATAACACACTCGGCTATATTCATTAAATTGGTGTAATTTTTCAGTCACAAGAATTCGGTTCGGTATGAATTTGACAGTGATGTATCAGCGCGTACATTTTGAAATGAAACATAGTTATGGGCAGTGACGTACCCAGACATTAGTCTTGGGGGAGATATGAAAATAAAAACAAATTTTGCGATATCGGATATCTTGCAGTCCTTTCAGTGGTCTATTAATATTATTATAAATTGTACCATATAAGAAAAAGCGCCGCAAGGTCAAATACTTTAAAAATAAATTTTTAGAGATACATAAAAGCACGGTTTTTCCCTCTTTTACGTAGGTAAGTACAAAATAAAGATAAACATATTTATGATGAATTTGAATGATAATAACAGAAAAAAAATTCTTAGAGCTTTGGGAGGGAGGGGATATATAATATACCCTTTATTTCCCTCGTAAATACGCCATTGACATAAATATGAGCAGTTATAATAGTTCCAAGAGTCGTTTTCAACTTGAATTTTTTATTTATACACTGTATATCAAAATATCAAGTAGCAGCAATGCCTGGACACTATTGATTACAAATTAAAATTTATTCTCTACGTTATGGTTCATTTTAAAAAGGACACTGGACACTATAATATCTAATACATTGCTGTCATAGTATAATCATGGATATGAAAAATCCCATAGTTTTCTTAGAATGGATACCACCTAATGCTTTATCAGGAAATGCCGTTTTTAATTTGTTCCAATAATATTTCAAATGTTTCTCAATAAATAAATAATCTTTCATTGCTTATAGAGTTCAGTAATTAGCATTAGCTTATTATCATAAAAACAGCAATAAATAATTATTGTACAGTTATCTCATTCATATTTAAAATTTCTTATCAATAATTAAAACAAGTTTATTTTATAAGAGAAATGAATTCATAAACATTATAGAATATTTCCTTAGAAACTGCATATCTAATACGTAAACAAAAAATTACAATGCAATGAACAATTTGCAATTTCATTTGTTCAATGACTTCTGAATCATTGAAATTACGGTCTATTGTTTAAACAATTTTTTAAAAGACGTTGAATTCTTTAAATGTAAATAATGAAATACTTTTAACATTAGTTGTTAAAGGAATATAAATGAATGAAGGAGTACCTAATATAATTATGTAAGTATTTGAAGTAAATTACAAATTTTATTTTATCAAACAAAGATAACGTAAAACAAATAACTAATGTAATTGCTAATCATTTGACCTATCGTACGATATTTTTATGAAAAAATGACGTTTATAATGATTTGTTTACCAGCAAAAGTAGGTGTGTGACTTTCTCGACCAATGAAAAAGTAGAATCACTCTCGATATGTTTCGATATTCATATTTTAAACGCGTAAACAGATAGTAAAGATATTTTTTGATTACTGAACTAAAGATAATTTTGAAAACAACAATTAATATTTTTGTACGGTTGGATAAAATGTGAAGAATAAAATATTTATCACAAAATAAACTTAATAAAAACTTTAAACTTTCATTCACTAAGATTTCTTAGT
Source organism: Agonum fuliginosum (assembly GCA_947534325.1). Taxonomy (NCBI): domain Eukaryota; kingdom Metazoa; phylum Arthropoda; class Insecta; order Coleoptera; family Carabidae; genus Agonum; species Agonum fuliginosum. The sequence goes on along the minus strand of OX384032.1, from coordinate 30,937,855 downwards.
AAAATACATTTTATTTCATAATAAATATTATAAATGATAGTACAAATAAAATAGTTTAAAAAACTTATTTTTATCTCGTGCAATTCGATAACTTGTCAACTAAAAAAGTTATCATGCAGTTGTATTCGTATTCTGAGAATAAACACTTATTTTCTAACAATTATTTGGCAGGAAATATAAAAATGTTTACTTTATTTATTTATGTAATAGAAACTGTGACACTAAAGGTGACACAAATAATTAAAATAGTTGACTTGTAAATAGTACACGTTTTCCGTAATTCAATATTTTTTACTCTAAAAATTAAATGGGCTATCCAAATATTTAAACTGTATAAAATCATATGACCATAAATCAAAAAAATATGTAGGTAGAACATGAAATTTTAGAAGCAAAGTTGTTCATATTTAATTTCATTTTTAAAGCGCATAAAAATTACTAAAAGCATGTAACTAGTATAATAGCACAAATTGGAAAATTTAGTATATGAAATAAGTGAATTACTATCTAAAAAATAAAATTGAATGAAATTAATATTGACCACATAGATAATAGTTTTTGATTATATGAAAATTAGAAAAATTAAATGCTTAGTAATAATTTGTAAAAATCTTTCAAAAAAATTCTGATTGTAATTGTAATTTTTATAAAAACCAATACATCATAGGTACCTAAATAATTTTATCTTAATACACGTATCTAACAAAAATCTTATTCTTTTTAAATCAAAACTATTTTATTGAGATATTCGACTAAATATTGCAATCCAGTCGACAATAAAAATATTTCTGTAAAATTAAAATTTTTAATAAATGTAAACAAAATAATAAGTTAAGTAACTATAATTTTTATTACCTACTTTTTCAGTTTTATCTCTTAAAATAAAGTTTTGAAAATCTCACTTTTATTACTTAAACATTTTGGCAAATAAAAACTTAACGACTAATGCGCCTACAGTTATTATTAGGCTAATTTGCTTACAAAAAATCTTACCTGAATCTGTCAAATTTGGCGTACTTCTTCCATTCAACCGGATTCGACTTATACGATTTCATCAAATATTGAACATAGTCAACATTGACATGGTCACTTTCAAAAACTGCGTTCAGTTCCCTGATGAGGTCCTGCAGGTTACTGATCACCGGAAGTTCATCGATATCCTTTCCTAATTTCAATTTCGTCATCCGGTCACTGAATAACTCGTCTTCGTTGGTTGAAATAATTTCTTTTCCATATTTACATACATCCATTTTTACAGCAAGGAGTAAAAAAGACTAAAACACGTTTGTATGTTAGGTTGGTATACTTCGCTACCGGAAAATGTAGTTGGTGGTTGAAGAAACTTTGTAGAATGTCAAATATAAACTGACGATTCGATGAGCTGAGGACACTTTTATAAGAAGATAAACAATGAATGAATATGAAAACAAGATATTAATTTCTTCTGATAAGCCCCTGACGATATCGTAGGTCAAAATGGCAATGTTTATCTTTGTCAAAATAGAAATTAACTAACGTGGTTGTAAGTTTTGTTTTTGGTGATGCAATTGAACGTTTTGAAATATATTTTTTGTGTGTGAACTTTTTGCAAAGGACATTAGGCTAAGTTTATATTTATGTATATGTATACAGACAAAATATAAATAAAGGCTGTAGCCGGGTACACAGTTTTAAAAAAGAGCACTTTTTTACCCTTATTAATGTTTATATAAGACCAAGGCCATATAACGCTCTATGATAAGGGTAAAATAAAAAGGGCACTTAATTCAGTAATATAAATAGGGTAAAACACGAAATAATACTTTTTTGTATAAAAATATAGTAAACTAAAAGAGGTTTTTTAATTAAACTAATATGGGTAAAATGTAATTCTTTTAATGTAATTATTTTTAATCAATTATAGGTACTTTGTATTCTTAAAAATGTATAAAATTTACACTTAATCGAGTAATAAGTTTCTTTATTAAATTACAATTTTGTATTTTTTAAGATTACATTATTATACATGAAAGTTTACTACACAAGAATATCAATATAAGTTGATTATTTAATAACATTACAAAAATATGTACCTTGGGCACTAAATATAAACTTTTGCTTAATTCTAATGTCTAATTTGGCACCGTGTAGTTCAAATGGTTCTCTAACATTTTTTGCAGCATATGAAGTTCAGTGGAAATATTATTATCTTTAACTATTTCAAAGGCGTGCAAATTTTCACAAAAATTATATTTAGTTATATTTAAGACTAAATATCATTCTTCATCAACCAGAAACACAATAACTATTTCACTATCAATATTAGTATGGTTACATACAACGCTGTCTGTATTTAAGTATTTAGGTAGGTCAGTCAGACTAGTTCCAGTTCCTTCGCCAGACTAGATCTGATCTGACCAGGGGAAGAATTGATTTGCTTACTAAAGGAATTGGACCCTTTCATGGTGTACATTGTGCTGTTTTTAGTGTTTCTCATTAAACGTAATACATTTAAAGGGGTACCAATCTACACCAAAAGTGTAACATATGCACTAATTTGGGTAGTTTAATACTTATATTAGTATACAATAACCAAAATTATAATTTAAAGGGTAAAATCAAATACTAAAAAGTATAATAAATACTCAAAAATTAGTACTCAATAAAATTCAATAAAATGTTACTCTTGCCCTTTTATAAGAATACATTTTTGAGTAATGTTTCTTTTATAAAGTGTATTATTTTACACTTATAAGAGCAAAAATTAGAACGCTCTTTTAAAAGGGTACCAACAAGTACTCTTATTTTAAACAGTGTAAGATGGTCAAATCGGCCCCCAAAGAAAATCGTTTGGGAATATGATTTCTATCATTTGTACCCAAAATTGGATTTTTTGGTAAAAATGTTAACCCCCAGACCCCTCACGCTCCGTAGAAATAGCCAAAAACGTGTTTTTTACAATTAATTCTATATCTTTTTTTCTATTGAGACTACGCGTTTGAAAAAAAAATTTCCCTGAAATTTATGAACAATTCTTTTCGATAAAAATTGTTTTGACATTTTTGCCGCCATATTTGAATTTATAAAAATTAAAAAAGTGGAAAAACACATATTTCACTACGTTAATATAGAGGTGACGGCATGAAAAAAATCTCAAAAATTCCTCTTCGAGAGAGGAATAATTGGTATTTTTTTCAGATTTTTCCGATTGGTGCAACCTTTCGAAAAAAATTTAAAACCGTATTTTGTGTTTCGTGAACACAAAATACGGTTTTAAATTTTTTTCGAAAGTTGCACCAATCGGAAAAATCTGAAAAAATACCAATTATTCCTCTCTCGAAGAGGAATTATTGAGATTTTTTCAATGGATTTCTATTGTCATATGGGAAGAAAAACCTAGATTTGGAACACAAAATACGATTTTTAATTTTTTTCGAAAGGTTGCACCAATCGGAAAAATCTGAAAAAAATACCAATTATTCCTCTCTCGAAGAGGAATTTTTGAGATTTTTTTCATGCCGTCACCTCTATATTAACGTAGTGAAATAAGTGTTTTTCCACTTTTTTAATTTTTATAAATTTTTATAAATTCAAATATGGCGGCAAAAATGTCAAAACAATTTTTATCGAAAAGAATTGTTCATAAATTTCAGGAAAATTTTTTTTTCAAACTCGTAGTCTCAATAGAAAAAAAGATATAGAATTAATTGTAAAAAACACTTTTTGGCTATTTCTACGGGGGGTGGGGGGTCTGGGGGTTAACATTTTTACCAAAAATTCCAATTTTGGGTACAAATGATAGAAATCATATTCCCGATCGATTTCCTTTGGGGGCCGATTTGACCATCTTCCCGGCTATAGCTTTGGATAACTTTTTTGTCTAAGTCTCAAATTTACGTGCATTATAACAGGGGCGGATCTAGGAGTATTAATAACCTTGCAGAAATAGTTAAATACTCGTAATAATAATCTGTAAGCAAAGCTGGGCAAATATCGAAATCAAAATACTTAAGTACCAGTATTACCTATAGTCAGTACTTGTTACCAAGTTTATTTTCAAGTAAAGCTCCACAATACTTAAGTAAAGTATAAGTTTTTCTTGTCAAAAGTACTTAAAAATAAGTATTCTTCAAGTATCAGTAATTTTAAAAATTAATATTATAAATTGTATGGTTTGTAACCTTATTATTATCACAGTAAAAATGTTGTATTATGTCGCTGTGATCACAGGTTGAACAGTATAATTACTTAAACTATATTGAAAAAACTTAAGCTCGTACTTTTACATTATTTCAGTATTACCGAGAGAATTACTGAAAAATTTAAATATTTAAAAATGTACTTCCATATTATTTACAATAATTATGAAATGAAAATAAGTCTTCAGTACCTACAAGTTTTTATTTTAGTATTTAAAATTTTAAAGTAATAAATACCAAAAAATATGTATACTTAAATATAAGTATCAAGTACTAGTTGTATATTTATACTTAAGTACTACCTAAATACTTAATTAATGTCCAGCTCTGTCTATAAGGTAGGTTACATATTATTTTTCATATTGATCTAAATTTATGTATAATTGTTGTGTACAAAAAAGTTTGCAATGAGGAACATTATTTGTTTGTAAAAATGAACCGTTCCTTTAAAAATTAGTATTAGATCCGCCCCTGCACAGTATAATTATTGTGTTTATTTAGTTTTATATAACGATAACAATTGTGCACTTTTTCTGAATAGGTAATTTCGATTTAGAAATGAAAATATGCGAAATAATGAAAAAAATTCAAAGGAAGTAGGTGCAATTTTATAATTTAGATCATTACGTATTCAGATAATTGCATCTTCGTGAGATTACGAGTAAAATGTTGCAATAAATGAACTTTATTTCATAAAATTACTAAGAAATTGTACTACTGAGGTAGTTAGACAGAAGTCTTAATAATAATATTTAATTGTTATTTACCATTTCTATAGGAGTAGAAACATGCAATTATTGGTTTCCACTTAATTCTAGTTAAAATATAAAAAAATAGGTAAAGTATGCAAATATGAATAACTTTATCAAACGCAACTTATAGCGAAAACACTATTGGTAATACATAAAGTAAATTCATTTCTTATTAGTACCTATGCTAAAAATATATCTACATATTATATGTAACTTTCTAGTATTGTATTAACAAAGCTCACATTACATGAGTTTGCCACACCCAATTTGGGTAGAAGGCTTCAATGATTATGTAGGTAGGTATTTATGTAGATATTATCATATATGTTTGTTAAAAGCGTATTATTTGAATGTAACAGATAAAAATTCAGTTTTTAAATATAAGTAGGATACATTTTTTGTACGATTGCTTATGAAAGTTCATGTTTCTACATTGTTTTTAATGTTGAAAGCAGCTTCTTGTCGCAAGTACTTATGTGTTTCAAAGTACTTTGTCGCACACTTTTGGGCAGTTTTGCTTTTTTGAATGTTCATTGTTTTCGTAGCAACATTAGTATTTCACAAAAATTAAAAATATATGACAGTAAATGTCAAAAAAATTAATGTTAATCTTTGTATTATTAACTTCCTTGTTTTGTAGGAGTAGAAAAATAGTGTGTATAACACGTATTGAAAATATTTTGTCGAACTTAAACGATTGCAACCCTCCCTTCGTTCGGGCTATGCAATTTTCGTCCACGTTCGACAAAACTATATTTTCAAAACTTGTTATACAAATAACTATTATTGTATGGTACAAATGTATGTGTTTATGATACACGCATTACAAAAATAGTACCTACACTCGTTAGTGCAAAACCACGACACTAAAAGTACTAAATAAAAGTAAATAACTTTGAAAATTCATGAACGATAAAATGTTGCTGCAATTCCAATATATAAATAACAAAATAATTCTAATAAATTCTTACTACTAAAAAAATCATATTTACCTGGCTTCTTGATTTAAAAAAATCTCCACAGAAAAATTTGTCACTCGCACAGTAACAAGTTCAAAATCTGAGTGTCAGTAGGCAATGCACAATAAAAACAAAACTATCGATGAAAGAGCGATAAAACAAAACACCAACGACCGGTGATCGAGCAGGTTACCTGTTACCTTGAAGCCAAGTCGACGACTGACCTAGCGGATCACGAAGATCTTCAACTCAAAACACAAATGGCTCAAATGGAAGAAAGAATTTTGCACGAGATAGTACGTGAGAAATTAGCGGAGATTCTATGTTAGACAGGTGATTTTTACTCGATTTTGTATGGTTTTATAGCTGAGGAGGCTGTGTTGATTTATGGCATTCTTCTTACACCGTAGAAGAAGATTCTCAGAAGAAAAAGGGTGATGTAAATGTGTACTCTAATGCGCAAAAGAATTGATGCAGATACGAGTTTTGAAAATATTATTATTACCGTTTTCACACAGTCATTTTTATGCACTTTATCTGCATTAATTTCTGGAAATAGGAACAAGCAATAGGCATAAATAATATATCAATAGAATCATTAGAGTTTCTAGATTACCTTATGCTAAATAAAAATATCTAAAAATAAATATAATTTGCAGTAGAAATGAAAGAAGAGGGAGCAAAATTCATTAAATTGCAATGAATTTTATGCAAAATGAACAATTATTACAGACATAATTTTTAGAATAAGACAATTAAGAATTTATATATTTAAATTGTGAAACATAATTTTCATTACATCGTTTATTCAAAATTTAAAGTGTCGCTGATGTGCCACTAGTAGCTAGAGATTGTTTTTTGTTTTTAATCAAATTATGACGTATAATAAGATTTTGATTATTATCGGATTAAAAACATTATCATTACATACTTCGTATTACGGTTTTTCGGATGGTGAACATGACAAAGGATAAATAAATTGTTGTTAATGCTGTTACTTACCATATCTATTTTTGACTGTTCGTTTATTATATTTTAAAATACTAAAAGCCGAAAGTTGTACGGGAGATTTACTTTTAATGTTATGCTTCGCCGTCTTCCCGTCTTGCAAGTATTAATTGATTCACCTCATTCAATGTAATTGATGTTTTAAGGTTTACTAAATTCAGTCAGTAAGAAAATAATAAAATATTTGAATTTCAAAAATAAAATTATTTAATTTTATTTATCTGATGTCGTTTCATAATGACAACATTATAAGCCTCAATTTGAGGACCATGTGTATTTTATAGGCCAAGGACCCTAATGAATCTAGTATGGTACTCAGAGGGTACTCGCAGTACCATAATGAAATAACAAACAACTCGATACTAAGGAAGCGAGTAGAGTAAGGAAGTTTCAAGAATAGCATATCTGATTTAATTTTTTTTGTTTAATGCCAATAATTTATTTATAGTAGATATTATTGTATATGCAATACGGATCGTAACCAATCATTATGGTACACGTCATGCTATCAAACTCAGCTTCGCCTCGTTTGATAATCTTCACGACTAGTACAGGCCAAACTATTCTAGATGGCAGTGTTTCAGTCCCGTATATTAAATGTCAAATATTGAGCCTAATTTTTTTAAAACATTGCTAACTTAATGGTTACGTAGCAACGTTGTTATTTCCTATAAATTTAGCAATTGTTTTACCCATTCTTAAATTTGTTGTATTCTGTAAATAGTAAAATTCTAACCGCTACTCTTACTAAAAATAACAATTTCGCTGAATATTCAACATGAAGTGCATAATATCAAATTTATATGAATGAAATTTTTAACATGGATTGTATATGAAGCAAATAAAATTTGTGACAATTCTAATTGGGTATGTTATAAATCCGCATTCACATCCCGAAATTTGGTGAAATTTGCCGAATTTTGTGAAGTCTGTCATATTGCAATGTGTACTTGCGTTCACATCACTGAAATTGTTATTGTGCAAGTGAACCTAAGTACACATTGACATATTTCGTCAAATTTCACCAAATTTCGGGCTGAGAATGCGAATTTAGACTTAGAAAACTCAATTATATTTTAAAAATTATTTAGGCTGCAGAACTCTCCAAAACATGCAACACATTTTAAGGTTCATTTTTACGCTAATAAACTATAGGTACTGAATTAACGTCGAGCCCAGATTTTGACACCATTTAAACTGTCAACATTTTGATATGGTAGTACAGCACCCTAGCTTTTGAGATTTATTGAGATGAGATTTCATAGATCCTTGATTAAAAAATTATTGTTAAGCAGACAGTAAGTAACCTACAATAAAAATTAAAATGTAACTTTCTGGTTCACATAAATTCAAATATTTTTTTCAAATATTACTTCTGACACAAATATTTTTAGTTCCCACACCATTTTTTAATAACGTAACAAAATTATTTGTACCTTATGTACCGTTTCATTTGTTCTTTTACGTCATTAATGAAATATAATTTAAACAAAACACTCCAGGGAGTTCATAGTTAACAGTTAGCAAGGGCTACCAAAATTAACAACATTGTTAAGTAAAATGGTTAAAATATTAATTAAATAATCATCTTCGTCGAATTTTTTTTCTTAAATGTTAAACTTGGTTGGTTTATGGCTTCTTGCCGTACCTATTTCAATATTTCAATTTTTAATGCAACAATATAGCATTTTACAAGTTTTATACAAATTTTACCACAAACGTCACAAAACCATTGTGCTACCACTGACCGTTCAATACCTAGTTAAAATTGCGTACAAACAATAATCAAGAAAATAATCGAATTTCTTTTTTCTTTGTGTTTTGAACATTAGGAGTATTATTAGTAGTAGTAAAAATGCGATTTTAAATTTATATTAAAAGGATTGCAGTAAATGGGTTGCAGTCAAAAAGATATATATGTATTTTTTATAAACACAAATTTTTTATTAACACTCTACCGGTTTCGGCCCCTCCTCAGGAGTTCTGTTTTAATCACAAAAAATACAATTTAATATAGTCACATTATACAGAAAACTTATTGAATGTCAAACTTACGGTATGTATCACAATTTGTAATGCAATCATTAAAGATTGTTTGAATTAAACACATTAAAATAATAATTATAGTCAAAAAGTACAACAGAAATCATACAGTACTACGGAAAAAACTGTTATTGCAATAATTAAAAATTTGTTTCTAACAAGTAGTAAGTTGTCTTACTTTGTCTATATTACTTAAGTTACCATGTTAAGCTGGCTTATTTTTATAATTTATATGATGCACGATGCACAACAGATTTTAATTTTAAAAGAACCCAAATTGATCGGATAGTCCAGATGACGTCAACTTTAAATAATATTGTGCCCATAATTCACTTAGTAACATTCAGTATACCTACCCTTTTTGGAAATAACAGAAGTACATTATTTAAATTATCATAGTTTCATAGTTCCTTATTAATTATTACAAGACTTTTTACTTCAAATATTTGCGAATTATTTTTCATTTATACACTCCACATCCACACCCAAGGTATAATAAAAATATTAAACCTAAAAATATTTTTAGACAATACTTTTGAGTAGAATTGTCCTATGTTTATAGAACAAATGTTTGACGAAGACAATTTATTTAACGGAAAGAGATTTAGAACATTTCTTTGTATTTTATTATTGGTGTTGTTTCTTAGTACATAATATTTCACTATTTAAATAACAATAATTGTAACTGAAACAAATTATTATTTATATTTACATGTTTCCATACATTTTATTTTTATTAGTTTCAGGAAAAAATTATTGTATGACTACGACTTAAATGAAATCTGTTTTAAAAATATTTACAAAAAATTGTGAATTACAGTAAATTACAAATTATCAAACAGGAAAACTTTTAATCATAAACATACAGTAGGCGCTCGTCTATTATGAACTAATTAAAAAAAATCAAGGGATTTCATAAAATCTAATTGTTTATATATTCATTTAACCGAAAATGTAGTTTAAATACACCATTTATGACCGTTTGTGTCACTTAAATGAAAAATATCAAATCGAAGTCATGACAGCAATGTTATTTCTACGTTTGACAATTTGATTTTGATTGGATATTATTGTTTGTTTAAGGAAATTAATGTTATTCGAAGCATATGATTACAATATGTTAAGATAATTAGTTAGGTATTTGTTTTTGCACTATATCTTTAGCACTCAAGCATTTTAGTAATGCCATATCGGCCATATCTCTACATTTTCGCAATATGCAAGTAAATAATCAAGATAAAAAACATCTTTTGCAGATGCTTCAAAATATAAAATGGAGCTCTGGTGGCCATTTGCACCGTTTCTACTAAAATTTTAAGTGTCACTTAAATGAAAATAATATAATCGAACTCATGACATGAATGTTATTTTTTCTGCGTCTGACAATTAAATTTTGATTCGATATTACTCAGTTGGAAAACTTAAGTGGAAGAGGTGCAACTCACCATAGCTAATACATATTTTAAAATTTCGTATTTAGTGCCAGTTTATCTACCAAAGTAGGTACCAAAGATATTTAAAATCGAAATTGACCATGTTCATTAGTGAGTTTATTTTAACGTGAAACATAAGTTTATCATATCCATGGTTACGAATTTGACAGCAATGTATTAAAGCGTTCTTTTTAAAATGAAACATAGGGCATAAATTTGAATTTGTTAATTGGTGTCACACTGCTGCTATCTGGAAATACGATTTAGACTTTGAACAATATTAAAAGTTTATGTTGAAAGCGTCCCTTGAAACTATTGCAGCTGTCCAAATATCTTATATTGTTCAATTGATTCCCTATGTTACCTTTTAAAAAGAACGCTCTAATTCATTGCTGTCAAAGTCGTAACTATGGATATGAAAAATCCCATGTTTCACGTTAAAATAACCCAGCAAACACAGTAATATAACATATACATTTAAAACATGAAACACGCGTTCTTTAAGTTTCAAAAGTAATATGTTATGTAATATACTTGTAAGTTACATGTAAGGCGGAATGTCCGCCCTGGAACATTGTATCATATACATAACATACATAAGTTTATAACATATTGATGACATGTAACTTTAACATATCAGCCACAAATTTGAAATATGGGTGTTATGTATATAAATTAATATTAGTGAAATATTTCATTGTAATATATTTTAAAAATAAAAATAAATTTGATTATAAAGCATAACGTATAAAAATGCATTTCGGACGGTAGATTTTTATTACAATTTACTACCATGCTTTCATTCAATTCGATTCAATTACACTATTTGTTGATTTTTGAATTTGGATGACTGCTGGAATTGAACCCGGAACCTTAGCATTGCCATGACCACACGTTGACGACTGAGCTAAACTGGAATTTAAAAACAGGCGCCTTTTTAGCCATAATAATCGATAATAACAATATTAGTAAAATGTTAACAATTTCAACAACAATTAATACAAATTAAAATCGTATACGTTATGTTAAATATTAATGCAAAATAATAAAATAATCATACTTGAATTTTAAAAATAATATTGTTGTTTAAGCTTTGCCCGCCTTATGTTATTAATTAAAAACTGCTAATTTTTGCTGAAGTATGAACATTAATATTACTTTGTTTACTTACAAACACTCCATAATATTAAAAAAAAAACCATTGAGTAGGTATTCTTAGATTACTCTGTTTATATTGCTTAAAAAACAAAATTTGATAAATATTTTCTTCGTATGCTCTTGCACATTCGATTGCATAGTGCTAATGCATCTATTTCTTTAAAAATAGTACTCGTATGACTAAAAGCTAAAACATTTATATCGTCTATGTGTTTGCTGGGGTAACACTGTCACACTGACGAGAAATAATATTGAACATACTAAACTAATTCATAATTAGTTTGTTTATGTTGAGGTAACAATAAGTAGTATAATAGGTACCTACCTATAGGTATTTTTATTGTTACATCAAAAATATTGCAGACATATAAATTAATATAATCAGTACATCAAAAGTAATATTTAAATAATATTTAAAACTTCTTATATCATACATATAAAATGTGTGATGTTTACAATATGTACCATATTTATGGAACTTACATATTTCAGTATAATTTGTAATTAATATTACAAAAGTATTGTGTATGCAATGTAATATTATGTATCTGATATATAAGATATGTGATATTAAATATACCTATCTAAATTATGTTACTTATATATCTTATAATTAATATTACAATCGTACTGTATATAATATGTAATGTTATGTGTATGACACGTAATTAAAAATATATACATATAATATGATTCAAGAGAGATAGATAATGTATAATTTATGAATATACGTAATATTACTTTGTGCCTTAAAATATCTCCAAATGTTATGTATCATTCATATGTGTGTTTCCTGGGAAACTCATAGACCGGGAGCTCATGACAGGTGATGGTATGGTCTTCGATTCTATACAGCATGCCGTTTGGAGGATAGCATATTGACCCTATAACAACAAAGAAAAACGGGTATTAAACCCTTGCACGCTTTCCGGTCATATGGAAAATTGCATTTCCACTTGCACAAAACTTTTCCGAAATTTTCCACCCTTGGGCCAACGAGGACTGCATGCCAATTTGGTTTTATAGGTGTTTTATGACACAAATATTAATTCTTTTCATCGGAATACTGTAGGTATATGAAAACCATATTTTTTTATTACAAGATCACGTGAACGTTTGAGCCCTTTGGAATGATGCGAATTGCATGCCTACAATTTTTAAGGACTTTAAATTTGTTTAAGTTTCTTTTGATAAAAAGGCATGCATTATTAAATCAGAGAAAAACACAAAAATTTTGTGCAAGTGGAAAAATGCAATTTTCCATATTATGACCGAGAAGTGTGCAAGAGTTTAATACCCGCTTTTCTTTGTTGTCATAGGTTTAATATTCTATCCTCCAAAAGGCATGCTGTATGAAATCGGAGACCATCACCTGTCATGAGTTCCCGGTCTACTATCACTAGAATCTCATGTTTTAAATTTTGACTGTACACTATAGTGAAAGGTTCATATAATAAAGTATTCACATAACCGAGCACTGTACTGTACCTACTTATTTAATTACAATTTATTGGTAGATAATATTCTCGGGGGTAATATAACTAGTGCTATGATTATCACCTATGATTAATCATAGCCCGAGTTATATTTGGGGAGAATATATAATGAATGAGTCCAAAATGTTTGGTTATATTTTTTCAATAGCTATCAAAAACGTTTTAAATTCTGTTTATCTTTCTCAATTTTGTCTTCACTGACATTTCCCCACCGAATACAATCAGGTTCATTCAATTTAAGTCTTATTTTTGACAAACAGCAATATTTAAATATGGAACTGACAGTAGGAAATTAATTGACAGAAACAGTTGACATGTAACAGCGGTAATAAAAATATCATCGATTTGATAGCCTCTAACTGCCCTATTTTAGCCAATCAAATTAGTCAAATATGTGTCACGTGACACATGAATTATATATTCAGAATATTTTAAAGCTATGTTTTAATCGCGTTTATTTTACAGGATGATTTTATGTAATTAGCAACAATCTGGAATTATATATTTTTCATTATTCAAATATTTTACTACATGTAGAAAATGAATTTACTTGTTGTTTATTATTATTTTTAGTGCAGTAGTTTTTAATCAACCGCTGTTATGAATTTTCTTCTCATGTCGTTATACAGTAAAAATAAAAATACTTACAATTAAGTATGTATATTATGAAAAAAATTATCGCAGTTTGTTAAACAATCTTATCACATTTATAAAATTCAAATCAAATATAATTTAGAAATTCTTAATAAAGATACGCTTGGGTTTTTTCTAAAACCTGTAAAAATAAATATTTTCAAAATAATAAAAGATTTGTTATTAATTTACTCCACACTAAGAAATGTGCAAATTTTACATTGGCAGTAGTTGCCTAGGATTACGCATTATGTAACTAACGCAAATTTTATTTAATATCTTAACAGCTTATACTTCACATGATATTATTATGAATATTTACGCATAAATTAGATTGGCCATGTATAATGTTAATCAATATTAGCAACAATAATTGGTACAATAAATATGTATTATTGAATGTAAATTTTCAAACGCATGGTCTGAATTAAAATCAGCCAATTACACAATTTTTCTGAATGATACAAATTGTAGGTATATATACAGGACAGGTGGTGAAGTAGTATAAAAAATTCCAAAAATATTAATTTTGATTCTAATTGTAATAATATTTGTGGAAAATTTGGAAGTATGTTTTTACAATTTAATTCTCACTTATTTTTCGAGACAACTTAAAAGGTCAATAACATTAGCTACTATAAAATGTAAGGTATGTACCTATCCAAGTATTTTGTCAAATGGATCATATTTGACCCTTGAATCAGGATTTTCAGGTATTCAACGGTATTATGTACTTGTATAGTTGGATAATAAAATCACGCAATTTTCCTAGGGCCAAAACAATCAATTTCTATTTTGACATACTTCTTTTTCATTTTACATATGCCCGTTTATTTATTACACTGTCCATTTATTCACCGGCCGTTTTCGCAGTATTAATACTTGTATGAAATTGGTTCACATTCAAATGAAAGTAAAATAATCATCATTTCAGGGATTGATACAAAGGGGGATAGTTATTACCTTTTTTTCAAAATAAAAACTGTTGGCATTATTAATTATTTTATTCAGGGACCTGGCGCGAAATTTATTTGTATTAAACCTTTAATAATCAAATTTCATATTTAAGGTTCTAATAAGGATCTTAACACCGGATAAGATTTTGGTAGAAATCCATAAACCGGAAGTAGTACTTTTTGAAACTTGATATAGTTTTCCTTAAATAAATTGGTACATTATTTATTTATGACAATTTTTGCAATTAAAAATAAAAGAAAATATAATTATCTATGTGTAAAGTAAATTTTAAATACAATTTGCTGAATCTGGTAGTATTTAACAATAAAATAAAGTACAATCTTCTACTTTTTTGAAATTCCAGTATCTTGTTGTCCATGATATATGCAATAATGCAATTTGTTTCTACACAAAATTTGAATTATTATGACAGTGACAGTACAGTTGACATCTTTTCGCTTGCATCTTGGTTTACATTATCGTTTACATACTACATGAACATGAAGCTATTAAAATGTAAGTAAAACTATTTATTATAGATTAGTAGAATAAGCAGAATTAGGCGAAAGGTCGTGTGCTGGCCACATCAGATTTTTTTACTAGTGAAATGTCAAAAATTTACACTGCTTTTAAAATACTATCTTAATAATTCGATTCTCATTGATTTTAATTTAGTGAAGAGATTTTCTGTTATAGAATGAAATATATGCAGGTGACAATTCCACTCATAGTTTTTCATTTAATCAAAACACAGTATTTTGCTGAATAGTAATCACAGACGAACTACAGTGATAATTCATATTATATAAAAAATAAAACAAACAGTTTTGATTTTTACGTTGTCACTTCCTAATAAAAAAAAAAGATAATTAGCTAAGTTATTAGTTCAGGTCAACTGATAAAATTGTTTATGTGAAAATTAAATACTTATTAGATATCTAATACGAATCACTCTTGACCTTAAGATAAAATTTTACTCGATCAGCAATCAGACTTTTTGCGCTAAGTGAAAAGTTTCCATTGGGACACACCTAGCAACTATACAATTATACAAGTATAAAATGTATCAATAGATGCATTTGCTTTACTTACACTTATTGAAAAATATTTATTTTATTCATTTATTATAATTGTTTATTATGAGTAGGTAATAAATATGAACTATAAAAAATTTAAATAATTATTATAATTTATTAGTTTGTCAACAAAAGGAAATAGGGTTGTCATTATTATAATAAAAATAATAATGTTTAATGGCTAAAATGTATGTATTGTTTAACATTCTGTGAATTTTTTTCACTACTTACGTAGTGTAATTTTTCTTTTGTTATGTATTTGTTTATATTTATGTAAATTAAAATTTGTTGTTTTTAACAAGAGATAAATTTTTAATTTATCGCGTTTGATTGTCATTATGCACTAACATTAAATTATTTTTAAAAATTTACGGTAATAAATAAGTAGGAGTCATAATTATTATAGATGATGCATTTTGGGCCATTAATTTACAAATATTTTTTAGGACCGTTTTAAAGATTGGCAAAGTGAGTTTATTCAATAGGTACCTAGTTATTATACAATATTCAACAACTCAAATCTCAACACATTTTAATAAATTTATTTATGTTACTAATTTACCAATTTCGCATAGAGAATAATAAACCTTGTTATAGAATCTAACAATGCCATACAAAAATTTTTATTTCAAGATTAATTTTAGGAAAGTTATTTTACTTTTCCTGTTACCGGTTTGTGGTAAGAATCTCAATGAATTTAAATGTTTCATTAGGAATTAATATTCTGCAAAATATAAGAAAAATGTAATAGTTATAGGGGTAGTTTGAAGTGAAGAGTCGGTTCAGCTGCGCGAACAAGCGGAGCTAATTTTTGTGTACTACACATATTACACAATTTGACCTAGTACCATTGCATTTCACAGTTCACACCATAACAATATAAGTACTGTATAGGTAACGACAACGACAAACAGAACACTGAACAAACAAATTATTCATTAAGGGATGCAAGCATCACTATGAGAACATTTCTAACTGACTTATAGAGAGTAGAGAAGTTTTCTTTCTTTCCTACCTACCTACATCTTTCTCTAAGACCAAAATTCGCAAAGTTAAGGGTAGTTTACTTGACGTGTGTACATTTTAAGTATCACTGTTTTGATGGTATATTTGATAATTTGACATTTATTAGTATTATATATTATGTAAACAATTACTTTCATTGTAGAAGATTTGAAAAAAAATATTAAAAATAACTACCGACCAGTGGCAAAAAAATGTTTGCTTGATATACGATGTAATTTTTTTTGAGAATTTAAAAAAAATTATTTTTGTTTCATGATCAGCACGACGTACAGTATATACCCTTTAATTTTTTGTCCTAAGTTGTGGAACATCCTGAATAATAATAAAAAATATATTTGGGATACGGTCAAATAATTTATCACTTCATCCCGGAGAGATTTTCCTCTTTATGATAATATTAAAACACGAGTTTAAATTTTCAATCTTATTCATAATTGCATAATTATACAAGTTTTCTTTATCCTAACAAATTTTTCCATATGAGTTTAGGAAGAATTTAAATTAATAGGTATATTGAGGAAGCTAATAATTTTTGACATAATCTAGCGACCTGATATTGATTAACATAACTTTATACTTTATTTAATAACTAAACGGACAAACTTGAAGTTGTCTCGTTAAGCCATATTTACACTGTGTAAATACGAGAAAAATATCACTAGATTTTTTGGCGGCAAAATTAAATTTGACCTATCAGCGAGAAAACTCGATACAGTCACTGACAACAGCTGACGAGACAAGATGGAGAACATTCGTTTGTTTACATTACAAAGTTTGTGTGGTGTAAAACTGGGGTTACATCAGCCAATCAAAATCGATCAGTTTTAGCATTCCAACTTCAGATTTGTCTGATTAGTTTTTAAATAGAGTATAGTTATAGTACACTACAGGAGATTGATTCTATAACTTTACAAGACTGTTGTACGAACGCAGCTATTGTAAATAATGACGTCATACTGTCTAGTAATTTTTAACCATCGTGTTGGCAAGACCCCGTTACTTACTAGATTTATGTTGGCTATACTACTAGCATGCACATCTGACAGCCAATTTAAATTTTAAATGATGTATATACAAAAAAATATTATTGTATGAAGATAAAAATTCATTACACTTAACACAAGAAAACGTTTTGATATTTAAATAATAATACAAATACACGAAGAGGTTAACTCTCAACAAACAATGACAGCCAAACTTTCAAAGAGAGAGACAGATATCTTGCAGTGTACGTACAACACCTACCGAGCTGTTGTAACTTATTTACAAGATATCGCAAGTCATGACGTCATTATATAGGTTCTACAAAAATCCGCTAGGCGCTCCAGCATCGTCGGTCTTGTAAATATGACAGTTATGATCTTGTAAAGTTATAGAATCAATCCTCCTTGGAATCAACTCCCAGTAGGGTACAACAGTAATAACGAATACAAATTTTGTTTAGGTATTCACCTTGTGATGTATAAAAAAATACATACCTAACTTAATCTCATGGTTTGCGTAAACAGCATAAAATACAAAAAGGATTTTTTTCGGATTTTCAAGTCTTTACGACTGCATGGTTTTCAATTTTTAAAAATATTATTTTGCAGATTTACATAATAACTATTTATTGTTACGCATGTGGCGTCGAAACCGGTCGAGACAGTAGAATAAAAATCATTTGGCTGGTATCCAGCAATTTTCTTTATCCATTACTATTTATATTTCATCAAAAGTCATAAATTGTTTATTTATACAGTATACAGTATTTTACTATTTTCTGAAAAGGACGAGTTATTTTAAAACAATTTAACACAAAATTTTATTGTGAAATCCCTATTACATTGTATCACAAGCACGCAGTCGATAAATATCAAATGTAATACTGACAAATATTTTACAATTTCTACATGGAAACTTTATGCCATCGTCGGTATTTATCTTTCACCCAAGTAGGCCTATTACAGCCCATATTTCTTCCGCCATGAACAGAAGCAATCTTCTTTTGAAGACATCGTTCCATCTCTTCAATGAAATCTTCTCTCTCCATTGCTTTTATTTCCCAATCGGAAAATTCCGGGCGGGGGCTGTATCTGTAAAAATTTCTCTCTTCTTCATAATTTTGATACTTATTAGAAGTTAGAGGGTATCTTCCATAAGATGTATTTTCTACATAGTTGTACCTAGGTGAATCTGGTGGGTTATATTCTGGCATATACTCTCTAAAAACTCGTTGTTGCATATTTTTGTTTCGTTCCCTGATTTCTGTCGGAGAAATGGATCTAGTTTTAAAGTATTTAGGTTGTTTGGAATAGTTGTAATTGCTAATTTCGAGTGGGGACAATTTGTAATCACTTTCGCGACTGCCTGCTCGGCTTCTGACGTGTCTTGAAGGAAAATATTCGTAATTTCTCTCTTCGTAAGAAGGTAGTCTGTTGTTATATCTGTAGATGTCTTCCTGGTAATTATTATAACTTGTGTTACTATTTTTACGGTGTTGTTTTATGGTGTGAATATTTTTCCAGTTTTCTAGAGCTTGTCTAGCGGATAAAAATTTGCGATGATCTTTGGTAACTTTGTCGAGGGTGTTATCTTTACGCTGAAATTGAATTGGAGTTGTTTGAGTACTAGTATAAGTATATCGAGGATAAGTTAAGTACGAAGAACTGTCAGCTGGAGGAATGAAATATTTCTTAGGAGGAGGTCTTCTTCTTAGTATTTCTTCACTTGAAACTAAGATAGCCTGTTTTCTTCTATCAGGATGAATGACACAGGAAACGTTTGTTTGTACGCTGAATTTATTTTGTTTTGGTGTTGTATTTGCTGGTTTTGCCCGATAATAATGGTGCTGATGCTGGTTTAACTGATGTGTGCTTTCTTCATATCTAGTGTGGTGTTTAGGTTTTTGAGTAGTTTTCTTCCTTATTTCTGTATCACTAAAACATATCTGACTATCACTAGAAACAGGTGGTTTTCCTTTATTGTATTTTTCTTTTTGTTTATGTTCAGCGTTTCTGTTATATTTGTTTGTGTAAATATGTGGATAAATACGGTTCTTGTAGAGTTGTCTGATTTCTTCTTCTTTTTCGACTATTGATTCCTTTCTAAATGTTTGAGTTTTTTGGTTTTTATGATGATTTTTATCTGTAGATTTACTTTGGAAATGCTCTAATTCATAGAAAAATTGTATTTATTTGGGATAAATAATTGATTGATATTACTTACGAGGATTTGATGTCGAATTATTAGAATTAATCCATTTTCTTTTACTAGGAATGTCCTCGAAAGATGATTCTAAAAATAGTTTTTTCTCTTTATTTATTGTTTCAGTACTCGTTTCATTTGACGCTGTGTCTTCATCTTTGTCCTTACTTTTAGTGCCTTTTTGTACTTCGGGAGTATTATCTTTATTTTGCAATCGTTGTATATTCTTGTTGTATTTGTCTTTTTTAATATATTCTGAAATGGGAATGACTTCTGTGTTTTTCAACTTAAGTTCAGTGATATATGAGTCGGAAGCATCTATTAATAAGTTATTTGCAGGTAGAGCATTTTTGCTACCAGATGAAGATGATTGGCCCATCAGTTCTCGAGGTCATAAAATTTATGATAAAAATATTTGTCATTTTAATTTTTCTTATAACAAGTAATTTTTTTATTCTCAATAATAGCTTAATTGTCTTCGGATATACCACCATTGAAATTTAGATTTGACATATCTGTCAAAAAAATTGTTTTTGCAAACAACTTGATAACAAAATCACGAAATAAGAAAGTGCGTAGAATGCTTGGCAGATGAATTCTTTAAGTAGAACATGGTATTGATAAGTGTGATACTAATTTTGTAGTCAATTAAGAATTGTAAACAATAAATTAATGTTTAATTTAGATGTACTTGTTTATTATTAGCAATATGAATTGATACAAAATAAATAGTCTTGAGATATAACAACAAAAACATTTCAAGGTTCATTCCTTGGATGTCTGAAATAATCTAGAAAAAAATGATACTATTTTATTCTTCTTATCTGATTTGTTTTCCTCAATGAATGTTTGTCGAGGAATCGTTTTATAGTAGCGACGTATTTTCTCTCTATAATTTCGCGAAGTTTGTTCTGAATTGACATTAGACAACACAGTTTCATTGGAAATGTTCGAAGGAGAATACCTGCTTCGATTTCTTAAAATCATTTCTGAAGATCTTGTGCTAGTCCTAGTTGTATTTAAATGCGAACTAGATGGCGTTAAAGGTTGTTCGCTAATTTCTTCATATCTCATATTTGGGAATAAATAATTTAATTTGGAATTCATATCGCAGGAATAAGTTAGAGTGCTTTCGTTGTTTATTGGGAAACCTAAATCATTTGGATTTAAAGTTTCTTTTCGATAAGTTTTATATGGACTTGTATTTGTATCAATTGTAGATGTTTTAATTGATTCTTCGTCGCTAAAATGTAAATCTAATAAAGGAATATTTTCTTCTTTCGATGAAGCTGAACGAAACATTGGTTTATTTTGTAACCATTTTTTGATTCTACTTCGGTTTGATTTTTTGTAACGTCTTAAATACTCATCTTGTTCATTTGTTTCGTTATCACTA
Organism: Agonum fuliginosum; assembly: GCA_947534325.1. Classification (NCBI taxonomy): domain Eukaryota; kingdom Metazoa; phylum Arthropoda; class Insecta; order Coleoptera; family Carabidae; genus Agonum; species Agonum fuliginosum. Next base: position 30,916,554 of record OX384032.1, on the reverse strand, counting down.
TCCGTTTCAGGATCAGAAAATGTGTTCCATTCTTTTCTTCTTAATTTTCGTTTCTTCTTTAAAAGTGGATATCTTTCCAAAATTATTTCTTCGTCAGACGAAGATTGACGAATCTTTTTTCTTGAACTTTCTTTTTCTTCTATGATTGTTGAGCGATCTTCTTCTGTGTAAAACAAATAATCCTGAAATGTATCCATGGAAACATAGTCAGGAATTCTTTGTTTTTCAATATCGAAGAACGGAATACGGGTAGGTGGTTGTATATCGTGGTAGTTTATGTCGTATTGGTAGGAGTAAGAATATTCGGTAGAATTGCCACTATCGGAATAATCTGCACTAGAACTTGAAGATGAAGAAAAATTGATTAGAAAATTTTGGCCGCCTTTTTCTCGAGGTGTTGATTCGGCTTCTGACGTTTCACCAGTTTTTGTCTCTGTATAAATTGATTTGATTTCTTCTTTATCAGTTTTTGTATCTGTATCAAATGATTTGATTTCTGTTTTATCACTTTTTGTATCTGCATCAATTGATTTGATTTCTCCTTTAGATTTCTTTTTCTTTTTTTTCATTCTCTTTTTATATTTAGGAGAATTTTCATCTTCAGAAGAATCTCTAAAACACATTTATTATATTTAAAAATTATGAACATTTTTTTATTTTGATATTGTTTCGGATAACTAATTTGTTAGACAGTTATAGCACAAATGAGAAAAACTGTATTGTACTTTTCCTTCACTTATCGGATAGACGGTTATCCGAAACCATATCGAGAGGTAAATTATGCATACTTTTCTTCATCGACGTCTGATAAATCTCCATACTGAATCGGATCCTGGCAAATGGTACAAATATTTTGAAGATCAGCGAAGCAAGGCTCACAGTAGATGCCAGGACATCCAGGGGTGGCACATCTGATGGGTTGTTTTTCGTCGCCAGGACGAAATATTTGAGCGCACAGGACGCATGCGTCTTGTTTCTCTGACCCCAAGCAGGGTTTAAAAATGAATCGAAGAATACTATTACTGAAAAAGGTAAATAAGAAAATGAAAATGTAAAACAGGAATATTACAAGTATGTAGAAGTAGTAAGTGCCGGATTTAAGGAAAAAGGAAATATCCAAAAAGGGTGTTTTATCTTCTTACAACCAAATGTTATAAGTTTTGAAAAGAGCGTTGTACAAACATATACGAATAAATGTACCACGAGTGTAAATTATTCAGGTTCGAAATTAGATATATTCGAAATTAAATTAATAGATATGTCAAAGAGAAACAAGTTTTGGCGGCCGATTTTGTGAGTAGAAATAAATTAAAATAAATTATTACTACATGTACTAAAACATTAAAACGTATTAAAATGTTTAAAATAAGTAGCAATATTTTGTGAGCTTTTTGTACAAAAGTACTAGTATGAACTAATGATCTGCTCTTTCTTTCGTTAAATTCCTTCACTGATAACCTAAACTATGATTTGTTTTTATAAATTTTCGGTGAAGGAACCACTCTTTAACTATTTTGAAGCCTAGTCTTTTAAGTTTTAACTTTCAGATACCGTATGAAAAGAAGTAAGGTAGTAGGTACTGAATAGGTCTGTCAAATAAGTGACCGCTTATAAAGTAAAAATTGCAAAGAGTCATTTTTGATTAAAATTATTCTTATTTTATCGATGTGTAATTAAATAAATAAAAGAGGGCAAGTTTTCTCACTTGATTCTGGCACGAAGGAATTCCTTGCACGTTATTTTAGTTTCTTTGTCTCCCTTTTGTCCAAAAAATTTTCTTTTTAATTGTCGACGAGCAAATTTTAAAAAGCTAGTCCGATTTCTTAGCACATGGTTATATAACCATACTGCTCTCTCTCGCGCTCTTGCAGGATAATAATAATTTAAAACATACACACGAAGACGCAAACCATATGGTTCTGCTATCGCCATGACCCAACAAAGGCAGAGCATGAATCCTGAAAAAGAAGGTTGTTGAGTGATTGTAATAAAATAGCGATAGCAACAAATTTTAAGATTTGAGCTATTTCACATGTTGTTTGATTGAATTACACAACAATTTTCATAAGTTTGAAGCTTATAATGATTTATTTCTGATTTGTATATTGATGAATAAACATTTCTTCAAAATAAAAATAGTAGGCATTTTCAAACTGTTATAGTAAAATATTAGTATATTAATTATTAACAAAAGTTCAACGATGGACATTGTCACGTTAGCATAGTTAGAATACTATCAATACTGTTGGTGCCGGACCGTAGAAAAAATTGTCTGTTGTCAAATATTACAAGATATTTCTATACAGGGTGTTCCACAACTTAGGACAAAAAATGAAAGGGTATACCTATACTGTACGACGTGCTGATCATGAAACAAAGAGATTTTTTTTAAATTCAAGCAAACATTTTTTTGCTACTAGTCGGTAGTTATTTTTAATAATTTTTTTCAAATCTTCTGCAATGAAAGTAATTGTTTACATAATATGTAATACCAATAAATATCAAATCATCAAATATACCATCAAAACAGTGATACTTAAAATGTACGCACGTCAAGTAAACTACCCGTAACATTGCGAATTTAAAAAAATCTTTTTGTTTTATGATCAGCACGTCGTACAGTATACCCTTTAATTTTTTGTCCGAAGTTGTCACGAAACTTTAATGAGTTATATAATTTGATATAAGTAGTTACTGATTATAGGACAAAATTATTTTCTTAAAACCCACATAAATAAGGATAGGTAGTGTACATGACGTGAACTGGTTTGATAGTACATTTTATTATTTATTAAATATTACCTACTAGGGCTAAAATATCAATATATCGATAAATATCGATATTATTTTTAAATGTCGGATATCGATATTGAAAATAATATGTATCGATTTTTCGATATATCGAAAATTATCGATATTATTTCGATATCGAATATCGATATTAAAATTTGAATATCGCGCAGCCCTATTACCTACATAATAAGTGCCTAGGTAAGGTACCTATTTTTAGTTAGAATTAATAATTTTATTTTATTAATATTTATAATATATTTATAATATATAAATAATTAAATGTTAGGTACTTTCAAACCAGTGAGACTAAAATGTTCCCTACTAACCATATTTTTGTGAAATTAATAGCTATTTATGAACAAGAAAAGAAACAAAGGTTGTTATCTTATACGTATGTGAAATTTGCAACACGAGGCGCAGCCGAGTTCTGTACACACATAATAAGTAAGGTAGCTACTGAGATTTCTTACGTGTTGCATACAGTATTTTTAATACTTTCGATCGAATAAATCCATTTATTTGATATTATGAAATTTTGACATTTAATGACATTTTTACTCGAGTTTTTCGAAACTGCATAAAATGTGCAATTGCAAGTCAAAACCATTTTATATTGAAGTGTCTTTACAATGTGGTCTATCATTTTTTAAATAAATGTAGTTTTATATGTGTATATTTTATTAAATAAAAGGAGTGAAATATAGACCATAGCGTGCAATAATGAAGTTCATAACCTAACACAAATTAGTGAAATAAGTGTCTGTAACCTAACGAAAGTAGAAAAAATATTTTTTATGTGGCTATTGCATAAATAGTTGTTTTACGTATCCTTTGACAGCCGTAAAGTATCAAATTTTTTGACATCTGTCAAAATGACTACTTTACGACCGCATTTACTTCACAACCGCTTTTACTTCACGGCCGCATTTACTTTACGGCCGCAAAATAACAAATTTATTTAATTTTAATTGGTAAATATATTTAGAAGTAATTATCTACAATTTAGTTAGCACATAAATTATATAAATAAAATTATTTATGATACTAAGAAACTTTTTTTGACATAAAATTATATATTTTTGTGATAGCCACCTAAAAAATGTTGTGTGCACCTCGGCATAAAAGTGTTTTTAGCCTCACCTGAATTGCTGGCCTCGGCCTACGCCTCGGCTGCAAACTTCAGATTCGGCCAAAAAAGATCACTTTTACAGCCTTGATACACAAATAACTATTTTCTATAATCAGTATAATATTAAATTACTTATATAAAGTCTCGTGGTGCAGAGGTATTGAAACATTCTGTATTTTCTTTGGCATAAGGTTCATCAGTCTTCAGGTTATTCGTTATACTATATACTATTTTTAAAGCAAATAATGTGAAAAAATATATACATAATGTCTAATTTAATATTTAGATATTTTGAGTAAGATCTGATAACTAGACACATGCCATAAAAGATATTTTAAAATTTTTGTTATTGTTTAAAATTTGATATTGACGCAAACAATTTACCAGTTTCTTATCGGTAAAATTTCCACAATGTCGAATTTTATTTTTGATTAAATCTGCAAATGTACTCCAAATAACTTAGAATTAATAATAAAATAACTATTTAGAATTTTTTTTTTTTATTTCAGTTATGTAATAACATCTTGTTTATGTTTTGACATAAACGGGGATATAAATAAGGACAAATTTTTAACACAAGAACATACGTATGTTCTTTTGATGGATTGTTTATTGATGTATGTTTTGTACAAATAAGTGTCATGAACTTTGGTTACGAATAAGATAAGTTATCATAACTACCGGATAAATATTCCAGAAGAAATTGTGACAGTTTAAAAGCTTTAGTTAGTTCGTTAGTCTTGAATTAAGCCTAGAAGTAAGCAGACAGTTATACATATACGTGAAGATAGTTGATGTGTTCGATACTTGTTCATCATTACTATTTGAAAATAAAATAGAAATATACACTGAATAGAAAATTCGAAATTCTAAACACTTGATAAATGTAGATGGAAATTATTAACTTCATCCATGTAAGATGTAAGGGTTGGTTAACAACATTTTTATTTTCAACAGCGGGGTTCACTATTAAAATCTAACTTATAGTCATAAACAAACTATAGATTTAAAAAAATATATTAGAGCTTGTAATAAATTTGCAATTACCATCTTTTCCGCATTATATTTTATTTGCGTATAGCCTAGATTTAGTAAGTCGAAGGGAAATGATCATTGAACATGAATTTGCTTCAAAAATTGACTAGGTATCCGGACTTTATAAATAAATTTGCCGTTGCGAAAGTACAAAATGTGCAAATATAAAAATAGAAAATTGAATTGAGATTTTGATACATTCTTAATATTAATTTTACTATTTTTGTTTTTGTTATAGATATTTTTCCATACATTATACGATTAGGATGTAAGTTTTTTACCTATTCATAGTCACACTTAGAGTTTATTTATTTTATGCTATATTTTCGGTATTATTTAAAAATATAGGTACGTAATAGAAACTAATCAAAGTTGTTTTTTTAACTTATGTGTTTTCCTTATTTTAAATTTTAAAAGGGGGCTCCAATAAATTCTGCGCCTAGGGCCCCGAGATGTCTTAACACGGCACTGACTAACGTAATATCATTATTGAAGGTACAGCAATCGGGATAAAAATAATTGTGCAAGTTGAGCTTAACTGAATTGAAATAAGGATGTAAAATTTGTAGATGTAGGTATAGTTATATACGGAATTTTTACCTATAGTCGGCATAGAATCAATATCGCAATTAGTATTATTATAATAATTAAGTGTGTACTTTAATTATAGTATGGCTAGAACTTGACCACGTATTTAATACTAAATGAATAAATAGGATTCTCGAAATCGAAATATCATTTTGTGTTTACGATAATCTTTTGATTAGAGATAAAAATAATAAAGAAAGCATATCTTACCAATCTGAATATATTTATCAAGATCTGGCGGTATAGGATCAGGCAAACAAGGTATTGTATCTATATCCATAGTTGCACCCAAAGGATTAAAAGCCTTTATTACACTTCTAAACAAATCAGCTACGAATCCTTTTCCACTCACTTTTAGTCCTACAGTTCTGGGAACTAAAAATAACTAATCCTTAGAACACAATCATCCGGGAACGGTATAACGACAATAAGATGAAACAAAGTCAATAGGTAGCATTAGTTTTAAATTATACCCAAATAAATTTTAAATTAAGTTCAAATTTATAGCGAGTTGATAATCTTAATCTTCTTCGTTCTTGTTCTCAGGCTATTGTAAATTTAAAATGTTTAAAAATAAGCTTTTATAAGTTTCAATTTCTGTAAATAATTTAATAAATCTACATTTCATCGCGGTATGTTAGGAATTCTCTTCTTTCTATAAAATGTTTATCTGTAATTTTACCTTCAACTGAATTAGTATATTTTCCATAGAACCGTATGCGGTCCAAAATCCACCACAAACTATAATCTGCAAATATGTGTGAACCCAGTTTAAAAGTAGACATTGTTAAAATTGCAAATGATTTAAACAGTTGCTTCGCCTCGTTTGTTGTTAGTCTGCACGATTTAATCTAAAAAGTATTTGAATTTAAATAGTTACATTTAAGACTATGTTATATTGTACAGTGTGTTAATTAAAACATCAGGCTATAGTAATTTTATTTCTGTTTTAATTAGCATCCTGCATAATTATTTTACGTTGACATATTTGCTTCTTTCTCTATGATTCAAAGGAAGAATAGTTTCTTTCTCCATTTTTGCTCTTCTGAAGTCTATTTCGCGAAAATTGTTTGTTATGTATAGGTTTTCAAAACGTTCATTTGTTAAGAATTTGTGCCGGTAAACAATTGCCCTTCAAATGAATAATACTATTAACATTAATCTTTAAATAATTTATAGATTTATACTTGAGAATAATAACAAAGAAGAATAAACTAGTAAGTCCAGAGACAATACTAAATACATCATTCAGTTTTTTTGTTCGTTCTTTTATTTCCTTTACCATTCCTTCAGTAGCTTCTTTCATAGATTTTGATGCTGTTGTTTCGAATTTAAACGAATGTGAAAATCTTATTCTTACATAGAAAGTTGATCTTACATGACGCACAAATTTCTTAATTTCTACAAAATAATTTTGATTCTAAATATAGTATTTTGTTAAAATAGGTTCAACCAAGAAAGCATTCCCAATACAACATACTTAGTTTTTAAATAATTTGTTATATTTGTGTTTGGGTTTGATATTTACTACTTTTATAATTTGCGATTTCCCTTGAATTTTTTACGCAATTATGCAACGCAGATTACTTAACTTTCATGTGAGTTGCCAACCTGCCGATTGGCCTATGTCGATAGTATTGTGGTTGCTAGGTTGACTATATCACAGATAAACTTGGAATGATGAAGGGAGCAGATACGAGCCCCGTCAACTATATCTTCGGACACTTTGTGTTTTTTGTATTTAGTCTTATTTATTACATACATTTTATTTTTTAATAATGTCCGCAACATTAGAGCCGGGTTATGCAAGATATTTTCCTATTTTTCTACCGCTAGTACCAGATAAATTTATTAGATATAAGTATATAAAGGTTGATCGTATCCAGAAGAATATTATTTCAAGATGATGGATCGCCGGATGATGGATAAATAAGGATTAATTTATTATTCAATCTCTTATGCAAACGTTTCGATATTTATTATATCTTCATCAGTGCTACAACATAGGAACATTTTATTACATTTGTACATATTTGTGGATTATACAAGATATATAATATATTATATAGATATAAGGTATTTTATAATCAAATTACGGATATCAAGATAATTGACAAATATGACATTATATTCGTAAAAACAACTAAGTTGATCACTGAAAACGTTTATTTTGTTTTAAGCAATAGGTTTATGCCCTAATATCTGCAAGAAACTATTATTTTAACTTAGTGCCTCAAGAAATAATTTTCAAACAATTTAAGTTTTTTTTTTAAATGAATATATACCCTGTTATGTATTAAATTTTTTCATAATAAATATAACTAAAAGCAAACTAATGAGTTATTGTATTAAAAATAATGTAGCAATTTTTTTAGACTTAATTAGTTATTCATAAATAGGCTTAATTGATTAAAAAATAAATGTCCGAAGTGAAGGGGGCTCGTAGATATAGAAAGATTAATCCTGTCCACCATGGCAGATAACTGGAGACAGTCCCTTACATTGTATAGATATAGGAGATGCCAGTCCAATCTGTATATAGGTAGAGGTCACTGATTCGGACCCACAACCTCTGTGTCTAGAAGGTAACGCTCTTACCATTGCGCTATCCTGGCGTATTATGTTGTATTAGTATAGAAATTGTATTAAAAAATAAAGAGAATGCAGTTCTCAAAATGTAAATTAAAAAAATGAGTCATTTGAAACACAAATCCACAAATAGAACAAATATTTTCATATCTATATCTATCCTGAGAATGCTGTCTTAGTAGGTAAATGTCTCCAACTTACTTCTAATGATAACTCCAATAACAGAATCATTAATAAAATCCAATAACATACAAATAAAATCCAATGGTTTTACGATATAGCAAACATTTTTGATAACAAAAACTATTGAGCAGACCCAGCTAAACATTGGACCAAGTTTAGCGTAACAATCTGTTACCGCGCTGTCAAATACTTTTGTACATCTTTGAAAAGGGGTTCCCACCTTTTTACTGCAAATGTTGAAAATCTTTCCCAAAAAACTAAACGCTGCTTTGATCACTTTAACTAGGAGAAAATCACATTGAAATTAAAATGAAAAGTAGGTAAACGAATAATGTTATGGCAACTCTCTTATTTTGATAGTATATTAACAAATTTATCGGCGATGTAGGTACATTGCAAATCTTGTTCTGATAAAAATGAAAGCTTAATTATTTTTTAAATACGGAAACTAGCGAGATAAAAATATTAATTTTTTCATGCTGCACTCAATCATTAGGAAATTGCTTAATATTCTTAATAAATTTATATTGAATACATTTTCTCACTTGTGAGTAAGTATAGGAAACAAATGATTGAGTGATTCTACTTTTCTCTGATAAATTAAGAAAAGTCTCTTTCTTATGACGTGAAACTGAATCTCTTTAAACGTCCGAGAGAGGTTAAATCGCATTTATTCGCGTTATATTAAAAGTTTAACGTATCATCGACGACGGCGATGTTAAAACAAATTAACAATTTTATCTGTCAATAGTTCAATAGAGAAATCCAGAATGACGTCATAGCCAGGGGGCAACCTACTATTCCAACCACACTTTTGCATATTTTTGATTAAATTTGGAACAGTTTCTGTCAAAACGTGTCATGATACAAAATACCTATAAAACTGCATATAAAATAGTATTATGTTGACAGTTACATTTCAGTTCGTAATCGTAACTAATGAATTATAAAAAACTAACGTATTATAAGTACCTAGGTAACTAACTAACGTATTATGTAGTTTATAATTATCAATAAATGTTTCACATTATAAGTTAATACCTGTTGATGATACGATAATAATTATTTGTGTATTAAGAGCGTAAAGTGACTCTTTGTTACTCGCGCACGGTAATTGTAGCGCGAGCCGACGGCGAGAGCTGCAATAGTGCAAGAGGAACCAAAGACACTTTACGCTCGTAATACACACATAATTTTATCTACGACTACAATTATTAAATTTCTTATAATAATAATAGTATTCAGTTAGTTTAATTAATGTTTTATTCGTAACAATGATATCGAAATAAATAAATTAAAAAATTTGTTTGATTCTATCATTTTCTTTTATTTTATGTAATCAAAAATTACTTTTTCTTCAACCGTCTTAAAAGTTGGTTCTTTTAATACTGTTTTTAGTATTAAAAGTTGACGTTTTTGTTATTAATAAAAAAATGTAACTGTTGCTAGGTAACACTTTTAATCCTAGGCTTAAAAGTACTTTTAATCCTAAGCTTAAAAGTAGATTCTGTATTTCTACTAGAATCTTGGGAGCGTAATATTTCTTGAGCTTGATTATTTATTATTATTTTTCTACTGGTATTATCATCACGAATGGAGGATATTATAGTGCTAGGTTCATCGAACCGTAATATTTTTTTAGCAGTGTACCATGTATGTTTACCAGTAAAGCTGATTTGACGTCTTCAATAACATCAATCTTTAAATGTACCAATTCATCGCAACGGCATGCACCCGAAATTTCCAGTATTACAACAATCTATAAAAATTAATAATATTTAGATAGTTATATTCTCATTCCTCATATTTAAACACTTACTTTAATCATCAGGTATGTATTATCAGGAGCATAATTCCAGAAAAACTCTTGATTTATTTTAGTTTGACAGAACAATAAAATTTGTAAACAAAACAAAAGTTAAAGCAAAGCTACCTTCTTAGTTTCAATCATATTTTAACAAAATATTTCAATAATTTAAATTGTAATTTTCTTGGTTGAAGAAAAATAGTATGTGTTATTTGGATTAAAAGTGTCTTTGTTTGATTCGCAATTTTTGCATCCGCTCGGCTTCGCTACGCTTCGCCTCGCAAATGTAAATTAATTGCTCATCAAACAAAGTATCACTTTTAATCCTAATAACACAATATACTATTATTGCGTCATAGGAGACGCGCAATAAAATGTTTTTTTTACTTGGTTTTCAGTAACAATCAACTTTACGTTGACAATTGAAAGCATAAATATAAACTTTTCATTGCAGTCGTAGATAAAAAAATATGATACATAATGTGTGCGTTAGGTATTTGTACATCGCTCGGTTTTATTAAAGTATAGAACCTCACGTTGTAAAATTAAATGTACCGCACTTATAATGTACAGTAGAATCGGGGAGACAGCCGAGGTACGTCATCAAAAAATGTAACTAAATTATGTGACGTCAGCTGTGAACATGTTTACATTAGTTCTTTGAATCGTAATGTAATATGATGTGTATGTTGCAACAATCACGAAATGTTATTTTGAAAAAGACAGATTTAAGAAAAAAGATATAAACCAAACTGGTAAAAAAGAAGCCAAAAGAAAATCAGAAACTCACACAGTAAATCAAGCATATAAACGTACTATAATTCAGTGTTACCACTCGAAGAAAAAAAATTAAAATTGATGGATTCATATACGGTAATTTAAATACATATATAAACTAATTTATATTGATTTAATGATAATATAACACGTAGGCATATTTATAAAACTCATTATTAATTTTTGTGTACATTTGGTACAATTTTTGTTTTCGTTTCAGTTACTTTAATATTATCAAGTTTTTCACCAAATGATGACGTACCTCGGCTGTCTCCCCGATTCTACTGTAGATAACTATTACATAATATTAATTAAATATTTAATTCTTGCACCAGTAACAGTGAAACTTGATTTATTTTGTTGAATCTTTTGACTTTTAATTATTATATTAACTTTTAAATTACCAATGCACATGACTATCCTTTTGATGGTCAAAAATATTTCTTTTATTTTCTTAACAATTTGTTTAACAACAACAATAATTTTCTTTATTGCTTCTTTGATTGCAATGAAAGGTTTTTTAATAAGATCTATAATTTGTTTAACAGCTTGTTTCAGTTGTTCCTAAATTAACAAAAACATTACTAAAAATTTCTATATTTTAAATTTATTCTTACCTGTCCACAAGCTAATGACTCTGACATAATTCCCATATTATTTAAAGTGTTTCTACAGGGACCAGTGATGGTCAAAATGAAGGCATATGCAAGAAGAGCCTGTCGACCTCGTTTCGAGAAAAACTGAGGCAGAATGAGGAAAACTATTTGCCTACAAAACATAAATTATCATTTAAAACTTCTTAACAATTATTGGTATTAAAATAATAGGTTGTTTTGTTTTGTATTCATTGAACAAATTGACTAAATCAATGCGTGATATTTATGATTGATACAATAATTTTCATTGATATAGTATTAGTTATTTGGCTTTTTTACAATCTAAAAATATAATCTTAATGAACATTAATTTTTTAAAATTATAAATGGAAATACCCATATACTACGATTATATTTTCCTTTTTGGCTACTTATTGACAACACTTGCAGTTATATTTTGCAAAAGTTATAGAACTATATCTAACAAGTGTAAAAAAGACACTTTACGAATAAGTTTCAAACACTATTTTTTGCAATATGTCAAGTTATTTCATTATTGAAAATTATTCTGATGAGATTTGTGTTTTAATTAAAATAATCGCAATACAAGCGGTCATTTTTTCTATGAAAAAAACAAAAATATCGAAAAATTTCCTATCTCTGTATGTCAAACTGACTTGTCAATCACGGCTGTCAATTTGAGGTTTAATAAATTTTTAAAGAAAATATAAGCATAATACAAATGAATATGTGAAGGCGATGTACAGTGTACTTCGTCACTTGAAAAATAATATAATACTTTACTTCTTCTAAACTGTGCAAAAAATAGTATATTGTAAAATTGTAATACAAGTGTGGAAAGGGCATCATTGAAAAACTAGTATGACAGTTCGAGCACGGGCGTCAGCGAGTTCTTCTATCATACGAGTTTTTCAATGACCCTTACCACAAGTGTGTTACATACTTTTATTTTTACGAAAATTGGAAATATTGAAACTTAATAAAAAAAATTGAAAATATATTATTTGCAAATTTAAGAAAAACAAATCAAGTAAGCTTGCTGTCAGAGCTGAAAACAATAACAATATCTAAAAACTGACAGTTCAACTTTGAAATTTTGCATTTATGATAAAAATAATGACATTTCATTAATGTTGTAGTGATAATGAAAGTGAGTTTATTTGAACCCCTTCGGACATTTTACGGCAATTGTGAATCTAAACTTTTGTCTCTGAAGTCAAAAATATGATGACAGCTTTGACCTGCCAGTAATTGCACAATTTCTATTTCAGCAAAATGATTTATGTCTCAAATTCAGTGAAAATTGTCCATTTGAATATTTATAACAGATAATACAACAAATAAAGTGTCTTAGGTATGAAAATGTACTTTTTGAAAAATTCGCACTCAATGCACAAAATGAGGGTGGAAATTATATTCTCCACTCAATGTTTCAAAATCCTACTTTCACCATCAATTTTAAAACATGTGAATTTGCACTTTCGTAGAAATTTTTTTTTGCACAGTTCTTGTAAACTGTTCAAAAAGAACAATAGCTTTACTTGCTCTTCACAGTTTTAAAATGTCAACTTTTTATATATTTTTTTCTATTTGACACATGTGAAGAAATGTAAACATTTTCACATCTGCGAGAAATTGATGTTTTCTGCTTGTTATATCTTCAAGCCATTGAAAACCGTAAAAATGTCTTTCTCATTGTTTTGATAAACATTTTTTCACGGTTATTTACATTATTTGCAATTTTACAAATAGGTAGGTAGATAACTGTTAATTTTCCTTGTTACCTATTAAAATATTTAAAAAATTTTCACTATTACGTATAGGGTCAAAATTGTCTGTAAATAAACAATTGTGTTTTTCTTGATATATTATTTTACTAATTCATGTCTATTAGTCTTGTGTCTTGTGCAGTGTAATAAAATAAATATAAAACACTCACCTTACAGTTTCATTAAAAGCTAATCCAACAGTCATAATACATCCAAAAATTGCACAAAGTAATGTGGCAACACCTAAGCTAAAATTCAAAATAACAACAAAGAATATAAAGAAAATATAAATCAACACGAATCCTCCAATGAATCCAAGCAAGCTTTTCAGTAAATGATTTTCCAAAGTTCCAGCGTGACGCAATTTCACACAACGTCTGTGCATCCACGACTTTTCGGGAAACGAGAAAATTCGATTAAAACATTTCTTAATCTTTTGCTTCTTATTGAGAATGCATCTTCGGTACTTAGCAGCGAGGGAGTACTTCGGTTTTTTACCAGCCATGGTAGTCAAAGCGTGATTCTTTTCAATTTCACATAGCTGTTTTCGGTTTTCTATTTTTCGAGCTTTTAGCATAAGAAGTGCGTAAGCCATTTTGAGAGATAATACTACAGGTATGTTTTGTACTTATTATTATGTGATTTGACAGTATTAAGATTTTGATTGTTGTATGTTTTATGTCATAGGTGACTTATAACAAAGTAGGTACCTAATTAATTTCGAAGCACACTTGAGTTTTAAAATCTAGTATTAGTCCAGTAACCTAGTACATCGTAAGTTGCATCAAGTGGTGGTAGTAGGTTTCTATTTTTTTTCTTGTATAGGATGTGACTGAGATGCAAAATCCAAGTTTTCGACCTCGGCAACCCTCCGGAACACTTTTGAATATCTCAAAAACTGATAAATTTGTGCACTTTTTTCGGTACCATTTTGACTATGACGGAGCACGATTTCGACAAAAACCATTCAATACATTTTTAAACTAGATTAAATTGTCTACAATCTAAGGGCGCGGTAGCCCTAATAGTTTCCGAGATACAGCTTTTCAAAGTTTGGCAAAATATACAGATTTGAAACACCAACCGTTTCTCTTCTACAAAAATTTTACTATATTCTCTCGCGGAAGAAATTTAAATTTCAGCTCAAGGAAGACCATTGAATATTTTTGACAGAAAAAGTACGAGGAATTCAGTGCTGCAAACCGGAAGTCAATATCATTATTCGTTCAGATATTATAGTTAATTAAACACATTAAACAAAATAATAAACAAAATTTTTACTATATTCTCTCGGGGAAAAACTTTAAATTTCAGCTCAACCAAGGCCACTGAAATTTTTTGGCACAATGTATCTTATAGAAAAAAGTCCGAGGAATTCAATACTGCAAACCGGAAGTCTCTATCATTATTCGTTCAGATATTATAGTTAATTAAAAACAATGAACAAAAGAGTAAACAAAAATTTTACTATATTCTCTCGAGGAAAAACTTTAATTTCAGCTCAAGGAAGACCATTGAAAATTTTTGACAGAATGTATCTTATAGGAAAAAGTACGAGGAATTCAGTGCTGCAAACCGGAAGTTAATATCATTATTCGTTCAGTTATTATAGTTAATTAAACACAATAAACAAAAGAACAAACAAAATTTTTACTATATTCTCTCGGGTAAAAACTTTAAATTTCAGCTCAACCAAGGCCACTAAAAATTTTTGACACAATGTATCTTATAGAAAAAAGTTCGAGGAATTCAATACTGCAAACCGGAAGTCTCTATCATTATTCGTTCAGATATTATAGTTGATTAAAACAATATACAAAAGAGTAAACAAAAATTTTACTATATTCTCTCGCGGAAAAACTTAAAATTTCAGCTCAAGGAAGACCATTGAAAATTTTTGACAGAATGTATCTTATAGATAAAAGTCCGAGGAATTCAGTGCTGCAAACCGGAAGTCACTATCATTATTCGTTCAGAAATTATGTTATTATTATGTTATGAACACAAAATTAAAAAAAAATTATTTTAAGATTGTGGCTAAACTAGGGTCTCGAAAATTATAAAAATTATATCGTAAATAGATAAAAATCTGTGGAATTGAATGCTTGAAACCGAACGGCGATACTTTTATCCGTTGGAAAGTTACAGCCGTTTTTTGTGTATCATGAAATCTAGCTTAAAATTTTGAAGTTTGGAAAATTTACCAAACTTTGAAAAGCTGTATCTCGGAAACTATTAGGGCTACCGAGCCCATTCTGGTCTTAGATTGTAGACAATTTAATCTAGTTTAAAAATGTATAGAATAGTTTTTGTCGAAATCGTGCTCCTTCATAGTTAAAATGGAAAGAAACCGAAAAAAGTGCAAAAATTTAGCAGTTTTTGAGATATTCAAAAGTGTTCCGGAGGGTTGCCGAGGTCGAAAACTTGGATTTTGCATCTCAGTCTCATCCTTTACAAGAAAAAAAATAGAAACCTACTACCACCACTTGATGCAACTTAGGCCCATTATAACCATGACAAGGCTACTGGACTATATGTCGGAAAATAACATGTGTTCAGAAAAATGTTCCAAATTGTGAATTAAATTAAAAATTTTACATACATAATATCTTTCACGTTATTCAACTTGAATGTGGCAGCTTCATACATATGCTGTGACTGTGAATCATCGATATGCATAGATACAAGTGTATGTAGGATTTATATGAAGCTCATGGTACAGTTGGTCCGCGATGTGGTGATCGCTACGTCATCAAACATATTCGTCTGGGTTAAATTTTTTAGGTGGGAGAAAATTATATGACGTCCAGTCACTCATGATGAACAAGAACTATAAGTAAATATCAAATTTAAATTAAGAATTATGTAATATAAAAATTAAATAGTAATAATTTTTCATGCTACTATCATTATAAATTACCTAAAAATTGAATTCTGATGGCAATGGGTTTGTTTCATATTAAATAACGAGAACCATTGTTTTAGATTCACTGGTATGTTTTGACATTTGCAATTTTCTATTTGAGGTTATTAGTATTTAGTAGTTTACGGCTGTGTTATGCTTTCTGCTGTGAGTATAGTTATATTATTATTATTTGTAGTTTCTGTTCCTTATACATCATTGCGAATATTCTTAAATTTCCTACAAAACATAATCTGAAATGATAAGCAGTGTTTGGCATTTCTCTTGACGTAAATGTATCGTTCTCTTTTTAAGTATACTAGTGGAAAAGAGATAAACATATTAGACAGACGTAACATTAACCAACGAATGAACAAGCATGCATGTGACAAAGAGAGATATACATAATGCCTGTTTGTTATAAGTTTAGAAACTAATGACGTGCCGATCACCACATCGCGGACCAACTATAGACTATTTTTCCTATGCCTGCTTCTGAAAGTTCCTGTTTCTATAATGTTTTTAATGTTGAAAGTAGCTGTTTGTCGCCAGTGTGTTGCAAAGTACC
This sequence comes from Agonum fuliginosum, assembly GCA_947534325.1. Taxonomy (NCBI): domain Eukaryota; kingdom Metazoa; phylum Arthropoda; class Insecta; order Coleoptera; family Carabidae; genus Agonum; species Agonum fuliginosum. The sequence goes on along the minus strand of OX384032.1, from coordinate 30,899,797 downwards.
TAAATGTGCGAAAATTAGTATATTGTAATAAGTGTGGAAAGGGCGTCATTGAAAAACTAGTATGACAGTTCGAGCACGAGCGTTAGCGAGTTCTCCTTATCATACGAGTTTTTAAATAACCCTTTTCGCAAGTGTGTTACATATTATTTTTTCTACAAAAGTGAAAATAGATATTTATACACCAAGTGAGATACATGAATGTTTATTCAAGAGAAGAAAGTTTAGCCCCCGAGCCCGAAGGGCGAGTGGGATAATTTCTTCGAGTGAATAAACATTCGTATCTCACGTGGTTTATACAATATTTTATTCAATTTTGACGATATTATTTCAAATATATGATAATATGAATTATAAATTTATTTTGACATAAAAAAAATAATCAAAGTAGTCGTTACTGGTAAGTTGTCATTGTTTTTATGCATTTTTGACGTAATAATAACAGTTTAAAACGTCAGAGTGATTTAAAAATGTGTTGAGTGATTTAAAAAAAATTTAATTCACTTGTGAATAAACATTTATATAAAGTTGTTGCTATGGAGTTAATAATAGCAGTTTAAAACGTCAAAATTGAATAAATATTCAAAATTAATTAAAAAAATTGGATATACAATATTAAAAGTTTTAAAGAAAAACAAATCAGGTAGGCTTGCTGTCATAGTTGAAAACAATAACAATATCTAAAAATCTGACATGTAGATCACATGACTTCCTTGTACGTCTATTAAACTGTTCATACTTTTCTTAATAACTAAAATGTAGAATAATATAAAAAAATCTGACGTGGCCACCAAAAGACCTCCCGCCATATACCTACTTTGTTCTTATAACTTATTATACAAATATATTAATATAAAATCTGCTGTGTCCACCACAGTACTTCCCCGATTATAAGTTTTAATAACTTACTTTCGTAACGCCGTTAATTTTATGCTTTATTCTGCAAAATTTAAATAAATTTATCATTTTTCCCCAAACTATTTAAGTTGATACCAAGTTCGGTATAATTTAAATACCATAAAAATCTGATACTTATTCCTTAAAAACTCACACTCGAAAATTTTAACCCGTCACAATACCTTATAGCCTTATAGAATATAATGCGGAAAGTAAAAACAACTGACCATTGTTTAAATGTTGTTATTGATTCTTCGACTAATATTTTTTTCCAGAAAACTTTAATTTGATAATACACTTGAACAAATTTGAATAATTTTTTGAGAAACAATAATTGATTATCGCATAAATATCATTTTTTACATTTTTACTAAACTTATCTCCCCGAGAGCTTTAAATTGACACCAAAATCGGTATAATTTGAATAATGTATGATAAAAAAATTGACGATCAGTTAAAGCTTTAATTTGATACCACACACGATAGTATTTTAATAAAAATAAAATAAGATAAATGTTTATAAAGTTGGTACCACTGGTTGAATAAAAAAATTTGAGTAATTTTTTGAGAAACAATTGAAAATCGTATTAATGTCATTTTTTACATTTTTAAAAAACTTATCTCCCTGAGCGATTCAAATTGACACCAAACTCGGTATAATTTGAATAATTTATAAAAAAAAAACAATTGACGATCATTTAAATGTTATTTTTGTTTTTCTACTAGAATTATTTTCCCAAGACCTTTAATTTGATACCACACACGATAGTATTTTGATAAAAATAAAAAAGTTTTGTTTATAAAGTTGGTACCACTGGTTGAATAAAGCTCATTAACGAACTTGAAGTCAGATTTTGGCTCAAGATCTTAAATATAAAATTTCAGTCCAAAATTCCAACGCGTTTTTAAGTTATCCAACATCCAGACAGACCGACAGACTAACAGACTAACAGACTAACAGACTAACAGACCGACAGACCGACTTTTTTTAAAAATATGTTTTTTGGGTTCAGTAGGGTCTGAAACGTGAAGATTCACCAAAATCTCGAACTGTCAAAAAATCACGATTACAATACTTCCCTCTATTACATAGATCGGGGAAGTAATAAGTACTACTACTACTGCTACTATACTCACAAATATATTTTAGTCATGATATTTAAACTGCAGAAGAAGATATAAAGCAAATTTTACTATTGTCACTGTCATGTCATAATGATTTAAATTTTACGTAGTAACAAATGTTAATCGATCATAGACTACAAGATACCGAAATACTAAATTATAAATATATACTTTAATTATTCTTAAATGATACCAGACACAAAAATATTTATAAAATACCGATTGTAGGTAATAATCACATAATCTTTCATTTAAAATTAAAAAAATTCTTAAATTAAATATTTATCGAAATATTTGAAAAAAGTACTACTTCCGGTTTGTAGATTGAAACAAAAAATAGGAGGTGCACAACTAGATGCTATAACAGTCCTAAATACAAAATTTCAACTTTCTACGTCTAACCGTATTTGAGTTATGCGACACACATACGTCCGTACGTACGTACGTCCGTCCGTACGTCCAGACGTCACGACGAAACTAGTCATAATGGATTCAGAAAAGGTCAAAATGGATATTTCCGTCAAAATCTGAGAACCGAAATTTTTCGCGATTACAATACTTCCTTACTTCGTACAAGGAAGTAAAAACGTCACTTTTTTCCATAGTCGTACGAGAACTTGCATTTTTCGTCCTTGTAACATAAATAACTATTATTTTCATATCCTCCCTCTAAGGCTAATGTCTGGGTACGCCACTGCAGGCGTCCCCAACCTCCTTAACTTAGAAACTAAAATTCGTTGCGTACACGCTCCATTATTCAAAGCGGACAAGACACAGTTCCTGGTGGTAGCCGTGTTTAGTTTTAGATTCAGCGTTCAATCGTCTCTGTCTCTTGTTTATCTATATAATTTAGTAATAAACTAAATAATATTTCAAATTTAAGGTAAGAATAATTAATAAAACTTATTACTATTCCTATTATCGAAATATTATTTTTGGGAACACAAACACAAACAAAATTGTTCAACAAAGATAAAATGAAAAAGTTGAGTGTTCATTTTAAATAAAAAAGTCGATTAAATTTTAAATAATATTATGTGTAATATGAATTTGATGTATATATATTACACTATTATTTACAAGGTATGTTTCTTCTAATTACAGTTAGTTTAGTTTTGAAGTTCTTGTCCACTATTGTTGAAATTCATATTATATTGTAAAGTGTTATTATATTGTGGGGAATTATTTATTTTATACATTGTCCAATAAAACATGAAAATTCTATACAAAAAACAGGTTTTTACTGCATATTTATCAAATTTCCCATACAACATAAAGGACCACTAGCGCTGTTCGGTACGCTGTTGCTAGTATGAAGACTCCGGCCTGATAAATAGAGACGCCGTGACTGAAGTCAGCACTATTCAACTAAAATTAATTTATTAATGAAGAGACACTGTTGTAATAGATAACAATATTTTTTATCTAGATAAAGATAATTAGCATTTTATTTATCTAGATAAAAACAGATATTAAAGAAAATATCTATATAATAGATAATAAAAGAATAATTTATCTAGATATTTATTAGATAATTTAAAGATAACACAATATACATTAGATTTTATTACTAAAATTATCATCCAGATGATACCCATGTCGGGTTAAAATGCCGGTTAAAACGGGATCATGTAACTAAGATTTTAACCCCGTAGGTACTGAAATACTGGGCCTAACTAATACTGATTTAACTATAATATAATATTTATTCACTTATTTTCCATAAAAATTTTCAAAATTTAAGTTATGTAAAAACTACGAAAGAACATCATACCAAGGTTACCATTGTAAATACAATAATTATTTTAAATCTAATCGCAATTATTATTCCGCACGCATTTAAATTTTTTGCCAATAGTAAAATTGGCTTTTTAAAGTATCAATAAGATAATGTCTTTTAAATACCTATGATTTTTAATTTTAAAACTTAATAGAAACAAATATCAGCAAATTTAAAATATAGCAAAAAGGAAGAGGTAAATAATGGAAATACTTGATAATTACAGATGAAGTATTGTGCACTCAGGAATATCTTTCAACGTACTGAAAAATCGTTTGAAATATTTTATGTTGTAATTTACATTTACAAGTACAAAGACTTAAATAATTATGACTCATTTGTTATCTTTGAAGTAATAAGTACAAATGCTCATGGGTATAAATGCTCATGCGGACATTATCCCACGCGGACAAAAGCCCATGCGTACAAATGCTCATGCGAACAATTGCCCACGCCCATGTATACAAATTATCATAGGTATAAATGCTCACGCGGACAATTGCCCACGCGGACAAAAGCCTATGTGTACAAATGCTCATGGGTATAAATGGTCATGCGGACAAAAGCCCATGTGTACAAATGCTCATGGATATAAATGCTCATGCGGACAATAGGCCACGTGGACAAAAGCCCATTTGTACAAATGCTCATGGGTATAAATGCTCATGTGGACAATTGCCCACGCGGACAAAAGCCCATGTATAAAATGCTCATGAGTATAAATATAAATGCTCATACGGACAATATTGCTCACGCGGACAAAAGCCTATGTGTAGAAATGCTCATGGAGATATATGCTCACGCTGACAAATGCTCACGTCGACAAAAACTCATGTGTACTAATACCCATATATATATAAATGCTCATCAGCATATCTTCTTGAATATAATTTCTGTATGAAATGAATAAATTATATTTTCTGGACATCTGTGAAGAAACTTACATCCTTTCATATTTTTAAGAATTTTAGAAAGGGTTACTGTAACGGTGTTATTGTTACCTACCTACCTACCTATGTAAAGTTATTCGTTTATTTGTGATCGCTTTTATGCACTTTATGAAAACGCGCGATAATGTATTTCGATGCTTGCATAAAATAAAGTAAATTGAAAGAATCAAACAAAATTTATTGTTTATTTACTTTGATTATTATTGATAATATCATGGTTACAATGTTACAAACAAAACATAAATTGGTTGAACGTAGATTGAACCGATTGAACTTACTGAATACCCAGCCTTCTACAATGTGTCTATCCTCCCAGCACCGGTATTCGAATTCATCCCGGCTTTGTTATAGTACTATATAAAAAGGACTACCGACCTATCCGCTATCTTGGAGCCCAACGTAGTTTCAATGTTGTCAAGTAATTTTATGCGAATGACTAATTCTTTAAGATTTTGTTGATAAAAATTATTAATCCAAAATGTAAATTTATAAGAAACTAACGGTACATAAGCTATCACCTATACCTAGTTTTGGGTTGGATTCCAGTTCTGTCACCTACAGTTTATAAATTATTTTTTTCTTCTTTCTGGATCTGCAGGGAACCTAAATATCATATAAAATGTTAAATTGCATTTAACATCAGAAAACTATAAAATTAACGAAGATTTGAAGACACTTATTACACTTACAGACAAAATAAAAAAATCTGACGTGGACACCACATGACTTCCTTGTACGCCTATTAAACTGTTCATATTTTTCTTAATAACTAAAATGTAGAATAATATAAAAAAATCTGACGTGGCCACCAAAAGACCGCCCGCCATATACCTACTTTATTCTTTTAACTTATTATACAAATATATTAATATATAAGTACTACTACTACTGCTACTATACTCACAAATATATTTTAGTCATTTTATTTAAACTGCAGAAGAAGATATAAAGCATATTTTACTATTGTCACTGTCATGTCATAATCATTTAAATTTTACGTAGTAACAAATGTTAATCGATCATGGACTACAAGATATCGAAATACTAAATTATAAATATATACTTTAATTATTCTTAAATGATACCAGATACAAAAATATTTATAATATACCAATTGTAGGTAATAATCACATAATCTTTCATTTAAAATAAAAAAATTGTCTTAAATTTAATATTTATCGAAATTTTTCAAAAATTTACTACTTCCGGTTTGTAGATTGAAACAAAAAATAGGAGGTGCACAACTAGATGCTATAACAGTCCTAAATACAAAATTTCAACTTTCTACGTCTAACCGTATTTGAGTTATGCGACGCACATACGTCCGTACGTGATGGATTCAGAAAGGGTCAAAACGGATATTTCCATCAAAATCTGAAAACCGAAATTTTTCGCGATTACAATACTTCCTTTTTACTCTGTACAAGGAAGTAAAAAGTAAGGTTTCATTATAGTTTCATTAAATTTTATAAATAATAATTGAAATTGCTAACTTAGTAAATATAAATCCATTTCTGGAGTAGTTTAAACAATTGGATGCGGAACAACCCGTCATTTATATTAATATACCTTAAAAATGCGATTGGACAAATCAGTTGTATGATGTGGCAAACAGCTATGAGCTTTAATAATGCGGACGAGTCAGCTATCCGTTTATACAGAGCTGTAGGCTTTTAATGACGTCATATAATTGACATCACTGATTTTATGGCATTCAGATTCAACTCACAAAGCTCGGTAGCTACGAGGTATTGTTGTTAGGTTACGGAGCCAAGGCGAACCAAGGTGCCGCACGGTTCCGTAGTTCAAATCGTAGTCAAGTCATTTTATAATTTATCAGAGTTATTGCCAAAACCGAGTATGTGGGGCTCAAGAAGGGTATTAGGTTCTTTATTTAGTTCGGCTCAATCATAGAGTTTGTACCAAAACCGAGTATTTCAGTCTCAAGAAGGGTATAAGGTTCTTTATATAGTTCAGTTTAATTAGAATTTCTACCAAAACCCAGTACCTGTGTGGGACTCAAGAACGGTATTAGGTTCTTTATAGTTCAGTTCTCTAATAGTTTCTGCCAAAACCGAGTAGGACTCAAGAAGGGTATGCCAGAAGGGTCAGTATGCCAGGATTAGCTCAAATTCAGGCGTTGAACATTGTTTGTGCGATGTGCGCATGAGCATATCCGGGATTAATACGTATACTAAGGCCGGAAGACTAGAAACATAATTCAGGCATACAGTCATAATATATTATATCACTATAGACTATAGAAAATTATCTATTATATGAAACGTATTGCCTGGAAACATCACGAGACAGAAAGTCGAGTGGTGTTTGGTGTTTCCATCTGGCAGTGGCAATACATCGAATTTCGAGAATTTTCTCTTGTCGAGTGGTATAATATACGGCTGGACTATATCCTGAATTATGGTATTTTATTTATAAACCGAAATATTATATTCAAAATTGACAAATTTTGTTACTCTAGTGACGTCAGCGAGAATACAAAGTATAGAAAATTCTCGATTATATGAGACGTATTGCCGGAAACATCACGAGACCGAAGGTCGAGTGGTGTTTCCATCTGGCAATATGTCGAATTTCGAGAATTTTCTATAGTCAAGTGGTATACGGCTAGACTATAATCTGAATTATGATATTTTATTTATAAACCGAAATATTATATTCAAAATTGACAAATTTTGTTACAGTGACGTCAGCGAGAATACAAAGGTTTGTATAATCGATATTGTCATGGTTAATGCAAATAATAAATTGATGAGGGGTATAGTCAGTATAATATTTAAAACAATAAAAAATTAAAATTGGAAACCTTCAAAGCTAATGACAAAGATAACTGTGGATTAGTAATTAACGGTAGGTACTTACAGGATTACAGGTACGTTGTTTGTTGTTATAAACATAAAAATGATTAAAATTAAAATTAAATTTTATGACTTACTGATTTATACTTATCCAGTGTAATTTATTATTATATTAACCTATGTTTTTGGCGAGGTTTTTGGTATGTTGTAAACAGATATCTTTCTACAAATATTAAATCCAGTGAAATTATTTATGTTTGTTTATTGTATTATATAGATTATTCACATCATCTGTCATCTGACAAAAAAAGACCGATAAAAATTATTGAACTTCACAGGCAAAGAAAATCAGTAGACTTGATTATTATGTACTAGTAAGGTTGTGTGTCGACTATTCACTACTAGTACTTTTAGGTGACTAATTAACAAATTAACATTTTTATTATAATCTATATTTCCCATTTTTATTGCACCATTTCTGTCTCTGGGTTTTCTTCAAAGGAGTAGAATATTTTTCACTTGAAATTCACTATTTTATTTGTAAAGAAATACAAAAAAACACATAAAACACATTTGACATTGCGTCTAAATTTTATCAAAATATTTGTTTTCTGAAATCATGGATAACAGCATTTTTTGCCATTTTAATTTAAAACTGGATCTGATTCAATGAATAATCTTGAATAGGTACCATTCGTAGTCGTAGTTAAGTAGATTATTTTTCTGGTAGTATATTATACACTCATGTACCTTGTGCTTGCGAATATTATTCATGTTGCACACTCGTAATAAGTACAAGGAACATTCGTATAATACTACCAGAAAAATAATCGACATAACCGTAAATAATAAATCCTCAAAATGAAAGTTATTTGGCGCATCTATGGCTTTGTTGATTTTACTTCTATAAAAAGTTAACCTGCGCAAACAGTAAGTACTTCATCCTAATACCTCGTCTTCTATATCTCATTTCACGTGAGAGAAAAGCGTTGGGTACCATAGGGCGATAATATACTGAATCTGATTGGTCGAGATGAGAGGTGGCAAACATTTTCATTTCCGTTAACATTACTTATACCTTCTTATTTTATTACATTATTCTATAGATGACATCTTTAGTCACAAAACATACCTTTTTAAGTTTGCGCAAAATTTTGAACTAATAAAATGAAATGAGGTATAGGCATTCATAGCACCTGACGCTGCATAGCCTTTGGTGACTTACAGTATGGATCATATTAGTGACGTAGCTAGTGCTTGGTGCGGTGGTCCATGTCCCTGTATCAAAAATTACAATAGAGGCTCCTCCCCGTCTGGGTAAAGGTTGCAAAAATCAAAAATAATTCGATATTATTTATTTTTCATATCGGTTTTTTTTGAAATTTATAGGATCTATTTTTGCTCAAGAATCTAATTCATTTTCATAAGAGGAGTTAAGACAAAAGTCAGAGTTAAAATCTTAGATAATGCATAAAGTCACTACAATTATTGTCTTCTTCGTTAAATTTTAATTTTAACCTAAACTGTAATTTACGTTATTTTTTATTATGAAGAACGAATTTCATCTTGAAGAATGTATTTCAAAATTACAGTTTTAGAAAACAAAAGCATCACCGTTCAATGTGACATTTCAATTGCTTTGGATGTAAAACTGACGATGATCCAGCTAACCCAAAGCCTGATGTAGTCAGTGTTGTAACTTACCTAGATAAATCATCTAGATAATAAAGTTTTATTTATGATCTTATCTAGATATATTGAAATTATATTAACCATTTATATGAAGAATTATCTCTATAATTTATAATAAATGCATTTTGTAATCTAAAGTTCGCTAATGAGCTTTATTCCTGTTAATCTTGAATAAATTACACAATTAATTAAAAGTGTTATTATTTTTTATATACAAACAAATAAATGTAACTTCAATTTGCGGTACCAACTTTATAAACTGAACGTTTTAAATTTTTATTAAAATACTATCGAGTGTGGTATCAAATAAAGTTTTCGGGAAAATAATCCTAGGATAAAAAAATATATACAATCGTCAATTGTGTTTTTTTCATAAAATTATTCAAATTATACCGAGTAATGTAAAAAAAGACATTTAAGTATGTAATTTTCAATTATTTCTGCAAAAAATATTGAAATTTTTGAAGTCTATGAAATTAAATATCTCTGGGAAAGCAATAACAACATTTTAATGATGGTCAATCATTGTTTTTTTATATGTTATTCAAATTATGCTGAAGTTGGTATCAACTTAAATCTTTCGGGAAAAACTAAAAATTTATTTAATTTTTGCGGGATGAAGAATAAAATTAAAGCCTTTACAAAAGCAACTAATTAAAACTTATTTTATTAAACATATTTTCTTTTTACCAATAATTGTGTTGTATTGTGTATGCGGTGATAAAATCACACAATTATTTTATTTTTGTTGCATGCGCCTTGAACCTGTTAATCTTGAATAAATTACTCAATTAATTAAAAGTGATATCATTTTTTATATACAAACAAATAAATGTAACTTCAATTTGCTATATTTATTACCCAAATAGTAAAAAAATCCTGCAGAACTAAATATCTAAATATCGCCAGTCTTATGACGGAGTCAGGGAAATCTGGGAAATTTTGATTAAGAGTTATTTATTTGGGTTTTGATTTCATCTATCAGATCACATTGTTTAGCTTCGAAGGCGCATGCGCGGGAGGAAATACAATTGGATAACTGTGCAATGTTTCCTCATTCGTCTTGGAGGGCGGCAAAATATCGAAACTGTTTTTCAAGGAGTAGGAGGCTGCACTGGTGGCCTATAAAAAGGACACCTTGTCACTTGTTGATATCACACTGTGTTCAATTGTTTTACTGATAGTGTTTTGTTTGCCCTACGAGTGTATATCAGGTAGGCTTTTTAAACTTTTTCCACATTTACGAGATTCGAGATGTTTGTTAACTTCCTCTTTTTGTTAAGTGCTTTTAATAGAAGTTTTTGTTAACCATAAATTGACGGCTGGTAACTGCACACAGGGTGTAATATATATTTATACCAGTGACTTATAATATGTGAGGCTGTCACACCCGAGTTGAGTAAAAGGTGTGATGTATGCATGCGTATATTATGCAGCAAGTTTATAATGGTAGCTATTAATTCGCAAGTGTGAAGATTACAATACGAGTCATGGTGAATGTTATACTAATTTATAATTCACACGGGTTATGTATTCCAGTTTGTAATGATAGCTGTTAATAAGCGAGTGTGAAGTTTACGATACGAGCCATGTCGAATGTCTTAATTCACACGATTGAATTATTAAAAGGCATTACACACAAGTAGCATATTACACAACTTTTTAAAACTCCCATGTGTATTAGTTATTATTTTTTAAATTATTATTCATTTGTATAATTGGATACCCTTCGAAATAAGTCTCATGAAAAAAGTGGTACCTACTGCAAATTTTCTAGACAAATTAAAACAAAGAAGTAGAGAAATGATATACCTACCCAATTATTAGCAGAACATATTTTAAAATTCTTGTCTTGTGATTTTGGCTTTCAATAAAAATATAATATTTTTGATGTAAATATCTGCGTATTTTAAACTTACTTTATTTTTTAAAGCAAGTTTTAATTAGTAATAATTGGTAAACTGTTTACTGTTACTATAAGTTAACAGTTTTATTGAAAGGTTTTTGTAAATTTCATCATGAGTAATTCTATTCATAAATATTGAATAATTATAATTATTAACTTGGCATTTAGTTAATGAGAAATAATTAGGCAAATATATTTAATTTTAACAACAAACATAAAATTATATTATTTTTAAATATTATATTTATGTATTTGTTTGGCTGTTATCTCAGAATTTAACATACCTATAAAAAATCAATTATTTTAATCAACTGCAACGTATTATGTCATCACAAAATATTAGATGTGTGAATAATAAATTGTTTAGATTATTTAAGTAGGTACCTACCTATATTAGTTGTTGATATCAGGGTAGATTGCGATTAAGCTATAATTATTTAGTTTGTTTATTAGTTGTCATGATTATGACCTGAGCAATTGAAGTGTTAATATATTGATCTCTATAGATTTGGCATCTGAGTTTCATTTTTATTATGCATTTTCGTATGATTAGCAATTTTATTTTTGTCAGAAATTTAATGATAATAACTTCAAGGATAGAAATTTTATAATCAAATTTACCTACTAAATTTTAGTTTACACATTACCCTTGAAAATAGTCAAAATCAATGTAATACGATTTAAATACTAACCTTGTACAATAAATTTAACGATATGAAAATATTAAAAACCGACAAGAGAATCCTTACAAAGAACAATTTTATAATTAACTTAAACGCTTTCCTGGAAAATTGATACATCAATCAAGGATGTTACCGACAAAAAATTCTACAAGTTACGTTATTTCACTTAAAATATTACTTGAGTTTTTAAAATTAAAACAGCCCTCATGTTTCTCATATTTGCTCAATAAAACTTGCACGTAACATTTAACTACAAAAATTCAAATGTCGTAAAACCGTAGAAACCTAGGATAATTTATTTGTCAGATAAAGGAAAAAATGAGATATCAATATTGTTTACTTTTAACTATAAAAATGAGTATTATTAATAATATATATGTCTGTCACTACACTGTATTTAATTATACAAAATAAGAAAGAAAATAAACGTGGTGGTGGTGGGTGCGATCCATTTGTGAGATTCAGTTTGTGTTTGGATACTTAAAAACTAAAAGAGGTACGATTTCTGTGTTGCTTAATAATTACTAATTTAATAAAATAAATGTGGGGTCTTGAAAACATAATTATTTAACAAGACAATTACGCAAAATAGAGTTTTTGCACAACTGCCAAAAAAATTGACATTGACGTGCGCAATTTAGTTCTGGAAGTAAAAAAAACTTGTAGAAAATTTTATTCGCTAACACTTTTATTCGGGTACCTACTTTTACTCTACGTAGGATGGTTTCAAGATATTAGCGAAAAACTGAGAAAACATACAGTTCTGGTACCTTCCCCCTAATCGAAGATTCCCGGTTGAATATGAATAGTTCGGCAATGAAGTAAATTCGAACGAATCTCGGATGGAAATTGAATTAGAAATCTTATGAATTTAGACGAAAAAAGTATATAATGAAATTAAGCCTTCACTCATAGAGATATGAAGTTTATCATAAGAAAAAGAGTTGCAGGCGAATTTTTTTTTAGTTCAAGGTCGAATACTTTAAAAATGAATATTCAGAAATAAATAACTGCTCGGTTTTTCCTCGTTTATGTGCGAAATAAATCAAAACTATGCGAAATTACATATTTTATATTCTATATTTACGAATTGTACATTTTTATGATGAATTGCAATAATAATTTCTTAGAACATGGGGGCGGGGGGGGTGGAATATATCCCCCTCATCCCTCCGGTAACTACGCCCTTATTATTATAACAAGGACATAATTAAGACTTTTAGAAAATAAATAGACCGATGGTAACAAAGGACCCCGCACTAAACTATAGGATTTTGCCCCTCGGTGAAATTGTTTGAAATTTTGAAAAAAGTGAAGATTTTGATGCCCTTATCAAATGTTTCCACGGGCATGATCTTTTAAAATCAATACTTTTTGGTCCACAGCCACTTGAAGGGTCATAATTTAGCTTTATTTTGATAATGGCTTTTTCAATTTTCAGCTATTTCTAAAAGTTGCAATGTTTTATTTGACTTTATTGCATTAATGTGAACAAAATTTTGAACTTATACATACATACATACATACATAAAATCACGCTATCTCCGTAAAAAGGGTGTGGACCAAAAAGTATTGATTTTAAAAGATCATGCCCGTGGAAACATTTGATAAGGGCATCAAAATCTTCACTTTTATCATAATTTCAAACAATTTCACCGAGGGGCAAAATCCTATAGTTTTGTGCGGGGTCCTTTATAAACTTTACTCAGTTTTAAATAACAAAATAATTTTGATAGATACATTTTTGTGATTCTTTTGGTGCTTTTGGTTGCTATTACGTTCATATAAACACAATTCATTTATGTCAATATTGTTAATATTTTGATTTAATTCTTTTTAAATGCAGCTATTTCTATTTCTTTTTAAACATCGAAAAATGTTTTGGTGTAAACCAAACTCCTAAACCACGCTCTAATTAATTGTCAAAATATTTTAGTAATGTCCAGTGCACACGGAGAAACATTTTGACAAGTTTCCCGAAAAAAGTTTCCAGAAAATGGAGATATTTTTTGAAAAACAATAAATATGTTTATGATCACATTTTACATTTGACGATTTGACAAATAAAATGTTGCATTTTACAACGTTTCCTGAAAACGCCTCATTTTTATAGGCGCCGTTAAAACTTTGAAGTTTCCGGAAACAAAACTAGGCATTATTTCACACAGTAATGCCCTGTTCAAACGAGGAAAGTTTACTAAAAAGTTTCTTGAAAGTGAAACTAGTGCTAGGAGTTGTCATAAAAATACTGTCAATACCAGTCATACGGGGAAACCGTGGAGAAATTAGTTATTTCAAAAAAATATATTAAAGCTAGTGATCTTAAATATATTTAATAAAAATAATTACATTCCCTGTATGAACGGTATTGACAGTCTTTTTTATGACAGCTCTTAGCACTTGTTTTTCTTTCATGGAACCTTTTTAGTGATATCTTTCCTCGTGTGAAATGGGCAAAATATATGGTTATTTCTGGTAGAACGAACGTCATCACTCAATTTTCGAATAAATGCATGTATTAGACACAACGTAGGACAAAGACAAGGAGACTTATCTTATCTAAAATAAACCATAGCAAGGTTGGGTAGTAGTACACATTATACTATACTTGATTTAATAACTAAACGGACAAACTTGAAGTTATTGTTTCGCTGAGCCATATTTACACTGTGTAAATACGAGAAAAATATCACTAGATTTTTTTTGGCGGCAAAATTAAATTTGAGCTATCAGCAGGAAAACTCGATACAGTCACTAACAACAGCTGACGAGACAAGATGGAGAATTACAGAGTTTGTGTGGTGTAAAACTGGTGTTACATCAGCCAATCAAAAACGATCAATTTTAGCATTCCAACTTCAGATTTGTCCGATTAGTTTTTAAATAGAGTATAATACTACACAATAATGTACTATGTAGGTATAATTAATAATTAAAATATTAGGAATAATTGAAGCAGATTGTTTTGATTTACAATTAGCATCAATCTATAAAAATTTGATCTTCACCTACATGATACCAGTGGTGCTTACTTCTTCTAAAGGAAAATTTCCCCATTGATATATTCACGCTCCAGTCAGATAGAAAATCTATTTGAAAGGAAATTCGTGTCCCGGTGTTGGTGTTCTGTATCAGGTGCATTCGTAGTCCTTATAGAAGTTGTGAGTCAGGAGTCAGGACTGACGAGTGCTTGTTTCGCAGGCAAATACGATTATTATGAAGCCGTACTGCGAAAAAGTTCACTTAGATGCTTGCAAAATCAATGAACTAATTTTTTCCACAGAAATTTCAATTAAGTGGAAAAGAACTCACATACTTAATTGTATGATCCTTATGTTGTAAAATTATAAAGAATAGCATGAAGATTCTATTTATTTATTAATCATTAATCAATTAACTTCTTGGGAATAATTGAATAAATTATAAGGTGTAAAATATTATTTTAAAGAACAAGTTTTATAATTATTAATTCAATTAATGAACTATTCTAGGTGATAAGTGCAGACATTATAGAAAATATTGAACTTATATGTTTTCTATTACTAGATTCACAGATTTGATTGAATATAAAGTAATTAATTAAGCAAAACAGATTTAGCGGTTATACTGAAACTTGTACGTTTGACAATTGAAGTAAATGTCATCTGATACTGATACTGTCAACCTCCTAAAATGTTGCGTGTCACAAAGTGAACCTTGGCGACATTTAGTTGCGTTTCATAATGTTAACTTTGTGAATGCCAAATAGAAAAAATTCTATAAAATGATTATTACTCAATTTTTTTTATTTCTTTTAGGCGGTACAGTTGTGACAAAAATATAGTGAAAAAGAGACCTCGTTATATTACAAATTGTGCTCTTGTTATTACACCTACACTGTTCATATTTTATATATGGCGCAATTGTCAAAAAAAGTTGATATTGATGTCCGCAATTCAGACCGCGAAGTAAAAGATTTGTATACGATACATTTCGCGGCCGCTATTAGTAACGGCTGCGAAGTAAATTTATTGACTTATGCATTTCAAAGTCAGATATTTTTGACAGTGGTTACAAGAAATAAAATTTGTGTTTAAATTATATGCATTGCAGTTGCACAAAAAATATTGTGTATAATTCGTCTGCGAAATGTTTTTACTGTCCTCGAGAAATTTTAATGCCCCGTCCAAAAATTCTGTCGGACGCTAAACAGACATTTCGCAGGCTAGGTATACAAATAACTATTAATAGCACTCGTCCGGATTATGCACGATGCACGGAATCGACTATTTAAAACAAAATTAATAAACATGCATTAATAAGGCAATAATTTGTAATACTAAAATGCATAAGTTAATTCTCATTTTCTATAATTATTTTTTCGCAACAATGTAATATAGTATAAATTTTCGATTAAAAAATGCTTTGTCATTACTCATATTGCATTTCAGATTTTTATTTTAAACAATATAGCCAGAATCGTAAAATTTTAGTGCTATTGCTGCAATATTGCAGTCAAAAATTGTAGTGCCTTAGATAGAATTAAAATTTAACGCAGGAGAGAATCCTAGCGATTTTCTGGAATTTATAAGAGATAAAATTTGATTTTGGTTTTTACTCCTCCTAGTTTGACTAAAATGATAATAAATAAACTCCAAAAAGTAAAAGTAGTAGTATATAAATGTAAATATTAAAACAGGAAATAAATAGCTAATTTCAAGTTGTTTTTAGTATTGTAATCGCGAAAAATTTCGGATTTCAGATTTACGTACGTACGTACGGACGTATGTATGTCGCATAACTCAAAAACGGTTAGACGTAGAAAGTTGAAATTTTGTATTTAGGACTGTTATAGCATCTAGTTGTGCACCTCCTATTTTTTGTTTCAATCTACAAACCGGAAGTAGTACTTTTTTCAAATATTTCTATAAATATTTAATTTAAGACAAATTTTTAAATTTTAAATGAAAGATTATGTGATTATTACCTACAATCGGTATTTTGTAAATATTTTTGTATCTGGTATCATTTAAGAATAATTAAAGTATATATTTATAATTTAGTATTTCGGTATCTTGTAGTCCATGATCGATTAACATTTGTTACTACGTAAAATTTAAATGATTATGACATGACAGTGACAATAGTAAAATATGCTTTATATCTTCTTCTGCAGTTTAAATAAAATGACTAAAATATATTTGTGATTGTGAGTATAGTAGCAGTAGTAGTAGTAGGTACTTATATATTAGGTAATATATTTGTATAATAAGTTAAAAGAATACAGTAGGTATGGCGGGAGGTCTTGTGGTGGCCACGTCAGATTTTTTTATATTGTTCTACATTTTAGTTATTAAGAAAAGTATGAACAGTTTAATAGGCGTACAAGGAAGTCCTTTGGTGTCCACGTCAGATTTTTTTTGTTGGAAACAGCATATTATGTAAAAGTGTAGCATCAAAGAGTGAAAAGGAAACTGACGAATGTCCTGATAATTTATTATAATGTGTATTATTATCATTATATATGCGCTACAAAATTTTTATTTATTTCTGTCGTCATCTATTTTGCTAGACAACAAACTTAAGAGGCCCGTCTATTTCCTAAAATCCAGCACAAAACGTAGTAACGTAGCGAGTGTCTTGTGGCCAGTACAAAAATGATAAAATTGTATTAAAAGAAGGATTATATACTTAAATAATCAATTATTAACAGTAATAAAAAGATTGTACATGATTATACAAATTTCGAAAAATTCATGAATATTTCCAACTTATTCAACTTTTACACGGTTATATCTTCTGATAGAAAATTTTTAAAATTTTATATAGGCACATCTGAAGATCCATTCGTTCTCTATTAAATGTGTACAAAAACATTAGGTACCTTGAAGTGAATAATAAACTAACAGTTTACTCGCAACGAAAACACTTTTACAGTATTTTTCAACTTTAAAATGACATTGCATTGCTAGGATGCGGCAAAGTACGAGTTTCGGGCTGGTTTCAGGCAGCCGTAATAGTGGAGAAAATAGTGAAATAGAAAAAAAGTAAAATCGAGAGTATCTAGAAATTCGGAAAAATCGTATAAGGGTCGCTTAACATTATGTTATGTATACATCAAGGAAAACTACTCTATATTAAAATTTCAAGTTTAATATGTTATCAAAATTCTTAAAATATGTATTAAATAGTCGGAACAGCATAAAAGAAAATAATCTATAATTAATTTGTCATTCTAATTAATATCGTTAATTTTATAAAACAAAAAATAACTCGGTAATCGATATTTATTATATATTTGTGACATTTTATTTAACCTTTAATAAGATAATTCTAAGCATTTAACATTAATAATACTATAATTTCCTTTTTTTCCCATTTAAATATATTTGATCCTGAAATAAATTTATCATTCTGTTGTAATATCTCAGTAAAGAACAGTGACTATAAATTAAAAAGTAAGTAATTGTTCTATTTAAAATTATAAAGTTTTTAAATGAAGAACTTGTGCAAATCTTGGAACATAGTTAAAGAATAGTTAAGTTGTAAAAGTTAAACAGAAAACTGAACATTTTTATGTTTTCGGGTGAATGCAAAAATTAGAATAATTATAAATTAGTTATGTTGTACGTATGAAATTAAGACAGGAATATAAAAATAAATAAAATCAGTTCCATATCTACATCAAAACATTGGTGTAAATAATACATTATATTTATATAAGAGATAGGTATGTGTATATACATATGTACAAACAGTATTATTTTTCATTTCTTAAAATTGTAACTGAACTTCAAGGTACCTAGGTTTCAGAAATTTTACACTTTCGTTAATAAAAGTGTGACAATAATGTTTGCTTCGTATGTCTTATTAATTTTTTTTGGGAAACATGGCAAAATACTTCCTAATGCAACAGGTTATCTTATAGATTAAAAAAAAGATACTTAATAGGTTTGATATTCAAAAATCAAACTTAAATATTCCCAGTTATTTTCAAAACTAGATTTTGGATCAAACCATATATTAATTATTTGTTTACTATACGCACAATTCAAAATATTTCTAAGAAATAAAAACAATGTTGACTGTTTCGATCTATTATTTTAATTTTTTTTAAATTAATTTTAAATTACATAATGCTGTCTTGAATAGGTACTTACATATAATCATATTTCATTTTAATGTAATGCAAGTTCCTACTCGTACATGTTTTCTTTTATTCTTAATGTATTCGTAATGTTATATTCTATAACAATTAAAAACTAATTTAAATTTTTTTCTATAAGGTTGTATAATGTAATACCTACTTTTCATTTATTGGCACAAGATTTAGTATTAGTATCTTTTCCCTCTATTTTTAAAGTTACCTACCTACAAAGTTATTACTTGTACACTATATCCTTTCCCCCAACACTAGGAGGACACAGGTTTTTAAAATATTAAAATTTAGTACAAAAGTATACCGGAAAGATTCCTGTTATGTAAAAATAATATTTTAACTTCTTCTACTTCTAGTGTGAAAATACTGTATTTATTGTGACAGTATCAAATAAGTAAATCTCTTGTAAACGATCTGTCTATAAATACCCCTTTTAATACTATTTGCCTGATAAAACATCTGATTGTGACATTTGCTTCTGTTTTGTTTTACAGAATGGACGCCGCGGAGTACCGGAAACGAGGTAAGAAAGAGACAGAAGGTCCGGAATGATTTTGGAAGATATCGTTACATCGTCAATCTTGATTTTATTGTCGCAAATGAATACACTGCCTGAAATTGAATTTGAATGCGTACGCTGGTACGTTCCAATAACGCGCAGCGGCGAAGCGGGTTCACTTGTAAATTGCTGTTTTATGAAACTGTAAAATAGAGTTTATCAGTCGGAAACGTCTTAGTTCCGTTTGCATTCGTATCCGGTTGGATTGGTATTTATGTTATTTAAATAGTTTTATTTGCAATTCACGTATCTACTGACAAACTGAAGACTTTTTGCTGTTCGTATCTTCACATTATGAGCTTTTCTTTCCTATTAGGTACCCAAACGTATTCGTATTAAATTTATAAATAGTGATTTAATAGAACAGGTGTAGCGCCAAATTAAACAGTATTTTGCGGGGTAGATTATGGAATATGGTGCAGAATGGAAACCATCTGTCAACTTTTGGCGTTTTTGAGCTTTGATACCTAAAATAATATTAGAAATAGTCTACATCAGCTGCGGAAACCTTCTATATCGTAGCAGTGCTAGAAACATAATAAATCGTACTACCTTCTATTGCAGTTTTAAATTTTTATTGCAATTTACTTCTATGTAATTGTCTTTTAATGTCCTGCAAATTGTGCTTTTTTGACTTCGAAGGTTTCCATTCTGCACCATCGAATGAAGGCATTTATGAAGGTGCAAGTCACTCTTTTTAATTCGTAGACTCCAACATCGTTCGGTAATTTTTATAGAGTCAAAGTGTTTCGAAGTTATGCGTTCTGCAAATGGAGAGAAGAATCAAATAGAGTTCATAGAGTTAACTCCATTAGCCCAACCTCAAAATGCTAGTACGCGTAAGTTTAGGTCACATTCAAAGTTCATATTTCTTACTATTGACATGTTTTCTTCATCATTTTCTTTACAAATTTCAATTAATCATTATTTTCTAAATTTAATAACATTGACATTTAAATTTTTATTTGTCAATCAAAAATTTGAGGTTCTTATTTGCTTACTTTATTCACTCCAGCTCCAACACCCCTCTAACCCCACTCCAACAGTGCTCCAATCCCATATGATTTAAATTAGTAACGTATTAGACAGTTCGTCTCAGAAATCCAACAGACAGAGCACAGTTGTAGACAGCTGTTTCGGCCTTTTAGACTTAATCAGAAATTGAGTTTTCATCATTGGGGTAAAAAATTAGAGTGGACTACACTTTTTATAGTAAAATTTTTGTTTAGCGAAAAAATTTTCACTGCTGGAGGAATTTGACTTAGTTCCTCCTGAAATTAATTTCGTAGGAAAACAGTACCCAGTTAAGAATATGATATCAAATATGTATGCATATAGATAAAGATTGCACGAGCACTGACTGACAAGTTATTACATTAGCTATATCTATTCAAAAATACAATATTTACCAGCAATAAATCTATATCTAAACGCTTTTCATATTCATAAATTAAGTATAAATCTTTATTTCTTTCCTAGTATTATGTAAAGCATTATTAAATATTTTTAATATAGGTATCTCTTCCGTGAACTAATGTAAAAATATTGTAAAATTATGATAATTTGTTGTACTTACAGTGTAAAAAGCTTGAGCTCTTCCTTTTCTAGGCAAGGAGATGGTGGACTACATCGCGGACTACCTGGAAGGCGTGCGTGCGCGGCGCGTGTACCCGGCAGTGAAGCCGGGCTACATGCGCGCCCTGCTGCCGGACAGTGCGCCGCTGGACGGCGAGGCCTGGGCGGACATCATCTCCGACGTGGAGAGCGTCGTCATGCCCGGCGTCACCCACTGGCAGAGCCCCCACATGCACGCCTACTTCCCCGCGCTCAACAGCTACCCCTCCATGCTTGGGGACATGCTGGCGGATGCTATCAATTGTCTGGGCTTTACGTGGGTGAGGACATGCTTTTATTTGGTTTAGTCACCTAAAATGTGGGTTACCTTGCCTCAAATGGGTATGATTTTTTGGTATGTTGTATATGATGAAGACCTCGACAGACCTCTGGATCTTTGTCTTTGCAAAATTTACGACCATTTTTCAGTTTTTTACCTCGAAGGACTAGCTTTTCGTCAAAAGTACTTAAATAAAGTTGTAGAGAATAAAATTTCCTACAACTTCTGTATTTTAGAAATTTAAATTAAATTTTTTTTTTAAATTTTGTGTTCAATCAACTATAATTTCTGAACGAATAATGATATTGACTTTCGGTTTGCAGCAGTGAATTCCTCGGTCTTTTTCTATCAGATAAATTGTGTCAAAAACTTTGAAAGATCTTGGTTGAGCTGAAATTTAAAGTTATTCCCCGAGAGAATATAGTAATTTGTTTGTTTATTGTATTGTGTCTGAACGAATAATGATAGGTACTGACTTTCGGTTTGCAGCATTAAATTTTTCGGCCTTTTTTCTAATAGATTGTGTAAAAAAATTTGAAAGACCTTGGTTGAACTGAAATTTAAAGTTATTCCCCGAGAGAATATAGTAAAATTTTTGTTTATTGTGTTTAATCAACTATAGTTTCTAAACGAAGAAAGATATTGACTCGCTTTAAAAAAAATATATTCTTGAAACATGTTTCTATAAAATGTTGTAAACCGCGAGTCAATATCTTTATTCGTTTAGAAATATAGTTGATGAAACACAATAAACAAAAGAATAATCAAACATAATTATAAAAGGATAATACAACAAAAATAAATTGGAGTGATGCCTTAATGAAATGTAAAATTTTAAATTCTTCCAGGCGTCTAGTCCAGCATGTACAGAATTGGAAACAATTGTAATGAACTGGTTAGGAAAAATGATTGGACTCCCAGAAGAATTTCTACATACGAAAAGCGATTCACCTGGTGGAGGAGTTATACAGGTACATTAAATTGACATTGACTAGAAATACAAGGACCGCTCCGGTTATGTAAATACTCTATTTATGAACCAACCACTATTTATAGTTAATAGTCAAAATTTAACACAAGAGGTTATATAGAGTGCGAACACGATCAATTTCGATTATGTGAGCAGCTCAACAGTGCTAATTATAAAGTAAATAACTACTTGGTACTTTGATAGATAAACTGGGACTTCCCCTAAATACGAAGTTTTAAAATTTGTATTAGCTTTTTAAGCCTATGTGAAAGTAATATTTTTGATCTTGATTATTTACTTGTATTGCGAAAATGTAGAGATAATGCTTGATTCCAAAGACAGTGCAAAACAAATAACTAATTATCTTAATGTATTATAAACATAAATAATATTAAATGGCGCATTTAAAATACATTTTCGATTAAATGAACAATTCGATTTTATATGAATTGCCTTGGTTTCTTATTATAGTTCATATAACCGAGCGCCTACTGTAATGATTTTTTTTCGGAATCAAAAATGTAGCATTAATTGTAAATAGACAATGATAATTATGTTTTGTGAGGAAATCTTTGTTTAAATTTTTTGTGTTATATTATAGTAAAATGGAATAAATTGTTCAGGTTCTCTATTTTTATTTAAGGCATATTCTAGTAAAAAAATACTTCGAATGTAGTATGATATTTTTCTTCTCCTAGACAACGTCAAGTGAAGCAACGCTAGTCTGCCTCCTTGCCGGTCGTTGTCAAGCAATTCAAAACTACCAAACCGTGTATCCAGATCTAGAAGATGTGGAGATCAACGCCCGTTTGGTGGCGTATTGTTCCGACCAAGCACATTCCAGTGTCGAGAAGGCCGGACTAATTGGGTTGGTGAAGATGAGATACATCGAAAGTGATGATCACTTATCCATGAGGGGAGATAAACTCCAAGAGGCGATTAAGAAGGACAGGGAAAATGGATTGATTCCTTTTTGGGTATGCATTGGTTTTAGTTTATTGATTTTCTTATATTTCCATACATGAATAAAATCAACTCACATTATTTTTTTGATAAAGTTCTATTAAAAAAGTCAATTCTTTCACAACCAGCGCACTTGACAAAATAAAATTCCCAGAACATTTCAAGAATGAGAACATCCCAGCTTGTTACTTGCTATATTTGCCCATTGACATTCTGTTAATATTCTAGCGATTGCTAAATGCTAATGTCTACCCTTGGTAACATTATCTATGTAACATCCCAATGTTAGTAATTTGGTAATAATATCCCAATTATGTATTCCATGTAATTCTCTAAGATATTTGAATTGAGTATGTAATTTTTGATCGTACTCAGGATGTGGCTAGGATAGTAGTACAAGACTAAAATATTTTTAAACATCTCATGGACGATTCATATCAAGAGAGAGGAGATACGATAATTTTTATTTTATATTCTCGAGTGATGAATAAATATTTGATAATTGATTTTGAAAATGTTTATATAATTTTCTCAATCCTGAAGAAGACCCATGAGGCGTCGAAACCGGTCGATGTAGAGAAAATTAAATATCTGACTGCATTCCAGTAGCGTTTTATTTCCTAATTTACCATTCAGTTCTTGGGAGTTAGTTCTGTTGAAAGTTACCATCAAAAACAAAATAAAAAGAAACAGGCATTAAACTGTGCATTTTACTTGCTCACACCATTGATTATTACCTTTACCTAGTAATAAAATCAATGCTCAGACTAAGATCTATATTTCCAAATAACAGTGAATGATAAATGCGCTATAATTTAGGTTAGAACAAACCATAACAATCATAATTGAATAAACAAACCGTATGTCCACAGAAATTAAATCACAATTTTAACTTCACCATTTATGAAAACATTTAATTTCATAAGAATTCATTCCTAAAAATCTTCTGTTAATTTTTAGGACAACATTACTCAAAACAGTTGCATGTTTATTTATTTTTAAAGTCGAATCCTTAAGTTTCCGGTCATCGGTCACCCACCTACATATTCTTATCCTTCGTTCTCTTCCGATCTATAATTTAATTGTACATTAATTTGTCTCTCGCTTCATTCTCATCGCGACATATCAGCTCGACTGTGGTACTGTGGTTGTGTTTGTGATGCGATTCCTTTCGTTCTGTTAATTGTACCCTGTGGGATTTGATGGCGAGGGCGGCGTTGCGTTTAAGGAGATTGTTTTTCTTCCCAATTAATTTTGCAGGGCTGAAATGCACGCTCTGTGCTGATAGACCATAAGCCGATTACCACGTGCACAATTACGTAGATATGCGATGTGGAGAAATGTCGCCAAATGTCACTGCTTGTCAAGCGGTTGTTGCTTGTTAATTGGGAATCAACAATCGAGAACGAAAATTGTACGAATTTAAATTGCTATTTATAGATACGGGATTTTATTTTAGAAATATTGGCCTGGAATTAATTTTTGTGGGTGGACGATAAAGTTTACTTAATTACTTTTTTCAGGTTTTAAATAAACGATATAATTATTGGTTTTGTGTTGTATTCTTTGTCAATTATACAGTAGCTATACACGGTCCAGCAGTAAATTAATTAAATTAATTGTGAAATTATACTTTGCATAAAATACATATATTTATCTACAAAAATATTAACTCATTCAGGAACAGAAGGATTAATCAATTGTTAGAAAGTTTTTATGTATTATTACAACGATTATTAGGTATCATTCAAACATAATTTATAACAATATCATTAACGAAAATAAATTTAAGAAGTGTCCTAGCTTATGTAAGGTTCTAGTTATAGGAAAGTAATATATTTATCTAATATATTTACGTTTCGGATTATGTATTGAATGAAATTTTTTTTAATAATGTTGGTTTTAGTCCACAATCAACATTTCATGTGGGGTGCGTTCGGTAATTTCAGAGAGTCAAAAGCGTTTTGAAGTTGTGTGTTCGAAAAATGCGGCAGTGTCATATAGAGTTCAAATAGTTAACTTCATTACCCATTCAAAATGACGGAGTGACAAGGTTTTAATGTCAATTTTGTTTGTGGCATACCTATACAAAGTTCATATTTCTTAGTAAAATAAAAAAGGATTTTTTTTCTTTACAAACGTCAAAGAATAATTTATTATTTTGTAAATTTAATGGCATTCACATTTAGATTATTATTTGTCAATCAAAAATTCGGAATGCTCTTTTGCTTACCTACTCAATTCACTCTAGCTCCAACATATCTCCAACCCTTAGTCCTCCACTACCACTGCATCAACTCCATAGTCCCTATGATTTACCGAACGCACCGACATATTGACGTGTCTTATGGTTCGTAAAATTATATAATAATACATACATGTATTCGCAAGATTTGCATGATTATGTTCCATATTACTCAATAAATAGTCATGGAAAGTTTGAGAAAATTTGGCAGTTTTAAAAATTTATTTTAATAGGTGGACAGTGGACGAGTCTTTTTTATAAAGCTACATTAAAAATAAATTACAAATATATCAGAGGTTGTATGTGATTCAGGGCGCGCTTTGACAGTGCAGTTAGAAAAACTGCTAATAAAAACGGTTTATTAAAGCAATTCATTCTTAACTTTTCCGAAAGAATTTCCTGTGTCCTTTATTGTGTTTTGTCTCTGAATTTTGAAAGATACGATGATAGGGTAAAGATAATAGGTACTTGTTTCTTGCATATTAACTTTGTTTCAATTAAAGTACAATAGGCTTAAATACCTTTATGTACACTTTTCGTAATCGTTGGATGACGCTGGTTTAATATTTCTTAATCTCTGACCCAGATTCTTAAATCCTGTTTTCATCAGCTACTTTTGATTAGTATTGCAGTACTTAACTTTTCAGGAAAGTTCATTTGATACTTTATCATTTATTTTAATTAGATATATCAAAGCATTTTTGTACCACTTTACGTCAATTTCTATCGGAAACTTTAAAAAGGTGAAGGATATCTTTACTGAATAAGGATCGGTTAACTTTTACATCTCGTGTGTTGTGTTATGTCACAAAAGACATAGTAATGAGCTAATAAGCATTAGATAATTTAAATCATTTTTACTTATTTAAATATTTATTCAGTTATATTAAATAATTTAAAAATCGCTTGTGTAAAAACGGTTAGCAGAACAACTGTGACCATAGCTACGGTTACTATAGCAATGGTTACTATATCATAATATAACAACGGTTACCACCAGCAACGTTTACTATTATAGCAATGGGTTCTATAGTAACGGTTAATATAACAACGGTTACCAATGTTACCATAGCAACAGTTGTGCAACGTTTGCTACAGCAACGGGTTTCCAACAAGGGTTACCATGGCAACGCTAACCCTAGAAACGGTTACCATAGAAATTACTAACATTGCACTGTTAACCATATCAACGGCCAGGGCCGGTTCAAGGGCGGTCGGCGCCCTATGCAAAATTCATTTATGGGGCTCCCTACCTCACAATTTTTAAAGGAATTTAAGTTTTTTAAATAATTTGTCTGCGATTCTCTCGTTTATTCGATAATTTTTATTTTCGATTTTTTCATGATGATATACCTAATGATTAAATGACTTTATGATTATGGTAGTAATTAAAAATATATAAATATAACTTATTTATAAAATCTGACAATTTAACAAAATTAAGGTGATACTAGTAGGAATTCAAAATTAGGTAGGCATAACTACCTCTGAACCACGGTGATGTCATGACCATTATAAAAGCATTAACTTTTTAAGTGGGCTAGTTTAGATATTTGACCGCTAGATGTCTATCCATTCTAGGATCCGGAGGACCCGGTTCATGACTTCTATACCTATGTCAACTGTCAACATACTTTTCACACACATCATCCCCTGGAGATTAATTTCAATAATTTGTAAACCATCTTATAATGAGCCACGTAACACTTTCTATTTACACGAGGAGATCTTGTATCTTATACACACATTTTTCACGCCCTAGAAGCCTTTCCATGGGTGCCAATTTACCTATTGATCATAATTATCAGTTTATATTTTCTTTATAATTTTCCTTGCAAGGCACTCCCTGATATACATATATTAAAGTCTCCGTCTTTGTCAAGGAAACTTAAAAATTATTACTTGTCTTTTTCTAGGTATGTGTAACTCTAGGAACTACGGGTTCCTGTGCCTTCGACAATCTAGAAGAATTAGGTCCAATAACTCGACAAGAAAGTTTATGGCTACATATTGATGCCGCGTATGCTGGAAGTGCATTCATATGTCCAGAATTTCGACATTGGCTTTCCGGGGTTCATTATGCAGACTCCATAGCGTTTAATCCATCCAAATGGCTCATGGTTCATTTTGATTGCACTGCCATGTGGTAAGAAACTTTAAAGGAATTTGGTTCGTTACAATAGATAACTGTTTTTATTCATTCAGATTCTAAAAGTGTATAAACCAGACATTTAAATGTTCAAAATAATTTAACTGTCAAAATAATTTCAATAATTGTTTAACGTGAACATTTTATAGGGTGAAAAATAGTGGAACACTTCATAGGACCTTCAATGTCGAACCATTATATTTACAACATGAAAATTCAGGACTCGCAATTGACTATATGGTAAATATTAGAAGCAATACAATATCGTGAATAAATGACACTATTAAAAAAATATGAAATTGATTTTAATTTCAGCACTGGCAAATTCCTTTAAGCAGAAGATTTAGATCTCTTAAACTTTGGTTCGTTATTAGAAACTATGGCATCAAAGGACTTCAAAAACACATTAGAGAGGTAAGAAAAGAATTTTAGTTGTCTACTCAGTGTTTAAATCCAGAAGTCAATATTTTATTCCATTGGATATCTACAGCTAATTAAACTCAAAATATGAATAAAAATTCTTTTAATTTAGACACAACAAAGGCACTCTTAAATTTTTGAAATAATGCATCTAAAAGAAAAAAGTTAGACAAATCGAATGCTGAAAATTGGAAGTTGGTATTATTATCAGTTTAGGAATGACAGATTAATAAACACAAAAATGAATAATATTTATTTTGTTTTCTCGTAGATATAATTAAATTGTGGCTGCATCAGGACCCCAAAAATATTTAAAATAATGTTTTTTATAGAAAAATGTTTCAGAAATCGAATGCTTATAATATCTGAAGTGTAATTCATTTATTATAGAAAACTTAGTTGACTAATGAGTACCTACTTCAGTTCAATAAATCATAAATGTTTGTGTTTTCTTAGGGAGTGCGTCTAGCCCAAAAGTTCGAAGCGCTCGTTCTCGCAGACCCTCGTTTCGAAATCCCAGCCACTCGACATTTAGGGATGGTGGTATTCCGTCTTAAAGGCGAGAACATTCTAACAGAACGTCTTTTAAAACGAATGAACACCAGAGGACACGTTCATTGTGTCCCAGCCGCACTGAAAGACAAATACGTCATTCGCTTCACCGTCACTTCCACGCGAACTACCGTCGAAGATATCCTGCAAGATTGGGCGGAAATCAAAACTGTTGCAACAGAGATTTTGAAAGAGGCGGCCGATGAGACTAAAACTACGAGAGTTAAAGTTCCTCTTGCTGGTAAACATTGGGATAGGATTATTCTGTCAATGCTGGAAGCTTAAAAGTTTAATAGGGACTGGTTTCTTGACCTTCATAAACTAAACGTTTTATGATAAAGCTGAGCCCGTCAGTGAAGTTATTCATTTGTTTTAAACTCAATGCAGCATATCGTCCTCTAAAAAGCAGAGATCGTAAGCGACATATTTTGTGAAAATGAGTTACGGCGTTTACGATATTCTGCCGGACAATTTCCACATATTCTGAGAGTTTCGTAACTATTTTCCCGCTGAAAGTAGTGTTTTGATCCCACGAATCCGACCAAACCACCACTGGTGTCTGTAAATATCTTAAGTTCTTAAATCGTAAGAAAATTTTTAACAAAATATCGTGTCCGACAAAAATTCTGTATCGTAACCACCACTTTACGATATTTTATCTGTCAATATTTTACAGTTTTTGGTGCTCAAGAAGGAAGTATTTCGTTATTAGATAAACGTTAAAATGTTTCGAGAAATGTGTGGTGTTAGTGACGAAAACCGGGTGAATCTATAAGCAGTGATTAACAAAATATCTTAAACGGCACTGACAGTGATTTTGAATGAAATAAAATTAAGCGCCATTTTAGTGCCAAATTACTTATTTTGTATTAATTTTTTCCTACAAATCAAGTATACTATATTACAAGTAAATAATCAAAAACCCAATAGTTATTAACGTGACTAGCGTTGTAAATTGATCTTTACGGGCGAGCTGGAAAATTTTCGGGGTTAGCGACGAAAGAACGAGCTTTCTTAATTTAGTAACCCCAGTAAACATTAATGGCAAGCGTGTCCCGTACAAAGTTATATTTCCACCTTCACAACTTTTTTTATGCATTTACTTTATTATTTTTATAAAAAGTTACATTTAATTTTGTAATCAAAAGTGGTTGGCGGTAGGACAAATGAGCATTGTAAAATTTTACAGGTCTTTTCTATGAGCTAATAAAACTTTACAGGTCTAGGCCTTGAATAACTCATTAACTTAGTTAACATAAATTAATGTAAAGTGTCATTAACATAGAAGGTGGAAATATTTTTTTTTATTCGATATGATAATTTCACGAATAACATTTCTATCAGTTGTCAAAATGACAACAATTCAGAGTAATGAGACTACATTACTCTATAGGTAATTGGTCTACCTACCAGATTGCATACCATCAGGGTATACATAGTTGTTTGGGAGGGAGATTGGTATGAACTGTAAGCAGAAATCAAAACAAAATTTTAATAATTTATATGAAATCAAAATAAGAGTTTTATAGGAAGGATTTTGATTGATTACAAGGAGAAGAAGCCGGTCCATTAAAAAAATTCGAAAATATTCTGTGATCTTAAAAAAATAATAACTCGAGAATTATGCCTTATGTAAAATATAGGTTCTAGATGTATATAATGTACCTAAATGTTTTTATTTTTCAGAGTTAACATTTTTATTAAGTTATAATTATTGTTGGTACTTATAATTGGTATAATTAATAAGAATAGACGAACAAATCAAAAAAAAAGAGTTGGCTTTTAATTTAACAGTCTTACATACTAACTTATACCCGTAAATTTTAACTCGTATATTACAAAATCTATTAATTGAATAAAAAATTTCAAAGTGCAATAAATTTTCATTTGTGTTGGAATATTCTGGCCTATTTAATTTTAAATTACAAAATAAGGAAATTAGTTTTTGTTTTTAAATTTTACTTAATTTTTGACTATTGTCCAATGAAAGCACCAATGTAATTAATTTGTTTTTCCTTCGCAGAAATTAAGGAGAAGAATGAAAATTTCGGAACAAGTCTGCTTTTGGCAAATTCTCCACACTCACCGAAGATAGTAAATGGCAGCTTTGTTGCCATATTTGATCAGTCAGAAATTTTAGAAGAATACGCAAACACATTTAGTAAATTTAGACTTGGTGCACCGGACAGTCCAGGAAAGTACCATATATTTCATAATTATTTATTAGGTATTCTCAAAAGATTTTTTTTTAATCTTCAACGAAAATTTAACTTTTTACAATTATTTTTTTATGTAACAAGTACGAAAATAAAAGAGTTTTATTGGACGAAGGAGGAGCGAGCCAAATCTTTAAATTAGGCGATTACTTCAAAACTCAGTTTGTGTTCGTGTTATATACAACAATTTATAATAATATATTATTCTCTCCAAATTTGTCTTGTAACTATTCGAAATTATTCTAAAATATAACTTTAAAATAAATTTTTTTAAAACGCAGACGATGAAACAATGAAAATCAGTGAAAAAATACTGTAAAATGTAAATAACAGCTCATTACCTAGGTTCCGTTATTTTAAAGGCCTCCTAAAATTATTAATTTGCCGACTCAAAATAGTTCGCAAAGTAACGATTTTAGAGAGCATGTACTAAAATAGTTTTTTATGTAACAAGTACGCAAAACAGATTTTAGAGGTCGAATTTATTTACGGACGAGGCGCCAGCCGAGTCTTTAATTTATGCGAGTCCTCTAAAACTCAGTTTGTGTTCGTGTTACATACAACATTTTTTAGTATATGCTTTCCAAATTTGTTTTGTAACTATTCGAAATTATACTAAAATATAACTTTAAAATAATTTTTTTAAAACGTAGGCGATGAAACCTGAAATATGTAAATAACAGAAGAT
The DNA here is from genome assembly GCA_947534325.1 of Agonum fuliginosum. Classification (NCBI taxonomy): domain Eukaryota; kingdom Metazoa; phylum Arthropoda; class Insecta; order Coleoptera; family Carabidae; genus Agonum; species Agonum fuliginosum. Next base: position 30,868,154 of record OX384032.1, on the reverse strand, counting down.
CATTGCCTAGGTTACGTTATTTTAAAGGCCTGGATCGACTGGATCCCCTAAAATACAGTTCACAAAGTAACGATTTTAGAGAGCATGTATTAAAAATATATTAATGTGCGCGTATATTTTTGCAGTGCTACTAAAAGTTTTGCTATTTTCATTAATAGAACTAAATGCAAAACAAGATATTTTTTCATCATTTTACTTCAAAAAATTTCTTATTTGATAGGTAAACAATATTTACACAAATACCTAAGTTTGACTCTCTATTTGAGAAGCACATACGATATCAAAATTAATTTCACTGTTTTTGGCATTTCTATAATTAATTTTCCGTTTCATTATCATAAATTCGCAATTTGAACTTTCTATTTCCTTTCACAGCAATGCGACGGAGGATTCGCGGAATTCTAATGTCTGGGAAACAGTTTTCGCTGGATTCTCATTTAGACCTAGTGCACGGTATCGTAGGACGATTGGCGATTCGTCCTTCCTCTGAACCGAGCCGAGCTGTACCTTTACCGCCGGTTGAAGATGATGGCGGTGAAAATAACGAAGAAAAGGAGAGCAATGACGCTGCGAGCGAACTAGGTGATTTCATAATGATAGAAATAAATTAATTTATTTTCACATTTTTCAACGTTTCTGTATTGCAACTCGTGATCACCATATTTGTTTTTTTATTTAATAATTTATAATAATTTTGCGACTTCATAAAAAAATATAATACGCACCACTTGAAAAAGCATCAAAAAAGTGTCATAATACGGTTGCATTTAGTCGAAATGGGATAAATTTTAAGTTCTAATAAGTTTGAAGTTTTCTTTGACAGCTCGTACGCCGTACGGTCACCAACAGAGCGAGAAAGTTCATTCATTTTCCGTTTCGACAAAATGCAACCGAGTTATTGCACTCTGAATATTTGCCATTTTTTATACATTTTCAAGTGGTGCGGTCTTTTCTCTAAAAAAATGTATATAAAAATATTTTTTATAACGCATGTGGTTAAAAAATCCTTCTTTACAACCTAGATACATGTGTTCCACAACTTAGGACAAAAAATTAAAGGGTATATACAGCACGACGTGCTGATCATGAAACAAATAGATTTTTTTTTTAGTTCGCAAAGTTAAAGGTAGTTCATTTGACATGTGTACATTTTAAGTATCACTGTTTTGATGATATATTTTATAACTTGACGTTTATTAGTATTAGATATTATGTAAACAATTATTTTCATTGTAGAAGATTTGAAGAAAAATATTAAAAATAACTACCGACCAGTGGCAAAAAAATGTTTGCTTGAAATACGATGCAATTTTTAGCAAATTTAAAAAAAAATCTTTTTGTTTCATGACCAGTACGTCGTACAGTATATACCCTTTAATTTTTTGTTGTGGAACACCCATTTTCCTGTGAGTAAATAAATCTTTTAATGCAGGTATTTTATTATATACAAATTTTCTAGATTTGAATCTTCTTGTGCATGCATTTTTCTGTTACGATTTCTTGAAGACAAACGTCTTTTATGTGGAGTAATTAAACGAATAAAACTCCTTTTCTATTCTCAGATTAAAATACTTTCGACACAGAGCAAAAGCTGAAAGCTGAAATAAGATTGTGCCTGTATAAGTCTCCATAGTAAATAAAAAAATATTGCAAATAATTTTAATTTTGTACGTATTGGTATGAACATTATTTTAATATGTGGTTAATATTTTTTATATGAAGGTTATATTTTTGATCTTTGGTTTTAAAGATTCAAAGCAATATTGCTAGGTATTTCAAGTGAAAAGAATAAAGTAAGTATGGCCGGAGGTCTTGTGCTGGCTACAGCAGATTTTTTAATAATGATATTGTTATATTTTGCGGTTAAAAGTATAAACTATAAGAAAATAATAAAATATTACTTACCCTGAGCTGCACCATTATATTGTCCAGGTCCATGGTAGGATGAGGCTGGTAGAAAAGTATCTGTTTGTTCATTTAATAACCATCACACGTTAACTAAAACAAATGAGTAAAATATATCTTCAGAATTTAAGCACCACATAGGAAAGTGAAAAGAAACAGAAATATGTATAATTTTATAAGAAATAATAGTATATTATTCAACGAGCGAATTATGACAGCAATTATTCATTCGGACGAAGTTTGCAGCACGAGCCAAAGACGAGGGCTGTAATTGTCCGAATGAATAATTGCCATAATTCGCGAGTTGAATACTATGCTTTTTCCACGACCACTCAACAAAACTTGCACTTTTTAAAGAAAATAATACATTTTTGAGGTTCATTATAAACGTCAAACAGTAGTTTCTAAGCAACATGAATTAACACAATTTTATTTAACATTTTTAATTTACAAAATAAATAATATATACCATTTGAAAAAAGTATTTTGCACTCACCCACTGTGCTCACCTTACGGATTATGTAAAAAAATCATAACCTTAAAAGTCAAACTTTTGTAGTTTGGCTTAAAAACTGATGAATAATGGCATTACTATAGCAACCACAATCTGATTGGCTTAAAAGTGCTGAATAATGATTCATATTCTTTACATTATAATAATGAACCATATTATCTATCTAAAAACGTATATATAATTGATGTTTTACTTAATGGTCGTGCAAAAAATCGTTTACAACACGAAAACACTGCGAACTATACAAATGATAAATAACTACTGGCCACAAACTGAACAACTCCAACTGTTCACATTGGGTTTTTACTTGTCTGCGCTCGTAAATGAACAAGAAAATCTCTAAAATCACTCTGCTATACTGCATCTAATATAGTAGAGATAGGAATTGTTTTTTTTTGTTATTTTACTTCATTGTCCAGTTTAAATTTTAAAATCTGTTCGTGCAACTGGCGACTACTACAAAATACACATGAATTGGAATACTCGTAACATTATTTAGTAAATTATTTATAAACGTATTTTGCAGTGGTTATTTTTTTCAAATGTTATGAAGATTTTTATTCATTTATTTAATAATTTACAACATTGCGTATTAATTGTCTATTTCTCCTTATTTACTTCCCCGGCCTATGGGTGTACCATAACTACTTGAGGTACATATTACAATAGTATTATAGTATTTAACGTACTGGTCACGGAAAAAAATATTTTTTTCAAAATACGAAAATTAGTTTTTGAGGTTAGTGAAGGAAACAGTTTTGTGCCACTGGTTGAATAGGTAGTTTTACGTTATAATTAATTATTAATTATTTTTGAAAAATACAATAATTAAAGTTTCACGTGACCGACCACATAACTCTGTTCAAAATAAATATCATTCAGTGGTACCAAAATTTTTCTTTGTAATGCCCTGTTCACACAAGGAAAGTAAAACAACTGCTATAGGAGCTGTCATAAAATAAAACTGTCAATACCGTTCGTACGGGGAATGTAATTATTTTTATTAAATATATTAAAGAGCACTAGTTTTAATATATTTTAAAGAAATAATTAGTTTCGCCCACGGTTTCCTCGTATGACCGGCATTGACAGTTCAAGAAACTTTTTAGTAAAAACTCTCCTCGTCTAAACAGGCTACCCGAATTTTGAAAAAAAATCTTTTTGGTTCGGAATCTGTACGTTAAATAATACTATATGCCATTACAATATAGGTACCTCAAGTTATGGTACACCCTGTATAATAATAGGAGAAGTATTAATTTATTGTAATCGTGATTTTTTTAACCCAAAAAACATAATTTTGAAAAAGTCGGGCGGTCTGTATGTCCGTAAGCACGATAACTGAACGTGCACGAATTTTCGACTGAAATTTTATGTTTAAGCTTTTTACAAAAAAGTTAGTTAACTTCGTTAATAAGCTTATATTGTGAAAAAATTTCGCATATTTTGGGGGTGCTAAAATTTTACATGGTTTCCTATGACTATTGTTCATGACTCTTGATGGCATGATAGACCAGCATGTCAAATTTTAGCAACTCCAAAATATGCGAATTTTTTTGCAACTTTGAGGGCCCGTTTTCCGGACTCAGCACACCATTGTCGTCTTAAACTGATCTCGAGGGGGTTTTTGCATCCCCATTGGTCATTTGGCCAAGTTTAAGACGCCCTAAAATATGCGAATTTTGCGATTTTTTCATTCCACTCCCGGTGGGGGGGGGGGCAGGCACATGGTTACCTGTAAGTCTTGCCTCATTTGCACTCTGCTGGGTATTCTCACCAAACGTGACAAAGGCTTACAAGCGGGAATATCAGGGACACTACGGGCGCCCAGCTCCCGTACTAAGTCTGTCTAGTCCAGGGAATTTACTTAAAATATGCTTTAAACTTCGAACAAGCCATTGAAATTTTGAAAAAATGACCGCTATTTCTGGTTTTTTAAGTTTAACTCATCATTACGAGAAAAACATTTATATGACGTTATAGAGCACAAAATTCTCTATAAAAATGATGCATGGGATTTTTATGTCAGTTAACCTGTTTTCGAAAAAATAATAAAAATGCGTTTAGGAAATTTTCAGTCATTTAAATCAAGTGTTAATATTTTCTCTTGACACAATAATTTTATAGATATTTTAACGGACAAAAATACCGCCATCCGGTTTTCAGCATATGATTTCTATAACAATTTTCTAAAATACCCATTATTTTTATTATTTTTGAGGCTTTCAATTAGTCACAAATTGGAAATTTTCTTAAAGTAATTATAGAATAAATTTGGTAACTTTTGTGTTTATTCAGCTGTTATTTCGGAATGGCTTCAGATATTAACTTCCGGTTTTCTGTATTCAATTTTTCGAACATGCTTCTATTACATTTCTATTTATATTTTTTTTTTGAAGTTCACTCTTGGTTTAGTCTAGGCTTAAACATTTTCTTCAAGAGATAATCTAAATATTTCAATATTTTGAAAATTATTGTTTCTAATTAGCTGTCAAATCTTAACAAATTAAGATATCGACTTCCGGTCTTAAACATATAAACGAAAAAGCTTTTACATATCCTATACTGAAAACCGGAAGTCTTTATTGTATTCCGTTCCCGAACGCGAGTTGATTAAAAACAACCAATAAAAATTTACAAAAATGTATTTGTTTTCCTTTGGTAAAAGTTCTCAAAATTCCGCTTAACTAAGGGCCTCAAAATTTGTATAAATAATGCCCCCCTTATAGAAGAATGTTTGAGAAATCTAATGCCGAAAACCGGAAGTCAATATATGAATTTGTTAAGAATTGACAGCTAATTAAAAACAATTATTTTCAAAATATTGAATAAATAAGCTGAATAAACACAAAAATTACTAAATTTTATCTATATTTATTTTAAGAAAATTTCCAATTTGTGACTAATTGAGGACCTCAAAAATTATAAAAATAATGGGTATTATAGAAAATTGTTATAGAAATCATATGCTGAAAACCGAATGGCGATATTTTTGTCCGTTAAAATATCTATAAAATTATTGTGTCAAGAGAAAATATTACCACTTGATTTAAACGCATTTTTATTATTTTTTCGAAAACAGGTTAACTCACATAAAAATCTTATGCATCGCTTTTATAGAGAATTTTGTGCTCTATAACGTCATATAAATGTTTTTCTCGTAATGATAAGCTAAAGATGAGGTAAACTTTAAAAACCAGAAATAGCGGTCATTTTTTCAAAATTTCAATTGCTTCCGGTGCGGTGATTTCCGGAAACTTTTGATATGTTTAAAAGCACATTTTTCTGTATTGGATTCCGTTGAGAAAGCTTTTGTTGCAGTTTTTTCAAAGTAAAATTATAAATTCCCTGGACTAGTCCGTTGTTTACAGTTTAAACTGGAATTTAGGTTTATGACCTATGTGATGTGACAATATTGTCCAGTTTATAATTATTATTATTTTTATTTCTTGCATGGTTAGATTCAGACTTATTTGGTCCATCGTCGGATGGTGTAACCAGACGTGTTAGTATCAGATAAACCTGAGAGTTTTAACAAAGCAAGTAAACATTTTTAATTATTTCATGGAGAAATGATATTATATCTATTGTTTCTGTTAGAGGAGGAAGATCTGAGAAGCGGAAGTAACTTTTTGGAAGCTCCACAACCACGTGACTTCCGTTCTAAGTCAGTGGATAACGTTTTCTTCTTGTCTGTTGAAGAAAAAGGTACGAGGAAGAAATGTCTGAAATGCGGCCATGAGATTACAACCAATGGTGAATCTTCCATTAAATAATGAACTGATAAAATAATTTAAATAAATGTAATTATTAATAAACTAATAAGGTGGCACAATAGGTAGATAGATTCAATTTCAAATAATAAATTGAGCGAAATATTTACTTTGTTCATAATAAAAAGAAAATATTTTTTTGCAATATTCACACAGTTCCAGAATCCATGCGTTATGTTTTCTGTGACAAATTAGAAACAGATAAATACAACATCGTTCTAAAATTAATTTAACGTAATATCTAGATAATATTTAAAAAACCAATATAAAAAACTCGGTTTCATATCAGTAATTTAGAGAACAAATACTACCTACTTATACAGTGTGTACCTACCATAACTTGAGGTACATAATATGGAATGGCATGTAGAACTTTGATGTATACTGATCACGAAAACATTTTTTTTTTCAAAATTCAAAAATTATTTTTTGAGGCTTGTAAAGGAAACAGTTTTGTGCCACTGGTTGAATGGCTAGTTTCAATAATAAATATTACGTTGTAATTCTATTAAAAATAAATAGTATTCAGTGGTACTACAAATGTTCTCCTGAAGTAAACTACCCTTATTTCTGGGATTTTGGAAAAAATCTTCTTGTTCCAGAATCAATACGTTAAATACTATGCCATTACAATATGTGCCTCAACTTATGGTACACTCTGTATAGATTATTAATCCATAATTAATATTTCGCTAAATGAATCCTTTCTTGGTACAAAGTAAAGATCTACTTGGTACCTTTGGTATACTTGATTTAAAAACTAGGAAGGGCAATCTAGAGTTGGAGTGCTAAAACGCTAAAAGTGATCGTTTTTTGATTGGTTGATGTCACATCAGTTTTATACCAAACAAACTTTGTATAGAGTAAACAAACGAGTATTCTCCATCTTTTCTAGTCAGCAGTTGTCATTGTCAGTGACTGTTTCGTTTCACCGTGGTTTTTTGGTAATAAATTATATAATAAATTAATTTGTATTATTGAAATAATATTTAACTACGACTGTTTTCAAACGTGAGCCTTTTAACGGTTGCTTAGCAAGTTAAAAGTGTCAATTTATGGCACCAGTTTTAAAAGTAACATAGCAACGTGTTAAAAGTTATTTTATTCTTACTTTTAACACGTTGCTAACGATTTGTATCAATAAATCAACAAATATAATCAACCTGTCGAAATATCATTTTAAAATTTTTAGTTTTTACAAATACACTACGAAGATCGTAGATAAAATATTGTATGATATAATGTGCTAAAAGTGATTTATTTCGTTCGTGGGGTTCTTCTTCCCCACTCACTCATAAAATGTCACTTTTAACACTTATATCATAAATGACTATTATGGTTAATTAATACACAGACAATAGCTATAACATAAAAGTGAAGATGATCTTCACGCTGAAATGTTGCCGCAAAAAAATCTAGTGATATTTTTCTCGTATTTAATTTACACAGTGTAAATATGGCTCAGCGAGACAACTTCAAATCGCTTCTCCTAGTTTTTAAATCAAGTATAGATAAACTGTGACTTGACTTCCCCTAAATATGAAATTTTAAAACATTTATTAACTTTAGAACTACCTACATTTTCAGTTTTTAAGCCCATGCGAAAGTTATATTTTTTATCTTGATTATTTATTTGTACTGCGAAAATGTCGAGATATTGACGATATTATGGCATTACTTAAATGCTTGAGTGCTAAGACAGTGCAAAAATAAATAACTAATTTTCTCGTAATTATCTTAATGTAATTTAAACATGAATATGCTTCGAATAATATTAAATAGATATAAGTATTTAAAATAAATTTTCGATTAAATGAACAATTCGATTTTATAAATTGCCCTGGTTTTTATTAGTTCACATAACCGAGCGCCTACTTACATATGTATTATAGTATATTACTTTACTAGTGGGAGAAGTAAAATGCCTCTGACACGAGGCTTCGCTCGTGACCAATCAGAACACGAGTTAGAGCAGCATTTTACTTCTCCCACATGTGAAGTACGATATTTTGCCTCACTGTGAGGAAATAGTAAATAAACTGTTATTGTTACTGTATTATAAATAAATAGATGTCAACTTTAATGAAACTGAATAACGGAACACTGATATTAATTATGATAATATTAATATGAATGTACATTGAATGTAATCAAATAAATAATTATAATGTAAATAATTAACATGTAAAAGCTATTATAATAACTCAACACTAAAATACTTACAGATTATTTTTATTTCACGAGATGTAGAACCATCTCTGCTGCTGTGAAATACAATAAAAAATCAAATAAAAATAATTGTTGTATTACAGCTTAAACTTTGTTGTTATTGTATTCGGTGTTAAATCAATAACTCAAACAAACAAAAAATAATTCAAGTACTACACTTTATTCTTTAAACTCAAATTTATTTTATCTATTTATGTAAATGATCAGAATAATTTAATTATTTGTTTGTATGTAACTGTTCTGTAAATGCATAATAAATAAAGATTGTTGTGTTTAAATCTAGAACTTTATTCATATGAATCTAATAATAGTTATTTACTTTACAAGTGGGCAAAGTAAGGAATTATCCACGATCGAAATCTTAATTATTTTTCTTCGAATGGGTTTATTTGTTTTTGCTCACGTGTGAAATATAACGTTTTATCCAACAATACTGCGTAAATATTTAAAAATATTAAATTCCAACCTATAAAACATCATTACTATGGTGATTTCCAACAAGCAAAGTACAAGTGGATATAATTTTTATCAAAGCCCTTTTACTTTGCTTGTTTAAAATCACCAGTTATACAGGGTGTTCATTTTAAGTGGCGCACCATTGCTATCTCGAGAAGTATAAGAGCTACAAAGTTGGTTAAATTAGCAAACAATTTCTATTTTATATGACTACTTTAATGAACGAAACAAGAATTTTTTTAGACCAGTGGTTCGCAAACTACGGGGTGCAACTTTCTTATTTCAAATGGGGACTTATTTTTTAGATGTATGTTCAAAGGGACTCGGTTTCACCTCGTAGCTTAACAACATTCTCGTTTTATAAATCGCAATAATATTCTTGTTATATTAATAGCTATACTACAGTAACCTAGATAATTAATGTATTATTCAATGAACGTAGATAGAATAATAAAATTACAGAATTTTTGTTATGCTATCTAAGTTATTAATCGTTGCATCTCTTTCTTGGACGACGGCATCAATGCAACTACTTTGAGCTAGAGCTACCTACTGTTTTTATGCTTGGTCCGACAATGCGTTCATGTCTTTTGAACAATTTATTGTCCATGCAAGGAATATTCATAGTGCTGAGTAGTTTATTCAAGTGCGTGTATCCCATGCCTGCATTCAATAAACCTGAAATATTATAATACAGGTATAAATATAACTGAAAAATAATTTGTAGGTGACATTTGTTACTCACCAAGTACAGCTCTTGAATTTACGTCGTAATTTTTTTTACATAAATCACGTTCATCAGAAAATGTCGTGTAATTACTGCTGTGTACCGTGCACAGCTTTAGGCAGCCCTGACAGCGAATTTGAAAAATACATGCCAAGCCTTTTAGAGTTTCTTTTTCAATTGAAGCCAAACTCAAAACCTGATGACATGCAGGACACACCATGTTTTTTGCCAACACTCCAATGTCAACAATTCTTCTTCCCTCTACGACAAATGCTTTATTTTCATGATGAAGTGTGGCTTCCTTTTTACTTGCAGACTTATTTGCATGCATTTGCAAACATGATTCGCGCTGTTTAATTTTTCTCTCGTACACTTTTTTCGTCACGTTTCTTCCTTTGTAGCGATACACTTTATCGGATGAAATTGCGCCACTCATATTTCCGCGGTTGTCAAAAAGGTTATGTTTGCTTTGACATTTCTACTTTCTTGCCACTAATTCAAGACTGCCAACTGTAGCGGGTTTCAAAAAGTTTGCAACGTTGTCAAGTCGGTTCACCTTTTTGGGAAATTAAACAACATATTTAATAATGAAGCAATAATAATACCTGAATGTATATATGTAACAATGCAAATTTATTGCTAAAAAATTATCTTTATCTTTGTATTATGGCTATAAAATCGAAAATATATGCTCTCATATATTTTTTTAAAAAGTTGGTAATTGATTTATTTCCCAATGTTTAGCATGGGCATAGCCACCTTGCCTTTCGTCCCGCAAACTCATGCACCAACCTCCTTAAAATGAACACTCTGTATATAAGCACACGTAGCATTTTACTTCCTTGTACGGAGTAATAAGGAAGTATTGTAATCGCGAAAAATTTCGGTTCTCAGATTTTTACGGAAATATCCGTTTTGACCTTTTCTGAATCCATTATGACTAGTTTCGTCGTGACGTATGTACGAACGAACGTATGTATGTCGCATAACTCAAATACGGTTAGACGTAGAAAGTTGAAATTTTGTATTTAGGACTGTTATAGCATCTAGTTTTTGGTTTCAATCTATAAACCGGAAGTAGTACTTTTTTCAAGTATTTCGATAAATGTTTAATTTGAGACAATTTTTTTTATTTTAAATGAAAGATTATGTGATTATTACCTACAGTCGCTATTTTATAAATATTTTTGTATCTGGTATCATTTAAGAATAATTAAAGTATATATTTATAATTTAGTATTTCGGTATCTTGTAGTCCATGATCGTTTAACATTTGTTACTACGTAAAATTTAAATGATTATGACATGACAGTGACAGTGGTAGTGACAATAGTAAAATATCGTTTATATCTTCTTCTGCAGTTTAAATAAAATGACTAAAATATATTTGTGAGTATAGTAGCAATAGTAGTAGTACTTATATATTAATATATTTGTATAATATAATTCTACATTTTAGTTATTAGTTATTAAGAAAAGTATGAACAGTTTAATAGGCGTACAAGTCATGTGGTGTCCACGTCAGATTTTTTATTATTTATTTATTTATGTTCTATATGAGTACGACAGTGATAGAGATACTTCCCAAATGCTATACGCTATAAGTCTGTTTCTCTCTCAATTTGCCTCACTACTGCTGTGCTCTACGGCTCCCTTCCAGGTACATAGTATAGAGTTCACTGATGGTGAATTAGGATGGTGTTAATATTAATATTTTGTGATGACATCTGTAATAATTCGTGGTTATAAATTAGTTTTCTTTTATTCTTAAGTCTACCTAGGTGTATTGAATATCTTTACTATTTAATTTGAGAAGATTTGAAATTCATATCTTGTGTATTATTAATAATTTGTAGTCTGCGTTTTAACTGGTAATATTTGTTGCATAAGTACATTACCAAATAAAAAAATTCTTGAAGCCAGGTAACCAATTATTTAAAAATACGGTATATGCCGATAGGATTAATTTATAAAATAATGTTAGTTTAATATAAAATAAACCAAAATAATAAAATATTCCCCATAAGAAAGGTATAGTTCAAGAGAGGGATTAAACTTTGGTTTAAATTAGGAAACAAGTTACTGGAACATTTATTTAATCTCTTTTCAATAGAATATATAGAACAGTGCATCTTCAACATTCTATATAATATAGAAATCGCAAAGAGAACGATTAGGGATAGTTACAGTAGGTCTAGATAATAGAAGTAACCACTATGAATACAAATGTTTGGCATTCGATTGACTTACATTAACTAATTAACGGATATCTTACAATGTCGTTGAGATGGCAGAAACTTATATCGTCGTGCCTTAAACCGGAAGTATCTGTACCGGAAATTAACAGAAGAGAAAATAAACCATCACAATTTAACACCAATACAATGGCTGGCATTCTCAATAGTGAGAATACTCTAATAAAACCTTAATTTATAAGCGAAAGCAAACTTTAAAGAATACTTTACCTAAATTTGTTTTTAAATAAATTGAAATTGGGGTAGATCCCAGTTAATTTTCGGTCCGTACAAGAAAGTTTGTTTTCGCTTCAGGTTATATATTATTTTTATTTGTTGTCAAATTAGTAAATTCGTATTTTCTGTTAAGAATCCCAGCCAAAGATATTATAAAGAATGTACATACATAATTCTAGGAAAAGAGACAACTAAGATTAAGATTTTACGTAGGCCTATAAAGTACGATAATAAAATCATTGAGGATATCTGTAAAAGCTATCCATACAAAATTTAGTAGCTAAGTTTGTTACAAAAATAATTAGTAATACAAACAATCGTTTCTGCACTGAACTAACATTTCAAGTTGGCAACTTGACAGCACTAAATTAGAAAATTTGTTTGCAATTAGTAAAATATTCTTATAAACATTTCTTTCATATATACAGGTTACGTTTAGGGTCACAGATATGCAGTTTGGACGAATTTTAAGAATTTTGTCGGTCTTCTTATTCGGAAACAAATATTTCATATTTAAAAAAAAATCATACCTTGATTTTAGATTTAAAGCTTCTTTAGCTTACTTCAGTCCTGAATGCAAAATGTTTGAGATATTTAATTCTGAGCACATCCATAAGTGTTAGGTATATAGATCTTTAACTTTTATAATCTTATGAAACATTTTTTACTTGTCAATACAAAATGATGTAATTTTGTTAATTTTTATAGACTTATAGATCTGCACAGAATTCCGCCAAAAATCTAAAACAAATCTGAATTTTTCCTTTCAAACGGAATTTTGAATTGACAAATTTAAACAAATTTTTAATACTACACTCCAAAATTAATCAGACAAGACTAATTTTTTTATGTCAGTAAAAATTTTTAACTTTAAATCTAAATCAGTTTCAATATTGTATAATAGTGAGAATTATGATGAATGTCGTGAAAAGTTGTATAAATATCGTTTAATATTGAAACATTATTCCTACATTATTCTTCATCTGCAGAATAAGTAAGTAGTAATATTAGCTAATCTTGTATTTATAACAATTCTGCTCTAGTGTTAACTACTGTTATACACTTTTTGAAATATGTTGTTAATAACTTTTATAAATACGATAATATTATTTTCTTTCTGTTTCCAAATATGAAAAGTCCTTATACATATAAATCATGATAAATCTTCAAACATGATATTATAATATACATTGACACGCTGAAGCGATAACATACAATATATTATTTATTTGTTAATTTATAGAAAGACATCAAGATAAAAACAGTACTTAGAGATTTTTTTCATTGAAACATCAGTCTAAATTGATTGACACATAGCACAATTTTAATCTAATTTCAGATATAAGAAGATTAGAAAGATTTTAATGTAGTTTGTGCATTTGAAACACATGTGCGACTAGCTATCACAAAGGTAGGGTTAAATTTCGGGCCAGGCTCTCTAGGGAAATTTCACTTCCTTACGAAATTCTCTAAAAAGTCTTATTTATTGGTGTTCTGGATTATTTACGTAATATTTATACACCACTGGTGTTAAGATCCTTCAATACGTTTAAGAAAATTTCGTTTTAATTCGATGATTTGTAAATCATGCAGTACAAATATTAAAAACCTTCTGTCTTATTTGGAGAAAATAATGATATGAACTACGATATCCTAATGATTTTAGCGATATGTCTAAATGTCACACATTGTTTTCCTAAAAATGATAACAAAATATCATTTGCACTGCTTGATTCATTCTTTTAAACAAATGGTAGTAACAATAGGACTTGTAGGAGGGGGTACATGTATTGTTTAAACAAATGACAAATGTGGCGTGATTAGGAACTGCGTACTGCGTAACGCATTTGACAGGGCTGTACTCAGCCCAGCGGCTCACAAGCCAGGGTTGTTCTGGAATGAGTACTTAGGAGGAGGAGTCTTCTTCTTGATTGTGCTTGGCCAGTGCTAATAAGATCATTGTTAGTTCCTTTCGGTTGATTTTGCCGTCTTGGTTGTAGTCCACGCCGCGAAGGATGGTTTCTTCGAAGTCTAGGAGGTCTTGCGCGTCGTAATCCTACACAATAATTATTGTCATTATGTCTTTATTACTCAAATAAAAACGTGTTTTGGTTTTTAAAAATAGATTCTGTAAAATTTGTGTTTATAAAGCATAACAGGAATGTTAGAAAAATTTAAATGGTTTAAGCATAGTAAATTGTTAAATAGATAAAAAAATACTGAGAATATATTCCATGAACATTCTGCAAAATACGGGATGTTCGGCTAGTACCTTATATTCACCAGATCACCGAAAATTAAATTTTCAGAATATGAAGAAAATCGCATGACACAAAAAAATAATAGCCAATGGAAGAATACAATAATAGTAACCATGGTAATAAAGTAATTTATAGAATTTTTTTTATTACTAACTTGAGTACCTAACCTAATCTGCCACATATCAATTTGAGTGAAAATATGCAATTAAGGTAAATACCTAATTCATATTTATTAAAGTTAAATACACATTTAGTGAATACTTCATGTTTCTATTGAAAAAAGAATTCAAAAATAGAGCAGCGGTGTCTTTATGATTTTCTAATCTACACTCGTGCATTAATTCATTTCCAGGAAATTTTTAATCGTGCATTCTAACAACGTTATCAGCTCTCTTGTGCCACTCGAGCTGATTAAGACGTCGTTGGACAGTACAAAAAAGTCCGGAAAGAATGTACATGTGAGATTATAAGTTAAAATTTTCCTCATGTATAAAAAAGATTTTACATTTTTGTAACAGCAAAAGTGCAGTACTTCAACTACCTACTTCAAATAAAAAATAATAAATCTATTAACCCAGGCAGTTAAGGTTTTAACCTTGGACTAAATAGTGCAAAGCTGAAAGTTTGCACACTTGTTCTATATGATGTCCTGAACGAATATACTAAAATTTGAACTGTTAGTTATAAAATTGTAGCGAAAAATTCTTTATAAAAATATTCTTATAATTTTCGTGGAAGTGTTATAGTTTTCTAGAAAATTGTAAAAACATATTTTGTTAATATGTATAATGTATATTTATTGCTTTATCACGAAAAAATAAACGTCATTTTATAACGAACAAAGTTATCGCCTTCCGGTTTGCAGCATTCGATTTCTAGAACAATTTTTTATTAGAAACGGAATTAAGTAATAAATTTACACAAGTTATTTGTTTCATCATCTAATACAAAAATGCATGATTTTGGGTAAGACCGGATCTTACGAGTCTCAAACAAGTATTTCTTGTATGAATAAAATATTATAATTTTTTTGCTGTAATTTCATGTATGTGTAAATTGACATATTACGCAACTATTAAACTGTTAATATACTAATTTGTTGTTACCTACCATGAGAACAAACATTTTTTGTATTAGTCTGAGAAATAGTTTACTTTTTGTAAGTTGCTATAGTTTTTTTTTTTTTTTTTTTACAAAAAAACAATGACATAATAGCATCAATTGCATACGGTTGGCGAAAAAATAAGTTAGGTATATTTGTATTCAAGATAAAATTTATATTGAAAAGTGTATAAAAATGAATCAATTTGATCCATTTATCACACAAAGAGCGAATAATTTGTAGATATGGTTCATAATTTGTTATGATTTTGGACATAATCGAATGAGCCATAATAAGTAACTATACGGTGTTACGGTGTATAAAGTAAAATGAATGGTATCAATAAACATAGGTAACGTACGTAGAAAAATACACCCATAATTAAAAAGTTTATTAAAGCTGCAAAAAATTTCGAATAAAATTTTAATTAAACTGGAATGCAAACAAAATTACCAAAGGGCATAAAACTCATACCGTTCATTCAATTTTTGTTTGGGATGTAGACTAAAGACAAACTAATAACTGCACAAATAGAAGCTTCATAAACTGGTTCTCATAAAACATAAAAGGACTTCCTATGCGTAATATTTTCTATGATGCATCAACGTTAGCATGAAGGATATTAAATTTATTTTATCTTATATTTTTCTGTGTTGACCGTTGCTATGGCAACGTATAATTAGGTGGTATGATTTATAGATGCTCCTACATGTCACAAAGAAAATATTAAATTTTCTACAAGACTTGTGACATTAATGTATGCCACAGCACGCGTGATTAAAAATTTCATAACGGTGGAAAATTTTACGCGACGACAGCGAAATTATTTTCATTTGATATGATATTTTCAGTGGTGGAACCAAAAGCTTTTAAAAAGATTAAACGGTTTTTGTTTAAAAGTAAAACTTCATAATTAAAATGTTGATAAAAGTAGTAATCAGAGCAATAATACAATGTTATTTTTGTATTAAGTGCATGAAGTAGATGTTTTTAATGCGTGAGAATGTTACTTATTTGACGAGGCTTGCCGAGTGAAATAAGTCATTCAAACATACTAATCACTGAAACATTTCGCCTACAAAATAAAACAATATTTTTTCGACAACTGATTGTAATACTTTATAATAAGTAATTAAAATTGGTTTAGTTAATTAATATTTAATTTGAATAGAAATAAGGTTATTATATTGGTAACTAAGGAAAATTGACAGTTATTTATGAATTCCATAACCGTGAAAAACGTTTATCAAAACGAAGAAAAAAATTTTTTCTCTCCGATTTTGAGTCCTAGTGGCGGGAGTTCAAGCGTACATTGGAGCAGTTATACTTTAGCAATTTTAAACCTGTAAATTATGTACGAAATTGGATTTTTGTGTTACTATTATAAAAATGATAGTATTATTTTTATATAGAAGATATAACTTTTAACAACATTATGAAACTATGAACAAATTAAGTATTTTTTAAACAATTTTTATTAATTACTTAAAAACCAAAGCAACGATTTTCTTTATATTTTCATATGTTATATAGATGTATCTTGCCTGTAGACCGCTATAAGTTATAGGTAAAATATTTTAATTTTTGAAATCTAAATTACGATGAAAAATTATGAATTCATATTTTTTATGCAAACAGACAAGATACGTCTACATGAGATATGAAAATATATAGAAAATCGTTGCTTTGGTTTTTAAGTAATTAATAAAGATTGTAAAAAAAATACTTAATTTGTTCATAGTTTCATAATTTTAGAGATATTGTTAAAAGTTATATCTTCTATATAAAGCTAATATTATCATTTTTATAATAGTAATACAAAAATCCAATTTCGTACATAATTTACAGGTTTAAAATAGCTAAAGTATATCTGCTCCAATGTACGCTTGAACTCCCGCCACTAGGAGTGATGTTTAACGTTAAGGTAATATTATAATAAAAAGAAGACATGAAAAAACATTAAATTCGCGCTTTGTCAACGATATGAAAATGATTACATTTTAAAAATTATTATTAATGCTGTTTTAATAAACAATTTATTTTATCTCAAAAATTGTTTTTAATTTCTACAATAATAGAATATTATGCAAATATCGAAGCCTGGAACAATACTATGTTAAATTTTTTATTTTATTTTCTGATCCATAAAAAATCAGACTTTTCGTAGGTAAATAATTGCTTTTCAAGTTTAAATTCATAAATTAATTCTCATATTAGTATATTTTCATCGTTTTCATTAAGTCTTGCACCATGTTTGTATTAATAAATATCAATTATTTCTGCAAAAACATCATATTATCTAGGTACTTGTATATCTTTATAGCTCAGAGATAAACGATATTAACGATTATTACATGTTCATAAATACATGTTAGTGGTTGGTGGCGTAGAATGTACAATACAAGCATCCAACCTCATCTAACTGTGTCGTCTCTATAGTAACCAGCCACTCTCTGAATAATAGTTCAATTTACTATGCAGTCATGAACTCATGTAGATTTATCTAAGAGGTATTATATGCAAATTTCTCGCTCGTTGAATAAACTAAATGCTGGTTAATTATTCGTTTCGTTGTATATGGAAAAATAGTAATAAAATGTAAATAAAAATATACAATTGAACGCATAGATAAATATTTTTATACTTGTTAACGTTTTTTATGAAACATTTATGGCTACAATTTTCCCTAAGGTGCACTATTTGTGTTTTCATCTTCAATACTTAAATGTATTCTGATTATGATATTGGAAATTAAAAAGAACTTGAAAAATAATAATTATACCTAATTAGTAAAAATTAAAGTAGTACCTACTCACATAATTAATAACAATGTTACAAATTTATTAATACAATATTATTTTATAAATTTGGGAAATATGGTACAAATTTTATAAACAAAATCGCAAAATGATAAATATTGTAAAATGAAGTTTTTTTTTCGATAAAGCGAAATATTTTCTAAAAGTAGATTTTTGTTACACAACATTCACATTTTGTTGTCATCATCATTATGTGTATGTCATCTTACGATATTTTGGTTAAATACATTTTCAAATTTTAAAGGTTGGCCAAACTGACTGCACATTGAACTGAACATGCATAGACAAAGATAGTACGAATCTCGAATAGAAAAATAGAGCCAGGCGTATATTTCCATACTAGAATTTGATTACCTGTCCGTAAGGACGTCAATGGTCGTATAAAAAATAGCTACAATTTTTATAAAAAATATCAAGATGCTCACATTTCGAGGCACCAATGAAAAATAACAAATAAATTTTATCTTTATAAAATAAAAATGCATATTATTAGGCTGGTTTCTGCACACACCTATAATAACTATAACTATATATAGGCACTGTTAAAAATGAAAATTGATTAATGCAGGATTTACAGTAAGTAACAAGACTAAATTTTGCAACAATTAAGATACAAATTAAAACAAAAATTGTCTGTAACTCTAACACATTTTGATCTTTGCTGATACTCTATGCAACTATCACATAATACATAATTTCAAACGCTTAGAGATATTATCAAAGTTACTTTACTTCCCTCAGGGTTGCAACTTGCAAATCAATTAATTATTCCGCCACGAATCGAATATAGGCACGCACGATATCTAAATAGCGATCTACACTATAACACATAGTGGGACAAAACCCCTCGGGACACTTCGAGCACGGAAGCACAGTAATAAATTCACGAGATTTGAATTTAGTTCGTGATTCAATTTATGCGGAAATGTGAATTACAGTGTGTGGTGTCACCACGTCACTTGTTTATGTTATAGTTGCATCGAATATGGCGCAAACTGTGAATCCCACTAAAGTTAGTTCGGTTTAGTGGAGGATTATGACGTACTAACTACTAACAGCGTGTTAATCTGGGCAATCTGAGATTATCGTAGTAGTGTGAAATGTGCTGCTAGAGTGTTAATATAGGTATAGACTTTAATTAAGAGTGTAATATTACCTTTTTAACGAGTTCTAATAAATCTTTTAAAAATCCTCGGAGTTCTTCGTTTTCTATGGTGCCGTTATTATCCTGAAATATGACATAAATGTTATTAAGATAATTTATATTGACACAAACTAGTGTCATAAATATAAAACATTATAAAAGCTTTATAAAGATAATAAATTAAATATCTGCATAAAAATATTCTAAAATGAAATCATTTTAGAGTTAGGTTATGATAATAAAAATAGGACAGACCGAGGTTGGTTGTGACATTTTTTAGAAAAATTATTTTATTTTATTAGGTAAAACGATTAAAATAAAATTGTTTGGGTGTAAAAAGTAAATGGTTGGCTATACAATATGATATTTATTTGGAGGCTAATGTAATGGTATAGATGAAAATTGTTGTTTTTCAAAATTTGGCAGGTGACCCAACCTACCTCAGCCTTAGGGTAGGTTGTTACAGCATACGGGGCAAAAAGTTACAGAAATCGTCTTGAATATTTTAATCACTTATTTATTTCTAATTTTAATCAATCAATCAAGTCAGTCTCCAATGTTTATTTCTTTCTGAATTAACATTTTTTCTAATGTTTGTCAAAATTGCTGACTTTCTTGTCTTACGTGTGATCTTTATTTTTGGCACAGGTTTTGGATAAGGTCAATAATAATTTTAGGAGAAAAAGTTGCTTTATCATAATTAAGTATGTTCTTATCCGGAAAATAATAAAAATTTCAAACCAACAGCTCAAAACATTTGAATGGGGCTGATTTCAATGCGTAACAACCTGCCCCATTTGTATGTAACATTCTGCCCCAATACCAAAATGACACATTTAAACTGAAATAAATAATAAAATAATATAAATGATACGTTTTAAATAGATATAATAATATAAATGATACGTTTTAAATAGATATACCGAAATATCAAATATTTTCATTATGTAATTAATATTTCAAGTGAGTGTATTTTACTGGAAATATTATGAAATTGTGACATGAGTAATTTTGAACCAATTTATTGGCTGATTTGATTTTTCATGATGCTAGCAGATATAGTTTCGCCAGAAAAATGTTTAATTAAGAATTATTATTCAACTTTAACATTTAATTTTAAAATAGCTATACAAAACTGATTTAGATTATAATAATACGGGTATCATTAGGTAATGTTTGGCGCAAAATATTTACAAAATTTCAGAGTTTGTGTTTAACTTTTTTGCTATCTTCACGAGACTGCCAAAGTAGTACAAAAACTACTACAAAAATTTTTTAATAATAATAAACAGAGACAACATCCAACAATATCTTTTTATACCCTTATTTTAGTGTAAACTTACCCTATCATAAAGCGAAAAGACCCTCTCTATATCGTCCTTCGACAGTTTGGAAGCACCCTGTGTAACCACAAAACCTTGTTAGCATCCAGAGCAGAATGAAGAGCAAAACATCGTAACAGGATAACCAGGTATGTGGTCAGTACGTGGTCTTTGTTCATGTCATTAACCAAAAACTCGCAGTAACAGCAGGAGGAACATTTAAAGCAGAGAGAATGATAGAGAAACATTGAAACATTTATGAAATGCAGGGTGGTGAAAGTGCAGAGTAAGCTCGGTGCGAGAAAGAAGGGAGTGATTGAAAAGGAAGTCGTATGCTTCAGAGTATAATTATTACGTTTTTAGATGTTACTGAAACTAATTAATGCTTTATTATGATTTTTTCAGCAATCATTTGAAGGAAAACAATTCAACAGATCGATCGATGTTTCATTTTATCAACTTCAAAGTTTTCTACTTAAATTATTAAGATTATATAAACAAATTGTTAAAATACTAGTTCTGAAAGAATGTTTTCCAAAATTTTGTAGAAACGAAATTCATGTTTAGGTCGGCTAGTTTTACGAAACAACTTAAAAGAAAAATTCCCAGTTTTGTATTATACAAGTTAATAGTATACTGTGCAACTAGGGACGAAAGTGGCGCTCTTCCGACGAGTGCGGAGTTGGCAACACGATGAAGCGAAAGCTGCCACCGCAAGAATCAGGAGAACACTTTTGTTCCGAGATGCACACGATATTTTTTCAATATCTGCACCGAAAACCAATTAGAAGATGAAAAAAGGGATGAACCCGGATGATGATAACATTGGAAAAATGTATAATAATACTATAAAATAAATAAAAATAATCTAAATAATCAGTTTTGGAATCCCGGATAAAGCGGGAGGAAAAGTACATTTCCTTCCTAGGAAAGGAAAAATCAAGTGGATTCCTGCATAAAGCGGAAGGAAAATTACTGACCGATCAGAAATACCTCACTTTCGTCCCTAATAATAGGGACGATGGATGGCATTTTCGGTGAGGTATTGAAACATTGTTTAAATTTATTTTCCTATGTATGTACTAGATTATTCGATGAAAATATATGATATTAATTTTCTCTACTAGGTACTTCTATCTGTTCTTTTGCTTGAATTCTTTATAATACTTTAATAATTAAGATTTGTAAAATATGACATATTTTAATTTATTATATATTGAAAAAAGTTAATATGAATCTTTTTCTGTAAGGTATCTACGAATTGCATAAATCATGTTGTATAAAATTTAAAAGGATTTGCGATAATTGTACTTTTGTACTAAGTTTTGTAAAATGCTGAGTACAGATGATGTACCTAGGTATTTCATACATAATAGGTGATAATCGTCAATTTGATGTTTTCATTCAAGCAAATAAAAATTGAGAAATTAAAGCCGTTTACTCGTTTTTAGGGAATCTGGTCACTGGTCTTTAAGTATGCTTACTTCACTACCAGTTTTAATAAACTTCTGAACTCACGTCCAACCGAGCTCCCAAAAAGTGTAGGAACCTTTTATTCTATATGGTTACATCATTAGAGGTAATATTTTTATGATAAGTTTATTTTTATGGCGTAGTTGAATTTTTCTTATCCAAAATATTTAAATTTATTCATGAGCCCATTGTGTTCAAATAATTGTACAAAAAGTTTTTTTTTTTTCATTCACATGTGATCATAATATTTATTATAATAGTAATTATGTAAAAGTTTCTATAATTTTGGTAGAAGGGGTTTTGTAAACTCAAATTTAAGTATATAAAAGCAAGTAACTTTTATTATGTTTATGTAGAAATTCACATTTCTTGGTTTTGTGCTATAATTCAGCTATCATGTCTCTGAAAATTGCGTTTTTGTTTTTTACATTGCTGGTTCTTGTTGACTTCACCTTAGGCCGTAAGTAATACATTTAATTCCTGCATAGATACCTACTGGTTTATTGCATAAATAACATTGAAATTAATAAATATTTGAATTAAAGACTCTTCATCAAATAATCATTGATACACATGTTATGTTCCAATTTAAAATATTTCAAATACCTAATATAAATTATTGTTTTACATTTTTTCTTTCTTCGGAGCGAACAAAAAGTAATAAATTTGTATAATTTTTATTCTCGGTTATATTTTTTCCTCGTAATTTATCAAAACGTCGGTCCAGTACAATATTATACTAAGCAGTCAGAAACAGACAACTAAAATTTGTAGATTATGCTTATTAGTGTGTTGATGTCATTATTTGTATATTATTTTCAGAAGAACTACTAACTTGTTACGCACCTTACGAAGAGTATCAATGCGGCTTTGAATGTCAAACTACGTGCGAAAATTATAATAATGAATGTCTAATTATCGACAATCAGTGCAAATATGACTGCTATTGCATAGCTGGCTACGCCCGAAATAGTGAAGGAATTTGCATTCCTATTATAGAATGTCCATTTTCAATTTAGTAATATGATCATTTAAAGTTTAAATCACCGTTGTTATTATAAAAAATATTACTAATGTAATGTACAGCAAATTAGTTTTAATAAAATGTTTATAAAACCAGAAAAATATGAAAAACTAACACTTTTTGACGAACCTGAAATCTTTATCTTTATTAAACTAACTCCTGTTTTTGTTACTTTCACTTTACCCAACTGACGTATATAATTTGGATAAGTCATGTCATAAACAAGCAGTAACGGTAGGTATGTAATAGTTTTGTGACAATATTATTCAGCCAATAGGTTATAAAAATAATAATACAAAAATTGCTGGATATAAAAGACATTTACATCCTGGATGTAAAAGTTTTGCGTTCTGTAGACAAAAAACAATCATTTGTCGTATTGATTGTTGGCATGGAAATCTTAACTTTTTATGTCATTTTTCGAAAAATATGATTTTGTGGACTCAAAACAGTTCGCAAAGTAACGATTTTAGAGAGCATAATACTAAAAAAGTTTTTATCGATCAGTACACTATTTAAAAAAAAGAAATGGCCATTTTATGAAGCATTAAAGAAAAAGTACTAAAAATAAAAAAATGAATAATAAATATATAGTAAAATATTTAAACGTAATAAAATAAATTGTACGTTACTGGCATTATAGTAACTTCAACAAATGATAGTAGAAACTAGATTTACAGACGCTAGTAAATAATTTTATATCTTTAAAGAAACGTGAAACATACGACTCCCTTGTTGGCAATATTCTGTGCAAAACGTACATTAACTTTTAATGTTAGTTTCAAGATATCTTAAAGTTTTAACAAAACTTAGGTTATAATTTTTTTTGGTACAGTTATAGGAAATGACCAATAATTTATGATATCTTGAAAAGTGATAACATAAACGTAAACTCTGAACAACACTGACGATGTGTAAGTACTTACTTCGATTCCCTCCTAGGAAATAGCGATCAGATTACGACACAAACATGTAAAGCAGTGCATACGACATTCACACACATACATATGAATATACAGGATGTTTCGCGACAAACGGACCATAGATTTTAACATGGAATTATGTTTTTGCGCTATACAGCCATAAAGTTCAAATAAACCTTTGAAGGTTACAGCCATACGAATTCTAACACTTAGAATAGGCTAATTGCATGTACTGAAAATAATATTTTTGCGCAACTGTCAAAGAAAGTTGACATTGACGTCCGCAATTCAGGCCGCAAAGTAACACATTTGTGTACGATACATTTCGCGACTGCGTTGCTATTAGTAACGGTAGCGAAGTAAATTTGAGTTGTGCATGTTAATGTCAGATATTTTTGACAGATGTTACAAAAAATAAAATGTGTGTTTTTAATTATATTGTGCTTAACTCGTCTGCAAAATGTGTTTAGTTTCCTTGATAATTCTATCGGACGCTAAACATAGGTACATTTCACAGCCTAGGTATACAAATAATAACTATTTTATCATTATGAACTTAATGTTAGGTTTAAAAAATTGATATGATACAAATTTTATTTAAAAAAATATATGTTTTCTATAGTTAATTGAGAAAGAAATTTTGCACTGACGTAATTATTTTATATAGGAGGTATGGCATATGGCAGCATTCTACGTCACATCACATACGTATTATTCAATTTTCATTAATAATTATTTTTGGGCTTGTATAAAACTAGATACTTATTAACTAGAGATGCAACGAATAGTAAATGTTCCGAATACCGAATATTATGCAGGACTGTCTGCCAAATAACCGAATATTCGGCGAATAATCTGCACCCTTCTGCAGAAGACCGTTAAAAGCAATCGTATGTTCCATGTGACGTCAAACTATTCGGCATTCGACCGAATAGTAAATTAATATTCGGTGTTCGGCCGAATAATGAAAAACCTGCCGAATATGCAGAATACCGAATAGTTAGGTACCTAATATTTGTTGCAACTCTACTGTTAACCTATTGAATAAATTTTTGTGGTTAGCATGCCTTTTACGCCCAGAAAAATAAAGCATATTAACTTATGGTTCATGATTCAATTTTGAAATTTATTTGAAACAAAAGTTCATTTCCAGTGTTAAATATTTAAGGTCCATTTTCGTGTTACACCTGTTTGTGTTTATCTATAGTGATTTTGTTATTTAAGGGGTGGTATAACTGTTATGCACTAGCTCTAGTCATTCATTTTTTATAATCATAGTTTTATTTTCATTTAATTTAGTGCTCCTCTAAGTGCGCATTACACCAGTTGGCACTCAAAAAATTCACTGATTGTTTTCTACTTTGTATCAGTTTCTATTTGTTGTCAAAAACAGAGCATCCGGATTTATTGTGTTAGCTTTTTATTGGATGAATTTTCCGAATGACCAACTGGTTACGGAAGTTCGGTAAAAGACAAAAGACTGTAAAATACGAGAGATAGGTAGAGAAAGAGAGAAATATGCGCAGATAAAGAGAAGGGAAAAAGCTCAAACCAATCCAATGTTTTTATTTGTGGCGCGGGCTAGCGTGGTTGAAAACTAATTTCACTGAGAACCAAAGTCTGTTTGATTTGCCGTTCAAACCCCAACCTTCGCCAAAAATCACACAGGGTCGGACTTCACATAAAACCATTTTTTCTTACAAAATTTTGATAAAGTTGGAAATCCAGCAAAGATGGAAAATTATGAATATCCAGGAAGGTTAAGAAAATTTCTCTTATTTCTTTCTTTCTGGATATTAACAATTTTACGAATTTTGCTTGGTTGTTTATCCGTAAATTCATTAACGCTAACATTACTTTCTTATTTCATATTAAGGAATTCATTTTAACTTTAGATTAATATATTCTTAAAATCATTATAATTACTTAGTTTCTCGTAAAAAATAAATAATAATATTATAAGCGCGTATTCGTATTAGTGAATTTACGAATATTTTTCGAGAAAACTCGTAGGTATAAAACTTTTACTTGCAGATTTATTTGAGGTTTGAATGACAAATGTTAGACAGATCTGTATAGAATGTTATCTGTTATATTGGTGTGACATACATTTGACATGGTTGTTATTTACCTTGAAAACTTGTCGACATAAGAAGTTTTCTTTTACTGGCAACAATCTGTAACACAAACACAATTTTATCAGAAAGATGTTTTCAGTTTGAACTTTTTTTATTCAAATCTCGAATAATATTTAACTTATCAGCCAAAAATTGATTGTAAAAGACACACTTTAGAAATTGTGGTAATTTATTTCTTTTCTATTTCAAACTGATTCCAATTGCAGCAATTGTTTCTTGTAAAAACCAATCTAGTACACGAGTAGTAGAACTTTACAAAATTAATGTAGTTTTAATGAAATTAATTTTACGACTGCAACTGCATAAACTTCATAATTATTCCCGTAACTCAATTTAAATGAATTAGAACGAATTGAGGACACAAATGTTTAAATTATAATCTTACTTCGCCATTTCAGAGAGCTGGAGCCTGCCATCCTTATTCGAATCGAATACCTGCAACTGTAATAAAATTCTTGTTAATCCACATAAGTACTGACTACGTAAATGCTCTCGATATTTGCAACGTTGATTAAAACTTTGAGTAAACATAATTCTTCTCTAGAGCTGGAGAAATTATCATAAAATGCAAATTCTTCTTGAAAATACAATAAATTTTCCAGAAGATGAAATAGTTGAAAAGGGTTGAATAGTTATCCTACTAATAGGACTAAAAGAAGCACAAAAAATTCCATCTAATTTTACTGTTAATTGAAATAATAAAATAATTTTAAGCTTTTTCATAAGATATTTTATAATTTTAATCCATTGGCGATTAGTAAGAGTGAGTGACTTTTACTCAGTCAAAAAATGAAATCAACTTAATATACGAGTATCTACATTTGAAGAGATTGTGCACGCTTTCCTATTTGAAGTTGTGTATTAACCTGATGTTTATTATAAATATTATGAATGATATTGATATATCAAAAATTTAAAAAAGACAATCAATGTTAATTCAAGAAAATATGTTAGTAAATATACGGTTCGTAGAAAAATTATGACTACAATTTAACTGGAAATTATTTAAATAGATATATGTGCATTAAAATTAATACTTTGTGCAATAAAATACAAAAAAAATATTTGGCATGAAATAAATACCTATATCTATTTAAAATAAAGAATTTAAAATTGAGTTTTTACCAAAAACAGAGTATATGGGACTCAAGAACGATAAAAGATATTTTTTTAAAGTTTAGTTTAGATTTTTTTTAACAAAAACAGAAGATTTGGAAGTCAAGGGTTTTTTTCATATAGTTTAGTTTAAATCAGAGTTTTTACTAGTATGTGGGACTCCAGTATTCAGAAGTATATAGAATCTTTAAAGAGTCAATGTATGAACAGGGCTTTTAAAGCACTTTTAGGCCCTGTTCAGACACGAATTCTACCATGCTTCTGAATCTTGAAAAAAAAAACATTCGCTATTTTGAAGCTATCAATGAATTGGATATTTAATTTAGCGATGCCGCTTTTTGACATGCAATTCTCATGAGGCTTATTTTTCTCAGAATTCGAAAGAATATGAAGAATCTTTAAAGAATCCAGATGTGAACAAGGCTTTAGGTCTCACGATAGGATTTATTCGAACTTTAAATATAAATAACAATTTG
This sequence comes from Agonum fuliginosum, assembly GCA_947534325.1. Taxonomy (NCBI): domain Eukaryota; kingdom Metazoa; phylum Arthropoda; class Insecta; order Coleoptera; family Carabidae; genus Agonum; species Agonum fuliginosum. Next base: position 30,840,281 of record OX384032.1, on the reverse strand, counting down.
TTGACGGTTTTATCGACTGTGATATTTACGCAGAAAAAATTACTCGAAATATTAGTAGGTACTAAAATATAATCCGTAATGTCGGTAATGTAAAAAAGAAGAATAAAATGTCGTAGGACTGATTTTTCGAGTATTTTTTCATGTTATATAATATACATTTTTGTAAAGATGAAAGTACAGAATGTGCTTAGTGGGAAAATATTTTAAATCTACAACAGAATTTAAAATATTAATTTTCTGATAATGGGACAACACTGTTTTCCACTTTTTTTTGTTAGTATACGAAACGTAGACAGTGTGAATATTTTATGGCGTAGAAATTGTTCATTCTTTGACAAATAAAAAATTCATTGATCAAATAGAAAAGGGTGACGGATAAAGATGAAACCGGGCAACGTGAATGATGTTGTTGAACCGCCGGGTCAAAGGGCGTGTTTTGACCCTTTAGAGGGTTACGTTCAAGACTTGGTCATAAAATAAACACTTCTCATTTTTAACTGACACGTCGAGCGATGCTTACAAAGAGGACAACTCATTTTTCATTTCTCGGTACCGCCATTTTTCATGGAAGTTTTTTATGTTTTCTCTTTAATATTTATGATAATTTTGTGAAATTGGATTAAAACTTCAGAAACATTATTAGGTTGATACCAGGCGCGGATCCAGAGGGGGGATCACGGGGGACATGACCATCCCCAAGGATATTGACAAAAAAATTAAATTTCACTCACAAAAGAATAAAAACGTAATATATAAAATTATATGTCTATTATTAATTGTAAAAAATCTAAATTATTGATTCAATAATATTGAAATACTCGTAACTTGAATTTTTATTTAAATGGGTATAATTTTTGACACAGAGCGAGAGATGTGCCACTATTTTCTAGTTACATTACATTTATAACTACCTAAACGAGAGTAAAATATTATGTAGTTCTTCATAATCGAAAGTTCAAATTTGAGATATCAATTTTACTTTGAATGGGTTGAAAAATCTTCACATCCCTTAAAAAAGTGTAACTTTTAATTATAAGAAATTTGACCTTTAATGAAAAAATTGCCTGCGGCGCATTTTTTCCCCTTTCCATTAATAAAATTTCTTCAAGTTTCACCCCGCCCAAAACGAAAGTTTGGATCCGCGCCTGAGTGATATAGCATATTGGCAATGTGATATGTTTTTCAGGTTGTTTTTGTTATTAAATTTTTAATTCGCAATTATAAATCATTTAGAACAAATTGCATAAAAATAGTATATGAATATGAGCAATATAATAATGTTACTAGTATTCATAGATTTATAAATTGTACTATCAAATATTTATTTTGTTTGTATTTAAATAAAATATGAGAGTTGCTCTGTTTTGTTTAAATAAAAAACAACCTGTATTATCAACTTGATGTATTACAAAATAATATATTTAGAATAAAGTAGTTAAAAAAATAAAAGCATAAATTGTAAAATAAAATCAATAGATTAAAAATTTCATTACGTTTATTAATGAATATAAAAGTTTGTAAATATTTTTTTAATAATAAATTATGTTTAATAATTTTATAGGTTTTTAATCAAATAATCAAATTTCATTTCTCTTCATAAACTAAATATATTTTGTTAAAATATAATGAATGTCCCTATAATTAACAATTTACAAAATCGTTATCATCATTAAAATTTCCATTAATGAATAAAATTTAATTGTTTACAAGAAACAATTACATCGTGATCCAGAAAGCTGAAAGCTCATTTGATGAAAGCGTTCGCCAATTAAAACAACATTAAAAACATAATTCTTATCAGAGAGAAACAGACAACCGGAAGTTGAGATAATTGTCTCGTTAGCTGAGACAGCAATTCATCATCATCATTGTAATCGAGAGAGCAACGAGCAAGAGAAGGATAACTATACATCCTGTAACGATCTACCTGTAGATAGAGGGCAGTATACTTGGCGTAGAAATATACCCAAAGCACAATTATTACAATTTTACGTTAAGGGCGCTCCGGAGTGCTTTAAATACGTCGATTTTAAAGAAATTTCTATGATCTCAAATTTATTAAAATTATTTTTTATTAATTGCGAACATAAAAATATTTAAAAATTTTCAGGTTTTTTTTTTATTAACGTCAATAAAAAATTTATATCTGGATTATTATTGACGTTATGAAAAAACAGTTTGATAAATTTTTTTATTTTGATATCAATAGGTAATAAAAAAAAATTCAATAAATTTGAAATCATAGCATCGTCAGAAAATTCTAGTGAAAATCGACGTATTTGAAGCTCATTTCCTGACGATGCTATGATCTCAAATTTATTGAATTTTTTTTTATTATTTAAAGCACTCTGGAGCGCCCTTAAATACCGTTATGTAAATGTAACCTAGATTCATGTAGAAAATCATAGAGTATATTAAATTTTAAATAGATATTTATTGTGCTATTATTAATTTTGTACTCTCTTAATTTTGTATGCTGAGTACCAGGCATTACTAATCTTACTGAAAAGAAATAAATAGCTATACATTTAATCGTCTTCTTGAATGCTATCAAAAATATGATTTTCATTCTCCTAGCTGATAATAGTATACCTACACAATCTTCCTTTCTTAATAAAGAAAGCGATAACTTAGCTGATAATATAATAAGCGATGGCGGTGTCATATTCGGAACTTACCATCGTGTCTGTGTACTCTATTAATTTGTCTTCGGACACGTCGTTAATCTTCTTGGCTTCTTTGAGCAGGTCGCGGAGGAAGTTCTGTGGAAATATCAACCGATTAATGGTTCTAAGGAGAGAAAATTGGCACGAGTTTATGAATTATTGATTTGGAATTGTTCAGAAAAGACAGAAAGGAAAAATGAAACTTTTAAAGCGAAGTAATATTGTTATAACTAACGATTAAATGTGTTCTTATAACTTGTGCCAACATTCAACGGAATAGCGTTAAAACCAATTTTTCTAATTATTAAGAAGTAAGTACCTACTTCATTTCCGGATTGTGAAATAACTATGATATAACTACATGGACTTTATGATATAAATATAAGATTACATTAGACTTAAATTTCAGAGGAATCCCAACGGTATACTTTTAGGCATTTTGGGAACATTGAGGGCAATTTTAGACAGACTAAAAAAGGATTATGGAGAATAACAACAAAAATTTAGCTGAAAAGTATCAAAACAAGAAGATTATATTTTTTCTTCTCTATAATTTCTAGAATTCAAATTAGAATCTCTATATTATGATAAAATAAGTTTTAATAAATTCGTTATGTAAATTAATTCAAATTTAGAATTAAAAACAACTTTTTAATATAAAAGAGTACCTACAGAGTTGAATCGGTCATGAACAAATATATCACGGTATGTATGGCCTTGTGCGTGATGTAACTGAGGCAGGGCTCGAAATGGACCGGAATAATGTTCCGGTTCGTAAAATTGACCAAAATACCGTTCCGTCTCGTGGAATCGACTAGTTTAGCCGTTCCGTCTCGTAAAATGAAGAATAATACCGTTTCTAGTGGCAATTTTTAGGAATATAAATTTATTTGTTAAATTACTGCATGAGTAAAATTATTTATTTACAAAAAAATTAACATTTTTATGAAATCCAGCGATCCGTTTCGTAAAAATTTCCATTTCGAGCACTGAACTGAGGGTGATTCTGATTCAGATAACTCAGGTTCGAATTTATCGAGATACATATTCCAATTTTACTACACAAATTTTTTTCCTGTACACTCTGCTTGCACTAATAACCATGAGTACCCGTGAGTTAATGGTTGACGATCATACAAATGGTAAAGCATAAAAAATAATATATCTAAATTAATAACTCACAGTACGTGAGGCTGCCACACATAAATTGTTAAAGAAACCGGAAATCTAGTTAAAATTCAAATGTAACTGAGAGATAACTAGGAATTTCAAAAATGATATCGACGGTCATTTAAGTGTTTTCTCAACATTTTAATTAAATGATTTATAAAAATTATTCATAATAAACATAAACACTGTTTTAGCTTTAAGACATAACCAAAGATGTTTGACATATACGTCGTCTTCGCTTTCGTGATTTAAATGTCAACCTGTAACTACGAAACAACTATAATAAATTTACAACTCTTATTAATTATATTACTTATGAATATGCAATGTGCACCACTGCAGAACGCATAAATTGAAATTAAGCTAATTTGCATCAGCGTGCATTTCCAAGTATCTCCAATAAATTATAGCGTTCAAATTGAATCATAAATCAATTTTATACGTATCTTTTTTAATTTTTGTCTAGCATATACAATATTAAAATTAATTTCGAAAGGTTGCACTGAAATTTAATCTTATTAATTATGATCCTATTACGCACTAATCCACAATATAAAGGCAGGGTTATGAAACAAATTAAATTAGGGTTACAAAGGCAAAAAATCGATTTTAATTATTAAAAACTTTGCCCCTTAAAAGCTCTGCGTCCCCAACCCGCTGAATAATTCACCATTGCGGGTTGCGTTAGGAACAAATGAATTTTCAAGCTGATTTCTTCACGGAATAAATTTGATATTTTTCCTCGGGATTTTCATGTGTTATAAATACGAGCGTTTGTCACAAAAGCTCGGACGAATTCGTGAAGAGATTGGGTAGGGATTTAATCTGTTCGGAAATAAATCGACGTGTTTTTCAATCAAGTTCCATCGACCGGGAACTTGCGGAAGAGGACTCTATCAACTAAATACGTTAACGCACAGGGGGGTACTCGAAAAATTGCTACAATATTGAAGTAAACGTTTAAGAGATACGACAAATCGCTTAGAAGCTTAGATACAGGTGATTAATACTATTACAGTTTAAAGAAAATTTGTAGAATAGGTAGTCAACGTAGATATAGGTTATTTAAATTTTAGGAGAAATGAGTAAAAATCGACATGTTTCATACACTGAATAATGAAGATGAATTAATAGATGCACTACACTATGAGATTGTTTTCATAAATGAAATTATTTATTTATAACGACGATCTCTCGTAGAAAATGGAGGATTTTTGTTTTGTTATAATGTTTTTGATAATGTTTTTAATCTAAAGGTAAATTATAAAACATAGCCGCATAGATATATCTAACTTACAATTTTAGTTACTATTTATAGTAAGTGTATTTTAACATTAAAATTTATGTCAATCTAGTATATCGTCTGTTACAGCCAGCCAGAAAAGATCATGTTGGCAAACCTAATTATTTTTTAAACTTGGTTGTTTATATGGACTTTAATTGCTACACCATAGAAATTTGATTAATTTTTTTTATTTTCAGAGTGCAAGGTACTACCTTATTGATATAATTTGTTTAATTTAATAATATTGAAAATACAAATTGAAACAGTGGCTCTAAAATTGTATACGTTCTTTAAAATGCAATTTATTTTTCGAATTTTGAATTTCGAAGTACATACTCGTATCTGTCATTTAAATTTTTTCATGAAGTTGTGGAACATCTTGTATATTAATTCAGTAAAATGCTTAATAAGACTGATAATTCAATTTGAATAGGTATATCTTTTACACAAATAGTAAATACTACGGGCAATTTTTATTTAAGTTGTGTGAAAATTAACGAAAATTTGATTATAACACGTTTCACACAAGTTTCATTATAATAGAGATGAAAGGTTTATGTTCGATTTAAAATAAGTATATCAAAATCGAAAATAATTTAGGTTCATCTTATATAATTCATCAATTGTGAGGTTTAATTAAAAGTATTATAAATTCAGTTTAAAAACTATAAAATAATTTGCAACAATAGTGGGGATTCATAATTAACTCACATAGGTATTTTAAATGACGAAATGTAAACTTAAACAGGGTAAACTATTATACCGTTTGAACAAAACTTATTTGTCTAGTTTAATGAGCTAAATCCAGCAGTCTTCTTTAAGCCAATAAAGATTATCTACCCTAATAACCATAGAAACATCTTTTATATGTTTAATTTTAGAGAAGCTTCTTTTTGGCAAAGACTGTGGAATGCGGACCATTTTCTAAGTGTCATGTTAGATAAAGTACTTATTCTTTTAGACGACAAAAGTGTTAAAAATCTAAATAAATATTAACATATCTACCTTTAATTCGTCGGCTTCGATGTACCCACTGCCATCCGTATCATACTCTCTCCAGATCTAAAACACAAAACTTTTATTTTTGGCAACACCAATGAATAAAACATGAAATGATTAATTTCTCTCTCCAGAAAATATAATTCAGATCTCAGACAAAGTAAAAGAAAAGGCTTTAGTGTGTGAGTTATACGACGGATCTTGGAAGAAATCTTACTTTCATGAATTCAACGCTGGATTCAAGGGGGTTATCGAATCTGAACAGCAGGAGGAAATTCTCTTCCATCGGCAACAGCTGGGCCAACTGGAACATATATTCACATTGTGTTCGCACCTTTTCGCTAAAGCTATTAAATTTTACGATAATAGCCGAACTTTATTAAACTATTACACAGTTGCAGTTAAATCAAAATTATGACAATATTTTAATGTTGTATTTATGTCCGTATTCATAAAAGGCTGTAAAAAATTTATCCAATGTACATATGGTGCAAATCTGCAATTAGGTCGTTAAGTTCTATCCGGTTTTAACTAATAAATGCCACTTATTACGCTTGTTTCTGTTTGCCATTAATTGTAACAAGTTGTTAACTTAACGAGTTGCATGAATAGTACTCGTAATGGGCTACTTGCATGGTATTAAAAATAAAACTTCTATTACTATGTACCCAATGTTGCAATGTTAGGTCGAAAACACATGTAATAGGTAATATAAATTTTACTTAAAAATTATTGTTTTTTTTTTGTAAATTTACAAAGGAAATTTTATGTGACGTCAATAGTTTGAACAGCAGGAGCGAAACATATATTAAGAATGTAACCGGTTGTTGGCCGTTTTAACTTACTAATTGTGTCGGTACTATAGCTTACGGCCAATCATTGGTTACAGCTGTCTCTAGGTCACTATTAATATTAATTTTTTTTTCTTGCTGGTAAAAATTTTGTGCTGCAGGTTTCAAAGACTGTTAGGAAAGATTTCGTAGCGTTTATCCTAAAGTCATTATCATTAATCCAAGTCACTAAATCTACTAATTCTTTATTGATAATTTCCCACGTTAACTTCAATTAAATAGGGTCAATTGTCGTCTGAACTTGAGTGTCATAGGCATAAGACTGTAAAGATAAAAAATTAACGACAGACGTTTGCCATGCAAATAAGAAAAATTATGGTCCTAAAATAGATCCTTGAGGAACTCCACATTTTAAAGGGAAGGAGGAATATATAACAAAGTTTCTATTAGCAAAATAATTTCTGCAGAACTGAATACTGTTTTCGGAAATATTGTAGAATTTAATTTGGCATGCAACAAATTAGGGTCTTAGAAATGTCTATTTGAATTAGAGCAGATATTATTCCGTTGTCATAATTGCGAACACGATTGTTAATTAAATTCAGAAGACTAGTATTTGTGCTGTAACCACTACTGAAGCCTAATTGAGAAGTAGTAGTAGTAGTAGAAGTAGTAATATATTATTCTCTGTAATACGACTTTATCTGTTCATGATAAATTCTTTCTAAAATTTTAGATAACGTGGGTAAAATATTAATGGGACGCAGATCATCATAAGAAGAAGGATGATTGTTTTTGCAAATGGGTTTTACTAAAACTAATTTCCAGATGTCCGAATATCCAATATTGTTGGTAGAATAATTAAAATAATTATTTAACATCATCATCATCATCAGTACATTGCTAGATTTTAAATTTTGAATTAAGGACAAAAACTAGAATTATCTAGTATTTCTACTGTTACGTAATTTTCGTAATGAAATAAATAGACGACAAGCGTGCAAAACAAGGTAAAACAGAGTTACGAAAAAGCTAACAACTATGTTATATAAAATTATTAATTATTGTAATGCTGGCCAATTAAGATAAAAAATACACGTATATTCGTAATTTTTTTGTATATGAATAGGAAAAAATGTAATAGAATTCTAAGACTTCCATAAAAATATCAAAGAGGGCTCATGTCTCACTTTTTATGAAAAATTTCGCAGAACTGTCTCAAATACATAAGATGTAGGTACTCGTAAAAGAAACTTTGTTGTACACCTCTGTAAAAACTGAAATATCTTATTTTATTTTGTTCGTTCGCGGTGTTATTTTCGCACACACCCATCTCATTTCGCTTTAGCGTTGGCGCCGTTGAGTAATATATTTACTTATGTTCATCGCCCACGCAATTTGAGCGTCTCGACGACTGATGAGCTCTACGAACGATCGACAAACGCCGATCGACGAGGTAAACAAATGTGTTTGTCTCGGGACACGAACGACGCGTTATACGTTATTTCTTTACTTGTTTTTGCTGATAAATGAGAGGTTTGTCTGCCAATATTTGGTTTGAAATGTTAGACTTTTTCCAAACAAATATTTGTCTAGTTTTAGATATTTATCACACGCATACTATTTTTATTGGGGTGATTTATTGAATATATAGGACAAATATTTTTGTTTATGGTAGGTATATTTTATTTTTATCAAATGATTTATTCGATAGATAGATAAAACATAAATTATACTATACCGTACTTGAACTATATCAATTTGAAATAATATTTAATTTGGTAAAAGATTTTTTAACAGTGTTAGACGATACAGTTTTTGTAAAAATAAATAAATAAAAATACTATTATGGAACTAAACCCAAATAATAATTTATTAATTATGAGTTCTGAAAATTTCTATTAATCTATAAATTAAATCATAATTATTATAATTATGCGCTTAGACAATATAAATGCATAAAATAATGGAACAATGACAATTCCCAAGGCACATGTTTCTACTCTAGAATCAGAATAGTATGTAAACGTATAGACAACCCCATTCCCCACGCGAAGGGGAGTGATTCTAATGTCACAAGTGTTTTAAAAGCACTTATACAGTGTATCATACGCTATTTTTGATCCTGAATCTAATTTCAAAAATAGAGCTGGCAAACAACATTTTAATTTTGATTCATTTATAAAATGTCTGTGCGATGTATTACCACTGAAATAATAAATTCAAAATATTTATAAATTTCAGTGATCGTTACCTAGGAGATTAAGTTACAGTTTACATTGTTATTGCTTAGCAACATTTAAAACACTGCGTGTTTTAGTTTTGTGGTTTTGCACGCATTTTGTACCTATCAATTAACTCAATCGACACGATAAAGAAAGATATCATTATTGAATACATTTTTCGATTTTTTTAAGAAATAGATGTTTTTATCTACAAAAATTATTCTAAAGATATTATTCAGATTTTCTAGTATCTATCTAATGATTTTTGAAAATTGAGTTCATTTCCATATTATTACGAAAATGAAGTGATTTTATTCAAAAGTTATTTGTATGCCAAGAGCTGAAAGTTGCCTTTTGCAGATTGAGGCTAAAGATTGAAGCACGAGCGCAGCGAAGGCTGTCACTAGTCGAAGTATTCAAAAATACTTTCAGCCAGAAGTATACACAACATTCTTATTCTACGATTAATTTATTTTTATTCGCAATCAACATTTTGTATCTATATAATCTATATCTTCATAATCTACAAAAGGTAAAATTTTGAACAACAAACATAAATGTAAGCAAACTTGACATTTAGAAAGAATTTTGATTTAAAAAAATTTAACCAAATCTTAATAAATTCATTATTATTACTGGAGCAGATTTTTATTAGCAGCGGTCTGAAAATATTTTCATTAGCAATATTCTGAATTCATTTTCTTATTTTTAAAAAAATTGTTGACCTAATTGTCCTATACATATTACTCATATTTGATATAACTGCAATAATTTATTCAACGACATGTAAGTAATAGCAAGTTTCAGGACGTGTAATTGAAAAATGTAAATTCGTTACACAGTAGATGCCACGAAACGTCAAATTATTTTCTATTGAATTACTGCCAACTTTCTTACCTCTCTGATGTCAATCTTCCCATCTTGATTATCATCGTACGCCTCCATAAAGCACGCCTTGAGTTCCACGAGCATGGCATCAGATACAGCCTGGACACAAACACACAAACAAACAATCATTAGAGTGTGCTCGTACTCAGAGAAAGGACATCGCGCAGCATTTACTATCCAACTTAAAATTATTAGCTATAACCTGCGTATATGATTGTTCTAAATCACTTTGAAACACCCCTTTCTTTTTGAGTAGGACTCGTCCAAACGTAAGTCCTTTCTCTGTTTAAGGGGGTTTTATCGCTCAGCGCTGCTAGTTCACAAATCCCGTTATTTCAGGTACCTGCGCTGTTAGCCCATGTTTTATGAGCACATGTTCTTGTTTAGAAAATACTCAATTTGATTTTCTAGCGCGCATGCAATTTTAAATTGATTTAACAAATTACTCGACAACTATTTAAAATTTTTACATAATAATGTGATACAAACATTTAAATTTACAATGCAATAAGAGTTACGAAGAGTTTTTCTCAGAATTATTATTATTTAATTGTTTATAATAGTTATTTATGATACAAGTACGTAAAGCAAATATTTAGTCACGAACGGGTTCGAATTGAAATACGAGCGCAGCGAGTGTTTTAAGACACGTGAGTGACTAAATATGCTTTACGTATATGTATCGTATAAGATTTTATCTACGATAGAATTTAAAAAACTCGAAAAATATAAAAAATCCTTTTAAATTTCAATTAGGATCAAAACAAGTTTGCTTTGACAAGAAAATTTTCACGTTAGTTACCGATTGTTGCAAGGATGTTTTAAAACTTTAACCACTCGTTGCTGCGCAACCCGTGACTAATGAAATCTTTCTATTAAACAATTGTTTTACAAACTAAAAACTGACAACTAATTGTCAATTTTACACACTATCGTAGATAAATAATAATAATAACAATTTAAAAAATTCGACATTGTAGCTAGTTTTTTACTGCCTTTGTCTTTATACGGTATTTTTTTAGATTTATAGGATTAATAGGTTGGGAGTAATTTGTTACATACTTTTTTTTTGCTGTGATAAAAGCCCCTTAATATACCTCTACAAGCTCAGAACAGTTCAGTACACACCAGGAAATTTGCTCTATCCACTAGTACAATGCACAGCATATTCCTGCAGCAATATTTCACTAGAATTCCGACAACTCGTCCTGCTCATGTGACGGTTCCCACCATTTGCAATGCAAATCAAATCAACCCTGAATAGAATAGATAGGTAAGCGAAGGGGTATAATATGGATATCGTTTAGTGGAGTGTTTTACTAATGTTTGAATTTCAGAGATGTATGCAAATTTACTATGTTTTGAGAAAATTTTGCTATTTACATATTGCATTTTAGAAAATTTCTATGACAAGTATTGCTATTATTTTGCATCATCCTCCTTTCAAATGAAAGATTCAAAATATTGTAAGTAAAGTATATCTACTGTCGGCGTTGAACTTTTGAAAAGCATAAAAGTAGTAGTAGTAAATATCTTTATTTTGCCTTTCGGCTTAAATCTATACATTTGTTTCCCTTAATTTATGACAATAATATATTATATAATATAATAAATAATAAATAAATAAAAGTATCTAGTGCAATTATTTTAAACGATATTATGTTTGTTTATATTAATAAAATTTAAAATTAAAGTAACCTATTTAATGCACTGCCTAATTTTTATACACCAAAATATTCCTACAAGTAAAAAAAAAATAGAATTTCTAATTTGTAATTAAAAAGAGACAAAACATGAGGTGAAAATTTGTTGATATAAATAGGCAAGTACAGTAGGTAGATCAATTATTCTTATCAAGTATATTAATAATAATATATATATAGTCGATGGTAACCCTTTTACCGTTAAGTGTAGGGTTTTCTTGTCTTTATTCGCACACAAACTTTTTACACTGTAATCTGTCTCTTGCGCACATTTTTGCTTCTTGTATTGTCATTTCTTTTTTCAATAGTAGTTTTCTTACAATTCCATCCCAGTCTTCTCTTGGTCTACCTCGTCCTCTTCTCTCTCTTATTTTGGCTGTCCATATCTTCTTTACGGGTCTGTTGTCGTTCATCCTTATTAATAATAATAATAATAATAATTCATAATATATCTAAACATAATAAAAAATTGTACTGGTAGAAGGGTGTTTTCGAGTTTTAGTGGGAAATTTAAGTCAATATGGCATAACTTCGAAGTATAGATAAAATTAATTACTCAAAACGTTGCTCATTTTGAGCAAGAAATATAAAACGTTCATTAAAAGTTCAAATTAAAAATCAATTATAAAGTTTATTTACTAAATTGGTAATGAAGTTATTTTCAAATAAAATAAAAATAATGAATTAATCTTAAAATGTTTACATTGACTCCTTGAGATTAATTTTAAAAGGTTTTTTTCTCGATTTTATTTTAAAACCATATATAGATCGTTACTTTATACAGTGAATTTATTTTATCGGGAAACATGGGATTTAAAAACCATGGTTACGAATTTGACAGCAATGTATTATAGAGCGTTCTTTTTAAAATGAAACATAGGGAATAAATTTGAATTTGTTAAATGGTGTCACACTGCTGCTATCTGGAAATACATTGTACTTATACTTTGAACTATTGAAACTAAGTAATACAACTGCACAAATATCTTATGTTATTGTTCAAGAATAATTCAGTTAAATTAATTCCCTATATTTAATTATAAAAAGAACGCTCTAGGCTTTAATACATTGATGTCAAATGTGTAACTATGAATATGAAAAATCCCATGTTTTGCGTTAAAATAAATTCACTGTACAGGAGTTTATTTTGTTGATTTTTTAAATAATAAAAGTCTACATTTATATTTAGTCATCTCTGAAATAATAAGCAATCAATTTTCATTGGAACAAATTAAGGTTATTCGTTTCGTAATTTGCCTCATCTGTTACGAAATTTTGACACAACATAACGAGCTTATTCAGAAATGCATCAAATTATTACGGTTCAAAAAGTTTTGAGTACAATTTTAGAATATTCTTTTTCAGTTTAATTTCTTCTGGTACAGAAGACAGATAGACTGCCTGAAGCTTTTACAAAATCTTAAAACGCTGACAACTACATTAAAATTCACCACAAAAGAAAAAATATTCCTGATTTGGTTTTATTGTTTCTCTTTGTGAATTCCAGCACAAGAAGAATATGAATTGCTTCTGGGAACTTTTAATCAATTTATGATAAAAAGACCAGTCTAATGCGGCAATTCTGTGAAAATCTGTAGTTACTACAGATTTATAAAACTGTAAATATTAAACAAAATCGCAATGAAATTTATAATCATATGAACATTTTTGTACATGTCAACAAGTTTTGATGTGATTTTGTTCCAATATTTACAGATTTACAAATCTGTAAACTTATAGAACTGCACAGAATCGCAGCATAAGGTTGTACACATAATTTCGGAGCCAATGGGGAGAGATTGGTTGGTATGAGCCTTATGCCTCAATCATAGTGTTTAAAATAGTTTTTGTGAAATGAAAATGAGACATCGATAATTAAATTTTAAATGCAGGGAAAATGTAAACTGTGCAGTTTGATATCTGGTCTTTTATTTTGAATTTACATTGTTTTTGTAGATTTACGATTTACGTTTAATCACCTTTTAAAAATAACGATTATTAATTACAAAGTATTATTTTTTGAAGAAATAACCGAGGAAAATATACTACATTACATAATTATTGTCAATGTCAACACTAAGCACATGACACAACATGTTATATAGGTTATGCGTTGGTACAATAATTAATAAACAATCCGTACCTAAACCTACGAAATAATCATTTTTATATATCTATATCCTAACTTAGTTCTTTAGCTATTACTGTACAAAGTTTGAACACAGTAGGTGCAATTTTGAGACAGCTAGCCGCCATATTGTTTCAAGATCTAGCTCATTGGGAAGTTAGTTTAAAATCAATTGCAAAATTTGTACCGACAGACAAACAGAGAGACATACAAGAAAGCGAGTTAAAGAAACGTGTTAATAAAAATTCGATATAAATTTAGGCGATTTCATAGGTTGTCGCACAAATTAATTTGTGTAACTAGTTTGACACGTCTGTCAGAAATAATAATATGGTGTAAAGTTAATGGTTAACCAACTTATCATTTCTTATTCCGTATTCTTATTCCTACAGCATAAACCGACTTGTTATGTTTATAACTGTTTTAACTTTTTTTATGACTATTCTTATTTCTTATTCTTAAAATTTTGAGCATAAACCTAAGTACCTTTAAAGTATTTGAACCGATTCATATCATTACTGTTGTTTTCAGTGAATATTGTTTAGCATTCTAGTGACTGTTTTGAAGATTTTATACTGATGTTTTGGTAAAAAAAATATTTTGATATCTGCGTTACTACCTATAACAATATCTAAACATAGAGTCGTTTGAACGTAATGAACCTACCGCATTTGAATTTCAATAGTAAAATATTTCTGACAGCTATTTCAAACTTATCTTATATTTATAAAAAATCATAGATAAAGTATTGTATGTATTCAAGTTTACCATGGCAATAATACATTCGAATGATTACGACATACATCTTCGTCTCGTTTAGTAAATTCTATTTGTCATGAGAACCTAATTATCTTCGACTCACTTATTGAATAGTATACCATTAGCAAGTATATAAGGAGCAGATCAAAAAAGTAAATAATGAGGTCGTTAAATTTTTAAAAAACTACAAAACGGAGCAAACGAGAGTAAACAAGTTGGTGCGTAGACCAGATCATTAAATAAAGTCTTAAAAATCAATAACCAAAAAACTCAATCAATTTTCACATCACGTCGTGAAAATCTCTCTTTCGCAAGACGCCTCACGTTCGGAATCCAGCAGTTAAATGCTGCGATTCCTTTAGAGATATAACAAAACTTTCCAGGGATAATCCTGTGAGAGTTGATCCTGTCGACAGGCAAGAGGTCGAGATCCAAGAGAGCCGGGAGAATAGGTCACGCGGTCACGCTGCGAACAACTGCGAGTGCAGGATGACAAGGGAGAAGCACCAGAGATGATGATACATGATGTCGTGGAGATGTTGGCAGAATAGAGTGGTTGTGACCTGAACGAACTAGTTTTATCCTTTTTGATGTTTGTATATTGTTTGAAGATGTAGGTGAAAAGTGGTGCAATACAGTTGTAACTTTTTTATGGTGAAGCATAAATGTAAAAGTGATGGAAATTGATATTGACGGGATCAGTTTAAATTAGAGTGATATACAAAATAAAAAACATAATTCGTATAAGATCTAAATTTAGTCTTTGTGGTTTTATGCTGTTTATTGTTACTGTTGTAGGTAGGTTTGGCTCGAATTCTCTAAATGAATTGTTAATTTTTGCCCAAGAATACTTGCTGAAATTTAAAGGAAAAAATTTAAAAATGTTATTTATAACAGTTTTTTTTGTACAAAACTTTTAATGATCAATGATTATCCCTTGGGTTTTTTGGTGATCAATTGAAAACACAGTACTGAGAATTCATTTTTACGTTTCGATTCTGGCTCCTGAAGATGATTCTAGTAGAATAGAAACGTGAGAGTGTATGATTTCAAATAAATTCGCTGAATTCCCATAGTACTGTTTTCAATTGAAAACTTTTAATGATCAAAATGTTACAGAGTTCAATAAAAAAGTAAATATAAATTTATTTAAAAGTTTAATAAACACATCAGCTTTGATTTCCATTTTAGGTTTGACTACGGAGAAAAAAGGCCAACTAGGTAAGGATTAAATTAGACTTAAAAATATAATAAGATATGGAATAATCGACTGGGTAGTCGATTATGTAATTATTCGGTAATGCAGTCAAAATATATTTATTACTAAAAAACCGACGTTTCGACACACCCTTGTGTCTTCATCAGGGTAATTACAAAGACAGAAGAGATAACCATTGTTACAGATTATAGGTAAACTTACTCATATTAGTAGTTAGTTAAAATGTATCTCCACCGTAGGTTTGGTTTTGATCAATATCGAAAATCTACACAGTTTTCTGTAGATTACAAAAATTGTTATATAACATTATTATGTAAAATTATTTACATCTTAACTTACTACTAATGTGAGTAAGTTTACCTATTATCTATAACAATTATTATCTTATTGTCTTTGTAGTTACCCTGACGAAGACACAAAGTATTATGTAGTGTGCTATTGTGTGATAAATAAAACTAAATTATTGTTTATTATGATAACCTCAAAATCTATAAAAAAAATTTATATAAAATATTATAATACACAAAGTGTAGTACTTAGTGGCCGGAGCGATCTTAAATGCTGAGTTACAAAATTGAGCCAATTTTTGTAAAAAAAAAAACCCAGAGAACCAGCGAACACGATTTTGCATTCCAATAACAGTCTGGTGCATTTTATTTTAGTAGAATGCAATTACTGAATTACTCGAAACCCAGTGGAATTTTCGTCGATTGCGGTAGCATGGCTACACTGAAAGAAAAATTTCGGAGGGAATGATTCTAGAGAAAGTTTTCACATAAGAGTAGTTAATTTTGACTACATTTGTATTTAACTGTATTATTTTTAGGAAGAAATCATCATTTTTTCATGTAGTTACGCAATTCTAACAACGATAAGGAGAAGTTTTCCACTTTTTTACCTCCGCATGTAGAACAAATTTTGTTAACTAAGTAAAATGTGGAAATTAAATCTTAATTTGTTAAAAACATACGTTTTTGTGTAATTTACATCTACAATAAATGAATAATAACATATGAGGTATGTAAAATACACTTTATGTAGTTAAATTTGAAAGTTCTTTTATAACAGTAGTTAACTTCAACTTACAGACGATATTTACTCTTAACGGAGAAATACACAATTAAGTATTAAGTTTTTTCATGTTTTGACTAGTTTAACTAGTTTAAACGAAAAAATATAAATATTTTAATTTATTAAACTTATTGTAGAAGTTATTTTACGATCCCGTAATCAGCACTGGTTTTCTAGAAACCCGATCAAGAACAATTAATAAGACATCTTCATCTACAATAGGATCAAGACCAAAAAAAACGCCAACTAATGAATCTATTGACGAACTGGATGCAGAATCAAGCGAAGCATATTTTCAAGAATCTATTAACTTTTTAAAAAATGCATGTGTAAAAATTCAACTAAAAGATATATTTGTTCACATCCAATCTACCGTGAACCACAGAAAAAGTTTAACCAGCATTATAGAATTATATCCACATTTCAAAGATACTCCAGGCCTTGTAAGTAAATTTATATATTATATTTTATCGGATGTTTAGGTCCTTTTTTCAATGTTAATTTAATTTTTTTTCAGGTAATTTACCAGAAATTTGTCTAATGTTTGTTCTAATTATATTGTTTTAATTATTATTGAAGATTGAGACATGCATACAAATAATTGTTGATAGCTTTGATTCATTTGCTTCCCCCAGCAGCCAGGGACCGTGCATGGTGGATCCAAAAAAAGGTCAAAGTCTTCCGCTGTCGATAAGCTATTTGTTCATCATCAGTAAGTACATTTGTTATCATATAATCTGATGTATTTTGAAGTAAATATATTTCATTTAAATAGATAGCTAGTCGTCTTGAAGAAGCTTTCAACAGCAGGAAAACTACCCAACCATTTCTTATTGCCGTGGGTCCAAAAGGAAGCCATATCGGATTACTAGGTATATTGTAATTGCCAATAATTTAGCATTGTTTTGTGAGGTATTATATAATTATATGGTAATGTTATAATTTAAAAATACTTTTGTATTCTAAAAGATTGTTAATATATTTTTTAAATTAATATAATGATACATGAAATATTTTCTTATTCACCTTTTTATTACGGTCCTGAATTTTATGAACTAGATATTTTTATTACGGCCCTGTGTAAAAATTTGAAAGGAGGGTTTAACATCCATACCCAGAGGTATTTAACTACCAAAACATAGTTAAATATCTCTTTTTTGTATGTCTTTAGGTATGCATTTCGCAAAAAAATCTTAGTTAACTATCTCTTTTTAAGTAGTTAATCTAATACATAAAATGAGATAATATCAATTTTATATGAGTAAATTGCATAATGTCTTGTAGTTAATAGCATCATTTATTTAACTCCGTATGTATGTTCTTGAATACATATTTCTCTCCTATATTTCTTCAAAATCTAACTCCGTGAAAGTAACTACTTATTTTAACTCCGAAAACGGATGGTCGCGAGGGAACTACCTAAGTAGTTAAAAAAGAGTTAGATCTAACTCCGTATTTCTTTCTGTGTAGAATTTAGGACCACTAGCAGCCACGCGGACAATTTACCATTGTGGTTCCAGAAATCATTTATAGTTATTTATAGTTGCATAATTATATTTAATTTAATAAACGTTTATACGTAACACATGGTACATAGGTTATTCGTTGGAATTCATGCCCGAATATTTAATCACATCAACCTTTCACTGACAAAAATTGAAATTTCAGCTGATAAAGGTAACGGTTTAAATAATTTTTGATGTTAAGTTTAAGAGGTAGGTAGGTAATTTATTTATTGTTTTATTATCTATTACTTTATTTATAAACGTAATGCGAATGGGATTCTTAAATGTTGTCGTTATGTGATCAGGGATGGTCTCTCCAATATTGTAAAGATTTTATTAAAAAAAATATTCGTATGGTCTAAATGCCAGAAAAAGCTGGAAATACATTTTCGAGTGAGAGATTTTGGTAGATAAGCACGTTTTAGGGTCTCTAGAATACAAATTACACATTTTTGAGATTATGTCTGCGTATGTATGTTAAAATTTTTTCGGAAACGATAACTTCAAAAATATCAAACATTAAAATTCCAAATTTTATATTTAAGGTTTTAATACGAATCTCAATAACCTAATATAATTTTGGTTTCAATCTACAAACTGGATTTAAAGCAATTTTTTATTTCAAATTAAAGATTATGTGATTCTTATCTACAAATGGTATTTTATAATTTTTTTTGTATCTGGTATCATTTAAGAATAAATAAAGTAGGTAGTATATACTTATAATTTAGTATTTCGGTATCTTGTAGTCCACCAATATTAAAATACCTATAGTTTGTATCTTCTTCTGCAGTTTAAATAAAATTTATGTATTTGTATAAGTAAAAAGAATAGAGTAGTGTAGTAGTAGTAGTAGTCCACATCAGATTTTTTTAGTCTTGATATGTACCTATAGTACAATAAAATATAATTTTAATTTTAAATTTACATTTTCCTTCAATATTTTAGAATTAATTACATTTCTATTATCGGGATGAACAAAGCCATTCCAGTTAGGTACTTTGAAAAAAAAATCAAGATATACAAAATAAAATATTATTTAAAAAAAGTGTGATTAAGACCTGAAGTTGTTTCCCATCATCAACGATCCTATTCATTAAGTCACACTTGAGTTTCCCACCAGCTTCATTAGATATTTTATATTTTAAATAAACATGAATCTTCTCTCAACCATTTAACTTTGTTCTCACTTCAATTCATGTTGCTCCTCAAGAATGTATGTTAAGTGATAATCAATATTCTTCTTTCCAGCCTCTCACAGTTTAGCACAGAGGAAGATCAAGTGAGGCGAGAAAAGACCGCATCCCCCACTTTTCACCACCGTCACTCCCCCCCCCCCTCTTTTTCAGGCTGCGAGTCTGCGCAAGGGTACTTGAATATTATTTACAGCCCGGCTTACCGGTAAAAAACCGCTTCGAATTCGGGACGCGTAATGCGATCCGGATCTGTTAAGGGTAGCGATTCGAAGGGAGTGAGGAAGAGTTATAAAGAATCTTGAATATTTGGAACCGATGTTCGATGGATATTTATTTCCAGAGAGTTGTTTTTGTTGTGTTTTTTGGGGTTGAAAAGTGAATATAGATTTTTTGTTGACGGAAAATTATGTTTATGGTTTTATTATACCCTACCTTCAATATTTTTTTGTATCTGATAAAAAGTAGGGTAGATATTGATAAAGAAGTTTTTGTCTATTGAGTTACTTATGTAGAAAAATATTTAACTGAAGTCAGACTATTACCATAATATGATTATTATAGTCGGGTAGGGCTTGTAAATAAATACTTATTCATACTACATTATTAATGCATAATATATTTAAAGGACCGTTGGATATCTGACTTCACAATATTAAATAATAATTTTGAATCTATACGTCCATAGCAGAGAAAATTCGTCTCAAACCAACGTGGAACAAGTTGCTCAATGTGCCCCACTACCACTAACAGGGTATATTGGGACACCTAATGGGGTAAGTTGATCACAGGATTACAAACTACCCAAGGAACCAAAAATAAATAAAAATATTTTATGCAACTTAATTATGTTAATAATTTCTTTGTCACAATTGTCTTTATATTATAATAATTTTAATATTATACAAGATAAACTATAAAATCAGAATTACATTAAAACTCATTTTACAAAAAGAAACATTATTATTGATATTTACGAACATTTGACTCTTACTTGAATTATCTCTTAAATACCCGGTATGTTTTTCTTTTGTATGTGCGCATGATGAATCGAACATAATATAAAGCTCGTAAGCGAGCGTTAGTTCAGATACGTGTCCCAACTATCCCAGGCCATTATGTATACACACCCACATAACTTTTTTCATATAACAACAAGCATAATTTGCGCATAAAACCTATAAAATAGAAGAATCAAGCATACTAAAAACACCTAACTTAATGCTGTTGTTATTCACGTTAAGCATCTAGACCAAAAAGTAAACGAGTTTGTCTTTTTTCTTTCAAGGGTCTAAAATAAAAAGTCACCCTCGTTGACCTACTTGCCCCACCCTACCCTACTGCTAATTTATGGAAACTGGTGGAGGGCATATTTTTTCATGCTTACCATTTTTATTCTTATATATGAATATTAAGTGGCTGTTTATCTAACCTGGCAATTGCTTCTTCAATCAAGAAGTGAGAGGTGTCATCGATTTCTATCATAAAAGTAATAGCTTACTTTGCATAAATAAATAATCTTTTTTGAAATCATGGTTCAAATTTATTTAATCTAGATCAGAATAAAAAATCTGAC
Organism: Agonum fuliginosum; assembly: GCA_947534325.1. Taxonomy (NCBI): domain Eukaryota; kingdom Metazoa; phylum Arthropoda; class Insecta; order Coleoptera; family Carabidae; genus Agonum; species Agonum fuliginosum. The sequence continues at coordinate 30,819,103 of OX384032.1, read as the reverse complement.
GTGGACACCACATGACTTCCTTGTACGCCTTGTGTGTTCATACTTTTCTTAATAACTAAAATGTAAAATAATATTAAAAATTAATAAGGGTCTTAAACATAATCAACCTACTAATTTTAAACAAAATATCGAAAATTTAATAATAGACACAGAAGAAGCGATTCAAAAATTACCGGAAGATGAACAAGATAAAACAAGACATTTCGCGGCTAAAGAGTTCGAAAAAATAATCAAAAATAACAAAACCGATAAAAATAATGAATTACTCAAACAACATAAACAAAATGTTAAATCTATTAAAAATAAAATATCAGAAAACAACGCATTAATAACAAAAGCTGATAAAGGTAACACCATTGTAATAATAAATAAAGACGACTATATTCATAAAACATTAGAATTTATAAACAATAATAATTGCACTACAATAAAAACCGACCCCACTAATAAATACCAACTTGAATTAAAAAAGGCCATTAAAAACGCACCTCTTATAATCGACGAAAATAAAAAGTTCTTACAACTAAATATGAACCCTCAAGCACCGGTTTTAAAAGCTCTTCCTAAAATTCACAAACTTAATGTACCTATACGACCACTTGTTAACTTCACTCAAGCTCCGACTTATAAATTATCTAAAACACTCGCGCAAATTCTTAAAAACACACTTAATTTGGAAAATAAATACACGGTCAAAAATAACATCGAACTAATAAATGAAACTAAAAACCTAACAATAAACGAAACCACGCGACTAATATCCTTCGACATTACTAATCTATACACTAATATACCCATCTTAGACACAGTAGAAATAATCAAAAACACCTTAATCGATAAAGAATTTGACCCGGAATTTATAAAACAACTAACTGATCTTTTAACCACAGTACTTAATCAAAATTATTTTCAATTTAATAATAAATACTATAAACAAAATAACGGCTTAGCCATGGGAAGCCCTCTTTCTGGCATACTTTCGGAAATCTTTTTACAAAACATGGAAGATAATTTACTTAATAACATAAAAATAAAATATAAAATCGTTAAATGGATTCGGTACGTTGACGACATATTGTGTATAACTAACTATGAAAATACTAATGAAATCTTAAACGAAATAAATAACTACAATAACAATATTAAATTCACTTTAGAAGAAGAAGTTAATAACAAAATTAATTATCTTGACCTAACCATTTCTAAATCATCAAATAAAATCAATTATAATATATTTCGTAAACCAACTCAAACTGATAATATAATACACGCGACTTCAGAACACCCTAAACATCATAAATTCGCAGCATTTCGTAGCTTACTTTATCGTCTTGAAACTATACCGCTAAATAAAGAAAATTATAAACAAGAACTAAAAACTATTCATCAAATCGCAACTAACAACGGTTACACTAAAAACACGGTAAACAAAATTCACAAAGACATAAAATATAAAATTAAATATAAAAATAACACACCTAAACCTGATACTGAAATTAAACAATGGAGTAAATTCACATACATCGGTAAATCAACCCACATGATAACCAAACTATTTAAAAATCATAACATTAAAATCGCCTTAAAAACTGAAGATAACCTTAAAAATCAAATAAATAATAATATTGAAATTAACAATAAATATAATAAAAGCGGTATATACAAACTTAAATGTTTAACTTGCAACCTAAACTACATCGGACAAACGGGACGTAAATTTAAAGATCGGTATAAAGAACACATTAATTCCTTTAAAAATCTTAAAAGTGATTCAAATTACGCGACACATTTACTAAATCATAAACATACAGCAGGTAAAATTGAAGACATCATGTCAATTTGTAAACAACAAAGTAAAAGTAATAGATTAAACATAGCCGAAAATTTAGAAATATTTAAAGAAAAAATCAGTCAACCGGTAATAAACATTCAAATTAATAGCCAATCGGACGTAATCTTTCAACCGTTAAAATTACTAATATAAAACCCTACCTCCCATCCTCCAACTCCAGTCACCTGATGATGATCGAAAGATCGAAACGCGTCGTGATCAACCTAGTGTCGAGTCTTGTATCCCAGTTAGTGTTGTGTTTGGTTTTTTGCATTGAATCATACATTTTATCGATCTTTGTATCAAACCTTACACCATACACTAATCTGGATACATTACTCATTGACGAGTTCATAAACGGAACGATTTTGTTTTATATTATTGTGACAATGAACTTCGGAAATTCAGATATCATTAATATTAAAAATTCTTTTAACTTAGTATACTCACAAATATATTTTAGTCATTTTATTTAAACTGCAGAAGAAGATATAAAGCATATTTTACTATTGTCACTGTCATGTCATAATCATTTAAATTTTACGTAGTAACAAATGTTAATCGATCATGGACTACAAGATACCGAAATACTATAAATTATAAATATATACTTTAATTATTTTTAAATGATAGCAGATACAAAAATATTTATAAAATACCGATTGTAGGTAATAATCACATAATCTTTCATTTAAAATAAAAATTTTTTTCTAAAATTAAATATTTTTAAAAAGTACTACTTCCGATTTGTAGACTGAAACCAAAAATAGGAGGTGCACAACTAGATGCTATAACAGTCCTAAATAAAAAATTTCAACTTTCTACGTCTAACCGTATTTGAGTTATGCGACACACATACGTCCGTCCGTACGTACGTACGTACGTACGTACAGACGTCACGTCGAAACTAGTCATAATGGATTCAGAAAAGGTCAAAACGGATATTTCCGTCAAAATCTGAGAACCGAAATTTTTCGCGATTACAATACTTCCTTACTTCGTACAAGGAAGTAAAAAGATCAAATAAATTGATCTTGATCAGTGCCTACTTTGTTCATAAAATTATTATATCCTACTAGAGCTAGAACATTTGATTCCACACTTTTTTCTGTGTACCGTACAATTTTTAAACATTTGAAGGTTCTAGTTTAGCAAAAAAAATGAAAATTTAATAAATTTTGGTATTTTTAAAAAATTACAGCTCAACTAAAAACTAAACCCATTAACAGTTTTTGAAATAATGCCTACACAAAAATTTCCGAGGAATCCAATGCTGAAAACCGGAAGTCGATATCTTCATTCGTTCAAAAATTAAAATTGATGAAACACAAGAATTTTTGAAAATATTAATATTTAACAATATTCTCTCGGAGAAAAACTTAAAACTTCAGCTCAACTAAGCCCGTTAAAAGTTTTTGAATAATGTCTCTTACACAAAAAAGTCCGAGAAATTCAATACTAGAAACCGGAAGTCGACTTCTTCATTCGTTCAGAAATGAAAGTTGATTAAACACAAAAAATTTAAAAAAATTTAAAGATTTTTTTAAATTGTGACTAAACTGCCCAAATGTTTAAAAACAGAATTATAAATAGAAAAAAAACTGTAAAATCAAATGCTTCAAACCGGAAGTTGATATTTTTATCTGTTTTTTTTTGTACTTTATGAAACAAAGTAATGTTATAATTTAACTATTGATCACAAAAAAATGAACCTATATAATAGGAATTTTTCTCTAGTTTTCAAATAGGTATTTAACCAGAATTTTCTATGTCAAGTCAAAAAAAAGTTATATAAAAAAACTTTGAAAAAATAGGATTTTAAAACTTTCTTTTAGTGAAAAAACGGTATTTCCGGCAAAAATTTTAGGTGACCAACTTCAGATTCGTGTTCAGCACCCCAAAAAACATACAGAAAATCAAAACTCCTTTAAAACTTTCCAGATAAAAATCTCTATTGCCTGGAGTACAAGTAGACACCCGATATATGTCATAAATTAATAACGTACCTTGTATTTATTTACGGTAGGTATTTGAATTAAATATTTTTACTACTGTGCTTAAATGTATGTCACATTTTTGTACTTGATATAGTTATTAATAAATAAATAAGATTACACGATATCATTACTCTAATTATAACAAAACCACGCAGCACATCAATTCCAATTCCTCCTGACATGAATCCAAAGCCCGCTACACCTTGATTGCATTTCAATCCAACTATCCAGATCCACACCATGTATTCTCATTCTCACCTGGCTGCACCTTACAGCCTCACACCTCGCACTTACATCTTCACTGTTCACTAACTTCACTCGACTCACCTCAGGGCTGATGTCAGTCACGTTCGCGCTCGACACGAACTCTCGCAGGAACCCATCCAGCTCCGTGCCCTCGATGTAGCCGTTACCTGTAGATAATCACAGGGAGATTTAGTCTACGGTACAGTGAGAGATGTAGAGATGGTGATTATGTGAAGAGGTGTGATTGCGAAGTGTAGGGATGGAGGAATGATGGAAAGGTTGGGAAATTGTATTGAGGTAAATGTGAAATTTGCGCAAAATTGATTTGTTAAAAATATTTTAAACATGATGATATTCATTTTATAAATAAGAAATATTGAAATGAGAGACCTAATAATTTATATAAATTCTACTTTTTTTAACCCCATCTTCTCACGCTTGTAGATGCCTGATCCGGCCACTTAGCACTAGCAGACTGGACATTCCTTCTTTAACAAGTATACAAGGCCCCAGCCCTTCAATTTCACGACTAATAAAATGTCCACACAAAGACCGCTAGCTCTCCGTCTAGTTGATAAAAATGAATTATACGTAAGCAATTTAAAAAAAATTACTTAATGTCAGTGATACCCCTGCGATATTTAAACAGTAATTAACTAATGTAATAGTATTTTAAAGGCTTTTTGATTATTGCGTCATGTTCGGCTATTTTGAGCTTTGAGAAGTTTTGCGTAGTAATAATTTTTATCTGAATGTTTATACTTATAGTACCTACGTATGTGTTCTTCGTGCTCTCACCGATAAAAAATAATTAATTTTCTTTAATATTATGTAAATCAACTTTGCATATTCATATTTTAACTAGCCAGCAATTATTATGGTGATGAAGAATAATTTGCAAGTGAAACATTTGCAAAAAGATGCATTAATCTACTTGAAATTTACCCTAAATATAAAGCCCGTTTTAGATGGTGCAATTTTAGTTGTAAGTTTTGCAACGCAATAATGCAATAAATCTTGCGGCTAGAAAATGAATGCAATTTGTTTGAGCTGTGTTACACAGTGCAATTACTTGCAGCAAAATATTTGGTTTCTTTTAATTTGGTGCCAACATACAAATTGGTTTGACATAATTCTCAGTTGAGCATATTCAAGTAAAAAAACTGAGGAAACTTGTATTAGATATGATTTATAAATGAAATTGTTCAATTCGATAAAATAAGACGGTAATTATTTATTAATTTGTATCTTGTTTACGTAGATTAAGAATAGTTGGCAACAACTTGCCGCGCTGAAACTCACTAGAAAGTTGCAACGTGTGGCAAGAAAATTAGAACAAGTTCTATTTTGATTATATTTCTGATCTATACGAAGCAATTTTAATTGCACTTTCTTGCGCAATAAATCTTGCAACTAAAATAGCACCATCTAAAACGGGCTTTAGAAAGTGCATAATAATTCCATACAGTGGAATATGCATTTAAAATGAAAATTCGTCAATTTCATAGTCGAGGAGACGGCAGCATGAAAACCATTGTCATAACATAACCAGCTGAAATTTTTTTAAATTACATATTAGACAAGCCTCAATAAGATGCGCTTTGTCTGAAAAATCGTTCGCGTTCAAGTTGAAATGAAATTAATTTTTCCGTAAATCAAATTTTGTCAAAAATTATTGTCATAACACATAGGTACGGTTGAAACTTATATTGGCTATTAAACAATGACGCTTGTCTAAAGTATTGTTGAGATTTTTTCAGCAGGTTATGTTATGACAAAGAGTTTCATTTTTTACGGTAAGACACGTTTCTGATTTTAAATTACTGTAGAGCACAAACTTGACAAATAAATGTTACTGCTCGTTACATCTTTAATTGCATTACCGAAATCACCATTAACCCTAAAAACCCTACACAATAATGGCATTGACACTTTAGCTGCACCTGACAACCATTAGTCGTCGCTATTTTGTTATTTGTAGCAGAGCGATGGTTGCTAGTGCTACCCCACAGCGCAGTTGATGTCAAGCGCGCAATATATTTTTCAATTTCCTGCCTGTCCGGGATACCGGAGGATAGATGAACGTGTTTCGCTGAAAACATCGACTGGGGATCCATCTATCGCTCTGTCAAACTATTGACAGAGTTGGGATATTTGTAACGTTTGTAACGATAGCCTACTACATGAAATATTGCTAGATTTCGTTCAGATATGGTGGGGATTGTTTCATTCATCAGTGCAGGTACAGGGTGGTCACGAAATTGTTGAAATTATAGACGTTCAATATGGGTTTTTGCCATACTTAAAAATGTACAAAAGGTCCTCGTAGATTCACTGATGGAAAGTATATCATTCTATTATTTTTACATGGATAACTCTTTATGATTATGAGGTGGTGGCATGGCATGTTCGAAAGATTGCAGTTAAAAGTTAGTTAGACGAAACGGTCGCCCACTTAACAGTTTTTTCATTGATATAACAAATTAATCTAAACTCTTAACATAAGATTTTAATGATTCTTATATAAAATTGACAATTTCCATTATACAAATTAAATTGAATCATTTCTTGTAGGAACGATTTCTAAAAAATAGGGTGGTCGGTAGTGGTTAGCTCAATTCTTGAAACTTTTACCTATATTATAAGTATTTTCCAAAAATCTCTACGGGATATTTCAGTGTTAAGTATCCTAAGATTTGAATGTAGACCTCAAAACAAGAAAAAAATTTCATTTGGAGATTTTCTCGTAAACGCTTCGTTTATAAGATATTAGCTTCTAAAGTTACAAATAGAAATGGGAAGTTTAGTAAAAATAAAGGAATAATAATAAACAAATATTGCATACTAGTCATCTTTATTATTTTAAACAAATAAAAAATTTTGAAGGAAAAAAATGTTAACCTACAGTCCGAAAGCAACTATGTTATCCCATCTGTGGATGATAGAACGACATCAGAACGAGTAACTGCTCGGTTTTGCTCTTCTGTTACTAACAACTTACTCACAATTTCCTTTATAAATGTACGCGAAATGACTGCAGTTTACTCCACCTAATTTATCAGAGTTCATTGTTCGATGTGGACATGATAATCCTATCCTAATTAATTAATGAAGAATCAAAAATAATAAAAATCTTATATTAAAACTTTGCTGGAACCTGTGACAGATCCAGGAGATAGTTTTACTAATGAGAGACAAACACAAGAGCCTCCTTCCACCCATTACCCCTCTTGTATTCGCGCTTGACTGAAACATTTATAGCTACACATTGATACCTTATATTAGTGAATAAAATATAAACAAGAATGCGTAAATTTTTTAAATTTTATTTGTAACTTTAGAAGATAATATCTCCTAAACGAAGCGTTTGCGAGAAAACCTCCAAATATTTTTTTTTTCTTGTTTTGAGGTCCTAGGCCTACATTTAAATTTTAAGTTCGGATATACTTAAGCCTGGAACACAATAAACTGAGATGTATACAATGACAAAACAATTTAAGCTTAAGTAACATAACATTCCACCGGAATACCAAATAAAACTTCTTGCGAAATAATTTTATTATATTTAACAATAGGAATGAAATATTGTTCTGTAAAATGATATTATTTCTTTTACGGGCGCAGTATTATTTTAGCTGGGTAGATTGGTCTAAAAAGTGTTATAAATTATAAGTTCATCTTATTTGATCTGCTTATGTTACTACAGCAGAAGTCATAGTTCCAGAGTTTTTTTCCACAAATATGTAGAAGGAAGACTATTTGTTGGCACATCAAACAATCCGTTTTATGTACCTAACAGTGCAACTTTATATTTAATAGTGAAAATAATTCTTGACTGAATTTGGAATTTGAAGAAGGAAAAATAATGGGTGCACCAGTCACTGTGATAACTATCTATCAAAGATAAAATAAAATGACATCCAGATAATATAAAAAGAAACCATTTTAGGTGCAAGAAAAACTGATTTTCTAATTCTCATGTTATGATCATGGTATATTATAAAAATATTTCTCAACGTTTTCAGACACAAGTTTGTTAAATTGAACAGTTTATATACGTAATAAAAAACATTAACAATTGTATCACAACCATTAGTGAAAATACTAAAGAAAAAAGAAAATTGTACCTACATCATAGCGTATAAAATGATTACTTTTCAAAGAGACCAGTTCTCTTGCAATACAAAGAATAAGAAAAATTCTATTGCATTACCAGCGATTTTCTCGAATCTCATTCTCATTATTTATTTCCCTTCAAAGCATCCACAATATTTATCTGAAGCTCGTGCGTTCTTCTTTGAAAAATCTCCTCGTATGCGTCGGTACAAAAAACGTGCTTCAAACATAATTTATGGGCAATTTGACTGGCGTTCCATTTGCGATATTATCACACACGAGTAGCTTCATACTTCGCCCGGTTCGGCTTCGCCACAACGGATAGAGAAGTTCAACCGGTAAGAAGTTTCCCGGTTCGCGTTAAACGAAGATTTACGATTGTGTCTTCGACGTGTTGTGCGGTGTGTTGTGTATTTTGCATGCAGGAGCGGCAAGGTTTGATTTATCTTAATCTTATGTCTTATCTTATCCGCGTATTTATCACTTTATCTCCAGTTAAAATGGCTTACGACGCGAAATATGACTCGAGATGGTAATTACGTGTACAAGAACTCAGATTAAGATTCAAAGTGGCTGCGATTACTGCTGCTTCAGCGTAAAGACATTGTTGGATACGAGATAAAATCACGTCTTTGCACCTAATAGTTTCCACACAATACAATGTATGAAAATAATGTTGCAAAAGGATTCAAACTGCAACAGAGATTCAATTTAAATTGGAGCAATCCAGCAATAGTTAAAAATTTATTTTTATAGGTTAAATATTTATGAAATTGATTTTAATATTGAAACATATTCGTTATTAGCAGTACCGAGCGCGCGTTGCTACGCCTCCAACTCGAATTTAAGGAAACTCGGTATAAGAATCCTAAGCTATTACGATACCATACAAATGTTGGTAGGAGGCGCTTGCTCCCCCCTTCCCCCGGGGAAATGAAAAAGAGATATTTTTCATCTAATTTAAAGGTATTTAACCTTGAACCCAAAAAAATTTTCGTCTGCGGCACATTTAATTAATATTTATAACAACAACTCTAGTGGCCTACGGCATATTTTTACTTGTCTTTAGTTTCATAAACGACCCGCCCCCGCTGGTAACTATGTCCATGATACCATACCAAATTTGAACCCAATCGGTGCAGTATATTTTGAGTTAGCTTGCCACCATTTTGTTTAAAGAAGGCGGACTGACATTTTAGTATGCTCATATCATAAGTTAGATCATAAGCTAGTGCCATAACAAATTTTAACCCAATCGGTGCATTACATTTTGAGTTAGCTAGTCGCCATTTTGTTTCAAGATGGCGGACTGACATTTTAGTATGCTCATGTCATAAGTTAGATTTTACCAAATTTGAACCCAATCGGTACAGTACATTTTGAGTTACCTAGATGCCATTTTGTTATAAAATGGCGGACTATCATTTTATCGTGCTCATGTCATATGTTAGATCCTAAGTTATTACCATACCAAATTTAAAGCCAATCGGTTCAGGAAACTTTGAGTAAGATAGCCGTCATTTTTTTTCAAGATTGCGGATTAACATTTTAATTTGCTCATGTTAAAAGTTAGATTTTGAACTATTACCATACCAAATTTGAATCCAATCGGTGCAATACATTTTGAGATAGCTAGCCGCCATCTTGGAACATTGACATTGTATTAAGTCAGAAACCTTCGCGGGCGTGCACACAACAACTCATCAGTTTCAGCAAAATCGGATGAATGGAATGGGAACGTATACAAGACAAACAAACAGACAGATAGACAGAGATCAAATATGATCACAAAAAAAAAATATATAAAAATATACTCAAAACTTCCAAACTATTTAAATTTTGTTATTGTTGACTAGTATTACTTGATGACGGAATAATCAAGAAACTCACAAAATACTAATATCTGATTATTTCTACAGTACGAATAGTATGTGTATATTATATAGTAAGTAGAGTCTAGTTCAAATTTATAGCCAATAAAGTAAAATTTAAAATCTCTTTAATGACAGTCATTATTCTAGACTTAGGAGAGAATGACAGAGTCGAGACAGAGTGCTAGATTTGAGTAACAAATGAGGCAATTTTCCATGCAATTTCATCTAAAATGCATTTTTACAATGAAACCATTTATTTGACACGTAAATCTTTAAAAAATTATATTATGATGAAAGATGCTCCGCGTATAACACAACATTCAGAATTATTTTAGTACCTACTTGTTATTATAATAAACATGGAAATATAAACAATAATAAGCACCTCTTTCTACATATAAAATATGGTTATTTTAGAATGAAGAAAACTTATAACAATTCATAATTTTATAAATAACTTACTCATATTTTTGAAAAAACATTAAAATAAAAAGCACTCAAATATTCAAATACCCCACGGTTATGAGTTAAAATAAATGATGTTGAAGTGCTACTTCTAACGATTACAAACTCTGAAATTTCGTTTTGGTAATAATATAATAATTTTTTTGGAAAGTAGTTTGTCGTCTGGATGTTAACTAATAAATAGATTTGTCATAAATAAGCAACTACTGTTATTAAAATGACTGCTCTTCAAAATCTAAAATTTAATGATTAACATTTGTAATCTCTTAATTTGTACTTTTTATTGTTTATAAATTAAATGATTAATAAACATTTTGTATCACTCATTTAAAAAAATCCGTTGATATATTAAAAAATTCGTTTAAAGACAATTTGATTCGTTTACATGAACACGAATCGAATTTAATAATGCTGTAAAGCGACAAAAAATAAAACAAAGAAAATTTGATTGACCAGTTTCTTGCACATTCATTTTCATTTGTTTCAACGTTTGGTCGTTTGCATTTTATACTTCAGTACCTACTATACTTGCTCATCATCATCATCATCTCTTGTGTATACAGAATGTCTCACAACTTAGGACAAAAATTAAAGGGTATGATCATGCTGATCATGAAACAAAAAGAATTTTTAAAAATTCGCAATAAAATTGCATCGTATTTCTAGCATTTTTTGCAACTGGTCGGTAGTTATTTTTAATAATTTTTTCAAATCTTCTGCAATGAAAGTAATTGTTTACATAATATCTAATACTAATAAATGTCAAATTATCAAATATACCATCAAAACAGTGATATTTAAAATGTACACACGTCACGTAAACTACCCTTAACTTTACGAATTTAAAAAAATTCTTTTTGTTTCACAATCAGCACGTCGTACAGTATATACCCTTTAATTTTTGTCCTAAGTTGTGGAACATCCTGTATTTCAGTGAATAAACTTTTAACAATGATGAGGTATTTTCTTAACTGTGAAAAAATAAACGAATGTAAAAGAAAAACATTTGTTTTCAAGGCTTTTGTGAATACTTGACAAATACGAAACGAAACATAAATTTTGTATAGGTACTTAATAAAGCATTTACAAGTTTGTAACATATCATTACACAATTTCGTTACAATTCAAATAAAAGAAAAACTCAGAAAAATTTCAAAGAAAAAACTTTTAACTTCCAGAAAAACTTTTCAATACTCTTAACTTAGCGAATTTTAAAAAAAATTCTTTTTGTTTCATAATCAGCACGTCGTACTGTATATTCCCTTTAATTTTTTGTCCTAAGTTGTGGAACAGCCTGTATTTCACTGAATAAACTTTTAACAATAATGAAGTATTTTCGCAACTGTGAAAAAATAAACGAATATAAAAGAAAAACATTATTTGTTTTCAAGGCGGTTGTGAATACTCGACAAATACGAAACGGAACACAAATTTTGTATAGGTACTTAATAAAGCATTTACAAGTTTGTGATTAACATATCATTACACAATTTCGTTACAATTCAAATAAAAGAAAAACTCAGAAAAATTTCAAAGAAAAACTTTTAACTTCCTGAGAAACTTTTCAATGCCGTGGAAAACTGTTGCTTCTAATTATACTTTTCATTTGCATGTTTTTGAACACGCGAATACTTTTCTCACTTTTCTTGCTGCAGCGGCGCCCTCGGCAAGTCGTGGCGAATACCGGATTTAAATTCTGACGTCTCAGCAACACGATAATTGAAAATGTCTGTAACGCCTGGAAAATTTAACCGGTTTATGAAAGAAATGAGACAAGCTGACTTGGATCTTTAATTTCATAATGCGAGGAAGCAGGGGCGTACTGAATTATATTTTAATGAGGAATAAAATTAAAGAAGCTACTCTAAAAATAAATAAAATTGTAATTATGCCTTAGCAATTAATATACCTACTTAATAGTTATTAATAAAATATCCTACCTGTTAATTATGTAATTATACAGACGATTTATTTCCACTTTTTAGTTTAAATACTGTTTTCATAAATGTATGTCCAGTTTCATTAATTTTTTCTTAAAATTTAAACAAATTGCTTCAATTGATATACTAACATGAATATGTCATATCTTCAGGTTGTTGCTTATTCTACTGGATTAAAATTTTAAACAAACGTTTATTTTACGCATATTTTTTAAATAAAATATGTAAATACAATAGGGGTGTCCTGTATTATTAAATATTTTTATGTACGACTTCATTATAATCAATTGTTTATGACGTTGTTTAGCGTGCATAAACTACCAGTTTATGCACTAGTGCATAATGATAAAGTAAAACAACAATTAAAATTAATACATTTTTTTTTATTTATGAACAAGAATTCAATTAAATGAAAATTTTGTAAATTACAATAAGGAATACATTTTACAGGCTCCTGACAAACTGACACTAAATTACCAACAAAATAATATAAATAATATTAATAAATTTCATGTACTCGTAAAATAAACTAAGTACAAACCTTAATTAATTGTTTAGGGATAAACTAGCTAACTTGGTTATCTATTCCTTCGTTTATATTAATATTGTAGAACACAACTTGGCCCATCTGGATATCTTATACGACGAGATCAGTATTGAAGTAATTACAATATTGTATTTTCGGTATTTTCCTTTATTTGGCATAATCAGGAGAAGTGTTTCTTTTGCATTTAATGCAATTTCAATAATTTATTTCATTTCTAGACCAAAAATGTTTTTAATAAATGTCAGTTTCAATATTTTTCTCAAACAAATAATCAATAAACAACTTTGTAACCATAACAATAGAAAAAATACACTAATACTATCAAATTTTTTTGTCAACCCGATTATGTCAAATACAAATGTCATTCTAGGCAATATAAAAATTGATTATAATGAAGTCGTACATAAAATATTGTATGTAACTCGTACATAATCGGACTTTATAGACTCGCCTTATTTATTAGCCTCGTTCGCTGCGCTCACTCTGCCATAAACAACGGCTCTTCAATAAAGTCTTAGATTATGCACTTGTTACATAAATATCTATTATCTACAATATACTATTCTATGTAACACAGCCAAAAATTCAACACTTTTTTGTCATTTAATTTCATGACAAAACATTATAGAATGTATAGTTATTTCAATATTTTTAATTATTATTCTACTTTTTCTTAGAGAAAAATTATTTTAATTTTATTATGTCCTGTTCACAAGATTAAAGATTTTCCAAAAAATTTCTTGAAAGTAAAACAAGTCATATAAACAGTGGAGGAAACTAATTATTTCTTTAAAATATATTAAAGCTAGTGATCTTAAATATATTTAATAAAAATAAATACATTTCCCGTATAAACGGTATTTATAGATATTTTTATGACAGCTCAGCACTTGCTTTACTTTCAAGAAACTTTTTAGTGAAAAATTTTCTCGTGTGAACAGGGCATTAGATTGGTTTGAAATATAGTGACTGCAACAGCAGAAACCCATCTAGTTTATTTCCTAAAATTATTTTAATGTAATTTATTATTCATATTGTCGGTTTTAATTATTCCTGTTAAAATGCAATCAAGTTCTAAATATATCTGCTATTTATGTATGAACAATGTAGGATATGTAATTTTGTTTAAAATGTTGATAAATACTTACTTGTATTTGTTACAATGTAATTTAATTCCAATACAAAAAACCGATACAAACATATGACTAATAAAAATAGATCACGAAACAAAAGCAATATTTATTATCTGCTAATATTTGTTTGTATTTTCTGTTTTGCATACAAAAATAAAATAAAATGCTGCTATTATTCTCCACATTATTGAAAAACGGTGTTTCAATTTCAATAACAGCTCGCGTAAAATTCTTCCACTTTGATGACCTCATACATTTTCGGTTATTCGTCAAAATCGAACGAGAGAACGAGTAGGTATTACGTCGATTAAGCTGACAAACCATTTATTCCAGTTTTCAATTCATTCGAGTAAAACCGGAACTGTGTTCTGAAAATGATAGAATTATTGCTGCCGAACCTGCGAAATTTTAAATGGAATTTCTATGCGGTAGAATCTGAAATTGAACGATTCATCAAAGTATTCGGTGTTGAATTAATGAATAAATTTGTTATACTAAGTAGATATTAAATGTTTCTCCAGCGCGTTTATAATTATTATAATCAGAAAAATTATTGTCACTTTCATTTCTCAATTAGGTACTTTGGGCAGAGAATTTGTTTTCTTGGCAGAGTAATAAAAACAAATTACTGGCGAGTATATTAAAGAAAGAATTATCTTTCCTCTGCTGTTTTATTTTCTACGTCACTTTCAAGAAGAAATGTATAATTATACAGAATGTTACTGCAGATACTAACCATATAATTATGACGTAGGCATTGAGCATGGAACAGGAAAGAAATTTTTTAAAATTCGCAAAAATAAGGGTAACATATTTAAAGTAAATATTAGTACCGCACGAGTAGACAGTTTTTCAAAATATTTTATTTGAATCTACTGCAACACCACACATAATTTTTTACACAACGTCTAAATAATTGTTTATAATTCATTTCAATTATGTTGTAGCATCCCCTGATTTTGTGAATTTTTCAAAAATTAGTTTTTTCTTCAACCGTCTTAAAAGTTGGTTCTTTTAATACTGTTTTTAGTATTAAAAGTTGACGTTTTTGTTATTAATAAAAAAATGTAACTGTTGCTAGGTTACACTTTTAATCCTAGGCTTAAAAGTACTTTTAATCCTAAGCTTAAAAGTAGATTCTGTATTTCTGTATTCTGTAGATATTGAATGTTTTTTTTTGTTAATTTAATCAAACAAAAAAAAAGAAATTATTAATCTGATTTCAAAACATCTTAATTTTAGTACTTAGGTTTAATATTAATTTACAAATTTATTACTTATTCACAGTGATATTAAAAGTACAGCTT
Organism: Agonum fuliginosum; assembly: GCA_947534325.1. NCBI lineage: Eukaryota > Metazoa > Arthropoda > Insecta > Coleoptera > Carabidae > Agonum > Agonum fuliginosum. The sequence goes on along the minus strand of OX384032.1, from coordinate 30,803,647 downwards.
GAGCAACAACAAGTTTCAACAGTATTAACATTTTTGGTAGTCTTGCTAACAATATCCGTTAATGGTACATGATACTAGAATCTTGGGAGCGTAATATTTCTTGAGCTTGATCATCACGCACTTCTTCATTTTTTCTACTGGTATTATCGTCATGAATGGAGGATATTATACTTTTACTAGTGCTAGGTTCATCGAACCGTAATATTTTTTAGCTGTCTACCATGTATGTTTACCAGTAAAGCTGATTTGACGTCTTCAATAACATCAATCTTTAATTCATCGCAACGGCATGCACCCGATATTTCCAGTATTACAACAATCTATAAAAATTCATAATATTTAGATAGTTATTATTCTCATTCCTCATATTTAAACACTTTAATCATCAGGTATGTATTATCAGGAGCATAATTCAAGAAAAACTCTTGATTTATTTTAGTTTGACAGAACAATAAAATTTGTAAACAAAACAAAAGGTTAAGCAAAGCTACCTTCTTAGTTTCAATCATATTTCAACAAAATATTTCAATAATTTAATATGTAATTTTCTTGGTTGAAGAAAAAATAGTATGTGTTATTTGGATTAAAAGTGTCTTTGTTTGATTCGCAATTTTTGCATCCGCTCGGCTTCGCTACGCTTCGCCTCGCAAATGTAAAATAATTGCTCATCAAACAAAGTATCACTTTTAATCCTAATAACACAATATACTATTGTTTCACGCCCAGCACGTCATATACCTAATATACACCCTTAATTTTTTCTCCGGAGTATTGTAATATCCTGTATACATAAATTGTATCTTATACGAAATGCATTAACGCTAAATAGCACTAGCATCCAATTATAATAACCAGTAGTGTGACTCTAGAGATATATTTACTAATTGAAAAATTTAAACTAAATTTAATTGCTGTACAATAGTAATAAAGTAAACGACAACTGATAGTATGCGTCGCGTTTGATTATGTTGTATATTTATTAAGAAAGCATTCAATTTTATGAATACAAAATGTTCAAATATCTAGTAAAAATATTTAAAAACTAGTTGCCTTAAAAATAATTTAACAATATCTGCTTCATACAATTTCAAGATTTTTGATATAAAAACGAATTTTAGTGACAAAATTTATATGGTATTAAAAATTAAAATAATCTTCTAGTAAAGTTTTACGAGTACGGTGAAATCATCCACTACAAGCATTACGTTTAAATTATTTCGTAATATTACATAGTTTTGTTGTTTTTGTTATATTATGAGAAAATACGGTTGGTTCTTTATTCAAAATAATATAAAACAACGAATATACTGTCATCTCCTCAGAGTAAAGGCGTGTTGATAATATTTATTTATATTTACAACACAAAATAAATCTCCAGGGTATACTCTCACTGTCATGCATTTTTCTAAACAAGAAACTTTTACGTTTTTCACTATTCTGTGCATATTTCATACTCTCCTAGTTTTGTAGGGAATTTTCCACAAAAATGTTATTGTTGTCACAGTTGTGGGTACATGTATGTGATTGTGATATAGGTGTAGGTATAGTACACTTTCATATGCAGTTTAATTTTCTTTGTATTTCGGTACGGTATATTCTACGAATAAAGGCTGAAGCTTTGTAATAGAAAATGCTACGTGCAGCAGTTTCCTTACTGCGCAGGAGAAAAAGCATTGTATTGTATTTATCGTACGGATTTTCTGAGCGTACATTCCAAAAATGTTGCCGAGTAAGATAAAAACGAAATTAATTTAATATAGGATTTTAATTCATAAATTGTTTAATTATTATTAACTATACCTATAATTTTTACCTTGGCAAAGTTCAGTCGAAATTATTTTAACTTTACAAGCTGTTAGTTGATGTACGGACTTTTTGCATAAAAATATTTAGGTAATAAATATTAACAACTGAATTACAAGAAATATTAAGGGCAATGTCAAACATTTAATAATTTTAAATTTTATTGTACTTTTAAAACTAAATGAAAACATTTTTTTTTAAAATAACCTGCATACCCATGCAACAAATCGACTGTATTAACGTCTGTAAGACGTACATCTTGCTACTGTCTTATAGACGTCATAATGAGACTAGTATTGGTCGAATTTTAGAAGTCTTCTACGGTAGTCTTTAAGTCGTCATTAAGTTGTACAGTTTTAAATCCCCCGCTTACAATATATAGGAGTTCTATATTTGTCTCAAAATTCATCTTGGTTATGACATACTAACAGGAATCCTATATTGAACAAAATTAAGTCGTATATTGGTCATAATTTTATTAAAAAGGACATCATTTGACTGTCGAAAAGGTATTAAATAGACGTCATTTACATGGAAAAAATCAGATATTTTAAACATCCAGAATGGAGGACATAAGACTCGTATGTGACGTCTTTGTGATTACATTTGGATCAGACGTTTTAAAGACATGGACATTATAAAGACGTCTTAACGACGTATTTGTGTTGTATGGGTAATTAGTGTTAAAAGTAAACTTTCGTTAAAGTTTTTTATTGTGTGCAGCTGACCAATTTATTCAGATACTTTTAATCAGAAATAAATAAATATTTGTTTTCTTTATTAATTCAATTACTATGCATATTTTTCCATATTTCAACGATTTCAGGAACAGATAATTAATACCATTTTGCATTTACTACCTACGTTTTGAAAATATAGTAAACTGAATTCTAGAATCATGTTAGCATAAAACAATTATTATAGTTTAGTGATGCCGTTTGTCGAGAGTAGTCGAGAGTGCACTCGACTCTCGTCTAGACTCGGAATTTCCAAAACTAATAAAAGTCACTCTCGTCTCGTCTCGAAATTTCTCGACTAATCTCGACATAGAGTCGAGAGTCTCGAAAATCTCGAATCAATTTGGGTTGTGTGGTATTTATTTATTTGACATGCAAAACAAGTCAGTATAGTTTGTTAGTGTTAGTGCGGCCTAGGTCCAGTCTTATGGGATTACTTATACGTGTTTTGTACGAAATAACTCTTTTGTGATATATTTAAGTCTAACTAATACATGGTTATTTTATTCCACGGTACTTCATCTATACTTGACTAGTTAGGTACCTAAATTTATAATTTTTATAATTAAAATTTATTTTTGTTAATTAATAAAAATGTTTCGTATACCTATATTTTTACTAAACTTAATATTTTGTTAATAACTGTTACATAATTTTAGGAATAGGTATTATTTTTATTAAATATCTAATTGATTTATGTAGATCAAAATAAAGATTTTATTTTTAAACATATAAGTTTGTATACATTTATTGTTTGTTGATCTTGGGAATATTACTTAAAATACAACTTTTTTGTGAAAGATCCCATTTATGATCTGGTCCTGATATTCCAGCATCATTAGCATCTAAAAATGCGTCACGGACAAGAAGTGAAATTTTGTTTTGTTTAATCCTATTATATTCACAAAAGCATATTTCTGTTAATTTTAATTTTAAGCAAATAGTTACTAATCAATTATATAAGACGAGACTTTCGGCTAGACTTGATACCCGGTCTCGTCTCGGTTCGAATTTGTAGTTTGTAGAGAGTTGCCTCATGGTCTCGTCTCGATTTTCTCGACAAGACGAGACGAGACCGAGACTAGTCTCGACTCTTGCGGCAACACTATTATAGTTTTCGATGATATTTGAAACATTTGAACTGTTATTGTTCAATTATTTCGACATAAATCAATAAGTAAGATTTATAAATGGTTACACTTCTCTGTGCTCAAAAGTTTGAACTTACTGATTTGGTTGCAAGATATACCTATAAGTATTAATTATCAATACCGAATATCATTAGGTATCATGTTAGAATAGAATCCCTTATCTAAATTCCTAATATTTTTGTAAATTAATTTAGAATTCTATAGGGTAATTTTTTTATTCAATACCTTTAAAAGAGACCCAGGTTAGGTCTTTCTTAAATATTTATTAAAAATTCACTGTGAATAGAAAAACCCATAAATTATATTACTGTATTCTTGAATACTAGTGCAATGTAGCACGGTGAAATAATAAGTACATGTTCTTAAAACTAAGAAATCTTACTGTACAAAACTAAACGAAATTCAAATGCAGATGTATAAAACAAAATGAATTAAATAGAATTACTGTCAGTTAAATATTTGTATGTTTCATGTTTTATTAAATTTTGAAATAATTTTTGTCAAGATTTTATTGCAACCTTTGTTACAAATGTAGCTCATAAAGTTTCAAACTGTAACAGTGAACATTTTCAGCGTTGAAATATATCCCTTGAGTTCCACTTGTCATAAAAATATGCGGATTTGGGATTGGGATTTGTCGACATGTATAAAATTTGAAATAAAAATGGTAGTACCTACCTATGATTTCATACGTGGATTGGCGAAGATAATAAAATATATTATTTCAAAAAATAGAATGCTAAGAAAAATTAACGGAAATAGAACCAACTTCAAGTGTTTGTAAGAAATAAATTTAGCGAAGAAATCAATAAGTAGGTAAGTATACCCTCTGTAACTTTACGCGAAAGACATTTAATAATTTACCAAAGATTTCTTTAAAATTTAATAAGTCGTTACCAATAATTTGCTTCAATTTTGTAAATTCTGACCAATGACGTACATACTGCAACTGCAAAAATGGTGAAAATGCTCTAAATCCTGTTTTAAATATCGAAAGAATTTTGACAGATAGGTCCTAGTCATAGGCGTAAGCACGGTGGGTGCCATGGGTGCCACGGCACCCCCTAATGCCCTAATATAGTAATAAAGATAGTATTAATAACGAAATAAAAATAAAAATTTCGGCCGACGACGGCGAAAAGAGATATTTTTGATTCCCGCCTTATTGATAAAATTGGTTTTGTAAGTTTTCAATTTGAATAGATAGGTGAATATCAAATTTAGAACCTCAAAATATTGATTTATACACTGGCGGAAAAAATGAAACACTTGAAATTCGTAAAAATTTCGACCATTTTCAAACCGCCATAACTCGGCGTATTTTCAATCGATTTCGATGAATCTTTGCGGGCGAAATTTTACTAACTTTGGAGCTTAAAAAATACATGTAAAAATTTAAATTAAAAAAAATGGAACTAGACAGACCTAGAGACATCTTTTATCTTTAAATTTAAAAAAAGAGCAAACAAATCGGACCAAAATTAAAGTCAATTTCATGGGCCCAACGAGAACATATTTTTGCTTAATTTTGTAGGGGTGGGCATTCCTCTTGTTATCGCTTCCAGGTATGCATGATATTTGATTTAACAGTAGGTATCATAATTCATAAATACAGGAAAACTAGGTAATCTAGTTTATTTGTCTATGTCATTAAAATCTAACTTGCCAAATAAATCTTTTTGTAACAGCTTCTTACGATGACATACAAAAATGTATCAAATATAACGCCAAAAAATTAAGTTACATCAAAATCCTTAGTTTGGAAACAATTATAGATGAACTTGTGAAATGACACCTCGTAAAGGAAAACCCTATAGGTACAATTTAAAATTTTGACACTCAGGTTAGTAAAAAAATTAAATGTCAAAATGAGCAACCGTCTCGGCACAAAAATTTTGTATTTATTTAAAAACGCGAAAAAACACATAATTAAAATTTTATCGCTCTGAAGAACTGCCTTCTTCGATCAAATGAAGCTTTCAATTTGTTTAAAAATGACGTGTGTAGAACAATCAGTTTTAAAACCACAAAGAAAACGTTCTCTGTTGTATTACCGAGTTAAACGTAGCTTGTTTAACTAATAACATGAAAACGGCATTACAAGATAAAATCAAATAATAATTACAATCGTTTGAGGACCCCTGACATCCGTACTCGAGGCGTAATTCAAGTCGAATTGCGCACGATACGGCGTTGTTGTGTTTCACTTGTTTCCCGCAGGTAATTTACGCATCCAGCCCGGGAAAGCCGCTATCTCCATCTCTTTCTATCTAACAGCACCAAGTTCTTATCAAGAGTTTCCATCTCTCTTGCAGGGGCGAGCAAACATGTGATAAACAAACGCAAAAATGTGAAACAACATTACGTGAAATTGTGGCAAACAATTTCCTACTTCTGTTGTTTCACTGCGAGTTTGGATAAATAAAAGAATGTGGAATGCTTGCTGGCTTCCTGCACTGCGATATGATTTTATAAATTCATTTCTTTGGGATTGGAATGTATTGGAGAGAATTTTTGAAAACTTTGCATATGGGAAAGAAACAAAACGGAAAAATGGATTTTCTGTTCTATCGCAACTTTCAGGCACAAACAATATCAAAAATCTAGAAATGTATATAGGTACTAAGATATTTATATTACAGACAAGAATATTATTTTTAGAAAAACTAATGTATATTATACAAGGCATTAATTATCAATAGGATTAATTCTAAAATAATATCAAGAGGTACAGCCACGTTTTAACATAAAAATATAATTCTTGTAAAATTATTGGGGTGTCATATGTGTAATTTTCACTTATAATCTCACATAAATACATTAAATGCTCTCTAACTCTAACAAAGTTTAAATTAGCTCGAGTGGTACAAGAGACCAAGAAAACACAATACAAAATATTCCTGGAAGTGAATTAATGCACGAGATGTAAAATTTCCGGAAATTTATTTTTTGTAAATATTATATTCGGGGGTAATATAATTAGTGCTATGATTATCATCGGTGATAGCATGAGTTTGTCGATGAAATTTTCTGAAGACTTAACGAATCACCTATGATTAATCATAGTTGGAGGTATATTTGGGGAGTATATATACAGGGTGTTTTAGACCACCCGTACCACCCAAATATCTCGCGTAAAACGGAACGAATCAAAAAAAGAAAAAATACGTCCAAAAAGATTTCAAAAATTCTATTAATTGACACCAAATGCAAATTTTTCCCCCACCCAATGGGGGGTGGAGGGGGGGTAGCTTTGTAAATTTTATTGCAGATTCGGATTCCTAGATTTAAATAAAGAAGGTTTTGTCCGAAAATTTTTTTTTGATTCTTGAAAAATTTTTTTTGATTCTTGAAGTTAAAAGGCAAATTAAATTTTGGTTTTAAACAGAAATTGATTCATTCAAATTTGACAAAAAGAAAAAAGCGCAGTAACTGAAACAAGAAATAAAAATCATTTAAAAAATTATAACTGTGTAAGGTACTTACCGTAATGTCAGTCCTATCCCACCCTTGCGTAGACGATAAATTACGTTGTTTTCGAAAAATCTTAAAATTTTTTCGGACAAAACCTTCTTTATTTAAATCTAGGAATCCGAATCTGCAATAAAAAATGGGGGTCCCCATTTAAATTTACAAAGCTACCCCCCCTCCACCCCCAGGGGGTGGGGGAAAAATTTGCATTTGGTGTCAATTAATAGAATTTTTGAAATCTTTTTGGACGTATTTTTTCTTTTTTTGATTCGTTCCGTTTTACGCGAGATATTTGGGTGGTACGGGTGGTCTAAAACACCCTATATATATATATATATATATATATATATATATATATATATATATATATATATATAACATTTTAAACTCTATTTAGGTACCTTTGTCAATTTGGCATGTTCTTTCCTATTATCTCTATCTTGACAAATTTTAAGTCTGATTTTTGGCAAACAGCAATTTCTGATTGAAAAACTGACAGAATGTAACTAACAAATACAGTTGACATGTAACAGCGGTGATAGAAATATCATCGATTTTATAGCCTCTTTACTACCCTATTTCAGACAATCAAATTAGTTAAATAATGTACCACGTGATACATGAATTATATATTCGGAATTCCGGAAATATTGGAAATACTGAAAAAAAATTATGTTTTATAGAAAAAGAAACGTACAATTACATTGCATGCCCTGACTGCATTTTTAAAAGTGGTTCTAAATCGAAAGAACGATCACTCTGGTCTTTCTATTATCCTATGTACCTTAGGTAACTATACTATCAATATTTTTTTCTTCCCGTAGACTCAGAATCATCAACATGTGTTTCGTTTACTTCGTTATTAAATAATATCCATATCAAATTCTTTCTACAACATAGAAATTTGAATTATTAACTGAATACTGAATGTGTCGTTAACAATGATTTGTTAATGTGTATTATTTCAGTAATTGATTGCATATTGACAATCAAATTTATTATATTATTACGATTTATCCAATTTTAATGTAAATGTCAAACTGACATGGCAGAAAATTCTCTTTTATTAATTTCAGTTAGATTACTCAAGCTGTAGTAAATAATTTCCGATAAATTTTTATGTTATGGTTATCACTATTGTAATCCATAAATTCTTCTATTGGCTGTTATTTGCGTCATCCGATTTTTCGAGATATTTTTTATTATAACATCTCAATAAGTGATTTATCATGTTTAGTGTGGAATTTATAAATTTTCTATGATATAGATAATCAGAATCGAAGAAATTCTGTTTCATATAGTATAACCTATACTTACTTTGTTATTGCAGTAGGTAGGTGTAGAAGAAAAATTTGCGAAAATAGAAAATTTAGTAGGTTGAGATTCACTGGTAATGCAAGAAGGTACCATAGCTATTTATCATTGTTATTTTAAAATTACTGCACCAATAACTAAAAATTTGCTGTGGTTGTTGAAATTCTACGGACATAAAAGTAACATTATTTGAAATGCGGCCAAGAACTCCAAGTGGTGGAACTAAGAATTTTAGATATTTACGTTACATTTCTCTTTATGTCTAAAAGTATTTACGTGTACGAAGTTTGCAGAGTGCCATAAAAAGTAAAACTCCTGTATGCTATTGTTGGTTCCCGGGGAGAATTTCCTGCATGACCCAAACTTGGAAAACAGGAAATTTTAAAAACATTTATTACAGTTTTTAACCCACTTTTTACACTTTTGTATTTTCGGACGACAACGCGCTTGATTTTATGTTTTCCGCTGCTCTGTTCACTAAGAAAACAAATATTTTTCGTAATGTTTGCCAAAATTTAGGACTGATCTAATCAAATTGCAACGAAAACCTATGCAATAATCACAGTGTTATGCATTTACATATTTTACACAATTTGAATTGCAGGCATAAATTAAATTATTCCCTTATTAATTCAGATACATTAGAATTTCGGTTGATACAATGAAATAATGATTAATTGTAATTTGTACTTTGTTCTTCTATTTGGCGTTCACAAAGTTAATTTTGTGAAACCCAACTGAATGTCGCCAGGACTCACTTTGTGACACGCAACATTTTTTTTAAAGGTTGGTATTGGTAGAATCAGATTACATTTACTTCAACCTGAGAAAGTACAAATTTTCGTATATAACCTCTAAATCTGTTTTGATTAATATATTAGTTTTTAAAGTTGAAATTTTCTTGACTGTATTATTAATTTTAGGAAATAAATCTTGATGGGTTGCAGTCATAAATGGATTTATTTTCACACCACCAACAAATTTTACATTTATATTTAAATAAGTGACGTGAGTCTTAATGGGTTCACAAGCATTAAAATAATTATAAATAAATTTTACAATAATTATATTCACTCAAATTGTTTACAACGATAAAATTCATCACCAGCATTACCGTTAAGTAATACTTAACACGACGGGTTTTCACATAAGTACTGGTGATGAATTGTTGTACAATTGTTAATATACTTTTGACTGTACGACAGGTACTTAGAACATTATTCAGTATATTAAGGAACGAAAAAATGATCCCTCTCTCCTTAAAATAAGGTTGGGTCACAGAAGACTCAAAGATTCCGCAGTTACTTGATTTGGAAAACACAATACCAGTTAAGGGTTAAAATAAGTAATATTTTTATAGTATTCCGCTAGTAAAAATAATACTCCCACTCTAACATGATTACACAAAAAATGATTTCATAAATTAGTGACGCATAACGAAAACGCAGTCTCGTAGACTTAATACCTACTCGTAATATTTAAAATTAAAGACACGTCTTCAGTCCGTTAGTCCTCAGTCAAAATTAATCAGGTCACTCCTAATAATTAAAATAGTAATTAATTTTCCAATGACAACAAAGCCGTAATCTTCTGAGCAATAGCAAATAGGTATAGCAATTCGACTTGAATACCTACTACTCTAACCTCCATATAGTATGAATTTAGTAATTTAGTGTTTGCCGTCTCCGGCAACATTCTGCTTGAATTCACAGAGCTGTTTAATTTACGAAGTTATTATTTACCACTTCGCCCGGTTATTGAGTTCCGGAATTAAACAAATATCGGGTTAGGGCCCAATACAACGAAATAGGATACGAACTCCGCTAACTGTAATGAATTCTCCACATGGCGAGGGCCCTCTCAAACATATTAAGGGTTACTGAAATTGAGAGAACTGGAATTAAATGTTTGAGGAGAAAATTGTAAATAGCGGAATTTGCAAAGTTGATGTTTATTATGAAGAATAAGAGGCTTAATTTCACATAAACAAATAGAATTATATTGTTAATAATAATGAATATGTTTTATTTAGTTTGTTTATTAAACTCTGTATACAGCTCATTGTTCACAAAAACGTAAATTATAAAGGATATTTGGAAAATATAATTGTAAAATAATATTAAGCAAATTCTACTTTACATTATTAAATAGGTAATATTGTAGTACCTACTCTTGTTTTAAGAGGCCCGTTTACAACCTAAAATCCAGCATAAAATGTTCTAACGTAGCGAGTGTTTTGTGGCCAGTACAAGAATGGTAAAATTTCATTCCAAAAGGATTTCATAGAGAAAGAATGGATCTACCGATATGTACATTTTTAAAATATTTATTAAAAAATTGTACATGAATATAAAAATTCCGAAAAATTCAAAAAATTCCTATTTTATCCAAACTTTACACGGTTATATCTCATGATAGAAATTAATTTTTAAAATTTAAAAAAAGCACATCTGTAGATCCATTCATTCTCTATTAAATGTTTATAAAAACATTATCCTGAAGTTAATAATAATCTCACAATTTACCCTCAACGAAAATACTTTTACAGTATTTTTCAACTTCAAAATGACATTGCATAGCTAGGATGCGGCAAAGTACGAGTTTCGGGTTGGTTTCAGGCAGCTGTAGTAGTGGGTAAAATAGTGGAATAGAAAAAAGAAAAATCGAGAGTATTCTAGGAATTCGGAGTGAGTAATGTGTTATATAAAATATTAATAGATGATAGCTAAGCTCGTTATATGACCGATAGTATGGTTCTGAAAATTATTGAGATTCTAATCCAGTCAGGTAGGTACATAGTTTAGCCCGGCGTTACATACCTATATAATTTTTTTTCATTAGAACATATGTGGGGTGTAACAAACCCCATCACTAAAAAATCGTTATTGTCTTGGAGGTTTTCCATATATTTATCATGTCATGATCTTATGTACAAAAGTATCAATCAGGATAGATTTATTTGGAAATTACAAAAAAAATTAAAAAAAGCATTTTGCACTAATCGCCTAATGCACTGGTGCGCATACTTTTTAATTCGCGGGCCAATAAAACATTTTCATTTTCTCACTGGGCCACTTAAGTATTCGACATTAATTAATTCACTTGGTTACGGTTATACTAGGTAAGGTACAAATATACTATAAATTCTATTAAAATCTTATTCTATTAAAACGTTTTCAAATTAATTTTGCTCAGGCTTCAATTACTTATATTTAATAATGTTTGGAATAATTGCTTTGCCGAATTTTAATACCTACTCTGTTTGATATTCCATAAATTTTACATGAGCTTCTGAATTTTAATATAAGATTTAATAAGGAGAAAAATCAATAGGTAAATGAAAAATTTAATTTGTTTCTTACATTGTTTGAAATATACTTTGTGATTGATGTTTCATATTTTATGTTTCATTCAATTTATACAAATACAAGTGTAGTTAAACGTCACACGAATTTGAAAAAGAATTTTTTGAAATCTGTCACAATTCACAATAGGGCCAAAGAATTTCTGTATAAAAAGAAATATTACATAAAGCAGAAATTAATCGTATGGACGGAACACAAATACAATATTTTGGTTCTTACATTTTTTCTAGCTATTAAGATAAAATGTAAATCTTCGATATTTTACAATAAGTAAATGCAATGAAATGTAATAATAAAATTTGTTAAATTACCTAAGTAATTATTAAGTTCAAAACAATAAGGTAATAACTACATACGAGTAGATGAAACAAATGATGCATATATTTCCATAAAATTTAAGCATTTATGTAATATATTGAGCAAATAATGTAAGAGTTTATGTTGTATTTGTATCCGATATGGTAAACTGGTCGTTTATCATTAAAATCAATTAAAGAGAATACGTGTTAAATCAAATATTGTACTTACATTATTATATCTTATTTTACTTTATATTATTATTATCAAACTATTTTTGTTAATTTTAAAATAACTTTTTGCACTACTACCTATTAAAGTCAAAAAGTCCTTAGGCACTAGGAGTTTGTTCTGGTAGCCATTGTTGAGATCAGCTGATTAGCAGTATTAACATATTTTTGGCAAATAAAATAAAATGGCCTTTTAAATAATAACTCATATTACTTTTATCTTAATTCCACATTCCACTTCATGTCACATTTATTTGATAAACCAAAAAGCAATTTATCATTCTTTTAGTTAAATTTAGTTCTTAATTTTTAATAAAATCAACATCACAACACGAACTTTAAGCCTACTGCGTTTTCAATTTAGAACGATTATATCGGATTACACTGAAACCAGATGGATTAACCTATTTATCTGAAAAAGTGAACATATCGAACTTGTTACAGAAATGAAATTCTACAGCTATACGTAAATAGAGTTTTAGCGGACGAATATATTTACGGACAAGGCGCAAGCCGAGCCTGTAAATTAGGTGAGTCCTCTAAAATTTAGTTTGTGTACGTGTTACATATAAAATTCTTTAGTACATGTTCTCTACAACCAGTGAAAAGAATGCTATAAAATTTAAATAACAACTCTTTAATATTATTTTGCGGACTCGAAACAGTTCGAAAGTAAAGTAACGATTTTAGACTGCATACACTGAAAATAACTATTTTTGTTTTCTATTAAACCATAATGGAATTTATGTTTTATTAATTAGTGCTACCAAAGAATACGTATGCAACCTATATGTATTCGTATACGAGATATAGATATTTATTTATTTGTAAGTAATCAATATTTATAATGAAAAATTTCTGCCTGAGCCGGAACCTTTGGAATGCCAGTCCAATACTCTAACTATTTCGTTGCGAATAGACTGTCAGATTATTATTGACTTCTGTTTTTATAAACACTTAATGGAGAATGAATGGATCTACAGATATGCCTTTTTAAAATTTTAAAAATTAATTTCTATCATATGATATAACCGTGTAAAATATGCATAAAATAGCAATTTTTTGAATTTTTATATTTATGTACAATTTTTTAATTCAAATTAAAAAAACACATCCTTGCTGAAATAAAATTTTACCATTCTTGTACTGGCCATAAAACACTTGCTACGTTAGTACATTTTATGCTGGATTTTAGGTGGTAGACGGGCCTCTTCTTAAGGGGGTTTTATCGCTCAGCGCTGCTTAATCATAAATCCTAGTTATTTCAGGTATCCGCGCTGACAGCCTATGTTTTATGAGCACATGTTGTCTATATTTATCTAATTGCTATGTTTCGCTCCATTTTTATTTAGAAAATACTCAATTTGATTGGCTAGCGCGCATACAATTTTTAAATTTATTTAACAAATTAGTCGACTACTATTTGAAAATTTTATATAATAATGTGATATAAACATTTAAATTTACAATGCAATCAAACTTACGAAGAGTTTTTCTCAGAATTATTGTTATTTAATTGTTTATAAATAATAATAATAACAATTTAAAAAATTCGACAACGTAGCTAGATTTTTACTGCCTTTATCTTTATATGGTATTTTTTTTAGATTTATAGGATTAATAGGTTGGGAGTAATTTGTTAAATACTTTTTTACTATGATAAAAGCCCCTTAAGTCGTCAATGCCTTTAAGAGATAAATAATTAAATACATAATATTGTAACACATGTATATGTTCCATTTCCAAAACAAAATTGCAATTTTCTCTCAATTTACAATTACTCGATTCCTTTGAACTCTGCTACCCGTTTAACTACTTCAGGCTGAAGGGGAGGTTGAAAATAAAGCGGAAATGGATATTTGTCTCAGAGGAAGATAAGCGAAACCGCACTAGGTGTACTCGAGGTAGAGCAGGCGAGACTGGCAGGACGAACGAGGCAGGATATCCGCCTTTTTACCGACAAGAGAGATCGGACACGACGATTTCCGGACATTTCGTCTGCTAACGGACTGCACTGCCTGACGAGAAGTGTTACAACGTTACAAGCATGAAATGGAAATGGGATTCTGATGGCTGGTTCTGCAACGGTTACAGAAGAGATTTGTACGCGTGTCACATTGATGAATTAGATCCAAGTTACTTCTTGAATTAGTTTAGGGTTACCATATTTTTATATCTTTTTTGAATTATAACAAAACTAACATTGATTTCGTTCATGTTTGATTACTGATGTCAAAAATTGTGCCACTGTTCTGGTTCAAGAACTTTAATATTAAAAGGTAATGAAACTAAATAAACCCAAAATCCCCGGCTTCGTCTCTAATATTTTTAATGAAATGTGTATTCTGTTTCATTCTATCACTGCCAAAAATATCAAGAAGGTGTTCAAGTGATGTGACAGGTTGATAAATATGAATCATGAAAAATGCCATTCATTAACATCTTTAAATAATATAGATACAATAATAACTTTTGTCCACGACTACTATGAAAAGTTTATATTGATGCTTTCAATGGAGGTTTCCACGATTTTTTGTTTTTGTTTATATTTTAATCTACACATTAAAATATTAAGTTTAAAAAATAGGTGCCGCGAAAAACGATGCCGTATGTGATGATGTGACGTCACCGGCCCTGAGAACATACGTTCAACGCGCTGACAAGGACCGAATACGATACGTAGATTTTATCTTATTTCAACACAGGTCCGTCGTCCATTCCGTAGTCAAAACGACAAAAAACGATCTTACAAGAACAAATTTACTCACGGTTTGGTTTCAATGTTATCTACGCCACACATGGCGCATTTTGCTAAAAGTTGATATCCAATAAATATTTCTTTAAAAGCCGTAGACTTGGAAACCCCCATTGTCAACATAAAGTTGATCGTTACTGAGAACCAAGCTAAAAACACTTTATTGCTTGCATAAAATAAAAAGAAATGACAAAAAAATTTATTTCTATATTATTGGTATTTATTGTCATGGTTACATAATTGGTTACATAAATTGGTTGAACGTAGATTGAACTAACTGAATACTAGTATTTTAAATAACAAATAATTTCAGTCGTAGATAAAAATGATGTGTGTATCACGAGCGTCAAGTGTATTTGTTTCTTTTGCACTATTGCTATTGCAGCTCTCGCCTTCGGCTCGCACTGCAATTACAGGGCACGATTAACAATTTACGCTTTTGAATACACAAATAACTACTATTATCTACCACTACTACGAAAAGTTTTTGAGTCGATTATAAAATTATGTGTGTATTAAGGGCGTATAGTATCTTTGTTTCTGTTGCACTATTGCATATTGCAGCTCTCGCCTTCGGTTTGTGGATGCATTAGCCGTGCGCGAGTAACAAAGAATCACTTTACGCTCTTAAAACACAACTAACTATTATTCGTACCTACCACCAAGAATCATGAATAGCTAAATGTGTCCATTAGTACAAATACAATGCAACTAAATATTCTTATAGCAGTAGCGCATACTTAAACTGCTTTTCAATTTCCAATGCAATGTCGTGTAAGTATAGAATCTGTATATTTCTAATGGAATTCGTTTTCACTGTCTATGTTAAACACTACTTGTGCTAGGGCGACATTTGGGATAGACGATATGCATGGTACCATTAAAATGCATATATTTTACTTTTTACTTCATGGACAAAGAATTGGTATAATTATCAGAAACACAGTCGGTTTTGTTATGCACTCATCTAAATAATTATTTTTCACACGACAGTTTCTATACACTTACCTAGCTACGAAAATAAACAATATCACACATCCGTTCAACGCGTTCGATATGGTATCGAAAAGGTTATATCGAATAGTTTCAATTTTTGTTTCACCTTTTAGTAGGCGTGTGCTGACTTTCTGACTTTTGATAATTTTTTTCTGTCATTACGAATTTCGTGTTAAATTGCATTATTCCATTAAAATGGACAAACACGACATTAACAGTATTTTATCCACATAAATTAAAGTAGTATCAGGTTGGTGGAGGTGAAATGCGAACATAGGGAAATATATGACAATGGAGGTATCATGCTAGGCATTTTGATATACGTGGAATAAGTACTGTCAATGTCAAAGTAGCTGTCATATTTTTGAAATTTTTATTTTCATTAAAATATTTTCTTTGCATAATAATGTATGTGTACGAGCAGAACGAAAAAGTTTACATGCACTTTTAGATTTTATTATTACTGTTATTGATTACTCTTTTTGCCACACAAATTCACATTACTTCGTTTTGTGACACTACTACAAAATATATCAATATACCTGGCATGAAAGTTCGATTGTCATGTATGTTCCCTATGTTCGCATTTCACCTCCACCAACCTGTATAATTTAAGAATAATTAAAATCTTGTACTTGTCATGTATTTCAGGATCGTGGTATATTTTTTGTTTCTTCGTAAAATTCAAATTATGACAGTGACAGTTGACATCCGAATATAAATTCATGAATAAAATGTTTAATATTTATGACCGTGGAAAAATAGTGTACACAACTCCCAGAAAAGTGTCTTTCGAATGTTCGTGAGATTTCCAAACTCGGCAAGCCCCGTGCGTCAACATTCGGACTCACACGATATCATTCTCTTTCCTCTCTCATTATATAATATACTATAACCTCAAAACTATTATCTCTCTAACACTGGCTTTCCTACAAAAACATTTTATCTTTTCTTATAATTCCTCCCACATTTGGCTCTCAGTCAAAAATCTCCGTCTTCAGGTTTCTCCGAAACCGAGAATTCACAAAGAACCAACGCAGTGAAGCGACTTATGCGATAACGTCCGTTTAACTGACGTGTAAGATTGATTACCGGTGATATTAACACATCATGCGTGAAAATCATCAGTAGGCTGTGCACTGAACAATCAACCATCGAGGAAATTGACGCATGGGATGATTCGATTGGAGTTTAATAAAACTTATAATTTTGAGTGAAGATGATGACGGGGAGTGTAATAAATACTGACGAGAGATGAAATTGGGTGATAGAAAATTATAATTAATACTGATTTGGGAAAAGGCTCGTGTTCGTAATATGATTTCTGACATAAAGATAAGAGAGTAGTTATAAACAAGTGTTAAGTTTTTATAAAAATTCTCACATTTTTAACCGACTTCCAAAAAGGAGGAGATTATATGTTTGTCTAGTATGTTTGTATGTATGTATGTATGTTTGTTTGGCCGCGCAGAACTCGAAAACTACTGAACCGATTGGGATGATTTTTTTTTAAAACTAAGTCCGCCATCTTGAAAACAAAATGGCGGTCACCTATCTCCGAAACTATTTTATCAATTTGCAAAAAAATTGAAATTTAGTTATGATATTAGAATTAAACAAATAACAAAGTCAGCCATTTTCAAAAAAATGGCGACCAACTAGCGCAGAGGGTTGAAAAAAACATGTATTTTTCAATTTTAAACAAAACATTTGTTTTTTACTGTTTAAAACTGTTTTTTTGGTTTAAAACATGTTTTTAACTCTGCACAAAAAACATGTTTTAAACAACAACAAAACATGTTTTAAACAGGGTAGGCTCGAGGGTAGGTATCTGTTTTAACTAAATATTGTTTCCATCGAAAGATGTCGCCAATGCTACTTTTTGTGCGAGGACGGGGATTTACATAGCTCTAGCTGCGTAGCTAGGAGTCACCGATGGTCGGTGGTTGAATTTGTTTTGTTTGTGTCATGCGTCATGAATGGATTTCGGTATCATTTATTCACAATAGGCGTTAAGGGATAGTTAATAAGTTCATAGCATAGTCAAGTGCACATTAAGTGCAGTTCTATTTAATATTATGTTATTAATATTCTTTCTGACCTGTTCACACGAGGAAAGTTTTCATTAAAAAGTTTCTTGAAAGTAAAACAATTGCTAGGAGCTGTCATAAGAAAAAACTGCCACTGTTAATTCCGTTCATACGGGGAATGTAATTATTTTTATTAAATATATTAAGGATCACTAATAATAACACATTATAAAAAAATTCCCCTACGGTTTCTCCATTGGCAGTTTGTTTTATTACAGCTCCTAGCACTTGTTTTACTTTCAAGAAACTGTTTAGTAAACACTTTCCTTGTGTGAACAGGGCATTATGTTTATGAAAAAAAAAATTCTCAAAGATATTTTAGAAACTTTTTATACTCTATAAGTACCAGCGAATGGTTTAATTAATAAATTTAATTAAACGTAGAAAAAAAAACAGATTTTTTGGATTGTTGTTTTAAAAATGTTTAAAACAGTTTTAAACATCTGATTTAAAACACAGTTTCAAACATGCATTAAAACATTAGGCCGTGTTTAAAACATGTTTAAAACAGTTTGTTTAAAACAAATTGTTTTAAACATAACAACCCTGGCAGAAACTACTTTATCAAAACTGCTGAACCGATTTTAAGATGAATCTTCTATTATATAATTAAGTTTTAGTTTATTTAAAATCTAGAAAACAAAATAGTGGACGTATTTGCGGAACTATTTGACCAATTTGCAAAAAATTTTAAATTGAATTATGTTTGTAATAATAATGTAATCAAATTAATCTATTTCAAAAATGAAAAATAACTAAAAAGTGTGAAATAATTTTTTTTTAAATAAAATAAATAGAACCGACTTCTAAATTTCCATCTCTGAAAAGTATAAAATACCTAATATTTTTGCACTTCCGGGACTAAAAGTCTTCTTTAGTCTTTATTTTTAGGGACTAAGATTCTTAATTAGATTCCAAGGGATTATTTTTTATATTATTTAATCCCGCGAATTGAATTAGAACAATATAAAAACATATTTGTCATAAAGTTTACTGCCAAAATTGCAAAATGAGTATCCTTTTAAACTATTTTGTATTCGTTTGAAGTTATATATTTTAGTTTTAGTTGGCCTGGACGCACGTAGGTAACAAATTGTTTATTAAAGTTATAAATTCAAACTATTGAAAATAATAGTGATGCCGGATACCGGATATTCGGTTCATCACTAGAAAACATGCATATTTTCAACATTCCTGTTAGCAAGTCAAATATGATTGTAATATTTTAATGGAAACTGAGAAGCAAATCAGTTTACATAATGTCATAGTATTATGATTGGATAACTAATAGATCATAATTTATTTCCTCTCCCGTTCCCCTTAATAATAACATTAATCTGCTCTTAGTAGTTTAGTATAACTAATAAAGAAGCTTTTTCATGAACGAAAATAAATAAATTTATTGTTTAATTTTAACCCTTACCTATTAATGAATTTACTTATTTCAAAAAGACACTTTTGAAAATAAAATTTAAAAAAGAGAATTGCACATTTGAATAAAAATAATAATAATAATTTTAAAATTATGATGTGATGCGTGGAATAAATGAATGTGTGTAGGGATTCGAGGTAATCCTCTTTTTCAGGGACGGCGCCAGAGGTGGGCCCGGGTGGACCCACCCAAAAATAGGTTGTGCCCACCCGCTAAAATTCTAAGCACTGGCGGAATTCGGGTGTAGCAAGTTTGGATAATTTTTTGTTTTTTGTTTTTGCATGACTCAACTCAATTAAGTATTTTTACAATAAAAAATATTTATATTTATATGTGTATTTGACATTATACTAACATAAAATTTAGCCTGCGGCGCAGTATTTATTATATTTTCTAACTAAAAGAGACATGCCAGTTTTCTTTTCAAATTTTACATTTTAAGAAACTTTTCATTGAACAGAAAAAGTACTTTTGCGCATGAAAGACGGATAAACATGAAGCTTCACATCCCTCAATAAAATGTAACTTTTAATAATAAGGCATTTGACCGTGAATGAAAAAAATATTCGCCTGCGGCGCAATTCGATGTTTTATAATAAATCTGATTCCTTTAGTTGATATAAAGATTCCACCCAAATAAAATTGCTGAAATTCCGCCACTGCATCTTAGTGCGCATCCAACAAGTTATACTGCCAACTCGTGCCCACCCATCAATTTAATCCTGACACCGTCCCTGCTATTTTTATGTATGTTTAGTAAAAACTTATAAATCTACTTACCGTCTTTATCATAGTGGCTCCACACCTCCATGAACTGGTTGGCGGAGAGCTTTTTAAGTTCCCTGGAGTCTGGGTCGCGGTATTGTCTCATGAAATTCGTGGCGCGCTCTAGGTTCAGTTTTTTTGACGCGGAGTCAGTAGTACTTGACGTACTCATTGTGAAAGTTTAGTCAGGGAAGTGGTCAACTTCTGTGTGAAATCTGAAAAGAAAATAGGACATAAAGAATTGGCAAGTAAAATTTTTTGACTAGTGCGTCATAAAATTGTAAGTATTTTTGGTTATTAAAACGATTTCGTCACCAGCTTTTAGTTATAAATTGGTTATTTTAAATTATTTATATTATGGTGTGATATATTTGTCACTAAAACGTTTTGAAAACGTTTAAAACTCATTGGCAATTATCAGCAACAAGCAAAAGGTTACAAAGACTAAAAAATATCCAAATGACTTCTAGTTATTTCTTTTATCCAACACCTCTTAATAAAAGCATCATAACTATGGTGATTTTAAACAAGCAAAGTAAAAGATTGCCCACTAGTGGCTTTGATCAAAATTATACCCACTTGTGGGTAAATTGTTACTTTGCTTGTTGGTAGTCACAATAGAAACGATGTTTCAGGTTGAAACTGATAATAAAAATAAACAGGTAATATTTTTAAAATATGTAAGCAGTTATTAAGCGGTGTTGGATAAAACTTCACACGTGGGCAAAAAGGAATGACCCACTTGAGAAAATTATCTGACTCAGCCTTCGGCCTCGTGAGTTAAGATTTCCCTCGTGGGTAATTCCTTACTTTGCCCACTTGTATAGTAAATAACTTTTATTGCAACATAGCCACAAAACCGTTTCTGAATCTAATATCCTTAAAATAACTAAAACTGTTTCGTTTTTTTCTGATCAAAAATGCTAAAATAATGACAATTTTCAACCATCGTATGACCATGACCATTATTCAGTGGCTGTTGTCAGTTTAGTTTAGTTTATTATTATTGCTTCATCTGTGCTAAAAATTGTTAGGAATAAATACTTCTTCTATATCATTTTATAATTGCAACAGTGTTTTCTTACTGTTTACTTTGTCGCATAGTTGTGGGATTACAAATTTATAGCAAATAGGTATTGTCAACTTGAAATCTTTATTTAAATTACTAATTTATAAAATTATTTTCAAAATAAATAAATTTTAAAATAGATTTATATACCAATAACAACATTGAAAAAATATTGTTTATTTGAATTGATGTAACCTATTAATAAAAAAAATATTTTAGTTATTAAGCAGATATTACATAATTACAAATTCGAAAAAATGTTAGAAAATGAGAAGAAATATAACAACTCTATTATTTTGCACTTCCGGGAATAAAACTCTTCTTTAGTCTTTATTTTTAGGGACTAAAGGTTCTTAATTTGATCCCAAGGGATTATTTTTCATATTTAATCCCGTTGTCATGGAATTGATTTATTAACTCCGTTGTCAAGTAAATACGTGTGGTATTTGTTACAGATGAGTATCTATGGTAAAAACAAAAATATTTGTCATAAAATTTACTATCAAAATTATAGAATGTGTATTCTTTTAAACTATGCATTCGTATGAGAGTGAAGTGCAAAAAATAGTGTATATACCAAAGAACTAAAGTACCTTTAATCCCTCCGTTAATTATTTCCCTCACTTTTGGCTCGTGAAATAAACTTCACCCTCAGGATTAAATCACGCACTTTAGTCCTTTAATATAATATACTATTTGGTCTCAAGTACTTAAAATTAACTGGTCCCTTAACTTGTTGGGCCATTTGGAAAAACAATAGTTATATTTTAGCCAAATTTAGCTTTTAAATTTTTAAATTGATTAATTTTCTTGCATTTTCGCCATCTTTTCCTTTATACGTTTAGACATCCATTGTTTTACAAATAATACAAAATGAAGATTAAAACGTTTTTAAAGAGATTTTCTTATTTAAATCAGTATTTAAACATTCCTCATATCCTTATATATTTAATTGATAAATTAAATCATGTAATTAAAACAAATAGGACCGGCGCACCTTATTTTTCAAAATATCTTTATAAGTTCTTCAATAAATATGATTGGGCATATAAAATTTCTATACCGATTAATTTGAATTTTGGGCAAATAATATTCTTATAATTATTACTATCTATAAAAAGTATTGCTAGCCATTTTTCACTTAGTTATATTACGGATATTAGAGAACAAAACTGCTAACTACATTCCAAATAATAATCAAACAGTTAAAAAGGCAATTTATTGGTAATAACCAGTTTAAGCCTTAATTGTAGCTTTATGCTTTTTGGTAATATTGTAGTAATATTTACGTCAATATAATTTATTAAATAACTAAAAAATAAGACAGAGCAACGTTTTCACAACCAAAATATAATTCCCCATCTACGTAAAGAAAACTTTTTCAAACTGGTGTAAAAAGGTCATGGCATAGTTCAACAGAATATAATAAATTATATAATTATATTCGATACAAATTTATTAGTTTTTCGATAATTTTTTAACCAAGTTCTTGTCCTTTTATGTAAGTTTTAGTGGTAATTATGTGTTACCTATATTTTTATGATGTTATCTTCATTTCCCACACATGTAGATGTTGGTATTGTAAACATGTTTTTTGGAAATAAATTATTATTTTATTTATTATTATTAATATTTCTAATGTTAAGCCCACAAATGTGATTTTACAGAAATTCTTCAACTTAATTTGCATTATGCCAGAAAAGAAATAAAAAATTGATCTCATACAATATCTGTACCAATTACAAGATCACTAATACTGTCTCAAATCTTATCACCTAAGTATTAAGGCAACTGATGCATTCCATAATAATAATAACAACAAAGAATTCAGTTAAATAATCCAAGTAGTATAATTAAATTAATCAGTTATTATCTGGGTTATTATATTATGGTAAATATACCTGATACCTTTTGGACCTTCCAAAATACGATGTAAATTCTAATTTTAGAGTAGGTACAACAATAATTATGTATTTGTAGGAAATTTTTGCTTTATATAATAATTACAAAGAATTAATAAGTAGTTCAATAATCCAAGTAGTATAATTAAATTAAATCAATTATTATATTTAATGGTTAATGATACCTGATACATTTTTTACCTTAAAAATACGATGAAATTTTGTTTAATTTAAAGACGATCTTACACGACTCAATTTATTCATCAATAAATTGATCAAGTTGACTTTCAATTTCTTAATCAATAAATTGCCAAAATGAAAAATATTTTTGTTCGTTTTAGACACATCAAGTTTTTCTTAATATAAATTTGATATCAGATCAGTCACTTTACTGTTAGTTACTGACAACAGTGCCAACAATATTTTAGTTTCATAACCTATTAGCAAAACGTCATTGAAACATAACATTTAATAAAATGAAAATTAAACTGGTAAACAAACACAAAGGTTGGCAATGGCAACTAAAAAAAATATTCCTAGAATTCCCTAAAATATTGTACAAATATAGAACAGGTTCTATTCTGTAAATGAAAGACGAGAAATTTATTGGTTCTCGTCTCGGATTTTCGAGATTTTCGAGACAAGAAATGTTTCTCGAGAAATCGAGAATTCTCGAAACTAAAGCTTTAATTTTTTTAAATATTATTATCTTCTAAAAAGTAAAAATTTTACTTTGTTCAATTTTTTTGTTTCAATATAAATATTTCTACTTCAAAAATAAGAATTATTGTGTGCAAATTTAACAGATGTGTACAGAAATTTTCTTCTGCTTTTTTTTTTCGAGAAATTGAGACGAAACGAGAAACGAGTTGTTTGAGACAAGAATTGAACAGCCGAGAAATAACTGGGACGAAACTGTGGTCTCATATTGTGTAGTTTTTAATTTTGAAGTATTTATAACTTTCAGGTAAAATAAATTGGTAAGTGACTTATAAAAAATATTAATCAAATTACATTGTTTTCCTATGAACCTAATAGATTTCAAGTAGTCACAGATAGGGAAAGGGAAAATATCGATATATTGATAAATATCAATATTACTTTTGGTTTGGTATCGATGTATCGATAACTCGATATTAGCGATATTTTCCGATAATATCGACATATATCAACAAATATAGAGTTATCGATACATCGATTCCAAAAGAAAAGTGATAGCAACTAATGTTCATATTGATATTTATCGATATATCGATATTTTTGCCATCCCTATTCATTCACAGACCCCCGGTGGGTAGTCGGAATATAATCGTCTTAATAAAAATAGTAAAAGTAGTAAGGCAATTTGAAAAAAAGTTACCTGAATCAAACCTCAATCCAATTAATACAGAAAAAAGTAAAGTACCTAATCCACATTATGCAAATGTTTTAAAATGAATCAGTTTATAGTTCGAAAGTTGATTATGACTGCTAATAGTTTTATATTTTATTATATTATTTTTATTTTATATTCAATTTCTTAGATCTCAAACATTAATTACGGAATGTCCGATCATAAAAATATTACTAATCACTTAATTTTATTCGAAACCAAACCACTTTATTTACGGTTTAAACATTTTATAATTCGAAAATATTTTTACATTTTATTGAACATTATGTAATGTTATTGATTTTAAATTTTTAAATTATACCTACATTTATTATACTATTATATATTACATATCGGTTATAAATTCTCATTTATTTTGTTTACAAATGTACCTAATTAAGCATTAATTTCTTCGAAGTAGCACTTGAACATGTTGTAAGTTTTGTCGCACATAGTGTCTCCAACTGCCTTTTCTTTGAGACATTTGTCAACAATGGCTTCATATTTGTCGCCCCCCTCTTCTTTTGCGGTTGACTTCATTAATTCGGTATCGAAGTCAGTACTGCCAGGTTTTGTGAAGCCCGCTTTTTCGAAAAAACATTCGGCGAAGCAGTTGAATTTGTCATTTTCTGGAAATTTGCCACTTTCAGCTTCTTTTAATACGTTTAGGCTCACGCCTTTTTCTTTAGCACATTCTTCTTCAGCTTTATGGAGGTGTTCCAAGTGATCATGTGGATCCTGCAATTTGTAATTTTATTATTTCACCGAAATTTCGAAGGTATTAATTTTGATCGGCACTTAAGCTTATGTCCACTACACTTTTTTGTATGTACCTAAATATTTTAATTTTTAATTTAAAATTAATTAGCGAAATAAAAAATAATAAAAACTGTTCAATTTCAATTTTGTTGCTCTATTTAATAACTTTATAAAGTACCTAAGCAAAACGTTTTCGTTTTATGAATTAATATTAATTTTGAGATTGATACCTACTGTTATTTTTTGTTGTCAAATAATAATTAATTAATTAATATTAATAAAATGGGAAAGTGCTCAACACCAAAAAATAAAATTCTAGAATTTTCATACCCAAGAAAACGCAAGCACAAGAAGATTCAAATCTAGAAATTATATGCGTAAGAAATACCTGCATCAAAAGATTCATTCACAGGAAAATCCAAATCTAGAATTTTAGATTCGGCATAAATGCGAATACAGGAACATGCAAACATAGAAAGATGCAAATCTAGACAAGTTATATTTAAAACCGAGTATGTGGAACTCAAGTATGGTATGGGTTGTTCATTTAGTTCAGTGTTCAACCTAGTTTATCCCCTTGTGTTGAAGTGAAAAGACTATAGATTTGCATCTTCCTGTGATTACATTTACGCCGAATTTAAAATTCTAGATTTGAATTTCCTTGTAAATTAATCTTTTGATGTAGATATTTTATTACCCACATATTTTCTAGATTTGAATCTTGTGCATGCATTTTTCTGTGTATGAATTTTCTAAAATTTTATTTTCTGTTGTAACCATACCTATAAATAACGACAAAAATAAAATAAGTTTAAAAACCCGTCTGCTTATGTTGAAAAAGGTGTATATTATTGAAGTAAAGAAATATAATATTTTTATTATAACATAACTTAGCTTTATCAATAAACAATCATTAATGGTAACCATACCTTGATTTATTTATGAAAACTTACTATGTATTTCAACAATAAGATCTTAATACAAAAATTTATAGTTTGATTTAGAATAATACACTTTTGATATAAAGATGATAGTAATCTTAATCGTATATGATAGTTAATGAATTCAAGCTTTATGGTAGGTTATGCAGCAACTAAATTATAAAATTAAAAAGATGAATTGCAAACTATTGATTAAGTTTAGTTTGTTAATTTAGTTGTATACACGATTATATAGTAAAAATTATGTTTACTTTTTTACTTAATTTCGTAATGTAATTTATTAATTTAGTGTTCTATATAAAACAACCATTAGAAAAAGTAACCATAAGGCTGTCACTATGTAATGTATGTATATATTCAGTGATTAAGAAATGTATTTTTAAATTTCCATTTTTAAAAATAATGCATTACCTATAGCTACCTGTATAAATTATTAGTGACATCGAGCTTAATTTTAAATAACACAGTTCAATAAAACATTTTATTCCAAAATACGAAGAAGTTTTAAAAGAATTCTGCTCGTCCCAGATTGACTGTCAAAATTTCAAATAAAAGTATAAATTATTAAAATTAATAACAGTACTACAACATTTTGCAGTATAATAAGAAAATTTTATTCAAAATGTTTTATCATACACCATACCACAGGTATTGAAATAATTTTTCATATTAAAAAGTAAAAATCTTATTCTTTACCTCTTGTGCTTGGACGAATCCAAGAATGGCTGCAGCAGCGATAAAGATGAAATAATTCATGTTGCCTGATTCAAATAGAACTGTGCACACGATTCTATGTGTCGGAATTATTATTTTTCTCTTTATATAGAGAAGTAGGTTGTTTATCCTGCTAAGATGCGTCATCAATACTTTACTGCAGATTTTGCAGAAAGTGGGAGAAAGAAGAATTTAAAAAATTTCAATGTCAGATATAACAAATATCACGTTATATTATTATTATATTATAAAAATATGTATAATAATACCGATTTTAAATGGATCCTATTTTGGTTAAAAACGGAAATTCTTGCTATGATTACTTAAAATTCTTTAGTTTAATTACCTATGTTTTCTTAATTTTCTATGTGTATCAATCTTAATATTTAATAATTGAAATATTCCTAATACAGGACTTTCTGTAACAGCATGTATAAATATATCTAACATTATTTAAAAATTTACCAATAGACAAGTAGATACAGATTCGAAGCGGGTATTCATACACACCTATCCAAAATTTTAAAAATTAATAATTAAAAAAATATATTTAAAATTATTTATTTATGAAAAATATGTTGTCCTAAATAGTATAATTCCTGCAAACAAATTGAATATCGGGATAGAAAATGTTCCAAAAATTAAGGTACACCGTACACACTTTAAAAATATATTATAGTTGTTAATTTTTAGAAACTTGCTAAAAATATTATTCAATGGAAATAGTTGACACAGAAGACACAAAATTTTAACAAGTTGATGAATCGTAACAATAACAAATTAGTTACATCACAACCTATGATTATCATCGGTGATAATAGGAGTGTTGGTCGGTGAAAATTGATCGAGTGCGCAGCACGAGTTAAATTTTTGAAGACTAATAATCACTTATGATTATTCATAGCTCGTGTCTTATTTGGGAAATATTATAAATAATGAATAAATCCAAAGTGTTTGGTTAAATTTTTTAATAGCTGTCAAAAACGTTTTAAATTCTGTTTACCTGTCTCAATTTGGCGTGTTTTTCCCTAATATCTCTATCCTGACACATTTTAAGTCTGATTTTTGACAAACAGTAATTTTAGATTGAGAATATGACAGTAGTTATGTAACTAATAAACAAAAACAGTTGGCATGTGACAGCGGTGATAAAAAATATCTTCGATTTGATTCTTTTGTATTAAATCTAGCCATAAGTGAATATTGAGTCAAGGTCATTAATGTAAACATTTGCTATTTATTACAAATTAAAATGTAGTACTTTAAAACCAATTTTCCTTAG
This sequence comes from Agonum fuliginosum, assembly GCA_947534325.1. Taxonomy (NCBI): domain Eukaryota; kingdom Metazoa; phylum Arthropoda; class Insecta; order Coleoptera; family Carabidae; genus Agonum; species Agonum fuliginosum. The sequence goes on along the minus strand of OX384032.1, from coordinate 30,775,203 downwards.
ATTCAGGTCACAGTGGTATAAAAAAGACTTTCCGTGCTGAACGATTTAGATGCTGGAAAATTAATTGTTAACCAATTATAGTTATCACATAATTATTAATATCTTCAAACATGACTTTAAATAATGAAATAAACAATAAAATAATTTCTTTTACAATAATAATACAGGAAATCATCAGAAGATATTGCATTGTTCATTATACACGAATAATTAAACTCATTAAAATGACACCTGTGTGTTTAAGTAAAACCTTCGTTTTTTACTTCCTTGTACGAAGTAAGGAAGTATTGTAATCGCGAAAAATTTCGGTTCTCAGATTTTGACGGAAATATCCGTTTTGACCTTTTCTGAATCCATTATGACTAGTTTCGACGTGACGTCTGTACGTACGTACGTATGTACGTACGTACGTACGGACGTATGTGTGTCGCATAACTCAAATACGGTTAGACATAGAAAGTTGAAATTTTGTATTTAGGACTGTTATAGCATCTAGTTGTGCACCTCCTATTTTTGGTTTCAGTCTACAAACCGGAAGTAGTACTTTTTTAAAATATTTCGATGAATATTTAATTTTAGACAATTTTTTTTATTTTAAATGAAAGATTATGTGATTATTACCTACAATCGGTATTTTATAAATATTTTTGTATCTGCTATCATTTAAAAATAATTAAAGTATATATTTATAATTTATAGTATTTCGGTATCTTGTAGTCCATGATCGATTAACATTTGTTACTACGTAAAATTTAAATGATTATGACATGACAGTGACAATAGTAAAATATGCTTTATATCTTCTTCTGCAGTTTAAATCAAATGACTAAAATATATTTGTGAGTATTAGTATAATAAGTTAAAAGAATTTTTAATATTATTTTACATTTTAGTTATTAAGAAAAGTATGAACACACAAGGCGTACAAGGAAGTCATGTGGTGTCCACGTCAGATTTTTTTCTTTTCAAAATAAGAGAACTATTTCAAGTTAAAGGTTTTGATAAGGGTTATGTACCTACAATATTGTTCAAAATGACGTTCGACAATTTTCTTTTGTTTTAGTTCGATAACCAGAATATTTATTTTATTATACGTAGTATGTTATTCTAATCTAAAATTTGAATGGCTTAATTCAAATTTATATAGTAGAAGAAAGAAGAATAATTATTTGTTGTAATTAAATAAATCTAAATTCATCATACGAAAAGATTACAATTTATTATCTAAATATTAAAATTGTTACAATTAAGGCACGAAGTGCCGAATCCTCCCATATTCAGGATCCGCGGAGCTTGAGCTCTTCGCGTAGCGTGTCCTGACGCTGCATAGTGTGGTGGAAAATTATTCACCTTAGGAACTAAACGTTGCCGAGCTCTGCAGTTTGAATGGTTGGGCCGATTTTAATGAAACTATGATAAAGGGCTTAATTTAAAGTAAGAAATAATAAAAACTCTGTTTTTTAACTCCTTAGCAACGAGCATTATACTTTATTCTATTGTTACTTCCTTGTACAGAGTAATAAGGAAGTATTGTAATCGCGAAAAATTTCGGTTTTCAGATTTTGCTGGAAATATCCGTTTTGACCTTTTCTGAATCCATTATGACTAGTTTCGTCGTGACGTCTGTACGTACGTGCGTACGTGCGTACGTACGTGCGTACGTACGGACGTATGTGTGTCGCATAACTCAAATACGGTTAGACGTAGAAAGTTGAAATTTTGTATTTAGGACTGTTATAACATCTAGTTGTGCACCTCCTATTTTTGGTTTCAATCTATAAACCGGAAGTAGTACTTTTTTTAAATATTTCGATAAATATTTAATTTAACACAATTTTTTTTATTTTAAATGAAAGATTATGTGATTATTACCTAAAATCGGTATTTTATAAATATTTTTGTATCTGGTATCATTTAGGAATAATTAAAGTATATATTTTTAATTTAGTATTTCTTTATCTTGTAGTCCATGATCGATTAACATTTGTTACTACGTAAAATTTAAATGATTATGACATGACAGTGACAATAGTAAAATATGCTTTATATATCTTCTTCTGCAGTTAAATAAAATGACTAAAATATATTTGTGAGTATACTAGTATAATAAGTTAAAAGAATTTTTTATATTATTCTACATTTTAGTTATTAAGAAAAGTATGAACACACAAGGCGTACAAGGAAGTCATGTGGTGTCCACGTCAGATTTTTATAAATAAATAACCTAAGGTTCATTTATTTAATTATGGGAAAAACATTTTCCTTGATTTATCTTTTATTTTTAAATTCAATTTTGTAGGTAATTTAGATTATCACTATTTATATTTATATCTTTATTTTCAAAATAAATGTTAAAATAACAGCCAATGGAAGAATTGATTATAATAATAGCCCTATAAAAGTAAACATGGTAACATTAAATTTTTTTGGAAATTATTAACTACAACCTATTCTGTTTCAGCTTTAACCCCATTTCTCAGTTAAAAAATTGATAAATCCTTATATTTTAGGGTTTTACCACGTTTATGCAAATTCACAGAAGCATTAGTACTGCGTTATACGTGTTTTTGTAAATTTAAAATGCAAATTTTAAGACAAATGCAAAAGTTACACTTTCCATAAACTAGGCCTTACTTAAATGAACTTTAAAAGTTGAAATTTTTCTGTCACATGTCAGTTTGACCACGTTTGACATTTAAATTAAAAATTGGTCATTTTGTCATTTTGAATGTAAATACGCAATTAGCATGGAAAATAGTATAATAATAATAATAATAATAATAATAATAATCATCAATATTCAGGTTTCTATTGTAAAATAAAAAATACGCAATCAATATGAAAATAATATACATTTTTAAATTTTTAATAGGTACACAATTGGTAGGTAGTCAATATTAAAGGTTTCTATTGTAAAATAATATAAAAAGGAGCGGCGGTGTCATTACGATTTTCTTACTGAATCTGCGCACTCGTGCATTAATTCATTTCCAGTAATTTTTTTTTATCATGCATTCCAACAACGTAATCATTTTCTTGTAGAATACTCGAACTGATTAAGACGTTGTTGGAAAACACTAAACAAAATTTTCGAAATAAATTAATGCACAATGTGAGATTATAAGTGAGAACAAACAAAATATTGTAGGAAGGTAGTAGGTACTTTTACATTATTTTATAACAATGCATCTTATTTATCATAGAGTTATTGTATAAAACATAAAATATTTAGGATTATACGTATATTTTTTGTAATCAAACAAATTTGCTGTACCATCTGAGGAAATATTTCCTTTAAATTCAGATAAATTTTCCTGTGCAATTTTAATTACTTATGTATCATTAGTTGTTAGTCTAGATTAATCCATTTATCATCTAGTAATGTGATAATAATTATTCATTTATTATCTAAGCCCTTGATCCTTGATCCTACATTCAATAATTTACTCATGCAAAAAGAAGTTTTATTGCGTTCAAAAATAATAAAAATTAGGTATTTACTAAAATACGAGTAATATCTTTCAAATATACGATAAGGAAAAATGCAATAAATATCGAAATTTTATCAGATTCATAATATGCACTGTAAGTTTAATCGGTATATACATGGTTTATATATAACTTCGTGTAGGTATATATTATGTTATAGGCACAGTTACTAAAAAGTTTTGCTCTTTTTATTGGTTTTACACAATTACAATTTTTTATTTTCAAAGCAAAACATGTCATTAGAGAAATTTAGATTACAATCACGAGCACAGTGCTTCTCGGAAAATAATAATATTGTAGATACCCGTCTTTCTTTACATTACATAATACAGTTGTATTATCAATAATATAAATGCTAATGTTTTTTTTACCATTTAAAAAAACAACGATATAACATATTCATGACCACTTTATGAAGCTATCTACAAAGTTGGGTAATAAAATTAAAATTATTATAAAACGTGTGGATGGAAAATGATAAAAACATATTAATAATGATAAAATAGATTCTTACCTATACAGGATGTATCATAAATTCGAGTATAAATGGCGAAACCCAACCTGTGTAACAAAATTTAAGGGTGTATAGTATTGAACGCACTGATCATGAATCAAAAAGAACTTTGTTGAAATTCGCAAATTAATAATGGGTCCAAGCAAATGAGACATTCTGTAAGTACCTACAAATTTAATTTTTTTCTGTTTGTAAAATTATTATTACATTAATGTAATTACGCTAATAAATACTGCATAGCTTTTGTTTAACTTTTTTGTATTTAAATGTGACAACCAGTGGTACCCAAAATGAAATTGTTTTGCATTAATTTTACGAATTTCAACAAAATTCGTTTTGATTGATGATCAGTGCGTCCAATACTATACATACCCTTAAATTTTGTTACACAGGTTGGGTTACACCCTGTGTAGGTTAATAAGGGTATAATATAGGGTAAGTCCGGGAAAGATGGCGCGCCGGGCGAGATGACTTTGTGCCAAAATTTCAAATATTTGTGAGTCAATTTGAATGAATGTTTGTGCATGGGTAGTACACATATCCAGTAGGTAAAGTTTAGTCGTTTGGTGCGTCATTTAATAAACAAACAAGTAGTAAATTACAACAAGAGATTGATTTACCCGATGAATAAATTTTGCATGAATTTCCTGGCACAGCTTTTTCATATAAAATGATATATTTTTGCAATTTATAAAATTTTTCATGTAGATTAGAGTCTAATGTAACATTCTAACAAAAATTAATTGTAATTATGTTTGAAATTTAGCTGTACAGAAGTGAGTTATCTTACCCATCAAATTGGGATAGTTGACGGAAAATATTATGATTGCGCTCGAAACCGTTTTCAGATAGGTAGTCCGAAATAAGAATACCTGAAAATAAATATAATATGCAGTATAAATGAAAGATGAGGAAGCAAAATTCATTAAATTGCAATTAATTTTTTGCAAAATGAACTATGATTACATTGTTGAAAGAATCGTATCCAAAACTTGATTAAAAGGATCGTCGGATGATGGATAATAAAAAAGGATAAATAAATTACTCCTACATGCAGACGTTTCGGTTATAATTTAACCATCTTCAACCGCTCAGAAGTTGTTTTAAATTACGAAATGAAACCAAAATAAAACATCTTGTGGTAAATTATTACAAAAATTTAATACCAAATGCAGCACAATTTTCTTCTGCAGTGTAACGACAATAATAACCGAAACGTTTGTATCTATAGAAGTAATTTATTAATCCTTTTTTATTATCCATCATCCGACGATCCTTTTATTGACATAATTTTTAGAATAGGTAAGGTTCTACGATTAATCTTTTATAATATTTAACGTAAACGAGTACAAATTTCAGAAAATAATTGTTGAACATTTTCGAACTCGAACACAATAATGCAATTTTATTAGCTCGTGATTGTTTGAATTTTATACATTAAAATTGATGAAATTAAATAAAAGTCAAATTATGATAATAATTGGTCTACGAAAATATAATATGATGTTCACATGATCAAGATGAAGCACAATTTATCAAAAATACGATTTAATATTACACGTGAAAAGTTTAATCGTTGTTTAAAAAGCCGTTTTTCTCAAAACTACTATCCAAGTATAGGTGTTACCTAAAATACAAGATTTTTATTTTGGTTGCTTCACGTTTTTCATGCACTTTTAAATTTATAATGTGATATTAAAGGCTGTAAATATACTGGAAAGTACATTATACTCATAAAGTAATTGAGTTATTTTTACAAGGGCTATATAAAGTAATGGAATTTATGTAGGTTGCATTGCATGTATTACACCACTAAAAAGTCGACAAAATACATAATTTAATCATTTAATCATCTATTTATAAACTTCTACATTACACGGCAAACTTAATTTTCAATAAATCAAATTATCTTCTATTTAATTTGTTTTTAAAAGGTTTTTAAAGTAACTAACAAATGTGATGTTATTTTTACTTTATTAGTTCAAACTGAAGCTAGATTTAAAATGCATAAAATTCATAATAACATTAAACCAGCAATACTACTGAGCGATGTTGGAAATCTAAAGTATTTTATCATAGTCCTTGACACGATAAAAGTAATATCATTTACTATTCATATTTTCTATTAATAACTATTCAAGTTCAAGATTAATTACTACTTTAATGTTTAAACTTTAATAATAATAATGGAAGTTTTGTTCTTAAAATTCATTGATTCTGCAGTAAATTGCTATATTATTAACAAATATGTAATCGATATTTTATGTAGATACTTAGATAATTTAAAAGAGTTGTTATTCGGTCTGCTTCAGTCTATTAATTAAAGTTATAAAAAAAAATTGATATATTGTTCTACGATTAAATTATTGTTTAAAATAATTGTTCTGCATTATTGAATCTAAAAGAATAAACTTGGAACAAAATCTATAAACATATGAATATACCTCATAACAAAATAACGAAAGCTTCGAATAAAGCTATAAAGTTTTTAAAAATATGACACAAAATTGCCATAATTGCTACTGAAATGCGCAATATGAAAAGATTTGACAGAAAATGAGATAATATTATGCTCAAACCGAAGAATATTATTTTCTTAACCCTAAACCTAGTCCCATTAGACCCAAGGAATTGAACTATTGGGACATTTGCCACATTTTATTGAGCAAATAAAAGAATGTACAATGTTGTTATAACCGTCCAACCAGTATAATTATCATAAATCTAAAATATTGTAAATATCACATGAAATGAGAAAACAGTTAAATTTTCTTATATTATTTCATAAACTCACGAAAATCAAAAATTGCCCAAATAGCCCCCAATCTCCCCTGCTATTATTGATTTCTTGGTTAACCACTTGTTTCAATATAAATTAAATTAAATATCAAACAATACTGAAAATATCTGGCCAAAATGTTCTGATCAAAACTTCCCTCAAATCTTTTTGTACCGTTTCAAAATTAACTGCTATCTTATACCGCATCAATTTATTTTCCACTACGAAACAAAAATCATTTGTAGCTAATTACAGAGGCGTCGGCTGTAACCGGGCAGCAGGGACCGATCTCCCGGTGATAACGTCGAATTATGTGCGACCCCGACCCAGCTGTAACCGCGGTAACTTTCATGTAGAACGGTTAGCCGACCAGTCGGGCGGTTTCAAACTCGGAACATTTGCCAGAAGAATTTCATTAAACTTACTTTTACTGCAGTTTTTTCAAATGTTTTCTCTTGAGATGGAGGATAAACTTTGAAGAGTGATAAAAGTTTTTGGGTAAATTGTTTAATTCGTTACGTCATTGTGTTATGTTATAGTTATTCTTATCAGTATAATAATTAATTTGCTTTATTTGAATATACATGATGTTGGCAATGAACAGTTTCCATATAAATTGAATCTAAATATTTTTCGTAATTTTTTTTTGAAACCATAATTATTTCTTATTATTTTTAGATCTTTGCATAGTAAATCGCGGTTAGGTGCAATTATAATATCAATAACATGATGAAGAGGTGAAAATTTCGTAGGTAATTTTTAAGGTGTTGATTCAAATTATTGTGTAAAAATGTCACAATACATAAATTTCGTTAAAAGAATCGCAAGACTGTAGACTACGAATAGTATAGGTACAGAGTATTATTCAATGCCAATTAAATAAGACAATATGGTTCTCACTTAAGACCAATCAGAGCGAGATCGACATAAATATTGAATATTTTCCCGTCGTTAAGAAAATAATTTGTTAAAAACATTGAATGGACATTTATTTATTTATTTTGTGAATAAATATACCAAATTAGAATTGATTTACCTACTCAATCTTGTTAAATAAACCTTCCAAATACCCTCCAAGTCCTAACTTTTTTTTGTGTTAATCAACAAATTATTACAAATTTTGATCTTCAAAAATTGTGACATAAATAATTTACCATAAAATTTCTTTTTTAAATCTTCATCTCTTGAGGAAGGTACTTATTAGGAACTTTTGATTATTCATTGAATCAGATTCAATTAAAATGGCTGCAAATAAGGTATCCATGATTTCAAAAAACAAATTTAATAAAATTTAAATGTCAATGTGAAAGTGTTTTCTTGGTACATTATATAGAATTTAAAGTGGGAAATGTGCTGGAAATATAATATAATATAATATAATAATAAGAATTTTCATGTTTAAAATATCAACTTGGACAACAAATGCAATACTCATTATTATTATTCTAAATTTTATTGTTAGTTTAAAGTAAATAAATACTATATTAAGATATGTTTATTGCCTTTGCAATAAAAATTTCCAACCACATACGTTTGTACGTTTTGCAAATTAGAATAATTTGTTTGTTGTTTGAGTGAGTCGTCTCTTGTCTGATGTAAACAAAACGCAGTGCTATTAGTCATATCCCTTCAACTGTCTTTCATGGACCACTGACCAATCACTAATAATTGTCCATCGTGTGTCAGGTAATTGCGAATCTAATTCATTACCATTCATAATTATAATTAATTACGTAAAGCACTTCTAAGTATTCACAGTTTTCCTGTTATTATTTTCATTTGTATATTTTATTGTTTTACAAATTGAACAGTACTGTATTATAACAATTAGAGAGCTCTAATAATAGGTTGAACAAATGAAACAATAACAGAGACTACTATAAGTGTTAAAATCAACACTTAATGTTTGTTGTTTGTCCAATATTGGAATACTTGTTTAACTAGTTCAACTGTTAACATTAATTGTCAGTTGCAAAAAAATATCAAAAATCGTTTAAATGATAAGCAAAATTTTACAACAATATTAATTAGTTTTCGTTAAAAATAAATTTATAATTTACTTATATTACTAAAAGTAATATTATTCAACGAATGTTGAGGAATATCTACACCTTTAAAAACCAATTTATTATACAATATTTTAATAGTTTAATTTTGCGATTGGAACCTACACCCTTTTAGACTAAAATTTACAAATAACCTCATTTAAAATTTATTTAATAATAATTACTAAATCAGAAATTAAAATCTATCTTCAAACAAAGATTATCTAATTTTTCATCTACATTTTACCAATGCCTTTGTCCCATTAATTCATGTTAAAATCGAAGTGGTAAAAACTGTCTTAAATTACATAAAAAAATGAAGTGGTAATGTTAAACTTAAAAATAAAAACCCATTTTTCACCGATTGAAATTAAAAGTGTTATTTTATTGACAACTGACAATCTGTGAACTGTCACATTTCGTTCCTAAGGCAATAAAATAATTTCTAATGCCTAGGTAGTTAAAGTAATTGATGCTATGGTGTAGCAATAAAATTTCATGATAATATAAACAACAAATTTGTTTTTTCAAAGCAATCGCTCAACAAACACATATAGCTACCGTTCAACAAACGCGTATAGTAACATAATTTGATGGCGATACCAGCCAAAATATTGAAAATAATCACTGAATTAATATTGATTATTAACAATCACCGAAAAAATAATGTGTTTAACATATCAAAAAATACAAATTTACTGCTTAAGCTAGATTCATAGCGTATTTATTATAATTTTGCTTAGTTAAATTTAATTATCAATAAGTTAAAAGTCATAATGATATGAATTACGAATCTATACCTATACCGTATTATTGACTGTTATAAAATTAATGCTTATGGTTCGCTAAACCTAGTACCTATATACATAAAAAATAGGATTAATGCAATGGATATCCCTCATTTTAACTTTCCACAAAAAGCATGTTTCCGTTGGTAAGTGTAGGTGATTTCTTTCTAACAACCGTAAAAATAATAAGTATTGACTTCTATAAACTTAATTTCGATGCCAAACATCGAAACATAAAAGCACCACATTAGAAGTTTTGACCTCTTTTTATAGTGCCATTTTCTTTTGGCAATTTAACTTTTATTGCTGGCTGGTGGCTGTTCCGTGTAAATTGTTTGGAATTTCTAGATAAGAAAACGTGATCGTTAAAGCAATGAGCAGTGGAAAGGCGTTTAATCCATTTTAGAGTTAAAGAAACTAAGTAAGTAGTAGTTCTAGTGAACAGTAATCAAGGTTAATAATAATGATATGTAAATAAGTCTTATAAATTAATAGTATTATCAGCATACCGTGAAGGAGTATTATTCTTTATAACTGATTAAAAAAATGTAAGAGTTATGTATAAATAAAATGTGAGCTGTTTAAGCGATTAAAATTATTCAATGAAAAAATATAATTTTTTGCCAAGGTTTATAAAGATTGGGCGACAATGTTCTCTATTAGCCATTATTCTAATTACTTTTTTGTAATTTAAAAACTTTATTTGCATTAGAAACATCGTGCTACGATTTTTTCACTTTTAAACGCGCCCTTAAAAAATGGGTTTAGAAAATTGTTTTTTCGGTAACTAATCTATATAGATAAACATGACTATTTCCCTCATTATATTTTAACAAATTAAAATGCACTATTTTTCACAAAAACCATAGAAACTATCTATATAAACAACTATTCCAGTGCATATTTTTGAATATTGCGTATATTCAACCGTAACCATGACACAACAATCAATAATAAATGTTTGTTTATTTTTCACCAAATGTAAAAATATTTAAAATTAAATTAAAAATTATGCTATTAAATAAAATTGTATTGTTTAAAATTGTTGATTTATTCATGAAATAGTCAATGCGTATACCACTCGATCATCAAAAATAATAGAAAATACTCTTGCCTCCTGGTTGTTTCTATGGAAATACGTCTCATCAGTCGGCAGTATTTTCTATTATTTTCGAAGCTCTTGTGGTATAATAACTGAATATAATTTCGTTTTTATGTCAATAGAAACTTAATATTTATAGTAATTTTTGTATAAATAATTAAATTTGATGAATTCGAATATGAAATCAAAATTACTGAGTAACGAATAATAATATTTAATTATTTATACAATAAGTTACCTAATTTTCGAGTAATAGTTAAATGCATATTTGAATATCCGCTAGATAAAAGAATATAAGTAATTGTGAAATTACAGAAATGAAATGAATTTAGAAGTGTACGATTATTTCTTGTTACGAAGCAAAATTGCACTATTTTATAACTCGAAGTTGTTTTGAATAATTTAAATATTTTAACGTTCTTGTTGGTAAATAAAGAAAATTTATTCTTATCTTGCTATGAAGTTTCGAGTTTCAGTGTTTCTCAATGCATTAAAAGCTTAAACAAAATTGGTTGTAAATATAAAATGCAGTTATCATAAAATTAATTCAGTTCGTTGACATTGTACAAGGTTCTGTAATATTCATATTTAAATATTTACATTAGTCTATTTACGCAATCATTTTTATTTCACATTAATATGCTAAATAAACTCATTTGATGGTTTTCTACTGCATGTTTCCTTTGAAATATTAATGCATTTTAAATGTTTATTTCCCAACTGATTGAGAAGCAGAAAAAAATAAACGAAAACAAAACAATACTTATACATAAATAAAAAAAAGTTTAACTCGTAATAATTAACACATCATTATTAAAATAAATAACCTTCGCTTCAATTTTATTTTTCCACGGTATTTTAATTAGTAAGTGTTAATGCAACTTGCAACATTGTTTAATATTTCTTTTTATTAAAATTAAATTAAATTTTTCTTTTTAATTTATATTTTGCAAATATTAAATAATGGATAAAAAGTATTTTGTCGACAGGTGGAACGTTAAGGAATTGAATTCCTGATAATTCAATTATAGCTATAAATATAACAAGAATATTATGCGATTTATAATACCGAGGATGTTGCTAAGAGACGAGGTGAAACCGAGTCTCTTTGAACATCCAAGGTGGCATATATTCGCGTTATATTCAAAGCTTAATCGTATCATCAAAGATAGCGATGTTAAAACAAATTAAGAATTTTATTTGTCAATTAGTTGACAGTTCGCATATTATGGAATGTTTTGATGTTATTATGGTTGTATCTAACGTATTAAGTCCGTAACTAATGAATTATAAGTATCTAACGTATTATAAGTAACTAACGTATTATGTTGTTTATAATTATCAAAAAATGTTGCATGTTATAAGGTACCTAATAACAGTTGATGATACGATTAATTAATTAAATAAGAGTTTTGTGGATTATCCATGATTAGATTTGTTAATTTGGCCGACTCTTACAGGTTTATTTTAATTTTATTTATTAGAATTAGAGAGATATTGTGTTTTTATTTTCATAACAATATTTATACTGGGTTTTCCACAACTTAGGACAAAAAATTAAAGAGTAGGTACCTATACATTACGTACGGTCACGTGGGTTCAAACAGCTAATTGTACCGCAAATTCAGAATTTTTACCCCCGCTCCAAGTAATAGATTTACAACACAAACAAAATTTTAAAAATATATAAAAGTAAAAAACTACAAAGTTGTGTGTTTTATTTAGTCTTAATTTTGTATTTTGTACACTGATATTTTTATAATTTATTTTTAATTTTGTGTATGTTGTGAAGCTATAGCATAGATGGCGCATCAATTACTTTATATGTGTAAAAATAAATAAAAATATAAGTTTTACTTCTGCGTTATAAAAAGTAGTATAATAATTAAATAATAAATTGGAATAGTTGTCCATTTAAAAAAAAAATAGAACCTGAGGTACCCTTTACCCCTTTACAAAATAGCTTCATTTTAAATTTAAGTTAAATTCGACAAAAAAATATACATTTTCTATGTTAAATTAGGTACTTAAATTTAAAAAATTACACGTAAAAGTTATGAACAAAAAATATTCGTTTTTAAAATTTAAAGTATCCCCATGCTACGTTAATATACATTTCATTGTTTTTTTTTTTAAGAAAAAACATATGTTTTCCCGAATAAGTAATATTAATTAACAAATATGGTAATGGGTTCCAGACACTCGATAGTAATACTTAGGTAGTAGATTTTGGATAGTACCTAGTAGTCCCACAAGGGAGTGTTCCAGGACAGCTCCTATTCATTTTTTGCATTAATTACCTATAATACTTATAATAATATGTAATAATAACATTATGTAAAATACATCATTTTACTGATGGTGCTATCATTTATTTTGATGGTACAGATAAAAACAAAATAATTGAAACAGTTATAACAATGATCTCGCTAACATCTTCGTGTACTCTATGATGATTTATAATACCACATTTTATTTCATGTATTGCTCTACTATTTTGTTCTTGTGCCGAAGTAAAGATACAGACGACAAATTTCAAAATCGTACAATGAGAGTAAAGCTGAAAAATGTGTTAATGTGGTAAATATGTGGGAGCCATCGCCACGTACTTCACTGATACACTCATAAACAATACACACATACATACCACACCACACACATACACAACACACTTATGTTTGTAAAATGTTATAATAATTTATGTGTTTGTGTTATGTCAAATATTTGTATATGTTTTGTTTCCCTTTTCTTTCACACTTAATAATATTTTACCTACTCTAGTCCTTTTCTAAAAGTATCATATTACCCATAGCATGTTAGCGACAAACTATCCTCCTAAAATACATCTGGCATATACCTCTATTCTCATAATCTTAATTACCTAACGCTCGAGTTTAAGTTTCACTAACCACAAGTTTATTTCTTCAGTCTATCTTCATCCCTCAGCTTAGCAACACCTATTATTCAATAAAGCAGTTTCAACCAATTCTTAACTTTTATTTCAAAATACAAACAATTCCTTCACGAACCACCCCCGCAAATACGTAAGTATAAATGCAATGTTAGATATTATTAATATTAAAAGTCTTGTTGATTTTAATTTTCAGGTTTTTACATAAAATTATAACTGGTAAGTTACCAAAATTAGTTTCGTTCTCGAGGTTTATGTTATAAGTACAATACTCGTCAAGCTCAGAATTTGTGTAGAAGTATTTGAATTTTTACCAAAGGTTTTGAAATGTACAACAATTTATCAGAAGATATTAAAAACTCAGACTCTATTCCTTGAATTTAAACGTAAACTTAAGCAAGTAATGTAATTAAGTAATTGTAATTTATAAGTTATTTATAGTAGAGGCACGGAATCTGACGAGGTGGGGATTCAAAAGAAATGGCCTATAAATGACTATGATAAGTTTCACTAACCACAAGTTTATTTCTTCAGTCTATCTTCATCCCTCAGCTTAGCAACACCTATTATTCAATAAAGCAGTTTCAACCAATTCTTAACTTTTATTTCAAAATACAAACAATTCCTTCACGAACCACCCCCGCAAAGTGGTGACCCCCGACGTGAGTAAACGTGAATTATTAAAAAAGTGCGCGTGAGTTTGTGAAGTGAAATTTTCTTTTTGTGACTTTATTGTGCTGTGCATCAACTTAATAAGCAATGGCTGAAAACGCTACAAATCAAGACCTGGCTAATGCCATCGAGAATGCGCTTGCCATCAACCGCGTCGCGGTACGAATCCCGCAATTTATCGCCACCGACATTGAAATGTGGTTCGCCATGGTGGAGAGCAGTTTTACATCAGCTGGTGTAACGGCAGATAAAACGAAGTTCGGGTACATAAGTTCAGCACTCGAGACACGTTACGCCCTCGAAGTACGCGACGTCATCATCAACCCACCGGCCACAAACGCATATGAAACCTTGAAGCAGGAATTAACCAAAAGGCTCGGCATTTCGCAGGAGCAGAAAACACGCCGCCTGCTAGAATACGAAGAGATGGGTGATCGCAAACCATCTCAGTATTTGCGTCACCTGCGTAGCCTAGCAGAACCAACAATGCCTGAGTCCACGTTGCGCACACTTTGGATAGGCCGCCTACCAGCCAGTATTCAAGCTCATCTCGTCACACAGCAGGACGTCGAGCTTGACAAAGTCGCGGAGCTTGCTGATACAATTGCGGACACAATCAGCCCCACTCACCGCGCTACTATTGCAGAAGCCGACGCCACCTCGTCGCTGGTAAACGTGCTAGCGACGAACTTCAAACAGATGACGGTCGAGATAGCGTCATTACGCAACGAGCTGGTAGATCTTAAGGCACCTACCAGCCGTCAACGCGAGAGACCACGGGAACGATCAAATTCTCGTTCAGCACCTCGCCAACAGAACTACAGCAGACTATGCTGGTACCATTGGCGGTACGGCACTAGCGCTCGCAAATGCACACAACCGTGTTCGTTCAACCAGGGAAACGACGCGGGCAGTCGCTAATGGCGGCAGACGACACATGCCCAACAACAGCACGCCGTATTTTTGTGACCGACGCAGCAACAAAAATACAATTCTTAATAGATACAGGAGCCGATCTTTGTGTCTATCCACGTCGCTTCATCCGCGGACGGCGAGAGCGGTCAACATACGAACTCGCCGCAGCAAATGGAACACCAATTTATACGTACGGCACAATTAA
Organism: Agonum fuliginosum; assembly: GCA_947534325.1. Lineage (NCBI taxonomy): Eukaryota > Metazoa > Arthropoda > Insecta > Coleoptera > Carabidae > Agonum > Agonum fuliginosum. Next base: position 30,759,783 of record OX384032.1, on the reverse strand, counting down.
TTTATCACTTAGCTTCGGACTTAAACGTGATTTCACGTGGAGATTTGTCGTTGCTGACGTGTCAAAGCCGATTATTGGTGTTGATTTTCTCGCGTTCTTTGGCTTGCTGGTAGATGTGCGTAACCGACAGCTGTTAGATGTAACTAGTCGCCTCACTGTCCGAGGAGAAGTCTCCAGCTGTGAAGTTCCAAGTGTGAGAACAATCACTGGCTCCACTCGCTACCACGAACTTTTAGCAAGTTTCTCGGAAATAGCACGGCCAGACGGATCACCGAGAGAGATGAAGCACAACACCGTGCATCATATTAAAACAATGCGCGGACCACCAGTGGCACAAAAACCGAGACGCTTAGCGCCGGAACGTCTGAAGGCTGCTAAGAAAGAGTTTGAAGCGATGATCCGCCTCGGCATAGCCCGTCCGTCAGAAAGTTCGTGGGCTTCACCGCTGCATATGGTCCCCAAAAAGGGTGATGAATGGAGACCGTGTGGGGATTATCGTGCACTCAATGCGAGAACAGAACCGGATCTTTACCCTGTGCGTCACATTCAAGATTTCGCGCATACGCTTAGTGGTAAAAACATTTTTTCAACTATAGACTTAGTGCGCGCGTTTAATCAAATACCCGTCGCAAACGAAGACATTGCAAAGACTGCTATTACTACACCGTTTGGTTTGTTTGAGTTCCCGTATATGACTTTTGGACTACGCAACGCAGCTCAAACATTTCAACGGTTTATGGACGAAGTGCTTCGCGGAGTGGATTTTTGTTATGTGTATATAGACGACATTTTAGTGGCATCCGCGTCAGAAGATGAACATTTACGTCATCTTAAAATTATATTTGACAGACTAAAACGTTACGGGGTTGTAATCAATCCCGCTAAGTGTGTGTTCGGCCAACAAGAAGTGCAGTTCCTCGGCTACCACGTGTCAGCAGGGGGTACACGCCCACTGCCTGAGAAGGTTCGGGCCATTAAAGACTTCGAGAAGCCGGCCACCGCAAAGAAACTGCGACAGTTCTTGGGTATGTTAAATTTCTACAGGCGATTCATACCCAAGGCTGCGAAATGTCAAGCCGCGCTCAATGAGCTCTTACGGGGCAACATTAAAGGAAAAGCTCCAATTAAATGGACGTCAGAAGCTACAACAGCTTTCCAACAAAGCAAAGAAAGCTTAGCTGAAGCCGCGCTTTTAGCGCATCCAAAATCAGACGCACCGCTCGCTATTTTTTCTGACGCTTCTGACCACACAGTTGGAGCAGCACTGCAGCAGTGGGTAAACAACGCTTGGGAACCACTGGCATTCTTTTCCCAAAAGCTGAGTACCGCTCAAAACAAATACTCTGCGTATGACAGGGAACTACTGGCCATTTATCTGTCAGTTCAGCACTTTCGGCACATGGTGGAAGCGCGGCATTTTGTGATATATACAGATCACAAACCCATTACATTTGCTTTCCGGAAGAAAGAAAACCAGGTTACCCCGAGACAGTTCAGGTACTTGGATTTTATCGGTCAATTCACAACCGATATTCGTCATGTGTCAGGAGATGACAACGTAGTTGCTGACGCCCTGTCGCGCATTGAAGAGTTGCTGAGTGCATTCAGTTACAAGGCTTTAGCTTTATCGCAAGAGAAAGATGCAGAATTAAGATCCCTGATAGAGAACAGTACTACGCTGCAGTTTAAAAAAATTAAACTGCCTGAAACCGACGCAGCGATCTATTGCGACGTCTCGACGGTTACAGCACGCCCGTTTATCACAGCACCATTTAGAAAAGCTGTATTCAACATGATGCACCGCCTTTCCCATCCAGGTGCGAATGCGACTGTCAAACTTATAACTAAACGTTATATTTGGCCGTCAATCAACTCAGATTGTCGCAGGTGGGCGCGCAGTTGCCTCGAATGCCAGCGCTCAAAGATCACGCGGCATATCAAAACAGCACCAGGGTCGTTTACACCACCATCAGCGAGGTTCGAGCATGTACATCTGGACATCATTGTTATGCCGTGTTCAGAGGGTTACAGCTACTGCTTGACTTGTGTCGACCGCTTCTCACGCTGGCCGGAAGCTATTCCGCTCCAGGATCAAGAAGCTGCAACAGTCGCTCGCGCATTTTATGCGGGTTGGATTTGTCGCTTTGGTACGCCTCTGCGCATAACAACAGACCAAGGCAGACAATTTGAGTCGCACTTGTTCAGACATTTAAATCGTCTGACAGGTACAACTCACTTGCATACAACTGCGTATCACCCCGCTTCTAACGGCATGGTAGAGCGGCTGCACAGACAACTTAAAGCCGCTATTAAATGTCACAAAAGCGACCGCTGGACGGAAACCTTGCCTACAGTTTTGCTCGGAATCCGTGCGGCGTGGAAAGAAGACCTCCAAGCAACTGCTGCTGAGATGCTCTACGGCGAACCGCTGCGACTTCCAGGAGAATTTCTGACTTCACACGCAACAGATAATAACAATACATCGGAGTTTGTCGCAAATTTGCGACAACAATTACAATCGCTCCGCCCAACCGACGGCTCTCGACATGGTGCGAAGAACACATTTGTGTTCAAAGACATGTACAGCACCACCCATGTATTTGTCCGTCGTGAGGGACCAAAAACAGCATCACTTGCCCAACCGTACGAGGGTCCCTACAAAGTCGTTCAACGAGCAGACAAGTGGTTTGTTGTAAATGTCAAAGGCCGTGACGTCAAAATCTCCATCGAGAGACTGAAGCCAGCCTACTTCATGGCAGATATCCAGGACGAAGATCGACAGCATGACGTCACACGCACGACCAACAGTTCAACATCCACCAGCGAGTCACCAAAACCGTGCACCACGAGATCCGGCAGACGGGTTCGATTCCCAGACAGACTCCAAGCTGGATTCTCGTGATTCAAAATCACTGGCAGGGGGGTACTGTGGGAGCCATCGCCACGTACTTCACTGATACACTCATAAACAATACACACATACATACCACACCACACACATACACAACACACTTATGTTTGTAAAATGTTATAATAATTTATGTGTTTGTGTTATGTCAAATATTTGTATATGTTTTGTTTCCCTTTTCTTTCACACTTAATAATATTTTACCTACTCTAGTCCTTTTCTAAAAGTATCATATTACCCATAGCATGTTAGCGACAAACTATCCTCCTAAAATACATCTGGCATATACCTCTATTCTCATAATCTTAATTACCTAACGCTCGAGTTTAAGTTTCACTAACCACAAGTTTATTTCTTCAGTCTATCTTCATCCCTCAGCTTAGCAACACCTATTATTCAATAAAGCAGTTTCAACCAATTCTTAACTTTTATTTCAAAATACAAACAATTCCTTCACGAACCACCCCCGCAAATACGTAAGTATAAATGCAATGTTAGATATTATTAATATTAAAAGTCTTGTTGATTTTAATTTTCAGGTTTTTACATAAAATTATAACTGGTAAGTTACCAAAATTAGTTTCGTTCTCGAGGTTTATGTTATAAGTACAATACTCGTCAAGCTCAGAATTTGTGTAGAAGTATTTGAATTTTTACCAAAGGTTTTGAAATGTACAACAATTTATCAGAAGATATTAAAAACTCAGACTCTATTCCTTGAATTTAAACGTAAACTTAAGCAAGTAATGTAATTAAGTAATTGTAATTTATAAGTTATTTATAGTAGAGGCACGGAATCTGACGAGGTGGGGATTCAAAAGAAATGGCCTATAAATGACTATGATACTACAACTATGATTTTTGTCGTCATAAACAAAAATTTTACATGTAAAAATATACGTTGATTGATGTCATAGTGTCATAGCCATTTATAGGCCATTTCTTTTGAATCCCCACCTCTCGTCTGATTCGGTGCCTATAATAGCTATGAGTATTTCTGTAAACTTATTTAGTACCTTACATGCTAAATTAATATATTTATTATTATTATTTATTTTTAATTATAAAAACAATAATTTCATTAGTTCGAGTTGAACAGTTTAATACATTTACGTCAAGATAGGTTGGATATTGTACCTTGGACTTGATATTGTTATTGATACTTTTTTGATCTCACTTTCATAGATTCTCCTTGACTTATAGAATTTCAAGTTTCGCACTTGATTTGCAAACTAATTTTAATATAATTTCAACTGTAAACTGGAATATAAATTTTAATTTTAATGTAATTATTTTTTGTTTGTTTTTAAGAACTTCCTCTAAGATATAAAAATCTGCTGTGGCCACCACACGACCTCTCGCCTAATTCTGCTTATTCTACTAATCTAATAAATAGTTTTACTTACATTTTAATAGTTTCATCTTCATGTAATATGTAAACGATAATGTAAACCAATATTCAAGCAAAAGATGTCAACTGTACTGTCACTGTCATAATAATTCAAATTTTATGTAGAAACAAATTTCATATCATGGACAACAAGATAGAATATTAATTGTACTTTATTTTATTGTTAAATACTTCCAGATTCAGCAATTTGTATTTATAATTAACTGTACACATAGATAATCACAATTTCTTTTATTTTTAATTGCAAAAATTGTCATAAATAAATAATGTACCAATATATTTAAGGAAAACTTTTCCAAACTTCTAAAAGTACTACGTCCGGTTTGCAGATTTCTACCAAAATGTTATCCGGTGTTAAGATACTTATCAAAACCTTAAATAAGAAATTTGGTTATAAACGGTTTGATACTTTTTAAGTTATCGTGGACGAAAAATCCTCGGTTCATACAAACACACAAACACACACACACACAGACATCATCGTGAAAATAGTAAATTCGTATTCTAGAGACCCTGAAACGTGCTTATCCACCAAAAACTCATACTCGAAAATTTTGACCCATTACAATACCTCTCTTATAGAATATGAGGCGAGAGGTAAAAATAAACACAATAAAAAAGAATTAACTACTTTTTGTTTCTTTTCTTAATTAAAACATGTTTTCTAAAAATAAAGTTTCTTATCGTACTTACTAGACCATTTTTAGCAAAGTAAAATTTTAATAATAAATAAAAAATTTGCTGGGAAAAATATATTACGTTGTTGAGAAATATATTTTTGCGTTGCTGGAGAAAATATTTTTATGCATAAACTGGAAGAAAAAAATATTAAGCTGGATTTATAATGAAGTAATGTAAGAGATAACGCAAATACAATAGTAACGTAAAAGATTGTGAGAGCTAGTAAGCATTTATATTTAAGTAAAGTAAGCAGCGTGAGCCTCTTACCTCCGGCCAATCAAAATTAAGAATTTTTTAAATTGACGCAAAAATTAACATTATCTTAAATTTTGTATGTCACTAATTTGATATAGCTGTCACACTTCATACACTACCAGGTACCAGGGTCGTAGCCAAGTTGTGTTTTTAGGAAGGGCCAAATATTTTGTAGAATGGGCGACATTGATTTTGTACATATGTACGAGTATTTAAAGGGAGTCGGGTTGACGGAAATGTAAAATATTCAAAGTAAAATACCTTACCTATAATTTAAAGTTACATTTTTTCAATGGATGAGAAGCTGCATGTTTTTCATATACTTCACGGGGCAAAACGCAAAAATGAATAATTTGAAGAAAATATTTTTTTAGCAATAAAAATTATTTAAAAACCGGAATAAATGAAAAAATATAACAGTAAATAAATATTTTCGCAGCTAAAAATTATTTATTTCTAAAATAAATATATTTCTTACTAACAATAAAACAAGATATTTCCCATAATAATTATGACACAAACGGAGCTTCATAAAATACCTGCTTAACAAAAGTTGCAGTAAACCTAGTAGAAAACTAATTGAAAAGAAAATTGGGTATGATTTTGCTTAAGTTTTTTATTCTATAGTAAACAGCAACAGCACATTATAGAAATGCTACCAGATACACAAATTAAAATCACAGGACTATCATTAATGTAGTAGCTATAAAACATCTACAAAACAAATCATTAACAAGAATAATGAGAAGATGCGATTATAACCATCAAGATAAAAACAAACAAACTCGTCTAGGTCTGACAGAGAGTAAAATTTGATTACTTTGTTGTAGAATGTAATGTCACTAATTAATTATCTAAGATGACAAACACACACACAAGCTCACTATAATATTATCTCATTTGTTTCTCATGTAAACAAAATTACAGATTTCCAGTCACATTCGTAACAAACGCGAAGAGAAGGGACATTAACTATGAGATTGCCCTGAACTCGTAACCATTTAGTAGTCGGCGAATGAGAATAGTAAACAATAATTAGGTATTTGTAAATCTCGCTATTAAACAGCTACTTCATTATTGTTATTTGCTTCTTTCTATGTTCTGCGCAGAAAGTTAAGGGAACTTTATGAGATTTAAATGATAGATAATCGGAAATTAATTTGAGATAATTACACAAATTAACAAAAATCTATTATTTTAATGACATGTTGTAAATATATAGTTAGCTTCTAATAATAGAATAGATCGTTGTCTAGTCTACCCGTGCAGAAAAACTAGGTTTCAACACTAATAACGCTATATTTTTCTGCATAATAAATAAAGAACAAAACGTAAAAAGAATATTGGAAAATATGACCAAAGAGAATTAAAACGTATACCTACAATTTTTTCAATTTGAGTCTAGAAGCCCAGAAAAATAAATGTATTTATTATAATGTTCCAAAATTCATATTAATACTACAGAAATCTTTGGATATGAATAATTTATACTTTAATTTTTTTGTAACTAAGCACAACGGAATTGCCGGTTACTAATAATTATTATAATTAGCTCTACAGAATTATTAAATCTTTAAATCGTTTGTATCATTTAAAACTCATAATCGAGTCCATAGTCAGGTACGCACATTGCAGTTTAACTACATACAGGGTGTTTCTATACCTCCATACCTCTGCACGCAACTTTAATAGGTTATATAATTTGATATACTGATTACAGAAAAAAAGGAAGATTTTTTTCAAAATATTATTAGTTCCATTGGTTTGATACAGGGCCGCCGCGTGCATTCTGGGTGAAAATTAAATTTTTATTTTTCAAAAAAAAAAATTATTTTAATGTTTGACAATAATTTTCAGAATTCATTGTTTAAAAATTATTATTATTAATTATGATTCTTAATTTATTTATATTTCTTCGTTGTCTTCAATTTTATTACATCTTCTTTTATCAAAATGACAAAATTTTAATGACCTATAACAAATTCAACCTAACGCTATACTAACGATCTCTCTAATAAGATTCCGCAAAAATAGTAGTTTAACTGTACCTTCTTACTCTTATTTTTTTATTTTTAATGGTAACCAACCTACAGGATTAACTCCCAATCGAGCTTCCAATTACAGGATGGTATAGATGTTATTATAATCCAAGCACTCGCACCCAGTGGTTTTATTGTCGGTTGTGCTGGAAATCGAACTGGGGACCGTTAGGCGGACCTTGTACCACTGAGCTAATCACTGAATATAATATTAAAATTATCTTATACAAATATAAAATTTCCACTGCATCATTTATACAGGTTGTCTCTGTACTTCGGGCAAAAAATTAAAGGGTATATACTATAAGACGTAGTGATCATGGAACAAAAAGAATTTTTTTTAAATTCGCAAAATAATTTGCATGGTATTTAAAGGAAACATTTTTTTAGCCACTGGTTGATAGCTATTTTTAATGATTTTATTTAAATCTACTAATAATACAAGTAGTAATTGTTTACACAACTCCAAATAAATGTCTGATGTTGTGTAATTAAAATTATGTTTCTTTTAATAAAGTACGCTGTTTCAGTGGTTCTAAAAATGTTCATTTCAAGTAAACGACCCTTAATTTTGCGAATTAAAAAAAAATTCTTTTTGTTCCATGATCAGTACGTCTTACAGTATATACCCTTTAATTTTTTCCCGAAGTACAGAGACACCCTGTATAATCCCTGCAAAATAGTCGATATAGAGTAGAACTTTAACATCAGTTATGGAAAAATAATATTTTATTATTTTGACTGTAATTTCATTTATAATTAGAATGAAAAATTACCATCAATATATCTGTCGGAGTAGGAGCGGAGCGGACAATAGATGATCAGTTACGTGATCAATAAAACTACTAAAAGACGCTATTATTGCAATAGTTAACTAATCGAACCACGAAATAAAGCACACATTCACCACTCACGGATCAGTTAAACGTGTTAGGTATACAAAATGTGACGATAAAGAAAGATGGCAATTCCCGGGCAAGTGCTACTCATATCAGAACATCTTCAAAACCGACTCACACCTAGCACGAAATCCCAGACTTTGCCCAAGTGTATTAACGTAATCGAACAAACAAACACGATCATAACTTCATTAGCACACTTGCATTACTGTATCATTAATTATTATTACAATGAACATGATTGCTAACCCCGTCATATCGATTATTTAAAAATAGTTTCGATATGAATATATAAAAGATATTTCATGATAATTTCTCGATAGTTAAAAACGATAGTACCTACTGCCATTAATGTATAATAGAAATACTACTTTCTATGTGAGCATAGATAAATAAAATGTAGTCTTTAAATAATATATAACTTACATTTAATAGTATCATTTAAAATCTGCAGAATAAAAACTTTACAATCAAAATCTTAATAATACTATTGATTACCTATGTCCAGAAGTTGACTAAAATTGTATAAAAATATTCTTACACGATAGTTTATTCACCTTTAGTTGATTATTTGAATATTTGATCTAGGTCACAATTTTCCGAGATTTATTAAATGTTAGTATATTTAGTAGTTTTAAAATCATATCCAATCATTATTAAAGTTGATAGGTATTAGTCAAGTCAGAAATTCTAAATAATAAAATAAAG